>CM029125.1:4117657-5372657 GCA_016859345.1 Istiophorus platypterus | reverse complement strand
GTTAGTTATTTTTGCATCAATATCTGATCAAAAATTACTGTCATCAAAAACAGTGTAAAACTGAACTGAGGAGATTTTCAGCATTCAAAATAGATCAAGTGTCTTTGTTTGATAGCGCATTGCATTGCCCTATCTACATCATCTTCTCAAAGCAAAAGAAAAATATTCTGACACGCTCTCATTTTTTTTGCAGCAAGTCATGCTGCATCAGAGCGGCGTGCTGTTTGACCCACTTTACTTCAACATTTTATCCTCCGTTGTCTCAGAGAAAACCAAATACCACGGCGCCTTTATAGTAGTTGGGAAAGGACGGTGTTTTTCTCCACAAATTGCTCCAATGACTCATAGAATAAACAGCACGGTTACTTTGCATAATATATAAAATCACCCATAGCTGCGCATTGAAGATATTTTCACGATTTGTCTATTTTGTAACTTTGAAATAAGATCAATAGATAAAATAATTCAAGTTCCTCACTCTTGTATATTTGTGCTTGTGTTTGATAAAATATTTCCTTCACCAGCAGCAACATCGCAATGATAATAGAAGATAAATGCCCAGCAGGTGTTGGTCACCATTGGTTATCTGTCTCCATACTAGAAGTGAGTATGTAGAGGGAGGAAGGTCACAAAATGTGACAGCAGCGTTTTTTTGTGATTTTACACTTGCTGAGATCTCCTCCTGTACGTACCAATGGATGTTGGTCAGAGGAGAGATCCAAAATTCACATCCGAGGTTAGGAGGCAGCGATGGATAGAGAGATGCTGAGGAGAGGGGGGAAGGGATGGGATGTAGAGTGAATGGGGGGGGGGGCTGTGTCACAGCAGCTGGCTCCTTTTTTTCCTGTCATTATCCCTGGTTGCTGTTTCAGTCATCCCTATTTGATGAAAGTCAAATAGTACACTAGCCCTGATTATGTGACAACTGGAATTCACCTACTAAGTTAATCCTGCATGGGGGTTTACATTTCAATTAATTTCTCTCCGGTTGCTCCATCCTCCTAGGGGGTGGTGAGAGGCAGGGTGGGGGAGGGGAGTCTGTTGTGTGGGTGAGGACTATACAGTATGATGGAGAGGTTGGGGGGAGGGGAAGCCATACATAGAAAGGAGAGATGGCGAAAATGCCTGCACAGCACATTCAGATATACCACGCAGGGCAGGGAGGCAGCACCTGTCTGGGTTTCTTACTTTAACTGTGCAGTCAGGGAGCAATCAGCTTTATTTATTTTAATTTTTTTACCGATATTACTCCCTTTGCAAAGGATTCATGGCGTGTGTATGACTGCAGCGCACGCATGAATGTCTTTGTGCACTGCGAGCATCAAGCTGTCGGATATCATATCTACATGCATGCCAGTGTTCGCTCTGCTTTTGTTCATGTGTCCCTGTAAATCTGAGCACACGCAACACACATTTCAGGACATGTATTTATGTCTGCATATTAATCAGGTCTCAGAGGGCTTTTGGAGAATCAAACCCCCCAGGTTGTGATTTTCCGCCATTAGTCTTACGAGGCTGAGGGGACCTGGGACTGTTTAGGCCAGCTGAGCCTGCTGCGCTTAGGGAACAATGCTACTGTATTTTTCCCCTCTTTCTCCTCTCCTCCTCTTGTCATCTTCTCCTTTCTCTCTATCTGACATTCCTTGACATTCGGATGAAGGTTTGAGTTAGAGCCTCCTGGTCGTGTCGCCATGGTAAATCGTTTCGCCATATGGCGTCCGGTCACACTAGGCGTCTGTGATGGGGGAGGGAAGGAAGCGTGCCTGGTGGGATGCTGTGCTGCACATCCATTTAAGAATTAAGCAGGTAAATTCCTAGAATTTGCATGGATTGGATCTCATGTCTCTGATTTAATGTACATTTTTGAGAGACTATTAATATAAAAGAAAATTAAAATTCCTGTTCTTCTACTGTATAAAATAAATCTTATACGGTAACATAAATTTACATTTTACACTCTGTAGGTGAAATTAATTATATTCTTCTTTCGTATAAGATATAATCGCTAGTCCTAAATAATTTCAATTGTGCAATTTACTCAACAATAAAAAGCCTGCATCATGACAATAACCAAATTGTCCCCACTCTCATGACATTTTGCATTGAGCATGTGGGATGTTGTTAGTTTGCCCTTTTAGTAACTGGCATAATTGACAATGCTCTTTAGAAAAAAGGCTATATGTGAATAATTTAAGTCAAGCAAAAACACCCAGCTTCAAGTAAAAGATCTTTTTTACTTTTTGCGTATTTATTATGTGAGAAGGATTGCACACAAAAGGCACAAAGGCATAGCAGACTCTTATTTCAGACTAGCCAAGACTCTTACATTGCAATTAAAGAGTGATGTTTGCATCATTTTTGGAAAAGAAAGCCTTTTTCAATGATCCGACACTCAGTGTTAACCTCCCGCTAATGCATACCTCAACAGCTTTTAGTCCTGATTCATAATCATTCACTACAATTAAGCACAAAAAGCATCCAAGCAGTCATCAAGGGCACTCTTCTAACAGCAGAGCCAACGGCGAAGCTATTGAGAGAGCTAATACAAGTCAGTGATGGCGGTAGCTAAAGATGACACCATGTAGAGCTCTTGCAGGGAGTCCTTGCTTTCCATCAGGTCTCATTAATAGATATGGCACCATGGTCTGAAACGAGGCCGACCCTTAAAACACTGCCAGCCCGCTGTAATCAGCTTTCACCAGCACGGCTCGACAGTGTAGCTGGTTAGTTAATAGCTGACTCTCCTCACCTTACCTCCGCCTAGGCATGTACCGCCTCGTCCTTAAACTGTTGCAGTTCTGATCGGCTGTCTCTTCCCTGCCGAGGTGAAGCCCTCAGAGTGGCGGATGCTCGGACCCTAATGGAGCTCGGCATCCCAGCTCATTAGCAGCATCTCCAGACTAGTGAGGATACCGGAGTGAAGAGCAGAAACACTATAATGACACATACAGCTGAAGTAGAATGAGGTGATCAACAATACATCCTACGAAATATGATGATTAAATATGGAATTTTCCATTCCGATAAAACGGTGTGTTAAAGGAGTAGTTCATTTGGGCACTATCCTTACTTGCTCGCTTAGAGTTAGATGAGGAAATAGATTTGCGAGCTATTTGGTCTCTGACTGGCATCTTCTCCTCCTAGGAGCTCATAGATATTCCAGTATTTAGACACATTCACCATGCTCAAATGGACGAAACTTTCTTTCTCAGGAAAAAAGTTGAGGTAATTAAAACTGGTTGAAATCAGAATAGAAAATGGGGGAAAACAATTCCATAACCCTCCCATTTTGTAATTCTGTTGGCACCATCCTCGTGTGTTTGTAAATAGGATGCTATAAAACGGCCAGGAACCACTTAGCTTAGCATAGCATTAAAACCTGAAAACAGGAGTGAACAGCTAGCCTGTCGCTGTCAAACTAAAAATAGAAAATAATGCCTACCTCTATATATAAAGCTCACTATATAACATGACGTATTCTGTTTGTTTAATATATACAAAAATTAAAGTGAAAAACTACAAGGTGCAGTTTCACAGAGTATATTTCCCATAAACTGCCAATATAAAAGACCCGACCATAAAACTGCTGACAACACTCCTCACACTATATAGTAAATATTAATTATGACTCTTTGTAGAATGTTTTTTTTTAATCTATGAAGGGTTTATATTCTAAAACTTTTCCCAGAGCCCAGAAAGTATTTTGGGGTTTTTTTGAGGGTTTTTTTTTTTTTTGTGCATCATGTCATCCCAATGTAAAATCTATCATTCAAATGGAACCGAGCAGGACGAGCTAGAGAGAGCAACACTAAGGTGCACATCCAGTGGGATGCACAGAGAAAAGAGAAAAACAGGAAACGAAAACGTTTTTTGCTTTATTTGTCGGAGTAATTTTTCACTGTAAGGAATAGGCACCATCTTATCATACATATACAAGTTCATCAAATAACCCCTGTAAAAGTACAACTTGTTCTTCTAACAGCCTAGTTTGTGTGCAGATTACACAAACAAGATACAACATGTTAATTAATAAGAGGTGCTGGTAGGCAGATTGTGTTACTTTTAGACAGAGCCAGGCAAGCTCCCTCTGCTTCCAGTCTTTATGCTAAACTATGCTAACTTTCTCCCTGCTCTAGGTTCATATTCAACAGAGAGACATGTGGTATCCGCGTTCTTCTAACTCTTAAATCTCACCAAGAAAGCAGGTAAGTGTATCTCCTTCGTTTAATGTTCATGTTAGAATGTCATGGAAAGGAATTAAGCCGAGCACTATCGGCGTCGGAGAGCGGCGGAGTGTGTGTGACAGAGAGACACATTTACAGAGTTTTCCTAGCTCTGTAATGGCTGCCTGCCCCCCACAAAATACACACACACACACACCACCTTATGGCTGCGACTCTGTGGATGTTCAGTGCCCAAGCATGCTGTGCTGAACTCCTCCTGTAGCAGGCTACCTCCTGCACCACTTCTCCCGCTATTTCAAGGAAAGTGCAACCTTTGCCTTGGGCCTTAATTATGTTCAATTTGCCAAGCTGGGCCTGAAACCATTGGGGGGTGGAAAAGCTCTCTGACCTATTTATCAATGCGGCTTTTTCCTTCCACTAACTGAGACCGAACCAAAAAGATAGAGAGAGAGAAAGAGAGAGAGAGACTTCACTCAAGTTTTCACATAAGCAGAGGGCAGCAACAGCATAAGGATGTGTGAAAAAAAACAGGTGTGACAATGGTGAAACATTCATTTGCTGCGTTTGCATTGGTGAGTGCTGATTGTTAGTACTGCGTGTGTGCGTCGTAGCACTGTCTCCCTTTTGCCCAGTCCTACATTTTAACTTAACATGAAATTAAAGGTATAGTTTGATATTTTTTTTTCTCCCGAGCTTTTTTCTATGCTAGATAATTAACCCTCAAATCAAACTGCATATTTTCCTTTGATACGGCCACCGAGTCAATACTTAGTTCAGAAAAAAACCGAAAGTGTGTTGGTGTTTCACCTGCAGCCAATAATGCTGTGTTATCTCTCAACCAAACCGCTGCTCTTTCAATAGAGACTGAAGAAGCTTCTTCAGACCACATGATTGGAAGTAAACAGTGAGGAGGCCATTGACCTTTCATTATAGCTTCTGATAAGGCCAACAATCTCCCCTCTCAACACTGTGCCCTAAATGTCAAGTCACTGTATGTGTTATAATTACCCTGAGTTGGTATTTTCCTCCTCTTTACGTTTCAATGCATGGGGCAAATCCTGCTAGCTGAGGTTGGCCGAGGACATGTCAGACTACATTAGATGGGCGCGGCTAATTTAGCTGTCCGTGGCATAATAAATCTCCTATTTTTTTGTAACATAACGTTTTCCAAAGATGGAAGGCATTCTTAACGCTGAGAGTTTACCTCCCAAGAGTCAAGAGCTTGTTAATACATTCTCATTAAGAGGTTTTATGCATGGACAAATAAACAAATGCTAATAAACTCCTAATTATTTTCTCAGCGCAAATTCAGGGATTTTGAATATTCATGTCTGACCAAAAAGTAGTGCAATTATTTTTCCTTTGCCTGGATTATTACCCTGCGTGCTAATTTTGAAAAAGCATCTCTTTGAGACTCTTTGACAGTCAGAAATTTATTTCAAGAACAAAGAGGTAACTCTCGATGTCAAGAGTCGGTGTATGTTTAAAACAAAAATTAAGTTTGAGTGATTGTTGAAAGAGTATTTTGATTACACCGCTCAAGAAAGAGAAGGTTTTAAAGTGATCATTCTGTGATTTTCTGCGAATTTATATTAAATTGATTGATTCATTATTTTTTTTCTCTTTGCAAACTATCTCAGTCCAGGTTATTGCCGGCAGCCTTCCAAACAACGAATCAACACGACGCACCGTATTTCAGCTCTATTGTGATAAAAATAAATAAATAGATAAAAAAAATTTGCTTTTGAAAACATTCTGCATCACTAATGCAATTTGACTTGCCAGTGCAATTGTGTGGAAGAAGGTAGGCCCATCTCACTGAGTGTCAAGGAAGGCTTTTAAACTGTCACCTCCCTCTCCGCTTCCTTCATACAGAAACCTTTTAGCGCTCCTCTTCGCCGGCCCGGACAACGTTATCACCCTGTTCTGATTTTCGCTGTGGAGTTATTCGGTAGTCTAATGACTGATTGGCTGTCAGGAACTTTGTCTGTTTTCAGGGACGTATGTGACTTAGCGTCTTTTGACATCATAACCATAAGGGGCTTGACGCATACAGACACACCATATCAGGAGTCCGAGTCTAGTTTGCACGTCGACGAACTGCCATGATTCAAGATGGCACCTGTCCCATTGATGTCCTAACCGCCTCTGCTCGGAGCCCTCTGCAGCTTAGTGACAGCCCGAGTCCTCGCTGACATGAAAACCCAGTTAGAACCAGAGGTAGAATCTGAGATTAGGAATTTTGTTGTAAGCATGAGAAGCATTCATCTCCCCATTAAAGACGGGTTCTGTGTCTTGTCGTTAGATTAAAAACTTTGCGCTACTAACGGTTTGCTTTTGAGAAGCGCAGACATCACTTGCACATGGGAGAAAATGAAGTGAGGAGAAAATGAAATTATGATTTGCTGTGACAAAACTGAGACGTGTGCGTGCTACCACAAAAACACAACAACTCATGAATAATTCATGGCTGCCGTGGGCTATAGATTAAGTGTGAATATTCATTAATTTGCTTGCCCTTTGGGAGGTGATGCAAATTCATACAAAGACATGCTGACAACTGGGTTATCCACCGCTCATATGAGTAAATAAGGGTAACCATGAATGGCACTGGTTATTCCTTCATAAATACACAAGATGCCTGGAAAATGAAGGGCAGCAGCAGCTCAACTAAGAAGTTTAAACAGGGTTTTTCCTCAAGTAGTGACCCCCCTAGCCCCCTAACCCCCCACCCCTTAAGTGCTAAGTCACCAGAGCAGGGAAAGCCCATTAGCGTAAAGAAGGTGGTGGTGGGGGGGGCTAAGTTTGAGTGATTAGGCTGATTGGATATAGCAGCACTAGGTTGCTCAGGTCAGGTCTAATCAGCTTCAGGATAGAAGGAAGGCCCCTAACAAGTAAAAGAGAGAAAGATGGAGGGATGCAACTGCCGTCCAGGGTAAATGGTCAACATGTCACACACCCAAATAACTCATACAGCCCCGGGCAAAGCACAGTGCAGCTACTGAGTCAGGATGGAGACGGATGATCCACCACTGAGGATAAAAACGAAACCGCTCATATTTGATGCTACTCTTAAGTCAGACCAGTTTGTGCAGCGCTTTGTGCTCAAACCCCCTGAAAATCAGATTGAAGGAGAAGATATCGAGGGCTCTGCACGTTTTCATTCAGTACCAGGCAGTTTCACTGAAAACACAACGTCAAACGGAGCTGAGGAAGTGTTCAGTGAAATCACCTTTTGTAGGTCTTGCTTGGAGTGACAACCCGCAGACTCTCATCCCTCTACGGTACATGGGTTACCCACCGCTGCCTTACTTTTACAGTATTTTGGCTCACTCACAACACACCTTACACCTTACCTGCACCAGCAGTTGGCTCTGGCTTCCTTTCCACACTCACTCATGTCTCCCTTTCCTCAACTATAAAAAAAGACTTTGCAGGATAAATTTATGTTGTTTAGAGGATCATTTCCACATTTATCCACGCTATATGGAGAACCCTGCCATGTGTATTGCCCCGGCAACGGGGCACTGGCAGAACGAAGAGCAGGGATTGGATGGAGATAAACGACTCATTAACCCCAAATTGATCATGAGCTGCACACTTGTGAGGATATTTCATCATTAATATTTCAACTTGATTATTTGTGTGTGTTGACTCCAAGGTCCCAATTTACACGTCACTGTGTGATGTATGAATTATTGTAATGAACAATATTTGAGCAGTTATTTCTCCCCCTCGCCACCATTTTTCTTTTCCCCTCCTCTCTTTGTCTCCCATCTCTCTCTCCTGATATTTCCCTGTGTGCAGAAATAATTTGGCCTCATGATAAACAAATGTAGTGCAGACTCTGCTGGCTAAGGGGAATTCTTTTGCGTATAGATGGATCCCTCTGAACTCCTGACGTAATGTTTCTGATTTCCACCTTGTTTCGTTCTCTCAGAAGCATTTATGTTATCTTGAGAACTGTTGTCAGAAGAGATTGAATTTCCTCAGAGTGGGAGAAACATTTTCATAAAGTTTTCGCATTTGTCTTGCCTGAGCTGTTGTCCCCCGCACTTTTATACTGTATGACCTGTGGTAGATATCAGCACGGTGACTTTCTATCCGGTGAAGCTGGAGTGTTCACTTTGCTTTGTTTACCTCTCTCCCTGATGACCCCATCACTTCTGCTCGTTCAGAAAGTGGCCATAGAGAGAAAATTTCATTCGCGCTAACCCATTGCCTTCAGTGCACTGACGATTCAGAGCATCCACGGACCTCAAGTCATTCTGTACACTTGTGCTATGACATCAAGCGGCTAAGAAACATCTAAAGCTGGATGGCAGGGGAGCTCTGACTCATTCAGATCAACATGTCAACACCTTTAACAAAACTTCTCATTTCCTGGACCAACACTGTTGCCACAGCTTCTGCCTCTAATAGACTTCTCTGGGTGGGGCTCGAGGTTCAGAGCGGAGAGCCATATTGAGAGGTTGGGGGATTGGAGGTGAGTGCAAACCTGTGCATCAGCATGTCTTAATCCCAGAGAGCCATAATCTGGGATTAGTGATCCTCTCCTTGCTGGAACCAGATTAGAGCATCCGCTAGTGCAGCAGGCTCTGCACCAACGGCTAGCACCACCTCCCCGACCCCTGTGGGCGGATCTTAGAGAGATAGTGGTGCTCCCTGATTGGAGGAGGCTCTGGATAAACTATGTGGTGACAAAGGTTGCCAAGGCGATCACGCTGGCTTTGCGATGATTGGTTGTGTCAGAGTACAGGATGGCTGGCTGTCATCAGATGCGCATTAGATCACTCACTGGAGAGCTACTTGTATTAATGGATCTGCTTACACACACAAACACACACACACACACACACACACACACACACACACACACACACTGTTGAGCATGCATGTAAATTGAAAGATTGAATGCGTTTCACTCCTCATACCAACAAATTTAACAACACACTCATTAGAACAGCAGGACACTAATTTATGGATCTGAAAGTGAGCACTGCAAGTAGTATTTCATTTGCACGCGTGTGTCAGGTGGTAGGTGGATCTTGTGCTGTCAGATATATTGCACGCGTGTGTCAGGTGGTAGGTGGATCTTGTGCTGTCAGATACCGGTAATATACACACACACACACACAGCAGCAGCCCAACATAGGTCAATCTCATCACCCTGCTCACTGGCACATGGTGGAACCATAATCCTAAGGGGTCAGAGGTCAGCCTCATGCTGCTTGCCTGGCTGAAAGGGCAGATGGGACATACACACACATGCACGTGCAAGCACACACAGGTCAGCCTCACGCTGCCGGGTTGGTTTGAAGGGCAGATGGGTACATTGTGTCATTATGGCGCCTGGGCTACAGCTTGTGGGGGCAGCCATATTGTCATTGAGAGGACACTCGCTGGGTCAGGTGCACGGAGGCAATGCTGAAAGTAGTATGTTATGTAGAGGCCTTCATTTGGAGTGTGTAGTCATACTACAGATTATAACCCTGACCTTTCTCTGGTTGTCTCGCAACTGAGGTCCTCTGCCATACATGTGAGGGCCATGGAAATTATTTACAATTTTATGCCTTTTACATGGCTGATTTTGTGGGTCATTTTGAATATTACTTTTCTTGAAAAGCCATTAATGCAAAAAGTGATTTCGACTACGTGCAGGAAGCCTGTGAGGCAGAAAGTCGGCTGAGTTGTTCTTTCCGCCGACTTCCATGTTCTCATTTGGAGCTAATCCACTTGAGGGTTCTTATGAGACAGAGAAATCTTTGAGCAGAAAAAGGATCTGAAAATGGCAGAGCGATATTATATTAATTTAGTAAAGTAACATCAGTAAAGTCAGAAAACCTTTGTTTTAGTGCAGCTGTTTGGGTCATAGTGCAAAATCAGTTACACAAACACATATAGCACATATAAAACACATATAGTCTTTTTTTTTTTTTTTTTTTTTTTGTTCCTTCTGGGTTTATGTGCATTTTCTTCTTACGTTATTACAAACCAACGATCAGTGTAACAACATCTTTTTGAAAACATCATTTACATGCTTCATAATGCTCACGTCTCAACCTCTTTGCGACAGGGACATGGTTTTGGAGGTTTATGTTTTGTAAGCTGCTTCCATTGCATTTCCACTGCAAATGTGGTATTAAAAATACTGCAATTTTAAGGAATTTAATACATGCATAATCTGCTTTTGCTGGATTAGGCTCCCACATTAGAACAAATCAGGAAGACACAAAGGGCAGGGACTGAGGGTCTAAATATACTCCCTTTATCCGTCACTGCATCAGCCCCATTTTTGGGAGATGGTGATGAGCTGTGGTACTTTGTTTTTACTAGAGAAGCATTAGACTGTCTCTAAAATAGGCAGCGCTGTCAGTTCACTCCATTTCTATAAAACCTTCTTGTGCCCTGATATAGTGAAAGGCCCTGTTGAGATAACAGATATTTAAAATAGATGTATCGAGGCTTGTTCAGCAGAAGATGAAATTGAAGTCAGTATAACGCACAGGGCATTCGGAGCATGCCTTTCATCTTGTCAGGTGTATCTTAAATTATATATCCCAAAAATACATTGAGTATTTGTCGGTGTGGTGCAAATTTTGATCTGCAGGGAACCTGCAGGTAGAAGCCAATAGTCTAATGCTCATGAGTGCTCGGTATGTGTGTGCATGTGAGTGAGGACACAAAGTAGAAATGGGTGTTATAAGCTGTGAGAGAGGTGAGCAGAGGGTGACAGTCCTCAGTTAGGTCTGTCAGACCTGGGACTCCGCGGGCTGTCAGTCCCGGGATAGCAGAGAGAAAATGGAATACACTTTATCCCTGGTCTCCTGCAGGTCAACTGTGACAGGGTTGCCCCTCAATTACTGAGTATCAGCACCTCGTCTCTCCTCCCCTCTCCCCTTTTTTTTCCTGCTCTCTTCTTCCCGCTCGCTGCAGTGTGTCTGTTTGTGCTCTGCAAGAAGCGTGCAGAGAAGAAAAATAGAGAGGAGAGTGGGGGCAGGGTGGCAAGTACCTACAATAGGCTGCCTGGAGATTCCATAGAGCACAACGAATTTCCAGTGGCATTTATACCTCGGTTTATTGCCCGAATATATCTCCTCACCTACAACAAGGATTTGTTTGCTATCAAGAAGCTTAACGAGACTGTATGTTTTATTGATTGCGCTATGAATACTGAGCATCCCTTTAGATATTGCAGCTATATTCGTCGTCAACCATCATCCATTTAAATGAATTGCATATATCTAATGATCCTAAACTTCATGTTTTATGTATCCACCTTAACTAATAAGGTCAACTAGCAGTGAAATGGCTGACAGGAATCTATGCATTTTAATGCTGCTGCAGAACAATGGACACGCGCCAAACACAATAGGGTGGATGTGGAATCAGTCAATGAGGAGTTAGTGTGACCAGCTGGACCCCTCTACCCCCTGACCCCAAGGTCACCAACCGCTACCCTACTCTTTCATCCACCTCTCCTGGTCGATTCATGAAAATGCATAGAATAGGAAAGTTGCTTTGTCATACAGATAACCCCGACGCGTGGCGTTCTGATAGGGCACCATTATGAAATCACTTCCCTTATTTGCAGGGGGGTGATTGCTCAGACGCCCCTTGACGTGTCATCTTCTGCGTGTTTGTGATGGAAAGCAAGGTCTGACCTCAAGCAGATGGACCGGGCTGTGTCTGGAAGCCGAGCAGTATAGCCGGACACCCTTGCTTAACCTTGACCTCGCATACAGCCAGACTGCATTGCCTCAAGGTCGCTGGGGTTTTAATTTCTTTAGAGTAAGTATTAGAAACAAGCGGGTGACTCCCATTAAGCCAACCAGTCTTTCAGCAGCTACACTCTTTTATTCCAGGCTTCTGAAAAGCTGCAGGCCAAACAGAAAGGGACTCTGACTAGCTTCTGTGTGCCCCAGTCCCTTTCAGAGCTGTGATTCACGCTTTGTGTTTGGAGACTAAAGAGCCCTGTCCTGCTCTTCTGTCCTCTTTAGTGGCATGGCGAACAGACCTTGCCGCCTCCAGCTCACAGCTTGCACACCACTGAGGCTCACAGACAGTAAGTAACCAAACAGTGAAACAATCCAACCTACAGAGCGACTGAACCGCCACCTTTGTCCCTCCGCACTTTAATGGCTATGTGACCCATTAGTGGGAGATGTGCCTGTCACAGAGATTGGGCCTCGAAGCTTTTGAGTGCCAGGGCACACTGTCAGCCTGGAAATGCACAGGGTTTGTGCACAGTTGAGCCAAAGGCTTGCACCTCCATTTAAATTCCACTTAGAAACAGCTCCTGGCAAGAGCATGAGTGTATTTTTTTTTCTATTTATTTGTGTTTCTCGAGCATTGATCAGGTTTGACATGAAAAGCTCTTGAATGTAAGTTAAACCATCAGTCTTTGTTTGCTCTGTGTTTGAATTTGCTAGGATCCTTTTCCCAGGGCTGGATCCAATGTCTGTCTTTTCAATCTACCATCATGTCTATAAAGCTCAGCCTCTGTGTTAACCATAGTATTGTCAGACAATTGAGAGAGCACTGGTTTGCTCACGCTCCCTGGAAGGAGGCAGAGACAAGGGAGAGCTATATAACCAAACCAAACATCCATGGATATCTCTGTGCCCAACTTCCCTGCTCTTATATTTCCAGGGTTAAAAATCAATAGGGCTACTGCTGATGAAATTTGCCGCATGACTGTGCGTCGGAGTCTGCAAAATAGACCCAGGACCAAGGCATTTCTCTTCACCTACCCTTATTCACTTTGTTCCATTCTGTTTGTAAATGAAAAGGGGATTTCATTTCATTCTCCTTTTGCCATTTTACCTCTTTCTTTTTTTTCTTCTAAATCCAGCTTTTGGAAGGCCCAGGGGCTGAGTAAATGTGATCGATTTCTAGAGAGTGTGTCATCTAGGCCGCCCTATTAGGATTGGTTTTGTAACAGAGGCACAAAGGCGCGTGGAGCCATCATTCAGCCGGCTCTTCCATTGTTCACTTAATTCATGCTGAAGGATCCAGGTCAGGCCAGCGAGCACCCTGCACAGGTTAGAAGTCAGGACTCCCTTCGCATAAACCATGTGCAAGAACAAAACCACTTCAGTCCTGAGGCGCGATGTATTATTATCCACTAGAAGTACATTTCCACAGCTGTTTCTCTTCTATTTGTAATATGACCATGAAACTAATGAGAACAGAATGTGTCTGAAATTATATTTGCTCAACAGGGTTTGCAGAACAGGGAGCTGATATTAGGTGGGATGAGAACATCAAGTTTGGTTATTAGTTGTACTGTGTTCACTGGAGGAGCAGGTTGGAGATGATTTTGAATCTACTCTAGACTGTTTTGTATATCACGGTTGTCTTTTGTGGGATGAAGATAATACCTACTTGAGCCGGTCTGAAATAACCATAGCAGCATGCCATTGCTGTGTGTTAGATATGGATATAGCTAGTTTGTTTAGCTTTTATCTCTCTCACAAAGTATCCTCCGGTCCGGCTAAGTCTATGACAATGAGCTCGTCCCGTCTATTTCCCAAAGAAGCTATCTTCTCCCCGTCGCTGAGGGGAGAATGCACACGGCAGCCATGCAGCCGGGCTCTCCTGTGAAGGAGAATTAATCTGCTACAAACAACCTTTTATTTTCTCAACACAACTACTTGTCAGCCTCCACTAAAAGCAATTTGTTTTTGGCCCGGCTTCTTCAGGCTCATGTAGCAGGACTGAGAGAGCAGTGTGGCATGTTGTTTCAAAAAGGAGAAGAGGGGGGGAAAAACAGTGCTTTAATCTGATTAGACCTGGCTGAAATCCCAAACTGGGGCTGAAGTGCAGTGCTTGTGGTTTCTGAACGGCTTACGCTAAGTCTGTACCATGGAAATAATCTACTCTTAAAACCCAGGAAACAAATCAACTATGGTAAGGACATAAGTCGCTGTCATTACGGAGTCATTAGGAGAAACATTTCCATACAGCGTGCAGGCCACTAGTTCTGGCAGAAGGGGGCAGTGTGTGTGTGCTTGTGTGTGCACGCGAGTGTGTGTGTGTGTGTGTGTGTGTGTGTGTGTGTGTGTGTGTGTGTGTGTGTGTGTGTGCGTGCCTGCGTGTGTGCGTGCATGTGGATGCCTCTGGGATCATGTCTTCATATTTGAGTGTGTCTGTTCACGCTTTTCTAGTACAGTAGAAGCACGACTGTTAGCTGATTCATATGTTTTGTGAATTTCTATACTTTACACGGAGCAGATCTTGCGTTTGCACACACGCTTCCTGTTTAAGTGCATGCGTATCTTTAGTCCGTATGTGTATGCGTGTCTCTCTGTGCTGCTGTGGGATTGCAGGACGACTTCTCGGGTGCTGAATAATGAATCAAAGCATGGAAGAGGAGCAAAGTCACACTGCAGCAGCTTGTCTCTCTGCACTGCTTTTTACTTCAGCTGAGCTGGATGACTGGAGTCTGAGATCAGCTCTGTCTAATAAAGCTAAGACCCTACCATCACCTCCACACCAAGCAGCAGTAAACCACAAAATTCTCTCTGATATGTGGTTAAATGCAAGACAGACCACTGAGTAACACTCCAGAGAATCAATGAATATTTATAATAAGTTATATTAGCATTTATTGTAGGAGTAGTATTTGTCGATCGTAACATTGAGTAAGACAAGAGGAAGAGGTCATTTAGGTAGATCAATAGAAAACCCTCATAAACATGCACTCCAACAGATGGGTTTTGCCATCAGTAAAATGCAGAAAAGAAAACCATTATTCAGTCAATATTGGAGAGACTGAAAGAAGAAGCCAGGCATAGGAAACAGAGGAGAAGAGGAAATATAAGATTTCACTGCCACCTCTTAGGCATGGAGTAATAACACAACGCTAAATCTTCCTTATGACACTATTAAACTGTTTTACCACAATATACCATGTTGTCAGCCACAGTGTTTCATTGTCTCATTAATAGCCTCCCAACACAGTGTAGATTTCAATATCAGTTTGCTCTAATTATCTCTCTTCTCTGATACCGTTTCATTTTGTGCGGGCCAAATTAAATGTAAAAATCATAATGGAATTTTGCTAGAGGAGAACATGGCGGCTAATTGCATTAGGCTGAACTGTCGGTGGCGTCTGCAGTGACTAGGCCCCCATCACTCTCCCGCAATTAGCGCCGGCTACTCCCCTCAGCAGCAGGTGTTGTTCCGCCCGTGCCAGCACTCCAGCTGATTACCTAAGCTGAAGGCTGCGAGGCTGCTCTCCATCCATCTAGGTTACCACACAGCCACAGCTCTGTGCGGATACTCCGGGAGCCGCAATTACATTACTGTGGAGCCCACAGATACAGATGGTGGGCTATAGACGCCGCGCTGTCAGGCTGGAGGCAGGGGAAGGCTGCCGTTTGCAGGAAGGACTGGTGCGATGCTGTCATGCTGCAAACAGAGGAGACTGGTTAGCTGCGACTTGAAGGTTGTGCCGTATCGATGAGAGAAGCCGTGCAGGAGGATGAGGAAGGGTCGGCGTTAGGGGCTCAGAGTGGTCGCAATGGCAGTGAACTCACACACACACACACACACACACACAGCATGAGGTTGGCAGCATTCCAACAGACTGACAAACTATAAATTTACAAGGACTAGTGTATCACACAGTGTACACACATCACACAGCCAGCCAGCCAGGCAGGCACACACTCTGCCTGTCTCTCCTTTCTCTCACATATAAAGACACACACATCCGCGCACAGTCCCACACACACACACACACACACACACACACCAGGGACACAGAGACAGCCTACATCAAACAACTGAACTTGAACTTTGGACAGGTAGAAAAGGTTTTGTGCATGATATGAATGAAAACATTTTAGAGAGCTCAAAGTCCACAGCTTTTTGACGCCATTTATTCCACTTTGCCACAACGAGATTTTTATGTGTCTGAAAAAAAATGCAGACAAAAAAAATAATCAGGAATCTGATATGGAGGTCTGGCAATATGAGAGACGTCAAAGAGCCTTGACCAGGGTAGAAGCAGAGGAGCTTGTAAATTATCTCGTAATATAGATGTGGCTGAACTTGATTGCGGCTTGTTATTTGAGTTTCTCTTCGAGTCCTTGTCCATTTCTTCCATATCTGGAAAGCAGGATTCGTGCTTGAAGCAGGGAGTTCCAAGCCATTTCACCATAAATCCCCACAGCATAGGTATTGATTTATAGTTTAACATCAGATTTCACCCACAGATAAAACCACTTTTACACTAGACAGATATATCGTAAATAGTCAGGTCATATTGTGGGTTGATTACTGCATAGTCCGCATAGAAACGTTCTTTTGTTCATTTTGTAAGAAGGGCAACAGTGTGGAGGTCGGTTTAGTCTCATCACTGGATATGAGACTATTGTGTAAAGATTTATGTTATTTTATTGTCTGTGATAGACAGTAGCTCAAGGCGAGCAGTGGGTTTGCAGTGGAGATGGCTTTGCTGTATTGCGGTACCTCCATGGCCACTGTAGTGCAGACTTTCAGTTACATTTTCGAGGAGATTTGCATCAGCCGTGCTGTAGCCTACTGCATATAGCCATAGCTTCACCTTTGTTCCTTAACGCAAGACTATAAATTCCCCTTAAGGCTTCTGCAGTGTCAAACAGTTGTATTGTTGGCCACAGCGCCCAGCACGCTTCGACAGACATGCTTGAGGATGTCTCTCTGGCACCTCTCTGATAGCCGGCGCTGCATCCAACATTTCTGTAACCTTCCGGAAACCGACAACCATGCCCACCTCGTGCCACGACCGAAAAGCTGTGCAGAGAAACCATGGATGCACCAAGGAGAACGGGCCACTGTGTTTAAAGATGGCGCCCCAGTCCTTCCTGTGAATGCTGCTCACCAAACATATACATCCAGAAAGTCTCCCGCTTAACGCATCCACATCTTTGGGCCCCTTAGAGTAGGTGCACTGAGCTTTCTGACTTCCTGTTGGCTTCCCTCACAGATGAATAGGATACAGTAATTTAATAAGACGGGTCTTCAAGACTTTCAAAATGACATTTGACTGAAGGGATGAAATTCTGGTGGTAAAATGAGTGATCATAGGAGTTTTGTGATGCTCAAGAATTTGCAATGTTGTACGAGCTAGTTGTTTTTGAACATGACCCCTAGTGCTTTGCTGTCATCCCCTATTTAAAATGTTGAATGCATTCATATATTTCTGCTTATATATATGGGAACACTTGCTAATAAAAAAAATATATTCCGTATGTTTTTATTTGTGATGACTGAATCTTTTGCTGTCTGAGCTAATTATTCTTTAGATGTCTCCTTAAAACTCCTTTGGGTTCCTCACTTCAAAATCAAAACATACCCACAGTGAAAAGTGGATGGAATGCACAATTGTATTTTGGGCTGTGTTACATCTTAGCCTCATCTCTCTCTCTCTCTCTCTCTCTCTCTCTCTCTCTCTCTCTCTCTCTCTCTCTCTCTCTCTCTCTCTCTCTCTCTCTCTCTCTCTCTCTCTCTCTCTCTCTCTCTCTCTCTCTCTCTCTCTCCCTCTCTCCCTCTCTCCCTCTCTCTCTCTCTCTCTCTCTCTCTCTCTCTCTCTCTCTCTCTCTCTCTCTCTCTCTCTCTCTCTCTCTCTCTCTCTCTCTCTCTCTCTCTCTCTCTCTCTCTCTCTCTCTCTCTCTCTCTCTCTCTCTCTCTCTCTCTCTCTCTCTCTCTCTCTCTCTCTCTCTCTCTCTCTCTCTCTCTCTCTCTCTCTCTCTCTCTCTCTCTCTCTCTCTCTCTCTCTCTCTCTCTCTCTCTCTCTCTCTCTCTCTCTCTCTCTCTCTCTCTCTCTCTCTCTCTCTCTCTCTCTCTCTCTCTCTCTCTCTCTCTCTCTCTCTCTCTCTCTCTCTCTCTCTCTCTCTCTCTCTCTCTCTCTCTCTCTCTCTCTCTCTCTCTCTCTCTCTCTCTCTCTCTCTCTCTCTCTCTCTCTCTCTCTCTCTCTCTCTCTCTCTCTCTCTCTCTCTCTCTCTCTCTCTCTCTCTCTCTCTCTCTCTCTCTCTCTCTCTCTCTCTCTCTCTCTCTCTCTCTCTCTCTCTCTCTCTCTCTCTCTCTCTCTCTCTCTCTCTCTCTCTCTCTCTCTCTCTCTCTCTCTCTCTCTCTCTCTCTCTCTCTCTCTCTCTCTCTCTCTCTCTCTCTCTCTCTCTCTCTCTCTCTCTCTCTCTCTCTCTCTCTCTCTCTCTCTCTCTCTCTCTCTCTCTCTCTCTCTCTCTCTCTCTCTCTCTCTCTCTCTCTCTCTCTCTCTCTCTCTCTCTCTCTCTCTCTCTCTCTCTCTCTCTCTCTCTCTCTCTCTCTCTCTCTCTCTCTCTCTCTCTCTCTCTCTCTCTCTCTCTCTCTCTCTCTCTCTCTCTCTCTCTCTCTCTCTCTCTCTCTCTCTCTCTCTCTCTCTCTCTCTCTCTCTCTCTCTCTCTCTCTCTCTCTCTCTCTCTCTCTCTCTCTCTCTCTCTCTCTCTCACTCTCTCTCTCTCTCTCTCTCTCTCTCTCTCTCTCTCTCTCTCTCTCTCTCTCTCTCTCTCTCTCTCTCTCTCTCTCTCTCTCTCTCTCTCTCTCTCTCTCTCTCTCTCTCTCTCTCTCTCTCTCTCTCTCTCTCTCTCTCTCTCTCTCTCTCTCTCTCTCTCTCTCTCTCTCTCTCTCTCTCTCTCTCTCTCTCACTCTCTCTCTCTCTCTCTCTCTCTCTCTCTCTCTCTCTCTCTCTCTCTCTCTCTCTCTCTCTCTCTCTCTCTCTCTCTCTCTCTCTCTCTCTCTCTCTCTCTCTCTCTCTCTCTCTCTCTCTCTCTCTCTCTCTCTCTCTCTCTCTCTCTCTCTCTCTCTCTCTCTCTCTCTCTCTCTCTCTCTCTCTCTCTCTCTCTCTCTCTCTCTCTCTCTCTCTCTCTCTCTCTCTCTCTCTCTCTCTCTCTCTCTCTCTCTCTCTCTCTCTCTCTCTCTCTCTCTCTCTCTCTCTCTCTCTCTCTCTCTCTCTCTCTCTCTCTCTCTCTCTCTCTCTCTCTCTCTCTCTCTCTCTCTCTCTCTCTCTCTCTCTCTCTCTCTCTCTCTCTCTCTCTCTCTCTCTCTCTCTCTCTCTCTCTCTCTCTCTC
Source organism: Istiophorus platypterus (assembly GCA_016859345.1). Classification (NCBI taxonomy): domain Eukaryota; kingdom Metazoa; phylum Chordata; class Actinopteri; order Istiophoriformes; family Istiophoridae; genus Istiophorus; species Istiophorus platypterus. The sequence goes on along the minus strand of CM029125.1, from coordinate 5,353,378 downwards.
TCTCTCTCTCTCTCTCTCTCTCTCTCTCTCTCTCTCTCTTTCTCTTTCTCTCTCTCTCTCTCTCTCTCTGGTATTAGCGGCTAGCACAAAGAGCAAATTGACTCCCCCGCGTCCCATTAAGTCTGCAGCCTATTTGTAAACACCACAGGCTTTAAGTTGGACGCCCAAGAGCCACAAACAATGTGCAGCCCTGAACGTGTTAATTCTGAATGGGATATTCTGACTGCAAGTCAAACATTATAGTGTGTGTATAAGAATGTGAGAACTGTCATTTGCTAGACAAACAGTAATTTTAATATTCTACAGAAATGTTATTTTTTCTGAGACAAGCAAAATGGTGCATCTGAATTTAAATGAACATCTGCTCAAAAGCCCTCAAAGTATTTATAATAGTATACTGGGGATGTAAACCTTGAAATATTATTACTATACTAGTAATAGTTGATTCAAAAAAAAGCTAGCTAAATACACTATCAAAAAAACAGCAGTAGGAACAGCTTCGGCGGTCTCAGTCTGGACTTGCTCTGGTCATGGGGTTTTTTGGTGTATTTTGATGATAATGTTGTGGACGGAGGAGCAGTTTAAGCTCACATCCATGGAGACGACGCGCACTTGTCTCTCCCATAGTTAATTGCCGTTCATGTTACTTCAAGTGAGGCAACCCCTCCCCTATATCTGCCCTCAGCCAATTTACATCTTATTATGTCTATCTGTGCTGAAACCTAGTATCTCAAATAGAGAGAAAATTACTCTCCATTTCTGGGGGAAATAGTAACTCGTTCTAGTCGCCCAAACATTGATGCCTTCTGTCACTGTGCCAGAGGTGCCTGTGAAGATACTGCATAAATTCCGGCCATGCAGTGTGGGCATTGTTATTTATTCTCACTCCACTATTAAACCCCTAATGTCATTATTAACATAACTTCACAAATAAATGGTTAGTGTGCCGAATAAGGAGTGATGCAGGCTGAATTTAGCTCATGAATTCAAAAACCCACACCATGTGTGTGTAAATGCACAGAGGTCTCTTGACTATTTGATTAATATTGGTACGTTTGTTTAAATGGTGCAAATAAAGTTGAAGTTAATTCTTTTTCTCTTACATAATATTAAAAGTAAATAAACTTATAATGTACCACCATGTTTAATGTCAAACAATTATCTCTGTGCCACATTTCCTACATAATTCTTTATTATTTACACATCTTGCAGCATTTAAGTTAAGTTTCACAAACAGTGTGAATTAAGTTATTATTTTACCGCTGGAAAGCAGAGTTCATGCATTTAAACGTGCTCATCCTTGTGTTACACATGTTGGATGTTGTACACATACACACACACACACACACACACACATTAATGTTCCCATACATTTAAACATTCTCCTCTTGGATAATTATCAATTAAACCGGGATTTTGTTAAAACATTTTAAACATTTCATGTTCCAGTCAAAGTCAACATCCTAAGTGATGGATTCTTATATGTTGGATATCTGAGCTGGTGTATAGGTCATGTTTTTGTGATGCAATGATTAATAAACTTGTCTGCGAGAGGAAAATTCCTCTAATAGGACAATTATTTTTTTTGCCTGAATGTGGGAGGAGAGCCTCACTCCCTGGGTTTAATTGACAAAGAGGTGGGGGGGGGTCTAAGTGACATCCCAAAGGTGTAGGCTGTCTCCATTTTATTCTCAGTTTCAATCACATAATGTAGTAATCTGTTATAATTCAATTTCCTTCAAACTCCCACGTGCGGATGGCTGTCGATGACCTCCCAGTCAGTGTTTTAAATTCTGAGATAATCCCATGTGAATGTCATAAAACACAAGCGAGGATGTTGAGGATGCTGTTATTGTGTCTGACAACAGGATCAGTTCATAAATGTAAAACCATAATAAACATAGGGAGCAAATACATGGGGAGCACAGATAGTAAAATATAGCAGACAAATGCATATGAGACAATTTTTTGACATTTTGAGGGCTTTAATGACATTAGGTGTCAGAAATTGTGATTTTTAATAATATTTACTGATTAATGTACATATATCAATTCTACAGTCATAAACATTTATTTGCTTGAATGTAGTCTGTGGTCTTCATTCGCCTACTGGTTTCCCACACGCTACCTGTTACAGGTTTCTGTTAAAATACCATCCGTTAAAAAAAATTTTAAAAAATGGTTTAGCTTTATTGACTTTACAGGCCACTGTTAGACTTCATGTATTCGCTCTGCCTCCTTCTCATCCACATGTTCACACAGACAGCGGTGGGGAGATGGGATTCTCTGATTCAGCAAATCAAAGGCCTCTCCTCCTGTCCATATTATCGATGCTGCTGGAGGGCCGTAGAGGATACCGGGGCACAAGGCAGGGTGGGGGTGGGAAGAGCTGGCGGATCTGTGGGGGGCAGGGCAGGCAGGGCTGGAGCTGCAGATTATTCTGGAAATTGCCAGCTGCAGTGTCTGCAATCAGGATCAAACCGGTTCCGGGTGGGGGAGGTGGAAGTCACTGTCGATTTTTGTCAAGCCAGCCCTGTGCCTGTGTATCTCCCGGCTGAGTGGGATGACATTCGCGAGGGCGACGGTGGAAATGTCCCACCACCTCATCCTCTCCTTAATAATTCATCCGCCTGCCCGGGCTCTGTGCAGGTCTGTGGCTGTGGCCGCTCTGCCCGTCTTTTAATGGAGCCGGTGATTACCAACACTGACATCTTAACATTTAAATAATACACAGACGCTGGGCCGGAGCAAAATCAATAGCACATAGAGAGAACGTAATGGAGAGCGCAGCACATCCAGCAGCCATCTTGCCTACTACAGGATATACGGAGCATGTCGATGCAAAAACACATTCAGCACTCCTTGCTCTGCACGCTACCTCCCCCACCCTATTCCCAATGATACTATGAGGTCCTCTTTTTTTCTCCCTCTTCCTCATCCTCTCCTCCTCCCTGTTTCGCCTATCCTCCCTCTTCTCCACTCTTCTCCTTTTTTCTTCCTCTCCCTCTATCTCTGCCTCCCCTTCTCTCTGAGGATTGCAGGACTCCTGAGGCAAGCAGCAGAGCCCTGGGACAGACCCTGATTAAAACTGCCTGTTAATGACAAAGGCCCCAACGCTGCAGCTCGCGCTCTAATCCTAATCTGTATGCATCCGCAGCAGCACATATTTCCTCCCTTGCTCAGTCCTCTGACACCAGACAAACGGAAACACAGGGGCAGCCATTTTGGAACAGCTGCATGGAGCTTCGTGTAATGGAGGAGCTCTGCCCAGGACACCAGCGGGGGCAAAAATTGCTGAAACGAATCCAGTTGTACTTGTCTGTGACAATGTTGTGCTCCCCTCACCCCTCGAGGAATATAGTGTCAAATTTGTTGCTACACAAGGAAGAAAAAGGTAGCACCCTACCACAAGGCTCACGATGCGACCCTGCAGTTTTTAGTTTAAAACTAAATTTCGGTGGTTTTAGCTTGACTCCCCCCCCAACATAAGCATAAGCTGCCATTTAATTTTCACCGATCATAAATAACCCAAAGGGGAAGCTGGAGAGCACAGGAGAGGCAGCCCGTTCACCTGAAAGACAGCCTGATGGGCTAACAATACACGGTGAAGGTGAGCAGTTTATTTTAGCCCCGCAGTGAAGCAGGATTGGGGGGGGGGGGTCTGCATGTCTCCAGTGATGCGGGGGTGATTTCTTTCGGCAGGCCTGCAAGTGCCCCGAGGCAAGAGGGATAAGGGCCATAGAGGAGAGGGGAAGAGAAAGAATCTGCCCTGGAGAGCCTTTGCAACACGAGTGCACTGAAGCCATTAAAAATATAACAAGAGATGAGTGTAACAGTATATATTTAGCTACGGAGAAAGAGCCTTGCTACGCTGGGTTTTGTGCTATACCGGTCGTTGGTATCGTTTGGTCACTGCAGGAGCTCGAATCAAAGCGAAAAAATGGTGAAAGAGGGAAACAGCGAAGAAGCAAACTAAGGTGTTTATCAGTTGTTGTTGCTGCTGGTGTGTAAAAGCAGCACACCACATCTGTGCAGCAACCACTTTCGGTGCGATAAGAAACAATGGACTTTTAAAATGAACAGGGGGATTGGTTCAGTGCTTAGAATTATGGATGCTGGGAAAGGATCTTGGGTGTGGGAAAGAAGAGAGAGGATTATGAATTTCAGCAAATCGGAGAAAAGCATGTGGAGAAATCTCAGCGTCGCTTTATGGCTTTTTTTTCTCACTCCATCCCTCCCTCCTTTTTCACTCTTTAATTTTCGCTCCCACTCTCTTTTGTCTCTAGCTTGAGCTCCTTTGCTGTCTTTGATATAGTGGGTTCTACATTAGTTTATCTATTGACATGAGACATGATCATTTTAGAGGTGCTGTATTTATTTAAACCTCTTAATTTTTATTTAAATTGAATCGGGAATCGAGAACATCACATTATGAGAATGCTTTCATTCCCTCTTGTATAATCAGCCTTAACTGAGTGACTTTTCAATCGGAACAAACAAGCGAGCCTGAATTTGACGCCTTTTTTTTTTGGCCCTCTAAACACTGAGATTAAAAGTTCTATTAAATGTGGCATATTTATAATAGCATTTTCTTAAGGGAATAATTTGAAATTTTGGGAAATATGCATATTTGCTTTTCATTTCGCCTTTGTCCGTTAACTTAGCCGACGATTAGCCTAGCTCAGCACGTGGACATTTAGGACTTTTAAACCTGCCCGCAGCACCTCTAACGTGTATAACAAATGTCTCGCTAAGAGGAAGTCGTAATAATAGCATGAATACCTGTAAAACAGCAACTTGGTGTTTTATTGCTTCCGTTTTTGCACAGTTTAAACACATAGAAGTTTCAAGGCTTTGTGTTAGCTGTCAGCTAAGCTAAAAGACAGACGCGGGCACTACATCAATCTTTTCATCTAACTCACAGTATGAAAGCAATTACACATCTTCAGTCAAAAAAATGTGGAATGAGTAGAAGGGACTGGTAATTGTGTCTTCCTCGTTGGAGTGCTTTTTTTTTTATTCTGGCACAATAAATATGTTTTCTTTCACTGACATTTCATTGGTATTTAAATGGAAAAGAAATCAACATGCTATCAACAGTACAATCATGCTCTGTAGCTGGATACAGACGTCGATCACGATCAAAGGACATTTTCATTCTATCCGCTGATTAATAGGAGATGGGTGCCTGTAATAACAGGGTACTTTGCGAAGTGTGATTGCAGTGCAACGAGGGTCAGCGAGAGCAAGGTTCAAGCTTCTTGATATTTCCGAGAGAAATAAATATAACCGAAAGGTGGGCCCGGGCTCCCGCGGATCACAAAGCTGAGGTCCCGTCTGCGTCGCCACCTTTGGCTCCAGAGAGTCAAGGAGATGATTTAGAGATCTGAGAAAGCTCCGGGTCGCCTGGAAGGAAGCGACAATCATAGAGAAATTAAAGGGTAGCGCTTCTTTAATCCGTGCTGTCGGCAACCTCCGCATGACAAAGTGTTTGGAGAATTGAGCAGATGGGTTTGGAGCTAAAAAGCGTGGCGCTGTGTCAGCCGAGAGGAGCCGGGGCCTTTCTCTCGATACCGGCAAAGAGGCTCAGTGAGTGAGAAAAAGATTTTCTTTCTGAACCTGCGAGGAGGATGTCACATGTGTGGAGCACGACATGTCCTATGCTTACACCGAGAGCTACATTATTCTCTCAACTTAAATGAAGCTAATGGTTTTTCTTGCAAATTCTCCCTTTTCATCATTGAAATGACTCGCCTGTTAGCACCGCACCTCCACGGATATTACAGGGGGAGCTCGGTGCACACTGGAATCTCCATTTTATAACAAAGCATAAGTGGATCTCATATCCTCCTCTTAACGGCAATAGTGGAAGCATCAAATATTGAACTTGATAATTTGATGTTTAAATTGCATGAACTTCTAGATGGAGACAGAAGACAAGCCCTCATCCTACCTCTTCACATGTGTAATTTGAATCAGTGGTCGCCATTTTCTAACTCTCAATCTGCAATCAAAAGCTGAGGGTTTTGAAATATTTTCAGCTCAAACCTGTCCATTTGAATATGAATAATACACAAGGTGTGGAGGGTGTGAGGAATGCATTACCGTAATAGCCTTCAATTACAGAAGATATCTGCATATCTATCTCTTTTACTTATTAAATGTCGTGAAGAGGAATGTTAGACTTCTGAGGACACTCTACATAAGAGCAGCGTGAACGTGGGATCGTCATTTCTCTCCCGTCTCTCCTCGTCTCGTAGCCCAGTATCAGCACTCACTGCCCGCTTCAATCAATATCAATTAATTATCATGGGCACGCCGAAATGATAAATGATTTTTATCAATCACTTCACAAATCAATGGCTTCGCCGTTGCTGTGCTAACATTCCCCCTCATCATCTAGCTCAATCAGTTGAAAAGTCGCAGTGGAAGAACTGAAGATGTATGATGAAGGGGAATCAATATTATTAGCAGTGAGAGCGAAGGGGAGGGCGATGTCTGTGATGAGGAATTTTAAAAAGAGCCCATAACCTCAACAACTCTCAAACTGTATCACAGTAGATCGCAAACAGAGTGTGACCTGCATTGATTATAGCCAAGCCCTCGCATGTCTTCTACGCAGCCTTATACCACAGCTGATGTAATTCTTAGACTTTGCTCAGGTGGAGCATCTGACAGGATGTTAAGTCAGAGGTTAATTTACACACTGGCCATGTTTTCCTGTCATGCAGCGGTTGTAACTCAGTCCCCACAGACCTCTGGGAACATGTGAAGACCAGCCTTGTGCTTTTTTTTTTTTTCTTCTTTTGAAAGAGAGGCTTTTAGACTAGCTATATAAATCTTTATGGGAGATGTGTGGGAGAGGAGGGAAGAAGACAATGCTATGATGCACATCTCTATATGAAATTTTTCTCCTCTGATCTTAGTCTTTTTTTGAAATATAAGATATATGTACCTGTTTGGGATTCGGACAGTTTTTTGAATTAAACCGTCTGTAACGTTTAAAGGGAAATATTTCTTTGGTGGAACTGTTAACAACTCATTGATATCTGAAACATAACAAGGGGCCCCAACTAGCCAGTGCTTTTTATGTGAGGGGTTAAAAGACAAAAACGGTGGACAACCGGTCCTTTGACAATGCATTCTGTTTTGCAAGGTTATCAAATGTTGTTTGTTTGTTTTTTTAATGTAAAATGTAGTAGAGTAAAAAGTATAATACTGCCCCATAAAATTTAGGAAAGTAGCATTATAAAGAGAGAGAGAATCTGTCAAGTAAAGGACAAGTTCCTGAAAAATATTTATTCATATTTAGTACTTTCCAACATTGCAGATTACTCATTAGCTGTATGATGTGTATCAGTTTGTGTCTGTAGTTCTTTTTTCAGCTGTGCAATTTGCAAATAAAACTGTCTGCACAATGCTTTTGACCATGATTTTGCAAGCTACACTAGAGTTTGCAGTCAAAAATGTTTTTTAAATGATAAAAGGTTAAGAATGTTTATTATAATTACCCCTACTACTGTACTTATTCCTTTAGGATCAATGGAGAAAAGAGCTCCATCCATACATCTTAATAAAAGTTATTACACCTTAGAGGGGCAAAAGTTTTTCTTTTTGCTTCCAGTATCAAGAGTACCATTGTCTCTGCATTTTCTCCACAGAACCCATTTAGGTCTCTGCGCAAATTTGCTTAATTTGGGCAGAAAAGATTGTTCACAATGGTCTAATTAGCATAATTACACATGTTCCAATGGAAACCCACGAGTCCAGATTTGATTCATTATGTTTTACCTCCCAGACAGTTTTAATTGTTGTGATGTGAGATAAGAAATGGCTGATGGCATTTTTAAAAACCACCCCGCAGTTGACTTTTAACAGCTGCCTTGGAGTTTCAGCGTGTTCACTATATGCTGGAAACACCCACACACCTGTCGAGGAACCAGTTAGTCATTATTCCAGTAGCGGGCGGAATGTAAACTTTACTTGATGTGATGTAATTTTGTGATGTAATTTAAATTTCAAAACAGCCTCTTTCAGTCTGTATGTCTAATCTAACAATAGGTAAATATAATGTATAGTATGAACAAATGGAAAAATGAGTGAGGATTGTATGTCTTCTATCATAAACGCTATATAAATAATTTGGTACAGGCATTGAGGTATCCCATTTTTAGTAATGATGCCAGTGTAGCCTTGACAATATAGTCACCAAGCCTTAATATCTTCTAAAATAATTAAAGTATAATAGAATTAATTTTTTTTCCAATTACAGCAGGTTTTTATTAAATAGCAAAAAGTCATTTAAATGGTCAAATTGAAAATATATCTCCCATCCTGCGTTGTAATTGCCTGTGTTCCTCAACTTTTTGTGAAAGTAATCACACTGACTCCCAGGTGTTTCCTACACAGCACTTTGTGTCTACTGATCCTTCTGCCTCTCAGCCCATAGAGGACACGACTCCGTTCCACACATCTAAGACAACAGATCTCAATCAGTCATGGTCGCTGGAGTTTGGGCCTGGACACATCCCTCGTGATCACAGAGCTATTGATCATTTAATTACATGATGTGGGTCTCAAATTTCCCATGATAGGTGACACTGTTAAAAAAAAAAACAAAAAAACAGGAAAGTGAGGCAAGAAAATAGATGACAGGAGAAAGTTGGAGGCATGGTACAGTGTAATAATGTGTGAATTATGCACACACATCCCATACAGGTTGCTGATTTATTCACGTATCACACAATTCACATAGTGGTATTAAATATAATGTTGCATTAAATCAGGAAAAAATACTTTTAATGATATATCAGAATACTACGATTACACCTTGCCAAGCTGTTAAACTCACATGGATTATAGCCTGTTTTTGATTATACACAAACTACCGGTGATGGTATGTATATGAGTAATTATTTTTTTAGGTACTTTTACTTTGAGTGTGTCCTTCTACTCTTGTTTTAATCTTCTACTCCATTATGTTTATGTGGGAGCAGTTACAGTTTATTTTGCAGATGAGAGTTTTACATACAAACTGAATGATTATCTTAACTATGATGAATTACTTCAGTTAAACAAGCAAGCAGTACATACTTTACTTACAATTAGCTCCACCCCCACCAGTGCAACATTAAAATGCAGCTTAGACATGCAAACCTTATGTAAAAATACCCAAACAATCTTTGAAGGAGCAATTCTGTGTGAGGGATATATTTATCTTTGATACTTTCAGGGCATTTTGCAGACAATATTTTTTTGTATTTTTAGTGAGTAAAAATTTGAATGCAGTACTTGTACTTGGAGTATTATTTATATTTCCCAAATGACATAAACTTTTTTTTTTTTTTTTTTTAGTAAAAACAAATGTGTTATTCAGACCTGTGCATACACACACACACACCATGCAGCAAATAAAATGTTATAACTTTCAAAGTCATAGTTGCCTCAAGTGGACATTGATGTCACAAGTGACCCAGCGTAACTGAGTATAATATTGCTCAGCAACTCATCGAAAGCCTGTTATATAAGCACCTGTGTGTTTTGTTGTGTGTTAGAATCACTGTAGGCCATAACGGGCCATGCTCCAGATCCCTCATCTGTTGGATAGCTGTTGAAACGCTTTCAGGAAAAGCCACAAATTTGCAATGGCTTGTCACAGCGTGCTACCTGTGAAGCAAAGGTGACCGAGTATGAAGAGAATGGTGAAATCTTAGCCCTGTTATTTATGTGCTCTGTCTCTCTCTGTCTCACTGTCTCCCACAGCTTGTGCTATTTTCTGCACTCCCTCTGCAGCATGGCCCTCGCTAAGGCGGGCTCGGGCTCCCAGCTCTAATTCTGCAGCACTCGCCGACGTCCTTCACTTGACCTTGGCGCGCCATGATGCCCTCTGTCACCATGCTGCTAGCCTCACTGTGCCCCCTGTGGGTCACCAACGCATCACACACACACACACACACACACACATACACACACACACTGCCATCCCACTAATCAATAGTGCATCGGGCTCCAGGTCAACAGAGGGAATTAACTGAGCGTGCCCAATCACGTGGAGGGGGCCCCTGGGAAAAATCATTGGCTTTGTAGCGTTATGACTGGTCACACATGTAGAGAGGTATGTCTGTGTGTGTCTGTGTGTGTCAGTGTGTGTCAGTGTGTGTCTGTGTGTCTGTGTGTCTGTGTGTGTCTGTGTGCACGCGCATGTGCGCGCATGTGCATACTTACATCTGTTTGTGTGTGTTTTTACTAATGAGTAGGGTGCAAAGGCTCAAAGCGATATTTCGATGATGACCTGTTAGTTGCCACACAGGGTTGTGTTTGTGTATGTGGGATGTTTGATCGTATGTATGGTTTGCTGAGTGTGTTAGGACTATGTAGGCTCCTGAATCTCCTCTATAGAGGTTACACTTGTATCATGCCGTCCTCCGCCTCCACCTCGCTCTGCCCTTCTGTTGAGCAGGGGCACTTAAAACCCGTGTGTGTTTCTACCTACCTTAACTGCAGGAACAAAAAAAAAAACGCTTTTTTCTTCCAGTGACTCAAAATGTTGGGAATCTGCTTGCAGCACAGTCCTTTAGTTATTTCTGTCTTTTAAAAAGTAAGCCCCTTCTCATACCTGTATAGTAGGTACCTCTGTACGGGTAATCAGAATAAGCAGAATTATTTTTGTAGGTCATCAGTGAATTAAAATTCAATCTGCAATATGTTTTAATGCTTGTTTGATTGCAGAAAGTAACTTCACATGCGCCTGGTTGCATGTAATATAAGAGTATGTGAGTCTAGATAGACAGTGCTCATTCTAGACCTGCATCTGTATAAAAGGCTGACCAGTGAGATAGAAAAGAGTGCGTGGCATTCTGCTCTATCTCTACCGCTCCGTTCCACTCATCTGTCCCCAGGGCCGGAGTCAGAGCGGCAGGATCAAAAGTAAAATCAGAGCGGAGAGCTGTATCCAATCGTGTCGGTCGGAGAGGTCTCTGCCTCTACTGTAGTCTGGCAACGACCAGGGCTCAGGGCACTGATCTCTATCAACGAGGATAAATTCAGTCAAGCCTCTAAAATGTGTGGCGGTGGACCTCAAGTGATTTAAATCATTAAAATGAGGCCAGCTGCATCATGCAGTCAGAACACGCAGTGGGGGCATCCGGCAGCCTGGTACAGAGAGAAGAGTGCCATCATCTGGCCCCTGCTGATACATCCATCCCACTGCAGAGAGCTTGTGTGTGAAGAGATGCAACAGCAGATCCGTGAGGGGTTCAGTGTAGGTATTTGAGTGTGTGTATGGGAATAAAAAAGATTTGTTTCGGTGCAACGCTGTTGAAAAATGATGATATATATGCGCAGTACAACCATCTCGAAGGTAGAATCTGTACCTTTAAGTCAAAGTACTGAGATGTCCACATGTATAATGGATGTATATGACGAAGACCAATCCTGTCTCGGAGAAGTGTTTGGCTTTTTTTCCACTTCTGTGCATTCCAGGTAATCTCTGTAATAACACGGTGCAGACTAAGTGTGGAACTTGTGTGTTCAGGAGAAAAGCCTAGCCGCATGTTAAGGAGGAACCAAAAGCTTTTACCAGAGAGAGACAACAATCACACATCAACCATTCCATTTTGCAAATAATAGCCCAGTGCCTCCTGCAATCATTATATGGGCCTGCGAGAGGGACTCTGTGTGTGCCTAGTATAACTGTAGGGTCACAAGCATGTGTTTGTATTCATTCTGCTCATTGTAAGAAGGTTGTGAGGAGATGATTTACCTTTCAGCATGTAATTGAAAAAAAAAAAATCAGTCCAAGTCACTCGTGCTTGCAGGCTCCAAGAAAAAAATGCTTTTGTGGAGTGAAATGAACTGACGTGCATTAGTTCTCGAATCAGCCTTTTCAGGTTTTTGTGCATGTGCCTGACACATTTCTATATCGTACAACTCCAAGCTTCAAACTTTAACAGCTTTATGAAATGTAAAATATTTCTGACTTTTTCTCTTTTTTTTTTATACATACTCACATTTTTTTTATTAGTCTCACCCTCACAAACACAGATAAAAAAAAAAGATACACGTAAGCTTAGCACAGTATGTTCCAATGCAGAGAACGCTTCCAAAAAAAAAAAAAAAAAATCTGTTAATCACATCCTCGGGCTCCAAGAAATCTTTACCAAATCTGAATGTCCTTCTAACGACAAGAACAAAACAAACACGTGGAATTATCTCTGACATGCACCAGACAGCAAAAACACACAGGAGCATCTCAGTCAATCAGCAATCACGCCTATCCCGAGCATAAACACACCTATTATACAAGCCAAGCGCTGTCAGTGTAAACAATGCAGAACAATACACTCTGCATTTTCTAGCTGCAGAGTCTCCCCTGATTGGTCGGATCGATCGTCGGAGGCATTTGATGTTATAGGAGGAGAGGCGAGGCATATTGATTGGAGGATAATCAGAGTCAAGCTGGCTTGGTCCTCTTCAATAATTCAAAGGAGGGATTTGGGGTGAGATTCCCTCAGATCGGAGGTGTGATGTACATTTCATAGCCTGAGAGTTGGGGAGCTGCACGGGAACGGGGAAGGGAGTGTGTGTGTGAGAGAGAGAGAGAGAGAGAGAGAAGAGAGAGTGGGGTGTGGGTGGGTGAGTGTGTGTGTGTGTGAGGGGGGGGGGGGGTGTCATGTGGTCTCAAACATGAGACACCTTTTAAACCAATCTGCCATAAGTAACAGTAACAGTGAACTTAATGCTCTTCTCCATATGTTAAAACTAGTAAAACTACAATGGAAAAAAAAAAAAGATTAATAATTTGTATGTTTTGTCATGTACATGCGTGCACTTGAATTGTGTTCATGTATTTAATGCATATATTTCCCTCTTTGAAGGCTCTGTGCAAAATTCCTGAGGCAAAATGTATAATAAACTGTGTTTACCTCACCCAGAGGACCTTACACTGCAATCCAACCATTGATTTTCCTCTAACACCTTCAGCTCTGTCTGTGTGACTAAGCCAGTTTTACCGGCCATGATACTGCTGTGAAAAACAGAGCAAACCATAAACATTTTACCTTCATTCTTTCTGAGTTTACTGCATTCATCCAATTCTGGATCAACAATCTGTCCTTTGAGACTGAATTAGATAATTGTTTTATTATTGTTTTTACTTATTTGGCTGTTTTGATTGTATCATGCAGTAACTCTCACCTGTCTACTTTTTCACATTGTTTAGAACCGGGTGAATCCGTGTTTCTTTGTCTGCCACACACTTGAAAATCATTTTCTAACCAAGTGAAGGTTCCGAGGAATTTATTTTCATTCATTAAAATGTCATCAGAGTGTTTTCATACAACAAAAAAAGTTTGTTACCCGGCTGCTCTCTGGATATTAACATTCATCAAGACGCCACAAAGGAATACAAGCCAGATCCAGAATGGATAAAAAGAGTCCATAAATACAGAAAACCAAATCAGAACTTTAGTAATCACTGACAAAATCTGTTCTTTATATTCATCAATAATCAGCATATCATCATCAGTAATGGTGAAATTAGAATCCAGGCCAATTAAATTGTCCAGCTTGGGAAGTTGGACTATTGGAAAACTTACACAGATTAAAATTAAACAACCATAACAATTATTCAATGTTGTTTATATGAGTACATGTACACACACACCCATATATATATATATATATATATATATATACACATATATATATATATAATATATATATATATATATATATATACACATATATACATATATATACAAATATTATGTGTATATATATGTGTATATATTTATATATGTGTATTTGTGTGTATATACACATGTACGTATATATGTATATATGAGTATTTATATATATATATATGTATATGTATGTATGTATATGTATTTATATATATATATGTACGTATATTTTTTTTTACTTCTTCTATTTGTACATCTTTATAGAATACATTATTTAAAAGATAGAAATCAATATAAAGAAAAACAATACAACATGAAAAACAAGTATATTTTCTCATCAGAAACTATGAAAATTAAGTAGACAGGCTCTATAAAGAACAGACATGATATAGTGAAGAGTCATTTTTAGGGAGGTTGATGGCACCTACGAATAAAGTTGTGAACCACCCTCTGCTGAGTCTTGAAAATATCTGTGACCATTATTATAGTTAAAATAAAACAGTTTTAGACCGCTGCTTGGAAATACCTTTTGAAAGCCAAGCTTAGGTCGTTTTTTGTGGTCAAGGCCTGCAGAGGCTTATGTTTCTCAATATCCGATAGCACCATGACCTGTCCTGTGGATCTATGTGGCGCTAGTCATACGTGTCTGGAATCAGACTGCAGCCCTGGCTCTGCAGCCTGGCATAAGGTCACACGGGGGGCTTTCTCCATAATGCATGGTTATCTCACGGGCGCTTATCTCCTAATCACTGCAATTACTGTGGCCACACTTGTTTGTTTGTTTGCTGGGAAGATGCATTAGTGTGTTTTGTATCCCCTTGACCGGTGCAGTCGTGTCAGGCCGGCATCTGGGGGAGGGACATTGCGGTTAGAGGGGAGGCTGACTGCAGATGTGGGATCTAGATAGAGGAGCCGCCGCCACCATCATCATCTTAAACATCATCATCATCATCATCTTGATCATGTCTCATTCTGTCTCTCTCTCTCTGTTTCTGTCTCCCTCACTCAGTCAAAATGGAGCGCACAAACTGGGGAACTGCTGCATCAGGTCATCTGTCACTGTCTCCATACTGCACCACACTAAAAATGCTCCCCTTTAGTTTACTGAGCTGTTGAGGTTATGTGCTAATATATTTACATCTCGCCTTTACAATCATTGTCTCTACTTGAAATGCTAGTGTCCCGTCTTTAAATTTTGTCACTACATTTTTCTTGCCTCATCTGTGGCAAACACTAAATCTTTTCTTCTTGTCCTCATGTCTGCTATTTCTTCTATCTACAGTGCCACCTTGGGATATCTTGTTCTTGCTCTTGTCTTGCTCAGCCTTGACAATTCACTATTTGAGGAGAGGAGGAGAGCATGTAGACCAACATCCTCTTCTGTGCTCTCTTGTCACCTACTACCTGGAGTCACATCGCCATACACACTCTAATTATTCCATTTGATGAGAAACGGGGCACCTCCACTGCTGCTGCTGCCGCTGCTGCTGCTCCAGCTCCAGAGTCGTCTCCGGCCCTAGCAGTTATATGCAGGGCTTCTCTCCCACTCATCATTACTGCAGGCGATACCTGACTAATTATAGCCTAATGCTGCTGTAACAGAGACAGACCTGGATATCAGGGTGACTGGGAGGAGCAGATATAGCTGGGATAGGGGGATATTGAAGAGAAATTATTAACAAAGGCATCTTACTGCTTATCAGACTGTGTACAAGACATCAGATCTACACCGAAATAGAATCTGGTGAAGGAATCTTTAATGTATACACACCATTTTTCTAATCTTATTTCAATTTTAATCTTTTTTGTGTAACCTTTTTGACTGGAATATTTAAGGTTTTATGTTTTGTTTTGTTTTTTTGTTTTTTTTCATTTTGACCAGTTATATTTTTCATTATACTGTTAAGCATAAGAATATGTTCAGTCCCTGCATTCTCATAACACAAAGTGAGATAAAGTGCGAGAATCTAACTGTCTAAAATAACATCCAGAGCCTAATTTATTTATTTGAATAGACGAGGTGGTGCCAGTATTGAGTGTAGCATCTCTCTGTTCCACCCTACACAGTGCAAAGCTTCTCCGTTTAATACAGCTTGACCTTGATCAGAAAACTGTAGGTGAGCTTGACGACATGGATCAACACACACACACACAAACACACACATATACACACACAGATACACGCCACATGCTGCGTGTGCCTATGTGATTGTGTGCATGTGTACATCCTCCTCGACCCAGCATGTCCTCTTTCCATCATCTCTAGTTTTTTTTTTTTTCTCCCATCATCCTAATGGTTCTCTGTGCTGCCTCTCTGGGTTTATGCAGCATCATTCACAAACATCACCCAGTCCTCCGCCACGTCCTTCCCCTCGCTCACTTCCCTGTCCTCTCATCCTTGATTCACGTATATTCTGCTGAAGAGCTTCTATATGTCAGCCTACAAGCCAGAGAGACAAAGGCAGGCCTGAGTTAATTATCTATCATTTAGAGCAGATGGCTGCAGATGATATGTAAATGGAAGTGTGTGTGCATGTGAGAATGTGCATCTGCATCTTTTGCTTGTACACGTGTGTTTATGTGACTGAATATGGCTGCATGTGTAGGGATACTATTTTTTCTTATGTTTGTGTATCTAAAACCATATATTCACACACACATACAGGGAGGAATAATGAGGATTTGGCAATTAAAATTCTGATATGGATTGTTTTATTTCACCCAGATAAGGTGTTAATGACTGAAACCATAATTATTGGTTGCAATTTTCCTGCAATTATTCACGACCTCCTTTAGGTTGCCTGTGTATACATTCAAATATATGTTTAATAAGTTATCTTATAATTAAAATACCGTGTTGTACATTTCTTTTTAATTATCTGAGGTCCATATTTACCCTGATCAATTTAATATTTAACAGCTAAAAGATAAAGCACAAGCATCTTTTTTTTTTAGGCAAGTATGTGCTCTAAATTCTTTCACTTTGAGCCAACAGAGCGAAGACTTGAATCTAGGGCATGTAAGTCAATCGAGACATTAGCTTTTTGGTCTTTTTCTGTTTGACCGCTTCTCACGAGCATCATCTCAAAAGCGTAAAGAGATCTCGAGGCAAGCTCACTCTATGCCTAGGTGTGTTCTGTTTCTTAGCATGAGGCAAGATGCACAGTAAATCAATGATTAATGTGCAGTGAATCGGAGATATATGTTACAGTGCTCTTCATGACACAGGAAGAAATGTAACCACAGAGGGAGGGCAGGAAGGGGGGGGGGCAGTGAGATCAATAGCAGTGCTCGAAAGACCTGTCTGTTTTTGACTTCACACTGTAAATTAGGTCTTCTCTGTGCCAACATTTTCTCAGCAGTGAGTGTGTGAATTACAACGTACAGTGTATGCAAGCCATAATGCACCCATTTGTGCATTGTACTGTAGCTGCTGTAACATGTGCACACCAACACGCCCAGCAGGAGTATGTGATGTAGTCAGCATGTGTGACTCTAAGTTTGCAATGCCACAGATGGAGACCTGATAATTTACTCATTATGGAGATTTAATGTGAGAGAATGTAGCGGCAATAATCAGATGTAACTAATGCACAGCATTGCCATTCAGTGTGTTTCAGTTTGTCATTCAATTTGAGCTTGATTCATACTCGGATCTCGCTGGTCTCTGCTACATTTGAATTATTTTAACCGTTCGGGAATGGCAAAAATTGAATCCATCTCTTTTTTCTTTTTCCTTTTTTTTTGCACAGATTTATGTTTTTTTTATGCTCAGGCATGACATGATCAGGGCACTAGCAGCAGCAGCAGCAGCAGCAGCAAAGGAAGCCGGTTCATATAACGTTTAGTTCCCTATTGGCTCCCTGGTGAGCAAAGCTCTTTCACAGCTCTGAGAAGTTAATGCTGCTTCAGGCCTTTTGTGGCATGATGGCAAATAGAGCAGTTTGGCATCATGCACAGAGAGAGTCATTTACTTATTCAGCAAATCTTTGTCCAGTGAATCATGTTCATTATGTCATCATATTAAATCAAATTATATTTTTAAATAGGATTTTGCAAAAATAGTACATGAGGAATTGTGCGAATATCTTTGAAGCAACTCTGTCAAACTGAGAAAAAAATTCTTATAATAGATTATCTTAATACAGGAATTATCTGATAATATTTATGTCTTTTATATCGAAATATTAGATTTTAATAAATTCAATATGATTACCTTTATTTATCACTAATAATAACCTTTATTCAGACAAACTCAAAGGCATAGAATGAACATTGTTTTTGCTCAGGAATCAAATGTGTGGATGCTAGAAAATGGAACCGGCCATCTTTGAGCTTTATGTTATGACAATGAGGCCCTCTACTGACAAAAAGGGTCTCTGCACCAGCAGCCATGCTAAAAAAAAATATGTGACTAGGAAAATACTACCAGGGTCTCCTCTGTCCTTTTCACTGTTAGGGTTGGGGATTTTGTATTAGGGCTCCTTATTCATCTGTGTTCTAGCCTCAGTGGTGACAAGAGTGCAGATTGCACGGTGAAGAAAACACTGGCGTTATTTTTATTTTTCACTTCGGAGGCATTCTTACTGTGGCGGTCCACCACTGTTGAATGATCGCAGAGGAAACACTGGAATACACCCAAGACTCTCCTGCAATTAGCTTTATCATGTGGCTTTCGGTCTAAATATATCTGCTCTGAAAAAAAATTTCCTATTGTGTTAAAATTACAGCGACCCCATTAAGGCAATAATAGCGCCATTAAAGGAGATGAAAGAGGACTCTGATTAACCTATACCTCTAATTCTATACCTCTAATCACATGCTTCTGTATGGTTGTCTGCTATATGTTAAACTCATTTCCCCACGTTTTCCCTTTCTCTCACAAAAACACGCAGTCTCTCTCTGATCCCCCTGCAGAGAAAAGTGTGTGTACCTTTGATCTGGTCTTGCTCCTGGTCTATATCTCTGCTGAAGCAGAAAACCATTACATACACTTTGTGTCCAGATACTCTTGAGATCAGATCCCAGGGAATCAAAGGTATGGGAGATGCCTCCAGGAACCTGCATTAATATGCATCCGAGCAGGAGCTGCCCTATGATGTAACCGCGGTAACAGCGAAGGTCGGTGCCTTTGCCCGGCCTGCGTGCAACATCAAAAACCCAGATGTACACGCACCACAGAGGCTTCTTTGTGGTAATCTCCATGCATTTTGAAGACAGGGGGTCACTCTGCTGGTAGAAGTGTCTAAATTGATGAAAATCTCCTTTTAATTGTGTTATTGCCAGACTTTTTACAATGTTCTCTCATGTTCTATTCTTGGACACACATCACAGTGAGCCTTCCATCCAGGGAGTAAAAGCTGTTTACACCCCCACCACCCACCCCATCCCCCCATTATTTGTATTCCAGCTCTGGCCCTTGTCTGGCCCAAAGGATTCTACTGTGTTTCAAAGTTAGCCATCCAAATGTTTAATGAGAATCACGGAAAATAAAATCCGTTTCTAGAATATGTATATTTCCCTTGCTACTTTTTGAAATGTATAATAAGACTCATAAGTGAAATCCTGTTCGCCTTTGTAGTGAGTGATTCTTCCTGTGGTGACTTGATGTGGATCCAGTTGTTTTGGGTCCTGTGAATCCCTCACCGGTGCAGCTGATTGATAGAACCAGGACAGAGAACAGCTCCTATCACGCAGCTGTGACTGCTGTCAGACCTAGTTCTGTCACAACATGTGAATTTGCTTTGATATAGAATAACAATATGTATCATAATATTTAACATGAAATCAAACATGTCCTTGAGGTATTCAGAGAGTTGTCCATCAGTCTAAGTCAAAAAGGATGTTGAATTGTCAGTCACATAATCTTAACAGGCCAAATCTTGACTTGATGACCATCACGTCAAACAATTCAAGACACTTAACTCACATAGCTACAGCTCTGGACTCAAAGCATGTTTGATGTAAACTTTTGTACAACTTTTCCCTGCATATGATTTTGTGCCAAACCAATTTTGGATGGTAGTGTGAGAATACTAAAGATTATACAGGCACGCTAACAACTCTTTGAGGGTATAATGTTTACTGTGTTCATCATCGTGATAAAATGCAAATATTTGCTCATTATCACAAGATAGAATGCACATCTGAGGCTGGTAGGAACATCATTAGTTTGCAGGTATTTGGTCATTAACCAAAGTATGGGGAAAATTGAAAGTTTGAACTGATGGTGGCGCTGGTGCAAAAGTTAGGGGGAGTACCAAGGTCGTTAGGATACCACATCTTGGGACCATGAATATCCGATCAAAATTTCATAACAATCCATCAAGCAGTCGTCGAGATATACTGCATTTCAGTCTGGACCAAAGAGCAACACTGCCATTCATTGAGCCACACCACTAGTGCAGCTAAAAACATCCTAAAAACCCTCAGAGTGCCAGACAGCTTTAAGATAAGGAGTTCCTCTAATGGAAGAGATTACCAGTTATGTGGGAATCCCCCTGAATTAGCAACATAGTTGGACACTTCCTGTACAGTAGAAACTAAGAGGATTTCTGGGAGCCTCTGTCAATGTTAATAACCACAGTGGTCTTGCAGACAGCTCCCCCAGGGCTGTTTGACCATGCAAGCAATGGGAAGGGATGATGTTTGAAGAGGTGGGGGTCGGGAGGGTCTGAGCTGATGCCTCTCGGACTGTCTCAACTCATTTAGCTCTTCGGGGGCACGGCCAAACCATCTCTCTCACGTAGAAAATAGGGTTCATCGCAACCCCGCTGTGTTTGGATAGACTGGAGATGGTGAGAGCACAGAAGCGAGGAATGGGTAAAGGTGCGCGAGCGGACAGCGTGGCCGAAAGACAAAAACACAGACAGACAGACTTGCAAGCAGATATTCAGAGGCTGGCATGGGGAGGTGTATGTGTTTGTGTGTGTGTGTGTGTGTGTGTGTGTGTGTGTGTGTGTGTGTGTGTGTGTGTGTGTTGGGGGGGGGGGGTTGTGGCTCAGGCCTTCTGGGCACGTCCCACTGCTGACATCAGCAGAGGCAGTCACAACCCCCACAGAGAATCTTGAACCACGAAGGGTGAGCGAGACGAGGAAGAGAAGGGAGGGGCAAGGAGGAGAGAGGATGGAGGGGGAGGGGATAAGGGTCGGGGGTACAACACTTGTAATTGGATCATTGGCTACAGTGGGTTGAGTCGATGTGATCAACAGAAACTGCACATGCAGCAGAGAGCCTTTAATGGCCCTTAATCTCCATCAGGCCTGAACAGGAGGTTGGAAGAGGAAGCCACAGGAGCAAAAGCAGCCTGTATCACATCACCCACTCAACCTGTACTCCAACAATGCCACGCACTTAGATTTGCCCCCTCGCACACATACCCACGCACACATACATACAGGGCCGAGTATAGAGTCTCCCACGGTGACTCGCAGGACTCCAGGCCTCAGCAGCCAGCATGTCATCACCTTTTCATTTCATTTCAAATGCATTACATTTCAGACCTTTCCATCCAGCCACTGCCCCCTGTGATGCAAAATCATGGCTTGAACAAACCGTCGCAGCACAATACACATTCCAACCTTTGAATCCAATAAGCAGCCTGGCCACAGCCAGGGTGTCTCCATTCAACATCGACACAGTATAAAAGAGGTTGCAGTCTAGTTATGAAGCATAGATGTGGTGCCAGAGCTCTGCAAGCACTGCTCTCTCATTCTGTTCATCGTTTCTCATATATTTTGTTCTCCTGCTCCTTAGATTAAAGATTTATATTTATGTGGCCTGGTGCTGGGTTTAGCCCAGTGTCCTAAAAGGGCAGTACAGCATAATAAACACACAGATAGAAATTAGTGAGTAAAAATACAGCAGCTGTCCTCTCAGGCTCCTTGTAGCTCTGATGTTCTTTCATTACTTTCTCTCTCCCTCCCTTTTGCACTTTTTTTCCCCATTCTCACCGCTCTTGTCCATTATCCTTATCCATAAATTAAAGAGAGGACTGACAATAACCTGAAACCTCAGGGCAGGAGCACGAGTCCTTATGACCTACTGTAAAATGAGTAACGATGGCCCAGATATGCTCAGATGATCTTAGATAAGAGACCTTTGGAAAGGAATTTGCACAAAGTACGGTCACTTTTGTTTACCGTCTCTAGTGCCTCTTCGGTTATTTTTTTTTCTCCATTAGCTATTTGCACTCACTCTCCGCTGGATTATAAAGCTTCATAAAGCATTTTTCTTTTTTCATGTATTCGTCTTTCGTGTACATTTTAGACCCCAGAAGGAACAGCTGAAATGCAAGTATCTCAACTGCAGCTGGATACCTGCCTCTTACAGGCCAAGATCCATTCAAAGCTCCACTTAAGTGACGGGGAAATGCTATCCCACCCAAGGAGCTGCATCAACTTTGATTTGACAGTGTTTCTTGTTGCAAGGAGACATTTGAACAAATTAGTGACCATAGGTCTTGAATTATTCTCTGTTGCTTTGAACATTCCTGATACAATTACATAAGCATTTTATTAGTCTAACAAATACAGGGTTGTCAAGTGTTCTCTTAAAGACTGCTGACAAAAATACTTCATCAGTTATAGCTACTGTTGGAATGGTTTCATAAATCAGATAAATATAGGAGACATGGGATGTGAAGAGTTGTTTTGTATTTACAGTATCTGTCAAAATTGTAAAGATTGTTGGTCTTAACCACATTCAAAACAACGAATTTCACTTTATGTGATACACTTAATCATAGGTTTAACTTTAAACAGGTAAAATTAAGATTTTTGTCCATCAATGTTACATAATGACATAATGACAAAGTGAGAATATGTTGGGGGGTTTTGTTTTGTTTTTTGTTTGTTTGTTTTTTTGCTAATGTATCAAATATCAAAACTAGAAATCTGCTTTTTACAGATGTATTCCCCTCGCTGTGGCTCCAAATTGTGGTCAGGCACATTCTGTTTGCTTTAATCATCCTTGAGACGTGTCTAGGAATTGATTGGAGTCAACGTGTCGCAAACTGAATTGATTGGACATAGTTTAGAAATGCACATGAAGCATAGTGGTGGTAACATCATGCTATGGACAGGGAGGTGAGCACTGAGGGAAGGATGAATAGATCGAAATAAAGACAGGTCCTAGAAGAAAACCTGCTCCAGAGATCAGAAAGCCTGAGACTCGAGTGATGATTCACTTTTCAGCATGACAATGACCTGAAACATACAGCCAACGCTGGAATGGCTCCGGCACAAGTCTCAGACTGTCCTTTAGCTGCCCGACCAAAGCCCAGATTTAAACCCAATAGAAAATCTGTGGAGGGACCATTCCATTCACAATTAAACCTACAACTCAATAAAGTGTGTAAGTAGTGAAGGGGTCTGAATACTTTCTCATCATATCTTCTCCTAAAGGGGCACTCCACCAATTTTACACAAGAGGTTCAGTTTACTGGAGTATAAATCCATTCTAATCCAAATCCCATCTCCTGTGTCTCTGGAGCTTTATGGATTTGTAATATTAAATTAGCTGGTGTGTTCCTTTAAATTGAAATTTGTTTGCCCTGTGGTTACATTCCAACTTACCTTCCATTTGCTTATGGTTTTAAAAGACTGTGTATAACGTGTAAAAGTGTGAGATAAATGTAAAGGGGAACATATAAGAATCTTGGCTCCCTTATTACTTATCATTAGCTCCCACAGTAGAGAACTAGTGAAGAGGAAAAGGGTCTGGAAAACCCTAGGTTCTCTTTCAAAGGTGTTAGGAAATAAGCACTACACTGATTTAAAAACATCGACATACAATGTTAACCATTGGGCTTTTTAGAAGCAAGTTTTTAGTCCTTTTAAGAGATGGCGCCTCTCTGTGGGCATCAGAGACAATAACAGCTGTAAAATCAAAATACTTAACCGCATAACTGCTCTATATATTTTTTGCTTTAAATATAGATGTAATTATACCTGAAATATATGAAATGTGATATTAAATAAAAGCATTAAGATCTATTAAAAAAAAACGTAATTTATCTGAAAATCGTTTGCCCTATTCAACATTCATATTAACAGACTTAAAAAAAAAGAGAAAATATTAGTTCGCAGTCACTCATTTCTCCACATTGTATGTAGAACAATAAAATCTTTTCAGCTTAGTTCATCTTAGATCTGCATCATACCGTGTTGAGCAAAATGCTCAGACTCTACTTTCAGTTCACAGATAATGATATAACCATGGCAACAGTGAAACCTTGGAAAAGGCCAGGAAGAAAACTTGGACATCACTGTCAGTCAAAACACTTTTTATAATAATAACCCTGCTGATCATTTTACCTGACTTGCTTAGTTCAAACCTCACTGTAGCTTTGAATATAGGACCAAGCCGACAGCTCTGTTAGATTTATTGATTTTTGTTGATGAACTGACAGTTCTATTATTTTTCTCCCATTCCACTGGCAAGATCAAACATTGCTAATGAGAAAAGCAGAAATAGATATTAAGAGTCATTTCAGGCTCCTCTGATCAACCGCATGTCTGTTAACATAGTCGTCAATAGGACTAATATTCCGTGCGGACTTACTGAGTGACACACTATGGCCCGGAGTGTGAAAACCTTCAAAACATTGAGGAAGTCCTGAGACTTGCCCTAACCTTGCCTTGAGCCATGTGTTGATGAGTCTTCAGTGTGACTGAAACTTCAAAGGTATTTCAGCCCACTAAGCAGAAGATGCTCCCTCTCTCTCATCTTCCCTCGACTGAATCCCTCTCCAGAATGACATTTTGATGGTTTGAGGAAGAAAAAAAGAAAAAGAAAGGTTTGCTTGGCGCTTACTTGGAACAGCTTTGACCACTGTGGATCGGCGCAAATTCAATGCTAGTAACCTTGAAATCAGTGACCAGTTAGTTTGATCCCTAGCTGGTTAAAACAACTTGATAATCCGGTGAAACAGTGTGCGCTTTCAATGAAAAGGCAAAAAGGCTCGAGAGTAAATGTTAGGCTGCACTTTCCATTGGTTCAATGGACCAGGTGAAATCAACATCACATCAGAGGTCTCTAAGTAAATCAGTGTTTTGCGTATTTGAGCATTTGTACGTCTCAGTGCAATCACACACAGCTGGTAATTGCGAGGGCATTGTGAGGCGAATAAATAGCGAGTTCCATGCTTAGTTTTGTATGTTGTGTTTACAGACAAATGGAGGCAGGGTAGAGTGTGGTCTTTTCAAAGGCCTCCTACAAAAGAAACCTGATGGATGCACAAATTAACATACAGAGGAGAGGAGTCACAATCCAAAGCCTCCAGTGTTATAATTACAGCCCTTTCTTCCTCCTTGAGAAACATAAAGTGGGATTTTTGTCACTCCCAGCTCACATCCTCCTTCTCCCTCTCTTGTCCACCTCTCACTGCATGGCTTGTTGGGCTGGCAAATAATTGCTCCAAAAGCTGTGGAAGCACAACAAGTGCTTCTCATCCTGGTGTAATTATGTCTATAGTAGTTGAGGGGCTTGACAAGAAAGTGGGTTTTGTAGTACCTCTCGGGGGCTGAGTATGTTTGTCAGAATGTGATATGGTGGCGCACTCTTGTGGACAGACTATGAAAGAGAATTTGCTTATTTAAGGGTAAAATAAATGCGTACAGAGATTTTGAAAACCATAACCTAAAGCAAATTTTACACATAAAAAAATATGTCCTCTGTTTGAAATTATAATTGACATTATCATTTTGTGCATAAAATCCCTTATTTCATTTATTGTGGGTCTTTGTACAGCACCAGGCGTACTAAGTGGTATCATTCATTTATTTGTCTGTAAATAGAGAACATATACTAAAATACATTACAAGCACAGATTGCCTAATGTCTCCAAGCTTAATGTACATAATAGAATCAGGGGGTTAGCAGAAATTGGCCCTTTATGTTCTCAGCCTGTAAAACCTACAGTTTTATTCATACAGTAATGCAATAATGTGTTTTGTCATTATTTCTTCTTTTAACGGTCTAACATATTTCAGCTTCTGTAAAGAAATGAACCTGCTCTGAGCCTCTGAACGATGAAGTGAAACAGCCTCATTAGGTTTGCTATCACGCAGTCTAGAAATTCATTTTTCAGCTGCCTTTCCTCCCCGAACCACAATCTGATTCTGGGCAAAAACACTAAGTACCTGTCAGCTTTTGACGTTAATGGCTAATATTTAACATTATTTCTCTTTGCTCTCTGTCACAGCACATTTAGACAGACGGGTACATGATTAACAACTGCAAACAGAAATCCCTCCCATATGCTGTCACCACATATCTTAAGATTACAATAGACAAATTCTGCGTCTAAAAAAAAATCTCTGTTATTGTTAAGTTCTGAAACATTTTTACATATCGTGTAGATCAGAAGACGGGTAATTGGTGAACTCTCAGAAAAATGTAAATCCTTGATAAGAAACATATGTGTGGACCCTTTGGCCCTGATAACAGTTGCCACTTGTTATGACACTGAAGAATCTTATTTTCAAAAGCTCAATTAGTATTTACAGATACAGTATATTCATATGCTGTATGTAACTTAGGTTGTCTCACATAAAAAAAATCATATTTGTTACATAAACTGTTACTTGTGATCACAACTGAAAATATGTACCTATAAATACATTATATGTTCTCTTGGTTTTAAACATTTCTGATGATGCAACAAATACTTTAGATTAAGTTGTTCTCTAGTGTTACTGTCTATTAAAAGGCCTGTCCTTGCTTCAATGCAATGACCTAAGGCTAATAGCTAGATGCACCATATACAGAATGCTGTGTTTATGTTCATCCCACATTTATAAAAAGGAATTGATTGGCTATTTCCATTTGTAGCAGCCAGGTGATTATTATCACTTTTAGACAAATGTTTTATCAACCCTTTTTGTTTGCGTTTTGGCTTCAAGGTGTCTCCAACTGGCTTGCGAAGTAGTCATGTCGGCTACAGTCGTGTTTGCTGAGATTCATCAGACCAGTATGGCTTATTCTTGTCACCAAAAGTCCACCGCTCTTGTCTCCTAATTCACTCCAAGGTTTTACCCTGGACAGGAAATGCACCTTGCATGCAGTGGTGGAAGAAGTACTCAGTTCCTTCGCTTCTTTAAAAGTACCTATAAAACACTATACTTTGTGGATGACACTACAGTGGTTGGGCTCATATCAGGGGGAGATAAGTCTGCTTACAGGGGGGAGGTCTGGAAGCTGTCGTCATGGTCCTCGGTCAGCAATCTGACACTGAACCCCCAAAAAAATAGAAAAGAATTCATCATAGATTTCAGAAAGTGCAGCAGGGTTCAGAACCTTAAATTTCTGGGAACCCACATCTCTGATAACCTCACCTCGTCTGTCAACACCTCAGCTACTGTGAAAAAGGCTCAGAAGCGCATGCACTTCCTGGGAATACTGAAAAAGGAAGCGTTTGAATGAACAGCCACCGTTGGCGTTCCGACGCTCCGCCACAGAGTATCCCGGTGTACTGCATCACAGTTTGGTACGCTGGCCGTTCAGCGGCAGACAAAAAGGCTCCACAGGGGGGGTGACAAACGCAGCACAAAAAGTCATCGGCTGTCCCCTTCCCTCCCTGGATGAGCTCGCCAACACCTGCTATCTCAGCAGAGCCTCAGCCATTATTAAAGACTGTACACGCCCAGGTTACCATCTGTTTGACCTGCTGCCCTCTGGTAGGCGCTACAGAGCACTCAAAACCTGGACAAAAAGACTCAAGCACAGCTTTTCCCCCCCAAAAGCAATTAGCACTTTAAACAGAGTTGACCAGTCAAAATGAATGTTTTTATTCTATGGGAAGCACTACTATTTATATTTCTTATCTATTATTTTAATGAGCATGAATGAAAGTGTGATCGTTGTGTTTTGTTTTGGGTTTTTTTAACTGTGGCATCTCACCAAAGTATCACTCTGAATTTTGTTGTATGTCCAAGATACAATGAAAATAAAGGAATTCTGTTCTATTCTATTCTATAAAACACTCTTCCAACTTAAAGTCCTGCATTTCAAATCCCATTTAAGTAAGATTTATGTATTATGAGCTAAAAATGTACTTAAAATATCAAAGGTAAATATTCCAGAATGTCCACCCAGGAGGACATAATATTATACATTAAAAGATTAAATTTTTATAATGATGCATCTAAGTGTATGTATCATTTTACTGTTGTAGCTGCTAGAGGTACAGCTGGTTTTGATCACTTTCAATACAGCCAGGTGGTTTAGTCCAGTTGTTCCCAGCCCAGGGGGGTGGGCCCCTCCAGAGGGTCACAGGATAAAGCTGAGGGGTCGTGAGATGATTACTGGCGTAGGAAAGAGCGAAAGTAAAGTTCTAGTACACACAGTCTGTTCTCAATCTTTGGACTTTTCCCTCTTCGTTATTTTTATGTTAAATATTTGATAAATGTGTTGGAGTAAAAAGTATAATATTCTCCTCCAAAGTGTAGTGACCTAAAAATATAAAGTGACATAAACTTGAAATACATAATGTACAGGTACCTCAAAATTGTGCTTTAGTAAATAGACGGTTATTTTTACCACTGCCTACATACTTATGTCCTTGCTGTGACCTTTACCAGTAAGTATGTGCATTCCAGTATTGGTTGTTAAACCCTACGACTGTATAGTGATATTAACTAACCCACTTTAGACTGGAAGGGCTGCCTCCCACATAGCCGACATGTTGATGTGGTGTCATCTTCTGGTCTATTTATTGTACACCTTTGATATTTTGAGTATATGGTCAAACGTACCCTCCTGCCACCAACACACTTCACACCTAGTATCACTACTACGCTGAAATGCAAAACTGATAAGGAAAGGGGAGTTGCCCTTACTTTATATACACTAGTTTATTTAGAGGCATATTAGCATTGTGCCTAGCAGAAGTGATTAATTTTTTATTTAGTTATTTTTTTTTAAATCACTGTGCGTATGATACGGTTGAATGAAGCACAGATGTAATGCATGCATCTCAAAAATAAAACTATGAGTAAAAACACAAAAACAACATTTGCGCTAAACATAAGTAATTTTTATTTAGCTAGTGAGTTACCTAGAGGAGAAAACTGTCACATCCTTGCAGTTGATGTTTTTGCCAATTTTAGGGGAATCCCTGTCAAGCCGAGCAGGTAGGGGCGATGCAGGGGGTTCTCCCAAAAGTGCTAAGAGTTGCTGAGGACAGACAGTCTGATTGGGCCTGAGGTACGATGGAGTACATCAACATCAGAGCAGAGACAGTCACCCACAGGGCCCAGGGAGGCCACCTCTAGTTCTACCAGAGCAGCAGGTTTCTCCTCAGACAAATGCACTTCAGAATGACAGAATCACAAGAGAGGAAAAAGAAAAAGGAAAAAAAAAAAAAACAACTCAAAAAAGATGTGCACTGGCCGGCGCTTGCCAACCTGCTGCATAATTTGTAATCTTTTGGTACACAGAAACAGATGCAGAAGGGAAGGGAACAGGTAGAGGGAGCATACATCCTATGATTGGCATGATTGTGGCGGTTTCCCAATTATTTCGTCCCACCCGTCAATCATCCACAGCCTCTGTCTGAGGAGGATCAGACAGCTGAATACAGATTCAAGTATTAGATTAATTCATTTTATACATATCGTCTTTATTTCTCTTCAGGAGCTAATGAAGCTCACCAATATCCCAAACATTTGAGGCATTAAAAAAATTACAAATAAGCCCGGTGAAATCTTCTGACTACTCTGGTTAGTCAGTTAGTTGCTCACAAACAAAAAAAAAAAAATCAAAGAACACGGAGTTAGAGAGTCAAGGGTATTGGTATAGGCTGTTTAGAAGGACTGAAAGTGCTTTAAAGACAGAGTTTTCAAAGTGGGTTCTTTTTCTTGTGAGACAGGAACACGGAGTTTTGATGCACCAGTCAACAGATACGGATGAGTCCATCTACTGTCATGTTTCAAGTGTTCAGATACATTGTCATCTTCAGCGGAAAGATTGTGAGAGCCTTTCCCCCTTTCCTCCTGGTTAGGCAAATTTTATTTAAAGTCCTACATCGTTAGTGTTGCAGTTCTAGCAGAGAGCTTGCTTGAAGGTTACTGTTTATTTCTATTGCGCTCCTGGCAAGAGAGAAAAAAAACAAAACAGGAAGAGATAATCAGTGGATGGTATCAGAACAAGAGCAACAAGAGACATAAACCATTAATGACGGCTGTCAGCAATTCATTTCACGTCTTAAGACAACATGTATCGGATGAACGTGTCTGTTTTTATGACTCTGCAAATATCATTCATCACTTAGAATGTATTGGATGTTTCTATTTTGACGACACGCATGAGTTCTTTGAGTTACATGTAGGAAATAGTCTATTACAACTCAGACTATGGTAATGACTTGACAGCATCAGTCAAATCGGGCCTGATGTTGCAGTTACAGCCCGAGACATGCTTTTCTGTAAAACTGCCTGACTAAAAGACATTCAGCTGGTTTGAACAACTCCTCTAATCTGTGCTATTTATGGAAGGAGCTAAGTGGTTGTCTCAATAATAATTCAAATGTTCTGTTGAAAGTAAACTTAGTATAATTTTTCCGTCGATTCAGGATCCTTTTGAACAGTCACTCTACAGTCTGACTTTCCATTCTCTATGGAAAATACTTTTTTTTCCATACCTGGTTCCATTTGAAGCTTATTTTGTAGAAAACCCAACAGATGTTTTGTATATTGACTGAAACAATGTATTCGCATTTAAGCACAACTTAACTAAACTTAATTAAAGACATCGAAAACAATCTTACGGGGATAAAAATGATAATTAGTTATTTACAGAAAAAACTGCCTATTAAAATTATTTAACCTTCTTGAACCTATCCAATCTATAAAGGACTTGTAAGATGAAAAACACAAACCCCATTTATCATATTTTTGGGCAGGTCTCTCTTGTTATAGTGATTTACTGACGGGAAAAATAATCAGTCTTTACTTAGAGTTTTCTGTTTCATGTTAAAAAAAATTAATAATAAAAAATGAGAGAGTATCAAGTGTATCTTCTGTTTGAAAAACAGAGGGAAATGAGTTTAGTACGCCTCAGGTAAATGTTCCAAATGTTCAGTTTTGTTTACACTTGAGGCATGAGACTTCAGCCACTACAGTCGGCTTATAGTTATAAGTCCCACTCTGCTCCGATAAACACAAGACCGGCACAAGGCATAGTCAAAATTGTGAGTAATCAAAACACATGTGATTATTATTAGGTGGAAGCCGTTTCCTCTTTGAGGAGTGTGTATCCAGGTCAGCGGTCTGGGAAAAAGTCCCGTGAGTTCCAGGTCCCCAGTGTAACTCTATCCCCACAAGGGCTGCTCACACTGGGCCGTGGCTCAGAGGACAGGAACCTTCACAAAACTCAGTCTATGCAAGACCTTATACCTCTGCAAGGTTGCAGGTTGTATTATTTTAAAGTATTTGATAATCAATGTAGTCGTACAATGGAACTTAATATTGGAAGAAGCTTGAAATTTCCTTCTTCATTAAAAGGGTTCAACAAAAAAAGTTTACACTGACATTTTTTGGAATAAAATTCTCACACCTAACTCAATTTTAGGTCTAGTTTTAAGGTTATAGAACTCCAACTCAACCAGCTACATCTTTACTAGGATGATACAACTGTACATGTTACATGAGCATATTGTCATTCACCCCGACATGCCATCAGCTTGCTTATTACAGTACATCCAGAGGAAGGACGGAGCTAAACTCTGTGGATTATTTGCCAAATTAGTTATGCTAATAAAATCCTGCATCAACATTTGGATCCAAAGTTATCTTGAAAAAAAAAACCACTCTGGGAGGGTGTTACAGTGCAGGTAGCTCTGCTGGTTTGACACCTCTCAAAGTTCGGGAAGGACAGGCTAAACAATAGAGAACAATTAACCTTGTCAGGCGAAGGAGGGTGAGGCCTCAGCCGGGCTGATCCTGTCATGTAGGAGGTCAGGGCTACAAAAGCAGCATAGTGCAACGCCTGCACCACGCAGGATGAAACAGGCTTTCTACTGACAGGTTGTTTTCAGAAGCCTGAAAACACTCACTTGAAATATTTATGAGAAAGTAACCCAGCGCATATTAACAAGGTCAGAAGCAAGGAGTCAATACAGCATCAATGGAGCACCAGCACTGGGGGGAGTGGGAGAAGAGAAGGGAGCAGGTCATGGGGGTTTTCTAAACTCAATTAGATTAGCATATTGGTGAATCTAAGAATGGACAGAGCACAATACTAGAAATGATAGCCTGTTATTTGCTCCTCGGCTGCCCGTCTTTCCAAAGCAGTAGCATCCCACAGAATTTTTACTACTTAGACTAACATTTGTGGTACACCGATGTTATTACCACGGCAACATATTTTAGTTTCCCCTCTGAGGGCACAGGCTTACACAGTGAGTATACTCCTTTTCAGGACTATGTGCACAGACAATAGTAATCATGTTCTTTAATCATGTATTTTGCAGGGAAATTGTTTTAAAATCAACCCTTTACAACATCTAAGTCAAACTGTGCCAACTCTTAGGCACATTGCAGCCAGTCTGCAGGCCGAGGGCTTATGTTGTTAAAGACTAATAAAGCATGAGGAGCCTGTGGAGAGCAGAGAGGCTTGGTGTTCAAAGGGAGATCAGAGCCTGCATCTGCCTTTGTCTGAGAGAAAGAATGCCAGGAATGTGGGCTATTTCAGGAAACCTTTATGCATCCAACTCCACTTGGGCAGATCCTCGCAATCTCGACAGCACAAGATGGCTGATGAGGAATTAGGGCTTCCTGAACCTGCTTATGAGTAATGGTGGCATGTCAACCTGCTGACAGTCCTCTGGGAACTTCCATTTACGCCAGACTGTTCATTCAGCAACAGGATGTTACAATCTCTGTCTCAGAGCAGGTGAAATAAGATCAGCTGTCTACAGTCTGGCTGTAGCCTGTAGCAGTGACTCAGGGAAAGTTAACCACTCAGTGAATTATAGGGTAACTAAACTGAACTGTCTCATGTATGCAAGAAAAAAAAAAAACTATTTACAGAGGGAAGGGCCCTTTAAATGTGTGTTTGTCTCACCTTCCTAAGAGCCTCCTCCTCTTCCTGACGTTTCTCATAATGTGCAAAGTCATCAAAGATTGAGGTGGTATGCTTGTAAGTGGCGATAATTTTAAGCACTTGTTTGGCCTTCTCCAGAGGCACTTCCTGAGTGTCCCTGGAGTTGGTCACCGGCTTGTTGTCATTGTTCTCCAGCCGGATGTGTCGCAGCTGGTTGTTGGGCACGTCTTTGATGAAAACCCACTTCACTTCAAACTTGCCCTTCCACTTGTCCTGAGACCAGACGCCTGCATAGGCATTGTAGTCCACCGGTGAGCGCATCTCAGCCACGCCGCAGAAGTGCCCACTGCCGTTGACACTGAACAACAGGTACAGGGGCCCCTTGTTGCCTAGTGAGCGGTAGGCGCCGTCCAGACGCTTGTTGCCATGTTCTGTACTGCACCAGATAGAGTACTTGATTGAGCGATGGATGTCATCTTCTGAATAGCTCTTGATAATGAAAACGCGTCCGTTTTTCAAGTTCCAGTCAAAGTCTTTGGGGTTGTAGTTGTTGAGGGCACGAAGCTTCTCCAGTACGGGATGCACTTCTCCGGAGCAAGGGGAGGCACTGAGTGGGACTCCCCCGCCCAGACCGAAGCCCTCACCCCGGTTCCTGGGGGCCACCCAACGGTTGGGAGGTGGGCCAGGCTGCTGGGGTTGTTGCTGATGAAGGGGCTGCGAGGGGCCAGGCTGAGAGGGGAGGTGCAGGTGCGGAGGGCCAGGGGGCAGAGGCTGGGGATGTTGGGGGGACTGGAGGGACTGGAGCTGGAAGGGCTGGTGTTGGTGCTGGGGCTGGTGCTGAGGCTGAGGGGGCAAAGGGTTCTGCAGTAAGGGCTGGGGCTGAGCTAGGAGAGGCTGCTGCACCAGAGCCTGCGGGGGCATCATAGTCTGAGCTAATGGGGGCTTATTCATTGAGCCCTTATCGTCCCAAGTACCAATGTTCATATTGTGCTTTATCGGGGGCGGGGGAATGGTGGCAATTCCCCCCATCCCCATGTTTGCTTTGGGTTTGACCTTGGGCTGTGGCTTGGCTGGCTTCTTGGCAATGGCTGCCCAGGAGGCAGGTTTAGGTGCTGACGAGCTAACAGACGGAGGGAGGTTATTGGCTGCCATACTGCTCATACCTGCTGTGCCTCCTAAGGGTGAGCCCACGGTTTTGGTGACAGCTGCCACCATGTCTGTACCCAATTTTAACCCTGTCATTCCCTGCTCAATGCTGTTCAGTACCGGCACCTTACTGAGCTGGGTGTCGCTTCCAAAGCCCGCTTGTCCGTCTGTGATGGCTCGACCCAGTGAGCTGGGGGCGTACCCGTAGCTGTTGCTGTACACTGAGCTCTGTGTGGACTGTCCCTGAGAGACACTGGTACCCCAGGTGGAAAAGTCCGCGTTACCGGGGAAGAAGTTGAAGCCGTGCTGGCCGAGGAAGGGAGGAGTGTTGCCCAGGGCCCCTGGCTGGCTGAACACGCCGTCAGGGATGAAGTGTGGCTCGCCATTGCTCATCTGTCCATAGGTGGTTAGGTAGGGCATAGGGGGGTCTCCTGCTGTGGACCAAGCAGCCTCTCCCAGAGAGTAAGGGAAACCAATGGATGGAGCATAGTAGCTGGGCATGTAGGGGTCAGACATTGGTGGATAGCTGTTACTCTGTATAGAACAGAAGGATCGACCAGTTAATGTATTGTAAAGAATCACAGGTAGTACAATTAAGACGTCAACGACACAGGGAGCTCAATGCAAGGACATCCGAAATATTGAGGAACAAAAAAGGAGGTCTCAAGCAAACCGGAGTGACACGCGACATAGCCGACATCTCCGATACGCAACTACTTTGTGGAAAGAAAGGGATTTTAAGATCCCCGCCGACCATAACTACAAATTGCCACTCTGAACAGAGTACATCATGATATGCTGTTACCTGATTTGTCTGGCCGCTTAAGTAAGGCTCAAAATCATCATCATTCACACCATCCTTCTGATGCATTGATCCGTTTTGCACTGGGGGGGGTGGCGGAAAGAGAGAGGGACGTTAAATCATCACACAGTTCAAACAGATGTGAATCCCAAATAGTCGAAACTCACCATGTCGGCTGACATGTGCTGTCATAGGTACAGTGTGCAGTGGTCAGATCTAAAACGGGAGATCTCAGTGCGGTGGAACATAATTACAAATACCAAAACCAAATGCTGGATTAAGGGTAGTGGACGATGCTAACATACTGTGTATAAGCTGCAGTTGAGACTACAGTTTCAAGGCACTATCAGCAAGTACCCC
Organism: Istiophorus platypterus; assembly: GCA_016859345.1. NCBI lineage: Eukaryota > Metazoa > Chordata > Actinopteri > Istiophoriformes > Istiophoridae > Istiophorus > Istiophorus platypterus. Next base: position 5,318,344 of record CM029125.1, on the reverse strand, counting down.
GATAGCATGTCAGCTAATTTTAAATCACAAGCACCCGGCACTGCCACACTGGAGTATGTTTGTCAAAAATGCAGACTTGTGCATCATTAAAAAAAAAAAGATATTTTTGTTTTGTTTTGTTTTGTTTAGATAAAACAACCTCACCTTTATTTCCTTGTCCTTTAGGTCTCTGAAATCACGGGCAGCACAGGAAAAGGAAAAGAAAAGAGAGAGAGATGAGACTGTTGTCAGATCACGACGGGAAAGGAGAAATCATACAACACACACAGGGAGAGCCGGTCGTATCCTAACCGGGTTAACACACCGGTGGACCGAGGCGAGCCGGGCCGGAGCCGTCGGCCCGGATGTTAACATTTAAAGGTCGCTCGGCGTTATTGACCGGATGTCAAACACCGTGACATCCAGTAAAACCGTGCCGCATTGGCGACCGGCTACAGCCGGAGCCGGTCGGCCTACGTTACGGCTAGCGGCTACCGCACATCACACACTTTTCTCTCCTTAGCTTTGTTTGATCTGGCGTTGCCAAACCGGATCCAAAATAAAAAAAAAAAACCCAAAAACTGCTGCGGGCGAAAGTTTAACCGGGCTAATCCCTAGCACGGCTCGGCTCGGCCGTCGGCACACGAACCTGATCGACTGTGGTCGCAGACATCGTCCAGAAACCGAAACCGCTCGCTGTTCGTGCGACTATCCACGGCTTCCCCCCCTCGGCTCTCTCCGCTCCCCGGGCGCTTTTCCCCCGGCTGTGTCCCTCGGGTTGTCCGATCGCTCCGTTAACGTTACGAGGCGGCGGCGGCGGCGTTTTGTTGTTTGTTTTTTTTTTTTTTTGTGTTTGTTTGTTTGTTTTTTCTGGTTGTTGTTTTTTTTTCCCCTCTCTCTCTCTCTCTCTCTCTCCCGTGATTCGGAGCCTTGACGACGATCCGGTTTCTTCTTTTCCGCTAACAAACGGCGACCTGGCGTCTTGCGGGGGGAAGGCGTCGGTGATCGTGTGCGTTTCCAGCCACGGACGAGCTTTTGTCAGTCGACCTGAAACCGACCGTGTCTCGCCGGAGTGTCTCTTACCATATTCCACAATGGCGGATCGGCTCTTTACTCCCGCTTCCGTTCCGTTCTGCTGCTCCGTGACCTTCCGCCTGTGACGCTCTGAGTCATGTTACGAGCTGACACTTCACATGACGGTCACGGTAAAAACGACCGGTTCCTCCGGTACTTTCATTATTTTTTCCTCGACCCGGGACGATTTAAGGCCTCTCGCCGACCCGCTGTTATACCGATATCAAAATATCAGGCAGCTCTCGGTTGGGGAGCCTCTCTGTGGGTTTCCCACTAACCTGCCTTACCCGGCGTATGTGAATTTGCATGTGGATAAAATAAATAAGCATAATACGAAATAAAAAAATAGCCTCAAATAGAAATAAACACACAAAAGTCACCGATTACTAATGAGTAACTTCCCAGAATTTATTTCTTAATCACATTTACTCAAGCGCTGTATTTAAGTAGCTACAGTTTTGAGGTACTTGTAGAGCAATTGAGTATTTTTTTTTCCATTTTCTGCAACTTATGTTCCACACTATTTCACATATTACAAATATTGTCTGAACGTTTCTGATTAAAAAAAATATGAGTCCATGATATATGATGCATTATTAGAGATTAAACTACACAGTAGTTTATATAGTACATCAAGATAGCCCCACTTCACTAGCAGCAATATTAATATGCTTTGATACTTAAGATAAAAAAAACTTACATTTTCATATAGATCAATTATATGATAATTACATGAGCTATTTTAAATGTAGTGCTCTCATTTTTTAGAGAACTTTACTTGAGTGAAAGATATTAATAGCTATTCCGATATTATCCAGAAATGAAGTATAAAACACTCAAATGGAGTATATTGAGTTGTGACTCCAATCACCAAAAGGTTTTTCATTTTATACTGACAAATACTTGTAGGCTAATTATACTTATAATTGCACTCGACTTCAACTGGCTTTTGGCTGCTGTTACAGATCAAAGAATAAGATGTTATCGATTACTGACATACCTTTAATTGGTTTTGGATCTGAGTATGACTAAGGGCAAAGTAGAACAAAATATATTTTTAAAAAGTTACGATAATGTTTTCATATGTTTACAAAGAGCAAGCAGTTCCGCATAATCTGCTATAATTACCGCACCTAAGTACAGTTTTGAGGTATTTGTACTTTATCAATTTTCTGCTACTTTATACTTTTACTCCACTTCATTTGTCTAAATAAATAGAATATGATTGACTGTGTATATAAAAAACTGCACAATAGTATATAAAATCAGATCATCTTAACCTGCCATATTAAAATGCTGCATATACATGTAAGCATCAATATGTATGAATTCATTAGTAAAATATGCGATGATAATATAACATCAAGAAGGGCTCAAAAGGGACGAGGACAAGACTTTTCTTTTAATACTATAAGTAAATTTTGCTGACAAGGTTTCTGTGCTTATACTTAGGCAAACGATTGAATTCAGGACTTGTGATATTTTTACATTTTAATATCACTACTTCTACAAAAGTTCAGAGTACCTCTTCCACCAATGCTCAGCAGTATTGCATTGTACTTTTAATGTAATGTGATGTAACGTAACGTAATGTAATGTAATGTAATGCAAGGGCACCACGACAGCTGAGCTCTCAAAGTAAGCGAGAGTACCCGCTGCTGCTCTCGCGATACTTCCTCAGCGGTCGCGTAACAGTATGGCAGCCGTCGCGCTGAGGTCCTGCCGCAGAGGACTTTCACAGATTTTAAGTAATGGAGGGCTCGCAGCTTTGTCTTCTCCTCGCTTTGAAGGTTCGTCTCACACTTCACTGCTTCCACGATGAATATCCGAGCGGCTGATTTTCATTCAATGCCTTTTTTAAGCGCTCCGGGGGGGGGTGTGGCTCACAGAGTGCGTCGTCTTAGAAATTCAGGGCAAGTAAAAGGTGCAGCGTTTGCGCTTGTGTGTCGTTTTAGCGCCGTCTGCGTTGATCCTAGTACGATTAGGCGTCAGTTAGCATCACTTTGGTGTGTAAATAGAAGAGAATTATCCGTATGTTCGGCCGATATCAATAACAAGCCCACACTGTTCGCCCCAGCCTCCATGTGCCCGATTCTAAATGGCATCAAGCGAAGCCTCTTATGAAACGGGCTGTGACGTTGTATCCAGCCAAGTTTTTTCCCGGTTTAGCTAATTTACCGTACACTATGTTCTCTTGGTCATTTACGGAACATGTTTTGTCATAGCGGTAATACCTTGCACTGTGTCATCCAGGAGACAGAAGACACAAGTCCACAGTTCAGTATGCTTCACGACCAGAACTTCCAAAGTTGGCTTATAGAAGAGTGAAGGGGAAGAGTCCAGGTGTGGTCTTCCTCCCGGGATATGGCTCCAACATGAATGGGCAGAAAGCTGAGGCACTGGAGGAGTTTTGTAGGTCACTAGGTCACTCGTACCTTAGGTAAGCCATCCAAACAGGCCATTAAGAGGTGTGCACACACAGACAATTACACGCTCCTGACATCAGGACATACTGAATCGATCTGATCCAACAGACGAGCTTCATAAATACCGGTCCCGGATGTCCAGTGTCTGTGTTTTCATCTTTTTAAAAACTAACGTGCAAAAATTAAAACTGGAAAAAAAACATTTTGCACACAGCATTAAATGCTGCTCATATAGCACATACAACTCAACATAGCTGATCAATCCTGAGATTCAGGCTTGCAGAGAGCGAAAATCAAACAAGTGAACTGGAAAAGATGCGTGCACCCACCATACACCCACAGTTAAACTCCTACAGCTGCCGATCAGCGAAAAAGATACAACGGCGAGTAACTGATGGGTAAAATGTTTTTTTAAGTTGTTTTTAAAAACTGTTGGTTGACTGAGAAAGTTAAAAGAAGGAAGAATTTGTATTTCCGTGGAACAGCCACTAGAAAGACTCCATCACCGTAAGATTGACAATGTGACTAAGCACTAATGGCATTAATCTTACTTTAAATAACAAATTAATATTGATATGTTGACTTGATTTGGTTGCAAGTAGTATTATGTGCCAAGATAACACAGTCCATACAAAATTGTTTTTAGTGGATTTGGTTATGGACAGTACATTTTGCTTGCACAAAATGTCCTGTACTGTGTGTTTCCTGAATGAAGCCAAGCTATGCATTGTGGTCTTTTATCGCTGAGATGGATCCTTTTATATTAACAGACCTGTAAGAGCTCTGTTCAGTAATTTCAGAATTAAAAAGCCAAAGGAGTCTGTTTACAACAATGAGGACCACAGAAAAACGGTAACCAGTAACGTATGAAAGGGCCATAACTACAAGTTAATCATGTAGATCAAAGTTATAGTTTAATTTTCAGTCGAAAGATGGAATTATAAAGCTGTGAATCATTTTAAAATTTTAGAAATACCTCCAAGCATTTGAAAACCTCGTTGCCCCGTAAAGCCTCCATTTCTTTGGTGGCTGAATATAAACGACATGGCTCCATCATACTAGACATGGAAAAGCCCCAGTCCCATGTTTATTGTAGTAAGTAATATACTGTACTTATAATGTCAAAAAAAATCAAAATGCCATTCATACCCTTGGCCATTGGCTGTTTTATTTTTATATTTTTCCAGGTTTGACTACACAGGACATGGGGCCTCAGAGGGGGTGCTAGCAGAAGGAACTATTGGTACCTGGAAAAAAGACGTCCTTTTTGTGTTGGATGAGTTAGCAGAGGGGCCACAGGTAATTATCTCTGAGACAAATTCCCATTTAGAAGTTACCTGTGGTTACTAAGCAATGCAGTTATGAAGACTTTGCTCAGTGGGGACGGGAATCGGAGCAGGTTTCAAATTATCGTATTCCTGAGAAGCATTTCCCTCTGACACTGTCAGTTATAGATTTCTGTGGATTGCAAGCAGTAACTTAATGTCTGAAATGATACTCTTGGGAGCGTGTACTATCCTAGCTTTTCATGTGAGATATTTTAAATTGTATGGGTTTGTATTATTCAGTTGTATTTTAACAGACTAGAGAAGAAGGGAGTAGGGCAATGTGCGCAAAATATTGATTTTAGTCTAGAGTTACAAACATGGGGTTATATTTGTTCAATATGGACGCATTAAATTACAGGAATATGATGGGCTTTTTTATAAACTAAAGTCAAGTGGAGCATTCTCTCAGTACAAGAGCATCTGTCAACTAGTAAAAACCTTTTTACATTCAGTATGATTTTAACATCAGATCGACATAGGTGGCCTCAGCACAGTCTTTTCATGAAAAGGGAAACCAAAAATCATTGTTTTGCAAACACAATGTATGTCTTCTTAAATATGACTTGCACAGTAGTTACACGGCAGTAGTGAATTATTAGTGATTAAGCATTTGACATAAAATTAACACTATAAACCTCTGTTTAAAACCTCTATTTGCTCTAAACAAGTTGTTTTAAAAATTTACATTGAAATTAAAATCATTTCAACCTTTGTCTCTAGTATTACAATGTGTGTATTCCCCCATGTCTCCAGACAGTGGCACTGTTACCACATTTGTGGTGTTTTGTTTGACCTCCACTACCATCATTATACTGCCTGAATCTGTTGTCTTTATGGAATGTTTTTAATTATTTTGTTAATTAATTAATTTTTTTTTTTAATCAAACAGTTTATCATTTGATTTATAGTCAATTTATTGGGTTTTCTGCTTGCTTTTAGATACTGGTTGGCTCCAGTATAGGCGGTTGGCTCATGCTGCTGGCAGCCATTGCAAGACCAGAGAAGACTGCTGCACTGGTGGGCATCTCTACTGCCGCTGATCACATTGTCACATCGTTCAACTCTCTTCCTCTGGAGGTTGGGACATATCATATTATTATATAATCACATTTCTTTTGTCATTGTGTTTACAAGTTGCAGGCATTTGATTTTAAGAATGTTTTCTAAGCGTGATTTGTCTATGTTTGAATTAATGCAGGCACGTAAGGAGTTTGAGGAGAAGGGGGAGTGGACAGTGCCCACCAAACACTCGGAGGAGGGCGTTTACAAGTTTAGCATGAACTTTCTGCGTGAGGCAGAAAATCACTGTGTGCTCCACAGTCCCATTCCCATCACCTGTCCCGTACGGCTCATTCACGGGCTCAAAGACGAGGACGTCCCCTGGCACATCTCCATGCAGGTTGCAGAACGCGTCCTCAGTCCCGACGTGGACGTCATCCTTCGGCGACATGGCCAGCACCGCATGTCTGAGAAGGATGACATCAAGCTCATGGTCTACACTATTGACGATCTCATAGACAAGCTGACCACTCTGGTCTGAGTAGGGGATGGGGGAGTAAGCTTGAGAGGTTGCTGGGTTAAGGAGAGAAAAGACTGTGTTTACTGGGAAGTCAACCCTCGAGGAGATTACCAAACAATGGCATGTTTCTCTGCCAAATATGACCTTTTCCATCTGCATTATTTTCCCTGTACATCATCTGTCATTTTCACTTGCTGTTACTGTGCAAACTATATTTAAAGGGAGCTTTCCTTCTAGCTGTTCCCTTATACCTTCAGGTTGCATTTGTACGTGTTCCAGGTTATTATATTGACTGTTATGTTGCTGCTGTCTCTGCCACTGTTCTTACTGTTTGACTTTTTTCCCTCCCCCTTTATTTAGATGCATAGTTTTCCTGTGCCTTTTTAAATTACTTTTCAACCATTTTGGCCAATAAAACCTCTGCACACTAGAGTGCAGGTCTCAGTCTGTTGCCGCAACTAACACACTATAATCAATGACAAACAGCTGTCTTTATGCCTTGAGACAGATTGCAATTTGTATTGAGATGTGCATATCACTCTAAAGTTCTAAGTAGTAGAAAGTATTCCTTACTTTAGGAAAGTGAGAGATTTATTACTGAAACTTGTCTTAATTTACAGGTCAGGGATGAGGATTTTCCTGCAGTTACATGTTTCTTATTAAAGCTGTACATTTGTTAAAAGGTCACAATCAGGTCCCAGCTCTAAGCCCATGATTACCAAATAGACAAAAAAGGATTTGAAAATGAGGCCATTACTTCAATACAAATCCAGATGGAGTTAACAGAAAATACATTGAGAAGATATGCAATTGATGGGTACATTAGCACGTCAACACATTGAATCATAGTTACATATACAGAGTCAAAATCATGAGGGGTGCTAGACCACAGCCATGTGAGGTTTATTTTTGATAGCACAACATTCTGTTACATGACTCCCATACCAGTTGGCCCTTTAGCAATGGAGAGCCCAGCTAGCAATGGAGCCACTGGACTGTTGATTATTAACATGTAATTGGCAACTAGCTGCACTGTGCTCAATGGGGCAAAACCATCCACTTAACCCTCTCAGGTCTGCTTAACTGCAGCTGTGACCTTTAACTCACGGTTGAGCTATGTGGTCAGTCATTGTGCGCGTCAAAACTAAGATCAAACGTAAATTTATGGGCACACAGCCTGACAATTGGATGTGAGAAGGAGAAATGGTGCAGAAACACATTGCATGTGGTGATGTTGCTCCCTTTGCTCTAGTTTTGTGTTTTGTTTTTTTAATTAAGCAGATTTGTGCAACTCACACCCTGTTGACCAGGAAATGCTTCCTTAGTAGCTCGCATTTTAATAGTTGTCTGATTGCTTAAAAAGGCAACATACCCTCCGTATTAAGCCACAGAAATCTGCCAACATAATTTCCCCGGAACATTTATCCACCATGAAAAAAAATCTAATTCAGTAAGCAAAGAGAAATGGCTCCCATTGCTGTGACTATGCTGTAACAATCAATAAGCCTGAGTGCCAGACAATAATGAATTAGGGGGGAGACCGTCTGAAGTAAGAATTCCAATGAGACAACATAGGACTATATCTATTCTGCTTTAGGTACCATTGAAGAAATCATTCAATTTACCAGTTATAATTAAATAAAAGGGAGAGTTTATTTTGTATTCAGGGGGGTTAAAGACCAGTACTGGCTTCAAGTCTCAGACAAGAGTTAAAAAAAAAAAATAAAACAGTTAAATTAATTTTGAGCCATCATGTGCCTTTGTTTACCGAAGGTCACTTCATGTGATGCTCCCTCAAACCGGACGTTCCCTACAGTGACCACTGTCCGGGAGCGGTGTCGGGTCGCTATCGTGTGTTCAGAGTCCCTCGGGACCCCCTCCTGGAGGCGCCGGCATATAAAACGAGCGACTCGCCCCCGCCCGGACAAAGTCTCAGATCCAGTCTGGCCCCGACGCGCCTGTGCTGCGCTTCATGGATGCTTCAGCAGTCCAGCATCCCGAGCCCTGCCCAGCTCAGCGGATCTAACGCCGTGACACCGGACGGACCCCGCCGCTCTCTGCTCTGCAGTAAGTGCACCTCGTCCTCCCCGAGCGCAGCATCGGCTGGTTACCGGATAAAAATGTTCACTGCGCCGATGCTGTGAGCTTTTTGCAGTCGCCGTTGGGTTTTTTGGGGGTTTTTTTGCGAAATTTATCACCTTTCAGCAAAGCTGCAAAATGCGCTGCAAGTGTGGCGTCTTGAGATCGGATGGCGGGACTTGATTTGGATTCACTGGATTTAAATCACAAAACTGCGCCTTATAACGCGAACCTTTTACGTTCACCAAAGAGGACTGACGCAATTTTTTAATTCAACTGCACCGCAGGTGTAATACAGAGCGTTGGACAATGCATGTTTTGTAAGAGGGTAAACTTTCTAAAAATACATTTGATAACTTAATTTGCGTCATGATGACTGCCTAACGTAGGTCATACTTAAACCATCATCTCATACAGAGCATCACGGCAGCTCAGCGTGCCGGAAACAGGCTTGATTGTTGCCATAGCGATAGGAGGGCTCGTCCCTGTGCGGGACAGCTGCCAGGGACCACACCCTTCCCTGCCACAGCTTCCGGAGATGCGTCTGGCTGGACAGCTGCGCTGCAGGAGTGACAGGTGCTGCTAGAGGAGCAGGGAAAGCTGCTGCAGATTCTTGCAGAGAATTTTAACTGGGGAAAAAAACAGCAACAACAAAAAAAGCAATCTAATCAAGATACAAAATAGTCATTGAAATATCACTAATAAGCTTAAATGGATTGATATTTATTATAGGAACTATACTGATTTTATTTTATTTTTTTTTGCAGTTTGTTGCAGGATATTGCTATTTCAGCAGCTCGCCTACCATTTGTCTCCCTTTAGAGTTACTGCGCTGTGAGTGTCGGTAGAGCTGCCATGGCGAACAGGGGGCCCAGCTATGGACTGAGCCGAGAGGTGCAGGAGAAGATCGAGCAGAAGTACGACCCCGACCTGGAGCAGAGGCTGGTGGACTGGATCGTCGCACAGTGCGGAGGGAACCTGGAGAGACCCCAGCCGGGCAAACAGAACTTCCAGAAATGGCTGATGGATGGAACAGTGAGTGGCCGTGGTGCTTGTGCCTAAAATAGAAGTTACCGTTGAATTATTTAGGCTACAACATAATAGATGTACCCACCCCGTCCGATTTAAAGAGACCAGGAAGTTAAAAAAAGACCAAAATAAGCAACCAATTTCATGTGCCCAGTAATTTTTGAAAGCTTTATTAAATAATATTGATATGAACTTACAGTAGTGAGATACTCCCCTTCCCTTAGAACCTAGAACTATAGACCATTATCATCAATCCCACCTGAAACTGGGGACCAAAAGAGGATTGTGTTTAAATTGCCAACTGTTGTGATCCTTGCTGTGCAATTTTTAAGTCATTCTGTGAGACTTTGATGGAAAACTCCTCTGTCTCCACAACATAAAAACGCTTATGACTGTAAGACCTTATTAACGAGCAATTATAAAAACACACACTGCACAGTTGCTGAGGTGTCTTCTTGCTTGACACTCGAGCTGACTCTAATTTTAAAAAGATCATTCAGAGGAATCCATCATGGGCAGAGTCATCCGTTTCTGCACGGGCAATTAACTCAACAGATAGTAACACAAAGCAGCCACAAAACATTACGTTTTCATTCCCAGTGACTCACACTATTTGTAAATTAGAAATCCTGTCAGTTTTCATAGCTAACTACAATTAACTTCGAAAATTCACTCTGAGGAATATTATAAATCGCTGACGGAAGTAGGTTGGACGAGGAAAGATGCTGGTATACCAAGAATATGAATTATGCCATTTGAGCAGGGCAAATAAAAGTGCCTTAGGGTGACCTACTCATTGAAGAAACCTCAGCAGTCAGAATGGTACGGTCAGCGTGTCATTTTCAATTTTATCAAGTCAGTTTTCTAACTTCCTTTGTCCCAGATCCTCTGTAGACTCATTAACAGCCTTTATCCAAGGGGAAAGGAACCCATCAAGAAAATCCCCGAGACTCAAATGGCCTTCAAGCAAATGGAGAAGATCTCTCAGTTCCTGCAAGCAGCAGAAGCTTACGGAGTGACAACCACTGACATCTTTCAAACTGTGGACCTCTGGGAAGGTAAAAAGGTCTCCCAGAAGCCGCCTAGCATATATTAACTATCACTACGTGGCCAAAATAAAATTATCCTGTTACTCTGGCTATAGGAAAGGACCTGGCAGCAGTGCAAAGGACCCTAATGTCTCTGGGGAGCGTGGCTGTCACCAAGGATGACGGTCATTACAGAGGTGACCGAGACTGGTTCCATAGGTAAAGAGAAATATCACTTTATAATAAGAGTATCATATTCTATATTAGGCATTTTTCTCCACCTCGTCTTCTAACTGTTTTATGTTTGTAGGAAAGCCCAGGGGTATCGACGAGAGTTCACTGAAGAGCAGCTGCGCCAAGGACAGAGTCTGATTGGCCTGCAGATGGGGAGCAACCGCGGGGCTTCCCAAGCTGGTATGACGGGCTACGGTATGCACCGTCAGATCATGTAGACCACACAACCTAACCTGCTCCTATGCTTCCAGACCTTATTTTCTACTAATACCACAAGTGTTGTAGCCCCAAAACCTTTCTAACCTTTCTAGCACCTGCCACGTTCACTTCGATTTCCCTGGAATTGCTGCTTTTCCAAGAAAGAGTGTTCAATCCACATTAAAAAAAAATGTCAAATGCTATAGATCTCCTTCTTCGAGCTCTCTTCGTCTTCCCTTATGCTATGTGCTATCATCTCATTAGCTTATTTTTGTTACCTGACTCTCCATGTCCAAATAATTACCTAATGTGGAACTCAAAGCCATTTAACATCAGTTTAGTCTGATAGAGATCTGTAAATTGAAATCACCTTACTAAACAAGCCATCAGTGTTATACATATTTTAAATTTGAAATACTGTAATTCACTGCTACAGCATGTTGTATGCTATTTATTTGTATTTATGTTTTTTTTTTTATTTTTAATATATCATCTGTCATTGTTTAAGGATTCGAACTCTTACTGGGTAATTATTTTGCCTTAAACCTAACGGAATTCTACGGCTGACAATGTCCCTGCAATCTTGTCTGAAGACTTGTTGCAGTATCCTCTGTGACCAAATCAACCTCACGTTTTGCCTGGTTATGTATGGGACTACAAAGACTGGGTCCTGATATACTGGCCTCAAATTACAAAAGAGTTTAATTCCATCTGAGCCATGCCCTTTGATATTTGTTAGATCACATCTTTGTCTGTGAAGTGTCCATTTTGTGTCCAAGCAAGTAAATTAATGTGAAGTAGCCAAAATGTATGACAGTGAAGTTTCCCTTTCCGGTGCCAGGTAAAGACATTGCTTGAATGTGCACTTTTATGTATTGTCATGTTTATATTTTTAAATATATTTATATCTGGAGGCTTGTGAGAAGAATTATTGAAAAAAAAAAATAAAGTATGTGAACACATGTTGGTGTCTGTGTAACACGTGTGCTGGGTATCTTTATAGCTGGGAAGTCAGTGGTGTATGGAGCTAATTCAGTGCTATGGGTTTTTTTTTCTCTCTCTTTTCCTTATCTTGGTTTTATGTTCCAGCTCCTCCCTTGCACTCATCCCTCTCGTCTCCTCTCACTGCACACAATCTAATAAAGGCGCAGCGGCTTGACATAATGATGACGGTTCATCTACCAGATAGGTCTGATTCAAGCCTTTGTGCCAGAAAACCTCTGCCTTGCTGAGTGGCCTTGAGTAAGATGTTAAATACCGACTTGCTCCAGTCGTGCTACCTAATGGCTGATCTAACATCTACATGTTTTTGCAGAGGGTGTAGAAAACTAAACTACCACTACCACCAAAACTACCGTGTTCCTGGGAATCGTTGTGCATCTCTGTTTTTTAATCCATCAAAACGCTCACTGTGAACATTCTTAATTCATTGATCCAGCATCTGGATAACATCTGAGGGGTGAAGGTGAGCAGAAATGTTTGTCTGTGGTAATTTAGTGACATTGGGCTGGGCTTTGGATCACAAAAGGCCACATTTGATGTCAGTGATCCAGTTTATGGACTCGGTTGTTATTGACTGTCGGCTTTTTAAAGGGCACATAGGAGAAAAGCATGCATGAATTAACACTTTAGCTTGTTATTAGCACCCAATGACTAAGGAGAGCCCATTTTAGTGCTGTTGTTTAAATCCTGGACAGAGAAAAAAACTAAGGCATGCATCCCTAATGCCATCTTTTTATTGCTATATTAAAAATAGAACATACTGCCTTGGAAATGTGTAGTGACAGCATTTAATCGTTTTCTTGATTTTAAAATCTTTACTGTATAGGGGGGAAGTACATGTGAATCTGTGTGGCCTTTTGCATGTCTGGGCCTCACATCTATTTTGAGTCAGCTTATCATTAGCCTCAACCAAACTGGTGACATGTCCAGAGGGGCACATATGATGTCTAACTGACAGGCTCAATGAGTAAGCCAAAAACACAGACCAATGAAAAGGCTTTGGGAGGACTGAAGTCACCCTTGTCCAAAGTTCTTATTCAGCTTATGTTTACTTAGGTCTGTGTCTTGGTTGTCTTTTGTTCCACTGTGCTCTTCTTGAGTATGTCTGTTTGAAGACAAATTGAGGGTTCATTGCTCCATGAGTGCATTTGATAAGGAGATCTAGTTTTGAGGCCAGCTCAAAGGCTGTTGCTTTAAATTTGGCTCTAAACCTTTTTGCATTGAGGGATATTAATTTTGTGAGACCAGTGCATCCAAGGCAATGTTGCAGATGAAGTTTGAGACTGTTCTTTTGCTCCTTCTGTTGGCAGCCTGGTGTGTTGCACATGAAGAAACCCAAACTAAAGGCTGTGTGTGTGGATACCCTGGCATACCAGGGGACCCCGGGCACAATGGCACACCTGGCAGAGATGGGCGAGATGGAATTAGAGGTGAAAAAGGTGATCGTGGTAAGTTTGGAAGAGAATTTTTCTCCTTTAGAGCTTGTCTTTATGCAAACTCTCCTTCAACTTCTCTCAATTTCACAAGTTGTAAGAACATTATCATTTATCAATCATCCATAAAAAGGTGAAGTTGGTCCAATCGGTCAATCAGCCAATGACGGCCGCAAAGGAGACAAAGGGGAATCTGGTATGTACCTTCAGAATAAACCGCACCCCTGAAAAATAAGTGGGTCTTTTAAAATATCCTGGTTTAGAACATTAATTTATTTTTAACAGCTGTATATATTTTATTGGCACATAGTTTAAAGCAGTTTATTGACATATTTATTGACCTGTATCTGGCTTTCTTGAATATGTATGTACTGAATAGCAAACAGTGTATACGCTGTTGCACAGTATAAGACACAGGGGTTTATTGTCCGGTTGTCATTTACAGGTGCAGTTGGCCCAGCAGGGCTCAAAGGAAAAAGGGGAGATAATGGAGAAAGGGGGCCTCCTGGGAAAATGGGGCCCCAAGGAGTTCAAGGATCCACAGGCCTGAAAGGAAATAAGGGAGAGCTTGGGCTTCCTGGACTCCAAGGACTTAAAGGTGATTTGGGGCCTCCTGGACCAGAGGGTCGAAAGGGGGAAATTGGTCTTCGAGGTGACAGAGGCATTCAGGGACCACTGGGACCTCCTGGCAGGCAAGGCCCTAAGGGGGATATTGGTGTTCCAGGTCACAAAGGCAACATTGGTTATCGTGGGGACAGAGGGGCTCGAGGGGAGAGGGGTGAGAAGGGTGAGAAGGGAGATGCATCTGTTATCTCTAAAAGTGCCTTCTCTGTGGGACTCACAGCACTAACTAAACTTCCAGCAGCCAGTGCACCAATTCGGTTTGACAGGATCATTTACAACCGGCAGAATCACTATGATCCACAAACGGGGAGATTCACGTGCTCTGTAGGGGGTGCTTACTACTTCACCTACCACATCACTGTCTTCTCCAGAAACGTGAAGGTGGTTCTCATGAAGAATGGGGCAAAGATCATCCACACCATGGATAACTACCAGAACAGTGAGGACCAGGCAGCAGGGGGCACTGTGCTGCACCTGGAGGTGGGGGATAAGGTGTGGCTGCAGGTGGCTGGGGGAGAGCTGTTCAATGGGCTCTTTGCCGATGACGATGACGACACTACCTTCTCTGGGTTTTTAATCTTTGCAGCATGATCACTTTATAATTTGATTTGGTGTTAGAAAAAAACTGACAAAAAAAGAAGAAATCAGTCAGGAGAGAGCAGTCTTCCACTTACTCATGCGTAAATTTCAATTAATTGTGCTTTGCTTGAATATTTCCATTTTATACTACTTAATACTTCTTTTTCAATATATTTCAAAGGGAAACACCATAGTTTTTAAAACCACTACATTTACTGTGACTCTAGTCACCTTTTTAAGCAACTCAAAGCAGCTCTTTCTCAACCAACTACAGTTGTAAAATACTTCTTATACATTAACACGTAAGTGAAATTTCACACGGGCAATTTTACAGCATTATGAGCCTTTTTCTTTTTGATACTTTAAGTCAATTTTGCTGATAGTACTTACAGACTTTATTTGACATACACTCCATACTATTTGACATTGTTGTATCTTTAGTTAAACTTAAGAAAGAGATATTAATCTTCTCCCACTACTGGCATTGTGTGTGGACTATGTGGCTAATTAGTTAATACCAATTTTATTTGTACATCTGTCTCCGTCCATATATGTATACTCTATATATATACACACAGACACAAACGCACACACACATCACACGTGTAATTTCTACCTCTGCTTTCTGCTTTGGGTTTTGTTGTCTTACAATAAAAGAGCCAAATTGTCTAGTCTGTCCTGGTATATCACAATGACACGACACGAGGAAGACGCGCAACACCAACAGCCGGGCCCAGTTGTTTGTTTGTTTGTTTGTTTGTTTGTTTGTTTGTTTGTTTGTTTGTTTGTTTGTCTTCTAATAACCGCAGGAAGCGAAAAAACCGTGTGGCCATGTTGGGTTTCTTGTTGTTTTCTTTTCTTCAATGGAGCGCGTCCCGCAGTGGGCGGGCTTTAGCGGTTCCGAAGACGGAATATCCCCGCGTCGTGATTGGCCGTCGGCGGAGTGGTCACTCTCCGGTCGACCAATAGACCGCGACCTGACCCCACGGAGCCCCGCCCCCAGCAAACACTGCAACAAGTGCACTAATGATGCTCGGCGGCTCAATCCTCCGAGAAAGAGCCGTTTTGACTGGAAACAGCGGCCAGATTAAGGGCTTTTCTCGATAAAACTCCGGGAGCCATCGCAAGACCATGACTCAATATTTATTTTCTGTACCTACCTGACGACCTACAGGTTTTTCCGGTCGGTAAAAGCGAAATGAGAAACCGCGGGGTCTTGTGCAATTTAGGAAAAAAAAGTTTACCGGTGAAGCCGTGAGCTAGCTCGAGTTGCTAGCACCGTGTTTAAGAAGCCAGCCAGCTAACCGGTCAGCCAAAACAGCCAGCCAGCCAGCCAGCCAGCCATTTGTCTCAATATGTCGAGGGGGGGGACTAGTTAGCCGCTTGTGCTGGGTTTTTTGTTTTGTACCCGACATGTCTTGGCCGGAGGACAACAACGAGTGCGAGGCAGCGAGACGTCGGACCTCAGAGAAACTCGGGCGACTTCACTATGGCTAAACTACAGAAACAGCTGCTGCGTTGATGTGAGGATAAAGAGGTCAGGAGGACAGCATCAGCGACTATGAGCAAGGTGAGCAAAAGTTCTTTTGTTGTGTTTGTTTGTCTTCTATTAAGTGTGCAGTGGCTGGTCATTTAAATCCCAGCTAATATAAATGATAAAACAACTCATTTGAATTGGTTTTTTGACCATTCGTGGATCACACTATAGGCGCAGTGATGCTCCCTCTTGTGTTATTGTTTTAAACGGGACCAGAGGGGGTTATTGTAGTGCATTACAGCCCTGGTTGTTATAGTGATGTGGGAGATGCCAGGCTGTGCAGGGAGTTGGTGAAGGAGGGGTCGGGGGCAGCCAGCCACTACAAAGAGCTTTATGGCCAAAGAAAGTTAATTAATGCAGAAATAAATAAGCAGTTTGCCCCCGAGTTCTTTATGAGCTTAGAAAACTACTCAGTATAATCCCCTTTTCAGAGCTCCCTGTTTTCAGAGACTATTCAATTCTTAGCAGGTACTAACAAAGCTATATTTCTTGTAAGAGTCTGCGGTTAGCAGTACAAATTACTCCGAATGCTAAATAGAAAAAAGGTCCCCTGTTTTATAATGTCCCAAAACTAATTTTTACAAAAGGACTAAGCAACTTCAGTACAATGTTACCATGGGCTGCTTTTTCTTTCACACACAGTTGTGCACCGCTTTCCCCTGAGGAACAAAATGCAACACCTAGAGCTTTGTTTCTATGGTTTATGAATGTAATCTGCTTTAGTTTCATTCCTTTTGCTTCTTCATTCCACAGAACAAGTAAAGAAATGTGCTTTGTAACTTCAACAAGCAATCTAAGGGGCTGTGACTCAGTTAGGTAGAAATGCACCAGTTGCATACCTTATTGGTTGATTTGAGCTCTTAAGAAGCTTTCTGGTTTTCTCTGGTTTTTGAATGTTAATGGAGCAGCCTTTTTGGTTATTGTAGTACCGCTGTCAGGTTACACTGTTGACTGTTGACAGCGAGGCTCCGTGAAGTTTTGTCTACGCTAAGCCACGTACACTGTGTGGTGTTAGATTTCTGGTTGTCTGTCTCTATGACAGTCCAGAGCAGATCACGTGAGGAAGTGGCTGCCTGTGTGAGAGTGGTGACACTCCCTGGTTTGGCCTGTGCCGTTACTTCCCACGCTCAATAGAAGGTGGTATGCAGCACCTGTGCTCCTCCTTTTTACCAGGTCAAAAAATGAGGAAATAGGTCACGGCCAAGTATCGGACTCGTATGTGCTAACCTGTCCTGGACAGGACATATTGCAGGGCAGGACATCCTGGGCAAACCAGTTCCATAAAGAAAAAATAAAGCTAGTTGCTTATAAGTAATTTTGATTTTAATTTCACCCCTGAAAAGGTGGTGCACTCCTTGTGGACACTTTTGGTGTAGTCTCTTGGTTTTCATCATGAAAAAATGGAGTACACTCAGGGCAAATTGCCCCCCTGTAGTCAAGTCCTGGTAGGCTGTTAACAAGCTTTTGGTGTCACTCTCAGTCAGTGCTGAATAGCGTAGTTGTCTCCCTGATTAGGCTATCATGTGTAGATGAAACCAGTCCTGAACACAGACTGGTAAAGCTCCACTAATCAGATTATTACTGGGAAGGAAGAGGAAAAGGCTGTACACACACAAACATACACACTCCCGCTCCCACATACTGTTTCTCCACATGGAAGATTTCCTTCAGAGTCTACTTGCTGACACCTTTAATCTTTGCTTGGAAAAAGGCTGTGGAGTTGGCTGACAAGCATCATGGATAAATAGATTTTAATACAGATTCAGGTATTTGATACTGAATATGGTGAGGTGCTTAATCTCGACCTACAGTCACATTCAATCATCCCCTTGAAAGACACAATACTATACATTTTTTCTCCAGTACTCCAACATAAGTTCATCTTAAGTCTCACAGAACCCTAGTTACACATGCTGATTACAGATACGCTAATCAGCCAATCTGTGGTTCAAAACATAATGTGGTGTTGTTTTTGAACATCCTAGAGATACGTTGTCTTCACAGCTTTTATTCATCCAGACAAATAGGCGACCGGTTAAGTGACAGCTTACAAAGGAATGGCGGTGTTGCTGCAGGGTTATTGTGTGTGTCTCGGAGTTAATCCAGAGAATGGAAAATGACAGAAAATTTTACTTTCCCTTGATTCTTTCTGTCTGGTGGTCTTTCAATTTAATGCTCAGTTCATTTTGGCCTGATGACTTTTATCCTAGCCTCAGGCAAGACATACTTCTGCAGAGGTGAACATTGGGCAGGAGGTCACTTATCACTTTGCATTTTGACTCCTTATACAACCATCTTAGATTTCTAGCCAAACAGGAAGGGAAGAAGGGTGTCAATGAATTAAATGCCTCCAACCCTGGTCAGATCCGCGCATACATGTGTGTGTGCGTGCACATGACACACATCCACATGGATATGGGCAATGCACTGTTTGAGAGGATGCTCTAACTATTTGCGCATGTGTTTTTAGAGTGCATGTGTTTTTGGAGTGTATGCTTTTAGCCCTTGTATACATGTTCATGTAACCTGGTGCGTGTACATCCTCGTCTCTTAGAGTCTAATCTGACGCTGGCTCCAGCTGGCTGCCATGTGTGTTTGTGCGAGGGGGGGGGGGGCTCCTCCCTGAGCTCTTAATTAACTCTGAACCAGGGCCCCAGTGTGCCGCACCCATCCACAGCTTAGCAGGAGGAAGCCAGCAGAGCAAAGATGATACAGGAAAGTTCAACATACTAAAAGCTGATCTGCAGAGGATCTGATATAATGCATTCGTAAGTAATATATGTCTGGATGTTACAATATGCATAGCTGTAGACTAAGCTTGTGGACTTTTTGTACAATAGCGTATTTTATTTGCATTGTTTATTTTTCACCATTTCAGAGACTTCAGAGGAAAAAGATGCTAAGTCTATAATTTTAAACTTTTGATCAGACATTATCAAATCTAAAGATGTTTTTAGAAATGTATCTTACATTGCATTTTATGTGTCATGAACACTATGAAAATACAGAGCCTTAAATATAAGATATTACAACATACCTTTACTTTTTATCTCTAAGGGAACAATGGCTTTTTATACTTATGAAAAACTGTTAAATTTGTTTCATAAAGCTGGTACTTACGGAGTGCTAACAGACAGGACTAACAGACGGGTCACTTCGACAGTGAAAAAAGTTTGTCAACCTTGCATATCAAAAGCTAACATTGCCACTGAGATTGATACATTCAGTCTGATTCAAATTACAATAAGGTTCATAAAACCATCACAAATTTTAAAGGGTATTGTTAAAAGTCACAGAAACTAACATGCCTTGCGGCTATTTAAGTATAAAGCATATTGCACATAGGTTGTTGATGTTTATAGTCTGTGTTGTCTTGTTGTGAAATGGTGACCGCCTGTGTCAGCTTGGTTCTGATGCACAGCACTGCCAAGTATTAGTAGATGCCAACTGGTCTGTGACAGTTGGCGCCATGTGTGAGGCAGGGCAGCATAAAGGTGTTTTGAAGGATAGCACAGTTGATAGAACGGCTGATAGAACGATGTGAGTATAAACCCAAAAAGAAGCTACCTAAGGTGTAGAAATTCTTGCCCTATCCCCATCTCTCTGCTTGGAAAGTAGATGGAACTATTGATCCTCCCTATTTTTCCAGTTGCTACTCGACGCAAATCCTCCGTGGCTGAGGAGGTGAAAGCACAAGAGGACAATTCAGCATCGCTTTGAAAGCAGCACATTGTTCACGAGGGATGTTTACTGTCTGTCAGCAGTGGTGCTAGGCAGTGGTGGCTCTGTGTTTACATAAGTGTTCGGTGTGATGGAGCAAGTTGGTTTGAAGTGACAGCAGATCCCAGAGAGAGTTTGACTGAGAAAGCCCATCTGCTGCTGAGCATGCATAGGGATGGGAGGCATGGGAGCACTCAAGGATCCCTGCAACTTGCTGCATGTGCATATAGTAAAAATGTGGAGGCAGTGCTGCCTTCAAACCTTGATGCAGACAAAAACAGAATATTTTTGATTAAATACTTATATATTGACAGTATTTTGGGGTAGCAAAAAATGTTTTTGGAGACATGATTTTTTTTTTTAGGTCAAGAAAGTGGAAAATGCTTGGGTACATTACAGAAAGGACAATGAACTTTACATTTTTTTTAAATGCCAATATTGGATTATACATTTCATAATTACTGAATATACCATATAGTCACTATCATCACTTTAATGTAGTCTCTATAGCCTAGTCATTTAATAGTTAAAATCTTATCTTTTTGAGTTATATAATATTTGTAAGTCAGTTGACAGCTATAGAGGGACTTTGGTGCACTATTATGTAGCCTTTTGAACACCAGCCAAAACAGTTGGACCCATTCGTATATGAGAGAACTCTTGAGACTTGGAAGAAGTCTGACTTTTGGAAACAGACAATAGGCCTTTTTCACAGAGGACATTTTGACATGTCACAGAAGTACAAGTGTAAGTAATAAAATTAATGATGGTTGAATTTGTTCAATTAAGTTGCTCCTGTTTCATGGTCCTGGAACTTACTTGCAGGCTCTCTGTTACCCTGTCATTGCTCATTGAAACATTTGAAATGTTTTTAGTAACACCTGTGCTTTTTCTACTATGACAAGTCCAATTGTTGGCTCTGAAAAACCTAATGGTAGAAACCTATACAGGCAGACAGTTTGAGCTCTCTGTGTATTAGTATAAAGGGTTGAACTGTGTCAGTGATTTGATGACCCTCCCCCTCAACATCACCTCATTGTCGACATAATCTGGAGAAAACCGGGCAATTTATTGCATTAATCACAATGGATTAGCAAATTTCATTGCTTAGTCACGCTCACATGGCCCCACTTCAAAGGCTCAGCTGCATTAGGCACTGCCCTGAATCACCCACACACTCACACACACACACACATACATAAAACTGAACTTAGCACAACTCCTCCCCAACCTGGGCCTCAGCTCTCCTTGGACATTGAAACATGGTACCAAGGACAAATGCACATAGTTTTGCCAGTGAAAGATGTTTTACTCCTCTGGACTCTGGTGCACACTGAGGGATACTCATCTTTCTGTTTATCTGTGCCTCCCTTTCTTCCCTCCATCCTCCTCTCTTACATAACAAAACAGAGCACCCAGTACTGTAAACGCAATAGTTGATTATAATAATAAATGTAATAAATATATTAAATGTCTCTGTCTAGTTATCTGATCAGAAAATTTAATTTCGTCATTGAAAACTTGAAAGGGACCATTAATTCTTCTATAATGCAACATGCAGAGGTCACTAAATGATTATCTTTTTTGCTCTTGCAGGAGGAACAAAAGGACAGAGGCTTGTCCACAAGCGAAGACTCTCTCCCGTGCTTCCACAACTCAAAAGCTGGTCCGCTGATCCGAAGCCGACCCCTCAGTGACATATACCCATTTCAGAGTCAGTCTGAAAGGAGTGCAGTCCCATATCTGCTGTCTGGATGTGGCGCCCAGGTACAGCCGATGACCGCGGGTCCCCACGCTGACGAGAACAACTTGAACAGCATCAACTCCTCCGCTTGGTCCAACCCCGTTATAGGCCAACCTGAAGGAAAACCTTACTCCTCAAGAATTATGAGGCTTTTTTCTAACTCGAGGAAGGGCCCCGTCCCTGCTCACAGTCCAACCACCGACAGTCCAACCTCAGTCCAAAGCAATGACAGCAACAGTGGCCCCCAGTCCTGGTCAGGACTTTCAGGGCTGGGCGTTGTGGACTCCTTCAAAAAGCTCCGTTCCTCTGTGCTTCAAGGCATTCAGAGTAGAGGGGCAGCAAACCACGATGGAGAGCATGTCCTTTCATCAAATCAGGAAATGGCGAACGGCACAATCGTGGCCAAAGCTGACCCTGGTCTAGATGATGGAACAAATCATTTAAAGACAGAAGAAGGACACCGGGTGCCTAATGGAAATTTTACTGGACAAAAGTTGGCATTGATGGGCCAGTGTGGCTCAGATATTGAGGACTATGATGACGAGGAAAATGATGAAGGAGACGGTCTCACACGCAACTCACGATTCTCAAGGAGTATCAGGAGAGCGTATGGAGCTGGGCGCATTTCTTTTCTTGATTTGGGGAACAGGACAGTTGCAGGAAGCAGGACAAATGAAGCTGCACACCGTCAGAAATCAGACCAGTCATCCAATGTCAATGTCCAAATGGAGAACATGAACAACACGAATGTGAAGGTGCTGAGCAGAAGAAGCAAAAGCGCAGAAAATCTTCATATAATTAAGGCACCTTTCCGACGTAAAGCCCCATCTCCAGCTACTCCTTCACCGCAGGAAGACCCCGAGGGGGCTAGCATGTCAAATGGCACACCAAACATCCAGAGAACAGCTAGCACCTCCTCAGTGGACCTTCGAGGCCACGCTATTAACCACAGGAAGAACCCTGTGAAGACCAAGGGGCCGATGCTGAAGCTAGTAGGCAGCATGACTGACCTAACTGTCCGACGCAGGCGAAGTCCCTCCCCGAGTCCTACATCCCCATCTCCCATGTCACCCCTGAGCCGTCTCCATGACGACTACTCCCGCCGTGTGCCTTGCCTGCAAACCAGTGAACGACAGCGCCGGCCTTCACCAGTCAGAGCCCGGGTCATGTCTGTCGAGCACACACCACTGGTTCATCACCAGCCTGTAATGGATATCGGCCCACAGCAGCACCAGGTCCTCGTCAGCCCAGTTTTTGTTGATCCTCCAGATAGAGCAGAGACTTCACCTAGTATCCCTGCCCATTATGAGTTGCCGGCTTTGGCGACAAGTGGTCATAAACAGATGGCAGATTGCGATTCATCTCCACTCAGCCTAAAAGAGGCTCCACAGCAACGAGAACTATCTGGGGTCAAGTCACTACCCAACGAGGTAAAGAGGTACAAGAGATTACAGGAGGCTGAAATTATTCAGTTTTCTTAGCACTTACAACATAGAGTTTTGTTTGTTTTTTGGCAGTCAGCATTGCTCCAACTGTTCCTCTCTGCTCAATGGCTCAGGAGATTGTATGATACACCACCAAATAATACTGACAATATCAAGCTAGGTTTTTATCTTATCCTGTGTGATTACAGAGCTTCCCCTGCTTACAGATGCATAAAATGTAGTACAGCTAAAATACAACAAAGCTGCAAAATGTTTCACACTATCCCGAACCATAAGCACCCTTTATCAGAGCAAACGGAAGCTTGGGATTAGAAATCATTAGGACGACGAGGGTTCTTTTTAAGTCTCAGTTAGGAAGGAAGCACTGAATGACAGAGGAAAGATGTACTCTCTTCTGGAAAAGCGCTACCATTAATTGAATGCCACTCTTCCAGTTGAATGGCATTGACCCTTATCTCAGGACATTAAATGATTTTATGAAGTGATCTTTGATTCTGTCATGGTTCTTACTCACTGAGACAAGATCTCATATCAGTGTGATACTTGTCAATATGGTGATTCTATGCTAAAAAAATTGAAAATTGAGTCAGATAGATATTGAAACAAGCATAACTGTGTTCCATCCTCCTTTTCCTGTCAGTTGTGTTTGATATAGTGATTTCTGCTGCAGCAGGGTCACATGCTGAAGCCAGCTGTTCCGTGCTACCAGGCACACTGAAGGAGCAGACAAAGTTAATGATTAGTCTTCGTTCATGATTAGTGGCCGTTACTCAACACTGCTCCATAGTCCTGTTGCTGTGGGAGGGTAGATGGCTACGACTGAGTACATCCCCTATCACGCCTCTACCTCTTTCCCTCTAGCTGCAACCCACCGGAACAAAGTCCAGCACCATGGACACTGGGTCTGGGACATTGAGCGGTTCCAATCAGGAAGACAGGACTACAAACGTACTGTTATAGTGAAATACCTTTCGGTCAAAGAGAAGGATTTTGTATTTGAAGATGAACGAGAAAAATCGGATTTGTTTACTTTAGAAATCAGGAGGCTACTAGTGGCCTCCAAAAAATTGAGGGATTGGGCCTCGGGGACACAGGCCAGTCTGGGTTTGTGTGTGTTTCACAATGGTGCCAGTCCACTGTGTACCTTTCCAGTGTATATGCTGGGGTCAAGGCTCAGATCGAGAAAACCAAGAGGTAAGGGTGGATATCACTGGCTGACTATCAGACTTATACCAACAGTAACCATTAGCCAATATTTGAACATTGGACAGAAAATACTTGCTGAGATACATATGGTGTGATGATATTGAATTGTGGAATATTTCTACCGTTTCTGTCTCAGTTCTTTGTTTGAACTTGATAAGCATAGGGGTTGATTGTGTTCAATATGTGGAGCTAATCAGTGTGTGAACTGGAATACTTTCAAATGATAATCAAGTTTCTCAAGTATGCTATTTAAGTTCATTGAAATTGTTTCACACTGATTCTTGTGTTACTTAGATCCAACCCAGTTGTCTACTTGGGATTTTTATGATTTGCAGTACCGGACTCTGTTTCTGATTAACAGATGTTCTTCCCAGCAGATAATACGTTCTGCATCTTTGTACATTGCAGGTCATTGAACACAGGGGAAAGTCAACATCATCACCCGTATTGAGTTTAGAACGTTTTCCTTTGATCCATAGGTGACATCAGAACGGGAAGGGCGAGAGGCACTTCTAACGGATGAAGTCTCACCTCCAATCTCCCCAACATGCCCCTCGGAGTCACCCAAATTGCCCACATCATCCACAGATGCAGCCGCGACTTTGACAGAAACATCCTCTGTCAAGCCCAGGCGAAGGAGCGGGCGTCCCAGACCCCGGCCCATATCTGCCTATGGGCAGCTCGTTTCCAGGAAGCACTCCATTCCCGAGGAAGTGGCAGAACTGCATGCCGAGGAAAGGACAGAAAACACATCATTGCATAAAGACTGCAGTGATAATGACACTTCTGGGAATGGAGAGAGCCCCGAGGACTGCAGCATGAATGGGGATGTTCAGGGCAGGAGGCAACGGCCCATCTCAGTAATAGGAGTTGGGGATATGTTCCCCCCTGATAATGAGGAGAAGGATGACCGCCTTCCTTCTGTAAGCTGCTAGTTACAGTTACAGTTTAGCATCAACAATGTGAATTCTTTAATTGATATTTCCCCATTGGCTGTAGGAAATTACTACATACATTTTCCCCTGGTCAAATTTAAATTAAGCATAGGCCCAGACTGATCCAGTTGCCAGTGAAGAAATCCACATAATTAGATATGTGATTATAAAAATATTGGGAGTTAAACCTGTGTTTTTCAATCTAAAGAAGAAACAAGCACATGTGTAAAAAAAAAAAAAAAAAAAAAAAAAAAGTAATGACTTCCATTGTATGCCGTCCACAGATGAGGTTTGTTTCAATAGTTTTTCACCCAAAAGAAAAAAAAAAGCTAGATCATACAAGTTTAAATGTCCCCACTCAGTTTGGGTCAAAAACATGCTGATCACTTACAGATAAAGTAAGTGGGAAAGTCGAGGGGAGTGAAAAGCAACTCCTTATTATATCCTTAAGTAGCTCTAAGTAAGTTAAACACAAAATCTAAACAAGAAATATTTAAATAGTGTTTGTAGGTTGTACTTGCAAAGCAAACAAAACAACATTTCACTTCTTTTTAATATTTAAGCACAACTGTACCAAACCAAGAACATAGTAAATCAGAAATAAATTCTGAATTTTTAAAAAATAATGAGCACTATTATACAGTGTAAGGTATGAGAGGGCCATTCTGTAACTCAGTGGTTAAAGACGTCAACTTAGTCACAACATTAGGAACCTTCGGTTGCGCTACTCCATTTTCTGTCATCTCTCTGAGCAATCTACGACAATGGTTTAAAATACCCAAGAAAGCATTAAAAAAAGAAATTCTAAGTAATTGTAAAGGTCTGGATCAAGGTCTTACTTATGTACATTATTTGTAAAGAGGTTCCAGGCTGTTTTTGTGGGAGTCA
This sequence comes from Istiophorus platypterus, assembly GCA_016859345.1. NCBI lineage: Eukaryota > Metazoa > Chordata > Actinopteri > Istiophoriformes > Istiophoridae > Istiophorus > Istiophorus platypterus. The sequence goes on along the minus strand of CM029125.1, from coordinate 5,292,337 downwards.
TCGGGAACTTGATGAAAGTCAGAGAGAGTAAGCTCTTCCTAAAACCCAGGATGTTTCCACTGGTCCCTCCGCAGCTCCTGTCACGGCCGCCCATCCCCTCCCACCGTGTACCCCCCTACAGAGCAGTGTCTGCCAGGTTCCGCCCCTCAGCCCTCTCCCAGAGCACCCCCATTGGACTGGATCGCGTGGGACGGAGGAGGCTCCACAGAGTGCTCAGTGGTGAGAACTGGGGTTGCTGTTATGTGACAAGGGATCACAGACTTTAGTCTATGGGAAAACAGGAGTCTGGGAATGTCAATATGAGCATTGGAGGAAAATGTTGGTATATAGCCAGGTGTTGGTGTGCTTGCATCTGTGGCTTGTTCTGTGGATTATTTAATGTCATCAGAAGGTCTTCAGCTCCAACCGGTTCTTTAACCTCCCCATGTATGTCGCAGATGGTGTGTCTGAGTGCTCGGCGACACTTGACGACAGCGTGAGCGAGGAGGAGGAGGGCAGCTTTGACGAGCTCCCTGATGTGACGCCCTACCTCCAGCCGGAGGCTGAGATCTCCGTGCTGAACAAGGTGAGGCTGAGGAGGGTAACATACTTGTCACGTTGCAACACTCAAAAACATCTCCAAGAATTCGTATTGAGTTATGATGCAACATTCATCTTGTTGTATTTGTGCCTCGTGAACAGCCATGGGATAATGTTTTTGTCTGTGTGTTTAAGATGTTTGGCCACAGTTGAGGGCAACAGACAACCTCTGCAGTCGCCACAAGTCTAGACATAATCTTACATGTTGGACATGGGTTTAGCCTGCATGTAATTGTATCTTTATCTTATCTGTGTGTGCTGTTCAGTGGATAAGCTCAGGCCAAGCGGTATATGCTGAGGCTCTCTGGGACCATGTGACCATGGAGGAGCAGGAGCTGGCCTTCAAGGCAGGAGATGTTATCCGCGTCCTGGATGCCTCACATAAGGATTGGTGGTGGGGCAGAGGGGCTGACAGGGAGGCCTGGTTCCCCTCCAGCTTTGTAAGGGTAAGTGGATAACCTGACCTGTGTGTCTGACACATGTTTGGTCTCCAGCAGCACAGAAAAGAAAACTGGCTAAGCCCCAAACAAACCTCTCCAGCCCTCTTAACAGTGTGAGTGGAAGGGTTCAAATCTCACATGTTGTACTTGTTTCTGTGGTGACCAGAGCTGATTGACAGCTACTTCCTGATTAGGCAGGCGGCGGTAACCATGATGAGGTCATTTGATTGACAGACTGGCGTCTGATGTGTAATGGCTTGTAGCTGAATCAATTCAGGCGAAAAGGAGCTGTTTAAACTTGCGCATGCTGTTACCATAGTGATGTGGAGTAGACCTGAGTCTAGTTTAAGTAGTAGTTGTTCTCCCTTTTGTATTTTTTTCATTTTGACTTAATGTCATTTATTCACAAAAAACTGTCAATTGCCATATTTTTTTAAAAAATTGTTTGACAGCGTGGAGAAAAAAATGGACTAAATATGTTTAGAAAAAACCTATCCTGACCTGAAGTTGGCTTTTAGCAGACATGCTTATTTATATTTTCTTGATTCAAATGCTACTCAGGAGTTTCCCATTGTGTTTGTGGTAAATGTGTTTCAGGTGCGAGTGAACCAGGAAGGCTTGAGTGCAGAAAGCATAGAGAGTGTGGCGGACCAGCAGGATCCAACTCCCAGGGACATGCACAGCGCTCAGCACAGGGAGCAGATGAGAACCAATGTCGTCCAGGAAATTATGAGCACTGAACGCATCTACATCAAGCACCTCAAAGACATCTGTGAGGTATGAGCCTCAACATTCAACTGTTTGACATGATTCACAAATCCTAAGTGGGCCAACAATTTTTTTTTTCGCAACTTTTTTATAATAAAATATTAACAGTGATCTCAACTTCAGGAATGACTTTAAAAAATTATGGATAAAGGCGTCCTATACTAAAATGTTTAACCGCCTCCTCCAGCACCTCCTGTTGGCAAGTATCTGAAATGTCTTCATACCTCCCGTCGGCGTAAATATACAGATTTTGTGTATCTTTTCAGGGTTACATCCGCCAGTGCCGTAAAAACACAGAAATGTTCACTGAGCTGCAGTTGAAGACCATCTTCAGCAACATAGAAGACATTTACAGATTTCAGAGGCAGTTTCTGAAAGACCTGGAAAAGAAGTACAACAAAGACCAACCACATCTCAGTGAAATAGGCTCTTGTTTTCTCTTGCAGGTAACGGCCAAACATAAAATCTTCCACCATTCACCTCATCATTACGTTACTCTTGTATTTACCTGAGTCAGCTGCTGTAAATTTTCACTTTATAGTCCCCCCTTTTTTTATCTTCTTCTTCTAAGGGGGAGGGCTTCTCTATCTACTCGGAGTACTGTAACACCCATCCAGCAGCCTGTGCTGAGCTGCAGCGCCTCATGAAGTTGGGCCGATACAAACATTTCTTTGAGGCCTGCCGGCTCCTCCAGCAGATGATCGACATCTCCATTGCTGGCTTCTTGCTCACACCCGTTCAGAAGATCTGTAAATACCCCTTGCAGCTGGGAGAACTGCTCAAGTACACTCCTAAGGACCACAGGTACCCCTCAGGAAATTAATCACTTAAGTATTTAAAGTATATTGCTCTTTTACTTATAGAACTAGTTGTACATTTTGAATATCTTTATATCACTCTCTGGTGTGGGCTGGACTGAAGTGAGGGTGCTGTCTTTGCATGTTTGCATTGTAGAGTGTTTAAAAAAATATTTTTATTTTTATTTTTTTCAATAACTCCACATTAACATATGCCAGTAGCTCAAATAGTATAATGTAAGCCAACTCCTTGAGCTACTGGCAGTGTGTTACTATAAAGGGAAATGTCCGCTTCATCAATTTTATGTCTGTGCTGTGCGTCACGCTCTCTTTTCTATTGCTGATTTATTGCAGTGACTACATCGGAGTGAGCAAAGCATATGAGGCTATGAAGAATGTGGCCAGTCTGATAAATGAGAGGAAAAGACGGCTCGAGAGTATTGACACCATCGCTCACTGGCAGGTTGCCATTCTGCACTGGGAGGTGGTGATGACTTCTGTTTTGCCAGGCATATCTAAAGAATGCTGCTTTTATGTTGTACAAATTGTTTGACTTTGCGTGTGTGCGGCTGTAAATGTGCTGTTGCAGGGACCTGACGTGCTGGAGCGCAGTTCAGAGCTGATCCACTCTGGTGAGCTGACTCGAGTCATCCGACAAGGCAAAATGCAGCAGCGCAGCTTCTTCCTATTTGACCACCAGCTGGTCTTCTGCAAAAAAGACGTCCTGCGCAGAGACTTGCTCCACTACCGTGAACGGCTGGATATGGACCAGACCGAAGTGGTGAATGTGCCCGACGGGCGGGACCCTGACCTGGGACTGACCCTGAGGAACGCTCTGCGCTTGCGCCACGCCTCCACTCTGGAGTTTTTGTGTGTGCTGTGCTGCAGGAAGGCCCAGGACAAGCAGAGGTGGTTAGAGGCTTTTGCCAAGGAGAGACAGAGAGTCAAGGAAGACCAAGAGATGGGTGAGTTGAGCTGGATTCCTTTCACTCATGATACAAAACCACTAGTGTGGGCAGATGTCAAGTAACAGCTGAAGTGAAGAGGTTTTAAACATTGTTGAAGAAGAGGGTGGTTGGAAATATTTTGACCTGAAGGTGTATTTGTGTGTGTTTCTTGGCAGGGATGGAGATCAGTGAAGAACAGAGAAAACAGGCTATAATTAATGCCAGAAGAGCCAAACAGGGAAAGATCAAATGTAAGGAAAATATTTTTCACTCAGTATTTACCTTACTTTCAATTTAATATATTCCTAGTTCATAATTTTGACATTCTGTTTTTCTGTTCCCCTTTTAGCCATTGGTTACTCTGGTTCTGTTCCACCCCACCACCAAAACCTGCACCAAAACCTTCACCCGCTTCACCAGCGTCACATAACCATTCCGACCAGTGTGCCTCAGCAGCAGGTCTTTTCACTGGCCGAGCCCCCGAAACGAAAGCCTTATCACCTGTTGTACAGCATCACTCGCAGCGCCTTTTTCAGGAAATGAGGCTTTGCTCCCTCATCCCCCCCCATGTATGATCAGAGCATGCCCAAACCTTCCTGAAGACTCAGAGTACACTTTATTTTTTTCCTGTATTTTACTGTCTGTGAATGTAATATCAAGTTTTGTTTTTGTGCCTCATGTGTCTTTCTCTATGTGTCTGTTTTTGTTGCATGTTGACGTTCGGTGCCTTCGTTTTGTAAGGGGCATGACAAAAGTGTTAAAAAACTGACTGTCCATTTTGTTGGTGTGTTAAAGATACTCCTCACTAAAGCTGCTGAAACCTCACCCCTTTGTCTTATTAATTCCAGCTGAAAGTTTTTTGTTTTTTAATTTTAATAATGACAACGATATATATTCTGCTCTTATGGTTAAAACCTAAAAACATGGTTTTAGGTTATTTTCACAAAGGCTGGACCCTTTTTTTTTTATTTTTTTTTTTTATTTTTTTTGCTGCGGGTCTGACAGCTCTGACCACAAAACAGAGGATAAAATAATTGACACATTCATCTATGCTGTTAACACTGTAAATAAACTGTTGTTCAAACATACAAAATGAGAGTGTTATCAATTTAAAATAGTGGTTTGCTAGCAACTAGCAAATAGTTATTTGTTGCTGTTGAACATTAGTTCATGTGAAGTGGATACAACTCAGTGATGGATGTTAATGAAAGAAACATTAGCAATAGAACTGGAGGAGGTGTGTTGCCATCAGCGAGCTCCCTGTTTCTACGCTGCCCGCCTGTGCTGAAGGATCTGGTTTCACACACCTGACAACTGTGCATCCAAACAGTGCGCCGTGTGGCTCTACACCGCTTACGGGGCAGTTTTTAGTTCCAAGGAGAAAGAGAATGGACCTTAAAAGCCAAGCGTCAAGAATTAGATGATAGACGCTTGATGGGATGCGTCTGTCATGGGCACGGAGTGTGAGGAGAACGAGCAGGCGAGCAGAGATGATGATGCATCTCAAAAGGACGCTGCCAGCGTGAGTCAGACATGACCATGTCATTTTTCCTTCAAGCTGGGCGACTACAATTGTATAATCTTGAATGTAAATTGAATTTTAAACAGGAATATGAATAGTTGTTCTCCTGATTGAACAGATTTGACAGTACAGAAGAATTCTTTGTCTTAAGTGACATCTCTGTCATTTTGCCTGATAAAATACATGTAAAATAGATCAAAATGTTTTTATTTTTTCCTCCTGTGGGAATCTATACCATGCTAACTAGTGAAGGATTAAGTGCCGCATGCACAGTATGGGATGACACTGAATGAATAATATATTAGCACTGGGTAACTCAATGAGTGCCGAGCGCTACATCTGAGGGACTTAGTATTGCCTCTTTCTTTTAAAGGCCATCCCCCTTCACAAGCAAAAGTGACCCACAATAGAGCATCATTACCAGCAGACACAAGCTTACATCATTGTTGGCAGATTGCTCCCAACTCTCTTTGCATTTGGGATTCATAAGCTCAGTTTGTTAGAATGTAAACTAGCTGACTGTGATAAGGTACAGTGATAAGAGTGGTAGCAGCAGGGTTATGCACTCTGGTGTTTAACTTACTTATGGGCTCCTAACTCTGAGTCCTGAGTGCTCTAATCCGCTTGGTGAAGGAACTACAATATTAAGAAATGCTTTTCTTTTCCTATTATCTCAGCATCATTAACCACACCTTTATTACAATCAGGACTTGTTGAAGTGATGGCTTGAAAGGGCAAGTAAAATTTACTGCTACAATAAAGGCCCTTTGCATCGGAGTATGAATGTGCCCTCCCCCCAAACCCATCCATCTCCTTGGCTGTAGATTACGGATGTGTCTGTGGAGGTGGCCACGGTGGACCACACCCTGCAGAGGCTGCGCAGGAAATACAGAAAGACTAGAAGGAAGCCCAAGGGACTTGAGAAGCTATGGGCCCGTCTGCTGAACATCCCACACCTCGCTGTCATCATCGCAGCGGTGGTGTTTGTGGTGGTGGTTATCATGTGGTCACTGCTATGGGTCTTCATATGTAAGTGAAAGATTTAATCCATATCTTTCCATAGCATAATTATGATACTAATACTATTTTTTTACCAACTATTATGTATCATAGTACTTTTTTGTTGCAATTCCCTCTGATTTGCTGCTTATTATTGAAACTGCATTTACAATTCTGTGTTTAAACGTCATCTAGGCTACTGCTGTATGCCCAGTATCATCTGATGGTTATTTTGTTGTTGGTATGTACCCACTTTACTTCGAAACTGGACCACGTGATACAAATTTTTGACTTGGTTTCCTTAGTCCGCAGGGAAAGCAACAGTGGCGCGTACTTTGCCGGCATGTTCCGTCTCGCCAACGTGGAGTTTATCCCCGAGTACCGCCAGGCAGAGTCCAATGAGTTTGTATCCATGGCAAACAAAATCCAACATGTGGTATGTATCGGTGTAACCCTGTTATTTGCATGACGGTTAGTGTGTAGCTAAGGGAGTCTCGGTGTTAATTGCAGGTGTCTTGTAGGTGAACAACGTGTACAAGGTGTCCTCAGTGGCCAGGCTGTACAAGCAAGCTGTCATTTCAGACCTCAGGTACAGTGGGACTCTTAGTCATCATCATTATCGTCATCATACATTTATGATTTCGTTTCTTTGCCTCACCACTTATTAACAACTGAGCGACACGCTCTGTTTTTAGAGGTTTAATGTAAACTTGTTTTTTCTCCACCCAGTAACAACAATAAGGGCGGTGTGCTGGTGCATTTCTGGATGGTGTTTGTGGTCCCCCGTCTAAAGAGCCCAGCGGTGTGTGATGAGTGTGTCAGCGCCATTTTCAGAGACTCTGTCCACACAAGCCTCAAGAACAGGTCCTCTGTAGGCTACCTACTGGGTCTTCCAGTTGATATAGACTCCATCCTCATCAATGGTGCGTCTGTATTTCTGTACCAACATTCTAAGCGTTTATATTGATGCACAGACTGATTTTTCTGTGTCCCCCTGCAGCTGTTCAACGCTCAGATTATACATCAAATGCAGCAGGTGGGTGGAAACGCGGTACATGAATAAGTTCTACTGTTTGTCACACTCTGTTTCCATGGTATTATTTTTTCTCCTCCCAGGCTCACAGTGTGTAGATAAGATGTATGCCAACCTTCCTGGGGCAAGGGTCCCTTTAAACGTCTTTTCATCATGGGGTGGTGTGAGTTGCCACGTGAAGCTCACCGCCGTCCCCGGCTCTCTTATCCGTTTGACCATCGCCTCGTTCCTCATTGAGCCCAGCGACTGCGTGAGTGATGCCCTGACTGTGTACGACGCGCTGCTGCCCATGAGAGGGCGCATTCTTCACAGGTGAGAACGTAGCTTCCACTGGACCGTGGATTTCTGTCTGTGTTTCCACAAATTACAGCTGCAAACGAATGCAACAGGCTGCTTGCCATATTTCGCTGTATTTTCCTAAGTTCTCTTAAACATTTACTGAGGTGTATTCCTGCGTTGCAGGCTTTGTGAGCCAGTGTCCACCCCCTTCTCCCTTGTCTCTACCTCCAATGTCATGTTGCTGACCTTCAGAATGACGAATGGCAACAAGATCTTCAGAGGACACTTTGAGGCCATCACTGAGGAAAGTATGATATAATTTAGTTGGTTATTTTACAAGCCAGTGGTTCCCACCCTCATTAGCTTATTCCCATGAATAATGAAGCAATATCTAGATTTTATAATTACCTTTGATTTTTGGGCAGTAGGATCAAAGCGATTCTTCCCTTCTTAAATGTCTTCAAGTCCTGAGGGGATAAAGTTATCTGTTTTCACAAGAAAACAGAAAAATAGAAACAGAATCTTGTATATAAGAAAGATGTTTTGGGTTTATCGTAATCCGACCCCTCACACTTATCTCACAGCCCCTTCTGAGTGTCCCGACCCCCAGATTGGGAACCACTCTCATATGTAAAACTGCTGCATAACATACAGTATTTGCTGGAGGTATAAGTATAATCCCTAAATCTGTTTCTGTCTCCCAGCGTGTGCGTCTCATATTGAGACCCAGTTAGAGCCTGACATCACAGGTCAGATCTACAGCCCCTTCCACCCCAGCCTGCTGCCCCCTCAGTGCTCCTGCACCTGGAAGTTTGAAGTACAGCGCGTGCACACACACACACACACACACACACACACACAAACACACACACACACACACGTATATATGGCTTGTAAAGCTATGGGTCGGTTTTTATTAAGTGGTGACTTATAATTGCTTTTATTGATTGTGTTTACTGTTTATATCTTTATTCTAGACCTCTGATGGTGCTTTAGGAGTTGCTCTGCAGTTTCAGAATTATGTACTGAAACCAAAGGAGATGAAAGGCTGCGACCAAGGCTGGTGGAAGGTTAATGAAATCATGTATGTGTGTGCAGCTACGTTCAGATAGGTTTAAAGGCAAAAACTGAACTCAAAACAAAATTTATACTGAACTACTTCATATTTTTTGTCCATTTTTATAAATGTCTATAAAATAGATAATGTCCCCCAAAGCCAAAATTAATTTGTTTTTACATGGGATTCAATTGTGCATTTACTTATCCATCCCACAACAACATCCTGTGACGGTTTGCTGATGGTGCCTTTTCCCCCTCCGCAGCTTCTGTGGCAGCTACGTGGGACACAGCACGGTGTTTCGGATCGCAGACCACAACCCAGAGGTGGAGTTTCGCTGCAGTTCACGTAACTCCGCTCAGCCATTTCGGGCGTCTTACAGAAGTTACAACATCAGCCAACGTAGGCACCACAGCTCTGGGGCATGAATATGCAGCAGGAAATGACCGATCCTGTGTGTTTCACTGTATCTTAATGTGGATGTGAATTAACGACTTTGTTTTGAAGTGGATTTTAACAATTGCAATACACTTTACAGCAGGAAACTGTACAGCATCATTTCCTGTAGAGTACACTCCACTATATTACTACAGTTTCATATAGTTTTAAAAATCATAGAAGCTTCTTTTGGTGTCTTTTAGTCAGTCAGTAGAGTGAATGAAGCAGGAAAAAAAAATCTCATGTTTATGCACCTCAGTTTTCTCAGTTTACAGGACTGAGCCCCATTTCGCTTCTTGTTTCTTCCAGCCTGTCCAGACAGCCATTTCCTGTGCTCCACCGGACTGTGTGTGGAGAAGAGCCGACGCTGCGACGGCCTGGATGACTGCCAGGATGAGAGTGATGAGGTCTTCTGCTGTAAGTTGTCCTACAAGTTACATTATCGTGGTTGGTTTGTAATTATTAGCCGTTTAACATTTTGATTAGTTACTGTCTGTTTCTCTGCCTTTTTTTCTCAAATGACACTGTGAGCTACAGGCAACATATTATCATGTAGCCAAAGTCTGTCTTTGTATTTACCTGAGCAATCGGTCACGTGCTGGAGAAATGTTGCACATCTTTTGCAGCGAGGCCCACGATGAACTGCGGGGGCAACAGTCCTCTGCATCCTCTGTTTGTGTGCAACGGTGAGACTGACTGCACCGATGGAACAGATGAGATTAACTGCACTCAGGGTTTGGGTTTTTACAGTTTTTAAAGAGCGATACGTTTGCCCTCTCGTCCATTAATCACAGCTAATTGCAATGTCTCCTCCGTTTTCGTCAGAAACAACCTGCTCTGCAATCAGGTATCGGTGCAGCAGTGGCTCTTGCATCCTGAAGAAGAATGCTAAATGTGATGGTGTTCATGACTGTAAGGACCACAGTGATGAGGCGGACTGCGGTGAGTGTTCTGCATTACCTGCTCCATATCATATATCTTGAACTTACTGTGTAACCTTTACATTTAAGAGTGACACCAACTGCAGCATGCAGCATGTAGGTAGTATGCTGCAAAAACCTTTTCCCTTTTTTAAACTCCCAAAAGTTAGGATTTTTTTCATTTTCAAGAGTTCAAACTTTCTGGCAGGTCAAATTTCGGCTCAAACATTTTTTCCGCTCTCCCACGGTGCTTTGCTTCCATATTTGAAAATCCAGCTGCAGCCAGAAATATGTTGAATTATGGAAATAAACAACTAAATAAACAACAGTTTCCTCCACATTTTTATCATCCCCTTAATTATTCACTTTACTAGTGTTGGGCGCTGCCTCTCAGGAACATTTCATTAAGTTGTTGTTCACTAAAATAAAGATCAGTTCGATGAATTATCAACTTAGCCCAAAGCATGATCACACACATTTGGTTATGTCCCACCTGAGCTACCTACTGTTAATCAAGTCATTCTGTCATTTAGTGATTATGCTCCCATCACACTGCCAGTTCTCTGCCAGACCCTTTAGGCGGGGTCATGAGAAAGTTGTTGTTATTTTATAATCCACCGGGCAGTGAGCTCCAAACCTGCTGACCTGCAGCACTGAGGTGACCCAGCTGTAATTGCTCTCTCTCTGTCTGCTGTTATATTATCACGGTGGGGACTCAAGGGGATGGGAACAGGGCCTGTCTTTGATCACTCGATGATACCGGGAAGACGTGTACGCGCGTGTGTACGTACGGGAACCCACATAAGTCAAAGCTGTACTTTTTAATAAGGTGGCAGCAGACCCATCTGTCATTGTGATGACTCAGCGTGTCAGCATTGCTGGTTACAGTGGGTGTACAAACAAACAAACATTCATGCTGTATACTCTCACTGATGCGTGCACACTGTGCACATATAAATCCCTATAAAATCTCTAAACTGCATCTAATGAAGTAATAACCTGAATGTTTTATCTCTCTCACAAGGGCAAACATTCTCATAAGAAGCAATAAATATAGAATATGATGATGTGTAACGTACTGCACGAGTCCATATGTACTATACATCCTTCAAAACCAGCAGGGGCCTTTTGGTGTGAGCACACGCGCAAAAACGTATGCTCCTTTGCATCAAAACCTAAAAGTATAACAACAAAATCCATCACTATGTGCTCCCAAGCCTGTGGTCGTCCCTCCCCGGTGAAGAAGGTGGGTTTATCCACAGGCCCCGAACGCATCGTGGGTGGAGCCAGCTCTTTGGATGGGGAATGGCCGTGGCAGGTCAGCCTCCACTTCTCTGGTAACCTGTACTGTGGCGCCTCCATCCTCTCCTCTAATTGGCTCATCTCAGCCGCACACTGCTTCAGCAAGGAAAGGTCAGTCACCCTCGCCCTCATCCTCGGCTTTGCCTTTGCTGTGAGCACTTGCAGTATTTCGGAAGCAACAAAGGAAAAATCGGGGGGGGGGACAAGATGATTTTGTGTGACAGAAATTAGTTTTATTTACTCGCGACCCCTCAGATTTATCTTGAGTGAACCTGAGGTGAACAGACCCGCAGGCTGGGAACCACCGTGTTGTGTAATAACTGTCTAAAAATGTCAAGTGTAACCTCATCAAGAACTTCAGATGAATATGAGCCTCAGCACGTTGACTTTATTAACACCTACTGTAAATATTTGCATGTCTATCGTCAAGTTTTATCGAATCCAGTATCATTTCCTCAATGCCTCCTCCCGCTGACCTCTGACCCCGCAGGCTGTCTGACCCGCGTTACTGGAGCGCTCACCTGGGCGTGCTGACGCAGGGCAGCGCCAGACACGTGGCGGAGATCCAGCGGATCGTTGTGCACGAGTACTACGACGCGCACACGTTTGACTACGACGTCGCGCTGCTGCAACTCAAGAGGCCCTGGCCGCCCTCGCTCGGCCCGCTGGTCCAGCCCGTGTGCCTGCCGCCCGCCTCCCACGCCGTCACCCCCAGCCACCGCTGCTGGGTCACCGGGTGGGGCTACCGCTCCGAGGAGGGTGAGCGCTGCCTCGGACACCGCTCCGTTACTTCCACATAACTCTAATACGATATGCGGCTGCACGCCCTGGATATCTCTGTTTCGAGTTTGTGAACTTTACGCCCGTGTCCCGTGTGTCCACGTTCTGCCCTCCTGAAGACAAGGTGCTGCCCTCGGTCCTGCAGAAAGCAGAGGTTTCCATACTGAGTCAGACTGAGTGTAAGAAGAGCTACGGGCCTGTCTCGCCGCGCATGCTGTGTGCCGGGGTCCCCTCCGGAGAGAGGGACGCCTGCAGGGTGAGCCTCCATCGGAGAGGAACGGTGTTGGGTAAGCGTTCCTCTTTTTTCCCCTCCATCAACCGTACCCCTCTGTTTTTCAGGGGGACTCGGGGGGTCCTCTGTCCTGCCAGGGGCCAGGAGGGGGTCGCTGGTTCCTGATCGGCATCGTCAGCTGGGGGGCGGGATGTGGCAGACCGAACCTGCCTGGGGTCTACACCAGGGTCAACAAGTTCACCTCCTGGATCTACGGCCACATCGGCTGACGCGATGAAAGTCGTCGCCCACTAGCAGCAGATTTAAAGTTTCGTTGCTCACATCAAATAATAAAAAACAATCTTCAAATACTGTGTGTGTGTGTGTGTGTTTGTGTGTGTGTGGGTGCAGTGTCTGCATTTTGGTGATATGACAATGTGCGGTCGACGAGTGACTCAAAAAGAAACCCTCAATGAAGCAAAGCAAACAAAAATTTTTCGAGGCTCTTTTACGCTCCCCGCGTATTTCGGATCCACTTTCTCCACAGGACCGAGGCTTCCAGCCCGTCTTCAGTCCACTAACTGCGGGTTCTGTCCCGCCCTGCGCCCCCCGTGGAGCGTCGGGGGCCGCGGCAGCCAAGGTTGTAGTACCTCACACACGTTTCCCTCAAACACTCCTTTTGTCACTCCGGGCTTAACTCCCGCGTTCGCCCACAATATCCGTGGCACGGATGGTTGTGCGGATTGTTCCCTTTCATAGTGGCCCCATTGTCCCCGCGCTCGCACCCCGGGGCTCCGTGTGACACCTGCCGCCCGGTGCAGGTAAACGGAAGGCGGTGAATGGCCGCAGCATCCGAGCCGCTCGGGTCGGATTTCTGCGGGGGGTTTTGTTTTTTTTGGTCAAAGGAAGCAACAGTGCAGGGTTCCTCTCTCTCTCTCTCTCTCTCTCCCTCTCCCTCTCTCTCTCTCTCCCTCTCCCTCTCCCTCTCTCTCTCCATCCTTTCTACGCCTGAGCTTTTTGTTGCATATCACCTCTCCGGTGCTAAACGGGACAGTGCCATGAGGGCTCTCCCCAAAAGCAAAACTTGCGAACTCTACTGCGTCTCCGGACATGGACACTCAGGCTGCTCCGCTGCGCAGGTAAGCCATCACCGCGCTCTTTCCATTGTGCGTAAAAGTAGGTACCGAACGGCGCTCTCCTCTCTGAAGAAGAACTGTTTTCTCGGTTTATCCTGGCTATATTGCAAGGGAAGTTCGTTTAATTATTAGATCCATGCTTAATAATCAGTGCCTTGTAAAACCTAGACATCCATCGTTCATCTAGAGAGCAAGACCCATCTCCGGGGATTCTGGGGGTCTGTTTCTCATGAATGTCCATGCCACTTGATTGAGTGCTGACAAGGCAGAGCCAGGCCGTGGGAAAGCAGACCCCTCTAGCCACGCTGCGCCCCCCAGGGAATCCTGCCAACCCCTGAAATGTTTCAGGAGATCCTTTCAGCTCAAAAGATGTGCACCATTGTGTCTGCTCAGTCATAAAATCTATGGCTCATTGATTTTGGCATATAGGCTGTTTTTATTTTCCTTATTGCGCCTCTGCTGTGGTCACATGAAAATAAGATCCAAATGATTAGAAGCAACTTGAGCACAGACATTTAAAAAAAAAAGCCTGTATGATATTTGATACATGTTCTTGTTCCTGGAAGAGAGAGGGGGAGTTAAAGGAGCCCACCCGGTCACTGAGCCCCCCCACGAAGCCTGATGATCAGGCAGAGCAGAGGGTGGAGGGGGGGCGAGCTCCAGCCTGTGGCTCCTGGAGGAAGTGGATGCTAGGTCTAATGCCTTTCTTTCCCTTCACTGCTGCCGTTGCACTGACCCTCCACTACTTAACAGGTGGGTACAGACCTGCTTTGGTGTTTTGCATTTCTCTTAGACCCCCCCCCCCACACTTCACGATAATGAGTTTATTTTGACTTTCACCGACGGTCACACAGTGCAGTGCACCTGTCTCACATCTCTACCTCCTCCTCCCCAGGTCCACCCACCTCAGTGTTCTTCCTCGGAGGCAGTGTGGAGTTCCCAAACCTGAGCTTCTCCTCAGACCTGACTGACTCCACCTCCCCGCAGTTCCGCCTGCAGGCTCAGGCTTTGAACCATTATGTAAGTGGAACGGCGGACTTGTCCGTCACTGCCTCCCCCTCTGAAAGACACTTTAGATTGCTGCCTGGCCTTCCCACTCTGGGCTGAAGCCGATCTTGTTGCTCTAACACTGATATGGTTCACTACAGTGGTCTATTGGTGTTTTTTACCCTGTGCTTTCAAAACACTGCTGCCTTCTTTCTCATTCCCATTATTCTCTCCTCTGGTCTTTTTTTTTTTTTTTCTTTTCTGCACAACCATTTTCCTCTCCTCTGTTCCTCTCTGGTGGTGTTAAATGTAAAGCTGAAACAGGAGCTGAGCACAGTGTTTGCAAGTTTCCCGAGACCCCCAGGGACAGGGCCCTTTCAGGGCTGAGGACAAGCCCGGCATTTGTGGGCCCAGCTAGGCCCAGGCAGCAGGAGCGAGAGGAAGAGCAGGCGTTCAATAAAAACATTGTCTGTGTGGCTTTTACACAATCGGCCACTCTGTGCGCCCTACATCACAGCAAGCGGGGAAAACCTCGGTTTGACACTGGGGTTGAGAGGGAGAGACAGGGCAGTAGGACAGGCTGGGATGAGAGAGGGATTCGGGGCTCGAAAGAGGTACGACAGCAAAAGGCTGCACATTCAGTTGAGAAATGCAGAATTTATAGGTGGGAATTCCCAAAAATATGAACTGACACCCAGTAATGTCCCTGTAATCAGCTGTGGAGGTAAGTCAGCACGCTTGTTTAGTTGTCACAATATCCGTGCAGCGATTTGGGTTTTTTTGGTTTTTTTTAAATTAAAGAACAGGTGAACCCAAGGCCGGGAGCCCATACAACCCTGGGTCCTACCTGTATACAGCCAGCGCGGATAAACACAATGGAGCTCTGTGCTGCTCAAAGTCAACATACACACATGTGGGGTCTGATACACACACACACACACGAACAATGCCTTTGTTGAAACCAGGCTGCACGTTACGTGCAGGTGTGTTCATGTGGCGCCTACAAGGGAACGGTGACGTCAGCTGCAGCGCTGTGACGTCACAGCCACAGCACGGTGATGTAGCGTGCACAGCAGGGTGATGTAGCGTGCACAGCATACGATCATTGTTATCTTTTTCTGTTTTGTTTTTTTTTTCTTATTATTTTTCTAAAACAGTTCTCAGAACTCTACGAGTCGTCTCCGTGGAGCTCCTACTACCTGCACTCAGGAATTACCGCCTTCAGGTATCGAAACAAAACCCACTGATAAACTACAATGTGCAAGAATTTGTGGATATATAAGGCCACACCTGACGATAACATACTCAGCTATGTCTTTAGGAGAATAGCAGTGCTGTAAACGCTTTTGTGTGACAGTGAAGGAGCAGAAGGGCTCAAAGTGTTCTACTGGAGTAAATTCTCCGGCCCGGACAAGGTTGCCACGGCGATCCGGAGGTCCAGCCCAGAGAGGCTGCAGCGCAGGCCTCCTGGCAGCAACAAGCTGCAGGGGGACAGCTGCAGTGAGCAGCGCTACTACATGGAGCAAGATGACGAAACGCTCCACCTACTGGGTAGAGCACATGCACATTAACCACACACATATGTAGACGTGGAAGTTTTTTCTGTAAAAATCATGTCGTTCTGCAGTGTGTAGATATTAGCTTAACACTCTACAATAACTATGAACACAGCGTTACATTTCAAATAGAAACACTTGATCAAGAAACAAGCAATTAAAAGCTGAGTGTGTGTGTGTGTGTGTGTGTGTGTGTGTGTGTGTGTGTGTGTGTGTGTGTGTGTGTGTGTGTGTGTGTGTGTGTGTGTGTGTGTGTGTGTGTGTGTGTGTGTGTGTGTGTGTAGGTTTGGACCCTGATGGCTTTGAATCAGAAGAAAAATCAGACAAGATTAAGAATCCAAATAGCATCCAGAGTGGGAAGTGGCAGCTTGGCTTTCAAGGTGAGGGGAACAGGCTTCAGTCTTGCCGCTACGATTCTTGCTTTCCTTGAATTTGTCAGAGACCCAATAGACCTTATTGATGTCTTTAATGCTACTTCCAGAGTGCCCAAATAGCAAATTTAGATTTTACGTTTCTGATTTCCTTTCAATTAGACTGGAGTACATTGTAAGGTTTGTTTGCCTGATTTGCCTAAAAAGCATATAGCTGACTTCATGGGTGAGGAATTAAAGGAGAAAGATGAAGAAATAACAAATGCGGAGCTTCGGTTCAGGGGCACGAGAGGTGCCAGAATGGTTTTATGAGCATAAAAAAACAATGTGCATCAGTCACCAGATCACAACCTAATGAACACCAAGCTGAAATCTTGGACTGACGTATTAGACAGAGCTCTTCACTGCCATCATCAAAACCCCAGTGAGCCACAAATCGAGCTGTTCTTGAGCTTTCTGGTAGAATGACACCTCACTAAGATACAATGCATCGTATTTTTCCTCTAATTTTCACCCATCTGTATGTGCGCTGTAATGTCATTAACACGTAGTCTACCTCAAGTAAATATTTCCATTACTCCCTCCATGTAGCGATGTCCTTTGACCTCTACGCCAAATACGGCAACAACCGCACCCTGAGCCTCGTGAGTCCCAAGAAACCGTACTACCAGTGGCGTCTACGTGTGCCATCGGGTCACGTAGTGCGCCTGGTTATCCTCACCCTGCACGGTGCCACACCAGGAAGCTGCGCTGCCCATAAGCTCTCCGCCTACGACTTCCTGCTTCCTTTACAGAACAAAATCATTGCCAGGTGAAGACATTTTGGGGCGTTTTTTGGGGGTTTTTTTGTCTGGAGTTATAGTGAAAACATCTGCACTATTCTTATTTTTTACTTGTCTAAATAGTTGTAACTGGCCTTCCCCTAGAGGTCAGAAGTCAGCGGGGCTGCATCAGTGCAAAAGCAGAACACCTTTGCCTATGAATTTGATGAATATTTTTTATATGTGGTTATACTTGACACGTGTAACTGCCCCAGGTGGTGTGGGCTGCCTGTCTCAGGTTCGTCTCCGGTCATGAAGCTCACGTCCTCTGGGAATGTCATGTTGGTCACATTCTCCTTCAGCAGACAGAGGGATGGAGCAGTCTTCAGGGCATACTTTCAGGCCATCCCCAAAGCTGGTAGGAGAGCTCTCGCAACCAGACAAAACCATATATCAAACTGTCTAAGTTTTTACTTATCTTGTGTGATATGTCCATGTGACTGCCTTCATGTTGGAATGATTTATTTGCTATAATTAGCAAATGTAGAGCAAAGTTACCTTTGTATTATCCTGTGTTGTGTCTCACTAACTCCGCCCGCAGGCTGTGGTGGGTCAATTTCCTCTTGGAATGGCTCAATTTCCTCCCCGTACTACCCTTCCTATTATCCTCCAAATATAGACTGCACCTGGACACTACGGGTGAGCCATTGGAGTGTGTGTTAACAGTGAAAAAAGAGAGAAAAAATGGAAATCAAACAATGAAAAGTGTGAATCATCCCTCTTTTAGTTAGCCTGTCCACATTCCAGCTTTCTTTTGTCGTCTTTGGTGTCCTCATCAGGCGCCCTTGCCCGGATATCTGATCTCCATGACGATCGTGACGATGGACGTTCAGGATTCCCCGTCATCAGACGGCTGTGAGAAAGATTGGCTGGATATTGGAGGGGTCAAGTGAGTCGTGAAACTGAACTGTGTTGCAGCCAAGGTGCACATCAGATAGGGTTAAGATTAGCAATTCATTCATATCAGTCAAATTTTAGTTGTCAATGTTTTGACAATATTCATCCACTTGCTCTAAGCGCCATTGTTTTATCTCATACTTCTTTAAGGCTTTCCAATTTTTGCAGCTGCATGATTGAAAAATAAAATTCCTTACTTTTGTGCTCCTCTGTATCGAGACTATGTAACCGGGTATCAGATAGCAGCAAAAAGCGGGTCTACTCCTCTCCTGTCTCACTCCACTTCCACTCCGATGAATCTCTCACCCACAAGGGCTTCTACTTGCTCTACCGAGCCTTCTCTCCAGAGGGCGGTAAGTAAAATCTCGTGCTCTCAACCAACCACAGCGATTTTGCAAGGGTGTGGTTTTAGGATTTAATTTTTTTTTAAATCTCATTGTAGAAAGAAATCAATTATACAATTAAAATTAAGTGTCCTTGGCATCTGTCTCCAGCTTGTCCTCGTCAGTTTCGCTGTGGAGACGGCCGTTGTATCCCTCTGAGGAAAGTGTGTGATGGAGTGAAAGACTGCTCAGATGGAAGAGACGAGGCTAAATGCTGTAAGTCTTGTTGCTTTAGGGCTGTGACCCTCTACCAGCAACTCTTTTAATCTTAAAAATGGATCAGGTATTTTGTTTGTTTATTTTCAGGCTAACAAGATATTGAATAGTTGTTTCTCGCTTTGTATATTTGCCTGCCTCCTTTAGTTTTAAAAGTGTGATAAAAGTTTATTATCAATTTGATTTTAAGCACACAAACCTGGTGTTAGACTCAGATTTCCGTGGGTTATTGTGTTTCATTGTGCATGTTTGCACATATGTGTTGAACATGTAGCATCCTGCAGACCAGGGGAAGTGCTGTGCGGTAACGGCCAGTGTAGGCCTCAAAGCAGCCAGTGTGTCAGTCAGAGCGCCTGTGCAGACAGCAGCGAGGAGGGCAGCTGTGGTGAGCAGACACTAATGCTAAAGGAACACACACACGTGCTTTATGCTCTTTTAGAAGCTGTTTTTTCTTTTTTAATGGTGTTCATTTTGTTTCCTCCTGTCAGGAGGAGGTAAATGTTATCACGTGTGTCCCAACAAGTTGTGTTTGCCAAAGTCCTCAGTGTGTGATGGAATCATTGACTGCAAAGATCGAAGTGATGAACTCAACTGTACCAAAGCATGTGAGTGCTCATGACATCGGCCATTACTGGTTTCACAAGCAGATTGAACAGTTGTTGGGGTTTTTATTCTGTATTTATAATTATTTTTATCAATGTTTTTAAATGTCCTTTAGTTCTTTGGTGCTATATTTGTCATTTATTCTCCTTAGATCTTAAAGGCTGCTCCTCATCCTCCTACAAATGTGCCAATGGAAAATGCATTAGTAAGGTCAACCCTGAGTGTGATGGAGTAAAAGACTGTTTTGACAGTTCTGATGAACTGCGCTGTGGTACGTTCTAATCCCACCAAACTCAGCCTCAGACTCAGCCTCACACATGTATACTTATGATTAAAATTGGAGTGAATTTCCTCTGAAATCCCAAAGTGCACTCTCGTGTCATTTATTTTTTCTCCTTGTGTCTTTTCCTCTCAGGCTGTGGCACCAGGCCCAAAAAGCACACTAAGATAGTGGGAGGCTCTGACGCTGGGGTGGGGTCTTGGCCATGGCAGGTCAGCCTCCAGATGGATCGCTACGGCCACGTGTGTGGAGCCACGCTTGTCTCAAGCCGCTGGCTCATCTCTGCAGCTCACTGCTTCCAGGATTCAGAAGCCATTAAGTAAGAAAGATGCCTGAAAGCTCCATCATGATAGCCATAGTTGATGTGTATGTACCCATCATCATAGCGTGTCTACAGATACTCAGACGTCCGTGCGTGGCGGGCCCACATGGGAATGCGTGTGATGACTATTGGGAACAACGGAGCGGCCACCAGGCCGATCCGACGGATCCTCCTCCACCCACAGTACGACCAGTTCACCTCCGACTACGACATCGCCCTTCTCGAGCTCAGCGCTCCCGTCTTCTTTAACGACCTGGTGCAGCCTGTGTGTGTCCCCGCCTCCTCACACACCTTCACCACAGGGACCAGCTGCTATGTCACAGGCTGGGGAGTCCTCATGGAGGACGGTGAGAGCTGGTCAAAGTGATCTAACCAAGGCGAAGAGCCAAATCACAAAAAGTATGGTCTTAATTTAGCTGCATTGCAAAGCAGGGTCTTGCTATAATTTGGAAAGCAATTTCAGGCAGGTGCAGTGCAGACGAACATCAAGGCGTTTTCAGATTTTTTCATAATGCTCCATTTTTTCTGCATTAACCGTAGGTGAGCTGGCCTCTCGCTTACAAGAGGCCTCGGTGAAGATCATCAACAGGAGCACGTGTAACAAGCTATATGATGACTCGGTCACTCCCAGGATGCTTTGCGCTGGGAACTTGCAGGGAGGGGTTGACGCCTGTCAGGTGATTGTGATTGCATGTAGTGTTACTATATGAGTTTTATTTTGGCAGGGAATACTGTCTACACTCATTCCCAGAGTTGTTGTGCGATGAGTTGGTGTAATTAGTCATGACCACAAAGTGCTAGCTTCATTGAAATAGATTTCAGTTAGTTTTCTGAATTTCCAAGAACTTCTGTCTAGACAACCACAGATCATTTTTTTCAATTAGAAAAAAAGTCTTAATGTTGCTCATCTCTGCATGTGAAAGCACAGGAATGCTAAACAGAGTCTCTAATAAAGGTTGAAGATGGGGGTTGTTTAATTGAGGTTTTTACTGGAGACAGTTTTGAAACTGAAAAAATACCGGATGGCACATTCATTTATAGAGATTACATAACAGTAAAGGGTGAGATTTCATTAACAAGAGTCAGATTAAAGTATTTTAAAATGCTTACAGTGAAATTAGTGTAGTACAGGAAAATTGGATTACAGAAAAGTATTACAGAAAAATACAAACAACAAGATTATTAACATTGTCCCTCATGCCAGGGAGAAATATTAAGACATTAAGTCCTCAAAGGAATTTTTTAATCTAGTAAACATACACATATTGTTATCAAGAATAAAAGTAAAAAGAGAGTAAAACTGTTACATTTAGCAAAATAGCAACTAACTTAACTAAAAGCTGCTTAGAATTTGCAACACATTAGTCTCAGGCAGCTACTATCATGACTAGCTCGGTTAGCATATAGCTAATCAAAAAAATCAAAATCACAAAAAAGCTTTAGTAAAAGATGGCCGTCAATATTTGCTTGGTCACAGTTCAAACAAAATGGTGGCGGTAACGATGTGGGTTAAAGTGCTCATGTGATTAGCACAAGCTTTGATCCTGAATCACTCCCTACTTAGTATTTACTGTCCATACTTAGTATTTGAGTGTCTGAATTCTGTATGTTTAAATTAGCATTTCTGCATTTTTCCCTCAAAAGTTTCAAAGTTGAAAATGACTCTACAGCTGTCGATGATGACTCAATATCAGGCGGATCAGTGAGCATCTGAAATTTCATTGCGCAACTCGCTACAGAGTCAGCTGTTGAGTGTCAATTATGTAGGGAGCGGCCCACATCACATGTGTTCCTGGATTTCCATCCATCTCTCTTGAAACTTCTGTGATGAAACCTCATTTGAGCTGCTTGAGTTTGGTGACCGCTAAATTTGGAGAAAAGGCCACAGTTTAGAGAACTGGCTGAGAGGGGAAACTGTATTTGTTTCCTCTTTATTTGTTAATGTTTTTCTCTGACTGTTTATCTGTGTGTGTGTGTGTGTGTGTGTGTGTATTGGGTGTGTGGGTGTGTGTGTGTGTGTGGGCCTCAGGGTGACTCAGGAGGTCCGCTGGTGTGCCTGGAGCGTGGCAGACGGTGGTTCCTGGCCGGGATCGTTAGCTGGGGTGAGGGCTGCGCGAGGCAGAACCGTCCGGGCGTCTACACGCAGGTCGTCAAGTTCTCAGACTGGATCCGTCAACAGACTAAAGGACAAGTGTGAGTGAACAGCAGGGCTGACACGAGCAAAGACAACAGACCGAACACGCAGGACAAAGGGTTTTGGACGGGGTGGGGGGGGGTGTCAGTCGTGTTTTTGGGAGCATGTTTGTGGCGACGTGCCAGTGGGGGCACCGTCCCTGCCAAACCAACCAACCTCCATGCAGTCTCGGCTAGCTCAGACCTGGTCTCAAAACATCGACGGCGGCTATGTTGACAGGCGGAAAAACAAAGAAAAACAAACAAACAAACAAAAAAAACTCAGCACTTAACCTCATTATTAAAAAAAATCGGTTCTGGGTCACTGCATCTACATGTTAGAAAAATATAAGATTTACGATACAATACTTGCTCCAAAGTAACACACAATAATATAACATTAAAAAACTTTGGGTTTTTTTGAGCTTTCGGGTTTTGCTGTCTGCACATATGTACACTGAACTCTGGGTCAGTATTTATTGGTATCAGCAAAAAAAAAATTTGCAAGTGCCTCTTACAAATGTAAGGATCCATATTTCTTTCCTCTGTATTAGATGAAACTTACTCGGCACATTATATTTCTAAAGAGAAAATGGAATTTTCCAGAAAAAAAAGACATTGGGAGGTAAGGATGTGGTTATTACAAATACCACTTTCTCTGTAAACGCTGTGAGACTTAACTATCTTTTAATGACTCACACTACATTTTCTCCTTATTTTCGCTGTCGACTTTGTTCATATAAGGCATCTTCCGAGCGTCGCTTGCCACGAGAGGACCTCAGTGATTGTAAAATGTCTCTTCTTGCAGCTAAAAGCGCAACTATTAGTTGCATAAGAACATGAATCCAGGTGGAAATCTGGCTGAACTGCTCAACTCTCAACAAATTATTTAAAAGGAAAAACCAAACTGTTAGTATTACCCGGTCAAACACCTGTTGGGATATCCAGTTTCGACAGAGTAATAGTGTGTTTAAGTCTCCTCAGTCGGCACCTAAGACCAGTCTGTAGCAGATGGATGGGTCATCACCCACTTTAAGCTGTAAACATCAGGCTTCAGAGCTCATTTGGGGTTTGACCAAAGTATGACCACCGGCCAGTTGTCCTGTGCATGTTCCTGTGGCTGATTACCTCTTGTTTTCCTAATGTCTCTGCCTTCCCTCTTTTACTCATCCAGCTACAGTGTTTGAAACAGACTGGGTGACCAAGTGAGTCGTTGCCAAAAAATAAAAAATAAAACTCAGACCGGACCATTATAGAATGTGGAAAGTTCTCTCCCCACATGTATGTAACTGTATGTAACTGTGTATTTTTGCCCTCATCTCCATTCATCCATGTACTGCATATGTGCGTTCAAGACTTTGTGTGTGTGTGTGGGGGTTTTTTTTGTACTGTATGTTTACGTATCTTCATTTTTATATCATGGGCTTATCCGAGTCTTAGCCTCCTCTTGAATATATTCTGTAGCGAAGTGGAAAATCCCTGAATGGGAGGCGGTGACATATTTTGCAAATTCAGCTTTACTGTGATGTTTTACTGTATCTTGACGTTGCCTCCTTTCTCACTCCATGCTCGATGAAAGGCATGGTCACAGCTCTGCTTAAAAAACAACCTGATGCAGCTGATGCTGGCAGGTGGGGAACAAATAAGATTATCAATCTTGTTTTTTTCTTTCTAAGCAAACACTCTTTTCCCGGATCTCCTGCCCTCCCTTCTCATTCAGCTCCACCACCACCCAGTGGCCAATCTGTACCATTGCCTCTTGTGCTTGATCCCCTGAGGGAATGATGCACCTTACACCCAACGGATTCCTAAATGACATCAGACTACATAGCATCATATCAAAATCACCATTCCCTGTGCAGAAGGTCAGGCATGCGTTTCTCGTCAAAGTACTTTTACTTATTTCCGTTGCCCATTCCTAACTTTGGACTGGGGAGTCTCTACTCCCTCAGTTGTAATTGGTGCTTTCAGCTGGACACAGTGTGACGCACCTGTGCAGGAAGGTAGTTTGTAGTATGTCTATCAGCGTTTTTATACTAATCATCTAGTGGCCTAAGGACCTTTAAACGCAGGTCATATCTGTTTCCGGGTGGTGGCAGCAATGTTTCCCCTAGTTGTGGCATGTGAGACATGCTCCTCTAAGGTTCACGTCTAATTTACTCTTTTAAGGGAGCTTGTTATGGATGGAATGAGGGAAGAGCGACTGCCAGCTGGTTATCAGGACACAGCCCACTCACCGCCTACGTGCTGATCATCACGTCAACCATCTACTTCAGAGATTTAAGCGCAGAGGTGCCCAGTTGTGAATAATGGGATAACTTGCAGATTATCAGTGCGAAAAAAGGGTTATATTATGTATAAAACATTTTTTTCCCCAAAACTGGTTCAAAAAGAGCCATCTTGATTACTTCAATTTCTCTTATCTTTACCTCACCTTTCGATTGGTTGGTCACTGCAGGGGAAAACTTAAAAAAGGAGGGGGGGGTACCGGGGGGGGGTGGTGGTTACGCGCGCTATGGGTGTGTCAGTGGACGTCACGGAAGGCCGCTATCCGGCGGCTGTACTGTGGGAACTGCATAAATCGACGCCTCAGTCCACAGCGGTGGGAAGAAGTTGCACTGGAGATCCAGCGCGGTGTCCTGTTGCGTGATCTCCCGCAGCTCCTCTCCTCAGGAAACCAGCCACCTCCGCCCGCTGTCCCATCAGCGCTGGGCGCCACAGCCGGGCGCGCTCCGTTGTCTCTAGTCTCCGTCCCCCCCTTTTTTAAGAGGAGAAAAAAAAAACCAAACAAACCCAAACCAGCAGGAATAAAACTTGTTTCATATTTAATATTTGAAAGCTGCGTCGGAGCCGCCAGACATGATGAACTGGACTCTCCTCTGCCTGCTATGTGGATTGTTTGGTGTTTCAGCAAAAGGTGAGTAACAGGTTGACTTTCGGTTGCTTAGTACACGCGTGGTGCGCAGAGCACCTGCTGCAAAGGTTTGAGCCTATGTTCATATATTTAATAAGCTGTTTCGGTACTTTGGGATTTATCTGGAGCGCAAAGTTTGGGATATTTCCCCAAGTTAGTTTCAGCTTTGTAAACCGAATGGTAAACTACCTGTAAACCTGTTGAAAACGGTCACTTTTATCACTGATATTATTTCGCATAAATTAGAGGGTCCTAATAATTTTGGCCACCTAGAGTAATTCGGTTTCTTGGCGCTCTCCCGGTCAGAAAACAAAAGGCGCTCAATTTGCCGTGCGCCCTGGCTGTCTCTGCTGTGTGTGTGCCCGTGTGTGTGTCTGCGGTGTGCGTGTCGGTGGTTTGTGTGTCTGCGGTGTGCGTGTCGGTGGTTTGTGTGTCTGCGGTGTGCGTGTCCGTGCTCATTAATCGCTTAATCGAGTCGTCGTTGCGGTCGTGTGTCCGACGCTGTTCAGCTTGTGAAAACCTCTGTGAGGGCCAAGTGCAGCGGGGGAGATAAGCGCTTTTCAGCGGGACGCTTGTTTGGATAACGCGGACCTCTGTGGTCCGGGCTCCTTGTGCCTTTGGCCCGGGTTGAGTGGACACACGCAGGGCGTAGTTTCCTGAGACTGATGACTTGGAAGTTCTGATATAAATGACCGACTGGGTCTTGATTAACTGAGGGAAAAATATCCACCAAGAAGGAACCGGGGTCAACTTGTGCGCTCCACAAATCTCAGCTTCTATTTTTTTTCCCCTGCAAAAACTAGATGAAACGTGATATTATCACAAAACAGATGTGGCACTTAACAGCAACTGCCTCATGCTCACCTCAGCTAACATATCCTGTAGCGTTTTGTAAGCATATTTGGCACTTTTTGTTTAATGAAAATCAAAGCAATTGTTTCCTTTAGTTGTTTCCAACAAATATTTGTTCCTGTTTTTGTTTACAAAAATGTACACAGGACAAATAATCTCGTCCTGCTTATGATTGTTAATATCATTAGGTTATAAGGGGCCGCTGATTTAGAATTTCGCTTTACTTTTTTTCAGAAAAATGCCACGAATGATGAAATAACGAATAATAATAATAATAAAAAAGCCAAATCACTAAACAGTAATCGGGCTTACAGTAATAGTCCTGATGATTATTATGGCTGGAATGTACAGTATACATACATAATTTCACATATACATTAATTAATGTTCATTTAAAGACATCTCAGGTCCGCTGTCATACTTCATATTGTTAGTTACCTTATTATGATATTAACATCGCATTCACAAGAGAAATGTACAAAAAAAAAATCAAAACACAAATTTAATAGAATTGATGTACACCTGAATATCACCCTAAGTATGGCAAATACATGATTAATGTCTGTTTACTGATATGTCATAAGTGATAAATTACCGCTATTTTTACGTCTGCTTGGTTTTTTGACGTCATTCTGCAGAAAATTGAGGATTTGTCGATGGATTCTCTAGATAAGATCTCCACCGATGGATGTGGAGACATAAAATTAAATTGAAACGGGTCTTGAGGTGCAAGTTTATTCAGTTCCATATATCAATTATATGGATTATAATGTATTTCCTTGAACAGTGTTGCATACAGTGTTTCTTTGTGTTACCAAGTGACACTTCCAAACTTCCAGCCAAGTCAGTAGGAGGGATTTTCCCCGGTAATGATGCCCTATTGTGTGGAAATCTACTACAAGAGGAAACCTCCAGGTGACTTTCTCTTGGACTGTGATGTTTAGAAAAAAAATAAGTGAACTCTCACTTCTTGTTTGGTGAAGTAGCAGGAAAACTGTAGTGATTAAATTTGAAATTGAGCTGTTAGCCACTTCACAGCTTGTTGAAAAGGTCCCAAAAGACCCCAAAAGGCCCAGAGGAGATCCCTAACTTCCCCTCTGCCTTCCCTTATCCTGCCTTGTGCATGTGTTTCTTGCCTACTCACACACTGTCAAATCCAAGGAAATAGCATAGGAAGTGCTAGCAGTGTGAGTAATGCTAGATCGTCTCAATGGGGCATCCACTGGGAACAATGATGCTGACAATGAATGGGAATAATGGACTTTAGCGATAAACTCACTAATTGCCTTACAAGTGATTTAACTACTCATGGAGCAGTAGGATAGTTGAATTTTGAAGATTGTTTTGAGTGGTTCACTCTATGAGGAGCAGTCAGAGTGAAGGATGGACCTCCCTGAATGATGTTTCCGCTGTTGTTAAGAGGAAGGAAGGGTGGAAAGACAGTCGTCTTTATCTCTCATTAATAAACCTCGGCGATGGAGTGGAGAAATGCCCTTATTTGATAAACACGAAGAACACTGCTTACGCATTTCCACACCAGTTGTCAAGTGGCCTGAGTGAGGGGATGCAAGGAGGGTAACAGATACATGGAGGATGTGTTGTGGAGCTGGGATGAACAAAGACAGGTCCTTCAAGCAGTTAAGAGTTCAGCTTAGTCCAGCTTAGTTTGGGATGGACGTTGCTTACAGGAACTGTCCAAAGTACCTATTGGTTGTAAAGTGGTCTTCCAGGATTTCCTCAAAAAGTATTTTATATTTAGTTCCTCCTTATATTTAGTCACACCATGCTCTATTAACCCAATTCATATGTATATATATATATATATATATCAATATCAATATCAATCCAAGACCCTGAATTACAACCTGACCCTGACCTGTAACTTCAAAGGAGAGGGATAATAATACCAGAGTATTTGTGTATTCAAAAAGTCTTATTTTATAATTACCGTCAAACAACCCAACTCCACACATTCTTAAAGCAACTACAAAGTAATTGGATGTTGCTTGGGTTCTTTGTTCTCACTTGTTTTTCAATGTCTGCAGATAAAGAACAAAAAGGGAAATACAGCGTCCCGATCCTGGATGTGAAAACTCGGCAGCTGGTCCTGGACACCAACCAGACACTACTGCTCAGCTGCAGGTGAGTTTCAGGTAGATAGATGAGGTGGGAACCATCAGGACTGATACATGTAAATTAAAGTGAACACACCCCTAAACATACCCATCACTAAGCCTTGGTGTCTAGATAATTACAGAAAAAATAAAATCGCTAACAAGAAACTCACAATGGAATTAAAGTTGCAGTTTTTCAGTTGAGGAATATTTTTTTTCAATTAAATCTTTAACGGTGAGAGATTTGTAACATTAAACAATAAGATTAACAAAGTCTTGTAAAAATTCCATTTTTACCTTTTTCTTCCAGCTGTGCTTCTTGTTGTGCTTCAGTTTTCTCATTCCAAATATTTTTTCAACAATTACTAGCAATTGGTCCTATGTCAGTTGAGCTTTTTACTAGCTATTAATAATATTTTATACAAAAATCTGTCACTTCCTATTACAGGAAGTTTCATCAGAGCAGTTCATGTTTCAACAAAACCAGAAAAGCAATGTCAAAGATGCATTATTGGTATTTTTTTTTATTTTTTTTTGCTCTTAAGCAATTTATTCTCGTTTTCTATACCCAACATAAAAAAGCATTGCAACCAAAACATAAGCAAATTGGTTTTTTTTTGTTTTGTTTTGTTTTTTTTAAAGACCTTTGTAACACCCTAATTAGGCTACACAGTGGAATTTACCTCCAAGAGGTTTCCTTCTTCCACCTTCATATGGTAAAACAATCATTAGATAAAGGGATGGCATTTCTGTGAACTAAGCTGAAAGTGAATGCGCATAACAGTTCGCCAAGTGCATTTTAGTTTCAATCCCTTTTACGTGTTGACCAGGGGTCGCTGGGAGCTGAAATGGGCGTTCCCACCAGGTTTGGCCAGAGATCAGGTGCAAGTGGAGGAATCCCGCTGTGGGAGAAAAAGCCGGCAGTACTGCAGTCGCGTGACGGTCAGCCACAGCCAGGCCCGGCACACGGGCCCGTTCCGCTGCAGATATCGGCACCGGCCTCGAAAACAGATCTCTGTTTATGTATATGTCACAGGTAAGACACAACTGCACTTTCTCTTTTCCTTTGTCTTCTTTTTTTTCTGTTTTTCTTTCACTTGGTCTCCTGCTCACTCCTTCACCCCATCAGGCTTATTGTTTATACCCCCAGGTTAAACAGGATGTGGTGGGTGCTAAATACAGACCAATGCCAGAGAGCCATTTATATCTAAACACTGTTTGTCCCAGCAACACATCCTTCTAGATGACTCTGGCACAGTTTCACCCCCCTGCCCCTCTTTTCTCAGCCCAGGCCTACCTCCCTGTTGTCTATATAAATCCTTTTTTACTTTCGTTTACGTGCTACCTCGAGGCCAGGAATAGCCCAGCTGTTGAAAGGCTCAAACCCGGGCAGAGTTTCCCAGGGCATCAGCCTTATCTACTCTGTTCAGCCTTGCTTGAAGCATCCTGTGCTTGGGGGAGGAGGGGAAGGGCTCAAGGGGTTTGCGCTGGGAGGGGATGTCGCTCTGCCTCTGCAAGGTGGTGGCGGGAGGTATGTGGAAGTGTGTTTATGTGTGTGTGTGTGTTTGTGTGTGTGAGTGAGAGGTGCTGAGAAGGATAAGATGAAGGCCAGAGGATCAGTGGTATCCAGGGGCAGAGGAGGCACCATGTCTGCCCAGCCAGCTCCTCCCTGTCCCGCGCGGTGACGCTGTTCGGGCTGGGCCGTACCAGGCGTGGAGCTGGGCTGATGGCCAGGGTCACAGGGCAGTGTTACTGTTTGGCCAACAGGACCCTTGGGGGCCATCAATCGCTCAGGTCGCCATGTCCATTAAGCGTCAGACTTGGCCTGCAGCTCCGCTCAGACGTTGCCTCCCTCCCCAAGTCGTCTATTAGGAATCAAAGCAAGAGAAGGAAGCCCTCGGTCTGCTAGTCCTTGGGGTACTTTTGTTCGAATGTTCAGAGATTTGCTTTCCTTGAATAACACCCTATGGTAACAAACAATACAGTGAGCAACACCCACACCTTTGAATGGCACAGAACTATTACAGTAGTCGAGCTGGGAGGAGAAAGCACAGCGAGGCCGTTTGATTGCTTCTAAACAATCTGTGTGTTTATTGTTGACTACAGTCATTTGCTGAATGGGTATTCAATGAATGGGTGTGGAGGACGGTGTATGTTTAGGAGTGTGTGTCTGTTTGTTTTTGTTTGTTGTTGAGATTGATATTTAGAAGTGTGTGTGTTTGTTTGTGTGTTTGTGCATAGAAGCAGTTGATTGTTTTCTTTCCTTTATGTGTGTGTGTGTGTGTGTGTGAGTGTGTGAGTGTGCGCATGAAATTAAAGGGTCAGTTCACAGAAATTGACTGTAAAAAAACATATTTTCTCACCCAGTCAGAGGGGGGTCATTTTTTTTATCCCCCTCATTTCTATTATTTCAAGATGATTTTCTTACAAAAATCTATCTAAGCTTTTTTCCTTCAACCACCACAGACCAGATGAGAGAAGAGTTGAAAAAAATGTTAATAAAATATTATTGATAATATCTTCGGCTAGCTGCGGTGCTGCGAGTGCTTTGATCCTTTGGGTTTTTTCAGGATGATCCTCAGGGTTTCACCTCTCAGGCCACATAAAGACAGCCCTACCAAGTTAGTGAAGAATATTTGGCCTTTATGCAGCCTGAACCGAATAACCATAGTCACTTCTCAGGGCTGAAAAAACAGTCAACTTAGTTCTTTGGTGTAAAATTCTGCATTTTTATTTACAGCTAATATTCCCCAAGAACTTCAGCCAAAGATAAAACTGTAGAGCACAGCATTGAAAAATACAACCATAGTATAACTTTCCCGAAACTGTGTCCTTGTGAAAAGTTTCATGAAATTACCACTTACTAAAGAAAAGTTTCCGAAGAGAACTGTCAGTAATGGCAACTGTAGATTTTAGTGCTCTGAACACCGCAAATATAATTTCATTCACCCCCGGCACAGATCCAGAAATATCAAAAATGCATAGAGCTGAAACAGTTAGTCATTCAACTGACAAATCAATCTGGAGTAACACATCAATTTTGATGATTAATGAATTATTTCTGTCCTTTTTTGAGAAAAATATCAAACAATCTCAGGTTATAGCTTTTTGGTCTTTGTTGCTTCTCCCTTTTGTACCACTGCAAATTAAATGTCTTGTGAAAGACAAGACATTTGAAGACTGTGTGTCGGGTACTTTTCAGAAAGTAGAAACTAATAAGTGATCAATCAATAAAAAACCATCTGCAGATTTTGTGATGATGGATATAATCCTTAAATGCAGCCCTAAAGTATAATATACTTTGAATATCTCAAACCCCAGACAAATAAAACCACAGCTAGAGCGTGGCTAAGTCCACCTGGAGGTAAGTGAGAAAATATGTTTTTCCGTAATTTGAGTAGACTGACCATTTAATCTTTATACACGGTTGTATACTTTCATTTATGTGTCCTTTGTGTGTAAGTGAGAAAGAGTCTTTCTTTATGCGTACACTTTACATCCGTATTATCTGTACCGTATGTGTCCCTGACCGCAGTGTTTGGGTTTCAGACAGCCAGCAGCCATTTGTGGAACATCCGGGTATGAGCCCAGATGTGTTGTACCTGAGGGAGAAGCAGCCGCTTGTCATCCCCTGCCGGGTCACCCACCCCAACGTCACCACCACGCTGGTCAAGGTCAGAGCAAAAACTGTAAATCAAATGACAATTTGTATATCTTTTTATTCATGTTTGAGGCCGATGCTCTGCATCACCTTCAGTTGTAGTAAGTGTATCTACACGGTCACTTCACACTTAGTCCTTCTCTGCTCGATCACGTCACACTTACATTCTCTGCACATCCTCACACGTCCCACTTTTTTCCATCGGGTCTCACATGTGAACACGAAGCACTGTCCCATCTACTCTCCATGTCCGTATCATTTGCTGCATTGTTCTTATCTTGGCAGCCTTTACACTGCGTGTGTGTCCATTTGTTTGTGTCTGTCTGCGGATATGTGTGAAAGTGTGTGCGGATGTGTTTGTGAATGTTGGTGCTTGACTGCTGAGTGAGGGGGAAAGCGGACCGAGATACACTGAGCGTGAAGAGGAGGTGTGTGTATGAGAGCATGCGTTTGTGTGCATGTTAATATATCAGTGCAAAGTAGGTTTAGAGGTCAGTCTGGTCTGAAAGTCTAGAAATAAACAGAGATTGGGTCTGTCTGTGCATGTCTTCAAGAAAACCTACCAGTCAAAGATGCCTCTTTCTTTACCGGCTTTTTCCAGTCAAGCAGCGCCCATGGTGGCACTGCTTTAACGGTCTGGAGTGCCCTGGTGGCCCCGAGCCAGGAGCACTTCCCACATCTCAACCTTTAACTCTTGTAGTAAGAATCTTGGCTGCCAGCTTCCCCCAACTAAATGATTTAAACAGCTGCTGTGCCTAGTAGAGGAAGCAGGGGTAGCTACTGTTGGCCCCTGATGGATCAAAGTACAGTCCATCCTCTTTAATCATAATATAACGGCTTGTGCGTCACTTTAGGAAGCTTATTGTGGTGTAACTACAATAGAGTAGCTGTTGAACATGCTTGAGGCTCTGGGTTAGACAATCCAATTGACAAATAATAAGTAGGTGTTGCTTAAATTCATGCTTTTTTTTCTTATTAATAAGGTATTCTCTGACTTTTAGTTCTTAGCGTGGCTCAGTTTAAAAATGCAAGGTCCTACACTTCCCGTCATGCAGCTCAAAAGCATCTTTGTTAGACCACATTAGTCTAACAAAGTCTGAGGAACAGGACTGTCCAAACAAAATTCATCTGCAATCCATTTAATAGTATTTGAGAAATTTCAGTGTGGAGCAAAGTGGTGTGAAGACTGACAGGCTTACATGGCCATCCATAGCATCGCAGTGCTAAGACTGTTCAACATACAAGAGGGAAAACTGCAAAAGCAGAACTTGTAACTCTCAGGATTAAGGATCCAGGAAGTGCAAGAACATGATAAGAACAAAAAACACCCCGTATGTCATACCCTACTAGTTCTCCAAACTCATGGCCTTGTTGGAAATCAATACAAACACGTGTTTTTGTCTTGCTTCCACCTCCTCACAAATGCCTGGAACCATTAAGGTAATTATTCTAAACTTAGCTTTCCTCTTCTTCCCTCATCTCCGAATCCTTCCTCTAATCTGTGCTGGCCGGTCTGAGCCAGGAATCCAGCCGCTGTCACAGCCTCTGGAGTGTTTTTTTCCTGGAAGGATCTTGCACTTTGCTTGGATCTTTAACATGACCCTTCTCAGTGGGAACAATACCCAGGAGGCTCTGTTCTCTCGCTCTAGCCGTGAAAGTGACCAGCGGTTCCTGAGGTCCAGGATGATGGGGTTGACCTGGGGTTCCAGTCAAAATGTCTATATCCTGTAGTAACAGGATGCAAGGAGATGGGCTGGAGTCACGTTTCTCATATCCTGACTCCCTTGACTCGTTCACTCCTCCCCCTGTTTCTCCACCACCTTCACCGCCTCCACCTTTGCCGCGCCTCCATATAGGGTTAAAGGATGGGTTTAAGAGGGGTAGAGTGGGCAAAGGGAGCACTAAGGGAGCTTGGATGAGGCTTCACTGAGTTTGGGAGGCGGGAAGAGTTGGAAGCATCTCTATTCTGTTCCCTTGAGAGTGGGTGGGAGGCTTCCACTGTGTCACAGGAACATTTCCTTGAGGCTGCCTCCAAGAAAACAAGGTTACACAATTACACAATTGTCCGTGTCATGGTAGCCAAGGAACTATTTTAAAACCAACAATATAATATTTAGTCAGCTTCTGTGGAATTCCTCTTGACCTGTGTTACTCTAATTTAGAAGGTTTTTTTTTTCATGTGACCAAAACATTGTATCAGTCCCAAAACAGAACTTATACCCTGAAAACCTGAAGTGGACACACAAACACAAAAGCCCAAAACCAGGAATGAGCCCAAGGAGCTCAAAAACTCAAAACAGCTCTAGAGAAAGCTACAGTTCCAGAGGAACCTACAGTTGCACAAGAAACCAGTTGCACAAACCAAAGGCCTGTTTGCATCAAGTCATTGTATATTTGCATCTGTTTCCTTGTTCTAGTTCACTTTTTGTGCTATATCTAGTTGAAAAACAAAGTTATTCAACTCAATAACATCATCTGGTTAATCTCTGCAGAAAAAAAGGAGTGAACAAGCGAGACTCAATGAAGACTGAGATTTGGTTTTGAATCAGGACATCGAGGTCTTCAAATTGGTTTTGGTCTTGACAGCTATCAAATGTGTGACATACAAGCAAGAGACAGACCTTACATGTTAACCGAGTCATTTATTTGTTTAATCAGGCCTATGCATTCAAAGGTCTCAGTCTCATAAAGCAATTTTGAAAGGAAAAGGATCAAATGTTTTTGTCATTGTCAGGGTTAACATTTAGAGACCTGAAAGATGTGACTTGGAATTTTTCTAATGAAAACATATATCTTGACTTGGATTTGTCTCTGGACAGCATTTGCTATGAACACAAGTCTGCAAATACTTAAACTCTGGATTGTTTGTAATGCAGATGAAATCATCAGGGTTATTTTCTCATACTTCAGAAAGTTCCTACAGCCACAGAAGGCATCATGCATGTTTAAGCTGCTCCTTTGACCCCTGGTTTTGAAGATTTTTTCAGTTGCAGTACATTCCTTCTGTGTGGGAGTTGCTCATCACATTTGACCATATTCCTTCCTTATTCACATCTTTTAGTGTGGCACTGTTGTTCCCCAATCTCCCTGCTTACATATGAGTTTTCAGATTTACCCGGTGTGATGAAAGTGTGTCAGTGCTTCATCACTCAGGGTTGTGTCCAAGTGAAATATTTGATCGATGTCCTCCCTCCACCCACAGTTCCCAAACCACAGCGTGAGTCCAGACCAGAGGAACATTATCTGGAACAGCAAGCAGGGCTTCACCATACGAAGTCCAAAATTACCACATTACATTGGCCTCTTCTTCTGCCAGACCGTCGCTGATGGTGTCACACACAAGTCACAGGAATACTTCGTGCACAGACCAGGTCAGCTTGCACCCTGCGATGGCACATACTTCCCATGTAAACATGTAATATGTGTCTCGGTGATTTCTATTCAAAACCCTCAGTCCTCCTCCTAATTTTTTTCTCTTTTTACCCCAGTGAATAACATCCTGGATGTGTATCTGAACAGCAGTGGACCTGTGCAGGCCCTGAAGGGAAAAAGCCTGGTCTTGAACTGCACAGCCACTGGGGAGCTGAACACCAGAGTCAACATCACCTGGGACTATCCTGGAAAGGTCAGACCTGCATTAAAGTGATGTGTGGAGACTAGAGAAACACGGTTTTAGATGACAAATGACCTTTGACAGCAACTGAGCACTAGTATATTAGCATGTTACCCTCAGAGAACAATATCTCTCTCTGCGCAGTGTGATCTGAAAAGAGAAGGCAAGCTGGCCGTCTGGTAAAGGTGCCCGCCTATGACTGCCAAAGTGCCTTTAAGCAACAACCATCTTTCCTTATAACAGTCAGTACACACACTAGTTATTTTTTTGACATCTTATTAGAAAAGGTAACCATGCATACACTTTCTATACTGCAGAACTTATCAGAAATACTTCTCAATTTGTGGACTGTGGGCAAGTGGAAGGTTGAATTATTTTTTTTAGAAGAGAGCTACAGAGCATCTTGTCCACTTTTAACAACCTAACATTTACAGCCCCAGACTTGATAGACCATTGCAAGGGAACAACCCCTTACTCTCTAACAGGCCGTTAAGTGAGTCACTACTGCGAAAGGTTGGTGGTTTTTTCACTGCCTGCTTTACAGGTCTGGAGCTTTAAATTGTAATGAGCAGTTAATAGTATTTTTTTCCCTCGATATTTTGACAGTGAATACAGACAGGAAATGTGAAGATAGAATGAGGGGATGTCATGCAACAAAGGTCCCTGTCTGGGATCAAAGCAAAGATACTGTGATCATATGTTGTGTGCCTTCCGAGGCCACTGGGGCAATGTCATTTAACAAGCTGCTGGATGAGCATATACACGAGCCACATGAATTTTCCATAACCTGGCAAACCAAAAGTTGTCCTTATTAATGCCCTGTTACTTACTGTAAAGCATTGATGAATCACTTATGAACTACTAATGAAGCCTTTAATTACAATGTTAAAGCCCTAACAAATTATGCCTAATAAAACCGAAGAAATATTCCAAAAAGTACAAGTAAGGTAATTATATATGATAAGAAAGATCAAAACAGATATAGTGTATAAACATGCCGGGCTTAAAGTGATTGATGCTGCTGAACAATTGCCTTGTTTCTCCAGTTATATCAGAAATTCTGGGGCTGGAAATTCCAACTCCTGCGCTCACAGCTTTTCCAAAGAAAAATAAACACCAACAATTTCAGAAACACACAGGTAAATTCTCAGTGTTAATTCTCTGGCTCTTCTCCTCCTTAATCTTCAGAGTAGCAACACGGGCACCACTTACAGGAGGCTCCTGAAACACAACACGCACATGTTGTTCTACAGTATTCTGAACATCCCAAAGCTCCACCGGTCAGACCGAGGCGTCTACACATGCCGAGTCACCAGCGGTGAAAAATCCAAACAACAGAAAATTAATGTTACAGTCTACGGTGGGTGTATTTCTCTAAAACTCTCAGACACTAAAATGTTCAGATGTTACTCAATAATATGTTTCATAGCTAAAGCAAGTATCATTTTTGGGTTTAAACGTTTTAGAGGCTCTTTCTTATTACACGCTTTTCCAATTAAATTTCATAATCTTACAAGAATGACATAATGACATAATGACATACTTTTTTCTTCAATTTTAGACCGTCCGTTCATTCATCTGAAGCCCAGACATGGAACTGTGATGGAGGTTCAAGCAGGACAGAAATCTTACAGAATCTCTCCCAAACTAAAGGCATTCCCTGCCCCCGAAGTCATCTGGTAAGAGATCGCATTGATCCCTGTGCCCTCAGATCAGAAGCCCATGCCTCTCAATTCACATCTCATAGCCCTGTTTGTGTTCAGAGTTTCCTCTTTAATTGTTTAACTCCCCCCTTTTTTGCTTTCCTTTTTTAATGGCTAAGCAAAGCCTGTTTTGTAAATGTGTTTTAATCTCTGGCGTACGCTACCGGTCGAATGATTTACAACTCTTCAACTTTCCCAACTGCTCTTTAAATTTACATAACTCAATGGCTCATTGTTTCTGAAAAATAAGGATAGAGGAAATAAATGATTGAAGATTTTAAAAGCAAGGAATCATTGGAACTAAATTTAGTCCACATTTTCTGACTCATTTTGCAGCTGAACACACTGATGATGTTCAGAAAGTTGGTCCAACAGTTCCCACAGTATTGCTCTCTCCGGTTGCTTTGCTTTCTCTTTCTCTCCAGTTTACCCCAAACCAGCTCCATGTGGTTCAGGTTTGGAGACTGTGCTGGTCTTCTGTTATTCAATGCCCCTCCCTTGTGCTTTTCCTCTGATTTTTTGGGTCATCATCTTGCTATAGGATGATCCTCTGATAGTCCAGTCTGTCTGCAGCAACATAAAATCCTACTTCCTACACTACAGTGTTTGCCAATAATGCATCAAAGGGTGTTGTAAGAAAGTTTGTTTCCAACACTGCCTTTGTACAGGTTGATGGTTTGAGAGTAATCAACAGAAGCTGGGACACCTGTAGGGGTTCACATTACCTTTCAAGGCTTCATTTATTTCCTCATCCCTGAACTGGCTTGTTCACTGTAAATTGTACAGGATTCTTCAGTTTTTTGGTGACCTAAAATTTTTTCTTTTTTTTTTTTAACCTTGGGCAGTTTACGTTAAAATAAAAAGATGGAACAAATGGGGGTGTTTTAAAACTATTGGCCAATAGTGTACAAGAATTACATTTAGTCATCACTGCACCAAATTATTTTCTCCCTTGAAACTTTGGTTTACATTGGCAATCATGCAGAGGTTTGCCCTTAATACAGGGGTTCCTCACTGTCTGATCCAAAACTTGGCTCAGAAGTCTTTTATCTGACAGGTTGAAGGACGGCAAGGTGGCAGCAGAGCAATGCTCTCGATACCACATGGATGGGAATTCCCTGGTGATCCGGGATGTTGCAGAGGAGGATGCTGGGAAGTACACTGTCCTGGTGCAAATCCAGGAACAAGGACTGTACCAGAATCTCACGCTCACACTTGGTGTCAACGGTGAGGGACAAGAAATAATCACACAGCAGCCACCTTTAGCTCCAAATATCCGACCTCCGCAGTGGTTAAACTTTGCTCTCCTATCTGCATGCTTGTGTGTGTTTGTGTGGGCTTTATGTTTGACAGTGAGTCCTCAGATAGGGGAGAAAGCGGTGTCGTTGCAGGACCCGGGCTCTGTGCCACGGGGGAGCAGACAAGCCCTGCACTGCACGTCCCACGGAGTCCCTCCTCCACATATCCAGTGGCTCTGGCATCCCTGCCCATCCAAAGGCCTGTAAGTAGCCCAGAGGACAAGGGAGATGCAATGTGGTTTGCACATTAGGATTGTGCCTCTTATATGAATAGCCATTTGAAATATCCGATAGTTTGCGCATTGGATATTACCAGCTGGAATTACAGTAAGCTTCACTATTGAATTATATAAAAGGCTTTAAATCTTCCTTTACAAAGTAACTCCATTTCATAAAAACAAAATCTACCACAGCCGCTAAAATAAATGATAAAACGGATGTGTTTTCGAAAAATGCACATAATGTGCCAAAATATATGTCAGGCAAAATATAGATGATGTAAACATGACTATAGATTAATATTTAGCTCTCTGTATTATTTGTTATTGATTTGACAAGCCAAAATTTTCAATAAACTCAATATATTGTTAGAAATTAAACCGCAATATGCAAAAACAGCAAAAAATGTGAAAAATGTTGAATCTTAGAGGCATTTTAAATAAACAGTGTGTGTGTGTGTATGTATGTGTGTGATTTTGAAAAACGAGACATGTTTTGTCTATTTCAGCATGTGTACAGACAGAGTTTCCTTCTTGTAACCAGAACAGATGCCTTTGGGGGCCTTTCATGTGCGGGAATGTGTGAAAATGTGTGTGCGTTTTTTTTTTTTTTTTGTTTAGTTTTGTTTTTGTGTGTGTGTGTGTATGCCCCCCTCAATATGTGTGTGTGTTTCATCATGTCTGTGTTTGTATGTTTGCTTGCTTGTACAACTCTTTCGCCATATGTTTGTTCTCCTACTGTCCATGCGTCCTTCTCCATATGTTTGTTTAAGTGCCGTCTGTGTTGATCGTGAATGTGCGTGTGCATGTGTGTGCGTGTCTTCTTGTGTGTGTGTGTGTGTGTGTGTGTGTGTGTGTGTCTGTGTGTGTGCGTGCATGCATGCGTGCATGTGTGTGTGTGTGTGTGTGTGTGTGTGTGTGTGTGTGTGTGTGCCTGGTACATTCACAGACACAGTACACAGTGTATCTCAGACATGAAAGGACAGTGAAAAAAAACACACTTCAATAGAAGCCAGTTCCGTGCTCTCAGTCACGATTTGTTGGTTTCCAAATCAAACGCTATGATTTAATGAATTTCCTGTCCAGGACGCAGTGTGAGAGGCCTGTTTATTATTGTGATTGCACACTGCATCCTGTGATGCTTTTTCTTATATCTGACACACACACTATATATAAAGTTCTCATGAGAAATAGCCCTACCCAGTGATGCAGGGAGACAGTCATTTAGTCAGCTTGCACACATATGAACACACACACACACACACAGACACACACACACACACACACACACACACACGTACACGTATACTCATGCAGCCACTTGGCAGAAACATTGATTGAGTTGTTCTTGGAGGTCAGACACTTATTGTGTTGCTTATGGCCAAGTCAGAGAGGTTAAGTATTACCTGAGAGCTCCACAGCAGCCGCCCATACTCTATTCCCCCTCTGAGACACACTGACATCATCAGTGTACTTGACCCTTAAACCCAACGCTCTCACATGGCGCCATGCCGAGGTGCCTCCACTGTGGTTTCATCCGTCCGTCTCAGCCAGATGTAATCTACATAAAGTACCTGGACATGTTTCTGACCAGCCAGCACTTTTACACTGAAACTGGACAGGAAAATACACACTATTCCTCCTGCAGAAATGCCAGAATATCTGCTGGTTATAACTTGTTTTGTTTGGGTTTTTTTTTTTTTCAAGTTTTGCATCTGTTGTAACTCATTGTTATTATGTCAAATGCAACCAAGAAAGAAAGGGAAGAAAATTTTCCACCTAATTCCTGGTCAATTTGTGGAATCATTGCCGTATACTTGGATATAAATCTATTCCGATTGGGTTATATTTCAAGTTTAGTCAATTTGAAAACTGAAATTCATTCCAGTCTAAAAGTAGTTACACAACACAACACTTTGGCATAAAAAAAAAAATTCAACAACAAAGGTTACTCCCAACAAAACAGTGTCATAAAAAACAATATAACATGGCACAGGTTTCTGCAGACTTAGAAGGTGAACACTGAAACTACAGTTTATTGCAGACTAAAATCTCAGCATTACATTACATTTGGTGTCTTTACTGACTGATGGTAACACTTTACTTAAATTTCCCTCTTTTTAGCATTCATAAGCAATATATAAAAATTAAATAAATGGTTTATAACACACAATAATGTTGTTATAAGCAGATACAAGTGTTTGGTGTTTTTAATATATGAGAATATAGTAAATCACAGTTGTAATAATATGAAATATGCCTCATAGGGGAAGTTATAATTGGTGAAATCTACTGCACATTAATAAACACTTGAAGGTGTCCTTATAGCTGTGTAAAACGACATTATAGTGTGTTATAAAAATTTTATTAATGTTCATATACTGATCATAACTGGTTTAGCCTGGTTCTGCTTCAGTGTCTTAAGTGTATTTCTTTAGACCAGTTTTTGGCTGGATCCTCACTAGGCCCTTGTTCTTTGCAGCCCGGCTGCACCACGAGCCTGACGCCGCGCCGGAGGAGGCCCAGGGACAGTGGACCAGGCTGGGCCAGGCTGATGGGGGGCCTCACGCCTCGGTCCTGGGTCCACTCCTGGGTCTGGCCCTGGGAACCACAGCGCTCTTATCTGGCCCGGGCAGGAGGCGCACTGGGCTTCCTGTGCGAAAATCAGAGCGCTTTTCCTCTCGTTGTTTGGCTTCCTCTCCGATGCGAGACGCTTCCCAGCAGCGTGATTGTCCCTTCGTCTTCAAACGTGGCACAGTCCGCTTCCTCAAGAGCTTGATCTATTCTTGAGAGCCCCCGCCCCCCCACACCCCCAACCCCCCTTCCCCCAACTCTGCTGCCCCCCACACATACCTCCCCTACCCCTTCCCTCACCAGCTCTGCCCTCCACCCCAACGCAGCATCCTCCACCTTTGCAGAAGAACAACTCCCAGTTGCCTCCCACCCTGGAGCCCAACCCCTCTACACACTCATCAGTGCTTATGCACAGTGTCCACAACCCTCAGTGACATAACCAGTGATCATAAGTGATGATCCTGTGCTTGCTAAACTGGTATGGAAAGTGAGGAAAGTGACTTGGAAAACTGCTGAGCAGTGAAGACCAGGAGACACAGGAAACAAGGAGGAAAATAAACCACATTACTAAGGATTTAAGGACACTTGCTTTACTGATTATTTATTTATTTCCTTCATTTTGCCAATTTCAGTCCTCCCCTCGCACCCAGCCATCCTGTAGTTGTTTATGCTTTTTACATTTCACAGACATTTTGAGCCAGAAGAAGTGCAATTCCATCCATCCACCAGCCACATTTCTGGAGCTGCTTTGCTTGTTTTTTGTGTCCTAGAGTGGTACTATAATGGGTGCATGAACCTCGCCTGTCTCAAGCCCCGATCTGATTCTGACATCCACAAAAGCTGTGAGTTTCTGTTCTGCTTTGTAGCCACCGGTAGAAGGTTAAATGTGCTCACCATGGAAAAAAGAGAGAGGACAAGCTTTGTGTTGTTCACTATGGGATGCCCACAGTTCTCTATCAAAAGACTGAAGGTCAGCAGATGCCTACCATGTAGGAAAGTCTCCACAGACTATGACTGCCCTCTGTCATATTGTGTCATCCTGTGTCGTCCAGTGTCATCCCATGTCAAAATGTCTTCTGTTTGTGTGTCAAATGATGTCAGTATACCAGCCCTGTTCTCTTTGTATTGAAAGTTTATTAAAATCTAAATGTATGGGTGATATTACAACCTTTTAAGAGGAGTGCTCTAAGTGTTCTAGTAAAATCCATTTCTGTGTGTGTATGTGTGTGTAAAGAAAGTGTAAGCATGAGCATTCTTCTGCAGGAACAGCTGTGTATGACTGCAAGATTGTGTGTGTGTGTGTGTGTGTGTGTGTGTGTGTGTGTGTGTGCGCCATTCTACGGGTGTCTCCCAATGTGATTCATTCCTTGTATACAGATGTTCTATGAGTAATATATGAATCTAATATTTAATAATTTTATACAACTAACTTACTTATGACGAAGGACAATATTTGCCAACTTTGTATGAATCTGTTAAGATGTACTGAAGTGTTATATCAGTTGTTTGTGTTTTTGCATTAAACTTTGCTTATATTTGTGTATTGGTTTATACAGCTCTGTGGTTATTTTGGACTTGAGACAGGAAGAAACAGGGACAGTATACAAGTGTATTTTAGGCAGTGAAAGAGGGAAGGAAGAAAAGACAGATGAAACCCACTGATATACAACTTGGAGAAGTTTATTCATATTTCAAGTACCTGCTAATCCTGTTGGCAGGCAAACACTGTGTAAAAATGTCTGTGGTGTGGCTGTGTATGTAGTCATTCTCTGTTTCTAACGACATCTATGGCCTCATGCATGTAACTAATCCTATCTGTGTGTGTGTGGGTGCGATTGCGATTGCGATTGCTATTGCGAAAGCTTTTCCTGGGAAATGTGGGAGCTTGTATAATGTGAGATTGGTGTGTGCGTTTGTGTGTTTGTGTGTTTGTGTGTGTTTGTGAGACTGGAAAGTGTCTCGCAAAGAGTGGGATGCACATTATCTAGATGCCAAGAGGAAGGTCAGTCAAGAACCATAGATGAAACAACCGCAGGGAGGTGCTCACAGCAGAGAGAGAAGGAGGAAGACAAACAGAGAGTAGGCGAAAGGGGCAGTGACACATCCAGGCTGAGGCTCAATGGACACTTTGGAAATGACAGTTTAAGAGGAGAAAAATTATTAATGTGCCAATAATGAGGCTGCATTCTTTTGATTATGAGATCTTTGGGTGGATGGATGGATGGATGGCTGGTACCCAGACAGACAGACAGCTAAACATGTGGTCAATTTATAAAACATGAAAATGTGATTAAGGGCTATATAGATTCAACCATCCAAGAGAATGTAAAGTGTTTAAAATGAGATCCACTTCCCCTGGCTGTACCATTAAAATGCTTCTTGCACATTAAAGATCATCTTTATACAAAGTAGATCTAAACAAAGCTGAAGTTAGCTCCCAATCAGCAGTTAAGAGGAAAGTTAATGTACAACAGTGAAATCACTTGTTGTTGTTAAAGTGTGTTACATCCATCCTGATTTCACTGCTTTTTTCAAATCTAGGTCCCATTAGACCGGGTCAGGATCAAAAAATATTTTATTTTGACTTGTCAAATCTTTACTCAATCAACATGGGGAGTGTAAAGGTTTTTTGATACACAATTTCAGATTTTCTGAAACCTCATTCTATTTTTAAAACCACAAAAAGGGGCTGCTCTTCTCACAAATAGACCACATTTGGACCAAGTCTAGGTCAAAAACCACTATAGGAGTCCTAGATTTGTCAAATCTGAACTAGATTAACAGTTTTAGATTTATGAAACCTATATTAGTCTGATCTGGTTATTATGTTATTGATGTTTGTCTATTGTATGCAATGTTTTATAGTATATTGTCACAACACTCCTTTTGTGGCCAGAAATTGATTATAAAGGTCCAGCCCCATTTTGTTTCAAAGTCCCTTGCAGCCTCATCTCTCTCCTTTGAAAGAAAAGTAGAAAAGCAATTTTTTTACTGTTGCCAACATATTCCTATGTTTGATTTGTTTATCTCAGTCCTGTAATTTTTCTTTTGAATAAGAATTTGTGTTTTTTTCACACTTGTCCTCAACCTGACCACGTTCTGATGTGTCTTCCATAATAGCCTCCACTAATAGTCGTAGTTATGGTCTTAATCTGGATGTGAAAATTGCTGTGAAATTGCCTTTTTTTGTCTATAATGAGGCTTTAAAACACTTTCACAAAAATAAGTGGTGCAAAAAAACGGTGAATCAGTCGCTCGGTTTTGTAAGTTATGTTTCCCTGAGCTTTCCCCTTAAGCGCTGAATCGAAGCTTACAAATTGGAAGCTAACTTAATTGTTTTGTTGAATTAAGTAACTGGACATTTTGCTGTCAGAAAATCCAAATGAAATAATATTGAATAATAAATAATAATTAAATGCATACTGAAAATATTTTAAAATCTTTTAGAACTATACTGAAATAGAGCTGTTTTGGAGTCTTGTAAAATCTCTGTTTTATTACATTATATTTATCATTCCAGAGCAGCGTAATCAAGATAGGAAAAATGATGAGTGAAACCC
The DNA here is from genome assembly GCA_016859345.1 of Istiophorus platypterus. Taxonomy (NCBI): domain Eukaryota; kingdom Metazoa; phylum Chordata; class Actinopteri; order Istiophoriformes; family Istiophoridae; genus Istiophorus; species Istiophorus platypterus. Next base: position 5,248,014 of record CM029125.1, on the reverse strand, counting down.
AAATTAGATCGAATATATATGAATATTTCAACACTACTTGATAACGTAAAAGTTGGAGTGATAGATAAGTGCATATTCATCTCCTCCTAACAGCCCCTCCCCAGCTCCTTTGCAATGTCAGTTTTTAATCTTAAGGAGATGTGTTAAAATAAACCACAGAGCAGCTTGCATAAGCTCTCGTTCCCACAGCTATTGATTTAGTGTTAGAGAGTCATTGACAGTGACAGGAACTGTAGTCCTGGAAATGTGGGACGATTTTTTAAGAGAGGAAGGAAGCTGAATCACAGGATGACAAAACCACCTCTGCATCCTCCATAGGTGAACAATCCAGCATTACATAGCATTCCAAAGATACAGTATTGTCAGCCTGCAGGACAGGGAAAAAGGAAGTTATGCTATTGATAAAAATGGTTTGGTGATAATGTTGGTTATATGAATGAGATATGCGGAACTTAAGATCAAGCAGCGAGCAGATCAAGGCGTTTCCCTGGTGTTCTGTTCTTCCTCCTGCCGTGCACAGCTGAGAAAAATACACACACAGACACACACCTGGAAGCGGCGTAGAAAATGACTTGTGTCAACACAGCTGAGTCCCTGTCCCTGTCCACCTCCTCCTCACTCAAGGTGTCTGACGACCTCCTCACAATGGCGCCCCGTGTCAGAGGCTCTCCCCGCCACGTCCACACACAATCACATCCTGAGTGTTACCTACAGACAGGAAGTGCTTCAGGGGAAGAAGAAGGTAGGTGGACCACTGGAACGCACACTGTGACTGACAGAGCAGCCATGGTCAGTTGGCAACAGACTTTTCTGACACGGTGACAACGCTCTGAAACTCAAAGGTACGATAGCAGTTGTTGTGAAAAAAGATTTTAGGTGCAGTAATAAGCAGATTCTTTAATGAAAACCAATCTGGAAAGTTCGCTGTACAGTTTCTGCTTCTGAATAGGAGTAGAAACCATTGCAATTTCATGCACAGGATCATCTCACTTCCTGTTCCTATTCTCTTTTTTTTACTAACCTCTCTCTCTCACACACACACACACACACACTGACATTAATACTTATCGACAGCTCACATGTAGAACTGCCCACTGGGTTGGAAATGGGCAGGAGGTCTGGCTCGGGGACCCCTATTGTCTGCTCAGTGGGCCAGTGGAAAATATGATTCCTGCCATCAGTGGCAGAGGTAACGAGGCTGATGAATGTGTGTTTGTGTTTCATAGTGTGCTAAGTGCCGGTTTGTTCATGCGGATGTTTGTGCTTTCCACAGACAGTGGGGATCCTGACTGTGGCAGAGGCCTTTGTGTCTGGAGTGTATCGCTGCGTTGCCTCCAACTCTGAAGGCAAAGACCAGCTCGATATCCCCTTTTACATCACAGGTGATCCCACATTGAATGAATCATCTCCTCAGATGTATAATTTATGGGTGTGTTTCTTGCTGTCGACATCTGGGAATTTTTTTTTTGAGGAATAAACAACAATTTACAGTAAAACATCTATTTTAAGGTCTGTGGCCAACCCCCCCTCCTCCTCCTTTTCATTCATCAGTATCCTTTCACTTAAAATAACTAGCTTCTTTCTTTCTGTCATCGACTTTTCTCATGTTACATCTATACCGAGCGTGTGACACATATTGTTTTTTACTCAAAGTTTTACTCAGTGGGAAAATGCTGAATAACTGGGCGTTTCCTGAAATGAACAGATAGAGGTATTTTCCTTACATCTGCTGAAACTGCGTGATCGATTAAAGCAGTACAGTGGAAAATGCCATGAATAATGTTTGACACTAATCCTTATGACATTTCATCAAGTCATCAATTTGTGATTAATGTATGATTTGCTTTCATTCCCACGAATTAATACACACACACACACACACACACACGCACGCACACACTCACTCATCCACTTTATTCATGGACAGAAGAATTATCCTCTTAAAAGACCAAACTTATTGCTTTCTTCCAATGTTCAAGGCAATATTTCCAAAAGAAAAATGTACCTCCGCCTGTGGTGACAAAAACTGAAGAGAATATAATAAATGTGTAGATTTATGATGCTGTGAGCGGTATGTGTTAGGTAAAGAAAGTTAAAATGGCAGGCAAAGAAATGAAAGAAGCAGGGGGAGAGCAGGAGAGCAAAGTAAGCAGAGTGTTAAAGGGAAAAGGTAGAGAAAGGTGTTTTCCTGAGCCTGCAGAAGAATAAATCACGTCCCTTCAACTGTGCTTCGCTATTTGGGAGACAGGGGGCGCTGTGTCGGAGGCCTCCACAGGACACCGCAGCAAGGTCAGCGCACGATGCTCTGGAGCGTCAAGGCCCAGAGCTCGAACCGGAGCAGCCGCCTCCATCAGTGCGCCACCGCGAACCGCATGTGCAACGTTACGGTGCACTGTGAGTTTTCTATTGAAGAAATTCAACTTAATAGGACAAGTTAGGGGTCATCTTCAGGGGTCATCTTCAGGGGTCACCGGGTATAAGAACTCAGGGGGGATTGTTCTAGATGCTGTGAAGTGTAGATTTGTGGAGACGTGTGCAAAAACACCAACACCAGAAGGACAAAAACAGCACAAGTCTCTCGATGCAGGTGGACGAACTAATGTAGGTTAAATAACTTGGCAGAACAAAGTAGTGTATGTGTCCCGCAGTTGTGCGTGTCTGATGTGGGGTTAGATAGTAACTAAGCCCACACGTTAGGTTTTTGCGTGTATGCGTTTCCTAAACGTGCGTGAATGTGTGTGCGCCTTTGCGCGGAGCCGCGTCAGTGTGTGTGCGCCTTTGCGCGGAGCCACTGGTGTGTGAGCGGGAGCGCAACAGGAAGCCGGGGCTCTTATCGTTCCACTTCCCCGCGCAGCGCACTTCCTTGGACTGGCAGCTCCGCTTTATTTCGGGAGGCCTTTGGGTGTTCGGGAAAGATAAACACTATCTGCCATCAGGAAACTCTCGGGCCGTTTCCACGGGAAGGTCCGAGTGGCTAAAGTAAATAAAAAGCCTTTTCACTGTATTCCACAAGCTGCTTTTACCCACAATAGCCATTCAACATTGCCATCAAATGTGACTAAGCTGGAGGTTCGGTGGAATCACCTCTTGAAGTGTATGTTTCAGGCACCAGGAAGGTTCCTGACTCAAGAAACTGTAATTCATCAAACAAGACCCCCCCCCACCCCCGACCGCCATGGTCCCGCTCCCCACAGCTTCTTCCCATCGATCCATCCCTTCATTTCCTCTTTGTTTCCCCTCCTCAGACGTCCCCGGGGGCTTCGGCGTAAACCAGCGGGAGGAACCGCGAGAGGGCGGGGACCTCCGCCTCACCTGTGTGGCCAACAGGTACCTGTACTCGGCGTTGTCGTGGAAACGAGTGGAGGACGCAGGGGACGCCGGGACTCACAGCCCCGCCCTGGGGCGTCAGCAGCTGACGGCGGGGGAGTTCTCCAACTCTCTGGTCTTGCTGCTGAGCAACCTGACGGCCGGAGACTCCGGAGCCTACAGGTGCTCCGCCCGCCACCTGGTCACCAAACAGGAAACACACCAGGACACACAGGTGGTGGTGACCAGTGAGTAGTCTCAGTGTTATCACCTCCTCTTCATCTTCCTCCTCAGTGTCCATGAAATGGTAATCGAAGTTCAAAGTGTTGCTTTTAGAAGTAACACATCAGGTGGGCATCTTATATATATCAAGCATTTCTTTTTAATGTGATTTTAGCTTGTCTGGATACAGTTACTTCTATTTTAGTAGTAGAAGTGGAGCATAAACATTTATTTATTTAAGAAAAGTAACAAAAGTTACAAAGTGCTTCACGATGAAAGCGTTTAGCTTGAGAAGTCAACAGAGCAACAACACAGAAAAATAACACAACAAATAACAATGAAACAAGAAATAATTCTTCACCGTGGATTTTGGCATCTGAATTTCTAAAATCCAATTTTAGCAACTCGATCTTTTGTCTTGAATTGTTAGATCTGACAGATTTAGCAACTTGAAGAAAGCTGTTTTTTTTTTTTAATTTCCTCTCTAATTAAATGAAACCTAGTAGAGACATATCAAAAACCAGATTATGGGGGAACTCAAACCAACAAATGTAATAAATTCAGTGCTATTTAAATTTCACAATTAGGTATTCAGTTGCTCAGGATTTCATATCTTTGTGGCCTTTCTTTGCCTCCATAAAAATCCTGGTGTGTATGAACTGAAATAGCTTCCAGGGGCTGATTGAGGGGCCCTGTGCTCAACAGGAGCCCTCACAGATGCCACAGGTTAGCAAATATGGTTTTCTGCATTCTTAATATTGATTGTTAATTTCTAACAATTTCCCAAGTCAAACCCATCATATCCTCTGTATACATTTGCAGCCTCTTCATGTTTTCTTTGCACATACGTTACACATACATACATGCAAACAAACAAACACCCACAGTCCCTCACAGAGGTCTCGCTGCTTGGGAATTGGGTCCCCTCAACTTCCTGGGGCCCCACCCTGCCTTTGCTCTTGCACTCCAGCTCAGCACCTCTTTCACGTGGGAATGAGCTCTTGTCTGGAGGAAGAGCACACAATGGCACTTCCCACAATGCCACATTTACAGGCCCCTACACAAGGCCGGAGGAACAATCAGCCAATCAGACATTGTCAGGCCCCAGCCCCCACAGACAATCATCAATTGTTGTCCAGGAGGAAGATAGGGGAAACAACAATCAGTCGCCTTGGTTAAGTGACTTTTCTTCATGTCCTTTACTGCTGTTCTCTATACAATCAGGGCTCAACACGACAACTTCCTCCCTCGGGAGCCCCACAAAGGAATTACTAGAGAGATAGGGTGACCAGAGAGAGAGAAGTCGGGGAGCCAGAAAGATAGAAAATGAGGGAGATGGAGGTAACATTAAGCATGGGGTGAGAGAGCTTCAGGGAAAGAGGAATCATCTGATCTGAATACAGTGTACGAGAACTGCAGTGTACTTATAGTGCATGACAGGGAAATTTGAAAAACTCCAACTCATTGTTTGCACTCGTGGGCCAGGCACTGTCCACATGATGAAATGCAACATTGTTGTTGCTTTTTAGAAATGGGATTTTACAGTTTAATTTTTCGGTGATCAAATGTCATCTGACCCACAAGTTGAGCCCAAGGTCACTGTTATACAGAGACATGTAGCTGGCAGTACAGAATTACTGTGCAAATGTTGAACCATAAAACTGTGGGAATAAAACAGCACCATCATCAGAAATCTCTCTTAGTCTTTAAATAACTACTGAAACAGCTACAAACACCGTTCTTAGTTTATCTAGTTTAAATATTTTACCTAAATAAAAGCTGCAGTACCACACTGTGTGCTCCGTTATATAGAAAGTCCTCAATTCAGTGTTTCACAGATGTATTGGTGGCAAAATGCCATTTGTTGTTCGGGTTAGACAGCTCTTAAAACGCAGTGTATGCAAACCTGTCTAGGACCAAGTATCAGAGTTAGTGACTAGCCGGTGATCAAGGATGGACATTTAGCAGCCAGAGAGAGGAAGTGCTCATTGCTCAAGACCTGCTGGCTGCGTAAAAAAGAAACTATCATATCAAAACTATACTTGTGTGTGATCGTTTTAATATTAGAATACAGCCGTCAAAAAATGTATGAGTGAAAAATTAAATATTTCCTTTTGAAATATAGCATGAAATGGAAATACACAAGCAAAGCACATCATAAATGTACTTGAGTCAATGTACTCAGTTGCATTAAACTACTGTTCTTTTCCCCAAAAACACACTCGTACTTCACCGCTCATAATGTGCTTGTGCTTGTCTCCCTTCAGTTTTGGAGCCTCCGGTGCTGCAGGACAATTTGACGGATTGTACTGTCAACGCCAGCAGCTCGGTGACCCTCAGCTGTCCATCTCAAGGCGTCCCACCCCCTACTATCACATGGTACAAAGACGAACATGCTCTGTCACAAGGATCAGGTGAGAGAAAAAGCAAAAAAAATAGAAAAAGCAAGACTGAAATCATGCAAATTTTAGCCGTAATCTGGTGTATAACATTTTTTGCCGCCATCTTTAAGGCATCGTCATATCACCAGAAGATGGGACCCTCCATATTGACCGAATCACAGTGGAGGACCAGGGTCTGTACACGTGCCAGGCCACCAATGAGAGGGGATCTGCAGAGAGCTCTGCCTACATAAGGGTCAACAGTAAGTATCTGTTAACCCACTGTGCTTTTTCGGCCTTTGATTGGCTGCGTTTACCTCAGACGTGGTGATTGGACACTTCCATATATGGTTATGCCTGAATGTCCATTGTTCCCAGTTCTATAAATAGATTTATAGTCTGGATGTATATACATAGTAAAGTGTATCACATTGTGTTTTTATGGATGTAGTATTTATACATATAGGTTTTGCACGTCAGTTCTATTAATGGGAGGTGATTAATGTTTGTTCATCAATTTGTACATAAACATTGATCAAAGTATGTCTTAAGATAATCCCAATGTGGGACACACCGCCCACACACACACAGACAGTCATACTCATACGTAAGGTAGTGACCATTCATACTCGGGCCCCGTGTGGCTCCACTACCACCCAGTTTGAGCACCGCTCCCTGGCATTAGCGGTGGACGTGCTCCCCGATTCTGGTTCCTGAGAGAGGAGTGGCTGTGTGTGTGTGTTGTTTTTGTATTCTGATCAGTCAGGAAGGAAACTGTCTCCCGTTTTTATTTCTTCCGGAAGGGCCCGGCCCGCATCTCAAGAGAGGCTCCACGCTGCTCCCAGCCGGGCATTTCTACATCTCCCCCATTAAAAAAAAAAAAGGAGAACAAATAAACTCAGGATTTAATGAGGAGGATGGATGGGAGTGTTTATGACTCAGAGTGCAACAGTGAAAATACAGTGCCCCCATTTGCAAGCCTGGAAGAAACTTAAAATATCAAGCACCTTAGTAAAATTCTATATAGATTTCATGATGTATTTTAATGTCATTTCTTTCTGTGATTATCTGTGTTTCATTTCAGTTGATTTCAAAACCACATTTGAATCTCAGAGGCGTGTTGATGAATAAACTTTAATGGAAAAAGGAAAAAGAAAATCCAATCGAAACAAAAATATCAAATAAAATACTGCAAATTTAATAAAAGAAATCATTTATGGGGTGTGACAGGTACAACGCTTTAAGACCTGTGCAGCTTATTTGAGGCCAATTTGTGTACAATAACTAAATGCAATCCATGAATTATTGAAACTGAGTAAGCTTTTAATCTGTGTGCCTGTTTGTGTGTGTGTTTCTGTGCAGGTGACTCAGAAACCCCATTTCTTGAAATTCACACTCTCACCTGTACCTGTGTGGTGGCTACTCTCTTCTGGCTTCTTCTCACACTCTTTATACGGAAACTGAAACAGGTGAGAGGAGGCAAGAAAAACGCTGCTTTCTAGCGTAAGTCATTATAGTTGCTGCTACAGCAAAACATTAGTTTGAGCCCATACATTTGACGCGTACAGTGTGGATGTCCCAGAACGACCTCTATTTTTTAAACCACTGTAGTGTTTTACATTTCTTTCTCAAACCTTTGTTTTAATATTTAGTTTTTGTATCTGTGTATTTATTCTACAAAATGCTCTCTTCCTTCTCTGAAGCCCAATACTTCAAACACCAAGTCAGAGTACCTGTCAATCGTTCTGGACACAGGTGAGGGGCCAATAGAAGAGCAGTGTAAAAGACTACAATATGACCCCAGCCAATGGGAGTTCCCTCGGGAGCGGCTCAAATTAGGTACGTTTCTTTTAAAAATAAAATGCTGAAACTGGAACATTAGCAAGATTGGCTTCAATGGAAGCGGCAGTGTTTTAGGGGTGTAATGCTAATGATAGCAGAGAGGGGAGGTATATGACAGATACAAGGATTTTCTCATAGGTCTTATCAGATTATTATGGGGAGTGACTCTCATTCCATTAATCAGACTTTGTGTCTGTGTTGTCTTTGTTGAGCTAATCAACCCGAGCAAGGGGGGTTGGTTTTGTTTACTGGAACTAATCAGCTCTCACTATCATCAGGGTGGATTCCAGTTAGATTGACTCTTGATGGGGGTATAAAGTTTTCTCTTATCAGCATCTCACATCCAGCGCGGATGATAATAGTAATTAATAACGCTGCTCAATTGGACACAAACACACACCTCCCTTTTTTCCCTAGCAGTCAGCAACACCTTCCTTTTCTTTCTCACAGGGAAACCTCTGGGCCGTGGAGCCTTTGGTAAAGTGATGCAGGCGTCTGCGTTCGGTATAGACAGTGCCACCGGCTGCAAGACCGTGGCTGTTAAGATGCTCAAAGGTGCGAGATCCGGTCGCCTTCTATTCTGAAAATAAAATTATGATTCTGAGCAAGAACGTCAGTGCAACTTGTTTGGGTTTGTTTTTTTGTTTTTCCTTTTCTGCCTGTCATCCACTAGAGGGAGCTACAGCCAGCGAGCACAAAGCTCTGATGACTGAATTGAAGATCCTCAACTACATTGGCCATCATCTGAATGTAGTCAACCTACTGGCTGCCTGCACCAAGCCAGGAGGTGTGTGTATTTTATTTTATGCATCTTTGCTCAGAGTATACTCTCACGCTTGCCGTAGTTCTAATATGTGTTTCTGTGTTTGCAGGACCACTGATGGTTATTGTCGAGTACTGTCGCTTTGGAAACCTCTCTGCCTTCCTGAAGAGCAAGAGGGAGGTGTACGTGCACGACCGGGTAAGTTCAGCTGCTTCAATAGCTGACCACAAATGCAGTTAAAGATGGTGCTGTGATAGCCATATGTCAGACCAAAAAAAAAAGGACGTTCAATTTCAACTTTTGGAACTGCACACAATTACGAAATTGTATGCTCAAAAACTCACTTCTGCAATCTGTTTGAGGTTCGAAGATGTTATCAGTCCTTAAGCAGGAGGTTAACTTCCTTATTTATTTGCAGGTTTAATGTGGCTACAACCTCTGGCCTTAAAGAAATGCACTGCATGAATTCATCTGTTATACCATTCAACAAAATGAACAAAAATTACCGCTTAGTAGACACGTTGAGTCCATCCATAACCGCTGACCGTCCCAATTTTCACTCTCTTTCTAGCATTACATGATAACAATGAATTGGTTTCTCCCGATCTTAGCTGGCTGGAGGAAAGGATGGAGGGCCGAGTTGCGACGGCAGGTTGTCGGACAGCCTGAGCAGCGTTAGAACAGAGCTGGATCACAGAGACAAGAAAGAGAATGGCCTCGGTAAGATAGGAGTTGGTGAACGTTTTCTTAATTTTATGTGAACTCAAACTGATTTTCTACATCCCCCTGTCCGCTCTCTTTCTTCCTCTAGAACCCAACTCTGCACATGACTCTCCTTTATTCCTGGAGGATCTCATCTCCTTCAGCTTCCAGGTGGCGCGTGGAATGGAGTATCTGGCCTCACGCAAGGTCTGACACTCCTCCGCAGAGTATGCATGCTCGCATCTGCACGTGCGCGCTTCATAGGTTTCATTAACCGTGTTCTCTCTGTGCCTACATCAGTGTATTCACAGAGATCTGGCGGCCCGAAACATTCTGCTGTCTGACAATAAGGTGGTGAAGATCTGTGACTTCGGCCTGGCCAGAGACATCTACAAAGACCCCGACTATGTCCGCAAGGGAGATGTGAGTGATCTAGTTCCAAAATAAAAAAATGTGGCATCCCAATCAAGTTCGCCACTGAAAACAAAATTTAGGCTGTACAGTGCAGCTTTTGCACCATGTTCCGAGATTCAAGCACTCAACCAGTAGCCCTAATTTTAATACTGATACCAAACCTAAAGAACTTGACTTGACACGTCTGTTTTGAGATATTTAAGTCTTAAATTTTATCACATATTTTGTATTTTTAATGATACGTTCTGTAGTTTACTAAATAATTAAGAATAGTAATCAATAACGGTTACAAATAAGGTGTTTATATCTAGATAAAGGTGTCTAGATAAAGGTGTGATAAGGTGTTTATATCTAGATAAATAAAAACTTGCCACCACTTTCAAAAGATTTTCAAAAATAAATATAGATATTTCCTTAATAAATCCGTCTGTGAAATACAAAACTTTTTTATGTGGCAGAAACAGAGAAACTATGAAAATAGTGTCAAAATAAAATATGCAGTTAAATACAATAACTGCTACAGTAAAGTGGGACGAAATATGCTTCTTGTCACAGTTGCTGCCTTGTCTATCTTTTGAAACAATTGAGCAATTAGCGTAACCCCTTTCCTCAAAAGGAGCTGCGGCTTGACTGCATTTTCATCCAGCTGAACTCAAAGTGTTTCCTCAGAAGACTGGTGTTTTGTAACCCTGGCCCCTGTGCTCTGATTGGCTGACAGGCCCGGCTCCCTCTGAAGTGGATGTCTCCCGAGTCCATCTTTGACAAGCTGTTCACCACCCAGAGTGACGTGTGGTCCTACGGCATTCTGCTGTGGGAGATCTTCTCTTTGGGTAAGGGCCACTGCCCATTGGCGGCGGGGAAAAAAAATTCGGAAACGAATCACATCACATCACTTTTGGTGAAGCTTATAGTTTACATTTTTTTGTCGAACCCTTTGGTAGTTTTTCGGGCTACGGTTCAGTGCTTTAGTCGTGTGGGGTCGGACGTATTCACACGTTGATTTATGACACGTGCGCGTTTGTCCTCCAGGAGCTTCCCCGTACCCTGGTCTTCACATAGATGAAGAATTCTGCCACAGACTGAAGGCGGGAACGAGGATGCGTGCGCCAGAGTACAGCACACCTGAGATGTGGGTTGAAATGTTTCTCAACACTGTAACCCACCGAAATCAGCCAGGAAGAAAGGGTTGTCGTGATGAGGAAACCCAATACTCAACTTCAACTTCTTCAACCTTGTTATGAAACCATAAAAAAAAAAATCTTCAACCCACAGATCATAAAAAAAAACACACTGTAGATCTCAGTGGACGGAGAACCTGAGTTTAAACCTTAGTGTCATCAAGTATAGGCCGTGCAGTAGTGACCCAGACCATAATAATGTCAATGCTTTGATGTGTTTGTATGTGAACAGTTACAGCACGATGCTGGCGTGTTGGGAGGCCGTTCCAACAGACCGACCCACCTTCACTAACCTGGTGGAGACGCTGGGAGACCTGCTGCAAGCGAGGGTCCAGCAGGTCAGGCCTCAGGCTTAGAATTTATTAGTTGTCCAAAAAATAAATTTAAAAAAGGTTTCTCAACACATGGATAAGCTACACAAACAGACAAGGACTCAAAAGTCTCACAAAATAACACCCCCCCCCTTCCCAACTCTGTTCCATCTTTTCAACAGGATGGGAAAGATTATATTCCTCTGGGATCTTTCATGACTGGAGACACAAATCGCAGCAAGACCTTGAAAGAAAACCCTCTTGCAGTCACAAACCTCAGGTGAGGACATGAGGAAAATGAAAATGTTAGGTGATTTAGCACAGGGCACATAGGTCTGAGTTAACCGAAACTAAACACAGAAACAACAGGAAACAGGTTGAGATAGGAGAGATATTTCTGACTTATTTTTTGAATCTGAATCCAATCAGTTACATGAGGGGTATGGCCACACTCCAGACTTTTGAGGAACTGCCCTGGGAGGAGGCAGACAACCCTGATGTAAGAAAATGCACCACAGCTTTGCACACACACACGCATACGCATGGGGGGGGGGGGGTCCCCACAATGTGAGTCACAATGTGATACGACAAATCTTCCAGAAAAGCCCGTAAAATTCTCTGATATTTGCATCCTCTCTGGTTCAGGACGAGCAGAGCGACAGCGGGATGGTTCTACCATCCGAGGAGCTGAAGCACATGACGTGGAGCAACGGCGCCAAGACCAGGAAAGCCAGCAGGTGGTGACCTTCGATTTCTGACATCTTACCCCTTGACTTGCCTCCGACCAGTGAAGACCCTAAAGCGAGACCTTTCACATACTGAGATTTTTTTTTCAGTTCAATACAAACAAATGCATTTACTGCTGCTCGCGAAATGCCTCAAACTAAAAGACTAAAACAAACAGTGTACATGTTGTTGTTCTGAGGCAAACGCTACATGGCAAGGAAAATGTATACATACATACATACATTTTGTTAAAATATTTTTTTAGGTGCATCCAAAAATTTGTCAATCAATAAATGCAGTGTGTTCCCTTAGTGCATGATAAATAAGAATGACTCAATCTGTATATTTCCATATTTAGGTTCTTCAGCTCCAAGCATCAGGACAACCGGGGGCCCTTCCCGTTCAGTGACGTCACAGGTCTGCGCGACTGCGACTGGGAGTCCGATGAGGGCGGCTCACCACCTCCGGACTACAACTCCGCCTTCCTCTACCCCTCCCTCTAGCCTCTGCTTTTGTCATGATTCTTTAACAGCTTTGCACAAGGTAAATATAATTTCCTGCTCATCGTTTTTGCTCACTCTGATCTCATTCCGCTTTTCCATTTTACACTTGTCCTTTCCATCCGCTACCTCATTATAATACCTGTAGTTAATCCTCCGTCCTCCTCCCCCTCTTCCCTTTTCCTCCTTCAGCCAAACTAGGAAATAATTTCTTTAGGTTAAAACAAAAGATTTACTTGCCTCCTATCAATTTCCAAAATCACATGCTGTTATGCAACAAAGCTTCCTCACAATGATACAGTAAAGTATTACCTTAATGCATTTACACACAACCCTTTCCAAGAGCAGCTAAGCATTACCTGACAGTACTTATCCCTTGCAATTACGAAGAATGTACTCATCAAGTTACAACTATTAGAGCTTATTATATTGGTACCTCATGCTCTGAGCTTTGTGAAGGGGAACATAGCTGTAAGAATCAACTGTTCCTCTTACACACAGCTACTATATGCTGGACAAAAGTTATTACCCGCTGACTTATAGTATGTTTTACACAGAATGTATCCATCTGTATTTATTTTAATGCTTTAGTCATGTCATGGATGAGTCACTTGTTAACCCTCTCTGTTGTTTGAATTTGATGTCTGTATCTGAACTTTTGTGAATGTAAATTACACTAAGTTTTTCGGGTTCACCCAGAACTAAAACAGTGTGATACAACAGTTGAAACTGCTTCAAAAAGGGGCTGATTTCTGCATAAAATGAAGTGGACAGAATATGCAAAACACCTCTCAGTATTATGTAATATACTTTAAAAGCAAAACTAGCTAAACCCTCCAAAATGACCATGAAACCACTAAGTTGAATCAACACTACTCAACAAAAATACACATTATAATCTTCACGATTATGGGATTTACTGCAGGCCTTTTAAACTGTATTCGTTTTATCTGGTTAATCGTAATAAACTGGCAACTGAGTGTATATTAACTGCAGTTCTACAGTAACTATCTATTAAGATATTTTCAAGTTATTCAGAACTGACAAAAACATAAATTACACATTTCTCATGCTTTATTTTTAATATACATATTTGATAAATGTGTATATATATATTAAGTATATTTTAGTTTACAAAAACACTGACTGCATAAAAACTAGTCTCCACCCTCAGTCTTTTTCTTTTTCCCCAAACCACTAAGGCTGAAATGATTAGTTGATTTTTACAGAAGATGAAATGGTATTTATTTTGATAAACAATCAAGCTATTTCTCAATCAAAAATACCAAGCAACCTCTCGGTCCATCTACTCAGCTGTGAGGATTTTTGTTTTAGATGAGACTTTTCAAAGACCAAAAGATTCTAATTGGCAGACGACCTGATAATGTAAATGACTGAAACATCACCACACAATATAAAATCAGCGGGCACATCCGCTTCAATACTGCCATCTCACTCTTTAAACATTGACATCTTGACTCAGACCCATACACTTCATATTAACATGCACTCTGTCTTGATTGTGACATCTTTGCACATTTGCATATGCATGTTTCTACACTCCAGATAAAATATAAGATAGTATTCATGTTTATACAAGTTTTGAATAGATAGGTGAATGAGTCATGATAAAAACATTTCCATTATTACGCAAAACCAACCTTCTGAATTGTGCACTCTTGGTTAAGTGCTCTCAAGTATTGTATCTGTTTTTTTCCAGTTTTAAAGACTATTAATCATTGAAGAATGTAATTGTTTATGAAGTTAGACACAATAAATATGTTATTAGTATTGTTCTCCTGACTGTATAAACATGCTATGAAATATTTCAAATGTAAATGAATAGTTGTAACAATTTTAATTACAAAAAAAGACAACAACCCTTATGCGTCTGTTTTGGTATTCTTTATTAAAATACTGCTGTACACACAAATATTGCAAAATTTGAGACAATGAACACAAGAGGGGCATAAAACATACTGAGATGGTGATTGTAGGTGTGTTGATGTGGGGGAGGAGAGAACGTTATTACTAATATTAACTGGAGAGTGTGTCTGTATTAAGATGTGGAAAACAGTGATATGAGCACTGAATTTTGCAGGCCGAGTTGAGGGCATGTGTGTGCATCTGAAGGTGTGTGTGTGTGTGTGTGTGTGAGAGTGTGTCTGTGTGTGAGTCTTGAGGGTTTTCTAAAGCACCACATTCACCAAAACATGTGTTTGTCTGTTCGTTTCGCTAAAACGGAGGAAGTATTACATGATCTAACACAGTCAGCTCCCTGCAGTTTGTTGCCCCCAAGAACAGACCACTGACATCCATGACGGCTTTGAAAAGCTGACGTAAATCCGGATGCAGCCAAGACACTGTAACTGAATTATGCCGTTCACCTTGATTTGTCTCTTATCTGACCAGTGTGGATCACACGTGTGACCCTGCTGTTCTACAGTCTTATGTTTGTACACATTCAACGACAGCTATTGAGAACAAGACGAAGGCAGAGGAATCAACGTGAGTGGTTTGACAGACCTTGGATTGTGTTTTTCTGGGTAAAGTAAGTTTGCACCGAAGTCATTCAGTCGACAAATTTGATTCAAATCACAAACAGAATATGAACTGTGCTTAAGGGCAACGTGAAAATCCCTCACAACATGATCCTCGCAATGCTGTTAACTTCCTAAAACCTCCATCTGAAGACGTCCCGCCCACTCCACTGTAGCTCATCTATCTGACTGGACAGGGGTGGCCAATGACAGCCAAACACATTCAATCACTGGGCCCCTCCAGCAGTTCGTCATCCTGAGAGAAATCCAAGCCATCCGAGTGAGTGCAACAGACAGTGCCACTGCTTTGTCTCCAGCACGTTTGTATTTCATGATCTTAAAAATTCAACTAAAACAAAAAACTGGTGGTGCCCTGTTTCTATTCTCCTTCGCCCTCCATCCTTCCCCTAAAACCCTGCTGGAATTGGTCCACAGAATAATAAAGAGTTGTACTGGGGCAAAAATTAACTGCCCTCACAATTTCCCATCATGCATTCTTGCACAACAGCTGAGCAGAGAAAAAACCAGCTAGAAAAATCACAAAAAGCATTTTTTCTCAAATGTAGAGGGCCCCAGACCCCCTGAGGGGAAAATGAAGTTTGGGATAAAAAGGAGGAAGAAGAGGGAGGAGTAAGAGAGAGACAGAGAAAGAGGACAGTGGGGGCAGGAGGACGGGTGGGGGACAAATTAAGGACATTCCACAAAGAGGCAGCTGTGGCTCCACCTCAACAGAAGCCCCACCCACAGGCTATACCCGAGTGCTGGACAGCCAAAAAAAAAAAAAAATGGCCCATCCTGGCACAGTTCATGTCATGATAGCATCCATTAACCAAAGGTGGTTGCTGCATATGTAACAAACACTTGGTAGACAGCATCAGGAGAAGACACCCCTTCCTCAGTGCCAACAGAAACCACGTTACACCCCCCCAAAACCCAGATCCAAGTCCATACTAGTCCATG
Organism: Istiophorus platypterus; assembly: GCA_016859345.1. Taxonomy (NCBI): domain Eukaryota; kingdom Metazoa; phylum Chordata; class Actinopteri; order Istiophoriformes; family Istiophoridae; genus Istiophorus; species Istiophorus platypterus. The sequence continues at coordinate 5,232,169 of CM029125.1, read as the reverse complement.
CTAGCCCACCCACCCGCCCACCCACACATATGAGCCTGATATTCCACAATCTCCCGAACCTAAATGTCAGAAATGTCATAAATTTTTTTTCCAGTTTTAGGAATCCTTCCCACCCAGACAAGTGGTTTGTCCTTTCTGAGGGGGAACCAACAACCAAGGCAAAGGTGGGCTGACCCATTCATCAAACAGGTGCCATCCCGCCCCAATGAAAGCCTCGAGTGGTGTGTCCCATCTCCTAGTGCGTCAGAATGAAGGGGTGTGGTCTCCAGCCAGAAGAGAGATGCAGTCAATAAAAGGCTGGATTTCTTTTTTTTTGTTTGTTTGTTTGTTTGTTTTAAATGTGAGTCTGCTCTGGTATTTATGTCCGTGTGTGACTTAAGCTCTCTCTGTACACCCTGTAGGCCACTCACACATATTCATAAAAATAACAAAAATTAACAAAAAAATTAAAATCTTAGTGCATCCTCCTCAGAAAAATAAACCCCGACTGTAGAAATAAACAATAAAAGCAGGAAAAAAGTCTGAAACCTCATGGTTCGTTTCTTGTTTTGTTCCCCAAATCTAAAAAAATGTCATCGTATTTGTTTGTCACAGCTTCCGTATTTGTCCTTTTTCTTTTGTTTTTCCTAATGTTTTTCGATTTTCAGCTGTGGGATTTAGGAAAACTAAAAAAAATACACTTTAGAAAAAGCCATCCTGGTGGACAGGGTCAGTGTATGTGACTGAGGTTCACGAAGCCCTGCCCCACTGCCTTTGCCATGCTGATGTCATCTCCATAAGCCTGGTCCTCCACTGTAGTGCAATAGTGTGCTCCAGGTCCGGGCAGTCCCCAGCCCGGCCCAAAGAGGGCGCTACAGAGAGCCAGAGGCTGCGGCTTGCAGCTCCTGGAAGGTGCTGTCGAAGCAACGCTTCAGGTCCGAGTAGGTCACAACCAGGACGCTTTTCTCGTCCCGAGACACCAGGCTAATCTTCTCAGGAACGCCTGCGTCCAGCTGAGGAAGATACAGTAAATAAACAAAGATAATGTTTATTATATGAATATGAAATTACACAGGTTTAATAGTTTTATGAGGAAAAAAATTTTTTTTTTTTCTTTTTAAAGAAAGCCTCTCAAGATCAAATGCTTTGAGGGATTTTAAATAGCCTATAGAGAGTTCATCAGCAACTATTGTGATAATCACTCAAGTCATTTTTCCATCAAAAACTGCCAGTCACTCTGTAATCTGCCCTGCCTTGCTTTCTGTTATGTCTTAGATATTCGATATCAGCACACTGGGCTAGGCAAGTGTGAGAAATTGTAATAATTCCACTTTCTGACAGTTTCAGACCAAACAGTTAATCTAGAAACTTAAGGCAGATTAATTGATGGAAATAACTGTTAATTGCAGCACAAATCTTAAGCATGCTTCTAGAGTACTCTGAACCCAGACAATGTTTATCTGGGATAAGAATGGGGATTCATGTGTGTGTGTGAAGTGATCTAGATACAAATAGTCCCTCTTCAACTAGCTTCAGACTTAGACAGTGAAAAGAGGAACAAAAAAAACTCCATCTTGTTATAAATCTAAAAAAGTGTTAGGCTGTTGTACTGTTAGTTCTGGAAAAGCAAAGTCGAACACAGCCTAACGAACTAGTTGAAAAGTGCCTGTGACCAGCCAAAAGTCAAAGACTGTAAACGAAGGGAGGCCAAACACCAGACCTACTTATACTCTCTCTCTTATCATGATCACTTGGCAAATACATGCATGTATTTTCAGCCAGCGAATATTAAACATTAAAAGATGTTCTGAAAAAAATAGGTCATTTTACTTTTCTTCACAATTTACCCAATTAAAACATTAACTGTAATGGACAATTTCTTAAAAAAAAAAAAAAAAAAAAAAAAAAGGGGGAAAAGCTCACTAACTTTGTTGAGGCAGGAGACAATGTGGCTGAGGTCGATCCAGGGCGTCCCAGCTTCTGTCACCTGATGAAACAGGTGATCCCGGAAAAGCTTCAACAGGTAGCGGTCGCCCGTCTCAGACCACGTCGGATCCTTCTGAAACCTGATTCACACAAGAAAATGTCAATGAGTAATAACAGACACAAATCACTCATACGGACTGGTCTTTACACACGCTCGACTTACTCTGGCCGCTCGTTGATGGTGCCCAGTTTGGCCAAGAGGCGGAAGAGACGACCGTTTTGCACCTCCTGCAAACAATGGTTGTATTCATCAGCACCAAATATTTTAATTTTCGAGGAAAAGTATGTAGATGGCATCCCTGAAGTAGTATTTTTTTGAGCGGTTGCACAGGATGAATACTGGTAGAAACAGACCAGTGAAATAGAATTGTAGGTTTTTAAGTAGAACCGATATGCATCAAGCACTTGGCAACAGTGGCAACAAAAAACTCCCTTTTAACTGTTAGAAACATTGAACAGATCCTGGCTCATGGTGGGAGGCCATCTGCCTTGACCGGCTGGGGTGAAAGTGAAAGAGAGAGAAATAATAAAACTACTCTACAATTCCTTCCTCTACGCTAAAGTAAACACTAACTGAAAGCTCTGTCACTTGACTTTCAGTCCAATAATGGTACTGGACCCCACTTTCGCACAGATTCCATAGGACACTTCCTCGTTACTGAAAGTCAACCAGATGAGGCTGCGTTTTCTCCTAAATACATTTATTTTTGTAGGCGGTCTAAACTCTGATTATTAATTGATGGAAAAACAGAACATCACTGATGAATTTCGGGAAGCTCCTAAACATCAAAACACACCGTGGACTAAGCTATAGATATGACGAGAACTTGAGGACAGTCTGAGGTGAAGTCAGAGACAACAAGTCATAGCTCATCTTTCCTCTCTGCAGACAAAATCTACTCCTGCCTCTTGTTTCTCCTCAACCTCTCGGCCTGTCTCACCCTGTCAGACGTTTTCTGCATCTTTGGGCGAAGTGAAAATTATTAAGACTAAATAACTTTATGTGTCAAAACTATCAGGGCAATAACAAAAGTTCCAAAAATATGATATCTAAATACTTTCTTACTGCAAAAACAGCAAATTAAATAATTCCAAAAAGAGAAATTATATATAAATAAAATGTTAAGTATAATCCACATCACCCAGCCATAACTCAGAATATAATGAGCATATCTCATACTCAATACTTAGGTTTGAAAAAGTCTAGGACGTAATTCAGTAACAATCTTAAAGGTTGAACCAACCACAAGCAGCAGCTTGACACAAGAATGGTCAAAAGCAACATTTCACATGAAAACTCACCTATGCCACCGTTTACAAGAACTCAGTCAGTAAACATGAAATATTAAATGAACACATTATGTTCTTCCTGGGCTCCAAATTGATTTTTGTGTTTATAAAAATGATGTACCTCAAATGTTTTAAATTGTTTTAGGCTTTTGACCAACAAGGCACACTAGGCAAGTAAACAGCTCTGCCACTAGCGTACAGATACACATTCAGCTATCACTTAATACACAGATGGCCTGATGTACAGGAAAAACTTACTCTCCTCCCACTAGCAAAGGTATCAGTAGATCACTGGCAGGTTTGTCCAAAAAATTAAATAAACAAACAAACAAAAAATAAATAAATAAAAAATTTAAAAACTTAATTTATTTTTCATGCTTACTTTTTCTATTACTACAGTGTGTTAAGTTATTACCTGAGAATTTTTACTGACAGATTCCCATTTAAAACAGTGCATTTGTTTGGTGACTGACAACTAATAAAGGGCAGAAACTGAAATCATCACGTCCATTTAGAGATGACAACAAAGACAAGCTTCTTTTGGCTTGGTGGATGTGCACAGTCGGAGAGTAAAGGGGAAGTCAGGGCATGTACTAGAAAAAGATGAGGTGTGGGTCACACTAGAACATGAGAAACTAAATTCGAAGCGAGACTGCAAAGCCTACAATATACATACAACATCCTGTGTGCTCACAGCTTTCCTCTTAGCAAACTAAACCAATGCCCTATTTCTGACCGCTCCCTATATATCATCCTGCAAAGAACACGACCGAATTTGTATATGCGTACATGCTTTCTGCTCAGTGCCACGTGAGACAAAAACTCTCTCAATGTGTTTTTCCAAAGTGTACTTGAACATAAAATGTAGTGTCCTGCTTATACCTTGGCCAGGTCCTCCTCAATGACATCATTTCTCATCTGTGATGCGTCTAGTTGCGTGTAGAATCGGGCTCCAATCATTGGCATGATGTCATTGACGCTGCGCAGGCGAGACTGTTCAGTCAGCAGATACCTATAGACGACCAAAAGAATCAAAGTTCACCCTTGGTCGAGTTTAAGTGTCAAGTGCTGTCATGTAAGGTCACAGACATACTCTTCCATTATGAAAACATAATATTTAAAAACAATTATTTTGATGCAAACTTTTAAGACTTAGAGCACCTTTTTTATAATAGGTATTTAAATTCTGCTCTATTCACGCCCCAAAAGGCAATTATCATTTCACTGCTATAATTTGACAGTATGAGTGATGATATCTTTAATTGGCAGCCCAAGACTAATTTGAACTGAACTAAAACTCCAAAATTATATTACAGTTGTAAAGCCTTAACTTAGCATGTATGCTCATTTTCATTGAATGAATAGATGCCACATGCCAATCAGATCCCAGCTTTGTCTGATAGACTGGCTTTGAAACGTTGCACCGTGCATTACTAAGGATTTTAGATGACTTGGTGGCTATGAGATGTAAAATCAGAGAAAAACTGATTTGAAGTCATCCAACATGTAATATAGAAGTACAGTGAAATGATCAAAACCATGTTTGGGTTTCGTATGAGCACATTGTGTTAAATGTAAAGGCATCAGTCTTGTCAAGTCACAAAGGTCAATTCTCAGCTCTGAGTTCAGCAAACTCAGTTGCCGTCAAGTTTGTATTTTGGGATACGCAATGACTTGAATGACAAAGTCTTTTGTAGACATATCTTTAGTTCCTCTCAAATAGAATAAGGTTGTGTATCTATACAGACTTGTGACTGGCAGAAAACACAAGCGCACTTAAAATCCACTACCTATTGTGCTGTCTCACATGTATACATTATGCTGCAGACATCCTCCCTCACGGACAGCAAATATCTACAAACTATGTCACAAGAGTGGCTGGATGACAGCAAATCAATCTGCATACTAGGAAACGGACATTGAGTGTGGATGATCCAGAACACACAGGAAAGATATTTCTTATTTGGCCTGAAAAATTGTAGGATCCCCAGAGGGAGCTAGGAAACACTGCGGTGGGTGGGGGTGGGGGGTTGACCCAGCTGCAGATAAAAACAGCAGAAGATGGATGAACAGATGCACTGTATATCAGGATAATAGCATTTGTATCCTAAGACTCAGTATTTTTGTTATGATTCTTTTATTACAGTGCTCACTTTAGGATTTTTGCTTTTGATTAATGGTAAAACGAGTTGTAAAATGGGGGATTTTTACTGCATCTTACTACAGATGACGTCAAATTTTGGTTTGAAATCATTCATTCCTCACAGAGGCCAGGAGAAGAGGAGTTACAGTCTTGGCTACAGCATGACTACATCTTGTGGCCAGAGGAAAATTTTAAAAAAGCTTCTAGTTGTCAGTAGACAAAGAGAATAAACTATTCATGGACATAGGGATGTTAATATATCATTGCTACTGGCCATAGGTACACGGTCATTGTGCAAAAACCAAGCCAGGTGCAAATGTTTTAGTCCAACTGCTTTCTGGGTTGAGCCAAACTTCAATTGAAACAAGTCTCAATTCTATGCAAAACTTGACAGGACCTGAAAGTGGCGTTCAAAATGAAAAAAACATGCCGCTTCATTCATGTTTCTTACAGAATGAGGTTCTTGAGGTCTGAAGAGTAGTTGATAGACACCAGCTCCATGGCCTTCTGCAGATTCTCCCTCTGAATGCCAGCCAGGGAGTTGCATGCCAACGCCAGCACCACCTTGCCCAGTGACACTAGGTCTGCTTGCTACGTCACACACACACACACACACACACACACACACACACACACACACACACACACACACACACACACACACACCTCATGAAATACCAATGTTTAAAGGCTAACTTCATATTTTAAAAAAAAGAACATTAAACAAGCATGACAAGGGAATAAGTGTATGAGATATGACTTTCTCCATTTGCTGTAAGTAAGTATTTTATGAAGTGTTTTCAAGCGTAACTGACCACAAGTAGGCAAAATCATAGAAAGTACCTGGTACTGTGGCATTAGAGCAAGATGATTGGTTTGACTGTTGTCAAATGTTAAGACATCAAACACCCCAACACAGTTCACCCGTAACCTGCAGAGATAAGGGAAGCTTATCATTGAAAGTTTGTGTGCACAATCACACAGTTGTGAGAAAAAGGAAGCTTCCACTTAAAATACTATTCTGCTTTTAATGTCTTTAGTCTTCTATTCTAAATGCAGTCATATCTACAATATCTGAGCTAGAATATATGGTAATGTGCAATAGGCTCTAATCAACAAAATCCATCTACACATGCTGAATGATAACCTGTGGGCTGACATATTTACCTGGTCTTGCCAGTAATGAGAATCTTGCTGGGATCCATGACACGACAGGCTAGGCCAGCAGTGTGGATGGTGCGCAGGGCCGAGCTAAGCTGGACAATGTAGGCCCAGATCAGAGACTCAGGAAGCAGACCTGCGTGCTGCCGTGGCGGGGGAGGCTCATGTTGCCCTGCACACAGAGACATGCCTTATCAGACCGACACAACTTGGAGGGGTAGACAATACTTGTGGACTAAACCTCAAACTGTCATCAACTTCCTTGGCAATCTCATCTTCAGGAAAAACTGTCTCTTACTGTTGTGACGTTAGCAAGAAGTTGCAGGTTTCAGTCAATTTAACCTATTTTTCACCATCAGTTAATGCTGCTGATGATTTTAGTCAATAGGTCAAATTGGAATATGTTCTCTATACAATATGAAAATGGTGAAAAATACTGAAAAATAATTTGCAAAACTCGCTATTAAAACAACTGCTGATCATTTCAGCTCTAGTAGCAGAATAAATAAGAGGAAATGCAGCTTACTGCAGCAGTTCAGACCATGTTTACTATTTATGCAGACCTTCCTATTACTTGTAATAGGCTTTAACTCTTACTACTAACAAATGGTGGTAATAAACAAGTGAGTGTTGGGGTGTGAACTGCCAAAAAGCCACAGTCACACTAGAGAGAAAGACAAACAGTGAAAACAATAGTTTCTCTAAAAGGTGATTTGAAAATACCTTGCTTCTATAAAATTCAAACATTATGATGTACAGACTAGACAGATCCCAATGTCTGAATGGTTTTGTTTCCTCTGTTTGAACTCCTGTAGTTAGGATGTAGAGCACCTGCTCAGGGATCAGTTTCAGCCACAGTTTCCTCAACGTCTTTATGTCTCTCAGACACAAACACATGCCAACTGTCAAACTCAGGCATTTTACAAGGTCCAAACATTTTAATACTCTCCGAAGCCTCAAGACAGCCTCAAGATTAGTTTCAGGGGATTCAAATTTCTTGGAAAATGTGTATTTATTTTAGGTCACCTAAGTGATTTTAAATACACAATCTAAGCCATCAAACATCGAATGCAATTACAACCACATGCACTGCAAATGTGACTAAAAACACAAATAGATATTGGCCATTGACCTTAGCAACAAAATAAACAAAGAGTGTGTGAAGAAGAGGGATGCAAAGACACTCTGAATGCTCTATTTGCTCTATGCTCTATTTTAGTTTGAGAGAGAAGGGGAAGGAAGGGAGGTAAAACTCACCCCACTTCCTCTTGGTAAAATACGAGTCTGCTGCTGGGTCATTGAAGTGTCTGCTGAACATGGTTTCTGCGCCCGCATGGAAGTCGTAAGAGAACACCAATGCTAGGGCAAAAAGAAGTGGACATGGGTTAGAGCTCAGAAAACTGAACAATTGGCAATAGTCTCAACAGCTATACATACTTTAATTTATCCAAAATGTTGACAGTTTGTTCTATAACGTACTGCCTAAGGTTTTTTTTCCCCCTTCTCTATCGGGAGACCATCAAATGGGAGTTACATACAAAAAAACCCGAGTTCAGCCAATAGCAGGTTCATTGCTCCTGCTAACTTTCAGGCTAAAAAAAAAAATTTGACAAATATTTATCTTACATAGAGTTTAGATGCAGTTCTAGAGTAAATTACTATAAATTCCTCAAAAAAAAAAAAAAAATTATTATGCAGACAGAAAAACTTTGGTCTAAGACAAGCGCTTATACAATGAGTATTAACAAAGAGAAACTGGCAATATAAGTACTGAAATAAATTCTCAGAGGACATTGAAAACTTAAATGCTTGAAAACATTTACAGTGGTCTCCAAAGGCCTTGGTAGTGAAGACCTCCCTCAACGTTACAGAGTTGGAGTGCTGGATCTTCTTCCACATGTCCACCAGCATCATGCACTTTGTGTTAACAAGGCGGAAACCTGAAGAAAATTTTGAAGATACACAACAGACACAAAGGCAATTAAAAATTTTACACTACCCCAACTTCCACCAAATTTTGTATCAACAGCAATTCATGGTTTTTCTGTATGAAGCGAGGAGCCATCAGAAGTTTCCTGTGTTGTTCATCCAGAACAACAAATAAGCATTGTATTTTTGTTTGCGTTTTCTTTAACGTGGGGGAGTCCAATGTTGTTTTCTTCCTGACAGTTTGTAAAGTCAGGGCTTATTCAAAGTTTTTAGGTTGAGAAAAAAAAAATCCATCAAATTCTGCATGCAACTTTACTCATGTCCAATAGAGTTTTAGGTGCCCCAGCTATATCATCATCATCGTTATTATTATCATCATCAACAACAACCATAATCATCTATTTAGTAATTTAACAAAGACTATTGCCACCAGGATTATTTAAGTACATTTTTTAAAGATTCTGAAAAAGATTTTGGGCTGCTTTGGAGGCGAAGCATCTTGTTGCTTTTTCCTACCTGGATTTGTTGCATCTACATAGTGTTTCTTTGGAAAACTGTTTTTTTACCAACACATTTCTTACCATGTATCCTCCTCAGACAGTAAGGCAGGTCATCCTTGCTGTTGACAGCCTTGTAGCAGGAGGTGATGTAGCTGAAGTTGCTGGTCTTCTGCATGCGGTTTGGTGGGGGGAGGGGCTCAAGGGGAAACAGGCTATGGTAACTATCCACTTCAGAGGGTACATCTGCAAGAGACAGAAGCAAAAAAAAAACAAAACAAAAAAACAACACAATTTATATATATATTTTTTTTTTTTTTCTACAGAAACACATGTAGTCAAAAAATACTTGTTTTGACCAATAATAAATCCAGCAATAGATTATTAATTTCACAGTTGTACCAGAATATAATTTCAGTTTTAGCCCCAACCTTTTTTTTTGATTCAAGACAGAAACAACAAATAAAACCACATGTGGGTGAGGAGAGTAAAGACCCATAGAAACCACAAACATGTCACCCCTCCACACTATACAAAATCGACTCCACAAAAGACTATACATTTTCTCACATGCAAACACAACTGTTTACTTGTGAAGATCAAAAATAGAAAGTCAAAAATAAGGCCTCTCGATCAAAGTTTTTTTTTTTGCCTTGTTCTGCTGTAGACAAAGCTAAATAGTCAGATCAATAGCAACCCTTTGTTGTGACAACAGACAAGACCTTTTACCTGGGTTCTCTGAGTGGTCAATCTGGGCCATGGTAATTAGATGTCTGTTTATCAACTCCTGAAGGAGAAACGAGAGGGCATTACATCAGACATGAGCCCCATAGGAGGAGGACAAGAGGGATATCTGGTGAAAAAAAAGGGGGGCAAGTGGGTCATACCTGTCGAAGTTCATCAGCCATGAAGAAGGACGGGGCATTTGCTTTCGGCTGCATGTAAGCCACATGGGGTGCAGTGGGTGGATAGATATGGTAGGTAGGAAACACCTGTGATGAAACCAGAAAAACACAACTTCCTACTTATTGAGAAATGAAAACTAGTGTCACAATACATGTCCTTTTTTTTTTACTCAACTAGAAGCAAGTGGCAAAAAGTGGATGTGAATGAACAAAACTCTTATCCGGATTTGAATGAAAGTGTTAGGTTGCAACCATGATGTAAGAAACCAAAGTATAACCCCTGGTTGCACACAGTGACCATTTTTTTCTGAGATTGTAGTATATCTGATCAAAATGGAGCAGCTGGCAAACTGTAGAATTAAGTATTTGCAAGAATTTATGACCCAATGCTCTTGCCCCACAAAAGGCCATCAGATAAGATCAAGTTTTCAATTCAGACAGATTTAAGTGCAGGAGTCGTGTTGTTTTAATCAATTTCTGCAAAAGCCACTGTGTGATGTTGTATCTTTGTAGGTTTGTTTAGGACTTCTAGGGTTTTGTAGTCTACAAGTACTGCATTTCTTGTCTAAGAATACAGAGTAGGAATGCCTTGCTGCTCCGCACATACCATCCCAGCCATTGGTGCTGGGGTGTTGTCTGTGTAGAAGTAGGTAGTCCCCCCTACAGTCTCTTTCTGGATAATGTGAGTGCCCTGGTCAGATGCGGTGGTGGGCACCATGTAGTTGGCAGGGTTTGGCGTATGACTGCGCCGACGAGGAGCAGGTGAGGTGTGTGGTGTAATTTTTGGGGAGTGGAGAGGAGAAGACCCCGCAGACAAGGACATGCCTATAAAATTGAGGACAAGAGGAAATATTACTTAAAGAAAAGACATGCAGCATTCACTGACTGCAATCATAAAATTTTTGAAAAGAATACTTATGCAAAAGAGATTTACGTTGTTTCAACAGTAGCACATGTGGTGCTAAACGCAAGAGGGAATTCCCAAACTTGCAGGATTATACAATTTCAGAGCTAAGGATGGAAAACAAAATTGTGCCAATAAAAAGTGGAGCAAAGAAGATACAACAGGGTGATTTCTCAGTTGGTAGTAAAAACAAAAATGACCTGGGGCCAGAGCAGCAGCTGTTGAAGTGCTGAGAGCAGGGTGTGGAAACAGAGGTGAAGGGAAGGCCTGGACAGTGGACTGAGCCATGGTGGCCATACGTGGAGCTCCCTTTGGGATGAACTCACTTGCTGCCGGGTTAGGAGTCTGGTGGCGCGTAAACACCCACACACACACACACACACACACACACACACACAAAAACATTGAAAAACATTCAAGAATTGTGTGAAATCTACCACTCATGTCAGAGACAATAAAGACAAAGATGAAAATTAAATTTATCATACCTAGGTTGAGTACCCCCTCATAAAAAAGTATAGTATTGAACTTAAAAAGCACTTCCAAGCAATTTTGGAAAACGTGTTAGCTCACCTTTCTCCTTTGGGATATGCTAAGAGCACCAAAATCACTGAAGAGTGAGGATGTCGGGGAGTTCACCGGATCTGTCGAAAACCATAGAAGGTTAGGACTTGAGCAGTGGCGCTTTCAGTATTCAGTGGATGAGCACCGACGACTGCTTCTCCCGGCATTGTACGAGTCTTACCGTGAGTGCTGTGGCTGAAGTTCTTGGCACCATCGTTGAGGAGACTGGGAGAGCTGCTGCTGGTAGTCATTCGCTAAACAGAGCAGCGTCAAGAACAGATGTGTTACAGCAGGCATTTTAATGTGCACTTGTGCTTAACGGTAAATTACCACCAAATATTACTATAGCTGCTATGATAAAATGCGTAGAACAAAACTTTTAAAACTACATAATAACAAACCACAGTTTTTCCAGGGACTTACGCCCATGTAAACAGCAATCTAAGCACACTAACGTCCTTTTTCAAGCTGCCTTTGTCACACAGCATGTTTACACCGACTGTACATCTACAGCTGCTCTCCCGTACCTGCATCATTGAGTATTTAGATTCCGCCGGGCTTCCAAATCCATTGACCCCGATAAAGCTGCTGCTGAAGTAAGAGTTGGTGAGATTGGCATCGCTCAGGGTCGCCCCCTCCATCCCTGGAACTGAAACCAGAGTTTAGTGAACGATGTTTGCTCCTCGGCCGACACCGGCTGAGGCGTAATTCTGTGCTTTAACGGGGACCGGGCGGCGAGGCGTTCACGTTAATGTCAGCCCCCCTGGGTGCTAGCTTAGCCAGCACCAAAACTTAGTAAACAGTTACTACTGGCACGGGGCGATATCAAATATTAATATCTCATGAGTAACAAACTATTTGGCGATATTGACTAGTCTCCGGGGCTTCGGGTTAAATTGGACGAGGTAGCTTTCAACACGAGAGTTTCACGTGAATGTTAAGTTACTTGTTGTTTGTTTACGTTGGGGGAAACGCGACAACGCGAAGGAAAAGCAACGCGCCGTGAGCGGCTAGCGTAGCTACGCTAATGTTAGCAAACATTAAATTTGCACCCGAGCTGCGACGCCAAAGTTCATGTGGACAAAGTTTTCTGCGGCGCAGCGGCGACGATGCAAATATCGAGGCCGTCGCCGCCTCCGCGGAGGCGAAGCCAAAACGTGCCGAAGTCGGTTAAAGCGGCAAATTTAACGCTAGTTTAGCTAACGCTAGCCGGCTAATCGCTACACTGGCGGACGTCGGTGGGTCGCGGATTTCTGCCCACTCACAGCTGTCATAGAAAAACAGCAGGCCTCCCCCGTGAGAGCCCCAGCAGCGTGGCTGGCGTTATATGTTGTTATCGTGCATAAATAACACCACCCGACCGCAAAAGATATTCCCGGGGCAGCTAAAGTGAGCAGTACGCGCTCCTAGCACACGGACCCCGCTCGGCAGGGAGACGTCGACCCCACGTTATTTCGGAGGCGAAGAGGCCTCGGCGGATCCCCGGACTAACTTTGAACAAAGCCCCGCAAGGCCCGAGAGTAAAGTCACAGCCAGCCCCCGAGTGCGAGGCCTCGCCTCGCCGTGATCGTTACTCACTGGTTAACAGCTGCCCCTCCAGGGACGCGCCTGCGGGCCCCAGCGTTTCGCTCTTCTTGGGCACGCCGGCGGCCCCGCCGCCCGTGCAGGCCGCCGCGGAGCCGCCGAGGGGATACCCCGCTGGTGTCCCGCCGCCGCCGGCCATGGACAACGGGACGGGGCTGCCGCCGCCGCCGCCGCCGCCGCCGTGGAGCGGCAGGCTCGCCATGGACGGATCCTCGTGCAGGAACTGACACTCGTCTCCATAAAAGCACGTTTTGTCCTTCGCGTAGTATCGGCAAAACTTCACCTTGACGCTGGGAATCCCGGCACCCCCGAGCGGAGCGGCTGAAGCTGGGAGTCCACTATTCATGGCACCGCTGCTGCCGCCGCCGCCGCTGCTGCTGCCGGAAGACGCTCGAACATAGAGAGACGCAGATCGCTAGCCAGCTAGCCCGCTAGCCTGCAAACAGTTTCCACTTAAAGGACCGGATTAATAACACTTCAGCTGCTGGGGGACGCTTAAGACGCCGCCGTGCTCACATTATAAGGCCAGGATGCGCTTCGGTTTGGGGGAATATCGTTGCACGCGTGGGATCCCGGTCTCCGTTGTCGTCGTTATCCATGCAGCTGCCAAAGTAGCCTGTTGTTGTTTTGCTTTTTTCTTTTTTTTTTTTTTTTTTTTTCCTGCTTGAGACCAGGCTGCCCTGCTCTGCTAGGGAACAGCTAGCATAGCTTTGCATTGTGGGTACCAGCGACTGGCGGAGACTTTTACCTGCTGCGATTTCAATTTGCGGCGCTCGGAGACTGTGAATGCGGGCGGATGATGCAGCCGGAGGAGCCGGGGGGGTGTTTATCGATAGACGCTCCGCGGCCCGTGAAACGATTCCTTCTGTTTCCAGTCAACCGATGTTGAATTGTTGCAGATTGAGATCATTGCTGCGTTTAATAACAATATATAAATATATAAACCTACAACACAGTTTGAAAAACAAAAACAGACGAGTGAGGCATCGCGATGAAAAAAACAAACAAACCTCTAGACAGTTTATTAGAACTTTAAAATATCTATTTAAAATAGGCGCAAAAACTGTAAAGTTCTGCTTCAGGCTACATCATTATATTTGTATTATTTTCAGCTCCCATGTTATAATATTTCCCAGCGACATCGTAAATAGTTGCCAGGCCATTTACAGTTAATTTTCCAGTGTTTTAACTGGTTTTTACAACCTGAGTATCCTCCATAGGAAAATTTCTCTCTACGGAAGGTTGTTATGAGAGTCAGATATGAATTTATATCCGTTGTGTTGTCATCTAATTTGCTCTGAAATTGTTTGTTATTTTTTTTTTTTTTGTCGTGATGAATGAATGAAAATTAATGAAATTAATGAATTAATTTTCCATGCATTACCATGCATACCTACAGCTGACGTGAATTTACATTGGTTTCATCTCGGTTCATCTCGGTTCATTGTGTGAGGCGTGAGAATTCGTTGCAGTTAATTTTGAAGAAGTCCTGACCCAGAGTCATAATGCATCAATTTTGGGTTCTCCAAGCAATGTTACCGCAGAAATGAACCACAAAATGCACGGCCCTGACATTGCGCTTGAGAACGTTTTTACCAGGCGTGACTAGTGATATATCCGGTTCCTTGTTCCTCGGCTTAAAACGCACTTGAATTCAGCTTTTACCTTAAAGGTTGGGAGTCTGTCATGGTAAGTAGTATGTGACACTGACAAATAGACAGCATCAATGTGGAGGCAGAGAAATACAATTGCAGGTGAGTTCTATACACATATATATATATTTATATATTTATATATTTATGTATGTGTATATATATTTATGTATGTATGTATATGTATATATATATATATATATATATATATATATACTATACAGTGCCTAGTTTACAGCAGATAAATAATGGAAAGGAAAGACATAATCTAAGAAATTAATTTATCTTCATAAAAGTGTTCCTAGTTTTTCAAATTCGTTTCCATGTTGTTTTTATATTTGCATTTTATGTATATCTATCTATCTATCTATCTTTTTTAATTAAAATACAAATACACACATCTGAAATAAAGTAATCATTTTCTTTCTTTCAAGCTGTTCTCCTGCTGTTTGCTGTCGGGGTTCTCTGCGCAGATTTCCTGTCAGCACAGAATCAGTCCTGTGTATCCAGTAATGAGGTAATAGCTGCCAGGATCATGACTGAGTGACTTTTAACTGAGCAGCTCAAATACATGGATGTAATAGGGTTGAGTTAGTATATATAACTTAATTACTATATATTTCTCAAATGTTAATTTTATTTTTTGGTAAGCCTCAGTGGATGTAGATGGAATGGGGACTAAAATGTTTGTGAATTGTTATACCCATGAGTATATCACTGTAGCTAGTGTAGAAGAGACAGGCTTGTGCATAAAGTACACTTTAACTGCAGGTTTTGCGAAACATAATTCCACCTTCATATAGGTTTTTTCAAAGTCTGTTGTTCTAGCTCATATTGTTGGCATTAATGTCACAATGTGCCACTGTCTTCTCACAAGGGAAATGGCACAAACTTGACTAAATTAACTCTTTGTTTCATTTCGGTTTCAGAACAGAAATAAAATAGGAAATATATTCATGAAAAATTCTGCTTAAAGGGGGTGACCAAACAGTGAGTTTTGTCTTTCAGGTGGCATGTTTTGTGCCAGCCGATTATCTGAATGCATCTGGTCCTGTCAGCATAGATGTTTGTGTTGGTAAGAAAGTCATCATCTCCTTTGAGGGCTTCAATGGATACCATGTCTGTCACTGGAAAAGAGGAAAAGACCCCGTAAAGACAGTGTACGTGAATCTCACTGTGTACATTTAAGTTTGTTTCCCCTTTTTATACTGCTATTTTTAAAATGAGGCTTTTGGTACACCAGAAAAAAGGATGACCTGGTGGTCCTACCACTGCTTTCTGAGGAGGATTCTGGGGAGTACACAATGAGCTGTGAAACTAGCAATGGGACCAGATCCTCAATGACTGTGTTTTTTAGTGTTGTAATGGGTGAGTAACAGCACTTACATATCTCCTCATCTCTCTGCTCAGTCAGTACTCCGTCAGTGAACAAACACTAGGCTGTTTGATGCAGAAACATCTGTGGTAATAAAACTATGTTAACAATTCACTTAATATTTTTCTAGAACATCCCACTAAACCACAATTGATGCTGGAGAATGTGGATACCCCAAAGAAATCCCCTTATTTCAGATGCATCTCTGAGAGCTGCCCAAAGCCCAGTATTGAATGGGCTGGGTAAGATGTAACCCATTAGATTTATGAGAATATTTCAGAGTATGTTTAAAGGGAAACTGTGATCTGCTGAAACTAATTCTACTAAAAACCATCTCATTATGGTATGATTTTCAGAATAACAACATTTCTCCCCCTTTTGATTAGAAAAAAATCTGGGAAAAATTTTCTTTCAACCAACGGAAGGGCAGAGAGCAATATATCAAGTACCAACTATTATGAAACAGGGGTATTGTGCTGTGCGACTAACGGTGAAGACCAGGAATGTTCCCAGCTGTACGACTATGGTAATTAAATATTTAAACGGATCAATTAAATACATCCTCCAAAATATGTATATGTGTATATATATATAAAATAAATAAATATATATATATATATAAAATAAATATATATAAAATAAATTGGACCTCAACTACCTGAAAAGGCCAGAGGAAAAGCAGTCTACAAATAAAAAAAAATTTTAAATTCAGTGTCCCACTGTGTGCTTCAGATTTAGAGCTTGACTTTGTTGGAAATGATGAGGTTTCTAATGTGACTGTGAGTCCTGGTCAGTCTTTGCTGCTTCGTGCCAGAATACAACAGTATCAACCTCCGTCACCTGTGTGGGAAAAAGGCGGCAAAATACTGGATGCCAGCAAGTTACAATGCTCCTCTGAAGTTAAGAAGCAGGTATAGTAATTTTCTACTGAGAAAAAATTGGGTTTTCTTTCATGTGAATTCTTTCATTTTATTTTTTCTTAAACGTAACCCTACCCATTTCAATCCTCCTTAGCCTAGAGATGCAAGTCACAAATTACTGTATTGACCTCCCCCATTCAAATCATGACTATGTTTTTCTTCCAGATCTGCATTAAAGAGGACTTACATCATAAAAGTCGGATGACCTACCTGTTCTTCAAGTCAGTTAGTGTGAATGACAGTGGCACATATACCTGCAGGAGTCCGAAAAACAAAACTAAGTCTGTTTACATTAATGTTCAAGGTTAGTAGAACTAATTTCATTATTTTCTGTATGCTTTGTAATTGCATCTGTTATCAATGAATAATTCTGAATGAATCTTGTTCTCTGTAATGTTTAGGCTCATTTGTACATGTTGTAATTTTATTTGTGTGTTTCCTCAGGTGAAGGTTTCCTCTCTGTCCAGTTGGATAAGAGCTTAATTGTAGCAGCTCAGAATGCATCCAGCTCCTGTTTACAAGCCAGTGTTTCCTACCACCCTGTGCTCCAGCGCTGTTACTGGGAGGCACCTGATAAAACTATGACTAAATGCATCAGGGAGAAATGGGTAACAAAACACAGGTAAATCAATGAAGTGATGCTTCTGGAGCTGAACTCTGTAGATATGTATAAAACACTAAACCTTTCTCATGAGCTATCTTAGACAATTACTACTGGCAAGTATAATCAAATGATATAAGGTGTATCATAAAAAAACTGCCTAACTTGGATGGCTTCATATAAAGCTTTTGACTATGACACTGTGTTCTCAGGACAGTGAAGCTATGTGATACACTTAAATCAGGAGATTACAAGTTGTACTTGGAGGCTGGAGGACAAAAAGAAACAAAGACTATAACAGTGTGTGTTGCCGGTAAGAGAGATATTATTATTGTGTGTCTGATATTTCTTTGATAATGTAACCTTTGCACAATTCTATCACATTTAAAGCTTATTTTAAAGTTAACCTCCTGCACAAATTGTATGATCCGTTGATTTTGTTTCAGACCCACCAACGTTCAATTTTTGGGTTGACGACACTACCTTCACCCTCCAGACCGTGAGTCTTGTGCCAGCAAATTATACCTGGATGTCTTGTTCGTCACCCAACGACAGGTATGATAACTGTCAGAGGTGCTCGGGTCAGGTAGTTGTAGCCCTGATGTGTTGACACACACATATATGCACGCACACGTACATTTAGATTCTGATTTTTCAAGTCCTCGTTCTCTTTTTCACTGCAGTTGTCAGAGTGATTCTTCCTGGATAGATATCCCAGACACCTTTCAAAGAGATTCTGAGGTCCATTGTAAGAAAACAATCAAGAGCTCACTGAGAAGAGAAGAAGCAGATGGTCACCGTTTAAAGTTTTGCCTTAAAAACTCAGTAGGCTCCTGGTGTGACCAGTCAATATACAGTCCACCTTCTCACCAGGCCTCCAGAGGTAGGAAGATCTATTTTAAATTACAATTGAAATTAAAATTTTTAATGAAATTTTACATAGATTTAATTAGAAACTATTTTTTATATTACACTGTTTTCAGGTGCTCCAAATACTGCTAACGGAAGCTTGATGGTGTTGAAAGTAGGCAGTTTGCTCCTGCTTCTGGCTTTGGTTGTAGTCACTGTGGTGCTCGTGGTCTTTGTCAAAAAGAAGGTATATACATTATGCATTGGCGCACACACACACACACACACAACCACACACACACACACACACACACACACACACACAATTACAATCACAATCACAGTCAAGAAAAGACACATGAAGAGATAACTGCAACTCCTTTTGCTTTCAATAGAAACCCCAGTACGAGCCTCAGCTTCAGATCATCCAAATGGTTGGACCCAATGACAATGATTACATCTACATCAACTTCAAGGACTTTGAATACGACCTGAAATGGGAGTTTCCCAGGGAGAACCTGGAACTGGGTATGAATTACCCAAGACATGAGACACTATAAAATGCTTCACTTTTTTGAAGAAGTACTCGGATCCTTAACTAAAGTAAAAGTAAAAAGTCCAACAATATATGTATAATCCTACCTAAGTAAAAGTAGTACTATCAGCCAAATTTACTGTCAGTATTAAAAATTAAAGGAACAATTTAAGCAGAAACTCAACGTAATGTTGATACTTGTGTATCAGTGTGTAAGCAGCATTTTATTTTTGTAGCTATGAAGTGGAGCTAAATTTACCTACTTTACTTTCAGCCATGTAGTTTATCAAGGGGTTCTCAACTCAGGTGCCTCTTTTAGGGGGTCATAAAATAAATATGAGGGGTTCTAATATTATTGTTGAGACAAAAAGTTGAGTTATTTTTCTTTTTTTCTCTTTTTCAAGGCAGTGATTTTTGTTGTAAGGAGACAAAAGACAAACAAGTTTGGTTCCACTTGTTTAATATTTAACTGTGCTATATTAAGAAGTCTATCCAATGTTCTTATTTTAAAAAAATCTTAATCTGAAAAGCAACCAGAAGAGTAGAAGTATACATTTACATCAAATGAGAGAAACTCAACGAAAAAAAGCACAAGTACCTCAAAACTACATCTAGATATAATATTTCAGTAAATGTATTTAGTTGCATTCCACCTCTTACAGTCCTTTTATGTTGTTGTTCCACATTTTATTAAAATAAAATTACACTCGCCTATAGTGTCAATGTGAAAGAAAAATCAAAACAAAATTATACACAGGGTGTTTTTGTGTCCTCGGCAGGTGAAGAGCTGGGATCTGGGGCTTTCGGCATGGTGGTCCAAGCCACAGCCTATGGCATCAGCCAGCCTGGCGTTTCACAGCAGGTGGCGGTCAAGATGCTTAAAGGTCAGTGTTTCGTATATTCTTTCCACCAGCAAAATGCAAAATGTTAAGGAGGTCATTTCAGGGGCTGATGTGGTGTTTGACCCTGCAGAGAAACACCAGAGAGTGGAGAAGGAGGCACTGATGTCAGAGCTCAAGATGCTGACTCACATCGGTCACCACACCAACATTGTTAACTTGCTGGGGGCATGCACAGAATCAGGTACAATTACCACTGCTAATTTCAACCATGCATGACAATTTTGTTTACCGTCATTGCACCAGAGTTTATTATAAGTAAGTGGGTGACTTTTCTCAGGTGGTGTGATAAACTGTATCTAGTACCATGATTTCAGGGTGAAGGGTGAATTTATTATACAGTACCTTTGGGTAAGTCGTGATGTCCACAGTTCACATCCTGCAGAGGACATAGATTGATTCCTACTGCTTATTATTATTTGTTTTCCCCATACAGGACCCGTATACCTGATTTTCCAGTACTGCTACCATGGAGACCTGCTGAACTACCTAAAGAATAACAGTGAACGCTACCACAAGTCTGTGACTGATGCTTTCACCAAGGACCGTTTCAGCAGCATTTACCACAACCTGCAGTCATCTCGGAGTAGCTCTAGGTGAGGAAAAAGGAGCACTCCCGAGGGGCACTGGTTCAGCAAAGAGGTCAACATAGGATAAATGAAACCTGAAGAGTAGTTTCTTTATGGGTACAGATATTTGTTGTAAAATTATTCTGTTTGAGGTCTTGGTTAACATTCCCATTGTGTTTTTGTTTTCGCAGTGAGCTACAAACAACAGTGGACAATTATGTGCCCATGTATCGCTTTACCACCAGGGGGCAGGAGGACATCAACCTCCTGGACCTCAACTCAGCTGACATGGAAGTCTATGAAGGTCAGAAGATACCATCTAAAGACAAGTGAACGTGCCTCTCATCAATAGATACACTCAAATATCAACATGATTAGTTCACTGAAGTGCAAACAGGATCTGCTTGAGAAGAGGGTGACAGATCACTCTGATTTGTGTTGATGCTAACTCATCTCTTCTCATCTGCCAACCCAGAGATCTATGAAAACCAGGAGGATCAGGCAGATGACCTGCAGGCCCTGACCTTTGATGACCTGCTGAGCTTTGCCTTCCAAGTGGCGAAGGGCATGGAGTTCCTCTCCTCCAAGAATGTAAGAGACAACTTAGCCACATGATGAAATGGTCAACATTAACATCCATATATATATATATATATTTTTTTTTTTTTTAAATATGTATTTATTAGATATAACATTGTAATAAGAATATAATATAGAATTAAATATAAAAGTATACAGACAACAGGTCCTTTGCATTTGCAGTGTATCCACCGAGACCTGGCAGCTCGAAACGTGTTGGTGACAAAGGGCAGACTGGTGAAAATTGGTGACTTTGGGCTGGCGCGGGACATCGAAAACGACTGCAACTACGTTGTGAGAGGAAATGTATGTGAAATGAGACCACTGTGGCTTGTTTTACATCCTTCTGTTGTTGCTACATCATGTCTGTCATGTAGCACTTCTCACGCACCATGTGGGTGACATGGCTCTGCTGTCCATCAGGTGTGTTTACCAGTGAAGTGGATGGCACCAGAGAGCATCTTTCAGGGGATGTACACCATGAAGAGTGATGTCTGGGCTTATGGCATTCTGCTGTGGGAGATCTTCTCACTCGGTATAGCTTTCACAGACAAGTACTCTCCATGAGCAGTGTATTTTAAAAAATAATTCCCTCCACAGTACTAAATATTAAATCTCCTTTTTCCTTGTGGATTTCAGGTGTCACTCCATATCCCGGGATAAAGGTGGATCACAATTTCTATTCAATGATTGAGAGAGGATTTAAGATGGAGTGTCCATACTATGCCAATGAGTCTGTGTAGGTGTCTTCAGTCCTTCTCCAGTAAAAAGACAAAGTTTTGTAACTGTAAATAACTGTGCACTGTCATGATAGTGTTGATATTTTAATAATTTCCACAATAAAGCAGGGGGACAGTAAAAAACAACACCAGAAAGTATAAATACACATTTTGAAGGATGCTTAAGTTGTCTTTCACTGAAATAGATTGTACCTGCACTCAATCATTTTCAGTTACTTTACTCTAGTATTTCTATTTTATACTTCTACTTTACTATATTTCAGAGGTACTACTTACCACGCTGTGATTATTTAGTTCTTTTAATACAATTTTGCAGTAACAATATTCCAGCCTGTTTAAGATAAAGCCAGTTCCTTAGATGGGTTCATATGAATTAGAAACGGTTAAAACTAACTGCACTAAAAGATTTTTTTCACTACATTTCACTTTCCACCTATTTTTGATACTTTGATCAGATTTGGCTAAGAATACTTCTGTATTTTTTAATACAGGACTTTTACTTGCGATGGAGGTATTTTTACCTCAGTAAAAATTTGAATACTTCTTCCACTACTGTCCTCCAGACCAAACAAATACAGTAGTCTGGTTGCCCTTGACTTCTCGATACGCTGAGTAACTGAATATCTTAAGAGGCCTTAGGTATTTAAGTTAACAGAGCCATGCATGAATCTCCTTTTTTGCGTCTTCGTCTTCTCCAGGTATGAGATGATGTGTAAGTGTTGGTGCCTGGATCCCTGCAGCCGCCCTTCCTTCTCCAAACTCATGTCCTTTATGTCTGACCAGCTGACAGACAGAGAGGAGAAGGTAGGCCTGAAGAATCTATCCAAACAGTTACTTAGAAATAGTCTATTTGAATCACAATTTTAGCCTTTCCCTTCCCACAAATTGACAGAGTGTATCTGATATATATTGGCACTACCTAATCAGATTTTTTTTTCTTCCTTTTTCTACACAACGTCCTTCCTCTTTCAGCTCTACCACAACATGCTCGACCAGACATCCAGCGACTACCAGAATTCACCAACCATTTTGAAAATTTCCGCCTTGACAAAACAGGATGAGAGCAAGACTCAGTTAGCCAATGACTACGGTGTAACACATGCAACTGAAGTGAGCAAAGCAGAAATGCCAGACTCAGACATCGTGGAAGCTGAAGAGAAACTTCTGAAGCCCTCCGACCAGGAGTGATCGCCTATCACTGAATGCATGTCGATGTTCAGACCTTTTGATCTGTATTTGAAAACAATTCGTACAATATTCTTCTTGTAATAATAATCTCAAGAGTTACTGTGGAATACTGTTGTTTTATATTTTAATAAAATATTTTTTAGAATCATGCATATGGCTAGCAGTGCTTTGCCTTAAAATATTGTTAGATATTGTAATGGTATGGAATTTGTTGTGTTCTTTTTCTTATATCAGCAGCTATTAGACACAGTTTAAACCCAATTTTTATACACATTTGTATATTTTGTTAACCAAGCTTTCTATATGTTTTTTTTTTTTTACAATGTTTTGACAAATTTAAGCGGTAAACCTGTGATAAAATGTACTGTACATATTAAAGGAAAAATTGTAGGTAGGTCAGTGGTATGAAAATGATTTGGCTTTTTGGCTTGTGACCCTTTAAAATGAAGTTACATTATGTCTGATCTATCAGCAACTCATCCAAAGGCTGATTTTCCCTTTTGAAGGTTGTTTTATTTGAGTAGTTTCTACAGGTATTAGGAGAAATAACTATACAGTACTTCACAATAAAAAAGCAAAGGTTACAGAAATTTCTAGAAACTGTTATTTTGTTTATTTTACTAATCCACTCAATCATATTGTGGCCCCTTGGTGGGGGTGGTGGTGGGGGTGGGGGTGGGGGTGGGGGGTGTCACACGATGCCAGCCGCTTTTTTAAGCGCTAGGTGACGCCAGAGATCAGAGTTTACGCTTTGCAGGAGTCACTCTGCAACTAAAATTTACATCACGGTTTTGCATTTGCTTTGTAAGTAAACTCTTCTCTTTGACATCAGATGACTGGCGGTTGATCAGGAGAAAAAGAAATGATTAACCACAGCCGGGTTTCGGGGGGGGGGGGTGTCCTCTGGTGCATTAACCCTTGTTGCATTGTCCGAAGGTCAATGAGCACTGCCTGTGGAACCACTGAAGAGTGCCCCCCCCCCTCACATAGACATGGACATCAACACAGTAAATGCGCTTCCTTACGAGGATTTTGTGAATATTTTTGGCAATGTGGTGGAGAAATGTCCCATTATAACAGCTGCTGTGTGGTCGAGGCGTCCCTTTGTGAGCTTGCCTGCTTTCGAGGCTGCCATTAGTGAATTCATCGATGATCTGCCAGAATCAGGTGGGACGCAGACCTACATTTTATTCACCTGTTGTCACATTTTGTGTTTCAGCTCCGTTGAAACGTTGGCCGGCTGTTTTAGGGGCTGACGGCCCCCGTGGATAAATGCGCAAAAGCTACTGAATGGCATTATAATGACCTTGCGCAATAATCAGCCATCCTGTGCGTCCAGGTAAAGAAGGGATCCTCAGGTGTCACCCGGACCTCGCGGGCAGGGACCACCAAAGGGGCACCCTGACCCAGGAGTCGCGCGAGGAGCAGGCTCGGGCCGGGCTGGACGCGCTGGGCTCCGCCGAAGCTTCGCGCATCGCCCGGCTCAACGAGGAGTACAAAGAGCGCTTCGGGTTCCCGTTCGTCATCTGCGCCCGGATGAACGACACGACGAGCATCTTACGGCAGCTGTCCGAGCGCTGCCGCAGCGAGCGCGCGGCGGAGAGGGCGCGCGGCATCGAGGAGGTGAAGAAGATATGCCGCCTGCGTCTCCAGGGCCTCGTGCGC
This sequence comes from Istiophorus platypterus, assembly GCA_016859345.1. NCBI lineage: Eukaryota > Metazoa > Chordata > Actinopteri > Istiophoriformes > Istiophoridae > Istiophorus > Istiophorus platypterus. The sequence continues at coordinate 5,207,655 of CM029125.1, read as the reverse complement.
CCCGACGCGCCCAACAGGTTATGACCCGTCAATCACCGGAGCTGACGTCGGACTCCACCTGGACGCAGAGACCGTCGTCGCCATCGGACCCATGCGCGTTGTGATCTTTCTTTTATTTCAAATTTATTCTCTGCGGTTCTCGCCCATCACACTGTATAATTCACGTTTCAAACAATAAAATATATGGAACATTGATTACGACTTTTGCAATTCACATGATTTAGGCTTATACACACACACGTGAACATTGATAATATTGCATTATTATGCCATCTGGTGTCCGGGGGGAAAAAAAAGAATCTCCAAGCGCGTCGGTGAAGTGGGACGAAGATCCGTCCCTCCAGTCCATAAATGACACGCCGTCATATCCAGTGAGGGGACTGATCCCTGAGAGAATTCAAGGAGATCTGAGTAAAAGGGGGACATTGGTTAAAAAATGCCAGGTCACACCCTGACTTAAAGGGAGGCTGTTTCACTAATTCCAATGTCAGCAGCCAAATTATGCACCGACGGTTTCTAAAAATATGTATCCTTTGAAACGGTGCTGCCTTGAAATACGGACCCTTTAGCCTCCTTCTATAGGGTTTCCACCTTCCCAGCATTCCCGCAGGTCGTAGTCCAGAGGACAAGTGTCCCCTGCGGCCCTACGCGGGCTCTCTGGACCCAGGAGTGGCGAGAGAGTGAGCGCGCAGCGGGGAAACGGGCGGCGTGGCCGTCAGGGGTCCGTTCGTGGAGGACACCCCTCCCGCGGCCTCCCCCTGGTCCCCGGAGGTGATGGAGGAGTCCTGGTCCGGGTCGGCGGCCCTCGCCTTCCTCCGGTCCTCCTCCTTCTTCCACTTCATGCGCCGGTTCTGGAACCAGATCTTGATGTGGCGCTCGGTCAGGCTGAGGGTCAGCGCCAGCTCCACGCGCCGCGGCCTGGAGATGTAGCGGTTGAACAGGAACTCCTTCTCGAGCTCCAGCAGCTGGGCGCGCGTGTAGGCCGTCCTCGTGCGTTTGTTTTCCTCGGCCTCGGCCATCACGTACGTCCCTGGAGGCAGGTAAACATTTAGCCCCGGTGTCTCTAAGAGTCAGATTGTATTATGGTATTTAAAGGTTTATTACCAGCTTTGTCTGGACTGGATCTCGATAAATCTAATTTTTAAAACCACCGTGTTAATAATACCCTCAGCTGCTTCTTTTTAAAGCCTGAAATGATCTATTTGCTTTATTAGAAACGCCCGGGGTTTTGACCACTCCACAGACTCCTCCAGAAACCACAGTGCATATTTGTCTTATGATAGCCATTTAAAATAAACATGTATTCATCTGGAATTTACGGTCATTTGAGATTCAACCCAAAATATACTTCCTTTAAAATTCAGAAGCAACGGGTGACGCGAGGAATCTCTAAAGCTGTGATACGCTCTTAGGGGGGAAAAAAAATCTAAATCGCAAAAACACTCTGGATGAAGATTTTAGAGATGATTGTGGGATAAATTATTTTCGAGATTAGGATTATGATTCGGTTTAGATAAACCACAGGTTGCTGCTTTCTTTTACTAGAGACAAAAAAAGAATATTTTCGTGCCATGTGTATATAAAGATCTACAATTCACCACAGTGATAAGAAGGCGACGAAACGTTAAAAGTAGTTTTCGCTGAGAAATAAGTGGTTCGTTGTCTGTTGATACGGTTTAGTCACTTTCACGCAGTTTTATTGGTTTGTTTTTCTTTTCTTCTAATGGCTGAATTACTGAAGTGTGATTATTATTCCCCCCCCCCCGGGAACCCAGAGAGTCCTGGGCCTGATGAGGACCACGGTTTGGTGGATGAACTCAGTTGAGGATTGATCTGATTTATTTTACCTCGAAATCTGACTTTAAACGCCTATCAAAATTAATGGTGGGGGGGGGGGTATGTATTCCTAGATTATTCTACAGTTAGACACCCACCACTTGTTTAATATGGGGCTTTTAAATTCCGTACTCAGGTATTTCATTGAACTTACATGTTCTGCAAAAGACGAATATTACCACAGTTAAACTGATTGAGAAAAAATAATCCCCAAATGTCTTTTTGTGTTGATTCAAACTGAAATTAAAATTGGAAGTACAGGTAAATTTTTATTTTTAATTAAAAGTTTCATTGTGACATTTTTTTCTGACGGTAAAAATCGTTGACTGTTCAAATACCTGTTTTTCATGGTACAAACAACAGTTTTTAAGCTTTGCGTCCTTTTATTGCTTTGGACATATCGTAGTAGGCCTGTTTTAGAAACATTTTACAATTTCCCACAACCGCATCTTCGGTATGAGAGCTCATATTAATGTCATCTCAAATGTTTCAAAACCACCTGTAGCTTATTTCTTTAAAAAAAACAACAACAACAACAACAAAAAAAAAAATACCCTAGTTCACAGTCAATATAAAATCCCCATGTTTTTTTCCTCATTATGTTGCCAGGCCTACATCACGACTTGTGCTCCGCGGTATCCAGCCATAATCTGCTGTGGAGGTAGGTGAACCTGTTTTGTAGAGACAGAACCGTCATTTCTGTGAGGGTGAGACATTTCTGGCCTTTTTTAACTGACTGACGAGCTGAACCGAAACGCCCGGGGTCGTGTCGTCGGGAGCGTGGTGCACTATGGCGTCACTATTGGTCTCATAAAGGCTCGGATAAAACTAGTGCGAAGACTACAGTGTAATGGCGTAAACAAAACTGTCCATGTATTTTAATCTGAGGATATTGTTTGATAAGCAGTAACAATGGAATCAACGAGAGACCCGCTGTGAGAAATCCGCTGATCAGACTCAGTTGGTCTCCATTCAGTGATTCTCTTTATTATGATTTGAAACAAAAGTCATTTGCTGTTATGTAGCGGCTTTAGGGTTTTTACCTGCCCACTGTCCCTTCCAGGAGTGTGAGTGGGATTTTGTAGTTTTCATCCAGGGGAACGGGAGGTGATATCTGCTCTGTTCTCCCGTGTCTCCGTAACCCGCGGCGGGCTGGAGAGCCTGCTGCTGGAGCCCCTGCGGGTGGTGCAGCTGAGGCACAGCGGGATCCTCTTGCAAGTTGGGTAGACTGTAAGAGGGGGCAATGTCAGGAAGACCGGCCTGCTCCAGGGCTCCCATAGAATGCGACGTGTAGACGGAGTGCACCTGCCGGTTCATGTAGAGGCAGGGCGGCGGGCTGTGGCTGTAGTCCTCGCCCTCTGGTCTCTGGTAGGCGCAGGAGTCTTTAAAAACCTGCGAGGGGTAGTAGTGATCTTCCCGATTCATGGCTGCCGAGGAACCGAGGCTGCGGGGCCGTTTGCGCGCACATGTACCGTACCTGCGCCCTGGCTCGGCGTGTACTTTCTGCTCTACCTGCCTCTGGCGCAACTGCGGGGCCCCTGCGGCTCCACTCAGGTGTGTCACTGAGTCACCATGTGACTCTGCCGCGCACAAGCCATTGGTTTCACTGTTTACTCAATACGGCGGATCTATAGCCCCTCAGTTACCAGGATATTCTGCAGCCTGTGGGATTTTTTTTCTTCAGTACATTGAACAGAACGCCTGCCCGAGCGTAATTCAATGTCCCTCTGTAAATACCGGAACGTTTACCCGGCATCCACCTGAGTTTGCCCCCGCGGCGGCAACAGAATATCTGGGAGCCCGCGTCCACACATAGAAGCTGGCTAAAGGGGCGCTTGTTTAAGTCTGGAGCGCACGACGGAAACGCGCTTCCCGTGTAGGATCGCTCTCAAACAACGCAGCCATCGACAATTTATATGGATTGAACTCTTGTCCGCACACTGCGGCTGATAAATCGATATGGATGGGTGCAAACATTGGCTGACCCGCGAGATAAGAGACCTGGATGGAGAGAGAGTTGTCTTGGAAACTCTGGTGACAAGCTCAAACACCGAAAGCACCCCCCCCCCCCTTTGTCTACACCTCTCTGACTTTTAAAATGTACCCATTACACTTCTGCAAATGCATCATTTAACACCATTTAGTCCGTGCGGCCCCACGGTCCCTGCACGATGGGCCCTTGACGATAACAAACACGGTGCTGCACTCGCCATGTTTGCAAGCCATTAGCCTTTAGCGGCCGCGCGTCTTCGCCCCATTAAACGCCAGCTCTCGCGGTAAACCAATTAGGCTGGAGTGAGCAACAGAACTCAATTAACCGGCCTTGCGCACGGAGCCCGTCTGCACAGCCCCGTCGGCTCTCCTGCCCCTTTACGCAACATTCAGAGCCTCTGCTATATGATAGGTGTAATTTGCCTATTTTTTTCTGGTAAACTGTACTGCACGATGGGGCTTTTACCTTGATAGTGTGTATCTATAGACTATTTGCACTGAGTTCTTCAAAAGCAATTATTGCACTTTCCACGGTATCTTAATGGGGCACTCAGAGATGCAATAAAGTTCAAGTAAACCAATTCTATACAAATCAGCCCCTGCACCGGGGCTTAATGGTGTTTATATTTGATCATTGTTTCAAAGAGGAAGGAAACAGTTAACCGAAGCTATTCTCCACTACAGTGGAGAAGGACAAGGTGATTTATGAAGCATGAGGGGCGTTAAAGGCATTTTAGCCGACTTTACAGACAGAATTTTTGACATAATGGCTTAGGCGAGGAGCAAGGTTGTTCAACTATAATAGACCTCTGGGTAATCGTGGCCGCAGAGACTGGCAGTTGCCACGTTTATAAAACGCTCTGGATGTGGAACAATAAAAGAGTGTAACCTTAAACACACGGACAAAGGCCAAATGGATAGGAAAGATATAAATAGCATTGCAACACTGTCAACGCTTGAATCTGTTTTCCTAAGAAATAAAAACACTCTTTTACACGTACAATTACTGTATATTATATCTGACTTTAGTCATAAGAGTATTATTGTTATTTTTTTGTTATTATTATTATCATTGTTGTTTTAGTAGTGATAGCTATCGTTTCTATCACATCCTGGTTAAATAATTATTACTCTATTTCATGCTGTAGACAACTTATTTGAGGACTTGGGTAAAAGTAGGAGTGTCAGGATTTTTTTTTTCTCCTTTGACAAACAAAGCCGTTTCTGATAGCTGGTATAAAAAAAATAAAAAAGTTGGACACGCGATAAAATGTGCTTACACACTGGCGACAGCAGTTCGGCTCATGTAAACATTATAACCGGTGAATAATGGTGGAAGGATGGTAATGACGTTATAATAGAAATCAAAGCTCCTCTACTGCAGGTGAAACAGAATTACACCAAAGCTTGTGTTATGTGAGGGGGGGGGGTCAACGTTTCTTATTTCCTGAGCTGTTTTATTCCCTCATTTTGAGGATTTTTTTTTTTTGTGGTTGGGTAAAACCCCTGGATGTGTGAGAAATTTACGGGAATCGACAAAACCTATAATACGGCTGTAACCTCAAAAGTTAACAGTCAGTTGACTAACTTGCAAGACAATGTCCACCTTGTCTCTCTGCGGGGAGAAAAGGTGCGGTCTCTTTTTTTTTATCAGCAGGAAGAAAAAAGTAAACTGGGTGTCTTCTCTGGCCCCGGGACTCCAGCAGCCCCGTGAGCCGCGCTGGCTGGTCGGGAAACAGTTTCAGGTTTATCCGCCTCTGTGTTTCCCTGGAATAGGGAGTGGCCGCGGGACAAGCGCTGCCCCTCCCCAAAGCAGAACAGCTTTATTTATGAGCTCTGTTTCTGCTCTGGCCGTCATCCCCGGGCCTCCTGCCTCTGTGTCTGTAACTCCTCTCTTTGTCCCCGTCCTCGTTCTTGTCATAACTCCGAACCTCCCTGTGATGATTGTTATGGTCTGCGCGGCCCCCGTTGCTCCTTCGGTCTCTGGGGGGGGATCCGCTTCGGTCGCGGCTTCCGTCCGGGGTCTGGCTCCCCAGGCGCCCTCTCGCGGCCGGGTGTCCCTCCCCGGGCTCGCCGGTGCGCCGCTGCAGGCCGGTGGAGCGCAGGGTGTTGAGGAGGAAGCGCTTGTTGGTGCTCCGCAGGGGACACTTTAACCTGACAGGAGATTAAACAAAAGGTTTTAACTCTGATATATCAGACACTGTAACACAGCAGGTTAGATGTGTTAGATTTAGCTGTGTGACAAGAGAAACGATGGGATGTGATCACTACCATTTACTTAAGAGGGAATCAGACACCTGTGTTTTCATTAATAAGCCACTGAGGACACTTAGAAAAATAATGTAGGGGACATGACCTAAGATCTGGGGGTTATAGAAGCACAGAATGAGTTATAAAATGGTTAGTTTATAGGACTTAAACATAATTTAACTACTCTGAAGCCAACAAATAAATAAACAAGTCAGCGTGTCATATCTCTCTTATTCAATTTAGAGCTTTCATAAATATGTTTGTGTTAATTCAGGCTGGAAAATAAAATATACAGAAACTAAATAAAAAGTTTACAGGATAAAAAAAGGAAACATTTAAAAACGAAATGGGACTTGAGTTACATACACTAGGGGATTTAGTAATTCAAGTTCTTCTCGCTGATATTTTTAATAGTTTTGTGATTACTTTTATTAGTGTGTATGTGTTTGTGATGATGACTGCTTCATGTAACTGAATTGTCTGGTTAGGATACTGCATATACGCAATTTGCTCTCAGGTCTCGCTTGTAAAACAGATCATGATCTCACTAAGATGTCCTCAATAACATGAAGCCTGACAGAAAGCCACTTAATTTGGCTTCTCTATTGAAAATTATACAATCGTCTAGATGAAATGAGCAGCAAGGGTAAGAAAACAATGCATTTTGCTAGATGTACTGGCAAAATAAAATATCTCATTTCTTGATATCATTTTGAGGGCATTTTGGGGGATGGCCAATAAATACACACAATGAAAATTTGAAGAAACATTTGTAAACTGGCTTTAATTTCTATTTCACTTATCTAGAACCATACTTTAGGATTAGAAAATGTTTAATATAACAAACCTATTCAAAGCCCTACAAAAGACCAGTCATGTGATACAGTACTGACTTATTTTCTGGCACAAAGTAGTAAACACATTTTACTATGATGTAATTACAAAAGAAATGGAGTGGCTAAATATACTGCTTCTGTACCTAAAGGATTTTAATGGAGGGAACCTATCAAGTCCAATTTGATTTGTCACTAGGGGTTTTAAACTGTTTATTTTAAATGATTATTTCAAATGTCTGAATTGATAATAATACTCAAAAATCTTCAACACATGTTTTTGGAGTATAGTTTTGTTTATCTCCCTGTTTTAATTAATAGTGTCGAGTTTTATTGTGAGCTTGTACAATGCACCATGTATTGTAAATACATTCATGTGTAGCTCATGGGGATCTAAACACACACACGTAAAAATATAGTAGAGAATATGGCACAGATTTAAGAAAAAATCGTGCAAAGACTAAATCTAAAATTACAACCAGTAAGCTGCACACTCTGTTGCCACTGTACAAGTACAGCTCAGCTGATAGGCAGCAGTTAAATGTCCGCAAAGGACAGAAGTGTGCAAGCTGATACAGATGGCGCTGCAAACACATTGCTCACCATCCTGCAGGGCCCATGGTCTCTGCTCTCACCCGAGCCCTGTCGGTCTCCCTGAGGAGCTCCTCTATCGCACGCCTAGATGGACAAAACAAGAATGATGTCAGGAAACTGGCAGGGGTTGTGGACGACGATGGCACGAAGCCTCAAGGGGGAGCCAAAGGGGGTGGGGGTGGGGGGGTATATAAATTAAACTAGCGAGCGAAAACAGAGTGATGCAGAGTGTAGACGAGACAGTGAATCATTAGTGAGCGAACGAGGGACGGCGGCGGTGTCCCGGGTTGACCCGAGCTGCTGAATCAGCTGAGTCTAAGCCCTGATTTAGGCGACCTTTACCCACACGGCACGGTCCGCTAACGGTGCCTGACACCGTGACGGGGATTCCTCACGACCACTACACACCCACGACAAATACAAACAGCTGTGGGCCAAAAATACCCGCGTCCCACCCGCTGGACGGGCGCAGAGGTTTCGGAGGAAAACTAGCCGGTGGCGTGTCGGAGGAGCCGCTGGAGACCGAGGGTCGACAGCAACGTCGTTACCTACTTTTCCAGTTCGTTGTCCTCCGCCATCGCTTTGCGTTCAATCACACGTTGTGGCGACGTCGATTCATCTGAAGAAAAATATCGACGATTTCAGGTTAATTAACGCGACGTCGTTTTGTTGTTTACTTCCGTGTGAGGTCCTCCCGCCGAGGACCCCTGTGTTTTTGGGCGTCCTCGCCGACTGCCTGACTGCTTCACAAAAGGAAGAAAAAAGAAAAACACAAAAAAACAACATATGATAGTTTCATGCGAAATGGATCAAGTCTTTTGAGTTTTGAGTTGTGTTTATTTATATGGTCTGAAGCAAACAATTGGTGGTGGAAGAAGTGTTCACTTTATTAACGGTGGCACACGCACGGGTCCTGTAGCCTGAATTAAAACAGGTAGGAATTGCCAGCAACATGTGCTCGTTGTATACAAACTAAAAGGACTCATTATGCACCATGCATTCATAATCGAGGATAATATCACAGCTGCTTGGTGTGGAGCCAGTTTATAACATAGCAGTTGGGCTTTTTAATCTGTATCATTGCTTCATATTTTTTTTAGGTTGATTTTATCTGCTACGCAGGCTTGCTAATATCAAGGCAAATCATCAGACACTTGTCCCTATTAACATGATAGATTATTTTCCTTTATTAAAGACCTGTTGTTTTATCAGATCGCCGAGACTCGTAGGCACTTGCTTTTTTTTTCATTTATTAATGGCTTATCACCGATCTACAAAGAACTACATTATTATTTATTAACCATTATTCAAAGCCATTAGGTACAAATTAAAAACTATAAAGAAGTGCCTCATGAAACTGTATTTTATTGGCATAATCTTCCTTTACAATTTAAAACCTAATGATAGTTTTACTGTACTACAGTTTGTGGCAGTGCAATATAACTATTAATCTTGAGATAGCCTGACTTTACAAAAAAAAACAAAAAAGATAATCTTTATCATTCTAAAATAATAGTAGCATCTAAAATAATAGACAATAATTTATTTGTGCGTGTGTGTGTGAGAGAGCGTGTGCGTAAGCGCAGGCGGCTCGGAAGCCACCCCCGACTTTCTTCCGGATTGACAGCCGCAGACCCCGCCCCTCCCCCGTTGACGGACAACAGTGGGCGGGGCCAGCGCCGCCAAAGGCACGGGGGCGTTTTCGTGCGGGTTTGCGGAAGGGTCCGTTGCGGTGAATGCGTGATCGAGGTCCCGCTAGATAATAGTCCCCCTTTTTGGGGCCGGAGTGCGCGGCGCGGAGGAGCAGTGAGAATAGGTAACAATGCATCTGCATACATCCACCGCCTGCATGAACGGTGTCAGTGCGTGGCTGGTCTTTGCGTTGATATTTTCCATTGTTGCTTCATCTGTCCTCGCTTTTCCGCTCGTGGAGGGTGGGATGGAGTCAGACAGATGGGGGCAATGATTTAAAAAAAAATGCTCTTGTCTGATCAAACGTGTTCAACGCCCACGAGTTGCTTATAGATCATGACACTGCAGTTGGTGCGTTGCCAAGGTAAAAATTAGGACTGTGACAATTGTGGGGGGGGAAAGGGTCGCAAATCTCAATTAAATCAGTGTCAGTTTTTGTTGTTATCATTGCTTGTCTGTCTGACTGTTGAGAAAAAAGCAGCCTTGTGCAACAGACCTTGCAGAACAGCAGCAGGCCTGTTCTTCCAAGTGGCCTTTCTGGATTTTTTTTTTTTTTTTAAGATAAAAGACGATGAGATGGGGTTTTATGAAAATGTAGGCTAAGCCGGCAGGACCCGAGATTTTAAATCTGTAGCCTGAAACATCATCTCATTCTGTCTGAAAATGTCATTCCTGCACTGTGAGGTAGTCTACGGCTTGTTCCTGTGTGGTAAGATTAGATTGTCATCTCTGAAAAAAATGAAAAATGAGCAGAGACAGGTGCAGGGCCAAGACTGTTATTTATTAATATAGTAAGCATTGCAATGACAATAACAGCATGGCCTTGGACTCCTACACGGACACCTGCAAACACACACACACACTCACACACATACACACCGTACACTGAGCTTAAAAGAAAGATATTTCACAAGCGTTTGCCAGTTTTCATATGAGTTGTGTAAAGGAATCTGTTGCTACAGGGTCCAGCGATGTTTAAAATAGATTTAAGTGCTTTTCATAGCCTGGCTCTTAAATGCTGCCACAGTGAAAACCCGAGGACTTTACTTATTGATAAAGACTATTTGCAGGATCTGGTACCTAAAAAGCATGGAGTATGTGTGTGTTTGGTTCTGCGTGTGTAGACTTGTGCTTGCATGTCTACAAGTGTGTGTGTGTGTGTGTGTGTGTGTGTGTGTGTGTGAGATGTGGTGATGTCACAGCTTTGTTATAGGAACAGAGGAGCCTTGTGTCCTAATGATTAATTCATGTCCAGCTGCGGGATAGAGACAGAAGCAGCCAGTCACACACAGACAGGAGCACGTACTTAAAGGAGGCTGAAATAAGTAACTACCGGCCCGGTAGCCAAGGAGACAGGAGAGACAGGTTGTCACAGAAATGGGTGGCAACGGAGAAGGGACGAAAAAAGCAGCAAAAAAGGACCGAGGGGGCTCTCATCACCGCCGTCGTCGCCTGCGCTGTCTGACAAGCGTTCGGGCTTTACCAGGGAGGAGCAGAGCATCCTGCTGAGAGAAGTGCATCTGTTGTGTGACTCCTCTGCATCCTTCTCCGGCTACACTCTGAATGTCAAGCCCCACTGAGCAGATCAGGCTCCAGGTCGTCATGGAGACAGGAGCAGACCCTCGCTGGAACAGAGGCAGGTAGTCACTGTGGCTTGGCTGGCCTGCCGTGTGCTGAGGCACGCCCTCTGCTGTCCGCCGGTAGCACCAGGGCCTCAGAGGGGCTCGGGCTAATAGGGGGGGGGTCTGAAAGGCTTTGGATGTGAAGCGCTGTGGAAGTGATCAGCGTATACAGAGTGCATTAGCTCTGGGGACTCACTCGGCTCGGTGGAGCGCTGTATTTCAAGACTTTGCTTTAGGCATGTTCTCTTCCTGTTGCAGAGGAGACTGAGTGCATCTACTTTACTTGGCCTGAACCAAAAATATCAAGTTTGCTGAGGGGAACGTTTAAATAATTTCCACTTTTTTCTTGTCTTTTTCGTTTTCTTTTCTTTCATGGCTTTTACTGCCTTTCATCTCCCACCTGTTCTCTTTCTTATCTTATTTTCTTTTTCTGTTTTTTTTATGCCTCTTTCAGATTTTTACATCCCATTAATCCCACTCACCCCTCTTCTTATCTCTTTCTCTGCTCCTTTCTTCCTCTTTCTGGCACTATTTTCCCTCACTGTCGCTTTCCCAATCCCACCTCCTCTGATCTGTGTCCTCTCTCTGCCTCAATCCCAGATAATTCCCTCTCTGTGGAATTGGAAGATTGCAGCAGGCGAGAGCAAAAGAGAGATTATACTGCCAGATTACTGGACAGGAGCAGCAATACATAATCTCAGCACACTCACTGTCACACACACACACACACACACACACACACTGCCCCTCTCTAGCTCATGCAGGCAGTGTATGCCCACGTGCACAAAGCATTTGCCACATGAATAAATGCACGAGCATATAATCAGACACTTGTTGTTTTTCAGAAACAGCTGTTTAACCCTCTTGCTTTGCGCTCTGACCTGCAGGGTGATGTGCCATCATCCACTGGGGGGCATCTGTCCTCTCTGCACCTTGTTCATCCTCTGAAGCTTATGGGATAGGAGTGTGTGTGCCCCTTCCCAACACTGCAGCCCAACTGGAGCCATTTGTGCCAAAGCTGAGTTGCGCCGAAGGAGCAGAGATGGGCAGCCCGGGCTGTGAGGTGGCTCTAGCTGGGCCGGTGGAGCCAGCGCTGGAGGCTCTGTGCCTTGAGTGCGGCCAAATCCACCGCAACTGGGAGAACCACCTTTACAACTACCGCCTGGAAGTGGACGACGACCTGGTGTGCCACATCTGCCTGCAGCCGCTAGTGCAGCCGCTGGACACGCCGTGCGGACACACCTTCTGCGCGCGCTGCCTGCGCAGCTTCCTCCAGGAGAGGGACTTCTGCCCTCTGGACAGGACGCGGCTACAGCTTCAGGCTTGCCGCAGGTCCAGCATACTGGTTCACAAGCTGCTGGACAAGCTGTCCGTTTCCTGCCCTTTGACCCCAGTTTGCTCCCTCAGCATGCCACGATGTGATCTGGAAGCACACCTCAAACACAGGTAATGAAGCTCATATGGAGACATAGTAGATGGACACTTGCATGAGAATGTGAGAGCTGGAGGCAAAGATACTTGCACATACTCGGATCAAAAACTACACATACATGACAGGCAGCTTTTCCTAAGCTTTATACAGGTAAAGCAGCTTTATTACGTATGTTGGAGTCAAAGAGAAGATTAGCAAAGACATCAGCTAGTTAGTTACAAGTATGTTAATCCTTAAAGTCATTTTTAAAGCAAAAACGCCATAAATTTACTGCTTAAATATTTGCTGGTTTGCTCTGTCTTTTATGGTTGTAAACTTTATACTTTTGGGTTCTTAACATTTGCACAGATGTAACACACAAGTTGAAGCCATAGCTTTTGCCTCTGGGAAGTTGTAACAGATATCTTTCCAATTGTATAGACATTTTATAGACCAAGTAATCGACAGATTAATCGATAATATAAAAAAACTGTTAGTTGCAACTCTTGTCACCTTGTATAACTTTAAAAACGATACCAACCATCCCTCATGATTTGGCTTGTATCTGGCAGGAACATTTGGCGATATCATTAATCTTAGTCCAGATCAGTTAGACTTTCCTGCCATCCTTAACCTTAAAGGTTTCCCGCCGTCCACACGCATTGGCTTTTGGCCCATTTGGACCAGGTGCTGTGAGACCCTGAGGGGATTATTGGGCTGTAGGTCATGTGACGGGGGATTAGTGGTTCCCTACCACAGTCATGGGTTGGCCGACCAGGAGCTCCATGTTCTTATTCTGCCATCATGCTGAGCAACTTCAACAGCAGAGACCTTTTCAACCACTTCTTCTGTGAGACAGCCAAGGGCAACCCTGGGCTGTGGTGAGTCAAACACGGCGGGATGTGAGGTCTGCGTGACTTGGGATGACAAAATGTCATTTCCCAATTCACGTTTTTTTTCCCATTTGCCTCTAAATTTATCCTTTTTTGCTCTCTCATTCTTGCTGTCTTTGTTGCCCAGTCTTGTACAGAAACAGAAGGCTAGGTGTGTGTGTGTGTGTGTGTTTGTCTATGCATCAGCGTTGCCATAGGGAAAACTCAAAAAAAAAATGGTTGTTGTTGTGAGTTGTTGGATGTAGTGAAGTTCAGGAGGAGATCTATATAAATATAGCAGTTGGAGAATTTACACAACATTATAGATATTTTACTTTTCTTAGTTGAGATATTTTGGGTAAAAACTGCTTTAAATGTGTAAAATATAAGTGAAGTTGAAGGGAACAAGATTAAAATTAGTGTTATTAATTTAGGAGCAGACATCTAGAAAATGTAATTTCTCTAGATTGTTTCTGTTGCTAAGGAAACATCCACATTAACCTACTGACTGATTGTCTGGTGACTACCCAACACCTTGGTAAAGTCAAGGAGATTTTCCTTAACAGGCTCACAGTAACAAGCTATTGCTAACAAGCTGTTAAAAGCTCTTCTAAATCAGCTGTTTTTACGGGGGAACCCTGCCATACTTCTTTAAGTGAGACCATGTGGCTTTTGCTAAATAACAGAAACCGGGTGACAATTAAAAGTGGATGTTAAAATGTAGTGTAAAAGTAGCAAGTAACAAATGGAGAGGAGATAAAAGTAAGCAAACCGACTTGGTCCCATGGCAGTATCAGGATAAAGTTGGCCGACATTAGCTGACATTAGTCACCAGGCAGTGGCCACACCAGACCAAGTGAGGCTATAGCAGCAAAAAGTCCAGTTGTATTAAATTAAATTAAGAATTTTGCTCTTACAATTAAAAAAGTGTTACAATTCCGAGAGACTTTAATTCTTACAAAAGAGACTTTAATTCTTACAAAAGTCTTACAATTAAAAGTGTGTGTGTTTGTTATTGCTTATAAATTCAATTTTTTTTTAATTGTAAGAGCAAAATTCTGTTCATCATCTTTCAGAAGTGACATAATTGCACTTTATTTGTGTCCATGTTCAAAAATATTCCAAAACAAGAAAACAGAAGAAGTTCCTGAACTTTTTGGTTGTATTTCTTTTAGCTAAGACTAAAGCCATCAGAGCTAAGGCTCAGTATCTCATAGATGCAGCCCATTTAAGCCTTAAAGTCGTGGACAGTCTCCTTGTCCGAGTCTTTTTATTCAATCACATCAGCGGATGGGTGCGTCCCAGCCAAGTTTGCTGTTTCAGGGAAGACAAGGAGAGACGGTTTAAGGCAGATCAAACGAGGTCACCGTGAGGACTAACGTGACATTCTTTAGTAAAGATTAAACCTCGGTCCCACGTGGGCTCGCCGCTCCCCTGCCCTGCAGACTTAGGTCCTAGATAGTAACAGGAGCCAAGAGTTCGCTGTGGCTGTGGGACTTTGTCAGTCAACATTGTTTATGGTGAAGATTAGGGACGGGACACTGGACAGTAGATTAAAAGATGAGAGTGCCAAGCCGCGGTGGTCAAGGTGGCACGGTTGATCTTGTTACTGATGGCGTGTATGTGTGAGTGCTGAGGTACTTTCACTGTTCCCAAACCAAAGTACTTGACTTAAAAACCTCTATATGAGATTAACCTTTTTTTGTTTGTTTGTTTGTTTGTTTGTTTGTTTTTATGTTTTAAAGTTCTCCCTTTTTTCTCCCAAAGTTCTTCTTGCTCTTGGTGAAAAAAGGCCAGGCATCAAAGATACATGTGAAAGAGAATTAATTAAGAAAAGAAGCCCATAGTAAGAGAAAACCTACAGCAGGTTGGTGAGGGTTTCTTGTTTCGAACAAGGGCAAAGAGTCTGTTTTCTATGATCCTAATTTTATCGGGACATAGAAAAGGAAGAGCAGAAGTATCGTCATAATTCAACCAGCTCATAGCTGCCACTTAAAGCAAATACTTCAGAGTCAATTAAGGGTGAGATCACATTGATCCCTTGTGTCTGCCCGTCTGTGTTTATTTTTAATTCTTCTTTGGATAAGCGTATCTATTTGTGGGATAGGTGGATGCTCCCACCTCCATCAGATTTATGTTTGTTTTGATGGAAGAAGAAACACCTTGGAGAGGCTTAACTGCTCGGAACTGACACTGGTGTCATTCATTATCTAAGAATTTAAGTCATTTACGAAACAAAAATTCTTAATTTTCCTTTCAGTTCTTCTCAAAATTGATTACTTGCTGGGTTTCTTTGTTGATATCATGGTTAAAACTGAGTATCGTTTGGTTTGGACCTGTCCATTGGTCTAAACATTACTTTTTTCACTCTTTTCTTTTTCTTAATTGACTTACAGAGAAAATAATTGATAGATTTATATTATTTTATTGGCTGAATACAATAGACACAATCTACTGATGTTCACATATGCACATAAACAGTCATGCCATTACAAATACTCCCTCATATACTTATACAGTATAATCATTTGTGGTGTCCAAAACGAAAGAATCTGAAAAGAAAAACAAAAGAAACTTGCAGCACTATTCTCTGGTATTTTCTCTCCAGTCAGTGAGAGATCAGGGAGCCTGAACTGTGATTCAGCTTAGACCTTTCCTACAAAAATTGCTTTTTCACTTTACCCACTGATTCCCTCCTAGCTGCTCGCGACCCTGCACTCTGACCTCCTTCAAGAAGGGGACAGACAAAAAGAGAAATTCCCTGATGGGATCAGTTGCGTCACATTAAATTAACTGATGCTGAACCTGGTTTTCTTTACACATCAGATGGACTAACAAACTGACGCCTGTTGCTTGGTGAAAGGTGTCCCGGGACGCGGTGTCAGCAGACCAGCGTGGACGGTCCGAGATGCGAGAGCGGTGACGAACGAGCGATGGTGACCAGCCCTCCCAGGTCGCCCCGCTCCCCGCAGACAGACCTGAGGGACCGCACGCCCACTCCGCCCTCTGGACCAAATAACGCCTGCAGCAACGGGCCCGTGTGGACGGACGACGCTGGCCTTGACAACCCTGCCTTTGAGGAGAGCACAGAGGAAGACAGTGAGTCGATCCATTGTTTTTACCCATATTAAGAGATTTAGGTTGTCAGTGAAGCCAATAAAGTTTAGATTGATGAGACACAGCATTAATGGCAAACAGTTCTTAACCTCTCCCTGTCCTCAGGTGTGGTAGGGTTGGAGTGTGTGGTCCCCAGGGTGAAGCGGCCCCTCAGTAATCCCTGCATCCACCTCCTCCGCTCTGTCAGCTCCACCTCCTCTGGCTGGGACTGCCCCGAGTCCCCGCCTCTCTCTGCTGAAGAGGGTATGACATCACCTCCCCTATTTTGCTGAACATCATCTCAAAGAGCTGAATGCTAGAGATTTAAGATATGAAATATTGAAGCTTATCTTCCTTGCGAGTGTAAAAACTATAATCTCAGTCAACAGCTTAATCATGTTCAGCGAACATTATGATAAAGATGCGGGAGAAGCGGCTGTGTGATATGATTTGTGCATCCATCAGGCTGTGTGAAGTTGCCCTCGCTTCCTGAGGGAGAGATAACGGCCATCGAGGTCAACCGGGCAAACCCGTACGTCGAGTTGGGCATCAGCATCGTCGGGGGAAACGAGACGCCTCTCATCAACATCGTGATTCAGGAGGTTTACAGAGATGGCGTCATTGCACGAGATGGGAGGCTGCTGGCCGGGGATCAGATACTGCAGGTGGGGGACTTTTGAGATCATTGTCGGTTTTGTTTTTTTCACTGTTTTCAGGGAGGAATTGTTGAATAAATGAACAATTGCACCAAACATTGTGCCCTTTTTTCATATCAAAATAATTTTTTTGCCACTTCAGAGCTTTAATTAAACAATTACTGATTGTTTTTAATTTAAGTTTTCGTGATTATAGCAGCCGTTAAGGCAGGCAATAGTATCAGTACATGGGATTTGTGTACTGGTATATTATAACAGTCATTTACTACCTTTGTAAAGATTTCTTGAGGAGGGTTCAAGGATTATGATCTCAACTTATCGGAATAATGTGATATATGTTTCTGTATTTGTTATACCTAATTAAAGCTGCTACAAGCAATATTTATATATTTATAATGGATCCAACGATTATGTGTAATGTGAAAGGGATCACACATATATGACGTATCTAAAGAGAATTATCACCCAATTTTACAGTTGTTCTAATCTCTAAAGAGCATTTTTTAGTCTTTTAGCTCATTGCTTTGGTTTCAAGCCCACGGATGAACTGTTTTCACTGCTCTTGTCAACCGTATTTCCAGGAGGCAGCTCTTTTTTAAAGGAAAAGGACAGTGAATAGTGGACTTGCCCTTGTCAGGTGGCCAGACACATGTCCGTGTCTGCTCGATGTGTAAATAGGCAACTCTTTGCAAACACATTCGTACAGCAAAATGATAAGGAAATAGTAGGTCAGTATGGCACCAGGTAGCCAAAAAAACTCACTGAATCCAGATTGAATTTCCCTAAATTTCCTTTAACATCTCTCTCCCAAGGTCAACAATGTGGACATCAGTAACGTGCCCCACAGTTTTGCCCGTTCTACGCTGGCACGCCCCTGCACCACCCTGCAGCTGACTGTGCTCAGGGAGCGTCGCTGCGCCTCCCGGGCGCCTCCCTCGTCTTCCTCCTCCACCCCGGCTGTGCCCCACGCTCCCTGCTCCACCCCCGAGGGCACCCCGTGCAGCCCTGCCACACTGAGAATCACCTTACACAAGCGGGACTCGACAGAGCAGCTCGGCATCAAGCTGGTACGGCGAACCGATGAGTCGGGAGTGTTTGTGTTGGACCTGTTGGACGGAGGCCTGGCAGCAAAGGACGGCCGACTGCGGAGTAACGACCGCGTTTTGGCAGTCAACGAACAGGACCTACGCCACGGCACTCCGGAGCAGGCCGCGCAGATTATACAGGTTCATTTATGCCAGATTTCTTTTGAAAATGTGGAGAGTTGATTGAGGAAATAAGCAAAAGAAATTACTTCAGATTTCGTTGTAGTAACTGACTCATGGCTATGACTCTCTAGGCGAGTGGAGAGCGAGTCCACCTGCTCATTGGCCGACCCAGCAAGCCAACTCCGCCCCCGCCGCCAAAATCAAGCTCCACCAGAGACCTCTACTGCCTTGATCACTTCCTGCCTAACCACAGCTCTACCCCGAGTCCTGTGCCCGTACAACTGTCCCGCACCAGCACCCACAGAGTGAGTAGGGGGCTTGTATATCTTTGTGTGTTAGTGTGTTTGTAGCAATGGGTTTGAATGGATTCTTTTAACATTTCAAGTATGTGTTTACATCTTAAATTGAGCAAGTACTTCTACTTGAAGATTCATATTTGCATCATAGGAATGAAGGAAATGATGATGATCGCTTGGGATTTATTTAAAAAAAAAAAAAATGACATTTTGTGTTTATTTTAGTTAACGGGAAACTTTGATTAAAAAAATTCAATACAAATCCATATATATATATATATATATATATATATATATATATATATGTATGTATATATGTATGTATGTCCAAATAATAATTGAGCCTTAATAGTAAGTAGACTCAAGGACATTTACCTGTGAATGGTTCTGTTGCATTAAGGTTTAGCCTGTGTCCGTTTATGTGTGTAATTATGTTCCCAGGACCTTTCTCAGTGTGTGACCTGTAAGGAGAAACACATCACTGTAAAGAAGGAGCCCCACGAGTCTCTGGGCATGACTGTGGCAGGAGGGAGGGGCAGTAAGAGCGGGGAGCTGCCGATCTTCGTGACCAGCGTTCAACCACACGGCTGCTTGTCGAGGGACGGGCGGATCAAACGAGGTGAGCGCGGCCGAGTGTGCTCTGTTTGCATCAAAAACCAATTTGCATGTTGCCTAAGCAAAGCCACATTACTTTATACCCCATTCATCAATAGAAGGTGTGTCTCCCTGTTCCTTCAGGTGATGTTCTGCTGAGTATCAATGGGCAGGACTTAACATACCTGAGCCACAGCGAGGCCGTTGGCACCTTGAAGGCCAGCGCTGCCTCGCCCTCGGTCCAGCTTCGTGTGCTGGAGGTCAGCATGGTGGAAGAGCACGACCACGACGAGCTGCTGCCTCACACTCATGACAGCGACTTTGATGCCAACTGGTCCCCCTCGTGGGTCATGTGGTTGGGGCTTCCCAGGTAAACATACAGAGGACAGGAAGAATCACACAGGCAAAATACCATAATTCTGCATATAAATGTAGAATAATTATGATGTATTGCTTAAATGCAGAGCTATGAACAGATGTCTGAATATTATGTCTCTGCAGACCATGATAAATTAGCACTACGTCACATTTTGTATTTCTGATTTATTGTCATAATTAACTTCAGGTCAAAATTGTGGGCTTTCAGACTGGACATTGGGTGAATGGGTTTGGTTGAACATCAGGTTAGAAGTCATTGCTTGTTGCAGCTATTCTAAGTTCATTTGTCAAAGATTGCGATCACTAATTGAAAATGTGCAATATGAGTGAGCTGAGGTCAGTTTGAGGTTTGTAATGTCAATAATTCACATTTTCCAGGCCTCCTTTTTCTCTTTCTTTTCCTCTTCAGTTGTCTTTCCTGCCACTGATCTTTTCTTTCTACTCCTGACTAACTGTGTTCCTCAAATGATTCCCAGAAAAGTAGAGATATAATGCAAATATCATAAATTTTACTGATAGTAGATTAATTTGCTCATTGCCTTTAAAAAAAAATAGAATAGAAATTGAATAGAGTTCAATTTGCAAAAATACTTGTTTCTACAAATGTTTAAAAACAGATGAAGTGATACCACTGGATATTTTTCTAGTAATTTTTATACATTTATCTCTTTTTCTGTCTTTTTTCCTTAGTGGAGGATAAATGAATTCCCTATATCTATCAATCCCGCCCTCCCTCACTCAGCTCTCTCGCCTTTCCTTGCAGCTACCTGCATAGCAGTCACGAGATAGTGCTTCGGAGGAGCCACCCGGGCAGCTGGGGCTTCAGCATCGTTGGGGGATACGAGGAGAGCCACGGCAACCAGGCGTTCTTCATCAAGACCATCGTCCTCGGCACGCCTGCGTACTACGACGGCCGGCTCAAGTGAGTGATCAGTTGTTCATAGGTTAGCATCGATGTAGTGGAGAATTAGCAGGCTGATAAACTGGTGAGTGGAGTACAAGAAAAAAGAATTTTACCTACATTTCTTGTTTACATTTGTGTTACACTTTAAGAAAAATAGATTTAAGTTCTTGAAATTGTGAAGTAGTCATGTCAGTCCTACCAATAAATCACAACATATTCTTTTTGACCCCATCTTTATACACGATACAATTTTAAGTCGGGAAAATCTATCATAGGTTAAAAAAAAAAAGGTACTTAGTGCCAAAGTAGAGGTGGGACATTTTGTAAATGGGGGCCTTTGCTCTCTGGGGCATTCAGTAATTAATCTGACTGTTTCAGAGAATGTCCCAACGATAGCATTTATATTCAATTTAATTTCACACAACTGAACTGGGGCTGAACCCCAGTGAGATTTTATATTTTCTACTCCAGGGCTTCCTTCTCTCTACCTTCTCTGTCCCTGTAGTAAAAAAGAAACAAAAAGATTTTTGAGGTCATTCTCTAAGATCGCTAAGATTTACAGGATAATTCTGGTGATAATGTAAATTCTTCTTAATGTCAACTGATCAACAAAAATGAAAACAGAACAAGCAATAAGTCTATCTTACTAAAGACAAGATGCTCTATACTGTCGAGCTGTTTGAATGCCACCTAGCTCTGGCTGTCAGGCTCTATTTATATTCCGTAGTGAGTGGCCTCTCCGTGTCATCTCTAGGTGTGGAGATATGATCGTGGCGGTCAACGGCCTGTCGACAGCAGGAATGAGCCACTCCGCTCTGGTGCCCATGCTGAAGGAGCAGCGCAGCCGAGTGGCGCTGACCGTGGTCTCCTGGCCCGGCAGCCTGGTATAGCCGGGCGGGGGTCACGAGCAGGCTGCGCACCACGCCGAGTCCACCCAGAATGTTCTATATCGGGAACGACCTTGGCCAAAGTGAACTAGTACACGCTACTGTACATCGCTCCATACCGGGCTTAATCCAGGACCAAAAGCATTCAGAACTGTAGTAGACCCAGCAGGACTAAGCCTGTCCTGACCAGGCGGGAACTGATCCAGATCGTGCCACGTCACTCGACAGACTGCACTCACAAAACACACTGCTGTGTTCATATGGTCATGTGTTCACTCCCGCAGGGAGAATGGTACTGCAACTGTTAACAGGCGATCTGTGCTGTATTCACCTCACCAGGCAGTTGTAGAATCCAGGGCTGTATTCAGGTGGATGCATCGTTGTGGGTAGAGAGAGATTTAATAAAAGAGACAAAAAAAAAAAAAGTAGCCTGTGATCCTCTGTCATCTAGGATAATGACCTGTAATCACTTCAATCAAGATGTTCTGCAACACCAGCGCTGTATCCAGCTGAATAAGCCTCAGGCCTTATTAGAAAAACCTGCCGCACCCTGGGGGCTCAGCTACCCTTAGGCTCATCACCATGACAACCAGCTGTCCCATCAGCTGGAGTTTTATACGTGTGTGTGAATGTGTGTTCTGTTTGTTTAATAAACATTTCCTTCCAAGGATTAATTGCTTTACAAGATGCTTTTCCACTAGTGCGACTTGACCCCTCACAGGGCAGTTTAGCATGGTTTATGAGCAAGAGGCAGTTTATAGTAGCTGTACACCAAGACAGACATACAGTGCCAGTATAGTGCTGTATATAATGAGGCTTTATTTTTTTTATTCGCATAAAGAAACAGAAATATTGAGTGATTTTTCTTCACCATTAACAAACACATCAAAGCGGATATTTATGTAACGCAGCCTCAAGATTTGTTTCTATCCTCTAAAGTTGTACTGCGCAGCTTTGCAGCAAGCTTGTTGGCGTCCGCTTGATTGGCTGCAGCTGCCAGTCTGGCCTGCTGCGCCATGCGCCAGGGCTGATTCTTTTTAGGATGCAGTTTCTGGAAGGGAAATTTAGAAAAAATAAATTTGAATTTTAAAAAATACAAAAAAGGACAAGGAAATCAAATTTCCCATAAATGCAGGGAAGAAATAAACGATGCATTACCTTCAGCTTTTTCTTTGCTGGGTCATGCACCACTCCATGACGCCACAGGCTTTCCTAATTAACAGTGAGACCAGTTACCAACTACAGTGTATCGGCAATTTAATGGATCAAGTCATCCAAATCTCATCTTGTAGTAGTGTCTCATGTATAAGTGTTTTGATTGTTCGGGACTGCAGAAGATCTGCACTTGATCTGCACTGGAATACTTTGCGATCTCGAACCTCTTGTTTATTTATTTATTTTTTTTCCTGCCACCAAGACAACCAGGAAAATGAGGGTGTGTGTGTGTGTGTGTGCGCAGCTCAAAAAACACTGAAGTTTTTTTTTCCATGACTCATAATAATCTGGACCTTGTTCTGCACAGATTCACTGGTAACCATTCCCTCCAAAGGAAATAGCTCCATCACGCACAAGATCTAGATTATCTGTACAGACCATAGTGAATGCTGCAATTTTTTATAAATGTAGTTTTTCAATACTCAAATTCCATTCATCTCTTGTTGTGGCTGGGGGTGCAACAGTGTCAATATGCATATGCCAAAATCTTTAAAAAAAAAAGTAAAACCTAAACTATCAGCATGGCTGGATAGAACCATTTTGAAGTACTTAATGTTAATTTGGGTGAAATGACCCTTTTGAAGTTCAGGTTTACCTTCATGGCGAAGCTCTTCCCACAGCCAGCATAGGCACAGCTAAAAGGCTTCTTGCCCTCATGGTCTCCCAGTAAATGACTCTCCAAGTTGAAGCGACGGGTGAATTTTTTGTCACAGCCTCCTCTGGGGCACGGCAGCATCCTCTTCTCCCCAGAGTGGACGCGCAACTCGTGCTGGCGCAAGAACCAGCTGTTATTAAACTGCTTTTTGCACTCTGCACACGGCACCTTGACTGAGAACACAGAAATCATCGAAATACATCTTGCTGTTCAACGCAACAGGTCATGAGTAAACAACCTATGCAACGCAACAAAAAACAGACTTCTCATTACATATATTGAATATATTCTATGCATGCCTTTATGTTCTTTTCTGTGCTTCAGATATTCTGTCCATGTCTTTCCCTGGAAAGGACAGGCGTCAGCCTCACAAGGGTAACCTGCAGCAGTGGACAGGGGCGTTTTTTTTTCCCTTTTTCATTAAAACAAACTCATTAACAGTAAGAAAAAAAAGGCAATCGTGGTACCAACTAACCTTCATGCACTCTCTCATGGTGCTTCAGTTTTCCACAAGAGGGAAATTCTTTTGCACAGCCACTAAAAGTACAGCTATATCAAAGAGATACATATCAAAGTTGATAGGACAGATAAGAGTTCTAGTTATTCTTGCATCAGATTTGTAGCCACTTACTGAAAAGGCAGAGGCTGTTGGTGCTCACACTTGTGGGTTTTAAGTTGGTTCCTCTTGTTGAATTTCTTTCCACAGCCTTGATGGTCGCACTAAAAAACGACAGTAAGAGCAAGGGCAGCCCAGGAAAATCCCAACATGTCCACAACAAAGTAAAGAGGAAAAACGAGACAGTTTGGAAGATTATTGTACTTTATAGCGCTTCTCCTGGTGCTGGTGAACTCGAGCCATGTGGTTCTTCATGCTGGCGTTCGTGACGAAGGCCTCAGAGCACCCATCAGCCAAACACCTGGAGACCGCAGCAGGTAACAGTTCAGAAGGAGACACCAAAAAGATTCCATTTTACCTGGTAAAAATCAAATAGAGACACAGTGGCTTACTTGTGTGGTTTTTCCCCGCTGTGACTGAGCTCGTGCCTGGTGAGCTGATAGCGAGTGCAAAAGCTCTTGTCACAGTTCTCACAGGAGAATGGTTTCTGAGGTGAAGGAGACATTTGACATATAAACAACATCATTTACTGGTCAGTAATAGTCAAGCAAACGTCACATTAACTTAAAATATGCCACTTTAGCCTGAACTTCATCTTGTCCAGTGTTCGCATTTATTCTCTTTTCACCGCTTACCAATCCTGTGTGTTTGCAAAGATGAGCATCTAGCTTCCATGACTTACTGAATGTAGCTTTACAATCAAAAAACGAGCAAACGTAGCTTTTTTGACTTTGCAACCTCTCCCCCATCTTTAGTAATAGATGTTAGATGTGGTGTTGTGGTCACAGACAAAACTAGTAGTAAAGGGGCAGGACACTTACTGACCTACAAACCCTAGCTCACCTGTGCTTAATTTATCTTATTGGACTGTACCATTTAGGGGAAGAAAGGGGGTGCCCTACCTCGCTGAAACTGGAAAATATAAAACATGTTTAATACAACAAATAGTTAGGGTTTTTTTTTTTTTTAACCATTTACACTCTTAGAAAACCTCTTACTGCCTAATTGGCTATTTTCAGCAGTCACATTCACTTAACTGTGAAGGATTGTAGTACAGGTAATCCAACAGATGCTATAAAAGCATTTAAGCCCCTGAGTTTAATAGTGATCCCACTGTTACTCAAACATTATAAACGTCCATGACTCTTTCCCTTATGTTGATTGATTCAGGCTTTAAAAATGTCACACGGGCTCCTTGCAGTACGCGTCCCTATCTCCTGATCTGCGAGAGGCGACTGTCTGTCTCCATTAATCACGCACACACACATGGAGAATTTACTGCTCTAATCTTAATCTTATCAACCTTCCAATATTGCTTTCTGATAGGTATGATTTATTGTTTTCAGAAATTAGTCTTCAGTGAGTTCCTTTGTAACACACAAACCTGAAACTAAATCAACCTTTCACGGCCTTTAAAGCATGACTACGTAGTTTTGAAAGACGAAATGACAAACTCCTCCTCCTTCAAGTGGAAAGTTAAATTCATAAGCAATAAAATACACCATTGGTCAGTTCATAACAATAAGGTCTAAGGCAACAGCCTTATTTGGTCTAAATGCTCAATATGGCCAATAACTAATAGGTATTGTTTTCTAAGATCAGCGAACTTATGTTATAGTTGCTTTAATGCACAATGGACTTCACTGACTTTTTCCACTTGTGCTACTGTTGAAATAGTTTAGCATTTTAGCAAAATTTAGTATAAATATATACTCATAATTTAATATTATTTGCTAAACAGTAGCCACTGTTTAGCAAAGGTTAAATTGTCCGACTTTAAAGCTATATGACCTTTATCTGAACAGTAGCCACTTTGGCCACAAGTGACAATTATGGGATAATAGTAAATGCTCAGCGGTAGTGTAACAGTAGCACAAGTAGAGAAGAGCCATAGGCAAACTGGTTCTTTTACACAACAACATGTCTCTGAAGTTAAAAAGTCAAGGCTAACAAACATTAGCCACTGTAAGCTACTGGTTCATAAAAAACCAAGTTAGCAGCAAAAAATTCTCATTGCATTGAACTGTAACTGCAATGTTTTGGGTTTTTTTTAATTGTTTTTTTGGCTGTGAACTCAACTTTTAAATTGTACGAGGATGCTTTCTGCTATTTATGCTTTCAAAAGTAGATAATAGTACAAAGTCCTGTTTAAAATCCTAAAACTATCATTTATTGCAGCAGAAACTAAAATGTAGAAGCCTATGACAAATTTGTTAAAGTGAGAAAATGTAACTTTAAATCACGGTAACAGAGGCACAACTGAAGAAGAGTCATGAAGTGGACAAAACAAACAAACTGAATCAGAAGTGTCCGTTATATAGCGATATTAATATAAAGTTTGCTAACGTTAGTTAACAGTAGTCCCCATAGGTCACCACCTATTTCTTATACTAGATCCATTAAGCCTAAACAGCAAAACCCCTGGGAGGTATTGTACTGAGCCAGGGTGCGTTTGTTTGTTTCTGAATTCTGCTTATCGTGTGTAATATAATACAGATTACACAGTCAGGCTTTGAATAAAAAAAATTTTTAAAAAGACAAAAAAATTTTAAGCCAGACACACCAACAATCCAATAATATTATCTGCTTGTGTAAACACCAGAGATGACCCTCAGTGCCCATATGGCGCGCACTCGTGTGAAACCTTTGACTGAGTTTTGTGAATAAAGCCTATTGAGAGCCTGTTGGGCGTTACCTCAGTGCCCTCGCATGCTTCAGGTGAGCAGGCCCGGGTCAGTTAACACCGTTATCAGCCACCTCCTCTTCCCATCCGCCACCCCCCACCCCCCACCCCCATTCGCCTCCTCCTCTTCTGCTGTCAGGGCCGGGATCAATACAGCTGGCCCAATATCCACATATATGACCGTGCCTCCCCTGTCTCTGATAACCACACAGACTATCACCCCACCTATCACACACAGAGATACAGCTTGCACTCTGTTTGGCCTGAGGTGGGATTTCCTTGTGGCTTTATGAAACCCTCAGGCCTATCCCAAATACACACGGACCATGTGAACACACACCGTCACACCTTTGCACACTTGCAAGAAAGGAGAGTATGAGGGATGGTGAGGCCTTGAAGGGAGATAAGAACAATGTTTAACTGGGACTTAACCCCAGTGCAATGGAAGTGAATGGAATTTAATGAAATAACTAATTACATTTATTTAAGTAATGTACTTGACAGGATTTAAAAAAAAAACAAAACTCTGCAGCTTACTTGAGTATTTCTGTTTTATGCTACTTTACACAGTCCACTACATTTAAAGGGGGAATTTCGTACTTTTTACTCCATTACATTTGTGGCAATTAGTTATGAGTTACTTTTCAATATGAGATTTAGCATACAAAACCTCTGATGAACTTATAAAATACAATGAATGTTATAAATTACACTATGCAAAAAAAAAAGAAAAAATCTCTGCCTGCCACAACACTGAAATACTGGTAACACATTAATGCATCAATAGCAATCAATTTAATCATATAATCTATAATAATTTAACACTCTGGAAGGTTTCATTTTTCTTTGAATACACTTTTACTTTTGAGCACTTTTTTTTCGAAAAAATAATTATGTGCCTTTATCCAAGTACTGTTTTGAATGCAGAACTTTTTTTTTAAATAAAGACATATTAATCACATTTTAAAATTTTTCTTTTGCCTATTTAAATAAATTAATAAGTTTTTTTTGGTCTCTATTAGAGGAATAACATACCACACATAAAGGAGGAAATATGGATGCCTGTTGATCACTGATTTTATTACGGAATAACATTTAAAGTGTGCTGAACTGAGAAATAACTATAATTAATACAAAGTTTTTACACTGACATTCAGAATACCTGTTTAAATTTTTTTTTTTTAAATCTGTTACTACATACTTCAGTAGATCACAATATTTCCACTTGTTTCATAACATTGAACAATTATATTTGGAATTTAAAGAACAGCTCTTTCCAAATTAGCATCCCTATTTCTCTAAATAATCCACTGAAGGCACTGCAGTTTTCATATAGACTGGTTCTTATTGCTCCAGTGAAAGTTGACTCTGAGGTCTGTAGATTATCCGGAGAATTCAGGAGACTAGAAAGACGCATTGCTGCTGATACATTTCAGTGCTTTTAGCACCAGAAATGAAATCCCACTAATCTCTATTGTTCTAGGAAATCTCAGAGACAAATGTCAAACCCTGGTCACAAGAAACCAAAAATATCTATGTGACTAGATAAAAATAGAGATAAATGTGAGGAAAATGTGCTTTTGTTATTCGGCTAAAAGTGCCCTTTAAATTAAGCGTGATCCAGGTGCAGTGCCATGGTTGATAACAGTGAAATTTCACATCGTGCAACATTTCCAACATTTAGAACTCTTCTTGCATTAATGGTGCATGCCTGTCGGTGTCCATATTCAATTACCTACTGTTTGTGTGTGTGTGTTTGTGTGGTTAATATGTAACGCCCCGAGTCGATACAGCTGCTCTGAGCTGCTGGCTGAGCTGACAGACTCAATCTGTGTGTGTCAAACGTTGGTGATTAAGGAGTTCATAGTGCTCCACGGCTTTTATCCACAAGCCTCGTCTCTCTGCCCTCCTCCCTATAGCTTTGCTTTCTCTCCCTCCTTCTCTGTTTACCTTTTTCTTCCTTCAATAAGTAACCTCCATGAGTCAGTGCCACACATGACACCCCGTTGTATCTGTGAGAACACACACACAAAGGACCTACTGTAGATGCATAGGTAGGATTTAATTAAAAAAAATAGAATATATTCTTAAAAATTTACTAGATGAGGTCAGATATTGAAGGATTTTTTTTCCACTTTCATGGTTGTTTTTAAATAGGTTTCTTATAGGACATAGCAGCATGAATACACATTCACTCTGTTCAGTTAATGTATTTAAGGCTTTCGATCAGTGTTGGAAGCTGTGGGAATATACAAAAATGCAAAGATACAATTTCTCTTATCTAAATACTCCAAACAAAATCCAGACCTCACTGATCAATACCAAGGTCTTTGGCTGCCAACCCACTCATTGATTGACCAATTTTTTTTTTTACTCTGTTTTTCCAAGTTTTTTCCCTTCAGGTTGTTGGATACTTATTACTCTGCCCTGATAAGACCCATGTCTGAATTCCCTGACCTCCGGCCTTAGGGGTTATAAGGGTGAAGACAGACAACCCCTGCAGTTGATCTCTAAAAGCTGCCACCGTTGTCCATTCTAGGATTAATATACCTAAATCCATCCTCAACGTTTCTCTTTGAATAAAAATTCCAGTGATGCATCCACACAAATGAAACAACCTCGGACTGGTTGGTTGGGTTGGTTGCTGGCCTCCTGGCTCCTGATGGCTCTCACGCACGGACACTGCGTCCCATCAGCCGCTGGCCCTATCTCTGTAAACTGGTCCTAATTCGTGCAAATATTGGGTAAAGTACTGAGGTGGGATGAGATAACCTATTTGTCACATAACCAACCAGCCATTCAGCCTCCAACTGATTAAACAGCACACACGGAGTGCTCCAACACACACACACACACGGCACTGAAACACCATTGCAGGCAATTCACACACACACACAGAGGTTTGACTGATATAGAAATATATTAAACTTTTTTTATGGAGAGGAAAATACAAAATGAAAAAGTAAATGATGGAATAAAAAAGGTAATTCTGTATGTATATATGATAAAACTAAAAATATGAAACTATATATCAACCAGTGATTTTAGTGTCATATAGTCTCTATATTTTCTTCTCATTACTAAAGACATATTAAAATAAATATAACTTCTTTACCTCAGTGGGTGAATGGATTTGCTTAATGGAAACATTCTTTGGAAAATTGCCCTTGTCTATTTTGTTTGTTTTTTTTGGGGGGCAATTTCATGACCAACAAAAAATGATCGTGTTTAAGTGTTTAAGGGAACTGCTAGGTCATGGTCTGGCTTTATGCATTAAAAAAAATTACTATATTATGACCATATAGATAATAGTATATGTGGCTACAATAGTACCAGTGAATATCACAAATTACGTTAATACACATTAACCCCTATTCATTAAATTAAAAGCCATGTTTAGTGGCAGGCAGCAGAAAAAAAAGCTGATGCGTGTTCTAAGCCCAGCACATATCCTGGTGCATACTGCCACCTACTGCACTAACACAGCACAGACTCTGCCTGTGGCATTCACTAGAACAGGGCTTCATGGTATATTTTTATTTTCACAACTGCCCGACTGGGCTTGAGGTGCACACAACCACTAGCTCAGCATGCCACCAATGTTCTCTAGTCAGCCCTTGAGATCCAGTATCATTTAATTTCCCCTTACGGCAATTTTAAGGTAAATTCAAAAATAATCACCTTATTCCACTGTCCGATGGCATCAGATATATTCTGTGCTGGCTTTCTGCTGACACTATGTGAAATACTCAAACCCAGGACTCCATACTTTTACAGCTACACCATTCAGTAGGATTCAAAGACCCTAGGCGTCATGTGAGTTGCTGGCTGTGTAGCATGAGTGTATTACAAGTATGGAATATTCTAAAAACTAGAACGTTAAATAGTTGTCCTACTTTAACAGGCACAACAGGAGAAAGCCTCATCTCTGTGCCCTTTTCTGAAGTGATCAGGGATTCGAAGTGAAAACACTGCATAGGTGCGTGCGGAGCCATTAATTGCAGCTACTCAGTGAGCCTATTGACCTGACTAACCAGGGTGGCCAACTTGACTGGGCCAATCACTGACAGTGTGAATGGGATAAACCTTGGTGGATGTGACAGGTGTGGTGAAAAGATGTGGAATGCTTGTGACATGTGTGCCGGTCACTCTCAGATCGCCGGTGAAATAAAAAGTGCTTTTGATTTCATTTTAAGCAATCAAAAGAGGAGAATCATCACTGAGTGACAGCACTTCATGACATTTTCACATTCACACGCGTGGACAGATGACAATATGACAAGCAGTGTGTGTACAAATATTTTTTTATTCTGGTGAGCAGTTTATGCCATGAACTCATAGGGGATGGGCTCCAGTAGCTGTGGCTCGTTTTTCTTGGTGCTGACGAAGTGAGCCTCACGGGGAGGAGCAGGCTGTAGAGAAAGATGGGAAATTTAAGTCAAACAACAAACAGAAAATCCATAGAAAGCTGACAAAATAAATAATAAGCAGATCCCTTCCATTGTACTGTTGAACTGTTACCTAAAAATGTCTGGAAACTAAATTAAAAATTTAGATTGTTTTAATGTGATGTACACTAAAAAGGTAGATGGTTAGACCACCTGGGTTTATCAGTGCAAATGAATAATTTCTTTCACCAAGAAATCTGGTTGATATTCCACTTAAAAATTGGTTCATACCTGGCGCTTCAGTTCCACCCAGCTGTTTTTCTGCTTGGCCTCTAGCTTCTTGCTCTCGTTCTCTTTGACACGCTGCAGGAAACTGTCCCTGCTCTTTGAGTGCTTCACATGCTCAATGCGCACATTGATCCTCTTGGCCAGGATCTTGCCCCTGTGAGACCCCAAAGGATAAACACGTTCATATCCAACACATAAAAACATTTATGCGACCTCCCAGTTAGATTTTGTATTGCTATTTCAATACTGGCACTCCACTGCTGTCTCCTCAATACAACCCCAGGCCAAACAGAAGTTAGGCTGGGGTGCTTGAGGATGAAATACTTTTCCCCACATGAATGACCACTGAGGACATAAAGAATCCTGGTGGCAAAGTGAAGATGGGGTCACAGTCCTCCTTCTAGATGAAGTGTATGAGCAAACGCACGTGACAAAGATGGAAGCCAAAGGAATTCGCAATGTGCACTCGCCATCAATGACACATTGATCAGAGACCCTTTGTGATCGGTCCTAAACCAGCAAAGACTCAAGCAAGCATAACAGACTGGTCACCCTTAGTCTTAGGGCCTAGTTTGCAACACCTGTCAATTTCATGGGGATGGCACACCACACGTATGTGTCTTTTGAGTTCAACAAATGAGATTCCAGTTGATTGATCAACGGGTTGCTTAACTGTTAGATACTGGTCATTTGAAGGTGTTTTAGGTTGTTTGGGGTGTGCCAGCCCAAAGTCACATATGCATACACATATAGATGTGTCACAAAATAAATACCACTTCCTACTTACTTGACCTGCTTGTTGACAATGATACCAACAGCATGCTGAGTTACATTGTAAACACGTCCGGTCTTGCCATGGTAGCACTTGTGGGGCATTCCTTTCTGAACGGTGCCTGTGCCCTGGAAAGAAATCACATGTAACAATGTATTAAAGTGCAATGACCCATCCATCTTTTTACCATTTGTCACGATGGCATGGAACGAATAAGCATGTCATTTCCTCCACTGTGTCAAGTTTAACAGTACTGAACACTTTAAACTGAAACCTTTAGAGAATCGTTTTTCAACTCAGTTGCCAATCATTGGCCCTAATTCATGACATTTTAAATTTATGACTCTAAAAGTTTAGTTGAATAAACATATGTCCCATTTTGGAAATTTAATGTGCCCGTTTCCAATATCCCTTAAGACTGCTGCTACGTTATATTCCCACCCAGACTTTAAATCACTGCAATAAATAAATCACATTTTTACAGTGTTTTTCACTACAATCTCTGGCAAAATTTGGATGATTTAGGACAGTGAACAATGACATACGATTAAAATGCCAGGACATATGTAATAGTTATCAGTATATATATTTTTTTAGAATTTGACAACAACTTCAAAATTTAAATTTTTTTAAATAATTAGTAGACCAAGTATATTAGTCAACACATCTGCTGCATCTTACCTTGATGTCAACGATGTCGCCTTTCTTGTAGATGCGCATGTACGTGGACAGGGGGATTGGGCCTGTGAAATAAATGTTGGCAATTTATTCATTTTATTTTGCACAGCTTTGACAATGGTTCTTTACTGTATAAAACAAATTGTCCTATACACCGTTAATAATGCACTTGTTTTTACTCACCATGCTTGCGGAAGGGCCTGCTGAACATGTACCTGGTCCCCCTCCTCTTGCCTCTGGTGTTCGTCATGATGCCTGATTACTGAGGGAAAAACATTACAATAAGACTTGAGTTAGTCATGATAGAGTCTAAATGTATTCTTCCAATGTGAAAACATTTCTGTTTAGATGATGGAAAATGAGTGTCGTAAGGAGGTCTACTTATATAAAATCTCAACGAGCCACACAATAATGTGTTTTAACAAACTGCCCTTACAGTGTCACAAGAAATACGTAAATTACGATTTGCTGTTATGGGGGAAAAGCGAGATAGGACTGCAGTAAAAACCCGTAAAGGCCAATAGCCTGGCTAGACCTCACCGCTACACAAACTAAAACGAGCTCATTTTGAGTCTCAAACAGTTGATTCAACTGAATGACAACAAAACTATCAAGTATATCCCTCATACATCTATACGTAGTGGTTTTTGATTGCTTTGATTGAAAGCAATATAGCCAGAATGCTAATAACACCGACGATGAGTTAGGGAATATGCTTGAATGTAGGATTGCAGCTACATAAATCGCACTACACTGGGCAGCACCGAAACTGCAATTTCGTATTCTTGCGGTAATATAGCCCGAATATCCGCGACAGATGCCGGGATAAGCTTGAAGGCGACAGGGCGTCCGAGAAAAATACAGTTTTTCCTAATCGTGTCTCTGCCTGAGGAGCCCACATGGAGAGCCACGCTGTTGCCCCTGCTCGCATTACACGGAAAATATCGCCATGTGGAACGTGTTTTCAGACTATACTAACCAAACGAGATGTAAGGGAACAGTTGTGGTTCGTATGTAGATATAACTGAGCACGAATTATACGTTAATAGAATATAAAATATAATTTAACGCGGAGAGGATCTTACCCCCGGTCGCTACAAGATGGCGGGTACGGCGGAAAGAGAGAGCGCAGGACCCCAAGCTCCGCCTTGTGAAACGCGATCCAGGCAGTCCGCGATGTCGCCTGAACAAAATGACGTCAGGGCCAGAGACGCGAGTTGCGCTGCAGACCTGGGGTCAGCCCGATGACGGATTTCAGCGGAGCCCGAAGCGGCCGCGCCGCACGTCGACTGATCACAAATCAGATGTGGCGCAAAACGTCTCCGTGGCGCGTTTAATGTTTATTAGATGATAAAAAAGCGGCGACTCGTATATTAGCATATCCGAACGCGTAGAGGGAACAGTTCCCGTCCGACGAGGGCAGTTAACACGGGGCGGGACGGTGCAAATACATAAAAACGCCGCCGTGGTGACGACAGCGCATGCGCCAAACTCAAGCGAGCTGGGCGACCTTTAATTCCCCCGAAGACACGAATACCTCAACTAAAGGTCTTTTTTGACGCTACTTCACTGGACGTTGCGCGTTAAGCGTCTCTCAGGAGGCCAGAGGCGTCCGCGGCGGGACACTCGCGGACGGAACCGGAGCTTTCTCCGCGTTTCCGCGTTTTCCCGAACCGACCGGACGAAGGCGGAAGAGACGCGCGGCGCACGCTCTCGCCCCCCCCCCCGCCCCGCCCCTCCTCGAGCCTTCGGAACCCCGCCGTCGCGAGCCCGGCGGAATCCGCCCGCCCGGCCTCACGAGCGGAGCCAGCGCGGTCCCGTCGGCGCGCGGGCGGCGTGGTGGAAGATGGCGCTAGCCGGATGGAAATCCTAATGACAGTCTCCAAATTTGCCTCCTTTTGTACCATGGTGAGTGCGGGGCGGTCCCACACGGACGCTGGTCGGACCCTGGGGTCGCAGGGAAGCCGCGGCCGCGCCGTTATTAGCTTTCTGAAACGCAGAATTAGAAATAAAAGGAGTTTATTCGGGTGGCTCCGCTAGCCGAGCGGGGTTCCCGACCGTAGCGAAGCGAGCGGCCACCCACTGCCTTCCCCGCTCTGCTGGGTGGTTTTAGCTGAGGGCAGCGGAGGGACACTTTTGTGTTGACTGTTTTTAACTCTTAGGCGTGTTTGGTTGAGATTTACCGCAGCTTCTTGAAACACGATGACACTGCACCTGCTGCTGTGACTGCTGCTGCTGCTGCTTCACAGCTAACTAGCTAGCGTGAAGGGTAAAGCTAAACCAGCGTTACAGTCGCCAACAACTGGAACACAGCTGGATAATTGGTGACTTCCGACTGAGACACGAATAACCTGCAATATGTACATGGAAACCTTATTTTATATATATATAATTTAAAAGCCAAGTTCGCATGTGGGCCTTTGGGAAAAACTACCAAATAATATTAACGCATGCAATGACGACATGGTTTGACATTAGCTACGCAGCTGTGGACACGTTCCAAGTCCATGTCCACTCTGCCAATCGTCTAGTAGCCTGTTAACCCTTACAAAACCATACCAGAGGGCTATGTACGTCCCTACACAGCCACCCAGTCCTGTGCCCACCTCAAAAACCTCTTCGCTTGAATATTTTCTATATTGGCGAATGCAGTTTTGTCAACCCAGCCGAGCAATGCGTTTAGAGGCTTTTTTCGGGTGAGACAGCCCAACTTTACTATCAGTCAGAAAGGATGTAGGCTTTTAGCCCTAATGCCATAAAAGGGTGGAGAAGTAGTAGTATGGGGAAAAAACCCTAGTCTTGGAGGTTTTAACCATCCAGTAGTTTTTTTCTGTTTGTTTGTTTGTGTGTTTGTGTGTGTGTTTTATATCCCAGCAACAAATGACCTAGAAAATGCCAACTGGCTGCCGATTAATTTGGCATTTGTTTACTGCTATAAAGGTAGTGTTATTGTGTGGTTGTTGTTGTTTTTTTCATTACTCTGTTCAAAATAACAGTTGAATTTACAATATGTCTTGTTATAAGAAAATAACAGTTTTTATTTTTGGCTCTGGGCATATGCAGGGCGCCAATGCCTCTGCTCTTGAGAAAGAGATTGGATCCGAGCAGTTTCCGGTGAATGAGCACTACTTCGGCCTGGTCAATGTGAGTGAACGGCACACAGTGTGGATTCAAGGTTTTGAATACATTTTCATCCACCTCATGCCCACACTGATTCTACTGCATGGCACATTTGATTTTTAGTTTGGAAACACCTGCTACTGCAACTCGGTGCTGCAGGCTCTGTACTTCTGCCGGCCGTTCCGGGAAAAGATTTTGGCGTACCGCAGTCAGCCTCGGCGGAAGGAGAACCTGCTCACCTGCCTGGCCGACCTTTTCCATAGTATTGCCAACCAGAAGAGGAAAGTGGGTGTCATACCACCCAAGAAGTTCATCACACGACTACGCAAGGAGAATGGTGAGCTGAAACTGATACTTGTGTGTTCAAAAGAGACCATGGCAAAGTGTCAAGTTATCACTTAAACAAATGATTTAAAATCCCTTACCCTCATGTTTCTCCTCATTTACTGCTGACTCCTACAGAGTTAGCCAATACCTGCTTATCATGTAGAACAGCTGAATTACAACTCTAAAGTTTCTCTCTGTACACATTTTCTCCCCCAGAGCTGTTTGACAACTACATGCAGCAGGATGCCCACGAGTTCCTGAACTACCTGCTCAACACCATTGCTGATCTGCTACAGGAAGAGAGGAAGCAAGAGAAGACAAATGGCCGCCTTGCCAATGGCACACTGGACTCCCAGAACAACAACAGCAATGCCACGCCCGCTCCCACCTGGGTTCACGAGATCTTCCAAGGCACTCTGACCAATGAGACGCGCTGCCTCACGTGTGAAACGGTACAATCGCCTCAGTGCTGTTTTCATCCCAGGGAGAAATTTTAGTGGCTTACACCAAGTGTCTTCTACTATGTGTCACCATAGTGTTGTCAAAACAAGTTTTCATTCAAGGCAAACAATACTGCTGCCGATGTTACGGGTTGGTAGACTTTCAAGGATTAGGCTTCGTGGGACAAGGTTAGAGAACAATGTAGGCTATGTGTGAAAACAATGTCTTTATGTAAAAACAACAGTACAGCATGCAGTATGAGTTTTATTGCCATATGGCTACAGCTGGTACTTTGGTAGGAAGAGATTTCATTTGTATTCCAAACTGATAAGTTGACATATGTGTTTGGGTTTTGGGTTTATTTGCTTTCAGCCTAATTTGATTTCCTATTTTCTTTTCAGATAAGCAGCAAAGATGAGGACTTTCTGGATCTTTCTGTGGATGTAGAACAGAATACCTCCATCACACACTGCCTCAGGTAAAACAACCACATGTAGAAGCAGACCTGCATCAAGCATTTAGGGAGCAGAATCAGCACTGCAGTTAATGGACAGAAAGTCAATCTGCAACTGTTCTGAAAGCTAATGAGAAGTTGTCTGTAGCAAAAAAGTAAAACATTTGATGGTTCCTCAATGGTGAAGGGAGGGAGTAGCTTTCTTTTCTTACATTACAGTAAACTGAATTTCTTTGAGTAATGGATGGTTGGTCAGACAAAAAAAATAATTAAAGTTGTGATGGACATTTTTCATCATTTTCAGATGTTTTAAAGACCAACGGATTGATCAATTAATCAAGAAAATATCTGCAAATTATACAAATTTTTGTATTCTATCTTAAACAAGTTTGATAAACAACTCTTGCCAGATGCTGTCAGTTTGAGGTTGTTGCCCTCATCACTAAAGGACTTTAAAAGATCAGTTTGAGTCAAAAGTTTGAGAAAACTTTTCTTGCACAATTGGTAAAGAACATGAAGTGAAAATGACAAACATTCATTTTCAGATGCAGACTAAAGACTGACCAGTTTTCCCTTTATTCCTCTTCTCAGAGGTTTCAGTAACACGGAGACACTGTGCAGTGAGTACAAATACTACTGTGAAGAATGTAGAAGCAAGCAAGAGGCACACAAAAGGTCAGTGAACAGGTTCTTTCTTTATGTATGAATTTCAAGTATTTTCAGTGCATTTCTGTATGTGGTTGGCAATCAAGAGATCCTGTGTCTAATACTGTTATATTTGTGATTTAGGATGCGTGTAAAGAAGCTTCCAATGATCCTGGCTCTGCACCTGAAGCGCTTTAAGTACATGGAGCAGCTGCAGCGCTACACCAAGCTTTCCTATCGTGTCGTCTTCCCTCTGGAGCTCCGCCTCTTCAACACCTCTGGGGACGCCACCAATCCTGAGAGGCTCTACGACCTGGTTGCAGTGGTGGTTCATTGTGGGAGGTGTGTAGGTGAACACACAGCCAGAGCACAACACCCTATAACCACTTCCTCAGCAACCAGAGGCATGCAGAGAATTTTTGTTCTAATAATAAAATGTGTTTGAACCTATTGGCCCAAGAATAAAGGTACATTAGAATCTAAATCACATCTCACCGGAGAAAATATAGACCCTCATCCATCCTTGTTCAGCTGTGCTGAGCTTTTTCTCAGCACCAGTTCTGACAAAGAGTGAGTAGGACTTGGTTTGTCTGTGTTTATGCAGGGTGTTTCCTTGCCTTTGCACAATGCATGTTGGAACAGACTCCAGCCCTTCATCAGAGGGAGGAAAACAAATTGAAAGGTCGAAAGTATCTGGAGTTGAATGAGTTAGGAGTCTCACAGATGTAAATTATCTGTCCTGACTGCCTGAGTCTTTTCCACTGCCTTTAAGCATAAATCCCGTTTCAGTTCCCCCTCACCAGGGTTATTTTCGGAGCACAGAGATGTATCACTGAATTGATTGTGATGGTATGAGGCTATACACTGTACCGAGGGGGATGTTTGTTATTATAATGCCATGATAGTGGTTAAATGATACAGTATATTTATTTGTCTACTGCAACTAACAACAACCAACTCAGACATATTACAGGGCTTTGATACAGTATACACAGACTACAACACTAAGTGTATCCCAGTACAGGATTACAATACACAATGTTATACTTTTCACAATATAATACACAAATTAACACATTCCAAACACCCTTATTAATAAAATCGAAGTGCTCTAATAGTAATCTATTAAAGAAATCTGATTTTTTTTTTTTTTTTTTTTGAAGAAGCAACATGCCAAGTTTAGTTCATTTTCTTGCCTGCTATAATATACTTTCATAGTAAAGCTGTCCTGGTTGCATAGTGGTTTTCATTGGTGAGGATGTAACAACACTCCTGGGGAAAAGGCTTCATATTAAAAGCCATCTATTAAACGAGCTGATCATGACTTTTTAATGAAAAGCACAGTGGGAGAAGTGTTAAGTTACAGTAAGGATGGCGAAGATCTGATTAGTCTGGCTTAAACAGAAGTTTGACATTTTTAACTGCCTTCGTGTATGTGGATCAGTTTCAGATTGCCCTCGCACAGATCAAAATCTGGAACAATACAGTTATGTTTCTTTTTTTCCATACTTGTCTGTTATGTCTCCCATATACACATTACTAATTATAGTTCCTCACTAAGTGCATATTGACCACAGCTCAGCAAACTTATTCAACAACATTGTAATATTACATTTTACCTGTATGACAGAGCTGGTGATTCTAATGCCAGACTAGCTTCAGTCTAGTGTCATTCCATTTTCAACATGTTACATGGTTGGTTTTGAAGTTGATTTGTGTTCCACTATAAAGGCTGCACATGCGTGTTTCCACCTGTTCTGGCTGATAAGATCCTCTGCTCGTGTTGAAGCTAGGTGGAGCAACGCACGTATTTCACAAAGTCAAACAAATAAAAGGGTGTAAAGGTGCAACTTCCCCCGCTCAAACAGTTGCACTGAAAGCTATAGGCGGGATGAAGTTGGGTAAAATAAGTGAGGTCGAGCCGTGGATGTGTAGGGCCTTTAATGTTGGGATTATAAAATTGTCTAGGCTAAATAGGAATTTGTGAAGCTAATACAATGTTTTATTTCTTTTCAGTGGTCCTAACCGTGGTCACTACATTGCCATAGTAAAGAGTCATGACTTTTGGTTGCTGTTTGATGATGATATTGTAGAGGTGAGTGAGTTTATTTGTAATACTTTGAATTATTCTTCAAATTTGCATATCTTTTTGCCTTCTTTTCTGACCCTGCTGTATGTAACCTGTTTGGTTTTTTTTTTGTTGTTTTTTTTTTGTAGAAAATCGATGCACAGGCCATAGAGGAATTCTACGGTCTCACTTCTGAAATCTCCAAGAACTCTGAGTCAGGCTACATCCTCTTTTACCAGTCCAGGGACTAAATATGGATTTCCAGTGTTTCACCAGAGAAACCAGGAGAAATGCTCCTTGTTGGGAGCAGCAGACCATAAAAGAAGCCACAGCAGCCCGCATGGTGTAATACCTGTGCTTTTATGCACTCGGCGCTGCAGTTCAGCCATGGAAGTTTCGCCTATGTACCAGCTGTCCCTCCTGGCCTTCGTGTCTTTCCTGCCCCATTGTCCCCTTCACCTTGGCTGGACACTGCTGCTGCAGGGACAATGAGACGATAATGAATGAAAACTGTCAGGATTGTTTTTACAGACAATTAATGAGGGTTGTACATTTGTCAGATGGTCGTATGAGTGGTATATTAGTTTTTGCCTTAGGTGTGGGGTTGAGTGGGTATTTAATAATTCATATGATGTAATATTGGCCTGGTGTCTTCACCCCCACACACACACACACTCTTATTCTGCATGGGAATTTACTGAGAGTGGATCATGTTTTTGATCATGGATGGGAAGGAGGATGTGTGGGGGGCGAGAGTCCCACACTGGGTTGTGTATTTCTACAGTGTACAGAATGGTATTTGTATAAATATCACAAGATAATAATATCATTGAAAAATGTTAGACATATTAACACTATGGTGCACTTTTGATACCGTTTTGTAGGTGTTGGAAAGTTTAATGTGAGGGTTTGCTTGAAAAGGCCTGTTGTGAAGCGATCATTTTCTGTTTTAAAGAAAAAGAAATAAAGCCGGTAAGATTGAGGCAGGGCGTGCTCCGGTTTGTGTGTCCCACAGGTGCGCACTGATGACTCATACGAGCTCCACATCGCCCCTCGGCGGTGCTGTGCGGTAGCGCTGCATTCCCACTGCAACGGGAATTATTTTTAATTCCAGTCAGACTCAGAGGAGCAGGTGCTTGGGAATAACGCTCACGCACACAGACGACTCGAGGCCTGGTCATCTGAGTGTGTCCAGATGTGCACACATCCACAATCACCCGCCGGCTCCTCGTCAGGCCCGAGGTGTCTGGCAGGCAGTGCTGCAAGGAATGGAGAGATGAGGCAAAGAAGATGGAGGACAGGGGAGGGGGAGGAGGTTGGTGACACACATCAGGGTTGCCGTTAATAGCAGAGACAGAACCAGAATAGCAGGGCGTCGCAGGAGGAGAGCGAGTCCCTGCATCCAGCATCTCCTCATCTGAAACTCGAGTCAGGGCCGCACAAAAGCGCTGAAAGTAAAAAAGCCAATGCGCTTTAAACGCACCGCACAGGTGAATCAGACAAAACTTCAGTGGCTGAAGAGCAAGTGCCGCAAAAGCACCACGTATCCGGCAAAGGGAGCGTGTTTGACTGGAACACGCAAATAAACAGCTGGAGACATCTGGACAGTACGCGCGAGGGCGCGTGCACGCACGCACGCACCTGTCTTTGTCCTCGAGACAGCGGAGACCAGACATTTGGCTCTTTAATGGAGTTCACCCGGTCTCTGGGAGTCAGGCCCGTTTGGGACTCCTCCTTCATCATCGACCCCCTCCGCCCCTCCACATACTCACACACACACACACACACCTCCTCCTCCTCCTCCTCCTCCTCCCTTTCCTCTCTTCCGCCGCTGCTCCACTCGCTGCTCCCTGCACAGCCGCAGTCCACGGCGATGCGCCGTTAACGGCAGAGCCGCTCCGCGCTCTTTTCTTCCTCTTCCTCTTCATCTTCTCTCACCATCCTCGCTCTTAGCCAGAGAGGACCAGCAACAACCCCCCCCCACCACCCCGCACCCCCCACCCCGCGCGCCCCCCCCCTCCCTCCCCGGGCTGCGTCTCTGTCCGCCGGCGCCTGCACCGTCCTTACCGATAACATGGAAATACAAGGCTGCTGTTCTTCCATCTAGACGGGGAAGTCTCACCTCACAGAGTCAAGGTAGGTAGGCTGGCTGGCGGCGGGCTGGGATGGTTTAGCATCCTTTGGGTTGCATGCAGGGGGAAAATGCCCCCCCCACCACCACCACCACCACCACCCTCCAGCATCCTTTCGCTGACGTGGAGCAGCCACTGTGGGGTTTTTTTCCCTGATGGAAGGTGCACAGGGTAAAGCAGCGCCATATGGCCGCCGGTGCGAGGTGCACGTACGGCGTTGGGGGGAGGCTGTGTTCCCATGACGGGTGCGGTGTCCGGGGCTGTGCAGAGCGGCACTTGGTCTCTGACAGATGCGGCTGCTGCCGCCGGAGGGTTATCGATACCAGCCGTGAGGAAACGATGCCTGAAAATGCGCCGCACACCCCGCTTTGGTCTTCTAGCGTCCTCCTGCATTTTCCCAAGCTATTCACGCGGGGTCTAACCTATGTACAGGCCTCTGTTACAATGGCCCCAACAGTCGCTGTGTTAAATTATCAGAGGAAAACACGTTAACTGTCTGGAACAGCAATAATTTACATTCTATTAGTGCGCAGAGTTTTATTGTGTAGAACAGAGTAGGAACCAGTATGAAAAAGACTTTCTGTGGGGTGTAGCTCAAGGTTTAAATTCTTAGTTATAGGGCAGCAGCATTAAGGTTAATGTGTTCTGCATAATCTGTGTTCGCAGACCTACATGCACACCGAGAATATAACCTTGGCTGTGCCCATTTTTGTGTTGTGGAATGAGTAACACAGGGGCCTTAAAAGCAATACAAATCCACCGGCATGCACAGAGGTGGGGTTGTGGCAGGAGGGCAGCCGCTCCCAATGTGTTTATCTTCAGTGCATTAAGTTGTAAACAAAAAGAAACAAAACAAAACAAAAAAACATAATAGAAACACAAATACACCTATGACAGTGCAAGTGCTATGAAGTTAGTTTGTGTTTTAAACATTCATATCAGATATTAACTAAGCGTGTGTGTCTACGTCAATTTCAGACGGGGGGCACAATGAGCGAAGAGCCACCAGTCACCCCCAGCTGGCTGACCCCTGACCCCACAGCATGGGCCAGCGGAGGCGGGGGACCGATGGACAACAGCACCGGCCTGGGGACGTTTCCACCGGAGGACACCCTCCCGCCCAGCCAGCTGCCCCTGCTGGTCAACCCCTGGGACATTGTGCTGTGCTCATCGGGGACTCTGATAGCCTGTGAGAATGCCCTGGTGGTGCTGGTGATCTGGCAGAACCCGGCGCTCAGAGCGCCTATGTTCCTGCTAATAGGCAGTCTGGCGCTGGCCGACCTGCTGGCCGGCCTGGGCTTGGTGCTCCACTTCACCTGTGCCTACTTGCTTCGCTCCGACTCGGCCCAGCTACTGACCGTGGGCCTGGTGGTGGCCTCCTTCTCCGCCTCCGTCTTCAGCCTGCTGGCCATCACCATCGACCGCTACCTGTCGCTGTACTATGCCCTAACCTACAACTCGGAGCGGACGGCGGCCTTCACCTACACCATGCTCGTGCT
The DNA here is from genome assembly GCA_016859345.1 of Istiophorus platypterus. Classification (NCBI taxonomy): domain Eukaryota; kingdom Metazoa; phylum Chordata; class Actinopteri; order Istiophoriformes; family Istiophoridae; genus Istiophorus; species Istiophorus platypterus. The sequence continues at coordinate 5,164,553 of CM029125.1, read as the reverse complement.
GCTCTGGGGCCTCTCCCTGTGTCTGGGCCTGCTGCCGGTCACCGGGGTCAACTGCCTCGCAGAGGAGGCCACGTGCAGCGTGGTGCGGCCGCTGACGAAGAACAACATCGCCGTGCTGTCCGTCTCCTTCCTGCTGCTCTTTGGTCTCATGCTGCAACTCTATGTCCAGATCTGCAAGATTGTGATGCGCCATGCTCATCAGATCGCCCTCCAGCATCACTTCCTGGCCGCCACACCCCACTACGTCACAACACGGAAGGGTGTGTCAACCCTGGCCATCATCCTGGGTACCTTTGCTGCCTGCTGGATGCCATTCACTGTCTACTCCCTCATCGCCGACTACACCTACCCTCCACTCTACACCTACGCCACGCTGGTGCCTGCCACCTACAACTCCGTCATCAACCCGGTCATCTACGCCTTCAGGAACCAAGAGATCCAGAAGGCGCTTTGGCTGGTGTGCTGCGGCTGTGTGCCTGCCAGCGTGGCCCAGCGAGCAAGGACCCCCAGTGACGTCTGACTATGCAGACCCAGGTGGGAAGAGAGAGGTGGCCGGGGTCAGCTTCGCTCCTCACTGGGTCTGTCTCAGAGAGCAGCAGCAGCAGCAGCAGCAGCAGCAGACAGCAGCAGCGGGGGAGGTCAGGGGAAGTGACAGAGGGCTGTGGCTTCAGTTCTGGCTGGAGTTGTCACTGGTAGAGGCAGTTTGGATAGTTATCCACAGTCCACCTGGATCTACGGCGTTTTTCCTTTGTTACAATCACCATAGGGCAAGGTCTCTCACTGTCTTCCCCAGTAAAGGCAGCCACTTGCGCAGGCTGCATTCCGCCCCCTCCCGTACAACCCGTGCCACGCCCTTTCTCTGTTCTGCAGAGAGCGCTGAGTGCATCACATGTTACAGGCAGCAGCTGTATATAGAACGTGCATATAGCGAGCAGCACCAGACCTTTGGATGACACGTGCTCATTTTTGTTCAAATGGAGAGGGATTATTAGTTCGCGCCCCTGTGCGTGCGTAAAGGCGCACGGCAGATAATAACAAAGCGGTGTGTGCGGCGAGGAGAGGAGGCGAGAGGAGGCAAAAGGAGGCGAGAGGAGGCGAGAGGAGGCGAGAGGAGGCGAGAGGAGGCGATTGGAGGCGAGAGGAGAGAGCGGCCGCGGTTGAATACGCAGGCATCTCCACAGTAAAGCCCGTCTGGAGCAGCATCCGCTCCGCTGCTGCACTCTGAACGTGCGTCGAAAGCTAAACAGCCGCGGAGGGCTAAAAATAGACCCGGCTCTCTCTGATCCGCACCTTGCGTCCTCCACAGACGCCGCGAAAGAAAGCAAGCCTCTTCCTCTCCTCCTCTCCCCCCTCCTCCTCCTCCTCCTCCTCCCGTTTCCCCCCACTGGTTTATTTTCTCTCCTCACGTGGATGTCTTTTTAGACGTGCTCTCGTCTGAGAGGCTCAAGACAAAGCCCCAGGAGACCCCCCCCCCCACACACCATTAACCCCCCTCTCTTCCATTTTTATTAGTATGGAGGCACCGAATATAGGCCCATCCGATTATGTAACCGTCGTATATCCCTCCTCTTTCATCCTTTGAATCGAAATTGGTTTTTGACGTTGAGATATTTTACTACTGTTTGTTTTAGAAAACCTCAGAAAATAGTGATGGTGATCTAAAGGTCATTTTAAAATGATAACACGGATATCAAACATATTACCCCTGAAGGCATCCTGTAGCAGATTAAAAGAACATGCCTATGATGAAATCACTGCAAACCTATAGATAAAAGGTCATTAAAAAGTATATAGGTGAGTTTCCTCTGCAAAATCTGAATGTAATTACATTTATTTGATCTTTTTTGGCCCCAAAAGAGACTCACAGCGACCGCTTGATATCTCATCTGCATGCTTGACTTTAGTGTAATTTGCATGCAACAAGCACAGATGCCCCATTTTTGCCTGCCGAGTTCAGTGTGGTAGGTCACATAGGCCACCGGAGGCGGTGTGACACGGTACCCTGATGCCATCATGACCCCAATAATTTTGTTTATGTGCAATGTACCAGAGTGAACTTCACATGTGTTACACTGAAAGAGCTAAAATCATCGGTGGATGGTTATACGGTTTGCACCGTTTCTTTTTTGTTTTGTTTTTTTGCAAAATGTGGACTTTTTTGATATTTCTCTGTGTAGAGCAGATGTGTTTCGAGTTTAGAGGTTTTCTTACAGGTCTGCCTTGATCATGCTTTGAGATCAATATACTGTAATTTCATATAAGCTCAAATCACACCCTCCCCTCACCACCACCACCACCACCACCAGCTGCTCTGAGTTAGTTGTCTGTTGGTCTCGAAACCACAAGGCCCCAAAAACCACATGTGCTGATTCCTCATTCATACAGATCATGTCAGCAATAACTAGCCTGTGAATGGTAGTTATTTTTCAGGTGCGAAGCAATACTCAGACAGCAATAACATCCATGTCCCACTGCGACTTCTTCCTGCAGAGTTAGACGACATAATGGCCGCTCAGGTGCGGGACATGTTCTAGCGAAGAGGCTCAAGTGATGCTTCAGTGATACGTCTTCAAATGGGTGGTAGGATAATCACTCCTGGGCTGTGAAAAGTGGATGAGATCAAACGACTCATTTGTCTCGGTGACACCACTGCCTCATTCCTCCGCAGTTTGTTTTTTGTTTTTTTTTTACCAACACCGAAACCAGGCTATGATCATTTGTCACACCGGGATCAAGTTTTTTTTTTTTGCCTCTGTCTTTTGTGAGCATATGAACTGTCCTGAGTGTCGTAACCTCAAGTGTCAGTGTGTGGTCTGGGACTGTGTTTTTTTGTGCATACCGTATGAGTTGCATGGCCCCCTGGGCGTGTGCATGTGTGTGTCAACGTGCGTGTGTGTTGTGATCCAGCAGCTCAGCAAACCATGATCTGTTTCCTTAGAGGACAATGCTGCCAGTCTTCCCGTCAGTTCTGAGAGAAGTGACCTCGTTACATGTTTGTAGAGCTTTTTGAAGGGGGGGGGGCAGGACTAGGATGGGGACGCTCCAGCACTTCAAGCCAAAGTGAAAGGGACTCAGACTGAACTGGGATCCTAGTCCTGCTGTGTGTTTTTTTCTGTCTCCTCTATATATCTAATATTCTACTCTACTTTAAATCAATCCAGTCTGGTTGAGGCAGGTGTCCGTTAAGTGACCTCTGAATGATTCTATGAGCTAAAAATGGCTACTTCCCATTCCAAAGATAATGCTTCTCCTTTCTTTCCTTGCTGCCTCCCCTCTCAGTAAGCCTGACAGAGGTATTTAAGGAGCTCCAGGTCTTCGCCTTTTTGGCCTCAGATCTGGTGCAGAGCATTAAAAAAAAAAAAAACAGGTGGGGCGCAGCAGGGAAAGCTAAAGAGGAAGATTTCTAAGCATTGGAACGCAGCCTGCGTATGTGAACTTGTGCACAGTGTCAGACTGAACCCTGTAGTTATTCGACGAGCACCGACAGGTCAGGCTGGCACATCACAAACCATCACAAACTCTTATTCCTTTACCTTTGGAGAAAAGTCTATTTTGTTATATTCATTGAAAAGTTCTATTTTTTTCCACTTTAGTCTGGCCTGAATTCTTTCAGAATCCGATGTTGTATGATAATAATGGCACTGTAAAGCCTTTTTCTGAATGTAGTAATAATCAAATTGTTTAACTGACCCCCTCTCCCCCCTCTTGAATCATTGGTTTCTGTAAATAAGGCATGCGTAAGGAGGAGGGACTTTATACCATCGTGCATGGTGCTACCAAAGCCAGTCCAACTAGGGGATGAGTTGGGTCGCACCAATTTTTCTGACTGACATTTCTCCACATCAGCTATTAATGTAGAATAATTTGTTCTGTTAGGTTTCACTTTCCTCGCTTCAATATGCACCAGTTTGCGAAGGCTGGTTAATGGACGACTGAGCAGATTTGGCTACACATATGGGGGATGTCTGAGGGGAAAAAAAATGGTATATGACTTCCTCTGATCGGTGAATGTTTTCCTCTCGTGCAGCCACAGTATTGCTGAGATTTTCATGGTTGAGCAGGTGTGAACAAGGGCTTTGTATCCAAGAATTGTTAAAGACTGTGCTGTTGGATGTAATACTTTTTTTCTGTATACACACACCTGTTTATCTACTGAATGGTTTCACAGCGTAACAGCACACAAAGATGTACAAAGCAACTGGCGCTTTTAAGAAAATGTGTAGCCAATAATGAGCTGTTCAAGGGAGGAGGTTTCTTTCTGAAGGTTACTAATCCAGAGCTAAATATCAAAACACTCAAGGGCCTGAGAATGTGTGTCTGTTTGGGGTGGGGGTTGGAGATTGGGGGGGGGCACCGCAGTAACAGCATCTTGTGTAGACGTATGCATAGTATTCAATGTGAAATGCACTTTATTTTTTGGATGGAAATGGCACAACAAATTAAGTATCTGCAAAATGAAACGTATTAACGATAATCAACATGCACTAACTTAACTGAGATATTGTAAAAACATTTGTGTGACCGTGGTGTCTATTTTTCCAAGGTGTTAGTTGTACTTTTTATTGCTTTGGTTAGTTTACCGAATTGAGAGATCTTGTTAATTTTGTATTAAAAACAAACATGTGCTGTGCATAAAACTCCTGCCTTGATTAATTTGTTCATCCTCACCCTGGCTTGGCAACCCCCCCACCCAGGACTTTTCTGTTTCCCTGGCAACTCCCCTCTTAGCTGTATTGTTACCATGGAAACTGAAGTCTTCAAGCCAGGTATGTGTTGTCTCTTTGCCATGGCAGTGCAGCCATGATCCTTCATTCATCAATTTATTTTTCTCTGGGTCAAAGGTTACAGAACTCACACTAGCATATACATGACACCACCCCACCCTCCACCCCACGACCACTTCTTCCCTCCCACACAGCAATGAGCAATTGCAGACGCAGATGGCTCAATCAATTATCATATTTATGATCAATAAGTCTTTTTCAAATCGCCCTCTCATCCATCTGCAGTCCCACAGCATCTCAAACGCTCTTCCCAGTCACTCCTTCAGTTGCCTGAATACATTATTATCACTGACTGCAGCTACAACTGAGCTCGTCCATTACTTCTTCAGTTCCAGTTATTGTCATCTACGCGTTAAAAACTTGCCTCATGATCTATGGAAAATGCAAGTGTTTGAGTAAAAACATTAAAAAAAAGACAAGTAAATTGGTTAGCTCAAGAGGAAAGTTTCTAATTCTCTAACTCTCTCAAGCTCTGACTATACATGAAATAAGCACCTTCACTCGGTATCTATAGTGGTACAACAGGTAGAGAAACAGCCACTGGGGTGTATTCACAATGCTTTGAAATATAATCATTATCTGAATGTTAATGTTTCACAGAGTCGTCAGCATTACAGTATATTACTAGAATCTTTACAGTGTTTATGCATCTTGAATACACCCCCAGATTTCCAGTTTTGGACCATTCAGCTTATATCAACCTACAGCATGTGATTGTGGGTAGGTGTAGTTGTGTGTGTGTGTGTTTTCAGCAACAGTGTGTGATAACCCGTGCATGTGGTATGGTGGGCATTCCTTTGAGTGAGTGCGAGGTCAACCGATTTTGTCTTTTTATTGTGTTTGTGTGTCTTCGGTGGTCATCCCAGTTTTCGTGTGCGTTAATCCGACCAGTCGTTGTCCTCCAACTCGGAGTCGTCCTCGGAGTCGGAGTATTCCACTGCGATGCGTCGCGACAGGATGGTGGCCACGTCGTTTCCAACTGGCTCCCTCTTAGCCTGCTGCTCCTGCTGCTCCTGCACCTTCTTCAGTTGGATGCCTGCAGGAAAATATGGAGTGTAAAGCCATGTTTTAAACTTATATATTCATTAAATAGCATATGAAATTGAGTTTCATTTCTTCATACTGGAAGTTATTTTTAACAAAGCCGTGTAACAAAACATCCTCTATTTTGGCATTTAAAGAAAAAAATCAAGCATTCTAACTACACGTTTGTTTTAAATACCATAAAGTTAGAGAACAGAATTAAGTAATAGATACAAGTAACAGGAGAGTTGTCTGTTTAATTCTGTTAGAAATTATCTAAATCAAACTAAAATTGCCTGACCTTGATTGCTCTACTTGGACAAGCATAAAACAAAAACGTGCAGTACAACTCAGTAATCCAAAGCACCTTTTGGGGATTTAAAAGTGAGTGTGTATGTTGGTACACATGATTGATTATGCAAAAGTTTCATGTAGGTGCATTGCACAGAGATACTCCTTGGTCTACTTTGATGTACCATATTCTGTATATAAAATGTTTTGCCATGGAAAACTGTAATTAGACTTCCACTTATATTCTCTGTAGTATTTACTCTAGAAATAAGTGACTCAGACAGAGTTTTAGGTTTTAACTGGTCTAGTTTAATATCTCTCTGATCAACTGCTACTGTATGTATGAGAGATGTGGCACTACCCAAAAATGAACTGAAATGTTATTTTTTACCCATATGAAAATCTTGGGTCTTTGGTAGATTACTTTAAAAAACATAGGCAAATGTAAGCTTATAAAAATAAATATCAAGCTACTATACTAAATAAATGTATGCTTAAGCTAAATAATTAGTGTGCTCAAGCCATTTTCTGTAAAATCTGGCATATCCCAGTGAATCAAAAACATTTATCTATAAGTGAATTTTCAATGGATATACGATTATGCTGCTTAAGATTCAACTAAATGATATCTAAATATTCTTAAAATGTTATTTTTTTACTTTCTTAATATGAAACCAATAAAATGTATTCATGCACTTTTGTGATTAATTCAAATCACCTTGTAGAGATCTGTTTTCACTCTGACATTGAAGAGTCTTTTTCAGTTATTCAATGTCAAATAAGCCTCATTAAAACCTATTTGATTTAATGTTTTAAAATCAACAACATGAAAATATCCAGGGGGGACAGACTGTGTATGTAAGGCTGCTGCATTTTTGTCATTATTTTTCTGTTGAAAAGTAATACAAAGGTATATTGTTTTACAGAAGATACACAGATGCCTTAAAATGACACATCTTTATACAGCTCTTACCCATACGTATAGCAGCCAGCAGATCACTGCGGGCATCATTGACCACTGTGGTCTCAGCAGGTGCAGAGGACATCTTGTGGGCTGTGGAGTGGGAGGCACCAGCTGGAAGGGGAGGAGGTGGAGGACCGGGAGGAGGTGGAGCTGTCTGGGCTCCAGATACTGGTGGTGGAGGTGGAGCGTAGCCGCCAGGGCCAGCCATTGGTCCGGGAGGCATCGGACCTCCCGGAGGTGAGGCAAAGGCAGTCTGGGCAGAAGGGATGAGAGGGGCTGGAGGAGGTGGGGGGGGCCCGGTATTGGCATAGCCATCCATACTGCAAGAAAGACAGAATGCCAGTATAAGTAGAGAGTTAACAAAAAAAGTTATAGTGGCCTGTACTTTTTTTAACATTACAAGTCGAGTCCTCAGGGTTTGAGAGTAAAGCCTAAAGACACTAACCCACTAGGGGGCAGCCTTACCTCAAAGTTCAATTGTCACAGTACAGGGAGATCATTTAATGCCAATATATTAACCCTATTTGTGCAGTATAATTGGCAGTCTTAATGTTTACCTGTAGTCCACTGGTGGGAGGGACATAGAGCCACCATTCATGGCCTCAGAGGGTGGAGGAGGTAGCGGGACTTGATGGAGGTGAGAACGGCCCAGTGTCCCGCCCTGATAGGCCATCAAAGTCCTACCCCTGTTATCATGTTCGCCTCCGCCGCGAGGGGCGTGGCCGGCGGCCATCTGGGCAGCTAGGACGCTGGGTGGAGGGCCGGAGTAGGTGTGGGCGTGGCCAGCATGGTTCATGGTGTTGGGGTAGTGGTGCTGATCGGTACCATGACCCCTAAAGAGAGACAACAGTGAGGAGGTGGAGAAGAAGATGGAGGGTCAAACAAGGAGAAAAAATTCGTGTCCAGACTAGAGGAATTAGAAGGACATACCAGACTGTGTGTGTTGACCTACCGGTTCTCTGGCGACATCGAGCCCTCGGAAGAAGCCCCTCTGTCGCGATGTATGGTATGTCGATGGTCCGGCCTCAGCTCCTTATCCAGGGCCATCATATTCCACTCCTGCCGACGGTTCCTCGCCTTGCGGACCTTCTTCACCTCTCTCTGTAAAGTCCCATCCACACAACGCCGCTGCTCCTAGAAGAAAGAGAAGGACACAGAGTTTTCAGGCTATTTTGTTCAACTAAGCTCAAACTAGAAATCACAATATAAGGGCCTGAGGATTAACCACATAACATTATCTAGGCATTATATCTATTTGGTCAATAATTTAAACTAACTCTGAAAATCTAGGAGGGAGCAGCACCAGTAACTCACTTGGAGGCAAGCAGAGTATTAAAATCCGACAACAATAAACTGTATTTTGTATATCAAAACCCTGGGATGACATGGGAGATGTTTGTGACAGAGTTTTACCTTCTGCTTCCTCTTCTCTTTCCTCTTGTCCTCTGTGTCCTGCAGCATCTTTTCCTTCCACAGGTCAAAGAAGTACGAGGGATCGGTATAGAACTTCAGTGCTTCCTTGTGGTCATCCCTACAGAGATCAACATCAAGAAGGTTTAACAGGTTTAGAAAATGTACATAAACTTGTCTGAACTTTTATGAAGTCGAGTCAATGGATTGTCCCTGTTAAGACAGAATGGTGGGTAGCATTTTTGGCTCGGTGTATCTCTGTGGGAAGACTCAGTTGCCGATAAAACGCGAAGCTATGAATATTGCAAAAGTGGAGGAGGCTAATGGGAGAACAAGGGTGAAAATATGAGTGGGGATCCTGTGCTCTTATCACAGACAGCATAACTGAAAATGACAGGATGAAAAAATGGAGAGGCTGAAAGACTGGAGAGAATGAGAGAGAAAAGTGTGCTCTATAGTCAGAGTTTGGAGTTGGATTCCCACTGGAGCCAGCCATGCTAAATATGTAATGCACCTAATGTACTGCAAATAGCAGCTACCAAACAGCAGTAGGAAATGTGCTGCTTCACTGTGAATGTAGGTCATAAACTAGAAAAAAAATCAAGAACTCTCAAACAGGGTTTCTTCATGGATCACCGACTTAAATTTGAGACGTTTTAATGCCACATAAACTGCAATCTAATATCTGTTTTACAGCCAAAGTATCAAAGTATGATGGAAAACTATTCCAGACAACATGGCCATTTTTCTGTCCTTTCTAGCAGTATATAGAATTATTTCTCAACGATTTAATTTATCAAATTGACTTAGATGCAGATAAGAGAACGGATTGATTAATCAATTAAAAATGGTTCATTTAGGCTCATTTTATCTTTTTTTTTGCTAAAATCAGCAGGCAAGAGAATGTATTAGACTTTTGCAAACTTAGTTTCTCAATACATTCTAAGACCCTTTTTGCTGAATTCAGTGTTTTTTGACCTGCAGACCCCCTGTTTAACAGATTTTACATAGAACACATAGTTTTAATTTCAAATTGAATCCATTGTATTGATTGTATAGTTGGTATGAGGTCTTGTGCCCTATAGAGGCAATTCACATCATGGAGCTGCATTTTGAACAAACGCATACTTTATCTATTCATACTATTAAAAGTGATAAAATAAAAAAGCTCAGAATTTACAAGATCAAATGTTGGTGAAAAAAACATGACCAAAATTTATACAATAAATATGTTCTTTAGTGTATTTATTAGACAAAATTTAATTTTGCTCAACATAACTATTGCATACTTTTACAACCTGCAGGTATGAGGTAAAATGTAAATTAAGCTCTTCACTAAAAAAGGGACTCTACATAAAGTAAACTTAAAAAAAGGGACTGTGATTATGCAGCAAGAGTACACCGGAGGTCTGGGTGTTTGGTGAGTGTGGATGCACCAACAACACCAACCTGTATGTTGAGAGGATGTTGAGTGGTGGAGGCTTGTCGCTCAGGTTATACATCTCTCTGACAGGGTTGGGCACGCTGCTCTTGGACACCACCTGCTGGTCCTGAGTGGTGGAGCTCTTAAAGGCTTTCCTCATGTTGATGTCTTGCAGGGAAACTGAGAACAATAAGAGGAAGAGAAAACAAATGATTGAGTGGTCTATAGAAAAAAGGAATAAATGAAAGAGAGGAAAAAACAAACCACTTCAAAAACAAAAGACGTCTTCTAGGTGTCAAAATTAACATCCACATAACAGCTTGCAGGCTGGTCCCACAAAGTTATGCTGAATAAGTACTATTGTTCAACTGGGCAACTTCATACGAAAATGAGGAAAACATATGACTGATGCCCTTCAACAATGAGTAATGATTTTCTGCACCTCTACCCTCTGACCCACCTTCCTCCACGGTCGAGTCCAGCTGTGTGACTTTGACGGCCAGCCGGTCAATGCGGTCCTGGAGAGAGTTGGCACGCAGGTAGAAGGTGTTTGCCTCGTTAAAGAGCTCGCCAAATATGTCCTCTGCATGTTTACCTGGAAAAAAGAGAAAGGGACAGGAAAAAACACAGAAAGAGACAGGAAGTTTGAGAGAAAGAAGGAGACTTGTAATCATTATCTGGGGCCAACTAAGTCCCCACGGAGACTGAGGACAATCGGTCAATAAGTAATGTGACACAATGGGAAACTAGAGTCTAACAGTCAGGAAATGGCGTCTCATACCACTCGATATAGCAACATTCCTCTTGAATAATTTAATATAAGATGACCCCAGATTATCAAAATAATCCTGTGTTTATGCATGTGTGCAGCCCTGAACTATCTGTAAAAGTTTTAGCAGGGAAAGTAAATCCTACACTTTCCTTTACCAAGGACCATGATTCCAATATTGAAGTACACGATGGCCCACAGTGCTTTTTGACATTTGACTGGATAACAAACATTTTGTTGTTTTGGTTCCAACCCCCATGCACACCTGTGGTCTTCACCCTAACATGTAAAGATAACCCTGCTGTGAAACAGGGTTTAGTAAAGGGAGGACTGAGCTGAAGGAGGAATTAGCCCATAGTAAAAGTTGAAAGTGTAAAACAACCGTTAAGCCCAGGGCTAATGGAGCAGTAGTGTAAGCTTCAGGCTCCAGGAGTCTCTAAATAAGAGCAGAAGGCCTTTTACTACAAGACTGCACATGCTGGGATGTGGACCATCCTGAAAATGAAAAAATATGATTGAAAAAAAAAAATCCTCCGCTGGAAAAACACAGGCTAAAAATCATCGAGAGTAGTTTTAGCATGTGTGCAGTAAGTTTGTTTAAGTATAAGATACTCTGTAAAAAGGTGGTCTGGCTAACACACACAAACACACGCGAAGGGTTATTTCTGTGCCTCCTGCTGACAGGATGGGCTGCAGGAAAAATATTTAGAGGAAGGAAGAATCATGGATCCGGCATGCTGAGCCCCTTCGACACCGACCTCTCGAGGATTCTTATGGTTTACTCACATGTGCACACAGACATGCACAGTATATGTAGTCTTTAGATATGACCCACCAGGCCTGTGCGAGCATTTATATTTAACCCACACAGCTGCTGTGGAAAGATCTACTCCCAACGCAGGAACTTGACACAATAAGAGACAGCGAATGAACATGAATGGGCCAAACAGTGGAGGGTTAACTAAGGGGACTAGGATGAATTTATGATGTTTATGCACAGAATGGACACTTGAGAAAGTTAGTACAAGTTCGTACAACTGAGAATAAATGGATGAAGTGTAACTATCGCATTTCGACACAGCACAGTACTGATGGGTTATGAAACAAGGAAATGGGCATGGAAGAGGGATGTGGAGATAGATGCCCTTAGTGGTGTAATAACTCTGTCTAATACATTTACAGTCAGCATAACATTCAATATAAAACATTTAATACCCATGCAGTCATACACACACAAACACGCTGACGTGAAGAGTCAAATACACACTAACACATAGGTCACAGACATAAATCTGCACTGTCACATGCACACAGCTGTCAGGATAAGTTTGTTTCTGCAGAGCTATCTAAAAGGATTACATTTCAACCCTCAATGTTCCAGTACGAGGCCACTGTATGCCGGCTGCTGGCTCAGTGACCCCAGGCCCTGTAACCATGACAACGCCCAAATCAATCACAGCTTCTGGATTAACGATGAAGGCATGTGATCTTGTCCTGCTACAAAGAGGCCAGACACAGTGTAGACAGTCATCATACTGAAGTTGGTGAGGTTATAGCCTGAGGAGGCTGGAAGTTTCTGTTTTCAACACAACACAAAAATCTCTGTCTGAATTTTCTTTTTTAGATGTGAGAGTCTTAGCAGCGACTTCTTGCACGGCTACATTTTGTGCATGTGACTCTGTGTGTGTGTGTGTGTGTGTGTGTGTGTGTGTGAGTCTTACTCAAGCTGCTGAGCTGACGGATGATGGCAGAGAGCGTGTTGTTCATCACACACTCTAGCTCGCTGCCGATGCCCTCGGGGAGCTCCCCTCGGCAGAGGTGACGGGGCTCGATGTTCCTCTTCACCAGCGGCATGGCGAAGCTTCACACCAACACAAACTGCAGGGGAACACGGAGAACAAGCATGCACTCCTTTAGACACAGGTACCTTGGTTAGAGAGACTGTCTGTAATGGAAAAACCAGGTATTGACCAGCATCTACTCTGCTGAAGGGCATTTTTCCTTTAAAAAAATATTTAATTGATTAATTAAATTAGACTAATTTTGCTGGTGATTGCTTGGTTGACCTATAGTTTCAGCTCTGGTTAAAAAAAAACCCCTATTTTAAAATACATTTTTCATAGGAGCACAGAACCACGCACAAAACAGTTACATAACCAATCCCAAGGTAATGATTGAAACAAATACAGTACTTGATTTAGTTCATATATATATATATATATATATATATATATAAAAAAATTTTTTTTGAGGGGCATGCCCTCTTTACAAATTCATGCTGTGTGAATTTTATTGTAAGGTGTTCCTATTTTTCCTTCCATCTTCTGTACATTTACTATAAAATAAATTCAAATACAGCATGGGTGAGCCTGTAGACAGAGAGCTAACTGCGATGACCAAGAGTGTCCCAAAGCAAGAAGACTTGTGGTGACCAGCAGAGAGATTAAAGCATTAGGGATAGGAAGATACAGCGTGCCAGCTAATCCCAGGCAGGCTTGTCACTGGCCCAGCTGGAATCCTGACACAAACAGAGATTCATGGATATGGTCAACATCAAACACAACGACAATAATGGGCCATAGTGAAGTGGGAATTTTGATATATAACTGTTACCAAACAAAAATAAAGACCTGAAATTTCCCTACTGATAAATACCTGCTTCATCACTTTCTCCAGAGAATACAGAGTTTAAATACTGACCCATGACCACAAACATAGCAACACTGGTCTCCATTGTCTAAAATTAAACCCCGATTGGGTTCAATGAGACACTTTGAACCCTCTGTGGTTCAAAGGACCACAGATAATTAATCAAAGCAAGAGAAATCCCTGGGTTCGTCAGAGCAGCCACCTTATCGGCTCTTCTTCCTGCTTCCTGTTTTTGTGGTCTCAGTCTGGCTCCTGTTTCCTGGTCCTCCCTTGTGTCACATCTCTCCCTCCTGTCCAAACACTTGGCCAGAACAATACAACTATGGCTCAAGAAGCAACCGGGAGGACAAACAGAGAGACAGATGGAAACGTGCACACACCCTTTTCCAATAGAAACTTTCACATGCAATTTTTAGACTTGCCAATCAAACTATTTCACGCTTAATTGCAGTTCCAGAGCTTTAACTGTGTAGCTATGCCAAAAATAAAAAAAAAATTAATAAATCAATTCGGTGAAAAGCAGGTTGGAAAGACACAGGAGCTCTGGCAGTCTGACAGAAGGCTAATAATAGTTGGCAGGTACTAGAAATACATTTCATATTGTTTGGGCTTTGCAGTTGTTCATTAGTAAGCACAAGAAATTTGAAAAGAGGTTGTTAACCCATCACAACAGTAAAAATATGGGCCTTGCAACTGACATAAATATTCATCCTTTATTCTTTGTGAAGCTGAAATAAAATTATCGAGGTTACATCTTCATTACATAAATAACCAACTGAGCGAGGAGAAGTGCTATGCTATCAGTGTCTCAGCAGGAAACTCCTGTAATTGCAGATCGTGTCAATAAAGTTGTCCATGACAGAAAAAAGATACTTCTGTTCACCGAGGCCAATTCGCACCAGCCAGGTCCTCATCTGGCCCTGTTTTCTCAACGACCCCCCTACAAACCCCAACACCCTCATGCCAATGAAAGACAACAAAAGGGTAAAATTACACCATCTTGTGTGGTCACAAAGGACACTGAACACAGTCAATAATGTCTGGTTCGGAGCAGAAGAGCTGCATAAACATTTTGGAAACACTGCGCTTCTTGTTGCATATGAAGGAGGTGATGGAAATGAGGAAATTGCATGTTTTTGCTTTTACTGTCTGGCTGGCATGACAATCACATCAATGAGGCGAAATAATGAGCGGCTGGGGGCGAGCGGGAGGAGGGAAGAGAGACTGGCCTTGTCTGCTTGTGAGAAATTAGGGGAAAGTAGAGGAAAAGGAGGGTGCATGAGACAACAAGTGGGATAAGAGCGTGCGACAGAAAAGAGAGAGTGAGCGAGATAGTGTGAGGGAAAGCCAGAATGGGTTGTATGTAACATTAAGAGGTGGATAAAGTGTGTGTGTGTGTGTGTGTGTTTTTATGTTTGTGTCTGTGAGAGAGAAAGAGTGCATCGGATGGGGGGAGGGGTTGGAATAGGGACCTTGGGGGAAGCCACTGAAAGGTTCCCGGGACAATAGAGCTCCGTTCACAAGGCAACAGCACTAGCTCTCCCATGCATCCTCCCCCTCCTCCTCCTCCTCCTCCTCCTCCTCCTCCTCCTCTTCAACCTTCTTTAAGGCCCCCTGTCCTCTTGCAATGAAAGTGTAGCAAGTGAGCACTGCTCCGTCATCCACCACTCACTCAGGGAGAAAGGCCAGGGCAGGAAAGGGAGAGTAAAAGCCTGAAAATCTCACCCACGGCACCAGAGAGGGCACTGATTCTTTTTCTCACTTTCTTTTTTTCTCGTGTGTCTGGATAAATCATTACAATCCAACATGCACAAGCGGGCATTCAAGCAAACTAACATGTCCAAACAAACACACCAGGTAGCCTCTCAAATGTCCCATTAGAGGCATTTTAACAGTCCATCAGTAGCAAAAATGTCTTTGATCCTCATAGGGGTGACTTTGAGGCTGCATTTACAGTAAAACACACTTCCCTTGTGAATCCAGCAAAATGCCCACACCTCCTCACAGATACACAGCAAAGGAAGAGGCCTTTACTACAGATGTGAGAACTCCATTAAGATCTGAAAGGGGAGTCATTACCAATTTATGAGCCGAGTACAGCTTCTTGTGTTGCGGGCTGTTTTGCTTGTTCTGATGTTATGAATAATGCATCTTGGATTACGTCAAGTCACGCTGCCCTAAATATGATGTAAAAAAAATTCTGCTGTGACATTGCGCCCCGTCCAGGAACGTCTCCTTTTTCCAGTGTAGCTCAGGGGCATCTATGGTGAAACACTGATGAAAGCCAGGGAGCTTGGCCAGAAGTTTAACCCTCTTTTCTATATCCAAACAGACACAACATTTATTAGGTGTGGGTGATCATTAAATGTGACAGTTTACCATGTGATATAATCTTACCATCCTATCATTATACATATTTATTGCTTAAATGAATGCCCCAAAGAAAATTGTGATTAGAAACTAATAAAATTTGTTACTGAAGAGTTTGGTCGTCTCCTTTTTGAACATGTAAGACATAACATTTAAGTTTACATGCATTTGCCATATTCTGATATACACCATATTGATATATAAAAATATTCTGTGTGTTCACCCAGCCCTAATATCTGTCCACGAAATCTGTCGGATTAGATTTACTAAAATACCTGACTTTTTAATGCTGACGTGACCCAAAGTTGTCATAATCCTCGTATTGTCATAACGGTGATACAATGGGCTTAACAGCTGATTCATCAAGTCCTTGATCAATTGACCGATTAAAAAATTTGATAATCAGCCAAGATCTAAAAACTGCATTTGCAGGTTTTAACCTTTAAAAATGCAAAAAAATATATATTTTTCTCCTTTTGACAGAAAATGATGGTTTTAGGATTATTTAAAGGTAATTGTCATATTAGGTAAGAAATTCTAATTAATTAATTAGGCGATTAATTAGTTTAAACTGTGGTAGATTTATCAATTCATGGTGAATATCTTCCGTTTCAGTGGTAATATCTTTGCTTTGAATATAGGTTAAGCTGCCATTATAATATCAGTATCTATAACAAATTTGCCTTATTTCGAAACACCACGCACCAAATCACAGGTTGACTGTTTTGATCTTGTCACGTGAATGTCACTATCGAGTTATTACAATTTACTATTTTCGACTATTCATGCTTTTAAAATTACCCATTTATCCACACACACACACACACACACACACACACACACACACACACGGGCGTGAACTAATGGCAACCGCGATCAATCACTGTTCCGCACCGTCGCTTCCCGTTACCGATGGATTGACCCACATCTGTTCATCTCCCTCGGATTCTCCGCGAATTTCTGCCTTAAATTTAACCGACCGTTTACCGCCGGGGCGTCTTAACAGCTGATTAACACGCCGGTTCGCAGCCCACGTTAATTATGTGGTGAAATAAAGCTTTAAAGTTACCGGAGGAGGAGGAGGAGGAGGAAGAGGACGCACTGAGAGTGCGTTTATTCTCCTGCACCGGGGGGGTCCGCTCCGACTGACCACCGGGCAGGCTAGCTTACGCCCGCCGCTCGGCTACTTAGTTTGGACGAATGAGACTCCGGCCAACAGAAATAACCACGCAAATCTCCCCGCCACGATAAAGGGGGTGTTTTCGGCCGTGGTGAGAAGTATCGTGCGGCCCTCACCGGTCCCCGGAGCGTTAGATGAGATCCGCCCGTCCGCGCGTCCCGTCGGGTCCCGTTAGCTCTGCCATCCTGCGTCCCCGAGCCCGTCTGGACGCTCCGGGGGAGAAGAGCCCCCTCCGAGGGCGGGGACACGCCCACCGGCCGCGCCCGCCAATCGCGTCTCGGAGCAGGGGGCTTTAACCGCGTTGGGCGTTCGCGGCGGCCAATGGCGTTTCTCCGGAGGGGATGATTGACGGCGGGGCCGTCCAGCCAGAAAGCGCTGCTAAAAACGGAGGGGGCGGGGCTACGGTTGGGCGTTGCTGAAGAGCTTAACTGGGGTGGCTTTTTTTATGTTTGTTTTTTTTACCTCTACCTTTTCTGAAATATAAGGATTTTAAATACATTTTGAGGCCTTTGGGGAATTTAGTGGATATGAAGACCTTATGAATAACGAGTCATGGCAGAAAACTGCGAGCCGAAGGGATTTTTAGGGGACTGTAGCATGCTGTGATGCTGAGCTGGGATAGTATTGTATAACAGACTGAAACAGAAGGCCAGCATCCTGCAGGAAGAGGTTCAATGAGAGGATTTGCTATACATAGATCCGTGCTTTACTATCCCAGGTGTGTTTGTGGACAAAAACAGTCTGAGGAAGATGTCTGTCCCCAAAGCAAATAGAAAGGCGGCTGAGACTAGTCTCCGGAGTGCAGACAAGGTTTAGTCCATTAGAAAGGGAAAGGGAGTTTCATTATTGAAAATGCACTTCTATTCCTGGAAAAGGGGGAAGCCGAGGCCTGCATTTGTTATACAGCTGTCAGTCTGACATATATGATTAATTCAAACATGAATACCAAAGAATACATATATGTAGTAATGTAATAGAGTGGGACATTTTTAAAAATACAGCGTAGGTATACTTTGCAGCACATGGGTGTTTTTGATCCCAGTTGGAGATTTTGACACTAATAATGTAATTCATAACTATTACTGCTGATACAACTAGTCGGTAGAGAATTTTCATGATGAATAATTTTAAAATCAATAAGCAATCCATTCTTTTCTCTGTTTAGGACTGTAAACAGGAAATGTTTGACCAATTTCCTTTTTTTCCTTCATTCTTAAATTAGCACTATCTACATACACATCTGCTGCTTATACATACACATTCCCAGAATATCAACAATAAACAACGTTTCCACTTTTATTGTCAGGATACTTGCTTCATGTAAAATATTTCAATACAATACAGTACAATGCATGTTCCATCTGCAATCCTCCAAGTGATTGGTTTGTTTTGTCGTCATGTTGTAAGGCTTGCTCACAGCGTACAGCAGCTGAGCGCTCAGCCAGCCCAAGCTGCTTTTGCCACTCTTGCCATGAAAACAAAACCATGAAAACCAATTAAATTATTAACTACTAAAATCTTTTTGTCATCTTTTTTTTTTGTCCTTTCTGAACAAAAACCCTCAATGCCACAGCTGTGGGGGCTCCGCATCCTCCCAGCATGCTTCACAGCAGCTCAGTTCAGTCCTCAGCTGAGGCCCTCACAGGGCCATACACAAAATAAACAAGAAAGACAGACAAACAGACAGGAGGACAGACAGACCGGGAATCTGTCAACGCTGGCAGTCACATAGCAGCTTTCAGTCTCGTCCAAGCTTCAACAGGAAGAGGGTATCTGGCTGGGGTGGGGCGTAGGTGGAGGTGTGGGGACA
The DNA here is from genome assembly GCA_016859345.1 of Istiophorus platypterus. Classification (NCBI taxonomy): domain Eukaryota; kingdom Metazoa; phylum Chordata; class Actinopteri; order Istiophoriformes; family Istiophoridae; genus Istiophorus; species Istiophorus platypterus. The sequence continues at coordinate 5,145,880 of CM029125.1, read as the reverse complement.
GGTGAAGAAGAAGGAGGGAGGAGATAACACAACAGATTTACATGTGTCCTCCTGCACCAAACCACCTTCTCTTGGCTGGTTTAATTAAGTCTAAGTAAAAGAAACAGGCTGGACTCAACAATAACATCCTTTCTTCCCATCCTCCCACCTTGTGTTTCACCCGTCAGGTTCTGCTCTATAGCAATGTTGCTAATACTGGGGTTATGGTGCGTTATCTTGAAGAAGTGAAGATTGTTGTCATTCTGGCCTAACGGACTGCAGCAGAGAGGGTGCCCTCTGTGGGGTGGGGTGGGGGGGTTTGTTGCCTTGGACATCCCCACATCCCTCAGTACATTCGTTCAGGTGGGCGTGGCGAGGGCTTATATGTGTCATATATGTGTGTACGTATGTGATGGAGGGTTGTTTCAGTAGCGATGGGTCTGGTGGGAGTACTGGGGTGGTTGTTGGGAGGTAGTGGAGTATCCCATGCTGCTCTGGGGCAGTGATGTGCTTGGTCCAGGGTTCTGGTAGGCAGCATGTGGATTGGAGCGCTGTGGAGACAAAGAAAAGAAGAACATGTTCGTTAAATCTCATTATTTTCCTCAGTTCCGCATCACATTTTTTACTTTACTTTTCATGTTTCATCCATCTTTAATGAAAAAGTCATTTAAATATTTAGAATGGTGCTCATTACAGGCTTGAGTGCATGCAGAAGGCCAAACATCATGTAGAGCACCATTATGCTAGATAGCAGCTGCCTAATCACAAGGAACAGAAGTGGTCCTAAACACACTATCTATAGAAAAATAATACATCAAGGCAATGTGATAATTTTATCCCTTACTGAAATGTCAAAGCTGTGCATAAGTTGCAGTTATCATATCGAGTTTGCATAACAAGCTCTATACATATATACACATTTATACACACACACACACACACACACACATATATACACACATACATATACATACATATATACATATACATATATATACATACACATATATATACATATATATATACACACACATATACATACATACATATACATACATAAATGTTTTTTTTTTTGGCATTGGACAATTTCCATGCAGATTTTGAGAAAGAGAAAAAGATGTGAAAAAGGGAAAGAGAGAGCTACCTGGTAGTCTGAGGTCATGATGAGGCCACCTGAGGTAGTGGTGGGCGGGACAACACGCACTTTCTTCAGAGGGGGGCCCTGGGCATGGCTGTTGTCAGGGTTGCCAGTGTGCCCTGCCCCATTCGTGTGGTTGTTTCCCTGTTGCTGCTGCTGGTTCTTCTACAAGCCAAAAAATTTTAATATTTGACTATTCATCATATGAACATTGTCAGTGCTGTAAACGCATTCATTCAGCCCTATTGTGTATTTACTACCTCTTTTTGATGTTTCCCATTAACCCTATTTGTATGAATCAGGAAATAAGATCCCCTTATTGCTTTAAATATAAACCAGAAATGGCCCATGGATTTCTTACTTTGTCTGCCTTGTCCTCTGGCTCCTCCTCTGTCAGGAACTCTCTCTTGGGATAGGGAATCTGGCAGCCTGCAAACACACTGAAAGAAAAAAAAAGCTAAAGAGGCTTGTCAACTTCAAACATTTATTCCCATGAGTCAAAGCTAATTAGCTAAGGGACCTGTTGGACACTGTAGATGTCCCAAGGTCATGTGTTTCAAGCTAAGGCGTAGCACAAGATAGATAAACTGGATACAGACTGTGTGTATGGGTTTTGGATTTCTGTAACTCACTCAGATGTTGGCAGGGGCTCCTCCAAAAAGTAAGGGTCCTGCATGGCCTGCTCTGATGTGATTCTACGGATGGGGTCCATCGTCAGCAGCTTCTGCAGCTTTAATGAATTGCACACAAAGTTAGCCTTAAACAAGAACTCATTGATAGAACTGGCATAGTGATAAAGCACAGTTCAATCATCACTGAGAACCAAACCATAGCTGCATAACGGTTATGGATTTGCCATCACAATAATACTATGTCTATACATTATCCAAGGCACATGTAACTACGCTGGTACCGAGGCATTTTAACTCACCAAGTGGAATGCTTTGCTGTCTGGTTTGACTTTATGTTTTTCCATGTACTTTATTAGGCTGCAGTTTGTATATCTGTGATAGAGAGGGAGCAAATGATATCAATAGGATGGCTTCAGTACAATTATCCCATATAAGAGAATCCAGAGTTTTTAAATGATTACATAAAAAATGTGTACAACATTCAAAAATGTCTGTTTGCTTTGCTCTAAGTTTTGTTTCGGATTTGGAAGAAAAATGGACCAGTTGTGCTTGGCAGACTCACGTGTTCCTTCTAAAGTCTTTCATCAGTGTGGAGTGTTCTGGCATCTTTTTGATGTCCTCCCAGTCTTTATCTGTCAAATGAGGGAAAGTCAGGATTACACCATGTCACACCCTCCCTCCCTTCAAGAACAGATTATTTAGATTTGTAGGCTCTGGATTATGATCTTTTTTTGAGCACAAATGCTCATGATTTCCCAACAAAACCCCCTAGTTAAAATAAGAACATATTGAGGTTTGGTTTTGAGTCACAAAGTAAGACCTGTTTTTTTAAATACTGTTTATAATTGAAAATGACTCTTGCTCATCTGCAAATTTTTAAACTTTCACATCAATTATTTCTTTTATTTAGCTTTTCTCTAAGAACTACCTTCACTTTAAATGTCAAATATTGCAAAGGGATTGTAAAATTTGCCCTGATGCAAAATTTGTAAGGCTTGATTTTGATTGGTGGGTGAGTTACAAAACTAGAGCAGCAGAGATGGTAAGATTAAAATAGTAAAATCAGAAGCAATTTAAGTGAACTGGAAAATATAGACCCAAATGTAGCCCTGAAAGTGAAAGTTTCTTTTTGTGACTTGGCTTCACCTGTTGAGTCAGTCAAAAACCACGGAAATAACCGGCCTCTGTTAGGAGTAAATAAAATGCTTATCCTTCCAAAGCATTTTCCACTAGATATGGGACAAAGTCCCACCATTCATATACATACATTGTTTGGAAAATCAGAAGTACATATTTCCCTTAATATATTAAGTAGTACATCCCTGTTTGAATAAATTCATCCAAACATTGACAAAATCAGTATGTTATTTTAAAGTAGTAAATATTTAAATTGGCAGTAATTATTTTTTTTCCAGAACATTTTTCCCTAAATGTCTGGCAGCAGTGAAGTCTCACCAGCAGGGAAGCCCATGACGTTAAAGATGCGGTCCAGTTGGTCATGGTGGTAAGGGTTACTGGTCTTGATGTCCTCTTGGCGACAGTGGAATATGGGCTCAGATGTCAGCAGCTCTGCAAAGATGCAGCCAATCGCCCAGATGTCTGAAAGAAGAGCACGCACCAACCCAAGCTATCAGTTAAGTCAGTAGAACCAGCTGCACGGGCAGATTGTGTTGCAACAGTTCTCACCGATGGCTTTGGTGTAGTGCCGAGCCCCCAGCAGTAGTTCAGGTGCTCTGTACCAGAAAGTGACCACCACGGGGTCGAGATCGGCTAAAGGCTTCAGCGGTGAATTGAAGAGTCGGGCAAACCCCATGTCCGCTGAACAAAAGACGGGTCAGTTAGTGAAGTAACAAGCTTGAGTAATAAATATCATTTTACAACAGAGATATTATACATACCAATCTTTACTCTACCCCTCTCTGGCCCTTCCCCCATCACTAAAATGTTAGCTGGTTTCTACGGAGAAAAAGAGACATGCACAATTTTGAACATACTACAATTCAAATACTATTTTAAAAAGACAGAAAATCTTCTGAGGTTAATTCATCTTTGTTTGATTCAGTTGTACAGTTACAGTCCTGCATATGGTGTGTGATCAAAACTCTATATTGCTGCCCTCTAGTGGACACCATAAACCAACTGGCTCTCACAGGAGAGGTGGTCTACCATTTCCATTTCACCACTGTCATTCAGAGATTCATACAGCAAGTCATGAAGTAGCTGTTAAATATCCATGCATTACTGAGACTACTTTGACAGTATTTTTAAATTGTTATTTTAAAGAGCCACTGGCATTACTAGAAATAAAGGCTGTAATGTTTCCTTTAAATTTAAGAAATTAAAAATTATATAAAATAAAAAAATTTACTTTAAAAATCAATCACTGTAGCAACTAGAACTCGAATTTTGTAGAAAAAAAGTGTACACATATTAATAAACAAATTGCTAAATGCTTATCCTGGTTAACTTAGACCTGTTTAGAAATGTGTGCAAAAAAACCTTTTCAATCGTAGTTAAGAACCATGATTAGACACACACAGACTGACACAGTTTCACAGACCTTCAACTGATTCTCTGCCCAATAACAATACAGTCTTTCATCAGCTGTTGCTTTGTTTTCCTTTCTACCTAAATACCCCCTGTCCCGTTCCCTTTCCCTTTTCCTCTTTGCCCTCCCCAATCCTCTTACAAGGTCTCTGTGGAGGACCCAGTTGGCGTGGAGGTAATGGATGCCATCCAGGATCTGGTAGAGCAGTGACTTGACCATTCCTCTAGGCAGCTGCAGCGGCTTCTTGTTGGCCTTGGAAGCTCTGTGGAACTTAATAATGTGCTATGGAAAGACAAGATAATAATAATAATAATAATTGTTGTATGTGCGTGTACATGAGCAGAGAAAAGCATCACTTCTTTTCTACATTTGTATGGTCACAAATGTTAGTTTATGCTTTAGGCAAGAAGACTAAGGCTGATGTTTGTGGCATGTGTTTCCACTTCTTTATGAGGGGAATGTGAAAGTTGCAGCTCCGTGGCAGAAAATGGCATTTTAACTCAGCTCTGATACCCTGCCAGTTGTAACTGCAAACTGTAAAGCAGCAGAGGTTTGACAACCAAACGTGGAAGACTTCTCGCTGTATGTGTTTGCTTCAGTGAGACTTAGCAGTGCATAACTATCACCATTTTGAGTCTACTTCCTTACAACTGGCTCGTTGTGAATGTGAGTGTATATTATTTGGGGCAGTAATGCATTTGTGAAGGTCTGTGCATTGTCCCACATTTTTGAGGAAAAAAAATTGAAAAATCTTCAAATATTTGCAAAAAAACAGCATGGTCCTAAACATATTATATACAGGAAGCATAAATATTTATAACCTAATATTAACCCGAAAATATGAACTATGTGTACCGTTTTCATGTAGGAATCTGGGTAGGAATATGCAGAATGTGCCTGTGTGTTGGTCTGAAGCAATAAATAAATGCCAAAAAAAAAATTACACAAAAAAATTGATACCTATAAAACATGCAATATTGGAATATTTAGTCTAAAAGGTCGCCAAATGTTTGTTAAGTCATGTCATGCAGCTTCAGGGTGTGGTGTGTGCGTGTGTGCATTATACCCAGAGATCATGTTCGGCGTAGTCGAAGAGCAGCCATACTTTACGGTCTGCATGTGACAGGAAAACCTTCTGCAGTGAGATGACATTGGGGTGTTTCAGCTCCCGTAGCAGCTGCAACACATAAACTTATTACAGAACTGACCACACAGTCTCAGGGCAGAAATTATGAACGATAACAGCCAATTACTTGCTATTGCATGTGTGCAAAATGAAGAGTCTACCATACTGAAGAGTATATAGAAAGTAGTAAACACATGTACATTTAAATGCAATTTGAGAAAGTAGCCCTGCGACAAATACTATGTTTATACATTTTTCCAATTTTTTTTCTGTTGAAAGGTTTGCAGTGAGATGTTGATTTAGATCATGTTCATGACGTTTTTTCTGCCTCCTGTATACATTACATTCATGTCTAGTTTCACAGTGTTCATTCTAGCTTTTCTATTTTATGTCTGTCGTTGCCGACAACAAAAAAAAATCTACTTTGCGACTGACTGGGATTCAGGAATGGCATTAAGGAGTTGCACAGAGACCGAACAAAAGGGACATAATAAGCGAAGCATTTACTTACTGCAATCTCTCTGCAAGCTGACATGGAGATGCCAGTGCCTTCAATCTGCTTGAGGGCGTAGTCCTTATCATCCTTCCTACAAACACAGAGAGTGGCACAGCATCATCAACACCAGACCAGACTGCGGGCCCCCTGAGAGCTGTCTGCACAGAAACATAAAGGGGGGCACTTGGCAGCTGGCACAGGGACTCTGAGGAGAGGCCGAGTTGTATTACCTCCAGATTTGCGTAATCAAGCTCACCTCTGAGGCTCAAAACAATAGGAGAGAGGAAACAGGCCCTGTCTGGCAGCTGGCAAGGGACAAACAGAGCACTGGGGCTTGCTCTCACTTGAATAAATCGGTTAAAACCCCTCCCTCCCCCTGGCCTGAATCATCTCATAAACCCATGCTTTGTGCCTCCTCCGGGCTCGTCCAACTGCTGCAGCGCAAACTAACTCACAGAGTCTCATAAACAGCAGCCTCCTAAAGTGAACACAAACATCTTTAAACACTTTGGGATTCTTTTGTGTGGTTCCGGCTGCCAGAATGTCCCAGCTGTGATAATGGGCCTAGTGTGGGCCTGGTAGCTCAAGCTGCCTTCAGCTCTCCAGCTCTCCCCATCTCGGATCCAGACACCATTAATGCTTTTACAGAGATTTCATTAGAAAAACAGTTGGAAAAAGGGGAATAAATACAAAGTTTAGAAATGAAGGTGGGTGGCACTCTGGAGGGATAGGGGCGCTGACTATGATACACAGCGTTCATGGTTTGGGGACCTTTGTTGCATGTGATTCCCCATCTTTCTCACCCCTGACACCCCCCCACCCCATTTACTCTCTTAATAAAGACAAAAAATGAAAAAAAGTAAAAGAGGATTTGAAGCAAAAAAAAAACAGCACAAAAGAAACACAACCAAAAATTTAGGTATGTTAGACTGTTAAACACACAACTTAACACCGATTTAGTACCAAAACGGTCTTAGCTTTTACACAATGCAAAAACATCAAGCACAAAAACCATCTCTCATATGCCAGACTACAAATGATCAAAAAGCTTTCTGGGGCTCGGCATATCCATACAAGTTGATGCTGAGATATTTACCTCAAGTATGATAAAACCAACCACTCTCCCTGTGGAAAAAAAAAAAACGGCCAGAGACCATCAACAAGTGCTGGCACATGCACCTGCTGTATCCTACATTCACCACATCACCCACAAAAGGTCCTTATTATTTCTGAACAAAAATAACGCTGCTGGGCACCAACACGGCACAAAATAGATGCATTAGAAATGGTCCGAGGTAACTTTTTACAACACAAGCATCTCACCCTACGAGAAAGTGGAGCCTCAATCAAAAATATGAGCTTTTATAAGCGACTGAAAGCTCTGTCAGCATCCTGACAGTGCAGGCGATTTCAACACACTCCACCTTCACGTTGTTAGTTCTCGACACAAATCTGTAAAAACATGCCTCCTCTGGCAGTGGCCTTGAAGAGGGGGGGGTAATTAAAACGTATTTGGGGGGAGGAGGAGGGGGAGGCAGGCGCAGGGTTCACGGGCTAGAGGCCTCGCTGGTCATCAACTCACCCATCTTTTCTCTTCGCTTTGTATACATGACCGTAGGTGCCTCTCCCCACTTTGCATCCTTCGTACTCAAACAGGTCCTCGACACGCTCTCTTTCGCCGGTCAGCTTGACTTTAAAATCATAGTCCATTTTCACCTCTGTTTGGGCTCAGTGTACCCGCTCCTTCCTTTTTTTTTCCCTTTTCTTTAAAGCGTCGCTTGGGAGGCAACTAGGCTACTCCGACGAGCTCGGTTTGGTAATTCAGCTAGTTGCCTTCCCCAGCGTGGCCCTTTCTTCCCTCAGCCCAGCTTCCACATCGAGCTTTCGGGTCAAATGTTAAGTACCGGGAGGGATTGGAGGTGCTCGGAGATAGTCCAGGTGGAAGACGAGCCCGAAATATATTCCGATCTCTTGTTGCTGCGTTTCTCACAGCCGGTATCTGCTCCAAAGAGACGCACTTCACTCGGTAACGACGACGTATTGGCGCACGGCACTGTCGCAAAACGTCGTGAAGACAGGCTCGCAGCAGGGGGGGGACGGAGCTCCCGAACATGGGTGGACGGGACTTACACCACGTGGAAATTCACACCAGAATAAATTAGAGCTGACGTTTCATTTATCTAATTCGTTTCAGTTTTAACAACCGGATGATGAAAAGTAGGTTTACTTATTGTGCCATATTTAAATGCTATAATACAGGCGCGCAAAGAAGTATCGCTCCTACCTATTTTTCTCTATCACCTCGGTGAAGGGAAAATATCAATCCATTCTTTTTGAATAACATGAACACTAAGCTTATAATTTGCCCCGTATAATATAATAATCACATTATCCCCAAATATATGATACTAATAAAAAAACTACATATTATTAAAAAACACGTTTATTTTTCACTTTTAAAACAGAGGGAATTCAAAGTGAGTTGTCAAGCAAAGAAATGCACTGGAACATCATGCAATAAAGAGAAAAATATAAATGAATTTAAATAAAAATTGAATAAACTGTAATAAGACAGAATGATTAAACAGACAGTTATAGTGCTGTAATAAGAAGCCAAATTTAATGAAGGAAATTAAGGGGAGCAGTAATTCATTAAGTAAAGGCACAAAAACACAGCAGATTTTTATAAATGATATGAAAGTGGCCAAATTTGAGGCAAATATAAACTCTTCAGGATATAAGAAATTACCACAAAATATGATAATCTTTATTGTAACATGGCCAAAGCTGTTATCCAAGAACCCATTACCACAGACTCACTGGCTGAATAGCAATAGACAGTTTGTATAAACTTTGTATTGATCTTACCTTGGAAATATTTAATGATGGACTGGCCATGTCATCAAGATGTTACAAAAGCTGTGCGTGTGAGAAAACAAATAAAACAGCCAGCAACCTTTAGAGGGAATGGTGAACAAAACAAGAGCCAGGTTTTTACCACAGGAGGAATATTAGCACAGACTAAACTTTATCCTTACATTAGGTGATGCTCTGATGAAAGTCTATAAACTGTGTAATAATGGTGCTCAGCCACAAGATATGTTTCTTATACGGTAATGTCACCTGATATGTTGTGGGGTTAACTTACTATCATCTTTTTTTATTTTCACTACTTCAAGTGAAAGGCAATGCTGTTTCAGGATTGGGTTTCAAACATGAGCTTGTAGTCTATATGGTAAAGCACTCAAATTCATTACTTATGTAGTATCATATATGTCATACATTTCAAATATGAAAGTGTAAGATGAACAACAGCTTTAAAAAATGTTTAGATATTCAGAAAGGTATTTTTTAACAGTTTCCAAATGGATTAAGACTTTCCAAAAAGATAAATGCATTGGTCTTCTCCATACTGCAGCACCATTATGTTTAAAACTGCAGAAAATGGAAAATAAACTATTCCCGCTTGAAATGTCGCAGATTTTAAGAATAAATTCACAAAACTGATTGAATAACTGAATTACTGATGTGCATTTACGGACAATAAACCTTGAGCTTTGTTTTGCCGATGTTTTGTTGCCCGGGAACTATTGTGAGCAGGGAGGTTGTTTTTGACGGACGCTGTAATGTAGCACCACTGGTCCCATCTTGGTTTGAGAGAGGAGAGAGGAGAGCAAACCGTCCATATTACAGCTGCTTTGTCAGGTACCAAATTCCGTTTCATGTCATTGTCATCTCCTTTAAAGCTATGCCGGGGTTAAGTTTTAGACTCCATGTACAGTAACTGCTTGATAAAACTATGTGTCTTATTAAAATCTTAGAAGTTATTCTGCCTCGCAGCTCGCTGGCGAGTCAGCTAACCCTGGTCTCGACGGGCTGCTGTTCGCTAACCTTAGCACTCAGTTAGCGACTAAAGCGTTGCGCATTCAAAATGACACTTCGCATCCTTGAAATTTGCACAAAACCGACAGTTGTGTCTGGGTGGCAACGTAGTTAATCGCAGCCAGGAATTAATATCTCGATTTTCAAATTCTTTAATAATGCTGACAAGATTCTTTGTCTTTCTTTCTGTGCCCTGCGTTTACATGGAGGAGACCTCCGCTTATTTTATCGTGTCCCACCTCTGTTGGGCAGGGATTGGATGCTCGGCGTGTCCGTCATTAACACTAGGCCGGTGATTGGTGGCTAACCAGGATGACAACGCCAGTTTTGTTGCATTAGTCCCCTGCCTTCAACATGGCCTTCCGTAGCTGCTGTTGTAACTTGGCTAGTACTAGCTCACATGAAGGCTGCGCTGTTATCAGGACGTCTCTTGGCTTTTCGTTACAGTGAATGAATCGCGCATTTATCCACATGGTGCATTAGGTGAATTTACAGCGCTAGTCAGCGTTAGCAGCATTAGCAAGATTACTTGAGTCTCACTCAGTCCTTAAGTGGTGGAGTTTTATCGATGGAAAATGGATGGCGTTGTTTTAACTGTCGTCCTTGGTTAGAGATTAGTCACTGTAAGGCTAAGGTAAATGAAATATTCTAACTTGCATGGCATTGTGCCTCTAGGATCCACTAAAACCCAGTAGGTGCATGATGTAAAGCTGAGCAAAACGTTTGTTCTTAATCAAATACTATTAGCTTGTTTTACAACATATTGCACACTCCCTGGAGTTGCAGAGGCTCAGGGTTTGCCTTCGGTCATTATTTTTTGAAAGCTAAATGTAGAGCTGTAGATGGTAGATTCAGAGGGGCATTTCACCCCTGACTGACATGGTCACTCATCTGTCTGTCAGCACTCTTCACGGTGATGGACCCTCCTGGTGGGGGAGATGAACGGCGGAGGCAGGCAGAGCGTCTTCGACGGGAGGAGGCATACTATCACTTCATCAATGAATTGAGCGAAGAGGAGTACCGCCTAATGAGAGACAGCAACCTGCTGGGCACCCCTGGTGAGGAGGAAGGCATCCTGCTATTTTATCACAGTGATCTGGATCGCCAGCTTAACCTTATTTCATATATATATATATATATATATATATATATATATATATATATATATATATTCTATGTATATGACGAGTACAAAGTATATATTATGCCGCATTCACAATGTATTGTATATAATCTGCGCTCAATATAGGAGCAGAGATATGACTTTATGACCCTCTGCTGCTGACGACACATAAAAACCTGCGTGTCCCTATGTTTCACAGGGGAGGTAACTGCCGAGGAGCTGCGGCAGCGTCTTGATGGAGCAAAAGAGCGCGTTTCATCTCATCCCCACACCGAGCAGCGATCGCAGACTGCTGATTCTGGAGAACAGCAGAGCAGTAGCGGTGAGGGAGAGGAGAGAGGGGCTGGAGGGAGACGAGGGGCAGGTAGGGAAGAGGGGGAGGGATTTGTCTCCATCTTATCTTTCCGTTTCTGGCTTTCAGTTGTCACAATGTTGTATGGGTTGTGCTAGATCTCTATTGAGGAGAGATTAACACAGCTTAAAGTTGAATGCGTGGACTTCGAGAAGAGTAAAAGAGATGACAAAAAAACCTCAGTTTTAACAAGGTTCACAATGGGATGCAACACAGTTTGTTCAACTACAGTTGAAGTGCTGGCTTTGAATAAGGTATGAAACATCTTGGCTATAACTGCCAGTGTTGTAAGTGGACACTGGGAATTATTATTATTCTTATTAGCGTTTTATAGATAATGGGTAAATCGATAGGGATGGACGCATGTCGGTTTAAAGTCTGACCCATATTTGTTTCTTACAGGGGCCACAGAGCCCGGAGCAGAGACCTCTAATGGCGACTCATTACTGGAGTGGCTGAACACTTTCAGACGTACCGGTAATGCTACTCGCAGTGGCCAGAGTGGCAACCAGACATGGCGTGCTGTCAGTCGGACCAACCCTAACAGCGGAGAGTTCCGCTTTAGCCTGGAGATCAACATCAACCATGATCAGCCAGAGCCGGGGGAGCATAATGACTCCGCGGACACTGCAGACCTGCCAGTGATTGCCCCAAATACAACCTCACCCTCTATACGTACTGCTTCCTCCTTCTCCAACCCTCGCCCGTCAGCTATGTCGAGGCCAGCTCCGTACCCCTCTCCCCGCCCAGCCCTCAGTAGGAGGATGCAGACACGGCGTACGCGCAGCAGCACTACCACTCTTTCTATGAGCCCCCCTGCACTTCCTGCACCAGTGCCCCCCCCAGCCTCTGCTCAGAGGAGAGGTGCCACATTGCACTCTTTAGCACCACCTACCACTGTTTCCAGCCCTCCCCTTGATCAAACTACACCTTCGCAACATCAAGCCCTCAGAGCAGAAGTAGAGCAAGGGCATGATGATATGTCTGCTCCTATAGACTGTCCCCGTGTATCACCCCAGTCTGGGTCTCAGGCCCCAGCAGGGGCAAACGAATCAAGGGGCAGTAGGACTCGATCGCGGGGTCGTGCACGCAGGGCTGCAGCAGGGGGTGGGGTTTCATCCCGCTTGTCTAGGCGAAGCCGTTCGCCCTTGCACAGAATACCTGTCGTCAGTACCACTCCACCATCCAGCAGTGGTGTCAGTGGCTCTAGCATCCACACTGTTGAGCCAGGCAGTGGCACAAGCTCTGTTTCCTTGGAGAGAGGGGAGGCTGGTGCAGAACCTTCAGCTCTTACGGAGCCAGCTGTAGAGACAGGAGAACGCGAGGGTGAAGCGCATGTAATAGGAGCGGGAAGTTCAGCGGTGCGACGGCACCCAACCATCATGTTGGACTTGCAGGTGAGAAGGATTCGACCTGGGGAAAACCGTGATAGGGACAGTATCGCCAGCAGAACACGCTCACGTGCGCGTGTTGCTGAGAATACTGTCACATTTGAAAGTGACAGTGGGGGATTTAGACGCACCATCTCCCGCTCTGAGCGAGCTGGGATCCGTACCTATGTGAGCACTATCCGGATTCCACTGAGGCGAATCAGTGAGACGGGCCTCGGGGAACCCAACTCCACCGCATTGCGTTCCATCTTGCGCCAGATTATGACTGGATTTGGGGAGCTCAGTTCTCTGATGGAGACAGAGGCCGATTCTGAAACAGTTGCACCTAGCCATACGGATGCTATCGGCACAAATAGTAACACTAGCCCAACCAGTCGCCTGCATACAAATGAGAGCGCAGTTGGCCAGGTTGGCACAGGTGGGGTAGATCAGGAGAGGGTGGGGCTGGTGGGAAATGAGGAGGACCAGGGCGGGCAGGCCAGGCTCGGAGGAGCGGTAGTGAGCACTACAGAAGGACGGGCCAACAGCAGAGACACAAACAACCTGGTAGAAAACGGCACTCTACCCATCCTGAGGCTGGCACATTTCTTCTTGCTTAATGACGAAGAGGATGATGAACACCCTAGGGGCCTGACCAAAGAGCAGATCGACAATCTATCCACGCGCACCTACGGTCAGGCCAGCCTGGAGGGGGAGATGGGTCGTGCGTGCAGCGTCTGCATCAATGAGTATGCCCAGGGCAACAAGCTGCGCCGTCTGCCCTGCTCTCATGAATTCCACATCCACTGTATTGACCGCTGGCTCTCTGAAAACAACACCTGCCCCATCTGCAGGCAGCCCATACTTGCAGTACATCATGACTGACCTATTTGCTCACAAATACAACTGTCATGTTCCTGGCTGGCTGAACTGAGCAGACCCAAATGGGCTTTGCATGTACATAGCGCTTTCATGGTTTAATTTCTTTGAAAAAAATCCATTGTGTTGAAGTTGAAGAAGGTTGAACCAAAAGTGCAGGAAAAAAGAAACTATAAATGCAGAGAATTAACAAAACTTTATTTTTTTAGACTCTTTGTTTTCATCAACTTATTGTTTTATTTTCTTCTTCCTGTGACCTGTTTCGCTGGTCTCTGTCACAAAGCTTCAGAGGCCTGTGTCAATGGATGGCATTAATGCTTAAGGAGCTCCTGTAGCCGCTGCTGACTAGTCTCACTGTAACTCTGTAACGTCTGATACGTGTGACGTCTCTTTGTCACAACTGGACTACACAAATCACTTCTAGACTTGATTTATTAGGTATAAGCTGTATATAACTCACTAGTGCTTGTATTTAAGAGTTTTGGATCATGACGCTCCACACATGCCATCTGTTTAGAATGGAAACAGGAAATGTTCAGTTTTGTTTTCTTTTACCTCTTTTTTTTTTTTTTTAAACCTTTTGAAATTTTCAGCATCCATTTTAAAGTGTTCCTTTACAGTCGGTTAAGAAATGTATGATTTATTGGGATGTGTATGAGCAGTATATTTAATTTTCAAATAGATTTTATTCAGTACATCTGGTATTATTATCTATACATCTTTCCCATATAATTCCAATACTGAATTCATCCATTGAAGTAACCCACCAAAATATGCCACTTTAAAGTCATTAACATCACCCATATGAGCAGCACAATACAAATGTAATGCAAAAGGCATGTGATAATCAGGAGCTCAGAGTTGTAGTTTAGTATAAATTGTGCAATACAGAGAGGAAAGACAGTATTTTTGTTTTTCTGTTCATTGTTGTTTACATTTTAATGCCCGATTATCATCTCCGTTTAAAAACAAAGTCTCGTAAACCTGGAAACCAGTGTTTCCTCTTGCTTCCTGACGCTTATTTGGATCCATACCTGACAAAACACCCTGGGACCTCATGTCATGAAGTTGCATCGAGTAGTTAGCCTAACACATCTGCCCAGCAAATACCTTGAACATAAATTAAAAACAAAAAAAACAATTGACTTTCTGGAGTTTTTACAGTTTTCCAGCTAACCAGAAGGTTTTCTTGATGCCATAGGTGCTGGAAAATTGTTGATCCCTGGCGCATCTGTTGCTCCTTCAGCTCCAAAAACGTCATTTCCTGCTAATGAGAATCAGTTAACAGCACCTCTCTCCTAATCTCCTCCTAATTGGGTCTGTCATAGTGCAATGGTCGCGGTCTATTTGATACCTGATTAAGGCATTGTTAGTTATATGATATTCCTGTACCTCTGTCAGTGTGCAAGTCGCGGTCTATTTGATACCTGATTAAGGCATTGTTAGTTATATGATATTCCTGTACGCACTTTATGGTTTATTTTTCCATTACATCTACAGATGTGGCATTTGTAGTGTAGCCCAGGTGGATTATTTAGCTGAACCACCCAGTCAGTGTATTCCCACCAGGGTGACTTTGTACATCAACGGTAACAGTACACAGGAGCTACTACATCTCTGCAGTTAAACATTGTGACTAACAAAACTGCAGGAACGATGCAGTATACTATGTAAGAATGTGCGCGAGTGGGTGTGTGTGTGTGTGTGTGTGTGTGTGTGTGTGTGTGTGTGTGTGTGTGTGTGTGTGTGTGTGTGTGTGTGGGGATGGGAGGGGGGGGGCTGAAGGAAAGTACTAGTGTCCCAATAAACCTGGTTCTCAGAAGGCTTCTGTTCAGTGAATACCCAACTTGGAGAAGCTTGTGACCACTCGGTGCAGAAGTGAATATTTATTCTGTTCGTATTTAATAAGATGGAAATCAACTTTTGAAATATGAATATGTATTATGTTACAATGTGTGAGAGTAAATAAAACAGTTATGATGAATATGTTACTATGTAATAAAATTAAGACATTGGTTTTCTTCTTCTCTGCTCCTTAACCACGGAATAAAATGCAGCTTTGTTATGCCCGGAGATCTGGTGTATATGGGCGTTTGTGTGTGATCGCGCGAAAAGACGCATAAACACGCAGGTGTGTGTGTAGCTCTGAGCGACGGTTGTCGACGGTTAACCGCGATAGCGACTAAGAAGCTGTGTGTGTGATGATAATGTGTAAATTGACAGAAAGGAGGAGACTTTAGCTTTTGCAGCAGAATTGATTTCGAGAGTTTCTATGAAGGGTCTGGTCGCTTTTTGTCGCCGTCACCCTGGGTCGCCTTTGGGGTGAGTCCGTCGATGCCGTCGTGGCCGCCGACCAAAATTTCTGAACTGCTGGTGTTTATTTCAAAGGGGGGAAAAAATTGCAGGTACATATACAAATGAAAAATTGAGTTTCTGATCAATAAAAAAACTTAGTTAAATTGATACTCAGAGGTTTAGCCTACTGCTACCACAGCACTTTGCCACCAACAGTTCGTTGTGACTGCGATGTTAGACAAAGCAAACTTTGCTAAACTCGATGTTTTAGCATAAACCGTCATAACATAATTGTCGCTTGTGGCCGCTGGTCAGCAAAAGTTGCACGTTACTTTCGCTCATTAGCAAAAGTAGAAATTAATGATTAGATGCTGTTGTGTCAGTTTCCTCTAAAGCAAATAATTTCATAGTAAGAACCGCAACACTAAAACATTTACAGCTGTTTTTCACGAGGTGTCTTTTCATGTATCGTTGATTATCGTGCAAGAGCCACATATTCGTTCAATAGCTGATAAAAATTGATGAAAGAACCGAGAAAATCCCAAAAATTTCTTATTAGTGGGTGAGATTTATATTTTGCGTCCAGCGTCAGGGTGCGCGCACGCATCTCATCATCCGATGCGCGATCCCGCGAAACAATCGAACCGGCTCGTACGAGCCGGCACGAACCGGAAGACAGTTTCCCTTTAGAAATAAAGCTTTGCAAATAACTTCTTTACCTTTTCTTTTTAGTCTTTTACTTACTTGTTTAATGTCGTGCTGCAACTAACAATTATGTTTATCATCAGTTAATCTGCTACTAATTTTCTCCATTGATTGATTAATCATTTGGTCTACAAAAATCCCTTCATGTCTTTACACAACTTGACCACTTCTTGTGTTGTACCATGAATAGTCCCTGCGAAAAAAAACATATCCCATTTACATAGAACAAAACAAAGAAAAGCGACCAAATCTTACAAATATTAGGCTTGAATTAGGAGCTAGATTTGTAGATCTAATTGGGTAAGAAAAAAAATCAGTGTTGACTATTTTACCAAATTAGTCATTAGCCATATTTGTTTTAATAAATTACCTTTAAAGTTTTTACCATAACGTGAGCCAATTGAGAAATTGGTTCGGTTTAAAAAAATATATATCGCATTGTTTTTGCAGTGAGCTTCCCCTTGTTTTTAAATCAAAACGTACAGTGTTTTGAAAGCAGTGGCCGGATGTAGCCCGTCCTCTCATTCCCGGTGACCTGACGCTGTCTCCGGCCGCCTCCTACGACGCTTCCCCAGCCGACCGACAGAGAATATAATGATCCGGGGCGAGCAGGAGCAGCAGCGGCAGCGGGAGCAGGAGCGGCCGCAGCCCGGGCCCGGAGAAGCGTCCGTCCGCTCCGCCGCTGAGCCATGAGCATGCCACCGCTCCGGCCTCCCCGCCCCAGCGTCGCCGACACTCGTTCCCCGCCAGCAAGATGTATTTCAACCGGAGAGCCAAGAAGATACACAGCGAGGGAGGTAAGTAAAAAAGAAAAGAAAAAGAGAGAATAAAATCCGACATCTCGTTTAATCTGTGCTCGACCGTGGTTCCTCCCGCCGCCTAATTCGTGACCTGTCGGTGTAAAGTCGTGTTCATGTCAAGCATCGGCCCGATTGGTCCTATAGCGGCCCTGGATATAATCGTGCGTATTTAGTATGTGCTTGGCATAATAACGGGGGGAACCGGACTGCGGCATGCATGTGGGGTGACTTGCTGTACCGGTATTTATCCTCCTCCAGTCTCCCTCTCGTTTTTCTTTGGCGCCGGCTCGGGGATGCAAGGGCAAAGCAGACTGCAGGTGCCTGCCCCAGGTAGCACAGTCTGCCTTTTGTATGGCCAGGTATGTTTGACATACCGGCTGTCATGACAAGTGTTAGGGTCCGTGCCTTAACGCCAGGTAAAGATGGCAACGTATTTATTATTGATTGGATTAATGTGAAAGCGTTGTGTGACCTTATCGCTATTTATGGAAATGCACCGAATTTACCTTGGCATCATTATGGTATTATATAATTTTGTTGCAACAGACAGTATCTTGTCCTCCTGAATAGCATCAAAGGGGATTTTTTGCTACGGGGTGACTTTTCTATATACGGCAGAGTATTCATATGCTTTTACATTAGTCCATGTCTAAATGTTAGTAGGTAATACTATTTATTTTTTGCATTTCAAACGTTCAACCGAATCTCTTATAGATCAGTCCTAGAACAGCCAATTACCTCGCGGACTTAAAAGAAAAAAGAAAAAACAAACACGTGACGGTCTAAAGCGCGCACCTGACTCTGAGCCGTTCGGGGACGTGAATCTAAGCTCACCTTAAGACCATCCGCATCTAGAACCCGGGAAAAAAGGATGGAAACAGAGCCCGTGTCTGTTTGTTGCAGTATCAACCAGGGCTGTATGGTTAAATAAATCCCCATGACATAACTGTATGGTGTTGACTACAGCTCAACTTTTTTTTTAAGCAGAAAATGCCTCATCTTGTCCCCAGAGTTGAGAAGAGGATGGGACGTTTAAACAAGAGACCACACTCAACAATTCCACGCATAGCATAGCCGGAAGAGATTGTGGTTGGTTTGCACAGTGGCTTTTAATAGTGACTGGCACTTACTGTCATGCTGCATTGCTGTTTGTGTGTGTGTGTGTGTGTGTGTGTGTGCGTGCGTGCGTGTTTGTGTAGCTGCATGCCTCTTGCAGCTTCCAGAAATAGAAAGCACAGCGAATTGTGGGCAGAGACGAGCGCCAACTGGGCCACGCTGTCTTCGGGCCAGAGGTTCCCGGATATTTATTTGTAGTTAAAGAAGATAAACAACTTGATCTTTTGACACTAGGGCGGCACATTTTTGCCAGAAGAAATCTGAGGTTAACAGTGTTCAGCACCAATTTTAAAAGGCAGAGGAATACTGTCATTTTTATGACAGTATTGTGACGAAGAGCACATAATGCGCTTTTACTCATCATATTTCTGTTCTTTTTTCTTTTTTTTATTGACCATAAAAAGAACATCAGATGGCCTCACAATGAGTCACAACGCAAGTCTTTTGTATGATATTGACCTAGTCTTGTAGCAGAATTTCAGTTATGAGATTTACTAGTTTTCTTCCTGTTAATATCAAAGCAATTAACGATACTTTCAGTAACATTAATGGACGTTTCTTTTGTTTGTTTGTTTCATCGAGTCTACAAGTTGTATAACAGTGTTGACCGCTGCCACATTCAAAGCGTAGAATGGACATGGAGGGTTACTCCAGTGTCAGCATCAGTCGGTATGTACATGTGTTCCCTCCTGGATTCTCCATGTTGCTCTGCTGTAATCTCCTGGAGCCTGACCTTTTGATTCTTTGCTCCAGTTACCGAGCTGCCACATCCCTGGTGATGACGTCTGCTCCTACCAATCTGTCACATTCACTCACTCACCCTCAAACACATTCACACAGAGGAATCATTTCATTTGTTTTTATTTAAGGAGTCCATAAATAGTGGTGTGGTTGCTATAAACTCTGACCATATTTCTAACAGCATATTTGGCACGAACACAGAGAAAACTTCTAAAATTGATTGAGAATGCACATTATGCTGTAGAAATAAGTATTTCGGAGTTATGTCGCAGTATAAATCAAAAAGAAAAAACTAATTAAGATGTTTAACAGTTTTTACAAATTGTCTTGGATAGCCTACACACTTTGTGTTTAAATGTGAGGAGACATCTTGTCACAGTGTTAGTGGGTCTACTTGATATGTGAGTCATGCAGCTCAGCCAACTGAAAACAGTATGTCTGTTTTGGGAAGATAATGACTGGTCGTCATGGCTGCCAAGCTACTGAAGATGCCATTTGGGAGATAGAGAGAGGCCTTATAAATTGCAGCAATGAGGTATTTACATGAGTTGGTCACAGGGGGGCACTCCTGGGCAAGCTGCAAGCATTTGGGTCAAGTCCATCTCTGTGTGTGAAGATCAGACCTACATCTTTCATATGCAAGCATGAATCTCCTCTTGCTATTAATGCATCTACTGATAGGCCCACACAAACACATTTGCAGTGCAGTTGCTGACATATGGATGTGTTGTGTGCAGTATGTGTTTATTGACTTGCTGTCTTGTGTGTGTGTATTGTTTTCTTCCCGCCTCGGCCTCTGGTGCCCACAGAGCAGTTAGTGTTGACCGCCATTAGGCAGGAGGCTTCTGAACTGCAGGACCCAGGCCAGGGTGCCGGCGCTACCATGCGTGCCCGCCTCACAGACAGGTTTGACAAAAGTGAGTTTGCTCGAATTGGACTGGATGATGCCCAACTTGTGTCTCGAGTCCAGAGGTGCATGTGGCCATGCCATTCGCAACGGCTAGGAGCAGCTGTCCCCCAGCCCCCGGCCCTCAAGAGCTACAATGTCTAGTTACTGAATGTCTCTGGTTCTCGTCTGAAAAGGTTAAGACATGATAGTACGGCTGTGGGCCCTGAAGAATCTGTAGCTCCTTGGGGCCTGGAGTGATGAATGCAGAACAGGAATTAACCCTCTCACTGCATGTGCTTGTGGCTAGTGGGGTGACCACTTATGTCAGACCATGCTGATGAGGAAAGATCAACACGCACTGGAGTCTTTATGCAGAACAATCAATATGAATACATATGCATGCTGTGGAACACATGCATGTATGGACATGGCATGCCTGAACAGACATGTACATGTACATGAACCCTGCTGCATGCACGTATGACACATAAATGACTGTGAACTGGGTTTCTAGAGGGGGCAGGGGAGTAGCTGCATGTTGGGGCCTTGCATGTTTTTTGCCATTAGAAGATGTGTGTTTGAATGGGGGTGGTAAGTGTTTGGCCGTAATGCATTGTCAATGTGTGTGTGTGTGAGTGTGTGTGTGTGTGTGTGTGTGTGTGTGTGTGTGTGTGTGTGTATGTGTATATATATATATGTTCTTGTGCATACATTCATGTAATGTGTGTCTCGGGTGCGTGTTGCGGTCTCACCTGTAGGATTATCAGGTTATGGATTAGCAGCAGCCGAAGTTGCAGAGCAGACACAGAGGGGATTATCATGCTCGCTCACTTGGCCTGTAAGAGGCTTTCTTGCCTTACTTCCTACTCTGTTACGGTAGCAAATGGACCCACTGGGAATGCTTGGGACCAGGTCAACCAGGACCTGCAAATAGGGCCTGCAGATCACCTGAGAGAGCCGGACAGCCATGGGACAAAGGGGTCACCCGGGCAGGCGACGCTCTGTTGGTAATGCTTTCCTGACCACACAGCTGGATTGTGGGCTAGACAGGGGCATAATGGGAAGTTTTGTTTTTTTAAAAAATTTAAATTCAACTGAAGTAATTGATATAAGTGAGGTGGTTGTGGTTTAGTATTTAGCTTAAAAACACTCGGGGCTGTGGCTGTAAGATGATCAAAAACCTGAGATCTTGCTTTTTGGGGCAGTGAATACAAAAACTTTGCCACCATGTCACCAAGACAGGGAGATGAAATGTGACGAGGTAAAACATGCATTCTCTGATTTTTGCCATGTACATTCAGGAGCCCAAGTGCAATTGCATCTTAAATGTTTTGACAGGTTTTCAGGTCATAAAAACAGCCAGAGTATTGGTGCTCAGTGTGGCTTGTGGGGGTGGGAGTGTTTCCGCAGCTGGGGATAATTGTAGCTATTCTACTATAACTGCTGTTATGATTAGTGGCTGTTTCCTTTCTGGCTCATTTAATATCTGGGCTGCATGTTCGGAAGAGTGCATTTCTATTAGACATGATTGGAATAAATGTGTAAGCATCTCAGAAGCTACCTTCTTGCCATTTAAAACACGATTCTTGCACTCGCTGAGGGAGACACCGTGATACTAGTTTATATGTGAGTCGTGTCTTGAGCGAAGGCGAGGGCTTGGCACATAGGCAGAGTGAAATATGCTCTGTCGTGCTGGAAAATGTAGATGAATTATACAGCCAGTCTCAATTTGTTTTTCAGTGGCCCAGCCTGCTTTTTAACTATGAAAGTTTGGCACCAGGCAAGGGCCTTGCTGGATTCAGAAAAAAAACAAGGTATGCATCCGTATGCAACTGTATGCATTTTCAGACTGCATTGCCCTTGTTATGATTACTGGCACACATCATTTTATCTTCCCACTGTGTAAGATGTGGTTGATGTAATAGGCTTCTAGAGCAGTAGTAAAAAGGGTTTTTAAGATTCTATAACTAACGGATGAGAATTTGGCCCATTAATACAAAGGACTGATTTTAAGAAAGGCGGGGCCTCTCTTTTAACCAAATGAGTGGCTGGTCGTATATTCTTAGCAGGGTGTGAGTTCAGGGTGTTAATTGAGGGAGGATTAGTCTATTCTTACCCTTCTTGGCCGTAGGTTATCAGATCTATGGTACCTCTTTAGCTAGTCTCAGAGCTTCAAGTTTAACTGACCTGGTCGTGCTCTGCTGGGGTTTGCTGCTGACTCATCAGAGGCACATCAGTAATAGGTTACGGAGGTGACTGTGCCTCTACTCCATCAGAAATGAGTAACCGAAGCATTGATCCCCTCAAAAATAAATCAGAGCCAAAGTGGGCTGCTGAGAAAGCCGTTATTGATCTGCCTGGATTCTAAAGGGGTTAAAAAGAAAAAGTGGGGGTAGGAGGGGATGAGGGATATAGAAGAGTAGCTGATACATGATGAGGAGATAAAGGCGTATAAGGAAAATAGGGTTGCCTTGTGACAGGAGAAAAGATTACAAAGTTAGTGCACATTGACCTTTATTACTTTTAACTTTGTATTGACCTTAAACAACTCACTTGCTATCTTGATTGACCCTAGTGCCAACTGCGGTATAGAGTGTAGAGTTGGATCCGGAGGTAATAGCCTGGTCAGAGATATATAGCTGATGGAAAGGGTGCGTATTATCATTCTGCTTAGATCGACTGTGACCTTTGCTCTCTGCCTTATGCAGAGACTTTGTGGACTGGCATTGAATAGTATTATAAAAAGATGGAAGTTTTTAAACAGTGTTGAAGCTCTCAAAATCTCAAGCAGGCTTTTTTTTTTTTTTTTGCATATTTGCAACGGCATTGGTGTATATTACCGAAAGTAACCTCTAATAAATGCCGAAACCAAAAAAAAAAACCTCCCTTAAAATAACACCCAGTTGCACTAAAAATATATATATAATAATTACTGCTGCCTCCTGTACGGCCGTGCAACTTTGTGTGTCTTCAACTGCTATCATCACTACTGATGTGTCACCAGTAATGATAGCACATCCAGTAGATAAACTTGAGTGGTTTAAGTCTAGGTCATTTTATGATTCCTCATCTACTTTAGAAGTGAATCAGTGGAATAAAATGATATTAACTTGACTGATTGGGGACAGGAGAGATCGGCCCATCTGTGGAGGGATTGTAGTGCTGCGAAAACAGAGTTTCCAGGACAGTAGAAATCCAATCTGCTGAACCCTGCCAACGCTTATTCTTTTCTAAATTATTTATGCAGTTAGACTGTTGATATTTTCACTCACAGACTCACCCACAGACAGATAAACGCAATGCACAGGGAAATTGTACAACAACCCCTTATAAAATATTTACATTAATTAGATTTATAAATCTAAGAGGGGAAATAGTTCTTTGAGGAATATTATAAGATTCATATAATAATATTTAATGATGACTGTGAACTAACAGTTTCACACTACAGGTATACTAAAAGGTAATGTGGAAAAAGTATAAGAATATTACCAGAGTGTGAGGATTTGGGGAGTAGCTTACCTCTGGTGTATCCCATAAATACTTTCTAGACTATTTTGCAATACTAGAGATGCAGAACGGCACATGGAGTACCTGCGTGTAGGCGAACCAAACAGGGGAAGCCGCAGAGAGCAGAAACCTGTCGGCTCGGCCACTGCGCCGCTGCACGGGCATCGCAGTGGAAGCAGGGGCGGCGTGAGGCGAGGTCCCGGTGCGTGGGCCCCAGCCTCGGGGGTATCGGGGGTATCGCTTGACCCATCTGCGCCTGAGCGCAAGACCTTAAGGAGATATCGGGCTTCTGGCCCTTTAAAAGCCGAGTCCCGGCTTTGCCCCTCCGCCGCGCTGAAGGAGCTCCATATGGCTCCCTCTCGTCCGACTTAGCAGCCGGGGCTTGAAATCTGAGGGAGGGTATCGTCCTCGGCGGCGCGGAAATCAAGCCTCTCCGGGGCTGCAGGCGTCCAGGTGAGCTCGGCGGGCCGGTATCTTCTCACCGGGGGGGGGGGGGGGGGCTTCCTCCTCATCCTCATCCACGCCGAGGGGGGGGAGAGGAGGCGCGGCGGCGCTGCTGCTGCCGCTGCCGCTGCTGCATCCGTCCTCGCCCTGGTTCGCCGTCGTTTGTACCAGCTGAGTAAACTGTGGAGCCCGGACCCGTGTGCGTTGCTCTCCACTCCACCCCCCTACACCCCCCCTCAGCACATTGTCCGCTAAAGAACCGAACGCACTCGGGGACGGATGGTGTCCCGCTCCCCGGAGCTCGGGCGGGGGTGAATGAGCGGAGATCACGACGCTTTGAAATGGTTGGAGATGACAAAGCCGGGCGGGCGGGCGGGCGGGAGGGAGGCAGGGTGGGAGTCAGCGGTATAAGAAGCGTGTTGCATCCTCCCCTCTCACTTTTTTCCTTTTTCCCTTTTTCTCTTTGGGTGAATTTGTGCCTGCAGCTCAGTGGCAGCGGCGACGCGCGCCGGGTCTTCCCCGTGTCACATATGGACAAGTTGACGCGCTGATAAAACAGACGGACCCGGTGTGTTTGTTCGCCATTGTGCATCCCTCAGCACATCCATTATACGCGGGGGGTCCCGTGGGCGTCGCGAAACGCGCCCGTGTGCATTGACGGTACCTGCATGATAATACTGAAAGACAAGGGGGAGCTGTTTATAACGGGAAACGTCACGGATTCGACCCCGCCGGCTTTAGCGTACAACAGCAAACCGCAGCCTCTAGGACTAAGTGGCCGCCTTCGCTTTTGAGCCGTAAACCACGTCTCCCGTCTATGTCTCTGTCTCTCTGTCTCCCTCCCTCTCTCTCTCCCTCCCTCTCTCTCTCTCTCTCTACCTCTATCTACCTCTGTCTCTCCGTCTCTCACTCGCACTCACTCAGCCTCGCCTCTCTCCCATCAATCCAACGGTGCAGGACCCGCTTGCTCGTCCGCCGGTTACCGCAAGGCAGACGATGAGATGTCCGGGACCACTTCCCAGGCGGATCCCGTAGACGCCACGGCGCGGACGGTGCTGCTCAACCGGCCACAGAACACCAAGTTCTGCGACAACCACGTCAGGTAGGTGTCGCTCTGGCCTTTTGTCTTTTGATATTATTATATATATATATTTTTTATCAGCTGCACCTTTTGCTACGGTGCACGTTGAGTGAGTTAATACGCACCGATTTTGCGCGCTGAAAGCCAAATAGTAGTGTATGTGATGAGGTGCCAGCAGCGCCTCGGTAATGTTGTAATCACAACCCGTTTATTATTGTAATTGTTTCCCAGATGTTTTAATTGGTGCTTAACAAACCATCGCCAAGCATGGGGGGGAATCACCGGTGTACATGTTACTTTTCCACCTACAGCCTTTCCGGGGAGGTCAGAAGGCAGGTTCAGCTCATGTTTGGACTTGGTGTCTTGCTAAATGAGGCTGGGCCAGTGTGGATATTTGCTCAGAGGCTTTAAAAGCCGTGTTACCAGGTTAAAGGGCATTACAGCTTGTTTTTATATTGTTTTTTTTCCCTCCCATCATGTGCCACATGTAGACTTTGGACCAATGAGGTTTTGTTTTTTTTTTTAATTCTCTTCCTTAAACATTTCCCTCCCTTTTAGTTTGGCCTTAAATCACAATCACATAAAAAGTATTATTTTACTTCTGTTGTTAATAAAGTTTTATGGGAGAAACTCTGGTAGGAAGGGAATTTAATAACTCACCTATTAAGTGATAATTTTCAACTCCTCAGCAGTCCCAAAGGGTGAGGTTGACGTATGCCCTCAGTTGAAAGTGCTTGGCTTATCAATTTAACATTAGCGTGTTGCTAAATCAATATGCCCTCATGTATATTTAAGGCTGCCACTATAAGTAAACTAAGTCACTTACATGTGTTCTACATAAATTACAGAGAAGTGTCTCAGTTGTGCACGTTTAATCAAAGGTGTATGTTCTGTGTTGTTTGAGAGATTGTTTTGGGCGTTGTAGTATTAGTGGCCGCAGATTTCACTGGGGATAAAAGCTGTCGGATATGATTTCTCAGGATTCAGTGAAATTGCAGGACCTTCTGAGGTGTGAGGTGTTTAGGCAAGGGGGAAAAATAATTGGAGTGATACTCTTCATAGGAGTATCATTATTTCACATATTTTACAAGTGTCTCCCGCTAGTCCCCTCTAGTGTGGCACTGAATATTTCAGTGAATTTCCAGCTTGTGGGTAGTTGCATGTAATACACAGGGCCACATGACACATACTGCAATGAAGAATCTCTTTTATGGTGTTGTCGGCATGTTTAACGGGCTCAAACGTGGTCATGTGTCAGTAAAAAAGTTTGATTTAGACAGATGGCGATGTAATTTCCTCCTGTCTTTACTTTTCACCATTCTCATTTGTATGTACTAATCGTTGCTGGCGCCATAGGGAGAACTTGACTCATGTGTCTGGATTGGAAATTCTGTTGTTAGTCAGTTGACATGCAGTGGTCTTGCCATTATTGTCAGGAGATTCAATTTCACTTTTCAAAGAGCCAATTCCAGCTCTACAAATAAGATTATGACTGGTACGGCCTGGTTCGTCTGACTGGATCATGTGTAGTGTCCTGCCACTGGTGCATGCCGATTGGATAGTCTGCTTTGGATGTGAGCCCTTTTATGTCCCTGGGTTCCTGTAACTCTGGAGTTTGTGTTTTAAAGGTTCAATAGCCTTATTGATTTTCTCTGAGATTAAAGCCTTGTAGCTTTTATCTGTACAGGTAGCTCACCTCTTCTCCATTTCCTCAGTCCTCCACTTCCACGTTTCGATGTATGTGGTTGTTTATATACAATATGAGCAAAAAAAAAGTGAGAATTGCTTTTACAAATGCATTTCCAGCAAATCTACCTGCCCCCCTTAGAGGGATTTCTCCTCTTTGATTAAATCTGCTCTTCAGCCCATTGTGGCCTTAACTGTATGAAGAGTACTGACCTTTTTTTCTTTTTTCTTTATTTGTTTTAAATAAAAACACAAAAAAGCCACCAGCAGCAGGAGAGCATCACCCCTGCAGCTAGCAGCTGTTAGCACCACCAGCATGATGGATTTCTATAGTATGAAAAATAACTGAGCCAGATGTTTTTGACTTGTTTTTTCGTCCTGGGCCAGTGGAAATGTGCGTGTGGAGACTTGTATCACTTGTCTTTGATTAGATTGAGGCAGCTTTATCTGTTGGATCACAGGTGTACTATCACTAACTCTGAGATATCCAAAGCATCGAGGTCAGGACTGTGTGTGTGTGTGTGTGTGTGTGTGTGTGTGTGTGTGTGTGTGTGTGTGTGTGTGTGTGTGTGTGTGTGTGTGTGTGTGTGTGTGTTAGACAAGAGGGACTATAAGCTGTTGCTATTCCGTTTTGTGTTTAATGTCCTGTCCTTTGTAATTTTGAGACTGCATGAATGAGGTAGACGGAAAAAGCGGGTATGGTTTCATCTCCTAGGAGATGCTGAACTGTGATGGAGGTGTGTGCTTTGCCGTTCAGTGCACTCATGCACACAAACGCATGCTCACAACTGCGCACTGTCCATTAGACATGGATACATTGCAAAAACTCTTCCTATTCACTTAAGCCATACAGGAATAAAAGGCAGACCTTGAATTGAAGGTTGACATTTTTATTTTTAGCCTCTCTAAAAGCTCTTACAGTAGCTCCTGGCCATAATAAGGCTAATCGAAACATTTGTCTGATCAATACAGTTGATTGACAGACAGGTTGAGGTTGCCAAAGCTTCTTGCACCTGTTTTCTGGGGCTCTGGGTCCAAATTTAGATTTTTAGATTAAAAGTATCGGCCTATTTATAGGTCTGATGTGTGTGCAGCCCACAATAGCTCTGTTTGCCCTCTCTGAGCACAACTGAGTGTTGCTGATAGATTTTCAGGTGCTGCAATATTTAAACCTAAATGTAGTCCATTGTATTTAGCCTTGGATGTAATGCTGTTTGAGCGTATGAGCTTAAAAAATCATTAAACATCATTTCTGCAGAACTTTCAGCTTTTGCTAATGCACTACCTGGCTCTGGCTCCGCTTGTCTGATTGTGACCGTAGCGTAAAGTCTCTTCTCTCCTTGTCCTCTCCTGCAGCACCACCAAGTATGGGGTTCTCACCTTTCTGCCCCGGTTTCTGTATGAGCAGATCAGGCGGGCTGCCAACGCCTTCTTCCTGTTCATCGCACTTATGCAGGTAACCCCACGCACAGGACTGTGGCAGCTGTGAGCACTGTTGGCTCAGAGTGCTGTTTGTTTGTTTTCAGTGTGATTCGGTGGCCCACACAGGCTTTTAGATGATAGATCCTGAAAAGTCTGTTTTTAAAACATTCAAGGGTTCCCAGAGGCCCATCTATTCCTGAAATGATGTATTATGGATTTTTGAGAAATGCTCCCTGGATTGCAAAAGTTTAAAATCTGGCCATGAGGAGCATTACAAAAATATCATTCTAATCATTCAAAAAAAATATGCCTACTTTACAAATGGGTCACTTAAAGAATATATGCTATTACTAATACATCAATACACACTGATTAGATATTACTTATTTACTCATTTGCACAATTACATATTGCATGTTTACAGTATTTATCATTTTCCTCACTGTAAGTGTATCACCATGACAGCTTTTAGAACTTTCATGAAAAAAAATAACTTTAGAGAAAAATTAGTTCTCAGAAGATAGTAAATAGTGAGATAGTAAATCCCAAAAAGTGCTGTAGTCCCCATGAAAAGTCGCAGTAGCTTCCATTGTGCTAACATGGCCCGACCCACTGCCGCGTGTGAATTGAAATAAATGGACGTCGGGATATTGATGATTCAAGCTACGCAAGACTCTCTATCGACAATGATTTCTGAGTGTTGCCTCTCTTGACTCTCATCAGCAAATCCCTGATGTATCGCCGACCGGTCGCTACACCACACTGGTCCCGCTCATCTTCATCCTCACCGTGGCCGGGATCAAAGAGATCATAGAGGACTATGTGAGTACAGCAGCACCCCCCTGCAACATGTTCTGGAGATGTTAGGTTAGGCTTTTAACTAATTTTTAAATGTTTTGAAATAGGGGAGAGAGAGAAGTACACGCAACGGTTTTCTTGAAAGCTAATGTATCTTCATCCGTGTCTTTACAGAAAAGACACAAAGCAGACAACACCGTCAACAAGAAGAAGACAACAGGTATAGCTTGTGCTTGTTAGTGTGCACTAAACTGTCCGTGCACTTTTCCATGAGTGTGCTTGTATCTATTTGTGTGGTTTTGTTTTCCTTTCATGGCCGAGTGAATGGCTCCTGCCTGTCACTAACTATAGCACAGGGCGCGCAGCCCCAGACAAAAGTTTAGTCGCTGTGAATACTGTATGAGAGCCGCTCTATAGGCTGACTGATGGCTGTGTTGTCCTTGTCTCTCAGTGCTGCGGAACGGAGCCTGGCAGACAGTCATCTGGAAACAGGTATCACTAACCTCACAGACTTCATCTTTGCTGCTCTCTCAACTCTTTGCTCATCTTCTTTCTCTTTCCCGCTACACCGCCCCGCTCCACATGTCAGTTCGGCACACTTTACCGGCAGAAGGGACCTGGAATAAAACTGTGAGAAGTGTGATCTTGAAAAATACATTTTTGCAAGAAGTAGTAAAATGAATGAGAACTTTTGGAAACAAAACCATATGATTTAAATCAGAAACATTTAAATAATATAAAATAATGCAAAAATGCAAGAAATACTCCAAAAGAAGAGAAGGGAATAAAATGACAATTTTTACATTAACTCGGCCAGACGGGATTATTGAAGGTCACATATTTTGCAGCCAAACCTACAGCACATCAGACTGCTAATGAGGATCAACATATCAAATTTCCAATTGATTTAATTATTAAATGGCTACGTTGTTGTCAGAGGAGCTGTGTTTCCGTCTCAGTCTCACCTGTTGTGCATTGGTCACAGATGTTCTCCATTTGTTTTCCAGGATTTCTTGCGTCCCACTATTTTGGGTTCAGACTGTAGTCACTCGGTTTGTGTCGCGTCGGTCTCTGTCTGTGCTTCGGATCTATGACAATAAAATTAAACTCTTCCAATTAGTATTGATGACATAAAGGGCATAATAACATGTGGCTCGATTTACCCAGTGTTACAAATAGGTATGTTTTGTTTGTTGAATAATTAGGGTTCGACTGTCAGCCTGCAGTTTATCTGAACTAGTGACCTGCACACACAAGCTTTTTCTATCCATGCAGCCTCTGAGGAAAATGAACCGAGTTTGTCACAGTGTAACGGATGTTCAGTTTACGTTCCTAAATATCGAATGTGACCTTTTTCTCGAATGCAATGATTAATTGATTCCAGCTGTGAGCGGTCTTGCTCTGGCAGATCAAGTCAAATCAAATTTAAATCCTTGTTATGTGGGTGACAACAATAGAGAACAGGAAATAAGCCCCAGTCTTATTCAGGGTCAGTACAGGTGAAAGAATTTGGTCTAGCTGTGATAAGTAGTTTCCTCGAAATGCTCAATTTTCTTTGTTGCCCCCATGGCTACATATTTTGGCTTTGTTATGCGATAAACCTTGCCCAAAATGATTTTGTGAAATTTCATATATCCTTCCACTTTCAAAAACATTAAAACATGCAAAAAAATCTGCTTCGTACATGATCATTAATTAATTGGTCAGTACGAGAGAGCTCCGGTAGGAAGCCACAAGAAAGGTCGTATAAGGAGGAGCTGTGTTTAGACACCAGCAATGCCGCCGTGAACATGTCCCCTCTTTTGTACTAATCAAACCGTGGCTGCAGATCTCAGGAGAACTAGCAGCCTGGAGATCTAGATGGAATAATTGAGGCCGAGCCTGATGTTGCAAACTGGCTGTGTTAAAGCTTGCAAGCTCCACATGCCTTCCCAGACCTCAGATTTCCAATGTTATCATAGAGTTTTTGTAACTGTGTAATCAAGACACTTTTTTTGGCCTTAAAGGGATTTTTGTTTTTTACTTTATCTCAGACTTGTTTTTGTTCAGACTATATGTGGAGACACACTGTCTCCCTGTTTTTGAAAATGATCTTTCCAAATGCTACAGTTTTGTAATGGTTGGGTTTCTTGTCTTTTTTTTGTTTTTGTTTTTTTCAATTGGCTGCAGCGTTGTACCTCGTCTCCTTAAAATGAGTTGAACTGTGAGCTCCTCATTTTTTCTTCGTCTTTTCTCTACACCTTCTTTTTCTTATCTACATGCTTGTAATCTTTGTATCTCATTCTGGTCTGCCTTTGCTGCAGCCTGAACAAAACAGTTAAAGCTATGCACTGCTGTGCTCACTGTCACTATATCTCATGTCTTTCTCTCTCTTTATTGGCTGCCTCTTGGCTGGTCACTAATTAACCTGGCAGTTTTTTCCCCCTCTCTGCCTCTCTGCCTTCCTCCCTTGCCCCCCCCTCCTATTGCCCCTTACCCTCTGTCTCAACACCCCTTCTTTTTCTTTCTCCCCACCTTTTTTTTCCTCCCTCACGCTGTTGCACGGCTGCATCCTGGCCACAAGGTGGCAGTAGGAGACATAGTGAAGGTGACCAATGGCCAGCACCTTCCAGCTGACATGGTTATAGTGTCCTCCAGGTCAGACTTTAGTGTGTATTAGTGTGTGTGTACGTGTGTGCGCGCGTGTGTATTTTCTTGTTTGTGTTTGGGCACACAAAAGCATCTGTGAATGTTTGTCTATTAATCAGTGTCCCCGATTAACGTATTCTAATCCGTTGCTGTGTGCTAGACTACTTTTTAAGTGTGCAACTAATGATTTTTTTCAAATCAGTCAATTTACCATTTAATTGATTAATTGATGTTTTTCTTAATATATAAAATGTAAAAAATTAGAATTAATTTCAAGCTTAAATTACTGCAACCTTAAGTAAAAAAGACCTCAAAAACATTCAATGTAAAAATGTAAATTATTGAAAGGAAGCATATATTCATATCTGAGAGGGTGTAACCAGCAAATGAATAAATGATTCAATGTTCAAAATTGCAATTGATTTCTTTTCCATCAAGTGCTGAATGAACGATTTTAGAGAACATTCAGATGTAACTCTGCCTCCTCTCCACAGTGAGCCACAGGCCATGTGTTACACTGAGACCTCAAACCTGGATGGAGAAACCAACCTAAAGATCAGACAGGTACCAACATCTGTCAGTATCTCAGATTAGCTCAGTGCATGGAATCTGCAAGTAGTCAGCAAGGAAATTCTTCCCCGGTCAGGAGTGTATACAGTATAAACGCTGTAGAGGGGTGGTTGTTTTAGGAACACCTAATACTTATCACTGCACATAGATGCAAGTGAACAATGTTGTGGAAAAAGTCAGAAACAAATACAGAGAGATTTGTGTCGAAGAAGGCATCGGCAGTAAACTTTGGCCCGGGATCACCATCCCATCGATGCACCGACCCGGACTTCATCGGCAGGGTGCGGTAGAGCTGCTGAAGTGTGAGGTAGAAGAAGAGAGAGAAAGAAGGTGGAGAGAAGTAGAGGATGGAAGAAGAGGGAGAGGAGGAAGAGAGAGGAAGAGGAGAGGAGAGATGAGAGAGGCTAGGACTGACAGAAAGGACTTGGAGTGATGTGGGTTGAATGACAGGAGAGGAGGTGGAAGGGACTGTGTGAGGAAGAAGGAAGGAAGACAGGGACAAGGCTAGAAGGAACAGGTGTAAATAGGAAGAAAGGACCAGAAAGTTTAGAGTTAGGAAGAAGGAGTTTGGAGATGGGTGGAGTGAAAGAGGAGGAGGAGAGTGTGAGGGAAGGAGGAAAAAAGAAAGAGAGTCCTGAATGATCAATGTGGAGAGAGGAAATCAATGTGTGTGAAGCAATGTATAAAGAAGGTAGGTGGAATGTATGAGGTGAGGTGGCTGAGAGCTGGAGAGAGGATGGCCATACCAGGCAAGAGAGGATTGTTGCACACAGAGTGGAGAGCAGGATGGACAGAAGATGGCACAGAAGACATCAGCAGAGACAGAGAAGCATGAAAGAGCATAGGTGAGAGGCCAGTAAGGAGCAGAGGAGAGGGAGATGGAGGAAGGGTGGAAGATTTGAGAAAAGCAGAGTGAAGATGGAAGAGTCAGACACTGCCAGGACAGATAGAGAAGGGCTTGAGGAGGAGGTATAAGACACACAGTGGAGTAGAAGAGTGTGACTGAGACTTGTGTTGTGAGTGGATGTAGGAGTAGAATGAGTCAGCACTGAGTGTAGAGTGGAGGCAGAGAAGGCCAGAGATAGAGTGATGCTGCAGTGTAGGAAGAGGAGAAGAAAGAGGACAGGACAAAGGAAAAAAGAAGTGAGGGACAAAAAGAGGAGAACAGGACGAAATGGTAGAAGCAGAAGTGACTTTTTTAGGGAAGATGAAAGGAAAGGGGAAAAGAGGTTGGAGGGAGGAGGAGATGATGTGTGGGGAACTACAGAGGGAGTGAGAGAGGAAGAGAGAGGAGAGTACTTGGTGTGTGGAAGGGAAGGAAAGTAGAGAAAAAGAGGTGGTGTGGTGAGGAGGAGAGGGAAGAGAGAGTGTATACAGAAAGAGAAGGTACAAAGAGAGGACAGAGACTGAAGAGAGTAGAAGAAAGGTACACAAAGGAGAGGAGGAGATGCAGTAGAGGTGGCAGGGAGAGAAGGCCAAAGAGATGCTGTAGGGACAGTACAGTTGGAGAAAGGGGAGGGAGATCTATACAGATTGGCAAGGCAGGAGCAGACAGAGAGGAGAGAGAGA
Organism: Istiophorus platypterus; assembly: GCA_016859345.1. NCBI lineage: Eukaryota > Metazoa > Chordata > Actinopteri > Istiophoriformes > Istiophoridae > Istiophorus > Istiophorus platypterus. The sequence goes on along the minus strand of CM029125.1, from coordinate 5,112,101 downwards.
GGCAGGCAGGTTGGGGTGATTAAGGATAGAGATGGAAATGTATTGACAAATGCCAGCAGATGTTGTGGAAGATGAAGATGGAATATGAAGAAGAAAGAAGATGGCAGGAAGGAGAGATGAAAGAGAGAGAAGAGAAAGGATTAGAGGAAATGAAAGAGAAAAGGAAAGTGAAAGATGAAAGGAGTAGAAGAAGTGAAAGAGAAGAGACTGAAGAAAATGAAGGTGTGAAGGCAGGAGGCTGGATGTATGTGGGACAGTGGAGTGGAGGTGTAGAAGAGGCTGACGGGTTGTTTAACTGGAGGAGGAGATTTAGAGGATGAGAAGAAGAGAAGAGAGATGAGGAGGAGATAAGTTGCATTTTTTTTAAGATAAAGGAGACTGCAGAAAAAACAGAGGACAGAGGAATAAAAGCTGATGAGCCAAGACAATGAAGCTAATGAAGAAAGAAGCTGAAGCTAAAGAGTAGAAAAAAGTGAGCAAAGGAGAGCAAGGTATGGCTTCATGCAAAAAAAGTACCAAAAGATGCATGCTTTGAGGATGAGGAGTTTGAGAAGTGAAGTACAGGCAAGAGGCAGACGGATGAGAATTCTTTGTTTGTTGATCTGGAGAAAGCGTGGTGAAAGTAGGTGAGAGACTGAAAGTACTGTATGAGGTGACTGGAGTGACAGAGAAGTATGTTGTTAGAAGTGGGTGGAGATGTGTGTGTGGACTGTAAGAGTGTGTAGTGGTGTGGTGCTGTGTGTGTGAGAGGTGGGTTCAAGGTGGGGGGGCAGCTCAGGGGATCAGCTCAAGGCCTCCCCCTCTTTGCTAGTGTGATGGACAGACTGACAGACGAGGGAGGTTGACAATCTCCATGGACTATGATGTTGACAGATGATGATATTGTGTGATGTGAGGTGGAGGAGGAACAGGGAGAAGCTTGAGAGGTGGAGAGAAGGGGGAAAGGAGGGGAGGGAAAGAGGTGCCAAGGCCAAGCACAGCAACATGTGTGTGAGCGAGAGAGTGACGAGAGAGAGGGAAGAGTGAGGTTACAGGGAGAAAGAAGATAAAGAGGGGGAGGATTTACTTAGGGTCCACAGTTAGAGTCAAAGAAGAGGTGAAGAAAGAGAAAGTGAAAGTGTGCAGGCAGGCTGCAGGCTGAGGCAGAAAAAAGCAGGTGTGATGTGTGACAGTGTGTGTGACAGAAAAAAAAAAGAAAAAAAAAAAAAAAAGGAAGCGATGGTGGTGAGACCAGTTTTGGTGCTGTTAGAACAGTGCCACTGAGAGAAAGACAGGAGGCAGGCAGAGCTGAAGAGAGAGAAAGAGAGAGATGTCTTTCTCTCTGAGGTCTGGGGAGGATGGAGGGATGGAGGAATGGATCGGATCACAGGACAGCACAGGTTGGGGAGAGGGAGATAGAGAGCAGAGAAGAGAGAGAGAGAGTGTTTGATGGAGAAGAGAAGAAGATATAGATAATAGGATACTGAGAGGATACTGAGTTGAAGAACCAGGCAGGAGGTGAGAAGAGAAGAGAAAAGGAGAGGGATTATGTGGAAAGAGGAGATGAGGTGGAAGGGTTGGTGTGGTGAGTGAAGGAAGCAGAAGGGAGAGGTGGAGGACACTGGACACTGCTGGGCTGTGGCCTAAAAAAGGGAAAAGCGAAAAAAAAAAGAAGAAGAAGAAGAAGATAGATGCAAGTGAACATATTAATTAAAGATGTTAGAAGACGCTGGCATCATCTTTCAGGACTCCGTGTCAAATGAAACCTTACTTCCCCACAGTCCTCACATTTGAATCACACACAAGATCTGTGTTTCTTGTTGTCCTCTTTCCGCCTCCCGCTCTTTGTCATTGTTTGACCTCTTGTGCTTTTCTGTAACGTACTTTGTGATCAACATGTTTGGCAACAAAAAAAAAGGGGGGGGGGCCCTAACGAACTTTCCTTATCTTGACTTATCGCGGCTCATTTTTTTTACAGGGTCTTTCGCTCACAGCTGGTGTTCAGACCCTGGAGGACTTGATGGCGCTGTCTGGTCGTTTGGAGTGCGAAGGCCCCAACCGACACCTGTATGACTTCACTGGCACACTGCGGCTGGAGAACCAGAAGTGAGACCCACGCATTTGGTCTTTTTCATGATAAGATATTGATTGACAATAGCAATTTTACTGTTTGTTTGTTTGTTTGTTTTTTAACATGTTTAGTATATCAGAAGTATCTAAATGCTATCTTCGTAGTATCTTAGCATCTTTGTAAGATTGATCTTTGTAAGTTGTGGTTATATCCAACACAAAAGAAATGAAATTTAAAAGTCAAATTCTATTCATTGATAAAATTTGCATTCCTCATTCATTGAAATTAAACAAAAAATGGGGACAAAAAAGATTTGAGAAGTGACTCAAAAAAAGGAAAAGACTTATATACGGTAATTTCCTTCTGAATGGTGCTATGTTACTCAAATCACTTGCTCTAAATCTACATTTGTTTATTATGTTTTGTGCTTATTACTCTTCTGCCCCCCCTCAGTCCGGCTCCCCTGGGCCCAGACCAGGTGTTGCTGCGCGGCGCCCAGCTCAGGAACACTCAGTGGGTTGTGGGAATTGTCGTCTACACCGGCCACGACTCCAAACTGATGCAGGTAAACCCAGTGTCTTGTCTGACTTCAGTAAATTGTCTGTGCTTAATGTGTGGAAAAACCTTGGCTTCGAAATGTCTTAAGAGGAAAAGAATTTTGGAACCGAATATGATATATTTTTATTAATTAGAATCTTTCATCCTGTAAACTTCATGGGATTAGTCTAGAGTTTTTAATTAACTGTGTAATGCATCTTCAGTTACAGTGTTGGGATTTTTCACACATTCTTCTGCCAAAACATGATTTGAAAAAAAAACAACTTTAAATTAAATTAGTAAATCAAGAGGGTTTAAAGGGTCCTGCATGTGAACCTAGAGACTCCACTGTAATCCAGTATTTGTGTGTTATATCATTGACCTGTCCATCTCCCAGAACTCCACCAAGGCTCCGCTGAAGCGCTCTAATGTGGAGCGGGTGACCAACATGCAGATCCTGGTCCTGTTTGGTATCCTGCTGGTCATGGCTCTGGTCAGTTCTGTTGGCGCAGCCATCTGGAACCGAGAGCACACTGAAGACGCCTGCTGGTACCTGTCCCGGGCTGGTGAGAACATACACGCAGACACGCCAGACTTCACAGCCTGGAACTGAGGTCTCCTCACTGCCACAAAGGACTGGGATTAATACACAAAACAAGGGTTAGTAAATGAGGGAATATTCTGCGTTTGTGCAGGTGACATCTCCACAAACTTTGCGTATAACCTGCTGACGTTCATCATACTCTACAACAACCTGATCCCCATCAGCCTGCTGGTCACCCTGGAGGTGGTCAAGTTTACACAGGCTCTCTTCATCAACTGGGTATGAACCCTAATGCCTGTTATCAGATATACTAACTATAAGCTGCCAAATGTTCCAGATAACTTTGCTGGTGTGCTTGTTTTTCCTTCAGGACGTGGAGATGTACTACTCAGAGACGGACACGCCGGCCATGGCACGAACGTCCAATCTTAATGAGGAACTGGGCCAGGTCGGTGCCCCCCCCCATACTAAACAGTGGCTAGAGGAAAGAGGGACCATTACATGCTCACTCTCAGTTAATAAGGGCCCCCAGACGTGCTGTGTGTGCTTTCGTTGCCTATCGTCTGTTTGTCTTTTTCAGGTGAAGTATCTCTTTTCCGACAAGACGGGAACTCTGACCTGTAATGTCATGCACTTTAAGAAGTGCACCATCGCAGGAATAACATATGGGTGGGTCATCTCTCTTTTTTTTTTTTTTTAATTCATTCTTGCCTCTTGGCCACCTACTGAAAGAAAATGAGCTTAGAACGCCATGGAATGCACCTTTTCACTAAACTTCCTTTAATCTCTAATTACACCAATTCATGTCTCAGACTAACTTGTAGTCAAGAATTATCTCTTATTAATTCAGTTGATTGAACTCTCGCATGCTTGCATAAACGAACTAATCGACTCATCAGCTGATTCTGAACTTATTCCCTTTGCACTACGACCTCATTCATCACTTCAGCCACTTCCCTGATCTTGACTGTGATCGTTCAATGGAGGACTTCAGGTTAGTCACCTTCTCCTCTGCTGTTCTCATCTGTCTTCCCTTTTCAATATTCTTCTCTCCCGTTTTAGGCTCTGCATGTTTTTGGAAAAAATTAATATACTGTAAACCTTGATCCTAACAATAGACAAAGGGTTTATTTATTTGAGACTACAATGACATTTAAATGCTGAAAAAAATATGATTTTTTTTTCCCTACACTATGACTAGAATAACTCTTCTCCCAATTTTTTTTTTTTTTTTTTTTGGACTCACAGCAATCTGCCGTCCAACAGCCATAACTCTACAGAGTTTGATGACCCTGCTCTCATCCAAAACATTGAGAAGAATCATGTAGGTGTCTCTGAAGCTTTTCTCATATTTCTTCTTTGGAAGCCAATTCTGTCCAAAAATGACGTGTGTGTGTGTGTGTGTGTGTGTGTGTGTGTGTGTTTGTGTGTGTGTTTGTGTGTGTGTTTGTGTGTGTGTTTGTGTGTTTGTGTGTGTTCAGCCGACATCACCTCAGATCTGTGAGTTCTTGACAATGATGGCAGTGTGCCACACGGTGGTCCCAGAGATTGAGGGCAACCAGATCATCTACCAGGCCTCTTCGCCAGATGAAGGAGCCCTGGTCAAAGGGGCCAAAGGACTCGGCTTTGTTTTCACTGCACGGACGCCACATTCAGTCATCATTGAGGCTGTGAGTGTGTATGTGTGTACTTTGCTACAGTAAGAGCTGCTCTCTTTAACTGCAGGAGCTGATGTCTTGTTGTGTATTTCAGAGAGGAAAAGAGATGAGCTACGAGCTGCTGAATGTGCTGGAATTTTCCAGGTAATACCGCCATAAACTTTCCTCTGTCAGTAAGTAATATTGTGATATAAGATTGTAGTGTGTTTTGAAACTTAACCCACTGCTTCCTCAACAGTAACCGCAAACGCATGTCTGTGGTGGTCAGGACCCCCAGTGGGAAGCTACGGCTGTACTGCAAAGGAGCTGTATGTTTATCTCATTATCATTGTCAGTCGGTACTCCAAATGTCTCAGGACTATTTTTCATATGGCATTGTATTTCAACTCTAACTCAATTATTTTGTGTTTTTGCAGGATAATGTAATTTTTGACCGCCTTACTGAGGAATCCCAGTACAAAGAATTAACTGTTGCTCATCTGGAACAGTTTGCTACTGAAGGTAAGAATAAAAAAAAGGGGGGGGGGGTTGAGGCCACGCTTGAATTCCTTCTTTCACTATATTAGATGTCCATTTTCTCTGTGTTGGTCTCGTTGATGATAAACTATCTTGTCTCTACATCAACACTTCTCATTATTTTGTTTTAATGGTTACTCAGATATACCCTTTTTTCCCTGTGTTAGTAATATTGTACCTGTTGTCTTGATTTCAGAGGGTTTTTTTCATGTTTCTACTGGGGTGTAATCTCATTTCCAGTACCCACCATGGCATTAATGGTCCGAGCACAGACGAACAGACTTAGGTCACATGATTTCAGCTCAAGTTAGACTCGATGCCATCAGGCTGACTTCACTACACAAACACAAACACACACATGCAATCGTACTTTAAGGTTTAAATTACATCAGAGGCATCGTCCATGATTTTCCTCCATTCTGTCCGCTTCTCAGCTTTCCAACGGAAAAACATTAGACCATTCAAACCCACTTAAAAACAGGATATATTTCTCCTCCATGACCACACTGATCGATTGTCTTTTTCTCCACTGACCCACCCAGGCCTGAGGACTCTGTGTTTTGCCTATGTGGACCTGGAGGAAGGCGCCTACCAGGAGTGGCTGAAGGAATATAATCGGGTCAGCACCGTACTCAAGGACCGTGCTCAGAAGCTAGAGGAGTGTTACGAACTACTGGAAAAGGTAAACACCACAACTTCTCTTTCTCAGTAGTGATGTCTGTTTTTTCTGCTCTGAGCTAATGTGAGAAATAAGCGTGCGGGAAACAAAGTCCCTGCAAATCTTAAAATATCTGTTTTATTATTATATTTTTTTCAGAGTTTAACAGTCTTAAGAAGTGAGTCTACACATGAAAAAATTACCTTGCAGGAATGAGTTGTGCCTGTGATTGACAGATAACCTTTCCAGGGTGGACAAGTTTATTTTCAATTGAATTACTTTTTGCAGCTAATATAAAACTGAATGGATCACAGACTAGCATAAAATCAAAGCAGAGATCTGAAAAATGTATAACTCTTGCATAGGCACACTAACACTGAAAAACACCTCGTGTTTACCAGCAGGTGGCAGAGAAGCTCCATATTTCCCCACACTTAAACAGCCCTGATGTCACTTCATTACTCATCAAGTACTCACCTGGCAATACACACTCAAGCCTTTTATTGTGTTTTTTATCTTCACAATATAGAGACACGTACTGGTCTTTGTGAAAAGTTTGACCATTATGAAAGTTGTTTGTCGGTTGGTCAGAGCGGTAACACTGACAGATTTCATGAGCTACAGATTTCAGCTGAGAGTTATTCTGTATATAGCTGAACTTATAGGTGGGAAAACCAAAGATTTAGAGGGGAGAGTTGAGGTGAGAAAAATAAGTGAGGAGCAAAAAAAAAAAAAAAGAGGAAATGGTTGGAGGGGGGGGCTCAGACTGGGAGACCACAAGGATAATTACCTGCACCAGCCTGCCAAAAGCCCCATAAAACTGGAGTCAACAACAGGGTAGTGTTAAATTGTGTGCCTGTGCGAGTGTTTGTGTGTGCATTGGAGTGTGTCTAATGAGGGTACACGTGCATTTAAATGCTGAACAAATTAAAGAAGGAGGGGGGGTTGTGGGTTTCTTCTTGGCATTAAGACAGAGTTGGTACAGAGTTCTAAAATGAGCTGCCTCACAAGCTGAACTGACCTCGCTGGCATCGTTCTCATCCTTAAATTAGATATGAATGATGTTGTCTGGAGAGAAAAGAGTCCTCACATACAGGCTGGTGATATCTGGTCGAATTCGTAGCCTAAATATGATTTCATTTGAACTTCCTTTCCTCTGTTTGGTTATATTTTGTACTCACTATCTTTTTTCTTTAATCTTCCACCGCAAATAATTCCTGTCTCTTTCTTCCTCTGTCGCTCTGTTCCATCAATAGAACTTAATGCTGCTGGGCGCCACGGCCATAGAGGACCGTCTCCAGGCTGGCGTCCCAGAGACCATCGCCACTCTGATGAGGGCTGACATCAAGATCTGGGTCCTCACTGGAGACAAGCAGGAGACTGCCATCAACATAGGTGAGAGGAAAACATCTAAGAGTATCACAACGGGCAAAATAGAAGTTTCTGATCACAAAGGACGGGATTTATGCGAATCTGGTAACTGCAGATATTAGCATGTCCAGTACTGTATTGTGGAGATAAGTGATTTAAAGCTAGAAGAATACCAGCCAGTATGTGGCTGATGTAATGCCTGACATTCTCTGGTCTGTAAGTGAAATGTGCAAGTGGCCCATATGACAGTGAATGAGTGGACAGCCGCGACATCAGTGCGTTTGGTTTCCCTTGGCAGTCTCGGAGGAAGTTGGTGGCAAGTTTCACAAAAAAAAACCAAAACAGAACTTGGAAAGACAAATTCATCTGTGCAGATACTTGCGGCGCTTTATTAAAAAGTCTGGACTTTCTCTGTAATATGAAAAACCTCTTTCATTTTTCTCACACCTGTGTATGATTGATGTTTGTAAGCGTCATCTTCACTTACCCACACTTTACCATGTTTAATTGGAGCATGACGTAGTCGATCTGTGCATAGGAGAGCGCTACATGCTGATGGATGAGGGTGGGATCAGATAGCTGTGTACGGAGCAGGATTTTGTATATTCAGTTGTACATGACACCAGTTTCTCACATGTGTTTTGGGTTTGAGCAAATGTAATCCCCCCCACCCCCTTCTCTACCCTCCACTATCTGTTTCTGTTTCTCAGGTTACTCTTGTCGTCTGGTGACCCACGGCATGTCCCTCATCATCGTCAATGAGGACTCTCTGGATGTGAGTAGACCCTCCTCTTACCCCTGCTGACCTCCCTCCTTCATGTCTGCATACATGGTGTCTAGTATTGGGAGTTTTTGTGTGTGTTTTTGTGTTTACAGTAGCATTAAGGGGGGGGGGCTTAGGAGGGTTACCGTGGGACCTAGGGCGTAGTCCACGTGGGACCCAGGGTGTAGTCCACCGGCTGATTGGTGGGTGGGGCTCATTGTGTGCTTACAGGTGCATGTAATTAAAGTCTCTGGTGTCCCCTTTGGAGAAAGGGATGAAAAGAGACAAGCAAACAAACTGTCACTTCTTGTCCTCTCTCTTTCTTCCCTCTTCCTCTGTCTCCATCACAAATATCCACATACAGCACCTGGCTCTCAGCAATTGCACAGTATTCTCACACCATTTGTGGCTCTTAGTCTAACATATGTCTAGTTAAATGCCACCAAGCCGTATGTGTAACATAGATTTATGTTCCTGTTAAAAGGGGACATGAGACTTCTTTAACTTTAGATTAGATTTATTCCCCAGTTATTTGTTCTTTGCTTACAGGTTTCATGTGTGTTTTTACCTAAGTGGCTTGATTGCTGTCATGTGTCTCGGGGTCTGTCTCTTTTTCACACACTCTAACACGCAGACCTACACTCCCACATGTGTGCTCACCTTCAAACATGTGTATGTACAGGCACCATCCCAGGGTGTTTGCTTTTAAAGAGTAGGTTTATATGTGAGACGGGGGGAAATTATGGCTAATAAATCTAAAGCGTAGGCACTGTGTGTGTGTGTGTGTGTGTGTCTGTGTGTCTGTGTGTCTGTGTGTGTGTGTGTCTGTGCGCTTGTGTGTAAATGTTTATTGGTTTGTGTGTTTGAGGGCTGGTATTGTGTGTTAAACCTTGATGTAAAGACATTATGTTTTCATAATTGTCTTGCTTCATGTAAATCATTGAAGGGTTTCCTGGACTTTAAATTTGTTTTTTTGTTTGTTGTTTTTCTTTCTTTTTGGGGGGGTGGTGGATTTTTCTTAAAAATGAAAAACATGACATTAGAGAGCATCCACTTTGAATCCTGTGCAAAAAGATTTCATCATAGGTCTTCATCCTAAATTCATCTCTATTTGCTCTCCTGAATTATGGCAATTTGTAGAGGATTTTTTTTTTTTTTTTTAATTTTCACCCTTTTACATCCAAATAGCGTGTTGAAGCTCCCAGGCTTTTGGAACTGCTGGTCTAAAGCCAGACAGCATGCAAGGCCACTTAGACGCTGAGTAAATTGAGTTGGACAGTGTGAACATTTCAGCGTAATAGGAGTAATGTAACCTGAGAATTGGATACAGTTAGCACCAGAGGGTGAAAACCAATAAAGTTAGCGTCATAAGTGGATTTTTCTTTGTATGATTTGGAAGATTTTATTAGCGGCATGTCTGCCATATTTGATCACATGCTGTACTGTTCCAGTAAACAGTTCAACTGCTAATTGCTGCCTGGTCAGTACAGTCTTTTCTTGGAGAAAACACTTGGATTCAACAGGTGAATACATAAAAAATGTTGATTATTAATTATACATATTTGAAATTCTTTTCTATCGGCTTCAATCGCAGCCACAGGGAATGTTATGCCTGTCTTCCTTGGGGCGTTTCTTGATAGAGATTACACATAGACATAGGTAGGCTCAAGACGACAACGTCTGAGTATTTTTTTCCCAACCACACATCAGGGAAAAAAAAACTTTCTAATCTCTTTCATAAGAAATATTTTTAGGTAGAAAAAAAAAATGTCCTCCCACTCCCTAAAGCTGAGTGATTTGTAATGAGGATGTAGCAGTAGAGAATTTAGGCCTCTGCTGAGATGTTCTGTCTAAACATTGGAATTCCAGTATAAACAAAAGAAAATCCTAAATCACACATTTTTCAAACAAATCATTCCATCATCCAAAATTGAATAAATGTGAATGCAATTAGAATTATTATTTTTTTGTTTAGAAAGGAAAGATAGTGACCTATGAAACTGGCTTATCGTTCACTTCGACTGGAATTATCCTTAAGATTAAATTGTGTGAAATAGTTTTAGACTTTACTTATGCCAAATGTGGATAAAGACTTTCCGCTCATTTCACTGCATTTAGCAGCAACTTGAAACAACTTTATCAAGTAGATATTTCATCTTTCATCTGGAAAGGCTGGCAACAGTCCACCCTGCTGATGTGTCCTTGAGCAAGTCTTTGAATGCTCACCAGCTCCGGGGGGAGGGGGGCGCTGTCCTGTGGCTGACCCTGACTTTCCTGTGGAGAAGGCTGATCACAAAGGGAAACATCTCATTGTGGAATGAATAAAGCACTACTCTGTTGCAGAAGATTTTTGAGGAAGAAAAAAATAGGGGTTCAAGGGGTTCTTTTATAAAGTGGCTAACACACTTCTGTATTGCTCTCAGCGACAGATCGACATCTGCTTGACAGGAAATGTGAACCATGGGTCATTAGAATTTTTAATGTAACAATTGCATCATCTACAGTATGTTTTCCTGCCTGGGGCATTCGTAGCACCCACTTTCAAATTGGTATGAATGCAACACAAGAAATACGAGGCAAAAATAAACAACATGTCAAAACTTTGCAACAAAAGGCAATTTAAAAAAGAAATAAATGCTGTTTCAGATCCCTTAATACACAAAATACAACAATGACACCCCACAGATATCCCATATTTGTTAATCAGAGATCTGATATCCTCGCCTCCATTAAGCTCATATTAATAACTCTATGCAAATCTAGATTTACATTTGGAGATTTGGATGCAAGAGAAGAAACATTTCTGTTAATGCGCATGCATCAATCTCGCTCGTGTATGCACATGGTGTCACAGTCGTGTCCGTCGAGCAGGGCAGCTTCAGAGAGCTCTGAATGTGACTGCTGGGCGGCGCGGATGAGAGCAACGCTGTCTTCGGTGCGACACTTACCCCGCACTTAAAATAACTTGCGTCGCCTCAGCCTCTCTATAGATGTGGCTGTTTGAAAGTGTAACCTGCGCAAGAGTGAAAACAGAGGCTGCTTAGCTGCTTATCAAAATCTCACTTAAAGTCGACCTCTTGCCCCCATTTTTTTTTCTTTTTCAATTTGTCCCATGTGTATCACACCCACTTTTCTCCCGATGGGTTAGCGAAGGCTGATCTGTGCGGTAGATCTTGCAGTTGCCGGCCCTGGTAGGACGTGCAGCCCCGCCCGTCCACCTCCCGACCAAGCCCATTCTCCACTCCATGTCTCCTTCACGCCACTGCCTCCACATCTGTCAGCACCCTCTCTGTGCACAGGAAGCGACTACACAGGAAGAATGTGTGTGCATGTCAGAGGGAGAGCAGGAACAACCAACAAAATATGGTGTTTATCTTAGTGGAAGTGTAGGAGTGTGTTTGTGAATAAAGCAGAGGGAGTGTTTATTGTACTTCATGTATGAGATAGACAATCTGGATAGAGAAAGAAAGGGGGAGAAGAAGGGGGATTTGGCAGGGCCATGTGGGGGTGATGAGTGAGTGGTAATGCGATCTCCTTTTGGTGCTCCTCGGCATCAAAACAAACCCTGTGAGCATTGCCTCCTGGGTAAACGGTTTGTGACCACTGAAGCTGTGACAAGCGCCATCTGTCACCTTCAGAGCACATGCCACACACAGACTGACACCAATTTTTGCCATGTCTCCTTCTGTTTAGCCAGTACGGGTGTAGTTTCCTTTTTACCTTCACGTTTGCTCTAAGTCTGGCTTTGTCACACACACACACACACACACACACACACACACACACACACACACACACACAAACACACACACACACACACACACACACACACACACTGTTTACTCTAGATGCAGTGGCACATGATTACCCTGATCAACCTGATAGTTCTGAATATACATTACATCTAACTTTCCCACAATCCCTCTCTCCCGATCACGCTGCCCACAGTACAACTCTTAAACAAACAACATCTCTCTTCTGCTCATTAATCATCTACACACACTCACATTCTGTAGTGCCTCAACTTTCGTGCACTATTATTCTGTTATTTTTCGGTTTATAATAGTTTTTGTACACCAGGCCTCCCACTGGTAAAGACCACGTCTGTGTCTGTCTGTCTGTTTTTTTTTTATTTTTTTTTTAATTCTGTCAGCAGTATGTCTGCCTCTGTGTGTGTGTGTGTGTGTGTGTGTGTGTGTGTGTGTGTGTGTGTGTGTGTGTCTGTCTCTCTCTGTCTGTCTCTCTCTGTCTGTCTCTCTGTTTCTGGCTCGGGCAGCAGAGGATGTGGGTGTTTGCACAGATGCACTGTCTGATAATTAAACGGCGTATTAAATCTCAGTGGTGACAGAATCTGCACCTTAGACATGAGCATGTCATTCTCCACCTTCTTCTCACTCAGCAGGTCTCTCTCTCCTCAGCCTTTTCCAAGTCCTGTTCACACTCCTCGTCCTTCGTCGGTCTCCCTTTCTTTGTAACTACTCCCATTTATCTTGCTTAGTCCTTTTTTGTATACTCTAAACTCTGCCTATGTACATTTGTTATAATGGCTCTACTGACTGAAGTCTCTTTGAATGGCAAGTGTGGCCTGGAACGAATCAACATTTGGCTTTCCCTTTCCATATTGTGTTCATTTATTTATGTATTGAGAGAGATGTGTGTGTGTGTGTGTGTGTGCGTGTATATTTCTGTGTGTGTTTGTTTGTTCTTATGCATTTTATGGTCAAGTCTGTGATGAGAGAATGTGACCTGTGATATCTCAGATTGCCTCTGTGCTATGGCCTGTGATCCAAATATAAACCTGATAAGATTCCATGCAGAAGGGCCTGTGAACATGATTTACAAAGTGTGTGTGTGTCTGTGTGTCTTCGAGTTTCCGCTCTTGTCGAGGTCAGATGCACATGAAAAAGAAACGTTTATATTGGAACTTAAAAAATGCTTGCTTACGAGATCTGTCATAAAGGAATTGGTGCAATCAAAGAATAAAGCTCCAAAAATAGTAGGTAATTTAGCGTGAGAAAGAGGGAAATTACATAGTAATGCATTTTTCCTTTGGTCTCATATTTGTTCTCTTTGGGAAAGTGTTAACAGATCATAGTGGACCCTTGTGAGCTGTTTCTTTTCATGTTCAGACAGCTTTCTTTTGTCAGAAGGATACAGTTAGGTCTGGACTTGCTGTATTTAGTAGGTGGCTGACTGTTAGCTTTTAAGAGCTAACTAGTGTTTGTATCTTAGTTACCTTTTTAATCTTTTATAGCTCCCTGAAGACTTAGCCTGGTTATTATCCCGGGTTATCTTAGCAGCCACTAAAGCCTTGACTGGACCTGCCGTAACAAGTCATGGTGGTGTATTAGCAGCTCACTGCTAAGACGAGTGAATGTTTGCATTCACAAGGGGGGTGACCCATGTATGTGACCCTCTCTCTGTGTCTTCATGATCTGATCATTACACAGATTGTTTCTATGATAAATATCAGACAGTGAAGCATGAAACCATCAGTATATTTCCATAAATAAATTGAAAGGTAAATATACAATTTGCAACTGTCTCCTAAGGCTCCGGATCTTATCATGTTGGAGGAGCCTCACAGCATCAAACCTCCATATAGAGAGTTGTGCAAAAACTTCAACCATCAAAAGCCTCTGCCCAAAATATGTCATGTACAGGGTTTTTATGCATCATTTTTTCAATTGCATGCTGTTTACTTTGCATTATGCTGCTGGGGCTTTTTGTGTCCATTCCTCCGTGAAAGGGTGAGGACAAGTGTGTGTGTGTGTGTGTGTGTGTGTGGGGGGGGGGGGTGCAGATTCTCATCTCTCACACACGAACACACACACACACACATACACACACATATAGCCCCTGTTCGCTTGCACTTCCATGTAGACGGACACACAGATACATGCACACATGTGTTTTACTCCTCTATAAAAACATGTGCACTTCACACATACACATAGCCCCTTTGAGTTTCAGAACGCTGACAACCTGTAATCTCCTCTAATCCTTTCATTATGTTTTTGTTTTCCTTTCCCGTGTTTGGGGGAAAAAGGTGAATGCAAACAGGAATTCCGGCATACAAAGGAAAACACACAGCCTCAGGCTGAGAAAACAAGAGCGGGGAAATTTTTTTTGGAAAGAGAGGGAATACTTATGTGTGGAGGGAGCCCGTGTGTGCATGGCTATCTGGAGAGAAGAAGAGAGGCTGCATTGTTAACATGATTGTGTTGCATACATCTAGATGTGAGTACGGTTGTCTGTGCTTGCTGTGTTGTCGCTTACACATGCTGATTGTTTGACAGAGGGGTCATCTCTCTCTGCGGGTCACTGGACTTTCTCAGGTCTGATGGCTGCCAATAATCTGCTGTGAGAGACTTTGTAGATTCTTAACAGTGCCAGATTTCCCCTTTTGGGTCCAGAGTTTAGTCTTGTGTATCTGATTGCTTTGTGTATTTAGTTGTATTGTCCATGTTTCCACAAACAGCTCCTGTTATGGGACATTTCATATTACGTCATTCCTTGTTTTACTATCTATATAAGCTGAATCCCACATGTACAACAAACAAAACTGTCCCTAGATAGAGAGTTAGTGAGCTGTTAGCAACAGTATGATATAATACTCAATGGATGAAACATTCTTGTTCCATCTGTTTATTATTGGAGTGATTTTAATAGGCTTTGACATGAAGTCACCTGGTGATCCTCTCAGTGTAAAGAGCTTTTAGTAAAGAGCTGCTGAGTAGGTCCTAATTGGCCTAATCTAATCTTTGGTTTCACTGTTTTGACATGCTGTAATGATGATTCATTATTGAAAATCTGACAATTTTTTTTCTTTTTCTTTTGTTTTGTTTTCTTTTTTTTTCCAATTTGCTATTGGTTAAGAAAAAGAAAACCAGAAAAAACTATATAACTTCCCTTTTGTTTAGCATTTAAAACGTACAGATGGATCAAAAAAGGCACAGCTTATGCATGTTACATCTAGACACATATGTTGTTAGACTAAGTTTATGTTCTGTAACATTGGGATCCCATGGAAATCATAATTTAAGTCAGTGGTAATAAATAAATTGTGCGTGTGTGGGCCTGACTGGTAGCTTTTAGCATTCCTGCTCCACCACATGGAATTCATTAGATCTCAATGGGATGTTTATTTTCTCTATTAATTCCTGCTCCTCTATTATCAAGAGCTCCATCAAAACTGCCCCAAAACTAATGTCCTGCAGGCGAGTTGGCATTCCCACAAACACACACTCACACTCACAAACTTACACTTCGCTGTTAAAAATGAATAATGCATTTGCCATGACATAAGTCCGACTCGTTTATCTTTTTAACTCTTCTCCTCGGCATCTGCCTACGTCATTCTCTCTCTTATGCCATTTTTCTACCCACTGTGGTGTATCGCCGCTTTGTGAAGGAAAGATTTAGGATCTGATTGCATGGTTGAACATGCCCACAGAAACCCGTGGCATCGGCCTGTTGTGATGATGTCTAGAACAACTGTGAACTCTCTATTGGCATTCTTAATTGTTTAGTGAACACAGAAGTAAATTCTTTCCCCAGATGAAAGGAGCCTGTGCAACCAGGAGCATGTGTTTTCCATTTGCCAGCAGTGGTTTTGACCTTTCAACAGATTGGTCTGCATGTTTTGATGTGTGTGATTTGTGCTTTCAGCACTATAGAGGCCACAATATTCCCACAAAAACTTATAACCTGAAAATGCGGCCACTTGAAAAGGAACGCTACCAGGTTGCATGAAGAAAAAGAGTCACTTTCATGGGGAGATTTAGAGTCTTGATTGGTTAGGGTGCAGATCAGGATTTAAAAATTGTTGGCAGGGTTAGAGGTTAGATTGCCACTGGAAGCCAACAGCATTTCACCCTGATAAGCACTAATGTGTTTGTGCGCTGACTTGCGCAAACAGTAGAAAAGATGGTGGGGATGGAGGCTTGTCAGTACAAGCATCTTGATAATGTGTGAAACCATCTAACTAGTCTCGGAAGTTGGGAAAACGGGCATATCTGGTCAGTCTTTGGGAAAAACCTTTCTCTCGGTCTTTGTCTCCTTGCAGGCTACTCGTGCGGCGCTGACAGCTCACTGTTCGTCGCTGGGTGACTCTCTGAGGAAGGAAAATGAGCTGGCGCTGATCATCGATGGTCAGACACTGAAATATGCGCTGTCCTTCGAGCTCCGCCAGGCCTTCCTCGACTTGGCACTGTCCTGCAAGGCTGTCATCTGCTGCCGGTAGGAAAAGACTCATTCATTACACAAAGCAAACTTTGGGTTTATTGCAGGTTGTCTGCACAGGTCTGGAGAGCTTCAAAAAAAAGCATGGAATTCTGAGTTGACAAAGCACTGATGAAAAAAAAAAAGTGCTTTACTTTGTTAGCACTCAAGTCATCTTTTGTACTGATATTTCGGTATTTTAATCTGCTTTGGTATGGAAGATATTAATCCTAGTTTATCCACAGTGAAGTTAATGGAATCATTGAAAAAGGAAAGGAAATGACCAAAGGACAAAATGGTCATCTAATGAAATTTCACTCTGTTGAAACAGAGAGTGGAAAAATAGGGCAAATTTTTCAACCGGTGCCCATAAAGTAGCATGAAAGTTAAAATTCCCATGAAGAGACGCATGAACCTCATACAAAAATGACAGTTTGGACAAAGTTTAAGTCCAAACAAAAGGAAACAAATCAGTCTGCTCCAAGTTCGGGCAAAGTCTGGACTTTTAATCCGCCAGGAGGATAGGTTGTCTTTTTTTTTTTTAATGCAACATTTTTACCTACAACGTCTTTGTTAAGTAAACCTTTGTATGTTAACTGCTTTTTGTCCTGCACCTGTACCAAAGTGGGTTTGGTGTGATACACTATCCACCCTTTTTGTTCAAAACACCCATGTAAAAAAAGTTTAAAATATACCTGCACGCTTCTATCGTGTTACCAGTCTTTTATTACCTCACAGACATGACTGTGGTTTGACCACAAAGTGTCCTCCCTCAGGTAAAGATGAGGGTTTTTACTTTACCGACACTTTAGACAACATCTATGGAAGGAATCTCATTAAATGCCAAAACATCAATGTACAGTTCTAGGTTGTGTGTTAGCACGGGGGGGGAGGCAAGAGTGGGTAAATCTGTAAACTGCCTCTTTATAATATAGCAACTGGAAGCAGCTATTTAAGAATGAATGCACACAAGAAAAAGATCCTTCTAATCTCACCATGGACAGATTATTCTCACTCTGTTGTTTACATGATAGAAAGCAGGACACCAAGGGAGAGAGAGAGAGAGAAAATGATAGTGTGTGTTTCCATGCACAGGCCTGCGTACCCGTATGTGCGTGTGTTTGTAAAGGTTGTCGGTTGCCCACGGTCAGCAGATGAACGCGGATGATAAAAGGCTGTCTTGCCGCACAGCAGGCGTAATGTAATACACTCCGTTGCATGGAAATGTCAAAGTCATGACTCACTTACTGCAGGTACCCCAGGATTGGGTACCAGTGCACAAACATGCACGCACGCACACACACACACAGGTTTGCCATTATACATTTCCACTGATACAAAGCGAAGTCTGCTTCATAGAATGTTTACTGCATGTTCCCTTTTTTGGTCTTGTTCCACTCAGCACCAGCTGTGATGTTTAATAAAAGAGTTTCCACTCGTCTTTTGTCTGAGTTTGTGTGAGTGTGTGTGTGTGTGTGTGTGTGTGTGTGTGTGTGTGTGTGTGTGTGTGTGTGTGCTTGTGCTTGTGCTTGTGCTTGTGCTTGTGCTTGTGCTTGTGCATGTGCATGTGCAGCCAGGAGGGAAGTAATTGACTCTCTTGCATATCCAGCCCATATCCGGACTCTGGTCTCACAGACCTTAAACAGCCTCCAGCTTCCTTTCCTCTATCCTTAACTCCATCCCTCTCTGCATGCACACCTTTCCCTCCATTTCTCTATCTCTCCCTATCCTGGCAAGGGCTTGCTATCATACATCATTTCTTTTTTTTTTCACGCAGACCAAAATGTAGTTACAAAATAGTTATCCCCTGATCTGAATCCAAACTGTACAAAAGAGCAGAGTTTTGATTAAAGAGAGGAAAAAAGCCTTTATTAGTTAGAAAGCTTTTCATTAAATGTCTTCATCTGGCTTAATTTTTCAAAGTCCCACATGCTTCTGCTCCGCTATTTGTGAGTACCTGACTTTTGTTCTTTTGCACATGTTTGAGCACCTCAAACCTTTTCTTTAATAATGCCAGCATAAGCTTGTTGAGTGCATCCCAAAACTTACCCCCTGAGCACATCTCTGTGTTTTTGGATTGGCCACTTTCAGATCATGTTTTATTTGGGCAGTGTGCTCTTGTACAGCTGCTTGTGTTTAGACATTATGTAACATTTGAGAAATTTGGCTCCATTGTTAAATGAAAAAGGTGTTTTACGGACAAAAAAATGTCTATATTTAAAATCAGAAAGGAATTAGAAAAAAAAGTATTGACTAAATTCTGGTAAATATTTTTACTTTTTACTGTAAGTCAGTGATTCTCCACCCTTTTTGTGCTTGTGACACCTCAGTATAAAGCTAGGTCTTATTTGATGTTACATTTTAGAAATCTGAAGACTTCAACGAGGGAGATGAGCTTCTCAGAACCTTTTAATTTTGATAATTATTCGTGGCCTCATGAAATTATTTTAGGATTTAAAAAAAAACAAAACAGATTAGGGAAAGGGATTCTTATAGTAGAACTAATTCTGTATCGGCTCCTTCCCCAGTAATCATCTCACAATGCTGTAGATTTATCTTGCAACCCCTTGGGAGGTCCCGACCCCCATGTTGGGAACCAGTACTGTACTTGACTCCTGTAATGAATGTATATGTGGAGCTAGGGCACTGTACGGTTAATAAGGGGCCTTTACATCATGAGCTATAGCTTTGAATTTTAAGTATAGAGGAGTCTGTGAGATAATGTGTAATCTGTTGTATGTGCGCGATGGCGCACAGTTTGGGAATGCGTGCGTCTCTGACTGTCTCAGGGGCCGAGGAGCGGAGTGCACCCATACGCATGGGTTCCCGACTTCACTGTGCGTTTGTTTATAGGAGGACTTAGCGGCTGCTTATTTTCTGCTCAGCTCCACCGTGAAGAGCACCAGGAGCCTTTCATCTCTGCAATGCCACTTTACACAATCCCAGACACTGTTAGAAGTGTTTAGAGGAAAGGTAGGGCGAGACAGAGAGAGAGAGAGAGTGAGCGAGACGCAGAGAGATTTGTGGTCAGAGGCCGAGAGACACGCAGCCAGACGCACTCGCACACAATTCAGACGCAGAAACGGGGAAAAACAAAGAGCAGAGGTTGATCCCATCCTTCAGCAAAGAGTCTCTTAGGTTTTCCCCTGGAAATATCCAGCAGTGTGTGTAGTGGATGGGCGGGGGGTGTGTGTGTGTGTGTGTGTGTGTGTAAATTTGTGTGTTTTTGCAGAGGCCAATTTATGAATGTTAAGAAGACCACCCAGCTCTGTGATTTCAGCTTGACCGGGACATGATCCTACTTTCATATTCATAGAAGATAGACCATCTTTATGACCTGTGGGCTCATTGCGGTAGTGTGTCTGTGTGTGTGTGTGCGTGTGTGTTTGTGAGAGAGAAAGAGGGAGAGGGGCAATACATCTGCTTAAAATTTAATTTTGTCATATCTTGATCATAACGTCATATTGTACTCTGTTAGCATGTGATAGCGCATGCATCTGCACATAATTTAATTTTGTAATATCATCATCAGGGCATTGGCAAACTGAGTGCTGGACCTAAGAGAGCTGTACCTGACACACACACACACACACACACACACACACACACACGTAGTCAGTGTGAAAGTAACTCCTCTTCTTTCTAGGAACTGTTTGAAACATTGGCCCCACTTTAAGTGGATGGGCCAGTGTTGATACTCAAGTTACCATCACATAATACATCTCTGTGGCTCAGGTAATTACTATAATCAGGGAAATATACTATAAATATTTAATATCTGGATTTGGGTTAATCTCTGTACATGCTGTAGGAAGGTAATTGGCACACACTTGGATATATACTCTCTGCTACCAGATAGTTTACTGTTAAAGCTCCAGTAGTTGAATTTGAAGAGGAGAACCAGAATTTACAAAAAACGGTCCCCCTCTCTTCCTTCTTACATTTAGTGTAAAACACAGGCTTGATATGATGTATAAATCATAATAAGAACATGCCACTAAGGTTTTTGTCCCTCATGCTGTACATTAAACAGTTACAAGCCCTATTCTGTGGGAAATAAAACTGACTTTATGTGCGAGTTTAATCCCAGTTCCAGTATCTGTTTTCTCCTTTGTCCCCTCTTTTGTAGATGTATTTGTTTTCACTATATGTGTTGCAGGTGGTAAAAGCAAGACTCACTTGAGCTGTGTGCATGTGAATGACAGTAGCAACGCCTCCTCATACAGGAGCGTGTTTTGAAAACAGAGATGAAGACAAATTCAGCCTTAGTCCCTGGGTCCAGAATGCAGCTTTCAAGAATGTAAACACAGTGTGTGGTTGGATTTTTCTCACACAACCCCCTCCTAACATCACCACCAGTGAAGCATGAGCGTTCCCTGATATATCTCTCTAGAAAAAGAGTCATTATCTTAATCTGAATTATGAATTATACAGACTGTGTTTTTTTGCAGAATATTCACATTTAAATGAGCTGAAATGTAGAAAACATTTTTTTCCAAAAACACCTTGATCTCTAAGTTAGCATTTTAAAGTCGCAAGTGATTTTGAACATGTATAGAATTACGATAAGCTTGCAAGAATAACACTAACATGGTTGGCACCCTCTACCGATCTCCTACACTTGATTTTTATCTCTTATCTCAAGCACACACCAATATAAAGCCTTCAAAATACCTTTAAATGGCAGATGGAGGAGGAAATAAAGGATTGATGGGGAAAACCGCAATCAAAACCTCTTCAGTAAAGCCAAACACAAATCAACCTGGGAGAGGGAAAGACATGCCAGGGAAGCTGCCATTTTACATTTGCAACATGTGACTCCATGAAATGAGAAAGTATCCGTAGTACTTCAGCAAATGCAACATAACACCTCACCGTCTTCTCTCAGTGGCCCTGAGGCGAAGCGTCTGTAATCGAGCCTCCCTCCGTCCTCCATTGTCAGTAGAGAGACGGATCCAGTTATAATCAGAAGGATCAGGGATACAGGTCAGGAGGGTGGAGTACCACTGGAAACTCCCCCAATGCACACACACACACACTCTAAGGCACACTCTGACATACACAGGCATGCACACACACATATATAAATACATCAAACGTGTGCTATGAAGAGTCTTATTGGCAGAACAGTGAATCATTGTTTCCTAATACCTGGTGAGGAGCAGTAAACAGAGCCGTGCCAGCGTGTCATCCATCTCTTTCTTTTCCCCCTTTTAAGTGTTTCCCACTCTTAGTTTCCCAGAGTTTATTCTTTCTTTCCTAATACCTATAGCCCCACCACCACTAAGCCCCTGAAACGGACAGCTGTAAACATTTAAAATCAACCAGCCTTCCCTCTATATCTCTTCTTTCTTGTTCTCCAGAGTGTCCCCTCTGCAGAAGTCAGAGATCGTGGACATGGTGAAGAAGCACGTGAAGGCCATCACGCTGGCAATAGGCGACGGCGCGAACGACGTGGGCATGATACAGACGGCTCACGTCGGAGTGGGGATCAGCGGCAACGAGGGCATGCAGGCCACCAACTCGTCCGACTACTCCATAGCACAGGTGCCGTCTAGACAAAGCATGGAGACACGCAGGGGACAGGCATTCATGCGTGGTTAGGGTCACACATATGTCAGAGGCTTTACATGCACATAGATTATGGATCCATGTTTGGTTGCCCATCCTGCTGAAAGGTCTGTAAGCAAGACACTGAATCCTCACCTGCTCAGTGTTCAGTTGATCCTGACCTTTGACCTTCCTTTAGGGGGACGACTGAAAGGAGAATTTACTTATGGGGCTCACTCCAGTATCATGTTGTGATACTGATTAGTGTTTACATTCTTAGATTAAATGAAAATATACAAGCAATTACACATATTTGAACTTAGCAAAGTAAGAAAATAACATTTTTTTGTGTCGATTGTGTTACTTTGTAATTGTGCATTTTTAAAAATATAAATTCCTCAAGCATCATAAACTGTTACTAAGCATTACTCTTGTTACATGACAAATGTTCATATTAAACTGCTTCTGGATCTGGTGCCAGGAAAGTTTATAGGTTCCCATTAATGCTGAAACATTTAATCACTTCTGTCCATCAACAGGAAATTGACAGTTTTGACGATTGTCCAACAATCAAAAGCATTTATTAGAGAAAAATGTCAAAACATTATCTGGATTTAGCTTCTCAAATGTGAAGTTTTACTGCTCCGTTTTATACCATTGTTGATGAAATATCTTTGGGTTTTTTCCCATTGGCCAGATAAATCAAGTAAATTGGAGACATCGCTATGGGCTCTGGGAAACCGTGATGGCAGATTTATACTATTTTCTGACATGTTATGCTGTAAACATGCAAAAATAATTGACAGTTTTAAAACTAACTAAAACACATGGAAATGTGAACAGGACAAAATGCAGCCAGAGTTGTCCTAACTACACACACAAATGCGTTCTGTCACTCTCACCGTTTGACTTGTTTATCTCGTAAACCCCCCGGGGCATCTTGCACAACTTCTCTTTATCAGTGAGCCTCCTATTCCCTAAACCTGCTCTTCTCCCGGTGAAATTCTTGACATCCTTTCTTTTCCCTTTCTGTCTCTAACTTCTTCCAGTGTTTTAAACTTTTCTCTCTCTCTCTCTCTGATTGGTAGTTCTCCTACCTAGAGAAGCTCCTATTGGTCCACGGGGCATGGAGTTACAACCGTGTCACCAAGTGCATCCTCTACTGTTTCTATAAGAATGTGGTCCTCTACATTATAGAGGTAAGAGCTTTGCTGCCACACCCTCTCTGTTGTACACACACACACACACACACACACACACACACACACACACGCTCTCAATTACACACATACACACTCAGTTACATTAACAGAGACGTTTTGCAGCTGTTTGTCGACATGGCTGACAGTGATGGACGAGGTGCCCTTCTGGTGTCTGCTTTCTGTCTCTTTTGCACACACACACACACACACACCCACACACACACATGCACGCTTGCACGAAAAAAAAACGTGTGTTTAGATCAGCAGTGACGAGACCTTTGCTCCAAGGGTTTGAATGCTTTGTGTGTGTGTGTGTGTGTGTGTGTGTGTGTGTGTGTGTGTGTGTGTGTGTGTGTGTGTGTGTGTGTGTGTGTGTGTGTGTGTGTGTGTGTGTGTGTGTGTGTGTGTGTGTGTGTGTGTGCCTGCCTGCGTGCGCGCCATGAAGGGGCACATCGCAGCCCTGGCCTGCCTATTATGAGGGGTATTTGTCAGCTGTGCTCCAGCCCCCACACCCACTGTCTGACATTAAGGATGCCAGCAGGTGCGGGGCCTCATGGGACCCGCAGCCCGTGGACTACCATCCCACTCACATCACCACTCTGTGCCCGTGTGTTTGTAAATTCATGTGCTTGCTTCCATGATTAACTCACATGACTGGCTCCCTGCAGAGTGCTCTGGGCCAAAGGTTAGAGACTGTCCCTGTCCACTTAGTGGAGACAGAATAAGGGGGAAGGGGGCTGTGTGTGAGTGTTTTTTGTGTATCTGACCTCACCCCTAGGCTGTGTGCTCCAGTGTATACCCCAGGAATGCCACAACTCCCTAAAGCGGCCCCGAAAATGTTCTCTATCTGCCGTTAAATCAGACTGTCTGCTCTATTTTTGTGTGTGTGTGTGTGTGTGTGTGTGTGTGTGTGTGTGTGTGTGTGTGTGTGTGTGTGTGTGTGTGTGTGTGTGTGTGTGTGTGTGTGTGTGTACAACCAAGGCGTTAATGAAGGCTTCCCCTGGGCCAGAGTCACATTTAGGCCCAGTGTTTCAGTAAATTAACTTCTATAAAGTCAGACAGTGGTTGCGGAGCCAGCCAAAACCTCTGTGAGGAATGCTTTAAACACATAACTCCAGATGGCTTAATGGAGCTACAGGAAGTGCAACTACTACACGAGCATTATTTTTTATTTAAAAATCAGTCACTGCCAAATGAATAATGATACATTTGAATAACTCTTGTAAACAAACGGGGCCTTCATCTCTTTCCGCCTCTGTCTCAGCTAGTCAGTCGGCCACTTCAAGCATTTCCCAAAACTTGGACCAGAATTCCTGTAAACGCTGCTGCTTCAGAGCCCTCCTGGTTAACTTTTCCATGTGTAATGTGAACAGATGCATTAATTTGGCCATCTCTTCCCCGCTGTTTCAACTCTCAGTACCATTCTTCCTTTCCTTCCCTTGTGTCCCAGCTCTGGTTTGCCTTTGTGAATGGGTTCTCTGGCCAGATCCTTTTCGAGCGCTGGTGTATAGGCCTCTACAACGTGGTGAGTATC
The DNA here is from genome assembly GCA_016859345.1 of Istiophorus platypterus. Lineage (NCBI taxonomy): Eukaryota > Metazoa > Chordata > Actinopteri > Istiophoriformes > Istiophoridae > Istiophorus > Istiophorus platypterus. The sequence continues at coordinate 5,087,495 of CM029125.1, read as the reverse complement.
TGCAAACTTTCTCACTCTTTCACTTTTTTCCATTTCCTCAGTCTCTCTCAGTCTCACCCCCCCCCCATTTTATTTAGCTGATGCTAATTGTCCTCTCTTGCAGTCCACCTATCTCTCAATCAGTCTGACTCTACTTTGTCTTCTTATCGCTGCTCTTTCTGCATGCCAGAGACAGTTAGTCTGATAATAACATTGATTGTCTAGCTAGTCAAAGTATGTTTATACACTGCTTTGTCATTATGTGTATTAATGCTTATAGGTGTGTCTTGTTTGTGATCCAGATATTTACTGCACTGCCTCCGTTCACTTTGGGAATATTTGACCGGCCGTGCAGCCAGCAGAACATGCTGAGATTCCCGCAGCTCTACAGAATCACCCAGAATGCCGAGGGCTTCAACACCAGGGTACATGCACCCATATTTACAATCTGCATTCACCTTCACACACACACACACGCACACACACAAACAAACAAACAAACAAACCACGTGCTGCATCTGAAATCAAGGCTAAATCTGTCATTTTTGCACCCTTCATTCAACTCTTGACACCTTTTGGTATGTCTGTGGGATTGATGAGGGATGACTGCTGTTTGTTTGGGACTCCGGCAAGTAAACAAGAGTGGCATGGAGACTGGGACGTTTCCAGGGCAACCCCCTAATGATATTCATAAGAGCAGAATAAGGAAGTCTTTCATTTTAGAGGGTACACCAGCCAGCCAGGTCTAGAGTGTGTGTGTGTGTGTGTGTGTGTGTGTGTGTGTGTGTGTGTGTGTGTGTGTGTGAGAGGGAGTCTGTGTGTGTGTACAGTACAGGAGGGCACTTTTGATGGCAAGAACACAGTGGAAGTTGTGTGTTACGTTGAGGAATTGCTGTTTTTGTATGTTTTCATGTGTGGGGGCAAAAATGTGCATTACTTTGCTCTGACTTGTTTTCTACTCTTTTCTCCCCTTCCTCTCTCTTTCTGCCCCCCCCATCTTTCAGGTGTTTTGGGGACACTGTATCAACGCACTGATCCATTCAATTATTCTCTTTTGGTTTCCGCTCAAAATGTTAGAACATGGTAAGTGTCTCGATGAAGTAATTCCTTCACATTCCTCTAATAGTGGATGGTTACACTTTGTCATGGGGCATATGTCTTCCTGTTCCCCACAGACTCTCCCTTCAATAACGGTCAGGGAAATGACTACCTGTTTGTAGGAAATATGGTCTACACAGTAAGTATCGTACCTGTATTTACTAAGTCTGTTTTTGTTTTATATTATGTTTATATTTCTGTGTGCTTTGGCATACAGATGTGTTCATATTTTTGCATCTGCACAGTACTTGTGTACACACTAGCACTGTGCAGCTTCCTCAGAGAGATTATGAGTCTCTAGGCAATCTGGTCTCGTCTAGCCAGCCTGTCTCCCCTCCTCTTCATCAGTCTCCTCTCTCCATCCACGTCTCCATCTCAAAGTCTTGCTATCATTTTACTCCTTACAGTTTCGTGTGAATGTTGGTGGGGTTTATTTGTTGTGTTATGTGTGTGTAGACTAGAGGGGGGGTTGTGGTGTTCTGTGTATTGGGCAGACATTGCTGAGTTTACTGTATAACATTAATGTTTATTATCTCCACAGTTGCCAGTGAACTGATCCTGTTGCTCTTTTTTTTCAATTTGCCCTCCCTTTCCCCTGTTTGTGTGTGTGTGTATTTGCAGTATGTGGTAGTTACAGTGTGTCTGAAAGCTGGAATGGAGACCACCGCTTGGACCAGGGTAGGAACATTAATACACTCTAATATGCCACACCACATGTGCTGTATTTTACTCGACCATCAATGAGCAAAGAGGAGGGGGCCCAATCTGAGGATTTCATATAACCTGATCTAAATGCTTCATAGTCAGGAAAGGCTTGGGAAAAGATGCGGCTTACCTTGATCTTGTGGCAGAGGTCTGAGGTTTCTCAAACTGCAGTTGCTTGCATCTCTTCTTCCAAACTGTTCACGTGGGGCTGCAGTTTTTTTCCATTGCCCCAGTGCAATATTTCAAACCTATCCACTGCCAGTAAAACCATGAAAAAATGTCCAAATGTTGATGAAATAACACTTCCTAACCATTCACTTCACTCGAAGGGTTTTACCGTGAAGAAGCTGCAAGAGGTGTTGAATTTTATTTTCCAGATGAAAGAAATGAGGAATGAATGGAGGTCATTACTGCTCAGAAAAGCATTGCAAAGGAGAAAAACAGGTCAAAAAAACAGTGAGATTACCATCTGTTAGATGAATACTAAATACAGAGACATTAGACTGTAAAAGATTTAATTTACCTTAGTTAATTTAGGGTACAGATGTCCTTATTCCTTTCATGAGAAATACTTTTTTGCACTCATCTATATGAGTACTTGCAAAAGTTGAAACTATATAGGTGACAGTGTATACGAGCAAACAATAATTCAATAAAACTGAAAATCTGACTGAACCCTTGGCTCACACTCTCCGTGTTGCGGTTAAGTCAGCAGAGACGTGCAGAGAGTTCAAAACAACAGTAGCTCGGGGCCTGACATGATTTAGCTCGGTGCCACTGTAGGAGAGAGAGAGATTGGCAGGGTGGACAGAGGGGCGCTGACACCTTTGTCTGTTCAGCTGTCCACACAACAGCCTGGTAGTAATGAAGAGGGGTCCCCCTGGAATTCACACAGTGTCCACTTACAGCAGATCACAGAGAGTGGGATGAAGACCGGGGAAGGAAGGAGGGAAAGGTTTTCTATATTCGGATGAGCTGTATGTCAACTATTTAACCTCATGCTGTCTCACTTCTCTGTCTCTTAATCTCAATCCTCTCTCGCACTCCCTCCCTTTGGAACTTCTTCTTCTTCTTCTTCTCTCTGTCCCTCTTACTCTGTTGTAGTTTTCCCACCTGGCGGTATGGGGAAGCATGGTGCTCTGGATGGTCTTTTTCGCTGTCTACTCGGCCATCTGGCCCACCATCCCCATCGCCCCTGACATGCTGGGCCAGGCAAGTCCATTCTTTGTAAACATGTGCCACTCATTTCAGTAACAGGGGTTGATGGGGGTTAAAATAGCCCTACTCTCTACATCTCTTTTCTGCAACCTCCACATGCCCCTCCCGTTCTCTAGGTTGCCAATACATGGCGCCTATGAGACTCACCTCTTTGGGTGTTCGACGTCGGCACTGCTGGATCCCCAGGGGAGATTTATGCCCCTCCAGCCCCTCTCGCCAGGCTTCCTGCACCTGCTGGCTGTCACCCGAGCCCTGGTCTTTTACTGCCCTCTGCGGAGGTGTTGATTCAAGAGGGTGGGCTGCTCCCACTGGTGGTGATGAGGGTCCAGTGGGGGTGAGGAAAGTGTATGTGGGGACCCCTAAATTGAGAGACTCATTTTAGAGTTTGGGGATAAAAGCGGGGGTGAGGTAAGGTGCCCCACTGAGTGGGTAGGGGAAGGGAATTGGGCTGTCTCAACTCCCCTCAACCCATTAATTCAATTTGTGTCAGAAATCAGGAATGCGGTCAAATATCTCTGCAGCTGCTCAGTCTAACTGGGGAATGGTCAGAGACACTCAACCACCAGCCCCCCAATCCTCCATCGTCCCCCCTAACTACGCTATTACCTCTCTCATTTCTCTCAGCTCTCTCTATCTATATTTCCATCTGTCCATGGGGGACGGGGTAATGGAAAAGAGCTGTATATTTCTTCTCAGAGTAACTGTAAATTTGTGCATGTCAAATTCAGTGCGCTCTGTGTGTCCAGCTATGTGTGATCTCTGTTAAATGTAAAGAGCTGGAGACCGCCAGTCTGTTTCTTTTGATATAACAAGGCACAGATAATCATTTAGCATGCCTCCATCCTCACAGCGTATGAAGAGCATGTGATATAGTGTGTGTCCAGTGCTGTAAAGAGGAACTGTGTGCCTCTGTGTGTAGATGTTTTGTCACAGACAAAAAAGACAGAGTTTCTGTGAGCCCAGTTGGATCATCTGCACCGTGGTTGTGATTCCAGCTGTTGCAGGGTATATTTTCTAATGGGTTTCCGATTCAATTTCCTCGGGGGAACCAAATTGTCTATATCTCCGGATCCAAGCACAGGACACAGGAAATGCATGATATGGGCAATAAAGAAGTAGAAGTTAAGGACGGTACTGGGCAAAAAGTGTTTGTCAATAAGTGTGAATCCTAAAGTCAATGGTTGCAAAGAGTTGGGTCTTTTGAAACACCACAGAACTTGCGGATAACTAAAGGGGTGCTATTGCGTAATCAAGAAAGAACTTGATTATAGGGATTTATAGGAACAGGCACGGACAAGCAACAGAAGATAGTCACTAATAGTGAAAAGAAATTGTGAAAGAGTGAGATTGGAAGGAATCACAGGAGAGAGAGATGTGTGGGAGGCAGGGAGAAAGGGAGACAGACAGACGGACAAATTGAGACAGTGGTTAGATGCATGATTAATCCCTGTAGACAGAACCAGGATGAGGGTCACAGGTCAGCGAGGCTGGCTGCAGCTGGACTGAAGGGAGAGGTAGGGGGGATCTGTGGTTTCTTGCTAGCATTTTTATCTTTTGGCATCATAGAAGCATTATATTTCAGCTGTGGGAATACTTTGCTAAATCCAGTTTGTGGTGTAGATACGGGTTGTGAGGAAGCTGTTAAAAATGTTTGGCTAACATTTGGGGATTTCAACTTTGGCTAACTCTGATTCTTTATGCTTTGTATGGCTTTCCCTCTGCTTTTTCTCAAATTTCCCTCCGCCTTTACCACGTGTTTTTCTGTGCTCGTTGCAGAAAAAAAATGACTTAATGCTCAATTTGAATTAATATAGGAGAGAAATAAATAGAGCCTGTGTGTTGTCATTGCAGGCTGGCAGGGTGATGCAGTGCTGGCACTTCTGGCTGGGCCTGGTCCTGGTGCCTACTGCGTGTTTACTCAAAGACTTTGCTTGGACCGCGTAAGTAGAACACATTTAATATAAATACATAGGAAATCCATACAGAGACTATTTAACTTAACTGAAGCGTTTACACAGCCCATACTGAGTCTATGTCAACACTTACACACACTTTATTTTATGAATTACATGTGTCTGCAAAGTCAAACACTCAGACTTTCCTTCATGGGTCTGATGAGCTTATTTCTGTGGTGCAGCACACGTCGCACTGTGAGGAAGTCTCTCCTCGAGGAGGTGCAGGAGTTGGAGGCTCGGGCCGTGGACCCAGGGGCAGCTGTACTTAGGGATGCCAGCGGCCGCAGGTACATGAGATACTCCGCAAAGCATCATGGAATCCCACTTGCATTCATACCCAGGTTTATCGTGTCATTGGTTGATTTTTCTTATACTTTGTGTCATTCACCTTTACTTTTTTAATGGGGATTTTTTTTATGTGGGTTATTAAAGTAGAAATACTGTAGTCGGTTTTCACGAATGTTCCATTATTATTTATATCATCAGTCGATGTACATGTGCAGGTTTGGTATAAAACTGTATATAGGTATTGTGTTTTTGTATGTATGAAATAAATGGTATTTCTAATTCCCCTGTGGCAGCGTCCATAGGGCCGAAAGCCAAGGCTGAGGTCCCATAGAGCCAGAGCTGTCACAGAGGTAGTTTCTGGGTTTGCACTGTTCCACTTTGTGCACTGTGACTTCTAAATGACCTGTGTGCCCCACTGCCAGCTGCTTTGGAGTGATTCTTGCCTGTTTCCCATTAACTGAGTTCACACCCCTCTCTGTTTATCTTTCAATCCCTTATCCCCCTTTGTCCTCAGTATTGTTTTTTTAAAGTTTTATTTCTCTTCTTACGTCCATTTTTTTTTTTCAATTCCTCTCGCTGGATGGCTTCCTAGGTGGATCAATTTGAACTGCTGTACGGACCTGGTGTGTTTACTGGATTTGCCTGTAGTTCCCTTGCTGTCACTTAGCCTTGTGTGCGTGGTGTCACTAGAGATGTGTTAGAGCCAATAGCATTGTTTACTTTGAGGGGAAATTTGTGCAGGTTATAGATACAGTAAGTATGTAGAATTGTAGAGCTTTGACCATTTCCCTGCAGTGCTGGAAAGTAACCAAGTACATTTTCTCAAGTATTATATATAAGTACAATTTTGAGGTACTTGTGCTTTACTTGAGAATTTCCATTTTATGGCCCTTTTTTTTTACTTCAATCCCACTACATGTCAGTGGGAAATATTTAACATTTTTAACTCAACTACTTTTATTTGACCACTTTAATTACATTTTACTTTGCAGGTTCAAATTTCAAATACAAACCATGATCCACGACTATAAAATATAATGGGCTTTTTTTTCACAGATAAAAATTACCCAACAGATGGTCAAGATGTTACAGGCCCATCTTGACCAGCTGCAATAATGAAATACTGCTTACACCTATATATTTGAGAGTAATAAAAATCAATTAATATAGAATATATATATATGAATAGGAATTGACTGACTTCATCCTGAAGGCTGCACTCTGCATACCAAGTACTCTAACTTTTTATATTTGAGATGTATTTTGATGATAATCCTTTTTGCTTTTTGTTAAGTAACATTTTGAATGCAAGGCTTGCTAGTAACCGTGGTGTCACGACTCTTTAAGTAAAGAATCCAAGTACTTTTTCCCACAACTATTTGCTGCAAAAATTAAAAAGAGTTGTGCAATACTCTGATATAATGGCTAACTGTAAAAACAAGTCACAAGAGAGTCAACCTAGACAAGTTGCTTTTTCTCAGAGCAGTTTTGATTCTTGATGGGAGCTGGAGAGGTCTGATGTATGTTTTCAGGTTGAGGAGGGATGAGTGGGTGACAGCAACGCAGGGCCCCGTCCTGGACTGACCCTGGGTTTAAACCCAGGATGCTGGGACCCTCTCCATTTAGAATAAGAGAAGTAAAGTAAGGGTGGGCAGAGAAGCAATGGAGCAAAATGGGGGGAAAAATAAGCACATCTGTGTTTGTAGTTCCTGGGGAGGTCCTGGGGTAGGCATGGGAAAAAGGTGGAAAAGGTAGAGTTCAGGGGTGTCTCGAGGGAAGAGTTCAAACGGAGCACATCCTTGGACCGTTTTGAATCAGAGGGTATGAAACATCACGGGGGGAGACAGGACAACTTGGGTCGTACGGATGCATGAGCCATTCATTTATTTGTCCAACCATCTTTTAGTCTTTTATCGTTCACTCAGCACTGTCATCTATCTAACAGACATCATTTTTTTTGGCCAAAGACTGCAAGAACAAATTTCAGAGCCCCTCATTTTTTTTCTTCTTCTTTTCACACTCAAGTAAAGGTTCCCAACAGTCACATACAGTGTTAAGAATTTCCTAGCTGCTTTGTCCAAATCTTAACCTTGGGAAGGCAAGCCTTTTTTTTTTTTCCAATAACTACTCAATTGATCATCATGACTGCTGTGTTAGCGCCAGGTAAACCCCCTCTTGTGCAAATTTACTGCTCCACTGGCAGATAAGGCAGAAAATGTATTCTTTCAAATGAAAACACCAAAAAAATAACCTTTTTATATGGCTGTAACGATGACGGGAGAGAAGTCCTCGAACTTAATATGGTTTTGTACATGCGTGCATTTGTGTGCAAAAACCTGGAGAACGCTTAGTTATTTTTGGTCATGGGAGGAGAGGAGCTGTGACGGCGTGTGGTCTCAGAACAGAGGATCCAGTCTTCTTCTTGGGAAGGGGGGGGGTTGATAGGTGAGAGGAGTGGGGAGTGAGGAATACTTGACTGTAGATGTCCTGTTACCCTGCAGAGAGTTTATGAATTACTATTGGGTTAAATTGAATGTCAGAAGCAGTTAATATCAAACCCACCTCCTACCAACTTTCTGGTCTTCAGTCCACTTAGATTTTGTTGACTTATCGATCTGTGTGTTTCCACTGTGTGTTGATCCCTGAAGGAGAAATTTACTCCTGCAGTATACTGCAGTGTTTTTGCTCAAGGAGCCTTGGAGGTGGAAGGACTGTTTCCTCAATTGCCACGCTGCCTTAGCTGTGTGGATAGTTTCAGACATTAAACATTGACAGAAAAAGGCAAGGAATGTGCTCACCGATTAAAAGATGTCCCAGTAGCTAGTAATGGTGTTGTGTAGTAGTATGAGTAGTGGAGATTCTCTCTTAAATTACCTGTAAATAGGCGGTTGTGTGCCGTCACACTGTGGTAACTGTTCTTCCTTTCTTTTCCTCTGCAGTCTAAACGAACGAGCCCATCTGCTGACAAGAGTCTTTAGGAAAACCCCTTCAAGTGTAGGACGCTCCAACTCGGTGCAGCAGACTGTGTCACGTGAGTGTCCTTTCCAAACAGGCATGCTATAGAATTAACAACTCTGGCCCTAAGGGCTAATTCCTCATATTTTGGTGAAGCCTTGCTCTAATGTATTTATTTTCTGGCCATAATTTAAGTCGAGATTTGCCAATCATTATTGTCAGTTGTGTGTCTTTATTTCTTCGTTCACTCTCGTTACAGGAAGTAAAGAGTTTTCTGGTTCTACAACCGATAAATATTCTGCCAGTATAAATAGGACTCAGGAGAGGAAAGGGAAAGAGTTTAGCTTTGTTTCAGAGATATTTGCTAAATCTGATTTGTTCCTGTTTGTTTGTCTGCTTAGTAAAAGCATGATTTTTAATATCTGTGCCGTGCACGGAGTGAATGGAGAAAGACAACAAGGCCCAGAAAACACTGTTTAAACATCAGTTTAAATATTATTCAGTTCAAAATGTTTTTGTTGTCCCTCAAGGGGAAGTTTGAGGCGAGTGAGGTTGAACACAAGTGACTCATTCACAAACATTAAAGCAATCTAAAACTGTGACTATGATAATAGATAATGCGGTGGCCAAGCCACAATCAGTTGAAAACATCCAACAGCACGAAGGCAGGCTCTAGCAGTAGCATCAAGGAAACTGAGGTAAATTGTGCTGCAATACATGGTAAAGTTGTTTTAATTTTCATTCACTCACTGCACATCCCTGAGGTCATCATTTGAGATCTGTCCTCCTCTTCCTCCGTCTTCTCTCTCCCTGCAGATGGCTACGCCTTCTCTCAGGAGGAGCACGGCGTAGTGTCCCAGTCCCAGGTAGTGCGCTCCTACGACACCACCCGCCAGCGCCCCAGCCTCTAGCCCGTACCCCCGACCAAGGCTTTGGCTCACCGTAACGCAACGGTCGTCAAGGTGACAGCGGAGACAGACTTATGTGACACCCTCTCGCTGGGTGACCGACCCCTGCTGTGGCCTTACTGGAACTATGACCTGACCCCTCGCCGGGCCTGGGGGGGTCGTGGTCATGCCTGGAGGGCCGTCGACGGCGTACGGAGGACTGACCTGAGAGAAAGGGACCAGGCAGAATACATGGAATAAACATTTTTCAAACTCACACAAGCTGCACAGGCATGAGCCATCATATCCACGCACAGACATGACAAGTCAAACTCAGACTGCTACTCATATCTGTATACCCCTCAGACTGAGTTTGGATCATGTAACTCTGTGTTAGTGTGTGTGTGTGTGTGTGCGTGTGCACACATTCCAGTGCATTTGTACCTGCCTGCGCATGTGTGTCTGCACGCATTGGCACTCCTGTTTTTGTGTGCATGCGTGTGTCGGTCCATGTGTGTGTTTGAGTGTCGGCTCCCGCGGTTTTCCTCCCGTCTCGCTCCCGTGAGGCAGGTTTAGCTCGACTGTCATCACATGGCGGCGCGGTCGGGGAAGGGACATCAAAATAAACACACTCTCACACACACACACACACACAAACACACACACACACACACACACGTGCTCAGAAGAATTCCTTTAAGAAAAAAAATAAAATAAAAAGGAAAGAGGGAAGCAGAGACGGAGGACCACCGGAGCCCTGCACCCCCCCCCCCCCCCCCCGCTACAGCCCCCACATTCGTCCCATGGCAGCAACAAGCCTCACTGCAAACCACCAGAGATGCTACTGAGGCAGAACGCTCACCCCGAACTGGACCAGAACTGCGAACTGGACCAGCACCCTGTTTAAACCACCCCTATCCCCCCCAGGACCTCCTCTTGCTTATCTCTCCCTTTATTTGTTCCTTCCTATGTCTCCATATCCTAGCAGCTGCACAGCTTTCACATCTGTCCTCCTCTGCCGCCCTTCTCCTCGCCCCGGCCAGTTAAAAAAAAAAAAAATCTTCTCTATCTTTCCTGGTTTTAATTCTGACCGCTCCTGTGATTCCTGATGCTGCCTGTCTAGCATCATCAGCTGACCTAGAATCGGCAAGCCTCGCCCTAACGCTTCCTTCTTGATTTCTGTCGGATTACCACTCTTTACTGGACAGTTCCTTTTTTTTCTTTTCTTTTTTTATTTTATTAAAGTGGACATTAATGTGTATGTGTTTATAATTTTATTTTTTCTCATTTCATTAATGCTTGTTTTTGTACTCATGTGGAGACGTGTCTTAGAGGGAATATTTTACTTGAACTAGTGCTAATAGGCATTCAAACAGAAGGGATTTGATTGAGACTCTCGCCTGGATCATGTGTTTTTCTGGCTCCTGGATTTGTCTGAATGTAGAGTCCATTGTGCGTGTGTGCTCTGTGTTGAGGACACTCTGGATCAGGAATGCAAGACTGAAGGGGTGGGAGAGTGGGGGATTGTCCATCCAAGTCCTAATCATTAAATCTAATCAATCCATGGCCTGACAAAATGTCTCAGTCTGTTGACTGTAAGCTGTCTACTTGTGCAATCCAGTGGGGATTTCTGAGTCAAACTGTGGTTACACTGTAGTCAGGGGAGTTTTGTTTTATTTTTATGCCTAAAATGGAACAAAAAAGGTTTGATTTGTACATGAGATGCACATGATTTCATACAGCTTGCAAAAAAAAAATATCCCACACTCCCTCTCCAAACTCAGGCGAGCTGGCGGAGAACACCATTAGCCGATTAATGCACACCCCAGCCGCTGGACACTGGAGTCCAACCGGAGTCCAACTGGAGATCCCTTTTCCCACCCACCTTCCTGGATGCGTCCCAAACCGACCACAGCTGCTCCAGTATGGAGAATCCATCGGGCCGCAGCCGAGCAGGGGCCGGAGACCCATTTATGCTTTTCAAGTCCTCCCCAATGGCCTGGCCCCCTCCGCTTTCCGCATTACTGTAGCTGAGTTTCTGGGGAGGCCTGCCAAAACTACACCTCCTCCTCGTCGGAGTTTCAAACTGTCCATTGTTGCGGTTTATTTTTCTTTCTCTCCGTGTGTCGGGTGACGTGACAGGTATTTGTTCTGTCCTCTGCAGGTGGTAGAGCTGTCTGTGAATGTGTGGAGTTAGTGTTTCCAATGGCTTAAGTTAGAGTGGTTATGTTTCTTCAATTTGAGAAGGTCCTGTGCGAACCAGATCGGGGTTTTTTTTGTTAAACAGGCGTTGGTGTGTAGATATCACTCACTCAGAGGGACAACAGCAACCAGAGAATTCCCCTTCAGAGTTTTAAAATACAAAACTTTGCTTGTTTAATATCTATGACAATAGACGGTGATAAAATACTGAAACATAAGGTTCAACACATGTTTTCTGGTTTAAAGGTTGTTTATTTTTTTAGAATTCATATGAAAAGTGTCACTCCTGCGTCAAATCACTGTGTTACACAGGGGAAGCAAACACACTGGACCAAATTTCATCCACAATTTTACAGATACTCTCACTTTGTTGCACACAAGCTGCCTACTGTATCTTACAGACATTGTGCTTGGAGTGCAGATGAGGTATACAGACATACTGGTTTCAGTACTACTGCATGAGACATCTCAGGCTACACACCCAGTGGAGCAGCACATTCCTCAAGTTGCACATTACAGTTAATTGTGAGTTACTAGTGACCCAGCCACACAACAGTACTCAGAATGGCTGAAAAAATAAGGTTTTACTCTTTAATTTATTTATTTGGTTTAACAACTAATAGCCGCCAATTCTTTGCCTCTCTTAAGTGGAAAAGAATGACTCAAAGCTGCCCTGGAGCTGTCCAGGCCCTCTACCAATGCACTGAACTGTGGGAGTGTTAAATATACACACACACATATGCACACACACACACACACACCTCTCACAGGAGAGAAGTGAAGGGGGCATTTGGCAGAGTTTTCGCTGTATAATTAACTCTTTAATCTTCAGAGAGCTGCCTCTTGCTCCTTCTCTGTCACACACTCGCACTAGTCAGGTACATTAACCACCAGCCTTGCGTGAAATGTTTCATTTTTTTTTTTTTTGTGTGTGTCTGTGCGTTTCCGCTCAGGGCAGCATGGGCAGACGGTTTTGTGTTTTTTCTTTTTGGGTGGCAGGAGGGAGGTGGTGTAGTAGGGTGGAGCGTCACAGTCTGTGTCCTGTGTTCACTTCATTAGAGTTTAAATGGTCTGCAGGGAGATCGCAACTGCCTTTCACATCACACCACCTGCATTTCCCATTACACACATTTCACTCACAGTCACTCATACGACCACATCGCTCCACACTTTACACTCGCTCCCAAACTCACACACGTACAGTACAAATATCTTTTCACACACTATCTTTCCTCATTCTTTCAACACAAACATATACTGTATTGTATAAACCACGCACAACCATTCACAAGTACAAATGTGCACATGGCAGCAACAGCATGTGGTCATGTATTTTTTTTTTCGTTTTGCTTGAATAGCCACTTTTCATACAGTCCACCGCTATAAATCATCCAGTCATCACTCATTAAAGCAGATACAAGCCAACAAACTGTTTTCACACTCTCCCATACACATACATGCAAACACAAACAAATGCACAGTTGTTATTTGAGCTGCAGACTGCAGTTGGCTGTGCATTATCACCCATCTGGGCTGTGTAACTCTCCAATCCGCAGTTTAATCTTTGCATCAAGACAGAAAAATTGTTTATGCATCCATCTTACCCGATCATGGACTGAGCTTAGCTCATTCCAGCTTGGCAAGAGATCATATGACACACTAAACAGACACACACCGCACACAATAGAAGGGCAGGCCCTGCTGCCAGCAATAGCTTTATGAGTCCTTCATGTGAGTTTGACTCCCTGCCTTTCTTTTTCCACTCTGGCAGCGTCTCCAAAAGGTCTCTGGCGCAGCCCTCACAGGTTAAACTTCACAAGTTAGTCTTCACAACAAAGTGGCAGAGTGGTCTGCATGCTGTCCCCTCATCACACTGTCACCGGAGGGTATTTCTGGTCACTGGTGACGCTGGACCCTCCAGTGGGAGGAGGGCAGGGGGACTGGAGTGGTCTGTATCCTCCCTGGGTGGGGTCCAGGAAGGCCGGAGAAGGGGACACGGGGTGGGCATAGCCGATGTACTGCGGGTGCAGGAACTGCCCCTGATGAGGCATGATCTGGGTGGCCTGCTGGCAGTTGAGTACAGAGAAATTGGTGGGCATGTTGACAAAGACGCTGGCATCAGGCGGCAGGCAGCAGGAGGCCTGGGCCCGCATGAGAGGAGGGGGAGCAGGGCGGGGTGCGGCGGGCGGGGCGGAGGAGCTGGACGAGGTGGCCGTGCTGGACTGGCGGGAGGACGAGCCTCTGGAAGTGCTGGCCATCATGGGGATGGTTTCCAAGAGGCGTCCGCCGCTGGCCCCACCTCCCGCGGCAGCTCCCGATGACAGTTCCTGTTTGGGCCGGAGGCAGCGGCAGCAACACACGGCGACCACGGACCCCACCAGGATGAAAGCTACGAACACCGAGCCCACGATCAGGAACGGCACATAGATGGGCACTGCAGCGAGAGAAAAAAGAAGACACGCACACGTTGAATAACAGCTAACACACCTGTACTGGTGGCAAAATATTGACTCCTAGGTTGAAAATTAAACTTCAAAGCAACACCGCCTCACACACTCACATGTTCTGCTTCCCTGCACAAGCAAAGCCCCTACGTGTGAGTGGAGATTGGGTAAGACAGTTGAACAAAAGCCTGAACAGAGAGGAGTGTTTGGACTAGAGTACAAGAATGAAAGGTACACTGGGATTGTGTCCCCAGGGAGCCCCAGGCTCTCATTAGCAGTTATTAACTTTGTTTTGATCTGTTTTAATCCCGCACACCCTGCTGTGTCCCCAGCCTCCGCGACCCCACAAACCTGTGTGTGTGTGCGTGTTTGCATGGGCGACATTCTTAAGCTGGACTGCCAGCAGATATTTGTGACCCTTCTTTCTCTCCAGCTATTTATGACCAAGGCTTTGAAAATATGTTACTCAAGTTGAACTACAGTACTTGGCTTCTGCGCAGAGGAGGGTATTAAAGTGGACTGATTTATGTAGCTGAATGTGAGGTTATTCAGCCCTTTAAATCAAAGGAGCGAGCCAATTCCTCCCCTCTGACCTTTTCTGTCTTTTCGTTTGAAACAACGAAATACTTGTGTAACTCTAACTATTCCACCGATCCGAATGTCATTTTGCCAGGTCAAACAGTCGAGGCAATATTAAACAGGTACAGGTCTTGACATTTTTATACGTGAAGATCTCAATTTCACTCTGTAAATTTGCTAAGTGACCAGGAGATGCTCTAACTTCAACTCTGAAACACGATCAACGGTAATTTTCATTACAAAATCACATTGTTTTACCGACCGTTCTTTTTTTGCAGAGATAGCGAAGGTACAGGGTGAATACATTTGGCAGAAACAGGGCGAGGTCAGTCCCAAGGTGTTCTCCTCAATCGTTCATTCCCATGCTCACTCACACAAACACCTTGAAAGCACAATAACGACCGTGTTACATTATAAGTGATTAGTTGTGTTTTATTGTCCCCACAGGATGTACTTATTTTTCCGCTTTGAATGTGTCCATGTGTTACGAGTTGTAACTGTATGCCACAGAGAGAGATGGCGACTGGCTCCAGTTTCCTTTTGAAATACGCCCGGCATACATACGGCCTTGAGAAACTTTTCAAAAATGCTCATCGTAAGTAGCAGGTTATTAAAGGGATTACCGCACGAAACCTGTTAAGAGCCGGAGGACGTTCATTGGCTGAGCGTTGAGCCCAGGTGACAAAAGGCAGGCCGGTGGCAGAGGAAGGCCGAGGCTGTGGGACATGAAGCAAACTGGGACCTTAACCCATTTCCTTTTGACAAGAAGCGGTGTCAACTTCAGAGGCTAATGTACCCCGTAGCTGCACACCTTCCTGTAAACAGGTTTTTAACAGGAACTCTGTTATGGCAACACGCATTAGTTACAAGAGCAGATAGGTAACAGGGACCCTTTCACTGCCCTCTTTTCCTGCACTTATATGGCCTCCACCTCATCTTCGTCTCTTCCACCCTCTTTTCCCCTCTCTTGGCTGATGAAGATTAGTAATTGCAAAAACTTTCTACTTGTGTTAGTTCATCCTTCTCACTGTGGACCTCCTTTCCAAAATGCTGTACAGTAAATCAGTGCTGGTGGGAGGGTGGGTGGGGGTGCAGCAACATATTTAAAGTTCAGTATGCAGATTGTTGGAAAAAGTAGGCCACTCAGATCCTTTTGCTTAAGTAAAAATATCATGCAATGTAAGATTATGCATTAAACTGATGCCTGTGAACGATATGTATTACATTTTTAAACCATTACTGAGCTAGTTTTGAATAATTTATATATTCTTAACTAGTTTAGTCCAGTGTTTTCAAGCCTGCTGTTTTGGACTCTTCTCGTCATGAACTGACTGATGAGAGAGGGCAGGTGGGGCAACATGCTCACAGTGACAATGCTGAAACGCTGGAGTGTTTAGCAGGTATAAGCCATCTTAGCTTAGCATGTCAGCACGCCAGCATTTGCTAATTAACACTAAACACGAAGACAGCAGTGAGGCTGCTTGGAATGTCAGCCACTTTGAGGGTAAACCAAAGTGTGGAAAAATTAAAACTTAGACCTTATAAGAGCACTTAATATGAACTTCATGGTTGTGCTACTGAAAAGCCAGGAGATCTCCAACAGCAGTAGGTTTAATCCTCTATACAAACATCGTTACAAAATATTACATCAATCAATCCAATAATTGTCGAGACTTTTCAGTCTGAGCCAAAGTGGTGAACCCGCCAGACCAGCATTGCCAGCTATGGCTAAGAGCTCATTTTTGCTAGACAAACTCCATTATACTGTATTCATTTTTTGGACTTTTAATCTTTGTGTAATTGTGAAATATTGGATATTTTTGCATTGTTTTGGGCCTTTAAGAGTTTTTCTAATTAAAGCTTGTGAAGAGTTTAAAGAAGAAATTACTTTTAGGTGGAAATGTTAACAACTTGTAGACGACTGAAACATGAAAAAGGAATCCAGCTATGCGTTGCTTTTTGTAAGGGGTCACTAGCCCAAAAAGATTGGAGCCACCGATTCTAAATCTTAATCTAAATTATTTATTATGTCTGTCTGTGTTTGTTTTTCTTTTTAATCTGCTGTACTCGGTTCTCTCTTGCAAACGAGATCTTGATCTTACTGAGATTATTGGGTAACTCCTTACACTACAATAATTCTCTCCGAAATCTAGTGGTAAAGTATAGAGTAGCATGAAATGAAAATACTCAAGTAGGGAACCTCAAAATTATACTTGAATAAATGCACTTAATAATTTTCTACCACTGAGGTAGAAAACACACAATCCAATCTGAAAACCGTTAACTTAATCAGATTCAGCGCCTGACTGTCTGTTAAAGTTCAAAAAAAGAAATAATTGAGTGATTTCCTAAGCACAGAAATAACTTTTTATGCACATGGTGGCTGAAACCCTCCTATTGTTCCCTGTCACTCCTCCACACCTGTTGCCACAGTTGAGCTGTGGCAGCCAGTGCTGCAGTAACAGCGGCCCCCCTCTCCTAAGCTCTTGTTTTGGGCACAGTCTTTGCGACCGGCTGGCTAGACTCTCCCTCGTCTCCCCTCGGCTATCCCACGGGCATTCTTCTGTTCCTAAATACCATATGTTTCATTCATGTTGAGCACATTAATAATTTCCTGCCTGTTACCCATTGACATCAGAGTCTATAGCTTGCCTGGATGATTAATAAGCTGCGAGCATATGAAAAATGAATGAAATACACAAACTGACCTTCGGCTTTGCGTGGAAAAAAAAAAGTTCCTTTTTCTCAGTGAGCAAAAAGCTGCTTTTCTTTAGGTTTTTTTGGCTGGGGGCCAGTGAATGAAATGTATATACCTGGTCCTGCAGCAGTGATAAGGCATGATAGCCTTAGCAAATGACAGATTATAGCTGGAAGTCCAAAACAAGACATAATATCCTTGGGGTAAACATGAAATGAAGCTTTGCTGCCCTTTTCTCGCATATCCAGTGTTTGTTCTATTTTCTCTGGAGTGCTCTTATCAACCTGTTTGTTCTTTTATTTAAGAAATGATGCAGCTTCAAGGGGCTTTATGGTAGATTAACACATGGGAATGTAAGCAATGATGAATGGGGAGCCAGGGTGGAGGTAGACGTTTGTATAGTTACCTAATCCACCGTAGACTTTGGTTATATGTTGGTTTTGGTGATGACGCCTCTCTTAAGTGCAGGTTTTTTTTGTGCATGTATGTGTCTTGTACACAGAGGATCTGAGTATGAATCCCTTGAAAGCCCAGAGACACCAAAGGCTGCAGTAGAGGGACTACATGGGCAGGAAAGGACTCCTCGAGCCTGGTAGGAAATGACACATAACGCGGATTGTGCGTTGTTGGGTTTTTTTTTTGGGGGGGGGGTCTTTTTTTGCCTTTTTTATTAAGCGCTGTCAGCACCTCTGGCGAGCCACTGTCCAAGATCCGGTCCAAAGTCCCAAACTTGATCCCCGTGGGGACAGCGTGATCTGAGCCCCGGCCCCTCTTGCACTGTTACAGGCCAGAACAAACACAGCTATTTATAAAGCGCTGCAGCGCGGCACAGTGCGCCATTTGTGAGCGCAGTTTACTGGTTTTGGGAGGAGTCTGCTGTCTCCTGTGCAGCTGTCGTTGCCAACCGGGACGGGCAGCAGATGAACCCCTTTACAGGGAGATACTGTGGGTCTGTTAGGTTTACGAGAGGAAGCCAAGGCTTCTAATAGCTCTGCAGTTTACAATATCAAATTCGAGGCATCCAGTGCATGCGCTCTGGGCATGGTGACAACATTTTAATGTATGAAGTTGTTTTATAAATTATTTTTCTTTTTTAAATATTGGAGCAAATTTGATAAACAAATGTTTGGCTCAGGCTAAACAGAAATCTGAGGTGAGCAGAGAGACTACAGTCACTCCACTGAGGCAACAGGTCCATTAGTTTCAGTGCGGCGTCTGCGACATGCCTATCAGTCTTTCTTTGTCATAAATCTCAGTGAATATAATGGGGATTATAGGCTTTTACTTTAACAGCCCCCTCACTCTGAAACTACCTCCCAACATACTCGGGCCACCAGTTGACTGAATGACTTGTTGAGTGTTATGTTTCTATATTAATGCCTTTTGCTGAAGCTTTTAAAAATAATACACGCTTGTTTTAAGCTTATTTGCAATGCGGCGATATTATGATAATTAATGGGGCTACCCGGGATATTTAGTAATAGATGCAGTTGCAGCAGAAGAGACGATGGGCTAATACCTGCACCGGAGTCCTTGTTCTCCTTGCTCTCTGTCCCGGGCTCCGGAGCCTGCCGGTCGTTATCGCAGCTGCCCTGATCCAGCCGCGCGTCGGTGCTGGAGCAGCAGTAGCGCAGCTCGCATTTGCCGCAGCAGATGATCGCGTCCTCCCCGTCGATCTTCTCCGGGCACTGGAACCCTTCTTTCCAGGCGCCCTGGGAGTCGTGCCAGCCGTGGCAGTACTCCCCGCTGGCTTTCACGTCGATAATGACCAGGAGTAGTGTCACAATCACGGTGACGGACATCGGGAATCCTCCTCCCCACATCCTTGGGGCCAGGTTGGCCCGCGGCCGCACGCCGGCGCACTGGAAGAGACGGCGAGGCTTTCACTCCCCGCGTCCGACCTGGCGGAGGGGGTGACACGGTTGACCGTTGCGATGAAGGGAGCTGAGGGGATGAAGTGGGAGAGCAACAGACCACTTCGGAGCTGTCATTTGTTAGAGAAATCCCGTGCGTAATTCCGATCCAACGTCTCCAAACGTGACTTTGCAGTGTAGGTTGTTATCCAAGACTTGCTCAAAACACGTAACCTACTTACACTCTTGAGGGTAAAACTGTCAAAGAAGTTATATATTTTTAAAAAACTATTCGGATTCCAGCTGTAAACCTTTTAAACTCTTGTAAATCCAACACTGACAGACTAATGGATCTCCTCTGGCACTGCAGCGAGGCTGTTCATGTCTCCTCCTGACTCTTCAAATGACTTTCCACAGGGAAACAGAGAAACCAACACTTGTAGCCTGATCCACGGGCGCACAGCTGCTGCCACTCCTGAGTCCCCTCGCCGCCAGCCCCGCGCGTAAAGATAACTTTTCAGACTTCTGTGGCTCGGTATGCATTGTCGGGCGTCAGGAGTCTGTCAACCAGGTCTGGGTCAGTCTAGCCGGGTTGAACCAAGGCGCGCGGAGTGTATCCCACTTCAGGGTCAGAGTGAGAGGGGCGTGTAAAAAAAAAAGTCAAACACACACCTCTGCTTAATACAGCAACGAGTGTCGGAATGACCAGTGTCAAGTTACAGAGACTGACATTTAACTTCCTGTTCGAGCCTTTAACGCAAACCTCCCGGTCACCTTGATGCTCGGGAGAGATGCTGCGGCGCCTTGAAATAAAACTGAGGTTAATACTTTTTTTGTTTCTCCGTCACGTTCAAGAAAATACCGGGACCTTCTCTGGCTTGTGCTAAAACCGGTCCATTGAATCTTTCTTTATGATGGGTGACTGTCATTTTTCATTTCTTGGCATTTTCTACACGTTCTCCTGCCTTTTTGAGCATTCCTCTGTTTTTCTCTAAACACTGGTATTTCAGGGAAGGCTAAAACTGATAGATTTAGAACAAAAAGGCAAGTTTAATTGCTTACTCCGGGGGAATTTTTTTTTCTCTTCCAGTAGATGCACACAGCCAGACGAGTTTCCACTAGAAGGTCAAATTACAGAGATTACCAGCCGGCCAGAGTTTTAGTGCTTGGTTACCATGTTGGTCGACAGTCATCCAATGTCCTCCTGTGACCTCCTGGTCAGAGCTTTGGTCTCCTCTACCTTACTGGCTACCTCGGCATCGTTTTGGAGATGAGAGCACCACTAAGGCTGTATTCTTTGATTAATTTGGTTAGTTTCATCATCACTCTACAGTAAATACCTACTTAACCTGGGGCAGTCATGCAAAAGAAGTATTAGCCTACATATTGTAGCCTCCTACTACAGGTTCTTCTGGGGTTTTCAGTCTGATTTCTCTGTGAGTTTTTAGGACATGCTGTGGGAAATCCTTTATTAGTTTTGGGTTTGACATAAAATCTAAAGCTGACACTACGCCAGATGCCTTGATTTCTTTGCTGTCAGTTCTTTTGAACTTTGTCACTCATTCGCGTCTCAGATTGCCCGAGGGAGACGTATTAACACTTTGGAATGATTTTCCGTCTGTCTTTGATACTAAACATGCAAATCTTCTCTCAAACACAGAAACTGCTTCTCTCTGTCTCTGTCTCTGTCTCTCCCTCATGGATTTTCTTAATCACTATCTTGTTCTTACACACAAAGACCAAAAAGCACTCTTCTGGACCCTAATCTCTGCAAGCGACAAATTGTTGTGAACACTTCACCTAGATCCGCTTGAAGAAGAAGGAAAAATACAGATTTGTGGGTTCTGATACTTTAAATAAACCTCGTGGGGTTTTGTAAAAAAGAAGAAAGAGGGAATGACTGTTGTCACGCCCCAGCACACATGCAAATTCTGAGTTATAGATAGAACAGCAGCAGGCAGGAGTAAATGGGCTTTGTGTGTACGTGTCGGTGCATGTGTATGCATTTTTGCTACCTCTTTGTGACCTTTTCCGGTATAAAAACCTTGTTGGGACCAGTAGTCCTCATTGGGACCAAAGCCTGGTCTTAATGAGCCAAAACGTACTTTTGAGGACATGGTCACTCGAACCTGAAGTCAGACAATATGATGCTGGGAAATGAGGCGAGTGAAATTAATAGATTTTTTCGTGTCCTTCCCTACCTGACACGTGGGATGGAAATTGAGCCTCTGGGTCACAGCTTGGTTTGATCTGCAAAGCTCAACTGTGAACGTGTTAGCATTTGTGCTTTTATGCTGTGAATGATCCAGCAGAGGTTGTGTCAATCTTCAGTGCCCATGCTGAATTTGACAACGTGCCTAATAGGTCCTGTGATTATGGCACGCTGCACAAAGGGCACCTGAAGTCACCCTGGGCCTCCCCATCTGCGAGCCCATAGATATGTGGAGTCTTGGCTGTGTGCTTGTGTTCTTGTATGTTGCCGAGCAGCCGTTTGCGACAAACATCCAGTACCATTCAGCATTTAACCAAATATGTCTAGATTTAAAGGCAGAGACTGTTACACTCTGCACCACACGCGTATCCAAACCCAACAGAGAGTTTTGATACCGGATGTTGGCTGATGTTATTCTTTATATTCTCTCTGCAGATGAAAGGCATTGCATATGTTCTGGGCCAGCCAGCTGACCACCTCCTCGGTGCTGGGATACACAATCACAAGATGGTGGACAAAAGTGTTTTAACGTTGTTGAGTGTTTTACATTTTATTTTAAATTTCCCAATTAAACAATAACTTTTTAAAAATGTTTAACACATTGAGGAAAAATTATCTGACATGCATATTTTGTCCCTGTAGACCCCACCATACTACTGGCTTGGCACTGGAATTGAGCCCAATATATGGAAGAGGCAAAGCAGTCTGGATGACCTGATAACAGTAAGTGGTCAATTTAATGACCAAAGAATTAGTTAATACCAATCTGCTCCTTCACTAAGAGACAGGAGGCAAGTTAACTGAACCAGCACCTACTTTGTTTTAAATCCAGCACGACCTGGAGATGCAGGAAACCGTTGAGCTTCCAGCCAGTCCAGTCGAGGAGACATGGGCTAATGATGGGTCACCTAACTAGGGTCCACCTGCCAAAGTAAAGAAGAGCCCTCTGAAGACCATCCATACATTCTTTGGCAGGACAAAAAGGACTTTGTTGGGGAATGAAAAAAAAGTGAACGAAGAAATGTTAAATCTCAAATTCATGAAAAAAAACGACATCTAGACCATCTTTTTCACAACAGTCCTCCAAGCAGGATCTCAAGCTCACAATCTGAGTTAGAGCGAAATTTCATCTCCGTGTCCTGTCGTTTCAGACCTGCCTCAGAGACATCTGTGACTGGTTGCAATAATTTCCATTTATGGATGTATTTGCTGTGATTTTTTTGCAGTCATTGCCATTTATCACTGTCAATCTAAGCCCTCCTGATGCTCAACTCCCCTGTCAATCACTAGCAAAGTGTTCATCCTGGGTGCTTTTATTTTGAAGGCATTACCGTGTGTTTCCGGTCATTTATTGTTGTCAATGGCGCATCTTCTCCCCGGTGTCACTGAACCGCGGAGTTTTCTCGGAGCAGTGGACCAGATATTCACCTGGACCCGCCCCAGCTCTGCGCGTTGAAGCGAACCGGTCAGTTTCCTCCAGGTGAGAAGAAGCGGTGGGTTTAGACGGTCTGGCATCGCGCGCTCAGGTGTCCCCCCCGCACCGTCTGGGGATGCGCGTGGCGACGTTGCCACCTAGTGGCGCTGCCAGATGTTTGCTCCTTTGCGAACATCTGGCACAAACCATCAGATGGATAAAGGAGGAGAATACGTGATAGGTTGACATCCTAAATGTAACAGCGGATATTAACTCAGCTAGGCCACTTAGGAACAGATCTGAGAAGTCCTGTATTTTATGTATTTTGAGATACTTTACTTATTATTTTCCTTTTAATACTACTTCATGTTCTACTGCATTTAGCCCGTTGGGCGTCCTTAGTTACTAGTTACTTGCAGATAAAGATCGGGTTATGAAATATGAAACATTATAATGGATTAAACCACTCCAACAGATATAAGATGGTAAAAAAAATACCATTGAAAATGTTAGTTGAGGAAAATATGTAAATACAATGAGGAAAATGTGCTGTATGTAATAAAAGTAAGAGTAAGTCAATGCGGTCAAATTACCCCTTAATTATTATTATTGATGCACTGATTTGAAAACAGCATTTTTCTGTTTTATATCAAGTTACCGAGAACGTGACAACCAGCAATGACCCCGAACTCTGACCGTCCTTGAGCTCCACCTGCTCGCCGCTGGTACTTCATTTCCCATCATGCTCCGAGCGCGAAGCGGTGTCCGTGGCAACAGTACAGGAAGTGGCGCGCAATTGTTGAAAAACTGTCAAGACAACAAACTTTTTTGTTTGTTTTACTGTTCAGAGTCAGAGTCGGAGCCAAGGCCGAAGCGACGGAGTTATACACGGTCTGAAACGCGGTTCTCATGACAAACGGAGGCTCCACAGCGTGAAAAGTAAGTGCTACTTCAGTAGTTAGCTAGCTGTGTACCAATACACATTTTGGCTAACGCTATACAAAGCTGGGCAGCCTAGCTCAGCAACTAAGCTAGCCACGTATAAACTTTAAAACGTAGCTAAGAGCTAGCTTAATTTATCCCTCACCGGCCTCGTTTATTTGTGATTAATATCTGTACAGACTACAGACCCGTTAATAAACAGTGTTTTCCTCCTGTGAACCACGCATCACCTCATCCTGCCTGTATCATCCAGATGTCTTTCGTGAGAACGGGGCGTCCACAACACCAAGGCAAAGGAAAAAGGCCCGTTCGGCCCAAAAAGGCAGCAGCTCCCCGCAGAGAGTGGGTGGTGAGTACGGAAAACTGTCCATACGAAGCCTGAGGAGCAGGAAGGCCGCTTACTTACAGCTAAGTAGTTTCTCCACGACCCAGGAACAAGTTATGCTTTAAATACACTTGATGCAGTCGTTGTGCTTCACATACCTGAGGGAGAGTCAACACATATTTACAGACTCTGAACCTTTTCCACCTCCTGAAGTCTTCTGAAAGACTTTTTTTTTTTTTTTTAAAGAAACGATTATCACTACTTTTTGAAGACATCACTTTAGTGAAGAGCAGTCGATTGACAGCAGTTCTCATTCAGAGCAGCCATTAGAAGATCTGCTGAAAGTGAAGTCTTCAGTAGTAGTAGTCTAATTTCTAAATGAGTCATTTCACTTGAGCGGAAACTGTTATTATTTACCACTTTAAGAATAAAGAATAAAATAATCCGACCTTACTATATATATTTTAGGGTTATTTCTGAACAACCTTTGTTATAAAATCAAGTGAGCAATTTATTAATGTCATCTGTACATTGTTGGTTTCAGAGCACTGTCAATGACCTGTCCGTGCACAAGCTGACACCAGCAGAGCTGGTAAGGCGATGTTTTATGAATTCTGCCTTTTCTGTGTGATTTGTTTACTAAAGTAGGAAATTGTGTTGTTTCATATACTATGCACTACAACAGCACTAATTCTATTACTAGTACTTATAACTTGTAGCAGTACTTTGTCAACAGTCTTGAGTTTTTACAGTTTAAATTCTTAAATCAGTTATTTACAAAAAAAACCCTCTAAATTAATGGATAATTAAAATGAATGTTTGTTGTGATTCATATACACTTGTCTGACTGTTCTCTTCTGCTTCAGAGTCATCGGCATGAGATTCACAAGTCCCACAACAAGGCTGCAGCTCAGTGGGACCTGAGAGAGAAGGCTCTGAAACGCCGTCTCAGACATGCTGGGAGTCCTGCACCTCTGGACCAGGCCAGCCTCAGCATCATCAGGGAGGTGCGTGTGCATGTGTGTGTGTTTGATGTAGATTTTTTTGTTACTTTTATTGCATTCTATGCTGACTTTATGTTGTTTGTAATAGAATAGTTTGTATTAGAAGGAATACAGTTTTGTTAGTTAAAAAGAAATAAAAAATGGAAATAATAACCAGCCCTCCTCCCCTATACCGAGTTTAAAGTGATGATTGTGGTTTTTTTTTTAATGCTGCAGGTTTTCTCTGACCAGATGCTGCTTCAGGATGTGCTGGCCCGCTCTGACAGAGCCATGGCCATGGTCAAGGACCTGTTTGGAGATGCTCCACGCAGGCAAACTGGTAGAAACAAATGATTCTGTAATATAGATACTTAGATGCAGTGATTAGATAGAGTGCATACTAGTTCTTCACACACCCATTTCAAAAATACTTTCTGGACGGGTAGGTGTCAATGCTGTAATTTCAGTTTATCAAATGTGAGAATAATTGCGCGCGCGCGTGTGTGTGTGCGTGCTTGCGTGCGTGTGTGCGTGTGTGTGTGCGCGCACATATTTTGAAAGGGCATCCCAGTGTGACCATGGCTCCAAACTGTGACTCTGACTCAGAACTGCCTGTTCATCAGAGACCAGATCCTCCGACTCAGCTGTCACTGCTCAGCCAGTCTATGATGGACCAGCAGGTTTGTGTGTGTCAGGATTATGTTATAAATTTGTGATGCGTCACTGTAAAGTATGTAACCACTAACTATACTCCACCTTTGTCATTTTTCTTAATGATATTGTACTAATATTGTAAGTTTATAGCAGCATGAGTTAATTTTTTTTGCATAAATATTTGTGGTCTAGATGCATAACTTGTTTGCATGTGCAAAATGATTCATTCCAGGCTCTTAATGAACTAGAAGCTTCAGAGGAAGACCCCAGTGATGAAGATGCCTGTCCTTCTGGCAGTTTGGAGCATCATGTAATCCGAAGGTACAAATTCCTGCAAAATATATAGTAGCTGCAAACCACTACACCAAAGCGATCTGAGATTTAAAAAACTGACTTATACTCCATGTCATGGAGAAAATATAGTGAAGCTTTTACCAATTACTACTTCAGTTTCACATTCAGCTGACACCACTGCATTTCTAATGATACTCTTCTTTGCAGGGCCAATGTACGAAAAATGAAGGCACAGGCTCGGGGTAGAGTGATACAGCAGCGGAAAGTCCACCGTCCCATCTCTGACCAGGGAAATAGAGAGAGTGTTCTTTTGACCCCCTGCACAACAGGCAGAGCACCAGAACAAACAGGTAAAATGAACATGTGAGCTCCCCTTATGAGTGTTTGTCGGATGAAAACGTTTCATGCTCATTCATTTGATGCTGTCAATACACCATGTCACATATACTATATATCAGTTGTGAGAGTCCTACAGTAAATACAAACTCTTCCCACCTTGTTTCAGCTCTCAATGCCACAGTGGCTGTTCGGCGTGTTCGGGCGAGACAGAGTCAGTTAGAGGAAGCCGAGGAGGAACCGTCTGCCCTGGTTACTCAGGTCCTGAACCCAGACATGCCTCTCAACCAGTCAGGTAATATCTGGAAGGGATTATTTATCTTCAGAATGAATACTCAACGTGAAAATGGCATCGGAGCAGAAAAATGCTTTGTGTTTCTTTGTATGTGTTCTTCAGGAAGGATCAGCAGTCGAACCAGCAGGACCAGGAAGTGTATTTCTCGGAGCTCAGAGCTGGATGGCTCCTCCGTTGCCTCTCTCAGTGCGGACCAGTCTAGTCTGGGCCTGCTGCAGGCCATGTTGGGCCAGGTGGAGGCAGACTTGGATACTCTGGGTCCTGACATAGTACCAGGGTCAGCACAGAGTCCAAAACAGCCCAAGAGACAAGGTCTAACTGGATTCTCCGTCTCCCTGGTCTCCACACTCGGACGTTTAGTGCAGCTCCTTAAAAAGGTACCGTAGTAGATCAGTACAGTCTCTATTGACAGATTGTATACTTTCAGTATATCCAACATTCATGGACAAGGCGGGAAAGTAATTGGGTCAGTCTCAGTCTCACTGAGGGTCCACATTTTTGTAATTATTGTGAATAAAAATGGACAATTGAAGCCACTTCAGCTGTATTTAAAGAACCAAATTGGCATTTTTGCGATTTTCTTTTGTACCATGTATCATTTACAGTTTACTACATGACTTCAAATAATTTTTTTCATAGCATAGAATAGTGTTTTATATTAGTAATTGTTTTCCTTGTATCCAGGTGCATCTTATTTTTGTGAAAATTTTGATTTTGTCAAAACAGTTTTCGTCAAAATTACTTAATTTATATATACTTTTTAATGCAATGAAGAGTTTGATAGGAAATCTGCAGTTATGTTTGAGTTTCAAAGCAACAACAACATAACTAAGGACAGTCAAAGCAGGCATAATGGTTACTTTAATGTCATCTGTTTAACTTAATCCATTCTCTTCCCCTTTTGTACTAGACGGATGAGGAAGTTCAGAAAGAGGCTCAGGATAGGAGAAGACTGGAGGAAGAGTTGAGGGAGCAGCGGGGGCTGATTGATGCTCTCACTGCAGAGACCATGACTCTGAGAGAAGAGGCCTCTACCCTGCAGGTGCAACAGCGTTTACCTCATGGTCTGACACTAATTTATCACTCAGATTCCAACTGAACTGATAAATCCTATTTATCTCTTGTTGTGTCCTCTCAGGCAGGGCTGCAGCAACGGACCGCAGAGCTGGAGCAGAAGTTGGACACGTTGGTGTTGGCGATTGGGGGACTTGGACCGCTGGAGGCAAACACAGACCCACCCCTAGTCTCTGGTGCCCAAGCTGCAGGTTCATACAGTGTGAATGTGTGTACGTGTGTATATGTGAATGGATATATATGTGACTTTAAATGGTGAATAATTGGTTTACATTTTGGTGAATTGTTTGTGTGTAGTTTGCCAGTCAGCGCCTGTTCTGGAGCGAGTACAAGACTGTGTTCCTCCCGCTGTCCTGCTCTCTCCGCCTCAACAGAGTAACAACTGGCAACATATTCCTAGTAAAATTCATTCATTTTAGTTATTATCTAATTTCACCTGCTACCCCCAATATGATCCTCTTTTAATGAGATATTAAAGGCCTAATTTGGCTTTTGCCCCCTTTTTCACAGAGACTCATCCTGTGCCGTTGCACCAGCAGCTTCCCCCTTTAGATAACCTCCATTCTTGTGAGGACCTCCAGGCTCAGAGCTCGGCCTCTAGCCTCACCAGCTTCCCTCTCATCCGCCTTCCCTCCTCATCCTCACTACCGCTGCAGTTTGATGCTCTCAGCTCACAGCTGTCTCCAGAGGCCATGCTGGCTGAAATCGCTCAGCTGAGCAGACAGAATGACCTGATCAGGTCCCAGCTTAGCCAGGCTAAGAGCGTCGGATTGGGGGTCGGAGGATCGGCTAACAGTAGCAGCGAGCTGAGGAGATTGAGCTCTAGTAGCAATGGAAGAATTACACCTCAGAGTGTTGGAGAGAGGAGGAGGTCAGGGTCAAGCAGCACAGGGAGACAGAGCCAGAACATCCAGGTCACTGACGGACACAAATTGACTCATCAGGTGAGTTTCTGTCCACATTAGCATAAAAAAAACCCACTCATAAATCTCATTTCAGGTACATTTACATTTTTTCTAGGCATCGTAAATAAATTTGGTCAAAGGAAGATTAAACTCCTCTTCCACAATTTGAATAGGTACTGTATTTTATAACTGTCTTAACTAAAGGAATCAGATGAAAATACTACTTTTGGCAGAAAGCGATATTCTCAACTTATATTAACAGTAGCAGAGAATAAAATTAAACTTTCCTAATGTAGCTATTTGTTTTTATTTTTTATCTTTTTCCTCAAACTAAACAATGAATAAGTAGATATGTTTATTTCCATTTATTTCAATGAAACCCAAAGAACTGTTGCTCATAGATAGATCAGCATCCTTTTGCATTTAGTCTTTCTTTGAAAACTCTTTAATAGGTATTTTGAAACTCAAGAAACACATGACTGATTGAGAGGGGGAGGTGAATGAAATGAAAAAATCCCCGTCTCACCTCGACACAGGTTGCCACAGTACTGCACTGAGGCACCGGTAATCATTTAAGGGGTGATTACCAATATTCACTCAGAATTTGTGTCTCCTCTTACTTGCTCAGGCAACATCTCCTGACGCCCCAAGTCTGAGCAGCGTGCAACAGCGGCTCCTAGAGCTAAACAGGCAGAGTGCAGCAGCCAGGGGTCGACTCCTGGACCTTATTGAGCAACAGAAACAGAGTGTTTCATGCAAAGCCTCTCGCTCTGTCTCCCCCATCTCCACTTCTCCCTTGAGCCCACATATAACAGGTACAGTCGGTCAACCTGGCACGTCACTGTCTGATCACCTACAATGGTTTAAATTATTTTTATCATTCTCAGTTGGAGGAGGAAGTCCAGAGCCGTCCATGCCACCGCCTGCACAGGAGCTTCTGTCACAGGCTGGTGGTGGTGAGAGACGGTGAGTAGCTCAGCTGGACAAGAGGGACGTTACTGACAAGTCCTGGGAATCAATTTTCCATTTTGCTGCTTGGTATTTGCTAATCAGTTGAATTTTTTTCAGTTTGTCAACCAAAAAACCTGTTTAAGTGTTAATTTTCAAAGAGCCAGTTAAAGTTACAGCAGGCAAGAATCCACAGATCATTTCTCTGCTAACTGGCCGTCTGACATGGGGTTTTGAAGGAGTATGAAACCCGCTTAAGTAACCGAATTATGAAATACATATGCAGACTGTCCAGTTTGCTTGTGTCTGTGTTACATCATTTCTGGGCATTTAAGTTCATGTTTTGATTAATATAGATTAGAAAAACCTGAATTAAATGCAGGTGAATAGGAATATAATGATATAATTTTTTCTGTGGTTTGAATGTGTTTAACATTATTTATTTTTTATTTAGCAGATGTTGTTTTTCAATGAACAGAATGACATTGTGGTTAATAGGGACAGGCCTGACTGTTCCATACATTATACATTATTATATTTCTTGATGCAGATCTGCTGGCCCTGAAATGTCCTCTTACAGTTTAGGAGAAGAAACCAGAGATGGTAAAACACAGGTAAAACACTCTAAAACACATGGATGTACTCAGATTTCACCAAACTGAAATTACTCGAATCTTAAATTTTAAATCATATTTTCTTTTCCCACAACAGATGGAGACACAGAGAGCGCGAGAAGGCTGGTTTGCCTTGTCTGCTCATGTGAGATGACAATAAAAACAGTAATTATTCACTCTGAGAAACCTGAGGACATTTAATTAAACCTGATTTTTAGTGTTTTATCTATGCATTTAATGATTGAATTAAACTGTTTGATTTTAAATTAAAAAAAACTTTTAAGTTATTGTGTTTTTTGGGGTCATTGTTGGTACTGTGCAAATCTTTGACATCAAGTACACGCACACACACACACATACATACATACATACATACATACATATCTATATACATACATATAAAAATGTATGTATGTATGTATATATGTACATGTGTGTATATATGTATATATTTATATGTGTGTGTGTATAATAGTTGCATTATATGGGAATGGGAAGGATGTATCTACTAAAAAACACCATTAAATCTTAATTTAATAAGTGTATATTTTCATTGGAAATGAATTTGCAATAACTTAACCTCAGTTATTACAGCTGTTATTGTTTGATATGCTTTAATCAATCATAGTATAGTAGTTTAAGTAGTAGTTTGGATTCATTTGCGCAATAGTCCTTTCAAAGTTGGATCTTCCCTTAAAAGCATTTTTTGTTTGTGTGCAGTTAATCTAATATCTCCAGTGGCAACCTTTTTTTCTGCACTACCATGTAATGTGCCTCAAGAATGCTTTTAGTTTACAGTAATCCAACTGTAGATTCACGTTAAGTCTGTTTTCCCTCAACCTCCTTGACCTTCCTATAATTTTTTATTCCCCGTAAAGCAATCTGTGTGTGTAAAGCGTACATTTGTGTAGTTGCTGCTTCAAAAACACATTGCTCATTTGTGTGTGTCTGAGATGCAATGTGGCGGGGGTGCAGTCTCCATGCCCAGAGGCCCAGCAGCCTGAATGCTCCTGCCCCCTAAACATTTTAAACTTCAGCTTCATCAGAGCCACATTAAGGTCCAAAGTGAGCATGGTCAGACGGTCTGTCCATCTGTCCTTTTGTTCCTGAGGCTTTGGTTTGGTTTACTCATGGTCTATTTCCACATCTCGAAAACATGTTTGATTTTACTTAGTTTCAGTGTATCTGTGTTTAATTTGTGTTTTTCATAGGGAGATGGAGTTTGCGTGTCTAAAAGCTATGAAGAGAGTGAGGGATAGGGAGGAGGGAAAAGAGTTGCCTCAACCCTTTTAGTCCTCTCCACTGTGGCTTCAACCAAAGTATGGCCTCTTGTGGCTATTTATGGTACACAAACATGCTATGTATGCGCATGCACACAAACATTTGTTTTTTCTTCTTTTCTCCGATTCTTTCATGCCCGGAGTCTGTGTTTATCTTGGTCTCTGTGGTCTCTGTTTTAGTCTTTCTACTCTTTCAATTCTCTCTCATTTACTGTGACTCTTAATTCTTAAATTCATACAATTTGGTTTATTTGTAATTTACTGACTTGGGTGCAATTATGATACAACTGCTCTATATAAACCCTGCAGGAATCACTATTAGGAGTTTGAGTCATTTTCTCCATTTCTCCGTCCATTCTTTTCAGCTGAGACTAAGACCCCATTTCTTGTCCTACCTCTCTGTTGATGTGAGGGGTTAATGCATACAAATCCTCACTTGTGCTTTGTCTCCAAGTAAAATTTTTGAATGCCAATAACTTTCCTGATGGGAATTCTTACAATCCAAATGGAACTCTACTGACATGATGAACTTTCCATATGTATTTATTTTTTGCAGGTTTATTTTCTACAGTGAGTCACTGCCATCGACCATGTTACACTTGGCCACTGGTAAAGTTTATCTAATCTGATTTTGAGCTTGCAGCCAGGGCAAATCACACACCTGCAGGACTCTGAGCATCCACAATAATCAAAGTAGACACTTGGGGAGGCAACACCGTAGCCATGACAACCTGACAGTGGTAGTTTACAGGACCACCACATCATCCCATTCTGTTTTTCATCCTTTTTATTTTACCTTCTCATTCATGATGTATAACTTTATCTTTCCATTCAAGTCTTAAATGATCACATTTTTATTTTCTCAGTAGTAGAAGTTGTAGTTGTAATAGTAGACTCAGTGAACTATAATTTAATAATATCATAACACATTTCTTATGCAGTAGGTATAGGATACTGATTTTCATCTTTTAGTTTTATTTTTTTAAATGTGTGTATTTTTAATATAAGTTTATATTAGACACATTTTGTCAAGAGGTAAAATATGCAACCAGGCACCACAGCCGGAATTGGACCGGGGATGCTCCAGTTACATGGTAACCACTGGGCCACCAGCACACCCCTGTAACAGGCCTTCTCTGACTCTGTCCATTTACTGACTCTTGCCCCTCTGTGTGGCTCCTCGTTGCCTAAATCAAAGTCATAAATAAGTGGTCGTAAGCTGCCTCATTCCCACTTCAGGTAATGTTTGCCGTAGGTTTCAGGGGTGACGCTGGATTGGGCCGGAGAGCACTTAAGTTTTCCAGTCAGTCAGGAGAGCTGTGTGGGTGACGACAATGGCCAGCAGGGAAATCAAAAGGAGTAAATATTGCAGATAATCACAGAATGGAGGCATAAAGGGCCCGGGGACAGCAGCCGTAAACGTGGGGTCAGAGGTCACCGTGGAGACGCAGGGGGAGGCAGGCGGGGGCTTATTGTGCCCAGCCTGGCTGAGTGAAGGACATGGTGAATGGGGATTAACGCCACCCCAGTGCCTCTCAATGCCCCCCCACCCACTCTCCATCGCAGGACCCGGGGAGGGTTCCCATGTGACCGCCTCCTAACACCGCCACCTTTATGTGGGCCTCACAGCAGCC
The DNA here is from genome assembly GCA_016859345.1 of Istiophorus platypterus. Taxonomy (NCBI): domain Eukaryota; kingdom Metazoa; phylum Chordata; class Actinopteri; order Istiophoriformes; family Istiophoridae; genus Istiophorus; species Istiophorus platypterus. The sequence continues at coordinate 5,054,724 of CM029125.1, read as the reverse complement.
TCATCACACCCCCTTTACTCCTCATTCTCATATATTCACCCATGCTTCATGCAACATATAGTGTGGGGAAGGAACTTGGTTGATGGGAATCAGGAGTTTTTCAATTTAGTAGGAGGAAAAGAGGAATAAAAAAATGCGTGCAACGAGACTGGAGCATGCTAAAGTCATGCAAACAATGACGTGGGGGCATAGTGAGGGGGGGTAGTTATCTTTACTCATTTAAATCTGCCCCCACTTCACCTCAGTGAAGGAGGCTGAAGTCACTTGTGCACACACTCAAACACCAGCATCGTACTGTTGCCTTCGATAGCATGACATAGGCCACCGGTCGTTTAGACTCGAGAGCTCTGAGCAAGAACAGGTTTTCTTCTAGAAAGAGAAAAACATCAATATTAATAGTTCTTATCTCCCTTTCTTGTTTTTAGCATTTAAACCATCAGTTTCCTCGAGTGAAATTTGGATATATTCATCATTAAAATTTCTTTTTTTTTCCCTGCAAAGTCAGAAGAAACTCTTTTATTTATTGAGCAGGTAAAGTTTTTTGGTCAGACACCACCAATCCAACTAACCTAGTCTAAGAACACTTCTTCTGGGCTTTTCCTTTTATATTTGAAAGTTCAGAGACGTCATGTAACTTTATTCTCTGATTTCATTTTCCTCTATACGCTGCAGTGGGTTAATGATGCCACAAGAGGGCAGTATTATTTTGCTGCATCAGCTCGATGTGGGTCCTGAGAAGTTTATGTTAAACTATTTTCCCAAATTTACTTTCTGTCTTTTTCGTGAGTTTTTCAAACAAAAATTGAAATATGACAGCACTGATTTCAAAACCAACAAAAATAAATTATTCGTTTATTCATTTTAAGAAAAATGGCGCTATGGTTCCATAAAAGTACACAATGCATTTATTCTCCCAACTTTCAAAAGAGGTATGACAAGAAAAAAGAAACATTAAAACAAGTTATCTCATTTACAGTGAAACCTGGCTGGTGTTAATTACCACACGAGCTACTGGGACATTATAAATGGGCCATTTTCTGAATTACTTCTGCTGAGTTCTTGACGAACGTGCCTTTAAAATGTCTCGGGTTTTTGCATCAGCATGGTGCGATGAGTGCGTGACGCGGAAACCGTGTATGTGTGTGTTTGCATGTGTGTGTGTGTGTGTGTGTGTGTGTGCATATGTCTGTGTCTGCATGTGAGTGGGTGCCCATGTGCGTAGTCCACAGCTGTGCAGGGTTCTGATCTGAAGCAGGCCGTTGCTTGCTGTGAAAATATTATTGCAAGTGTTTATTATTGCTTCAGTGTGAAACAGTGGGAGTGTTGTGTGTGCTGCACGGGCCGGTGGAGTATGGAGTGTTTGCGTGTGTGAAGGAACAGTGGTGGTGGTGGTGGTGGTGGGCTTGTGTGCGCGTACGTGTGTGTGTCTGTGTGAGTGTGTGAGTGGGGAGGGTTTCTATCCCTTCTCCTCCTCTGCGTTTCCCCACTGCCGCCCCCCAGATAGAGTCTGACAGGCAACACACACACGCACACACACACTCTCACACACACACACACACACACTCACACACACACACACATCCCCCACACACCCCTGTCTGAGGCACAATGGGCAGGGCAGGGGAAGGGCTTTTTAAACAACTGCAGCCTTGCTCTACTCCGCCGCCCCCCCCCACCCCCGGCCAAAAACTGTGCCATTATTACTACAAAAACCACATTACCCCGCTGCCCAAATACAACCTTTACAGCTTCTACAAGTGTCCATCCACACGTAGTTATTAGAGCGAAGCAAGTGGGTTTTTTCCTAACTGTAACCCCTTTCTTTTTCTTGACAAATAGGACCAATCTATCAACATACCTCTATTTCGCGAGTCCTTTGCATGTTCTGTGAATGCTGCAGATGAAGATAAATGTTATAGATGGAGCATGCTCAGTGTGTTGCCTATAGAATTGGCTGCATACATCAGGATCGGCCACAGTGTTTTGTATTTCACTTGACAAACCATCACTTCGACCATATTGGACACCTGTGGCATGAACCGACGTCCAATAGACACATTCCTCGGCAGAGCATGCATCATTCACACACTTTCCCCTCTGCAGCTTCATCCTCTCTGTCCTCTTTATTTCCCACTCTACCCCCCTTAGATCCTTTCTCTCTTCTTCTCTCCTTTTTCTCTCTCTCTCTCCCTCTTTCTCCACACATAATTGATTAAGGGCCGTTTTCATAAATCAATTTGGGACGCACATCAGTCAGCCCTGAATGGAGGAACCCCCCTCTGAGCAGCGGTATTAATCTACCTCAGCATGCCCTGCCACTCTCACTCTCTCACACACACACACGCACACACGCACACACACACACACAAGCACGCACACTCACACACTCACACACTGATTTGTATAGTTTGTTTTCTTTAGTTTAGGTTTAGGCTGTTGCAGGTCGCCAAAAGTGAAATATGCAAATGTTTTCAGCAGTTTTGCAGACACTCTGACTTGGAACAGGCGACCTGACAGACACATACACACAGTTTCCACTGAGTCTGAACAACGCTTGGTGTTGTGAAGAAATTGGATGAGAGAAGTGGGTGTTTGGGGGAGTGATGGATTAAAAAAGGGATGACAAAAAGCAGAGGCAAGCAAAAGAAAAGTGGAAAGTCTTTTTTAATGGATGAAAAGGTAGTCTTGTTCTTTCCATATGTCTTTGCTGTAAATCCCTAAACAAACAAATATGGTGTTTGTGTTTGTCTGGTTCCAAGATAAATGCTTCTTACTGCTGTTTATAATTACTCTGATTTTAATTAGTCATTATTAGCAAGTGACTTCATCTCTTTCTTTCGCACTCTGTGTCTCTTTCTCCATTTCAAGACGGTTGTTTGGGATGTTTTGATATGAGTGTAACCATGACACCGCCCATACTTATTAGAAAAAAATGTGCCAAGTTGCAATGGATTCTGGGAACATGAGCCTGCAACAGCTGCAAGTGATATGCCTGACTTTCCTCTCTCCCCTCAGTCTGGATTTTCTTACACTCTGCCCTTTTTCCTCCCTAACTTTTTCCTTCACCTTGATCTTTTGTTCTTTTTTTAAATACCTCTTTTGTGCCCCCGTGGCTCCAGCTCCTATTTGTTTCTTGTTCTTTTACCTTTCCTCCATTCCTCAACCCCACCCCTACCCACCCACTCACCCCGCCGGCTCTGTCCGTGCACCGGGGTGTTGGCTTTAGTGGTAGTGAAAGCTGCTTTTCCTTTAAAAACAGTTTGTCTTAATGAGAAAGGAGAGGGGGGCATCAGGAGAGAGGGAGCGGAGGGTCACAGCTGAAGCCAATTGCGTCCCTTTCCTCTCTGAGGGGCTGCGGGCTAGGGTCAAGCTCAGGGTCACGCTGGCCCGTCACTCCGGCTGGGTCCTGGTGCCGGTTCTGAATTGCCGCCAGCGTGTGTGTATGTATGTATGTATGTGTGTGTACAAGACAGCGTGTGTGTGTGTTTTTGTGCGAGTTAAGAGACGAGGGGCAGGAGGCACATCTGTTTCTGATCCCCCCAGAAAGCCTTGCTGTCCGGACCTGGAGGTGCTGGTGTGCCTGTGGTGGACTGAGGCGGGGAGGGAGGGGAGGGCGAGCGATCGGTCACACGCACACAGTGTGTGTTGGGTACAGCGTGGTGCGATGTGGCCTGTTTTTACCACGGCCTTCCCATTCGGCTTCCTTTACATTTTCTGCATTTTCAGAACCTGCAACACCTGGAAAAGTCCTAAATTACATGATAATGTGAAATAAATGGCCTTAAATGGTCTAAATTTGGCTGAAATAAAGCATTAATGTCTTACAATCTGTTTGAAGAGTCTTAAAAAAGCAGTCCAGCATTTTACTAAATATGCTTACTCTCATTCTCGCTCTCATGATTGTTCTTTAAATATAAGGCCTCAGCCACTTAGCTTAGCTTAGCATAAAGAATGGAAATGGAGGGAAACGTCTAACCTTGCTCTGTCCAAAGATAACAAATTCTTCCTAGCTGCACCTGTAAAGTCCAGTAATCCACATGCTATATTGCATTTGTTGAAAAAGCTAAAATTAAAAAAAAAAAAGGGGTCTGAACATTTGGCTCCACAGCAGGAGTTTCAACTGACAGAGGTCGGCCCGCCGCTCGTCAGGAAGGTATCTGATCGGTCAACAGCTGCAGCAGCTAGAAACTACCCTTACTTTCTATTCTCATCGGCCTTGAAAGAATATTTCAAGGTTTTGTCCATAAGTCGCTGAAACCTGCAGGCGCCGAGCACCTCCTTGTCCCTCCCCGTCCAGTTCTCGTCGCCTCCCCATGCTTTCTGTCCTGTAATTCCTCAGTGATTTTTTTTTTACTTTTGCTTGCTTTTGAAATTTAACTTGCATGTGACATATTATTTTGCTATTCCAGTCTTTTCCTTTAGTCCATAAACTTGCACAGAGAAAAAAATCACAACCTCTCCTTTTGCTCTTTTCAGCCCATATGAAGTCTCCTCACTTCTCCCCTTCCTCCTCCTCCTCCTCCTCCTCTCTCTGTTTTGTCTGTGTAAAGAAGGTAAAGTTGAGATGAAACAGCTCATCAGTCTTTGAACAGAGCCTGTAAAACAGGCACATATTAACAAGCATGACTAACAAGCTGCAGGACCCGCAGAGTTGGATCACACTGTGCATTACACACACACTCACACCCCTACATCATGTCTCCTGCATGATATAGTTTTCTTTCTTCCCCTTCATGTCGTTTTTTTTTTTTTTTTTGGTCTTTCGGTTGCAGCTTTTCTTCATTTTCCACACACATTTCATGCATGATATACACAAGAGCTGTTTTTATGTCTTTCAGGGAGAAGGCTAAGTCGTGTCAAGACAAAGCAGGTCAGGGCTCACTTGAGACCAGTTTGACTTGAAATTTTAATGGCATTTGATTTTTTTTTTCTTTTTATAGTTGTCTCAAAGGATAATTCCAGTTTATTTTAGTCGTTTTGGCAAAAGTGTCTATCGGTTGTGATCAGATTGCAGGCTACTGACCAAAGTAATAGCTTAGATCTGGGACTGCAGAGTCAACAACAAAGTCAGAAACAGCAGTCTGCAAGAAACATGGGCGGTCAGTTGGCCAGACGATCAGACTGGTTGTGAAATGTACATTAGGCCATATGTACCTGACTAACTTTGAGGTCGGATCATCTGGATGCTTCAGGTTCCTGCTGTGTCTGAGATCTTTTTAGGGACGATGCCACATCCCCGGAGCTGAACAATTAACTGCATGAGTGCGACGTTATTATATCAGACGGAAGCAAAGGCCTACGGAACGATCACTTATTATTTTGTAGCTATGCAAGGCTTGGCTGTTAATTGTTCTGCTATTTCAGGGTCAGAACTTTGGTCTTGGATGTTTTTGTTTTCAAATCAGAGATTAGTCATATTTTAAGTGAGACTATGTAACTAGAATATGACCCTATGTAACCTTTTAAGTCAATTCTGTAGGCAACTAAGCACATTTTTCGCTCAGTTTGATACACTCAGAAGTTTTGCTGCTACAGCCTCGATTTGTCTGGTATGAACAGCAGCCAAATGTTAGCTGACGTTAGCTGATGTAAGCTAGACGTTGCTTTGTAACTGAATCGGTTACAGAGAACTGAGTTTGTTGTATTTATGGTTCCTTTCTGCAATGGTTTTTCATTTACTCTTATCCCATAATTATCAGTTGTGTCTAAAGCTACATAGTCTAGATTTAAGTTAGACTATGGATTTGAGCTAACTGCCTGTTGGCTCTAAGCATTTACTTCTGCCCTTTCTTCCGTCTGTTTTTCTTTGTCCCTCTCCATTTTCTTCACTTATGAGCACACTGCCCTGAAGTATACACACACACACACACACACACACACACACACACACACACACACACACACACACACACACACACACACACGTGCGCATACACACAAACCCGCACACACACACACACTCATACACACACTGGGCTTGCTGCTATGACATAGACTAATAGCCCCCAGTCACCATTTCACAAAACTATGCTCTCGACTCGACACACCTGAGCCAATAAAGAGGAACGTTTTTGCCAGGAAAAGCTATTTCATTCTGTCCCTTCCCTCCCCCCTCTCTCCCATCCCGCCCCCCCCCCCCCGAACGCCCTCCATTTCGGTCCCTGAGGCCCTAAAAACTGCCCCGTACTTAACTTCTCCCAAACCCCTGAACACCACCATGTCCACCACCAGCCCCCCAACCCTTCTCCTGTTCCCCAGCTCCTCTCCGGCTTCATCCCCGAGGGCCTTAAACCGCCGAACGTTTAACCCCCCCCCCCTTCTTCGGGCTACTCCAGAGAGGTTCTTTACAACCCTGTCATCCCTGCCAGAGCAGTAAAAAACACATCTGGAATCACACTCTATGCTCTACGCTCTCAACCCATAGTTAAGTAGAGCCCCCCCATTGCCCCCCTTCCCTCTCTCACACACACACAGACACACATAAACACATGCACACTCCCGGCAAGGGCCACGCCACAGGAAAAACACTCCCATAACGAGCTACAAACGCTGAAATAACACTGTTACCCTAAGTGAGATGTTTCTAATGAGAGCTGGAGAGGAGCGTGGCAGAGAGACACACATTTTGTTGGGGGAGAACGGGGGAAGGACACCGTGAAACAAGACGCGGGCATGTTGGATTTCACTGTATTCATCCGCCCACACAGGCTGAGGCCATTTTGGATCTTGGTCAAGCTTCAGTTTCCCTCCCTGCCAGTGCCTGTGTTCTTTCAGTTTGTCGTACGACCCCATGTTCGCTCTTTTAAGCTTTTGTGTGAGAAAGTGTCTCCTGGTCTGTAGCGTGACTATATATACATTTAATAAGGGCTTGTGTGGTGTGGTAATGGGCGGTTGGGCTCGGCTATGGTACTGGGAGGAAATGTCAGCAACAGATACAGAGCTAAGAGAGCGGAGAGAAGACAAATTGATTCCCTTAAATTGCCACCTCATCTCCTCCGATTGCGACTGGTGTGAAGAAACTTCGCCACGATATTTTCACGTATTGCGTGTGCGTTTGTGTCAGTGTGTTTTCAGGCTTGCATGTGTGCATTTGGACCACTTTACCGTCTCCGTGAGAGAGTCTGGGTTATTGTTCCTCTCCCTTGCTCTCAGTTTCCCTGAACTGGCTCCAGTGATGGATAATAAAGGCTCAAGAAATCCTCCGGCTGTTTTAATCTCCGTCCCTTTTTTTCTTTTTTTTCTTATCTTTTTTTGCTGCGCAACTTAATCAGGATGAGAGAAAGGGGGGAGAAAAGGAATGATTGAAGGGGAGGGAGGGAGAGCTATAACTCGTTCTCTTTCACAAAGCTTTAGAAATGAGAGGAATAACTATGAGAGATTGGGTTTCATTTGGAGCCCAGAACCTTTTAACCAGGACCATGTGCCACTTCTTGGCTGGTTTGTGTGTATGTATGTACTGTATGTTCGTGTGTGTGAGTGTGTGTCAGAGAGACGGAGGGTCAGGTTTCGGCACTGAGGGGAGGTGCTCGGTGCTGTAAGGGAGAGAGCAGTGCTGCGGTAGGTAAATAGGGCCCTGACCCAGGCCCGCCAGTGGAACGCTCTCTTCTCACTCTGCCAGAATCTTTTTTGTTTTGTTTTTGGTGTTTTTTTTCTTCTTCTTCTTCTTCTTCTTCTTCTGCAAGACTTAGAGGGTGAGGAGGGGTGAAGGTGGAGTTAAGACGGAGGGAGGAATGTGTGTGTGTGTGTGTGTGTGTGAGGGGGGGCTATTAACAAGCACCATCATTTTTCTAATTAGTGCTTTGGGGAATATTTTCTTAAGGACCGTCGACCCTCCCTGCGGAGCTTTTTTGAGGGAGAATTGCATGTGTGTGTGTGTGTGTGTGTGTGTGTGTGTGTGTGTGTGTTTGTGTGTGTGTGTGTGTGTGTGTGTGCGTGTGCGTGCACATGGGTGTGTGTGTATGTCTCGGCATATGCGTGTGTGTACATTATGTGTGTCATGCACTTCTGAGTGCATCTGAGTGTGTTTTCATTCTGCAGTTTTTCCTTTTTGTGCAGAAACGTTGAAGAAACTGACTTTATTTGCTCTACAGCTCCATTTATTCAGGAATTTTCTACAGTCATACACACACACACACACACACACACACACACAAACACACAGAGCCTTGTCCCATCCCGAAGGTATGGATACACACATACACTCTGTCACACACACTCTACACTCCCAGTTCATTAAATCGAGGGGTTTCAGTTCCTCCCTCCTTCCTGTATTTTCAGAACTCGAGAGCAAAGGAAATTTTCCTTTCTCCTTTCTTCCCTCTCAAAATGTTCTTTTCTCTTTTCCTCCCTCCTCTGCTGTTTCTTTTCAGTGAGTCTGTTGCTCTCGTCCTTGCTTTGATCCCCCCCCCCCTTTTCAATCCACCCCTCCTATCCCTCCCAGGGCCTCCAGCCAGCTCACTGGAGCGGTTTCCTGAGTCTGCCCAGATTAATGAGTGTAAGTTAGTGTGTATGTATGATTGTGAGAGAGAAGGAGGGAGAAGGAATGCCTCAGTGTACCACAAATTGTGAGTGTGTGACTTTGCATACTGTACAAGCCCTTATATGTGTGTGTGTGTGTGTGTGTGCGTGCGTGCGTGCACATGGGTGTGTGTGTATGTCTCGGCATATGCGTGTGTGTACATTATGTGTGTCATGCACTTCTGAGTGCATCTGAGTGTGTTTTCATTCTGCAGTTTTTCCTTTTTGTGCAGAAACGTTGAAGAAACTGACTTTATTTGCTCTACAGCTCCATTTATTCAGGAATTTTCTACAGTCATACACACACACACACACACACACACACAAACACACAGAGCCTTGTCCCATCCCGAAGGTATGGATACACACATACACTCTGTCACACACACTCTACACTCCCAGTTCATTAAATCGAGGGGTTTCAGTTCCTCCCTCCTTCCTGTATTTTCAGAACTCGAGAGCAAAGGAAATTTTCCTTTCTCCTTTCTTCCTTCTCAAAATGTTCTTTTCTCTTTTCCTCCCTCCTCTGCTGTTTCTTTTCAGTGAGTCTGTTGCTCTCGTCCTTGCTTTGATCCCCCCCCCCCTTTTCAATCCACCCCTCCTATCCCTCCCAGGGCCTCCAGCCAGCTCACTGGAGCGGTTTCCTGAGTCTGCCCAGATTAATGAGTGTAAGTTAGTGTGTATGTATGATTGTGAGAGAGAAGGAGGGAGAAGGAATGCCTCAGTGTACCACAAATTGTGAGTGTGTGACTTTGCATACTGTACAAGCCCTTATATGTGTGTGTGTGTGTGTGTGTGTGTGTGTTTGATCTGTGGTAACCAAACCAAACTTTATTTTGTGGAATTTTTTTCAGAGATCATCAAAGTAAGTGATTCCACAGAAGGCTGCTTTTCGCTTTGCATCTGGGCCGTTGTAAAGAATTCCTCAATCACGAGGCTGCCAGGATACGATTGCAATCAAGCGGCAGGCGTCTGTAAAAAAAAAAAAAAGAAAACAAAAAAAAAAGCCCAAATGACCCAAATGTGTGTGACACTGAACCGGGGTCAGTTTGTAGAACTGGGACTGCAAACTTCATTCACATTCTCAGGCTGAGAGTGTGCAACCAAAAACAATCACAATACAACTGATTAGAATTCCTCCATGAAAGCCCATAGTGCTAAATATAATCCCCTGATTGGAGCCATGTGTTGAATTTTTGGTGGGTGGGGGTAAGATGGTGTGTGTGTTTGTGTGTGTGTGTGCGCGCGTATGTGCGTGTGTGCGCGCGTGCGTGCGTGTGTGTGTGTGTGTGTGTGTGTGTGTGTACTGTGGTGGGTCGTGGCGAAAGGGGGGATGCAGCAGAGGGTGGTATGAATCAAACCCGAGTGAAAAAACAGTTTGTCTTCTCTGAGCTCTGATAATAATGCCACGTGAGTCCCTGCTGCACGACGTTTATTTACTCTCACAACTTGCAGTGTATACACTTTCACTCACACACATACACATGTACACACACTTTGTCACCAGCGCACCAGATGCGTGCACGCATGGACGCGCACACACACACACACACACACACAAACACACACACACACACACACACACACACACACACACATATACACGCATATACACACAGACGCCTTCCAGCAGACTTACAAATATGGACATAAACATGTAATCACAACCATGCATGTTCCACTAAGGCCGCAGTTTCTCACTCCTCTCTGACACACACACACACACACACACAGATGGGAGAAGGAGTGATGGAGAAGAGGGGGTTCATAATGGCCATGTGGTTTTAGTTAAGACATATTCCACCTGAGAGCATATGTAAGATAGAAAAAAAAAGACAGAGTGAATTAGTTTTCTTGGCCAGGTAAGTTTCCAAGAAATTCAACTTGGGTGGCTCTCATCTGTTACAGTAAAGTGATATGGAATTGAAATAAATAGTATACAGCAAAGTTTAGAGGGGTTAAGAGGGTTCCTCCAGTGATTTAGTATCTTGATTTAGAACCTGGTGGTACCTTTCATTGGATCCTCAATTTTTTTAAAAAATGCACATGTCTTTCAAACTCCACGTCCCCTGTTTGTAACAGGGGCTTTCTGTTAAAGATGTGTGGTCTCCAAGACCAAGCCAAGTTAACCCTGATGACCTCACCAGGGTTATTTTCTCAGACTGTAGAAAGCTCCTCCAAACTACAGAAGACATTACACAACTGTTTTCACAGGCTGAGTAGTGACGACTAGACTGAACTTGATGTGTAAAATCAGGGTAGTGCTCCTTAAAATAGTTTTCACCTTTGGGTTCCCATAACGTTATGTTAAGGTTGTTAAAGTCTTCTTCTTCTACAATGCCAGATTGCTGTACATATTCTGCATCATGTTGCTCTATCTCACAGTAAAATATGTAAAATTCACAGAACTTTTAAATCTTGTTATGGTCTTAAAGTTTCCAAAACAGAAATCTTTTATTAGATTTCAGTCTTTCCCGTTGAGTCCAAGGACTTCATGTCCACTTTGGCTTAGAATTTGACCATCTGCAATCTTTTGACGACTCAATCTGCCGATTATGTTATCTGCCCGAAAGCTCTAGAACAGCTACTAAATGGACCGTGTGGTGGGATTACTTTGTCAGCTGCTGTTTCCAAGGTCAAGAATGAATTCTGAATCTCAATAAAACAGCTGTAAGCGCTCTGGATATTTCACTCGTCTAACTCGTAGGAAAATTCATTTGAAGCCGCTTAACAGGAGATGTAATGGGAATATGGGTTCAAATGTCTGCTGTGACTCTCCGGGCGCGTATTGACTCATAAAGCCCCCATTGTGGGAGCCACAATTGGCTCTTATTACTCTATCATATCTGAGGGTGATGCCATGGTGACCGAGAGAAAACACTGTGTCATCTCCTCTGCAGACACGCTTTGAATCCTGGCTGGAGGGAGCATCACTGCTTCTCCAAAATAATATCTGTGAAGCATGTCGGCCTGTGTGAGCCGTGGATTTGTTCGTCACACACTGTTAAGCACATCCACACTGATGCACTTGGGGAGATGAAGCCATTTTAGCAGAGATTACTGCAGTCACTATAAGGATCTCTGGGTGGACGCTGTTATTGGCACCGATGCTGACGTGAGTGGTTCGTTTGGCTGTCAGTCATCATGAACGAGCGAGGGCTTCACTGACGACAGCCCGGAGGAAAGTGGGCGGGATGTCCTCTGGGAGCGCGTGGTTGGACAGCAGGCTCAGAGGCAGTGTCTGCTTATTTGATAAGAAGTCGTCCGTCAGGAAGGAAAATAAACAGTCGAGTGTGCTGCTACTGCAGAGCCAAGGGAAGAGCTGTTACTAGAGCACAACACAATATTTACACTGCTTGGCCGACACACATCCACACAGACACACACTTGCACTCGCCGGCACATATACCTGCACACATTGGGGAGTGAACAAACACTTGGACATGTACATATACACATGCACAGAGAGGAAACAGGTGCTGGGATGAGAATAGTATAAGTTTTTAGATGTAAAAACAATACAAATTGTGGTGATTGTTGGTTTTGTGAAAGCATTCATTTCAGTTTGTTCACAACACACACAAATATGCACGTGTAGGTCTACATCAATGGGAAAAGGTACAGAAATGCCCTGTTCAGGTAGTTAAGGAAAGGTTAATTAACTAGGGTACAACTGGAATCAATGTAGTTCTTAAATTAAGAAAATAAAGTGAAAAGAAACTTTTATTATCCTGATCTTGCAGAGGGACACTGCTTATAGAACAATATGTTGGTCTTGGGTATTTTAGACTATTCAATAACAAACACTGCTGCTGAATGCATTTCTCCCACCTGGTAGGCATCAATTGATTTCCCATTATTTTCCTACTATCTGAGAATCCTGTAACTTGCATGAGTTGTGTGAAGCATCTCAGACTACATCGAGTCTGCATGTATTTTTGCCGCTGTTATTTTTATGAGGTAATGCAGTGCAGTTATTTAAAATCAGTCTGCGTTTGAGCCCAATTACTCTCGCATGACAGTGTACCTCCAGCCAGAAACGAACGCAAACTTGATTTTCATCGTGATCGATAGCACAAGTCAAGCAGGTTTCAAGGTCCAGCTAAGTTGTTTTTTATACGATACAGAAAAGAGAGAAATAGCAGCCTGGAGCAATGGGGAAAACTGTTCCAAAAATCTATAATTGTGTATTTTGAAAATAGTGCAACTTTAAAGTGAAAATGCTTTGTAGCACCAAAACTTGCAGACACACGGGTGTGGTCCTGTAGAGAGACCGTTGACAAACTGCTCTGTAACGTGATCAGAAGCTGAAATTCATAATTTTCCACGTTGTCACCCTCAGACTACAGAAGAGATGGCAGACTATCAAATGTTGAGCTTTTTAGCATCGTTCAGCTATCAAACACAGAATAAAATAACAATGCAGGTCTACATGAAGGCAAATATGGTGTTATTTATTGTCAACCAAGATAGGTGCAACTAGACAACCTGTTCATTAAGAACCTTTCTAAAGAATTGTTGTACTATGTTTCCATGTAAGGTGTTCATCTTATTATGTCCACCCCCTGTGCTTTGTGATTGTGCTTGTTTGTGAAAGCATCTCGAGGAGCACCATTTGTGTGTTTAGATAAGGAAGGAGGGGAGAGCCGAGGGACCGTGAGAGTCCTGACCTCCTGGCTCTCAGCCCCGCCCTCTGGCTGTGACTGACAGATAGCATCAGTGCAGCTCCTTATCAGCTCCCTGCCCTCTGATCTGGGATCTGCCTCCCAGCACTGCAACGAGGAGGAGGAGGAGGGGGAGGGGGAGGGTGGAGGGTGGGGGGGGCATGCCAAGGCAAGGGGGCACAGAAGACACAAACATGCACAGATATGCACATATATGGACAGGTATGGTCATGTGAGGAAAACGTTGCTCTGTTTTGACTTATTGTCGACTATTCGGGTGATTTACACAGCCATTTTCGTCCCACATATGCGAGTAGGACACAATGGAACAATAAATTAATAAATATAGAAAAAAAAGGCAAGACAACACTTAAGTTTCTGTTTAACCCAAGAACCAGGCAGCTTTATTTCATGAATTCTTTCCCCCTTGTTTTTCTTATAAATTTATCCTCCTTTCTCATGCGAATTAGTCACATTGAGAGTTACTGCCAGTGGACAACTTGCATGCGTGGGTGTGTGGGTGTGTGTTATTGCTTTTGGAGAGTAAGCCGTTCTGTGTTTGTGGCCTGTGTTTGGGAGTTTCTGTAAGTCATTTGCTATGTTTTTTGGAGGGGGTGAGATCATGCTCCGCCACTGACACTGAACATAAAGACGCATTGAGTGGAGCGTGGACCATAGGCCAAGTCTGGAGGTACGGAGGAAAAACAGGGATCTGTGTATGCACACACACTCACACTCACACACACACTCCTTCTCTCTCTTAGGGCAGTGAGTGTAAAGGGCTCCCGAGGGCCAGGGGGACTATCGTGTTCCCCGTTAATTATGACCGTCTGGCAGGCTGGAAAGCAGGAAGTCAGAGAGGGAGACATGGAAAGAGGGAGGGATGGTAGATAGATGATAGGAGGGAGAGAGGGAGGGGGGGTGAGAAAGTGAGTCAAAATAAGGGAGGAGAAGCAAAAGCCAAGATGGATGATGGAAGGAAAGCGGGAAAAAAAAGTATGAAAGGGGAGTCCAGGAAAGGAAGGGGGAGTGATAGAGAGGCAGATCCAAATAAAATCATACGCAGGGAGGGTTTGGATGATAAAACCAGGTGCTTGATAAAAAGGCTGAATGTTGAACTTTCAGCCATGTCAGGTTTTTGTCTGCTTCCTCCTCTCTTTGCCTCGTTCACTCCTTGGCCTCTGACGTAAAACTTCTACTCCCGACCGCGGTTTTCGTTTGACCTTTTGATCCTTTCAGCGACGCAGGCTTGTGCTTGCGGCTTACATTTACTGTCCAACCTTTTTTACATTCCAGCTGCTGCAATGGGCCGTTCTTCATCCGAGCAAAACAAGAGCAAGGACAAGACTTAGGTAGATTTAGCAACACGGCAGACTGTATATTCAGATATTAATGTTTATTGGTTAAAAAGTGAAATGCTGTAAGGACAGTTAAGGCCAACCCTGGGCCAAACAGCTATACGAGCTGAGCTAAGCGGAGCGGGTCTGGGATTTAACTGGCTCCAGGTCCAATTAGGACTGTCTGCCGCATCTGGACAGAGTTAGCTTCTACAGTCAAAACTCACACTTCACTCCAATAGGAATATAAATTCACAACTTTTGGACTCCAGGCCAGTTAGGCTTTAGTACCAGAAAGAGCAGGGAATATTTACTACCCTGCACCAGCGACAACATGGCCACAGCGATAAAGCCTAGAAGAGGAGAAAGAAGAGTGAGATAGAGGGAGGCTGGAATGCTGCTGTCAGATTGTGTCAATAAGAGGATCTTTTTCCATGTTGCAACACACAAGTTAGGTTTGAGGGTTTTGCTGAGGGCAAACAATTACCGGAAAAATTGCAAGATCAAGATCGCTACACTAACAAAGCTCTGAGTTTTGCCTTCAAGTGTATAGATTCAGAAACACAGATATATTCTCTACATATACCCATGGAGAAAACGCATTATTCATGCAGAGGTTTGCATTCAATTTAGAGTAACTGGTTTGTTTTTTGTGGATTTTTAGCGTGTTTTTCTCTTTAAATGGAAAAAAAGTGTAATTCCTTGGATTGCAGGCAGCAATACCAGGTCAGAAACCTTTATTTTATGGCGGTAACGCCTCTTCTTAGAGAGACCTAAGCTCTTATGCTAACATAGAGAGTTGTAAAAATGTTGCTAATATTAGCTGCCATCGGCTACCAAAAACCACTGGTCGTACCCAAAAATTCCAAGTATGTTTAAAAAAGTAAGGACACGTTTAATTGCTTCTCAATTAAGTTTGTTTGTAAGAGGAACATTGTGGTACCTCCTCATTCAGGAGTTTTATATCCGGACTGTGTTTACTAACAGTTCACTACAATAAGCTTCTGGTCATACCAGACCACGTACATCCTACTGAACTTTTCAATTGTAAGAGGAGAAAGGGGATTTTTCTTCTTTCAAAAGTCACACGGTCTTGCTCTAAAGCTAAAATCCCAAACTTCTTTGTGTTAAGATATGACACTATATGACAAGGTACAGTCAAGATTTGTTTTAGATATTATTGTAATTCAATGCAGTCATTTAACAATATGTTATGAGCGGAGGATGATACACGTAGGCAGCTGGTCAGAACTTCAGCTTTTGCAAGAGCAGAAAGTTGGTGGTGCCGATGCACTGATCTTAGTACGTGAATAACACCCCTCTGCCTCTTACGACTTTTCTTCTGAATGGCCATTATTTAACTATCCAGAATAAGTGTCACATTTATTTCGCATTTTTTCACACTGTCGCTTTTTGTATATGAAATCAGTGGCTCTCTCTTTGCCCTAAAAGACTGGTCCTTTTCGCTATTATGATGGTTCATGTCAGGCTTCATCACAGTCTTCTGTAAAAGTAATTAATTCAATCAAATGAAGACGCAAAAGAGCTCAATGGGAATTGCTCAAAGGAGAGGGTGATTATTGGTTGAGAAGCCTCTTTGCATGGTGGAAACAGCTTAAAGTATGGAAATGGATTCAAACTGAAAAAGAAAGTAACAGATTTCGGATTTAAACAGCAGTGGTGACTCACTTGGATCAAACAAGTAGACACTGTAAACAAATTAAACCAAATTAAACTCAACACACAAATACTATCACCCTGCCCACAAATCCCCTGAGCGATGAAAACCAGGTACAGAAAATGACATCGTGTAGATATGAGTTACCTCCGTGCAGAAAAACAACTTCTAATCAGAGCGGTGGCACAGCACATTCCTCATCATGACACACACGGCGTAGCTCAGCCTGAGGTCCGACCCCACCTGAGCCTGGATCTCCGTCTCAACTGCGCAGTCACACTGGAATGAGAACCAATAACAGCCTATTACCCTCACAATCCCTCCAGCACATACACACACACACGCAAACACCCACACTCAGCTTTACATCAGTGAAGTGAAAAGGGAAAATAAAATCTCCGGATATGAAAAGCTCCTGAGGCAACAATGCATAGAGCGAGTACAAGATGCTCCCTCCTTTTGTGTGTGTGTGTGTGTGTGTGTGTGTGCACGCTTGTGCGTGTTAGTGATTTGGAGACATCTGAAAAGAAAAAGATGCCATAAATCTCCTCACCCGACTTGTATGAAGAACTTTGATTGTGTGTCTGCATGTGGAGGCCCAGGGCACAGCTCAGCTTGTATCTGTGTCTGTGTCTGTAAAAATAAGGCGAGTTATGAGATAGGAATGTTTGTTTACTCCGATAATGTACAGGCACTAATACTATTATACACTGTTTGCCTAATATGCTGCTATATTTACTGAGTGGGGCAGAAAAAGAGTGAGACTAATAAGGTTAGTAATCAAGGATTACTTAATAACTACTAAACATCCTGTGGGATCACAAAAATTATAACTGATAATTTAGTATTTAGTAAACAATGAGTAATCACTACTTTGGCGCCGCATTATCCAGTAATTCATGAGGGATTCATAATCAGAGTAGTCAGTATTCTAATTTAAAGATATCTATAAACTGAACATTATGTTTAATCAATATAATGTAGTATCCTTGAGACTGTTCTCCAGTAACTCGTCACCATCTATCAGGTCATTCCTTATTCATCCCTGACTCATTCTGTGGTAACTGCTGAGTATCCTGTGTGACGCGTTGTAAAGTGTTAACACCAGATGTTCATGAAGTAGATATATCCAGCAACACCTGGACCAAGAAGACATTTCTCATCGCCTTCCATGGATTGACTGAGTTTGGGGGATATTTACTTTATTCGATGTATTTAATTCAACTGCAAATCCAAAACAGTTAAGGTGGATAAATTTTGATAGGTAGTGCTCAAGGTACTGGAAAACTACATCTATTTATGGTACAGAAAAGAGTTTGGTCTCGATCTCCTCATCTAACTCTCATCAATAAAGTGATTATGTGTATTTCCCAAAACGTTAATATATTCCTTTAAGGGTTGAGAAAATTCCACTGGAGCTTATGTGTAATTAACCCTTTAAAAACACATAAGATCAGCTCGAAATGTCCCAAAGCTAAATATGTGTCTGTATTTCTTGGCTCTTGAGAAGTCAACATCTTGGCAAATACGCAAGACACTGAGAGCGTGAGACACTCAAAAGCAAGATTTCTATAAAGAAGCAGTATCCTGGTTATATCCTGAATAATCTACAGAGTCCATGTTTTCCATGACTACAAATAGTAAGACTGAACCTGGGTACTTTAAGTCAAGCAATTATTTAGTATAGTTTGGACTGCAGGGTTGGTGTTGTTACTCCAGTAAGGCATTTATGTACTTTCTCCTCTGCTGGACTTTGAATAAATTATGTGCATGAAATTGCAGTGCAGAGGTCGTGAAATGCCACCATTCATCTCTCTATGAAGACATATTCCCATGAGAGCCATCTGTTTTTTTTTTTATTTAAGATTTATACTTTCATTTAAATTTAGAAGACAAAGCAGTGGAAAAAAACCCCCAAAAAACATCAGTCCCTGCTTTGAATCTGTCATTGGACAGCTTGGACATGTGCTCTGCAGTTTTTCAGCTCGCCTGCATTTATTTTTAGATGCGTACACTAAGAAAATGTCAGGAACGGGACTCCCACCACTGCTCTGTTGACTCCAGCTCCAATCATGCTTCAATTAAACCACTATGAAGATACTGTAATGGTATTATGTGCCATAAAAAAGAAGGTCTTATAGGATGGCAGTGCTGACACCTGTTGTTTGGATTTATGGGTTATTGTATTGACCTGAACCATGACTGAGGGTGTTTATGCAGCAACCAGCAGCACATTTTTCCTGTCGGTGTAGACGAATACTTGACTCCCACCGAGCTTTAGTGTCTGTTGTTTTCCCTGAAAAAACAGTTTGTGACTTTCAAGGATAGGGACGGATTTCTTTCAATCCCATCCTTGTGCATTCATACATTATTTGCACGTCCATATGTACCTTAGAAGAAGTTATCGGCCGTTGTTATCATTCCTCATGTCTCCACTGACTGTGAATTGATGTATCCACGGCGGTACGCTGTAAAAGATACAAAACAAAATTCCTAGTCCACATGCTCTGGGAATGCTTCATTTGAAGGGACCCTTATACACTGTGTTATATCACTCAATTTATCACAGAGTGTGAAATGGATATATAATAAAATATAGGCTGCAATCGCTGTCAGACTGTGTGATGTCGGTGGCTCAGTCTGGAGAATGCAGTGAAGGTTCGTGAATCGTACATGTTCATGTAGAGACACGTCATCAGCCCGCATCATCCATCTGCACCACTGTCATGTTTTGAGAATACAGCAAAACAAAAAAAAATGTTTTTGAGGGTTCTTATAATAGCCCTGGGATAATTGCACTGTAACTTCTTTTTTTTTTTAACTTAATTAATGTGTGGTTTGCAGTTGTGCTTACAAGACTGCATCTGCCTCTGTTCGACATCATTTCATGACATATACTTATTGGTAGGTTTGTAGATGCAAGCTGTAGGAGCATTATATAACACTGGCCTGGTGTCGGTATGCTTCAACTGAAGGAATGTCAAATGGTCAAATGACTGATCTGAAACCCCCCTCGCTCCCCTCCCCTGTCAATATCTGTAAGACCCTTGAACCTACAACATAAGAATCATGTCAGTTCTGTGCTGTGATTGGTCTGGTCAGGATGGGAAGGAGTAAAGCAGGGAATGTGAGTTTGTCTCTCAAGCTCTCTTATGATATTTTTCGCCCAGACAACTCAAAGATTGTCCAAAAGAGTGCCTGTAATTAAGCCACAGCGTGTCTCCGCCCTCTCTACGCCGGCGCGGGTTTTCACCCCAGTCGCCCTCGGACGCGGTCGAACAAAGCAGGTTTGTTTCGAGGACGCCAACGCCTTTATCGGGCCCTTGTCTTTGGCTGCCAGAACTCCTGATTGGCTGTCATTGGACATATGCGATGAGTGATCTAGGTTTACCTGTTATCTTTAATCTGGGATAAATTTTTTATTTTTTTGCTGGTGCTCCCTGATATTATTTCATATCCCTTTTTATGTCCTGTGCAATTAGTTGTGATTCTACTGATTAATGCAATTAATCAAAATAACAGCACATGTGAAAACTATCAATAATCAAATACTGAAAGAGTGGGAAAGAGACAGAAAGAGAGAGAGAGAGAGAGCAGGATTCTTCTCCTGTCTTTCTTTCATGAATGTGAGAGGGAGAGTGTGCTGATTTAGTACACCTATGCACCACAGAGCACAAAAATATGTGTTTGAGTGTGTGTGTGTGATTCCTTCTGGTTTTGTCACACTGAGGAAGTGACACAGCTGTTAAGGTCAGCAGGATACAGAGAGAAAGGGAGAGAGCGGGTCGTTGTCATGGCGCCCGGCTTGACAATGGCGCGAGGAGCCTGGAGAGGAGATGGCATCGCGCAGCTCAGACGCCGGAGGAGAAATCACGTCATACCCCACGCACACACACAAACACAGCATCGAACAATACACCCTTTAGCAATGAGACACAAACGCACGCTGGGCGAAATTCACACCTGACAGCTGACACCCAAAACTCACCCCCGCGCTCTCACTCCATCTAACTCCGGAGTCTTTGTCGGCGAAACGCACAAATCACACCACACGCTCACACGCTGCTGACACCCGCTTCTCTCCCTCTCACTCGCCATTACATTCATAACAACATTTATAATCATCTACATGACAATCTGTGTGGGGCTCTATAGTGAGGCCTGGGGGCGACAGGGGTTAGCGCTGAAGGGAAGCGGTGCATGCTGGGATTGCGGCCTGCTGAGAGAGTGGCATTCTGGGAGGCGGTGTCCTGCAGGCAGGGCCTCTGGGGGATGCAGTATGGTTAATAGGCCTTTCATGGCCGGTCCACAAAGCCTTTTGTCCCGGGCTAATTCATCCTGCCCAGCATGGAGAGGTGGAGGGGGGAGGGGCACCATGGAAAGGTTTTTTGGGGCTGGGAGTCCCCCTATCCCCCCCCCCCTCTCTTTCTGCTCTCCGGTGTAGTGCAGGGTGGCGTAAGTGTGAGGGAGCCACTTACAAACAGAGCCTTGCTTGGTAGCAACAACACCAAAACATTGGCAGGGTTTGCAAAGTGCTGGCAAAATGAAGCACAACACTGGAAAACACCCACGATTAATGACTCCTTGAAAACATCTTGACGCTGGAACGTCCCGCTGGGTGTGATGCTCAGAGTCTGGGATGTGGATGTTCTGGCGTTGGTGTGAGAGGACCTTGTTTTTTGTTAATCAGTTTATTTTAAATAGCTGAAAAAGTCCAGAATTTCACCGACTAGGCGTCTTGCGCACAAACACAATCTCACCTGAACAAGAGCGACAGGTGTCGCTGAATGCCACAGCTTGTCGGTGAATGATGCACCGCTGGGTTGCAATAGCGCCTCAGGTACATCATGGTGGGAGTTCCTGCATTCACAGAGGTGGCAGCCCCCCCCCTCCCATCAAACCCTGTGATCTAGGAATAGTCAGCTATTAATGAACTGAACTCTGTGTGTGTGTGTGTGAGTCCTGCACAGTCCTTACCGGGCCCAACCCGTCCACGACAACACAGCCCAGCACAGCTGCACCAGAGGGCCTGCAGGCCTCAATGGATGGGGGTCAATACGGGCTCTGTGGGGACCGACGCATACCAAGACGGTGGAACAGAGCAGGAGGAGGGGGAGGGGGCGCACTTCTCTCCTGCACGACACCGTATTAATAATAAGGGAATCGGGTTTTTGGTGGTTTTGCTTATTACGCGCGGTGGCCTGCGCGGCGGACGCGCCGGTCCGGGCTCTACTTTTACCCCCGGAGCGCGGTCGTCTCCGCAGCCTGGAGAAACGGCGGCGCGGCGCTCGGCCCCGGTGGTTTTTGGGAGCCAGTCCCTATTGTTCAGATCCCTCCTCCTGCTTGGGAAGTGGGAGGACCCGAAAAGGCGTCGCAAAAGGGAGAATTGTTTGAGAGCTCAGTCATCCAAAAACGGCCTTTCAACGTGAGAACTTGGGGAGCCGAAGGAAAATGTCGGTGGCATCGCAGTAAATTACTAAAAAAAAAGAAAAACGCGGCGAGGGCTTTAGAGGCGGAAAAGTTGTTGTGTTTTCTGGAGACTAGAGACGCGAAAAAAGCCCCAAACCAACAAAAACCAAAAAGCAGCAAACCAAGCGAGAAGCGACGAGGACGACCGCTCGGCGACGGACGAGGTGTGAGCACCAAACGGCAGTTTTGGTAAGTTTTTCCTCCTTCGTGCGGTCCGTGTTTTTAGCGGCGTTACCCGCAGCATCAACGCGTTACGTGCGGGGTTTGGCTGCGTTTCTTGGGTTTTTTTCTTTTGCGTGAGATTCTTTTGACTCGTTCCTCGCACCCCCCCCCCGTCCTTTTTTTTCTTTTGCTTTTTATGGAGAAAGTTGGGATTTTGGTGTCGGACCACTAGTCCACGCCGGGCACCGCTTCCATAGCCGCATTTGTTTTGTTTCTTGGCCCGACGACGCGCCTGAAAAGCGGCCACTAAGTTGCACATATCGCCGTTATTCGGATGCAAGTTTGCGTTTCCTTTTTGGCTTCTCGGTTTCTTGCGTTGGCTCAAGTAAGAGAAGTTAACTCTGCCCGTCGGACTTAGCCTGTTGTTTACCGGACGAGCTCTGCGACCGTAGTTCTCGGAACTTTTCCCCCCGGTTTTCTTCCTCTATAAGGGATCTGTTATAACGCGGTACATGGACGTGGGGAGGAATCAGCCTTGCGTGACACGTTGCAGAGATTCACTGTTGTGTTTCTGGACCTACGCGTGTTTTTTTAAGGGGGGGGGGTGAAAATGTGTCTTGCGTTTTGCAGGCCGCAGCCTATAGTCGCTCCCATAGGGTAACAGAAAACAGACATGGTGAAGCTCTGCCAGATAAAGCCCCGTATTATCACCGGGGGAGAGCAGCTATGTGAGTGGTGGAGACGTTGGAGTTGCTCGACGGTGTCGGTGGCTGTTGTGGGGGAAAAGAAGCAAAAAATAAAATAAAAATTAAGAGAAATCCAGGATATATTGAGATAAGCATCGTGTTTATCATCATCATGTTTCCAGTGTGTTGTCGTTGGAGAAACGAGCTGCTGTGCGATGCTCGCCACGGAGAAGAGGGGACAAAAATATGACAACACAAGTTGACGGAGTTAAAGGTCCACGTTACAACCTGTGTCCTCTTTATCGGTCTGTTGGTGTCAAAACAAATAAGGTTTTTGCTCTTGTCAACGAACTCAGCATAACAACGCTACCTGGGTGCATTACTAAACCCCCCCCCTCAAAAAAAACAAACCTGACTCCTGTGGTAAAATAACCTAATTAAAGCCTCCAGTAAACTGACAGCTGCTCGGTGCAGCCGTACGTGAACGCAGCATCCTGCCTCCCTGGAAGGAGAGATGCCACAGTCCCCCTCACTCAGGTCTGGTTTATGGGGAAATGTTTGTCTTGTACCCGGGGCCGGTGGTGAGTGTTGGCCCGGGGAGGTCGCTCACCCTGAGGGAGAGACAGAGAGGTTTGGATGGGTGGGGGGGTACAGGGACATGGAGGAGGAAGAGGAGGATGAAGCCTTGCAGGAACAGCCGCAGGAGCTCAGGTTCCCCACCCCAGGTGTCGTTTTTTGTTATTCGGATTACATCTAGCCTCCGCTGCCTCGCGTGGAGGATTCGCCGACAGACATGGCATCGGACAACAGGGCCCGATTGTCGCCGCTGAATCAATGTCACTTGGATTAAAAGTCGAAACGAATGGCCGGGCCTCCTCCAATTAGGCGCACAGCCTATAAGGGAATTAATTAGTCTCAGTAAAAATAAAAGAGCCTCTTGTTGGGTTGGTTATTGTTGTTGATCATCTCTGGCAGTCGGGTGGATCAAAGTTGAACTAATTAATTACAGTCTGATTATCTGCCTGTTTCTCACACTGCTTCGGTCCTTTTGATCACAACTGTGGTGGATGAAATAACTGTAGGGGCTCATGATAGGTTTTGCAGGGGATTTTGTAGTCTACAGTCAGAGCATATGTGGTAAAATACAGTAAAGCAGACTTGGTTCACAGCTGTATTACTGTGGACGCCATTCAGGTCCAAGAAGTATAATAGTACCATGATTTTATTACTTGAGGATATGAAGATGAATGAAAAGCGTCCAGGCGTCAGTCCAACGCCAAAAAGTCATGTATTGCCTGGAAGCACAGAAATCACACTTTTATTTTTTTATTTTTACAAATAAAAGTGCAAAAAATCCCCTAGTTCCAGCCTGACAAATGTAGGGATTAGCTGTCTATATTAAGGCATACATGCTTTCAGGCTGATTTCCCAGGCCACAATGGCTTTTAACTGGAAGTAGAGAAAAATGCCTTTAAAGATGTGCAAATCCTATAAGCTGTTGACTGTTGGGACTGAAAATGTGCGTAAGAGACGTGTAGGTTCAGGACGGGAAACCAACTTTACTGTCTTTTCTTTACAGAGCCTGATATGATTGTTACCAGGCCGACTTTCACAGTGAAGCCCAAACTTGAAACTTTATAATTGATTGATCTTGGTTACCTGCCAACAGACATGTTGTGGAGACAAAAAGCTGCTGGTTTCCCACTTATTTGGCCCAGAATCTAGCCGATAGTTTTTCATCCATTCTATAGGAGCTAGATTTTCACATGTGTTCTGCCTTATAAAGAAATGTTACTGTGTGGATTTAGGTGTGCAGCCAATAGCAATAGAGTTTCTCATCATATCTTAGTTTGGTTTCAGACTTTACTCTGCCACATTGAGGTGTGATGTAAGATACGGAAGTGGAAGGATAGGATTTGACTTGCTTGACTCTCGCCCCATACAGCCTGTTGTGCTTTTGACGTCTGTATGTAAATAGGAGTCTACTGGATGGAGATGGATTTCGAGATGCATTTTCAGATTAGAAACAGCCAGCGGTTCTGTAAGGCCTCGCTTGTTACCGCGCCAAACACGTTTTTGTGAGCCAAAAGTTCCCGGGTGCAGAGTGCGGTGATGGAAAGCAGCGTTGTTATTGTGGAGGGTGTAGCATCGGTGTTAATTGACAAAAGGGGCAAAAAAAAAATAAGAAGATCCTTCCTGAGGGCATGCTTTCATCTCTATGACAGTGGGTACACTCCTGCAGTCATAACAGCCTGAAGGCAGAATCTGTGGGCTTTTACAGCACGTGTGTGTGTGTGTTTCTCTCTGTCTGTGCGCATGCATGCATGTATGCGTGCCTGTGTGTGTGTGAAGGGTTTTGTGCATGTGATTGACAGTTCCTGTCCAGTCAGGATTGTCTCTTTGCAATGGAATGTACCGCCTGTCATTTTGGTCCTCAGCTGGCCTCACCTGCATGGTCGTTTTGAGATTACCAAAAGGAGACGAGTTTGTGTGTGAAAGAGAGAGAGAGAGAGAAGGGTTAGTTTACACTTAACAATTTCACTGAGACCTTTTCTGGATCATTGTACCTTTCCTTGACTAGCGGAGAGCACTCTTGGCCAAATAAGGCTTCCTCATTTCCCAGGAGCTGGACGTTATTGGCCAGTTGACATACGGTGCATTAGTCCTCCGGAGCTGACAGATTGGAGCCTCTGCCGTGGGCCTCCTGCCCCTGGGAGGCTTTCTGTGTCCAGTCAAACACTGGCTAAGCGGAGAGGGACACCTGGACCGGCAGGTGGCCGGGGTCCAGGCCCCTCCCCTGGGGCTGCATACCTCTCTCCTCCTGATCCTCCCTGTCAGCCAGGGCCACAGAGAGAGACGGAGGAATGTGAGGTTAAAAAAAAAGAAGGAGGGGGTGGTGGTGGTGGTGGTGAAGGAGAAAGTTCTGACAGAGAGTTGGAGAGCTTAATTATTTTTCAGGCTTCAAATAACACGCCTGTCCTCAGTTTATATGTGTATCATAAATTTAGTCAGCCTTTTGGTCATTGTCTTAACAGCCTGATAATCCCAAGTCTTTAACCAGCTTAGTTGATTCGTTCCACTACTTAAAGTAAAAGTTAAGAAGCTCCAGATTGGATAATGAAGTTACCCAAACCACGTTCTCACTCTCTCTCTATCCTACACAAACACCGACAACACACACACATACACGTAAACACACACTTTGTGAGTGCGGTGTGAGTGTTGTTAGATCATTGATCAACAACAGACCTCAGCTGAGAAAGCTGTGTGTGTGCGTAGACAAATATCCCTGTGTGTGCTAAGCAGATATTTGGACAAAGATTAGAGGGTTATAATTACGAGCCAAAAGCAACCCAGACACTCCAGTAGATCAGTCACACACAGGCGTGAGGCTGCACTCTGACTGGCATGGCTCAGTTTAAGCCTCCCTCGATCTCCCTCTCTTTTTTTATTTGGCTCGATCACACACACACTTTTAAAATTTGTCTTATTTTGGTCGGCTCTAGCGGGTTTTATTCTGCGTCTGCAAGTCGGGAATTTGCGCAGACGACAACCCGAAGTCCTCTTACGTTTCCATCCCCTCATATGCTGTAATGTTCACCGCGCACCGTGTTCCTGTCTCGAGCATGTGTGGACGAAGCAATAAAAGCACCGGAGAGGCAAAAACGTCAAGGAATCTGGGTTGTGTTCCAGCGCTTTGAGCAATAATCAGATTTAAAGTGTTGCCCCAGAGAGAAAAAAAAAACTCATCATTTAAGAATGTCAAACTGGCAGGAGAAGACATGATTCAACAGAATAAATCACTGGGCACCAGATTAGTTAGTTACTGGGCCCCTGAGGTTATCGCGTTTTGGAATTTTCCATTGACAGTGCTCCTCTGTCTGCTGTCCAAAACACATGTGTGTGAAGTTCTTATTTAATGATATTTCACAGCTTTCTCCTGTAGGACAACGGTGACATTCTGGTGGCTCTGGCTTCTCCTGTAAACAAGCCCTCTCCAGCTGTTTCTCCTCTTAAGTGACAGGACAAATGGTGGCTCTGCGTTACCATATTTCTCTCTAACACACACACACACACACACACAGAAATCAGTTTGCACCATCTTTACAGCCGTTGACACCCCACTCTCATCTGCCTTATCTCAATTTCCTGCTTATCTCAATTTCCTAATGCCTCCTCGTATCTGTTTTTCATATAATATTTCACCGGCTTCGCTTTTCTCTTCCTTCCTTCATCTCCCACTGAGAGTTGTAGGGCCAGGCAGCCTCTCCCTCTCTCTTTTTTCCTTCTCCTGGTTCCTGCTGAATAATGGGGAGAAATTGCTCTTGATTTATAATTGGTTCCATTCACTCTGATGCATGAGCTGCCAAAGGAGTTTGGGGGCCCCATTCACCCCCTCACTTCCCCCCCCCCCCCCCCTTACGATGCAGGAACACACAAGGAGCAGGCTGCAGATATGTACAGCTATGAAAGTCTATATTAGCATGCATGAATGCCGTAGCATGCGTACGTAGTTTATCTTTCGGGCCAGGGATAAGTGGCAGCCTGTTTTTTTGCATGTTGACATTTGGTGTTGGAAAAACTTCCTGAGGTCTGCATACTTATGTGCCTCTGTGAGTATACTTTTACCATGTAACAGGACTTTGTGTGATTGCTTTCTTATGTGTCATTGTGTGTGTGTGTGTGTGTGTGTGTGTGTGTTTGTGTCTGTGTGTGTGTGTGTGTGTGTGTGTGTGTGTGTGTGTGTGTGTGTGTGTAGGGCGAGAACACAAGCAGGGAAAGAATAGTTGTGGGTAAATGAAATATGTAATTGCATGCGCGTGTGTGTGTGTGTGTTTTTGCGATGAGTACTGTGAAATCCTGGGTATTACTTAGTTTTCCCACTATAGCATGGGAATGATTATGAGTGTGTGTGTGTGATCCAGACCCTCTTTTCTTGGTTAAACCTCCTTTAGAAACCTTCCACCAAAGACTCTGAAGAAACACTCATTCTCTCTAAATATTTTGTTGAGTTCAAAACTCAGATATTCATTCCTTAGATTTGAGAAGCTGGAAAAGAGGATGATTGGTTTCTCCTTCACGTCCCTTTTCTATCTATCTTCTGTCCTATCTATCTATTTATCTGTTCTCCTTTCTTTCCTTCTATATACCTTGTTAATCCATCTTTCCCCCTTTTCTTCCATCTGTCAATTCTTCCTCCATTTTATTATCCATCCATCTGTCTTTTGTCATCCCCCTTTCCTTCTGTTTCTGTCCTTCTCTCAATCCATATTTCCTTCGAACCACCCACCTATCCCTTTTCTTTATAGTCACCCTTCCCCCCTTCCTCCCTTCCTCCCTTCCTCCTGTGGTCACATCTTTCTTTATTTCCTTTCTTCCTTCCTTCTAGTCATATCCATCCATTCTTCCTTCATTTCTTCCTATCCTTCTTTCATTCTATATATCCATCTTTTCTTCTATTAATTTTTTTCTGTCCTCCTTGTCACTATCATCAGCCACCTATTCATCCATCCATCTATCTTTCCCTCTGCTTCTGAGCATCCATCTTTCCTTTCTTGCCTTTCTACCTTCCTTTTTGCTACCTATCCATCTATCTTTCCTCCTGCCTCCCTCTGATGAGACTGCCTGGTACCTACATCACTGTTTGGTCCATCTATCTGGCTTCAACTCCCCCAGTGGCCGTGATAGTCCAATCCTGTTCCCATGGCCCTGGTGGGCACGCTGGCATCCCACACCGGGCAGAGGAATGTGGTTGTGTGTGTTCACCAGGGCACCATAATTAGCTCTCCGTGGTTAATTTAGCCTCGTTATCTGAATTATGCAAATGCTGCGGTGCCTAATTAATTAGAACGCCCCCCTCCTTTCCATTGCAGGGTGTGTCCAGATCCCTCTCCTTAATCCCTGAGACGCTCTGTAGCTCGTTAGTGTCGGTTCGGGGGACAGAGTAGGGGTTGGATGGGCATATAGCTTGTTAATACTTTGGGAATCGTGTGTGTGAGTGTGAGAGCACGATGGAGGAGGAGGGGGTAAATTCTCAACCTCGTTAGGGATGCTTAGATGCTTTTGATGTGTAATTTTATGGCATGAGAACGAGTGATGTCTCAAGTGGCGGATTTGGACTGGCCCCCTCTCCACCTGTTGGGCAGAGTTTTCATGCCAAGATAAGACTCCAGAAGAAGGTTCTCTTCTTGTCTGAGAAACCCTGTGTGTGTGTGTGTGTGTGTGTGTGTGTGTGTGTGTGTGTATGCGCGCGCGTGTGTGTGGGCAGATAAATGGGAATAGATGGGGGGATTTGTTCTCTGCCAAGTTTTTGCTTGCGTGAAGTACAGCAGAGTAGTATGGAGGTTCTCCACCTCCCTTTGCACTGAACTCTTGTGCTGTCTTTTGCACTTTGAAGTACAGACAGCTGCATAGGTCAGTGTGTGCACGCAGCAAAAAAACCCCCAAAAACATCGTTATATATTTCTTCATTCTGAAACAATTTGAGAAACAGATATGACAGAATTATCCTCTTAAAATTACTAAACAATTCCAGATGATCTTTTTCCCCCTCTATTCACTTCTTTATCTAAGTTCTCTATTCATCTTGTAAAAGTGAATAACAAGCTATTGCACATTGAGAACTGCAGGCCATATATGCATCACTGCTTTTTTTAACTATTGAGTGGTAGAACTGGTTTGAAATAAAAAAGAAAAAAAAACAAACTTGTCTATGATTACCTGCTGAAATTTAGTCAGTGAATCATGTGATGATATATATATTCAAATATTAAACTGAATACCTTTTTTGTTTTTCGACTGTTAATTGGACAATGAAGGCATTTGAATATATCAACTTGGGCTTTGGTAAATTGAACAAGTTTCACTATTTTCTAAAAGGTGATAGACCAAACGATTAACCAATTAATCGATGAAATAATGTGCAGGTTAATCAGTAATGAAAATGGTCATTAGTTGCAGCGATCGAATACCCCGTTGCTTCCGTTTTGCTCTGTCCCCGCCTGACGCTCCGACAGTAAACCTCGTGCGCTCTCGGGTTGTTGAGCGATCTCGCGACCCTCCTCATCCTCCACCGCTCAGCATAAACCGGGGCCAGACCGAGAGGCCGGCAAACAGATTGACAGAGTGAGGGGGAAAATATTGGGACATTCAGTGACGCTCTCAAACACACCCTCTCATTGACGCGGCCCTGCTCTCTCCTCCTGCTCGCCTGCCAGTTGACATCCTCTCTATTAATTTGAGTCGCCGTTCTGCTTTCTCAGTCAACCCCCCCCCCCAAATGCTTCCATAAACCCCCTTCAGCCATCTCACATCAATCCATAATGGCAAGCCCCCCCCCCCCTCCACACACTACTCTCAAACCTCTTGGTCATTGAGCCCCCCTCCTTCTCTTTAGTTATTGAGCAGGGCCCATCAGCTCTTCCCTGGGCCCTTCAGAGTAGCGTCTCCCCTTTCTCCTGGGGTGCACGGGGTCTTTGTCCGTGCACTGGCTCACTGCTTTACAATGACTCTCCACTCTATTAAGGTGCGTTCTGCCTGTTAGCGTCGCCAGGGGCAACCGGCCTCCCGCATGGCAGCTATGCAGCATGGCATTGTGGGCCCTGGGCCCGAGCGGGGCAGTTGAACCCCCAGCCCTCCTCACACTTGACACCGCATGTGTTTATCTAAAGGGGGGGCTTTGTGGTGTTTGGAGAACCTCGATTTGGGCGGGGGGGGGCACAGGGTGTAAAAAGACGTAAAACTGGGGGAGAAGGGCAAGAGGGGAGTTTGGGGAGGTGATAAATATTCAACAGCTCAGCTACTCAGAAGGAGTTACTACCCTGCTACCCCTCCACCACCTCCTCCCCTCCTGTGTGTCCTCTCCATGCCAGAAAGCAGATGGAATGTGAGAGCTCAGGGAGGAGGCTCCAGTCTGGTTTTATCCAATTAGCAGGGTTGTCAAAATGAATTTATCCACGGAGGCAGGGGGACAATGGGACCGGCAGTGGCCCGGGAGAACAGGGGCCCCGGTGTCTTTACTTAGCACGCTCACAATGAACTTCTGTCAAGTGACTCTCTACCACAACGACATATAAGGCACTCGCATACCTACACTCACGATGCATGTCTGCACACCACTGCCAAAGCCTTCTCCTTGTCCTCTCAGCGATATATATACAGCACTGATGTTGCACATGAATGCACCCACAGACAAATGAGTTTAGAGCTGTTTTTAAGTCTTTTGAGCTGGGTCCAAGTCAAGTCACAGGTTATTCAAAACAAGTCCAAGTCAAGTCTTAAGTCCTTGAGGGGAGGTCCGAGTCAGGATTTCACAAAGTACAAGTCAAGAAGCTCTCAGGTCTCTCAGTGCTGACATGAAAAGACACAGCCTTTGACCATTTTCCTGTGTTGATAGCTGGGATGCCCCCATCCAACATTTTGTCTCACAGTACTGATTCTGATACCTCAACTTAGGGTAAATTTCAAGTTCTTTGGTTGCACAGGCATAATAAAAGCATTTTTAAGATACATGGCTACACAAAGCTCATCTGGTGGTTACGACTTCTGGCACTTCAGGCGTTGAAGTGATTCCTGGGTTTTGATACTGATAGAAAAATATACCTTTTTAATACCTTACTTTGAGGAATAGTAGAGTTTTAAATCAAAAACCCGTGTTTTTTATACCGAGAGGCCAAACAGTTGTACAAGAACAGCTGGAAAATAGACTATGAATTGGAGCTGACATTCAGTGCCATCTTTCAGCATCAATATCTTGATTAATACCTAAATCATATCAAAGTTCAACACACAGCCTTTACCTGTTGTTGTCTTAAGTATTTCTTTTTTCAATCCAGGATTTAATCAAATCACAATGTAAGACTTGGTTTCTTTCTTGCCTGCTTGTTTTCAGGTCAAGTCTTTTTGGAGTCACGTCTCATGTAAACCGGCCCTAACTGTAGTTCAACTTTCAATCCCTCAACATAATTGTAGTAATAGTTCTACTCTCCTGTAATCATACTTCTGCACTGGAACTGGCAGCTTGTGAAGAGTTCACACAGTTCTCCCCAGTGCACTGTCACTGAAGTATGTTTTAATACCACAAAGCTGCTTACACTCAGTGTTTGCCTTTTTGTCACTGGTAAGGAACAAAACAGTCACAGGCGCACACATTAATGCACGCACGCGCACACACACACACACACACACACACACACACACACACACACACACACACACACACACACACACATGCTGTGTATGCTCTGGTCTTTATCAGTCTCGCTGATGCGTAGGAGGCTCTTCTCTGTAAGGCTGTGACTTCTCTGGGAAGGATGGATGGAAAAAGTTGGACGTAGATGTCAGGGCAGCCTCTCATCCTGTGGCTGGGTATCTGCTAAGCAAACACAGGACCCGGCTGACTAATGAATCAGGCAGACAGGCTCGGAGGAGTAGGGCTGTTTTTTAGGGAGCGATGATATACGAGAGGCCTTCTCATACTGCTGTTGCAACATCGCTATGTCTCCCTTTCTGTCTCCCTGCCTGTCTCGCTGTCGCTACTTTTATTTTGAAGTGAAAGAGACAGACCGTGGACAGGTAAGGAGTCTCAAAGCTGAGGCAGTGTGTCCCGCTATGCGTCCAGCTGGCAGACCGACCAGTGTGGTTTATGGTCAGTGACTTCCACAGTGGGGACAGGTGCTAAATACAGATGTATGTGTCTTTATTGGGCAGCTGTCCCGGGTTGTGTCCATACAGGGACCAGCCACAGAAGCCACAGGCCTTGAGCTATGCTCGCTCCTGGTCCCACAGTAGCTCGCTGTTTGTTTACCGAGTCAGCCCACTACTGATGGGCCACTCAGACTGGACCAGTGAGTAAATGAAAACGTACCAGTGACTAAATGAAAACTTACAAGTATGTAGGGCTGAGACTAAGGATTATTTTTCATCACTGGAAGAGCTGAAAATGCCTGCCACAATTTTCTAGTCCGCACTGTTGTATTTAAATTGCTTGTTTTGTCTGACTACGGTCCCAAAACAAAGATATTAGATGTAATAGAGAACAGTAATATTAGAACTGGAATTTCCTTCAGCTTTAGCATCTTTACGCTCAAGCTTTTCTTTTTCTTTTCTGCAGTGTCGATGTTTTGCTTCACTCTTACAGCTCTCGACAGCTTTTATTTTGGCCAAAGCGATCAGCTGTTTTTAGCAACAAAAAAACCCAACAACAACAACAACAAAAAACCCAACTGATTAGCCGGTGAACGTAATGGAGCAATTGGCAGCGAAAGAGTCAGACATGTCTCTCAGGAGATGGTGGAGACCAGAACAGAGCTGAAAGGAAAGTTAATACTAGACTTATGTTTGCCCTGTGACCGATAACATGATGACTCCAAATGAATGCTAATGTTGCTCTGTATAAGACAGATGTGTAAATAGGCAACTGTTTGCTAACAAGTTAACCACATCAGCCTAAAAGGCTGATAATTGCTAACTTGTGTTTACAGTTGTGTTCACAACTTTTTTCTGTTGCCCCCTAGTGGTAAGAAAATCTTGATTAAATGAATAAGAAAAGTTTGGATTCACTAATCGTTACAGCCACTCACTGTCTGCACATATTGGAGAACTGTCTTGCATTGAGTCAAATTGTTTACACACGTTCATGTTATTAAATGAAAATCTAGCCGGCTAATGTGTCGCCCAGTGAGTCAGTTGGTGTAGTTAATAGCTGCTTTTCCATCAGCGTGCTGCTTTGCTCATTTTCAGTGAGGCCAGGCGGCTAAACCACTTCTATTAGATGAAGGTGTGCAGTGAGAGTTTCCATTCTCTTAATGTCCTGCTTTGGCCCCTAGTGTGTGTGGTGTCTGAGTGTGTGCAGTCCC
Source organism: Istiophorus platypterus (assembly GCA_016859345.1). Taxonomy (NCBI): domain Eukaryota; kingdom Metazoa; phylum Chordata; class Actinopteri; order Istiophoriformes; family Istiophoridae; genus Istiophorus; species Istiophorus platypterus. Next base: position 5,021,355 of record CM029125.1, on the reverse strand, counting down.
CTGTCTCGAGGCTTCATTAATCTTTGCCTTGCCATAATAAGATCAGAAATATATATATATATATATATATATATATATATATATATATAAATAAAAGGGAGGGAGGGAGAAAGAGAGATTCAGTTTGGTAGGACCACCCTCCTCATTCTGACGGGAAGTTGTTAGTTTAACCTGACAGGAAAGAATTTGGGAAACTTGGCAGCAAGCGACGAGGGAAACAGAAAAGCTCCCCTCTCCACATTAACTGTTAATAGACTGACCATTACCATAGTCTTCTCCATTTTCCACCCAATACAAACTGCACTGAAGTATAAAAGAGCCCACCTCTCCTCCATCTCACACGCATGCACACTGCTGTGATATACATTTCCCCCCTCCCTGTCCTGCCTCATTAGTCGTTCTTTGTCTCGACTCTTGAATGCAGTCTGTGTGTTTTTGCCCCCCCCCGGACCGTCTACCTGTATCGGTTACACCTGAGCAGGAAGGTGGAGGGGGTCGGGTTACGGCCTGCAGAATGAGGGCGCCCCTTTTGATGAATGCAGGCCGGGCGGGTGCGGGTACATGCGGAGGAGATGGGGTCAGCGTTGAGATGGGGGCTGACAGAAAAGAAAGGCTTTATTTGTGTCTGGAGTTTGGCTGCTGAGGGTGCTCCAGAATGTACCACCCTGCCTGGGTTGTGTTTCATTAATGCTTGTTTGTGTATGTTTGTATACATGTAAGAGAGAAGCGGGGAGAGTGGCTCATGTATGAATTCAAGAGTTAATGTTTATGTGGGTAATGTATGTTTCCATTTGAATTCGGTGCTTTTGTTTTTCAGTGCTGTTTTATCTGTGTGAGTGCGTTTCAGTCAAAAAAAAAAGTTTGGTTTTAGTGCACCAAGTTTTCTGAAGATGACTCTCTGACCCTCTCCTGTGTGTGTGTGTATGTTTCAGGGGGTAGTGCATGGAAGATGTCTGGAAAGCGAGACTGGACTCCGTGGATGAAAAAGAGAAGGGCTCCAGTGTTGTGTGCTCTGGGTGCAGTGCTACTGTGCTGCCTACAGGGCGGTGCCTCCGTCTCCGGTGAGTAGACAACCTAGATGATGAAAAAACTGGCTCCCTAAATGACGCTCTGCATTTAAAAAGGAAAAAAAAATGTTTCCATTTGTATTCACTCTGTGACTGTTTTTATTTTACATATCACAGTCTCCATCTATGCTCAGCTTATGAATTCCTTTACATTAGTTTTTCCAAACACCTGGTGCAGGATAAATCTTGCCAAGGACAAAATATTCTGGCTCACGGGGGGGACGTGTCTGGCAGCAGCACCAGCAGGGTTTTTTTTGTTTTTTTTAATAAATCTTAAGAAGTCGGTAGTTTGTATAAGCTGTACTTGCCACCGTGGGTCAACTGAAAAAGAAAAGCAGCATTATAAGTGCAGCTGCAACTATTAGTCCATTTAGTGGTTATTTTGATGTTTAATTAATCTCTTTTTTTCAAGCAATGATTTGAAACTTTTGATGCTTCCAGGCTCTAAAAAGTGAGAATTTTCTGCTTTTCTTTGTTTTACACTGTAATATATAGATTTTTTTTTTTCTTTTTGGGTTTTCGAGTTGGTCGGGCAAAAAGACAATTAATGACATCATCTTGTACTCCAGGATATTGATATTGTTCTTTTGTCAGCATTTTCTGATTTTATTTACGGACCAAATGAATAATGAAGACAGTAATGGCTAGAATACTCGATAATGAAAACAACAAAATAGTTTTAGCCACATTGTTTGACATGAAATCAGTGGGAAATGGCTTTATATGCAGGCTTGTATGAAGTAACAAACAATAAAGTTTTAATTTGCCTCTGAATGCTTTGATAATATTTTTTCCAGATGAGGTTCCAGTGTTCACTGAAGAGCCCATGTCCGTGGTGCAGAAGCTGGGAGGCAGCGTGAGCCTCCGCTGCAGCGCCCGGCCCGCCTCCGCCAACATCAGCTGGTGCCTCAACAGTCAGGAGCTTGTGGATGGAGATCTGGGTGTGGTACTGGGGCCCAGTAGCCTGTTCATTCCCACACTCTCCAACCTGACGCTGGGGAGGTACCAGTGTGTGGCCAGCACTGGCGCTGGGGCCCTGGCTAGCGTGCCTGCTAACGTCACCGCTGCCAGTGAGTAGCTACCCACACAAAGCTGCAACAAATAAACAAAAACACACGGGGCCCCTGTTGCCCCCTTTTTGGTTTGTAGTATCCAAAGAACGCCTTTGACTTAATTTTCTTCTAGTAGTGCAGGGGCGGTATTTGTTTCTTCATCAAAACAACACTGTAGACCTTGTACTTTTCCACTGCTTACCTCAGGTCTGAGTCGGATGCTTACCACAGTCCAGCTACAGATTGTGCTTATGGTGGGAGAACTGCCACACGTCACCCATCACTGATATAGCTAGATACTCCGACACTATTTATTCAGTGTACTTAGACAACAGCTGCTGTTAAGCACTATCATATTGATATATTAGAGCTAAAGTGAATTATTCTCCATGCCGACATTTTTATCGCTTTGCTGGTCTGAGTGTGTGGCGTTATATTTGATATGCATCATGGGACTTGAGAGGGGGGCCTGAAGCTGTGTAACCTGAGCTGGAGGAATGGAGGGGACCCAGGGGCTGGGGCCGTGGGCCAGTCAGAGCAGCGAGAGGGGACCATAAGCCGCCGCCCCCCACCTCCACCCCCACCCCCACCTCCATTGGCCCCTCTTCTCCCCACAACACCACATTCCTCTCCACAGGGCCCGACAGCAGGGCTTGCCAGAAATTATGGCCCCGTAATTGGGTAGAGGGCTGTGGGGAATATAAGGGTGATGTGTGTGTACATGTACATGTGAGGGGGTGGACAGAGGATATGGGTGTATGCCTGACTAAAACACACCGTTAGCTAAAGAAAGGGCACAGTTAACTGTATTGTTTTCCATGTTGCGGTGTGATGTATGAGGCTGCCATAGCCGGAGAACCTGGAGGTGTTTTAGGCCAGTCGAGACAAGACCCTTCCACAAGATGAGACGTGATGTCACATTCTCTGTCTCCACGAAGCCCTCCATAACCTCACACACACTAACACACTCACATTTCTCTTCCTTCACACATTTTTCACTCCTCACCCTGTCACTTTCTCTCCCCTTCCCTCCTTTCATTATCTTTCACTCTCCCTCCTCTTTTGTTGACTTCACCCTGTGTTCTTACGAGTCCTTTCATTTCTGCAGAGTGATACTTTGTCAAGCTGTGATTATGAGAGCGTGCGGAGCACATGTACGAAGACGTTAAAAGTTATTGATAGCTCCAATAATGGATGAATCGTGTCGAGATAACCACATGTGGAGCCAGACTGGCCGCCCCGCCTCCGCCAGAAACTTTCCTAATTTAATAATGGTCTCTCCTTGGCCACCCCCAGACTGCCTAAGGAACTGCTCCACGGGGAGTGAGTACGTGCCTGCCTTTCCATGTGAGCCCTCCTAGTTGTGCACACATGTTTTTTGTGATCGGGATAGGTTGATTCCAGACCCTCCGTGCTATCCGACTCTGGCATAAGTTAAAAGCTCTTTGCTTGAATTCTTGTGCAGACAATCACCCTCCCCTTCTTTAGCTGCGGAAAACATAGACGTGTATCTGCAGAATGTGAACGTACAGCACGTTGCACAAACATGTTATAATTCAGATACACACATGCAGGCCTCCTACAGCTACACATAAAGTTGATGAATGCACTGTCTCTCCAGAAATATTTAAGTCGGCCCTGCCAAACAGCCCTGGTGCGGGAGGTCTGCTTCACTTTATGAATACCATCAATCCTCCATCCCTGCATGATACTCACTCAAACTCAAACACACACACACAATCGCGTAGACATACAGAAAATACGCATTCACCCTCGTGTGCATGCACGCACGCACACCTGAGAAGCACACATGCGGGGTTGTTCCTATAAAGAATTTGGGGCTGTAGAGTGGGAAGGGGGGGTTAAAAGGTGTAACTGGAGGAATTTGGGAGAAGTAGGCAGAAGGAGCAAGGTGGGATGGGTAAGTAAGAAAGTAGGGGGGATGGGGGGGGGGGTTGTAAAAACAGCACCTGATTGATTTAGCAAATGGAGCGCCACACGGTCTACTTTTTCCCCCTCTAACTCACACACATACAGCACTTAGCTTGACATGTCCTGGCTGGGATTCTCATCTTTCAGAATAAGAGCTGAAACGGAGTCGGGCATGGAGTTCTGCGTGTGTCTGTGTGTGTGTGTGTGTTTTTGTCTGAGTGTGTGTAGACCCCTGATTTCCCCCTTTTCTGCCTTTGCCCCCCCCCCGGACACGGGGAAAGATTCAGCATGCATGGGGAATAAATCAGTTGCCAGCATTGAAGATGTTTGTTCAGTGCTTTGAGTAAATCACTGTGATATCCCCTGTCAGTAAAAACCCTGGCCTTAACTAAACTTTGCTTATTGAATTAGAGCTGTATACAAAGTCTCATCAGCTGACTGTATATACCAGCAGCTTGGTCTTTGTGCCAAAGTGTGTGGCTGGTCCAAGAAAAACACATCAGTTTAGCACCTCTGGGAAGAATGAAGAGAGGCTGTGTTTGTTAAGAATAAACCAACAAAGGCTGGTAGATGTTTAATTACGTTCCTGGAGAACTTTTATTTATCTTTCATTTCACCGCTGGACTCCTGCATGACAAATTTCTCCAGTTGTTACTTTCTTTTCCCCCTCCTGTGCTGCTCTCTTTCCTTTTTTTTCCTCTTCTCATTTTAGTTTCCTTCTGCTTCAAATCTATAAAATGGCAGCATATTTGTGCTAAGATTTTTGTGGGATTTTGCCCCCCCCCCCAAGCCTCTTAAGAACAGAGTTTTGCCATTTCCTCCCCTAACGCAAACTGGATATCTTTCTCTGAAACTCTATAGGATGGACACCTCTCACCTTTGACCTCTTGGCCAAGCCCCGGGCTGCTCAGGTGGCGGGGGGGGTAGGAGGTCAGAGGTCAGATGAGTGTCTGTGCTGTGCAGACAGTGTGTCTGTGGGACACAGTTGCAGCACATGGTCCAAGTAATCCCTCTCCTCCATTTCCCACAGAGTCTGCACCGGCTCCAGTACCAGCATAATGTTGGACAGGATTAACGACACCCTACTCAAATGTTACAGACACCACTTTTAGGCTTACGGCTTATCCGAAGTGACATGAAGTAACTAAAACAGAAAAATTAGTCAGTGCCTCTATAATTTTTTTTATTTTTTATTTTTTTGTGCCTTTTAGTCAGATCATGTTAAGACAAGCTGTGGGAAAGAAATCGGTAAATGGAGGTAGAAGAGGTTTTTTCTTTCAAAGAGAGCATTCGTAGGAGAAGTTGTGGTTACAACACAATGGGGATAGGATGATGTGAGGGACAAGCAATATTGGAAACAGCGCAGTTATTACAGAGTTTATTATTGCTCTAAATACTGTGGTTTTCTTCTTCCAAAGCTGCGGACTGACTGTATGCATGAGCCGTTAGATGTGATTTACACAGTGTATTAGAATGACGAGAGAGTGCTCAACTGCATGTCAGCGATTGCGACAGCGCTGACTTCTCCCTTGCCTGTGTGTTGTTTTTTTTTTTTCCAGAGCTGCGAGACTTTGAGCCCGACGTCCAGCAGGAGATCGAGGTCGATGAAGGCAACACGGCCGTTATTGAATGTCACCTCCCCGAGAGCCAGCCCAAGGCTCAGGTCCGCTACAGTGTCAAACAGGAGTGGCTGGAGACGTCCAAAGGTACCGAGCCGCTTCACTTCATTAGGATCACCCATAAATATTCCCTGTCCCTCTCCCCACTTCCCTGCTGATTCACATACTATCTTCATAATTTACCGGAATGCTATAATCCTGCTATCGGGCCCATTATAAAGCCAGTGATAAGGGTATTATCTCGAGGATGTTGAAACATGGGAATGCAGTTGTTTATTTTTCAAAGTATTTACTTCTAAGTTGCCTGGCAGAGAAGAAAAGCTCCTCTGGTTTGTGTCTCGTATGCTGATGATGCCTGGGAGCTGTAGGTACTGATATCTGAAGCTGATCTGTGAGGAAATGAATACCACATTGACATGCATTCACCAACTGAGCTTGGTCAGACTCTAGAGCGCCACCTTGTGGCCTCTGCTCACAGTGCAGACATGTCATGGAATGGCACATAGGACTCATGTTACACACAGTGTGTCACAATATGGACTTGATTCTTCCGCGGTTGCTTTGCTTTAGTCATGTCCATGTTTTTTCTTACACATATATTTCCGTCAATATTCCTGCTTCGGAGTTTCAAACTGTCTTTTCTAATTTGCACGTGTAACAGTAAACAACAGTATTGCCAGTTGAGAATTTTGTTTACTGTGAGTCACGTGCACTGTCCTGCACATCTGCTTTCCAGTGCATTTGAATATTTGTCTTCAACCTATCAAAAGCAGTAACTGCCTCTACAGAAGATGCATTTGGCCTTAATTTGCTCATTTATGGGTTTGTGAAGCATTTAGAGCCCACTCTTGACATTAGTCCTTTTTTTTCCTGCAGGGAACTACCTCATCATGCCGTCAGGGAACCTGCAGATAGCCAATGCCACTCAGGACGATGAGGGGCCATATAAATGTGCCGCTTACAACCCCGTCACTCAGGAGGTCAAGACTTCCATCTCTGCCGACCGCCTGCGCATACGCCGTGAGTCACAATCTCCGACGCTCTGATGTTCAGACAGAACAGAAAGTTTTTGTTTTGTCTTTTTGATTCGCATGAAATGTTTGCTGCTTATTTAGTAAGAAAATAAATCTGAAAAAATTTAAGACAAAGATGAGGGTGCTTAGACTCCACATTGTGATTTCAACTCTTTGTACAGTGGATATACTTTCAGCCACAACAGTTTTAAAAGCAATGAAAAGAAACAGAGCTGGATGGGAAAAGATGGAGTGCTTCACATCCCATTAACGTCCTCGACCTGTCTTCATCTTTTCCAGGCTCCACGTCGGAAGCGGCTCGCATCATTTATCCGCCGGCGTCCCGCTCCATCATGGTGACCAAAGGGCAGCGGCTGGTGTTGGAGTGCGTGGCCAGTGGCATCCCTACCCCTCAGGTCACCTGGGCGAAAGATGGGCGGGACCTGCGTTTCCTTAACAACACACGCTTCCTGCTTAGCAACCTGCTGATTGACGCGGTGGGCGAGGGCGACTCGGGGACGTACATTTGCCGGGCGGACAACGGCGTCGGCTCAGCCAGCTCTGCCACTGTGCGCTATGACGTACAGGTGTTTGGTGAGTGAACTATAGTTTTTTGTTTTTATTTTTTTAGCTGTGTGTGTGGTGTGTATGGTGTGTGTGTGCACGCTCAGGTGTTGGTTAACTGCCCCTGGTTTGTTATTTTTGTATCATTTGTTTGTTTTTATAAAATAATTATTCAAAAGCTAATTTGTTATGCACACTCCTGCAACAGCTTGATCAAGGATTTTTTATGGGCAGAGTTTTGACTGTTATGACTTTAATGATTAGACTTGACTTCTGTTTGGCGGACAGAGAAGACGGGGTGTGTGTGTGTGTGTGTGTGTGTGTGTGTGTGTGTTTTTTTTGAGAAGTGTGTACGCCTGGGCATGGTTGTGTTAGAAAGAGTTGGTGGAGACAGAGCTCTTTATTCTGTAGGACAACTTGATTGAGTATGTCTAGGTTATGGATGACTGTTTTTACAGTGATTTTCTCTGTGTGTGTGTGTGTGTGTGTGTGTGTGTGTGTGTGTGTGTGTGTGTGTGTGTGTGTGTTGTAGGTTTGTTTCACTGCAGCTGGCTCTAATTAAACCAGAGAGCTGCTGTAGCTGTAATGGGCTCAGTCTTTTCCCTGATTCACAAGCAGCCAACCATCAACTAGCTGGCACAACTCTGCATAGGCCCCCCGTGATTTACCCTGACACATGTGCTTTTACACATGTGACATTGTCAGAGCTGGAATGATTTAGTGAAAGAAAGTTAATTGACAGCTATTACAAGTATCAACTGATTGTTTAGGTTATTTAACAAGCAAAAATATCAAACATTCATCGGTTTCGGCTGTTTAGAAGTGAGCTTTTTCAGATTTTTCTCAATTTTATGCAAATGTGATTTACATATTTTGGGGTTTTGGACCTCCTCGGTCTGTTTCTGTTTCTGTCTCTGACTCAATTTCTCCGCCGTCTCTTGCAGAGCCTCCCCAGGTGACGGTAGAGCTGCAGCAGCAGGAGGTCCTATATGGTGAGACTGTTCGCTTTACCTGTCAAGCCCGCGGTAAGCCCACCCCGTCAGTGATGTGGCTCCACAACGCCCGGCCCCTCACCCCGTCTCCTCGCCATCGCCTCACCTCCCGGGTGCTGCGCGTCTCCAACGTGGGCCCCCAGGACGACGGACTGTACCAGTGCATGGCCGAGAACGGGGTGGGCAGCTCGCAGGCCTCCGCCCGCCTCATCACAGTATCGACTGGTGAGTCGCCTAGTTTGGTCATTTCTCTTAGATTTAAATCCAATATAATTTTTTTTCACAGCCTTTTAAATATAATTGATTGTGTCCTCATAGGGATTTCATCCAGGGGGAAGTTACCCTCGATCTATCGGCCGCTCAGCCCAGACAAGGTGCTGAGAGAGCAGCCGCCTGTGAGACCTGGGGCTACAGGGGCCATGTTGCCTCTAGATTGCTCCGAGCTGCCAGGACAGATCCTTCCTGCTGAGGCCCCCATCATCCTCAGCCAGCCACGCACAGGCAAAGCCGACTACTACGAACTCACCTGGAGGCCGCGGCATGAGCGGGGAACCCCTATCCTGGAGTACATGGTCAAATACAGAAAGGTACGGCAGGGGGCGTATTCTCAGACTAAATTAAATGCTGTGTCAGCCTCTTCATACTTAAACCTGTACAATCCCGTTGTAACTAACTTCGGCCTCCGTCTCTCTCATCAGGTGGGCGACCCTCTAGCAGAGTGGACCCCCAGCAGTATCTCGGGCTCCCTCCATAAGCTGACTCTGGCCAAGCTGCAGCCGGACAGCCTGTACGAGGTGGAGATGGCTGCCAAGAACTGTGCGGGTTTGGGACAGCCTGCTATGATGACCTTCAGGACCGGCAAAAGTAAGACACCGTCAGATCAGTCAGAAGAGTGTGGGGCGATGTCATTTTGATATTTATGTGTTATTTTTCCTACCTTTTTATTTAAGAATGCTTGGTTATGTTCTGTATTTTTTTATGGCCAACACATACCAATAAAAGACCAAAATTAACAATTAATTGATCCTACTTACAACTATTGCCTGTGTATCCAAAGCTTGAAATATCTTATTCCCCCGTTCAAAAAAGGATCCATCATTGCCCAAAAGTTCACAGACACTTTCCTTTGTTATGATGTACGGGGCTCACTTGTGGTTTATATACACCCTCCTGCAGCTGTAAAAACTCATTAGTGCACCAAATGTGTATTAATCCGCGGCTCAAATATTCCCCAACAGATGTGCTGTTAAATCCTGTTTAAGTAAGGTTTGATTAAAAACTATACTGCGCCCAGCTGTTTTAGGAAATATTTTAGCCTTTGTTCAAAATTGAAGGGGGATTTTCACAAGGCATTTTTAAGGAACGAACAAATGGGCCTGAGGCCGAGTGCCACAGTCAGTCGTAAAGTATTGGGAAAAAAAGGGGTTTTGGTTCCCTCACGGCAGCTGTTGACAGAATCAAAAATAAGGAATCTCACCAGGACTCAGGTCGATTTTCTCTCTTTCAACTCTGATGCGACTGCTGATGTTCTGCCGTCTGCAGGTCGGAAAGGTCCAGGAGGGCAAAACGATCCACCGAAAACTCCGGCTGTTCCTTCGCCAAGCCTCTCTCGTGAGTATCCTGTAGCTGCTCTCTGCCCCTGTGAGCAATTCTTCTGATTAACAATACTAACATTAACAATCACTTTTGCTGCGATAACTTTAACTAGTTACTGTTACTGTACTAACCATTTTCCTTTTGACTAACATGGAAATCTCAATTTCTCCTTCCTCTCTGTCACTGAAGGATGAGCTCTCAGTAAGTTGAATGTCGTGTTTTGTTTTGTTTTTTGGGTTCACTGGTATAATTACAGAACGCTGTCAGTGACTTTATGTCTGTTGCCGTCCTCCGCTGACACCACTTCCCTCTTCTCCTGCAGCTCCCGAGGCACCCGACAAGCCAACGGTCTCCACGGCAACGGAAACGTCGGCCTACGTGACTTGGATTCCTCGTGGTAACCGCGGCTTCCCCATCCAGTCGTTTCGGGTAGAGTACAAGAAGGTGAAGAAGGCCGGAGAGGACTGGGTGACGGCGGTGGAAAACATCCCCCCGTCGCGGCTCTCTGTGGAGATCACGGGCCTGGAGAAAGGTCGGACGGCTTCACGTGCTCTTGAAACAGTGTTATTATTCACGGCAGTTTGTTCTAACTTTGTGAGGCTGGGTGGTTTGGGGGGGGGGTAATAGGATGTGGTACCATATGATGTCCTGCATAATTATATTCCCAGAGCCCCGTAAATTCATCAGCATAATGAGCGTTTTTAGAGTCATTGCAGTAATTGCTGCCATCAATCAAAACCATAACCGAATTGCAATCAACATCACGTTTGCCCCAAAAAGGAAAACATGAAGTAATGGGAAAACAAATATCATTAGTCATAGCATAATATAGAGCTCCATTCATTGGCAGCTTGTAAACCCTTGAGACAGATTAGCAACGGTTATCCATCTCCCCATAGGTACGTCCTATAAGTTTCGTGTGGTGGCGGTGAATGTAATCGGTTCCAGTCCTCCCAGTGCTCCTTCGAAGGCCTACACTGTGGTGGGTGGGAGAACCCACGAGCGCCCCGTCGATGGACCCTACATCACCTACAACGAAGCCATCAATGAGACTACCATCATTCTCAAATGGACGGTGAGTCACCAGAGAAGGAAAAAAAATCCCCAATGTGTGTTCCCGTCTGCGATGACTCAGGGTAGATGAAGCTTTTTTGGAGACTTATTTAAAGTTCTTTGTGAAAGTAACATGATTTATTTCCCTCCCAACAGTACACTCCCGTAAACAACACGCCCATCTACGGTTTCTACATCTACTACCGGCCAACAGACAGCGATAATGACAGTGACTACAAGAAGGATGTGGTGGAGGGAGACAGATACTGGCACTCAATCACTGACCTACAGCCCGAGACCGCCTACGACATCAAGATGCAGAGCTTCAATGAGAAGGGAGAGAGTGAATTTGGCAACGTAGTGATCCTCGAAACGAAAGGTGAGGTCATTTTCGGGGAAGTTTGGCTGATTTAGATGCATTTAGAGGCTAGTGTGGGCCTAGCGAGTCCAGGATTGCGAGTCTGAGCTTTGTAGTAATGTTTTCTTTTTTCTTTTTTTTTCCTTCCCCCTACTTTTTATCTCCTCAGCTCGTCCTAATCTCCCGCGGCCTGCTCCGTCACAGACCCCAGATCCCCGGTATGAGCTCCCCAGCGGACTAGTGCCTCGGACCAGCGACCTCCCCTACCTCATAGTTGGCATCGTCCTGGGAGCTTTCGTCTTCATCATTGTCGCCTTCATTCCCTTCTGCCTCTGGAGGGCTTGGGCCAAACAGAGTGAGTTCGCGTCGCAGTTCCTCGTGTCGTCGCGAGAATCAAGTCTTAATTAAGTCTTAATCGTCTTTTTTGCTGCTTATTTCAGAGCAAACGTCCGACTTGTGTTTCCCTGCTGTGGCCACCCCAGTGTCTTCATGCCAGTACACCATGGTTCCCCTTCAGGGACTTGCCCTGGTTGGCCACTGCCCACTGGACGCCCACATGACCGCTCCACATGGCGTCTGCCCCGCTAATGGAGAATACACTCCAAATGGCAAACCTCACCACCCAGCACACTGCCTGCCAGGGCTGCGGCAGGTAAAAAAAAAGAAAAAACAATTAATATGGGCAACAACTGTTAACTTTTTTTATATTTGTCTTGATTGTATGATGTATATGCTCCGTGCTTTGCAGGATGAGGTGGATTGTGAAATGGAGTGTGACACTTTGTTGCCACAGACGGTGTCAAATGGACATCTGCCTGTCTACCACTACTCCACCAGGTACGTTTACACACAAAACTCATACCTGAATGTACTGGAGAGACATTATCAAATAATTCCTGAATAACTGACTGACTGGAAATTAAAAAAAAAACAAATACTCAAGGTAGAAGAAACAGGAAATCTTTCAAATTATGTCTCAAGATTTTATCGATCTGTATTCAGTTGAGTTTCATATTGATTTGTAAAAATATACAAAAGCCAAGTCATAAAAAAAAGCTATTTGAAAATGTCACCTGGGACTATATGGAAAATTGTACTTTTCACTATTTTGACATTTTATGAACTGATGGACAATAATCAGAGATTGCAGCAATTATTTAAACTGTTCTTTTTTTCCCTCTCATCTTCCTTAGTGGTTCAAATCTACATAAACAGACTTGCTGTTCTCCTGATGACTCCACTCTTCAGCTCCTCGATTCCTCCCATCAGCACCTCAGTTCACTGGAGCCTGGAGGTGATGGAGGCTTCTGTGGCGGAAGTGAAGCGGAGGACGACATCACTCAAAGTACTAGCGGATTCTTTGATTAAATCCTGCTGAGCCGAAGCGAACCAATAGTTCCTCCTTTTAATTAATAAAAAAAATACTAAATTAAAAAAAAAAAAAAATTGGAAACTAGTTTTTCTCTGTGATGATTACAAAATGCTGAAATTTAGATTCCCAATATCTAGGTCTCTATTATTAAAGGTTTGGCTTTAAATATGAAATAATTAAGTAATTTAATGTATTTCTATACGCTGATGAATATATGGTTAAAAGATGTGAAAAAGCTTGCAAGTGGAGCATGAGTTGAAATTATTTATTCACACGTCCTGACTCAAGTTGAGGCTTTTATTTTGGCCAAGACGCAACATTCGACAATTTGTCTTTCACTTTTAAAACCTTAGAATTTTCATCCTTTAAACACTTAAAGCTGATTTTCTTTTTTTTTTTTTTAATGTTTTTCTCACCATTGCTCTTTAACTCTTTCTCTCTGCAGAGTCAGCATCTTTCCCTCTTTTATCTCTAGAGGATGAAGGGATTTTCACCACATCCTCATCCACGGCAACAACACCGCAGTCCCAAGATACTACGATACAGGAAGTGAACATCCTCCCGCATGAAGTGTCCCCCGAGGACGAAGGGAGGAACAACGCAACAGATGCATAGAAGACTGTCAAACAAAAAGAAGAAAACAAGAGAAAATATTTATTTTTGTATCACAGATATTTATATATTTATGCTTTTGTACATAAGTGTATGATTATACTGTATATAAGGTTATTTTCATATTGAAAAAGACTCTATTCATACAAGCCCCTCTCGCTATGTCCCTCATGGACAAAGGGAGTACACCACGGTGTGATGCTGAACTCTGTCTGCGTTTCCTGAGGAGGGAAATAAGTTTCAGACGTTATTCCTCATGTGAAGACCATCAGGGACTTCCTCTCAGTTCAGCACTTCGTGCCTAAACGCTCCTCACGCCTCGTGCCATTCCTCGTCGACCTCCATCCTTAATGTTTGGACCTTAGGTACTTAGCTTTACGTACAACAGAAACAAAGGGACCATTCGAAACCAGTCCGATGCTGTAATTGTGAGGTGCTTCTTTGCTGTTGCTTTATTAAGTTTTTCCAAGATACAACTGTCCGTCTTGTCGTTTTGTATAGCAGTAACACAAATGTATTATGCATTGTTCATCTTTAACAAACTATTAACAAGTGTATGCAACATAAATCATTCTGTTTCAGTAGTGTACAAGAGATTATATATTGTATAGTTATTTATTTTTTTGATTTTATGTTATTTTTTTAAATCACTGAATGGGAGAGATTCTGGAAAAATATCTTTTTAACTCAGTCACTGATAAGCTGAACTTTATACTGCAACCATTTGTGTTTACTCATTCATTTGCTGGTTACCAAATGACAGCCAGTTGAGGGCGCTGTGACAGTGTGTGTCAGTATTATTCCTCCCTCACAGGTCGGTGCATAAGTATTAGTCTTTGCCAGAGACATCTGCAATCATAAATGAAGGAGACCCCGAATCTACACTCCCCTTTTTAAGTACGGCCGTTTTGTGGTTGTACACGCTGGAGCACTATTGCATGTAAATAAAAGCTTATGAAACTGATCCGTGTGTCTGGTGCATCTTTTCCGTCTCGGGACATTTGCGTGTGGAAACCCATTCTAAGTCTGCACATGGCTCCTTAGCACATTTTTAAAAGTGAAAAATAATTTACTGTGTGATTTCCTTTCCATAGATGTGGGCAACTTATATTAAAATCCACTCTTACTGGAGTAAAGACCACGACCACAACTGAGCGTCATTGTTTCTCCAACTTCTGGAGTTTGTATCACCCTCAGAGCGAGGAAAATGTTAGTCACTGATTTTTAAGTGCCTCCTGCTGGACCATGACTATAATAGGAAACACACACAGACAATTCTCCAGTTGGCAGCAAATACAAAGGTCTTCTTATAAACTTTATTAATCAATTTTGTATTTACAAATACATACATAATCTAACAATTCTGATATGAAACATTGGTATTTACAAAATAGCTCTTGGAAAAAACAGATTCTGTACAATACAACCTGATATAAGTTAGTAAATTACATTGGTAGGTAACTGTGCAGTAGGTTTCTTTATGAGCCAGAATACACTGAATTCAAGTTCTAAACCTAAATTTGATTTTATTTTACTACCAAACAGTCGGTTTAACCAACACTTCAAACAAAGTGTTAAAGGACCATGTCCCCATAAAATCAAAATTATTTTTGAAATATCACAAATTATAACTAACATCATACATACTAACGCCAAAGGGAGCATACCTTTGACTGAAATGGTTTGAACATGTAAACAACAACAAACACCACCAGATGGGTGCGATGTGTCATATCGACCTAGAAAATGTTCATCTGGTGCTTTACCACCACTTTCTGAATCTGCTGATAATTTTAAGAAGAACAGCACGTCTCAAAACAGAAAACTAAACTCTTCCCTCCAGAACCCCAGTTCGTCACCATGCAGCAGGAGCGCTCACACGGCCGAGCTGCCGTCATGGCCCAGGATATGGCTGATGTTGTGGGCGGGACGGTTGGGCTGCTTGCCTGAGTCGGCAGCAGAGGTGTTGGAGAGAGACAGCAGGGGAGACATGGGCATGGCCGAGCCGTCGGTGGGCATGCCGGTGGCGATCTCAGGGAACAGGGAGGTGAGGCTGAAGTTGGATATGTGAGGCGTGATTCCGGACGAGTTGGCAATGGGCATTGGGGGCATATCTGGGAGCAAGGGGAAGCTGGCCTGGCCAAAACCCACGGGGCGAGGTGGGGAAAGGATGGAACCAAAGCGATTATTTAGTGGAGGAGCGCTGCCTTTGTCGGCACTTGGGCTGGTAAACATTTGGTTGGGAAAATACTGAAGGGTGACATCGCTGGGAAGACTGGGGTGGGCTGCTGGAGAATAGGAAGGATAGAAGGAGGGTAAAGTGTTCTGGGGCTCTACAGGCAGTAGGGAGGGCGTACGGGAGGCATTGGGCTGGCTGACTGGAGGGATGAACGTAGAGTTAGCATTGATGGGAGGTGGAGGATTCATCCCTCCCTCAGGAATGAAGGGGAAACCAAAGTTCTGGGTTATGTGTTGGTCAGGAACCAGGTTGTTTTCGCTAGGAACCTGAGCACTATCTGCCATAAAGCGAACGATAGTGCTGCGACGCGCCTCTCCTCCAGACTGTGGCCGGCTCAGCAGCACCCCTCCACCAGAGGGCAGAGGGAGGTGGCCCTCGGGCTCAAAGGGGTTACTTGGTCTCAGAGCTCCTGATCGAGGCCGGTCACCAGGCCTCAGCTTGGTGGGCTGAGTGTCCCGGGTGATGTGGCGAGAGTGCTGGCTAACGGCAGTGGGCTGTCGGGAGGGGGCCGAGGACCGGCCTGGCTCAGAGCTGCTGTGTGGGGTTGGAGGGTGGGGGAGACCTGCTCGCACACCTGGGCCTCCATGCATGTTACTGCTGACCTGAGAAATATGGCCTTTGTTGCCCTCTCCAAGTCGCATAGCAGGAGCCTTCTGCGTCTGGGGCACACTGGGGCTGGATGCCTTGGCTTGTATGTCTCCCGAAGAGCTTCCAGGCACACAGCTGTACTCCATACTGACCGGGGGACAACACTGCACTGCTCGCTGGTGGTTGCTCTGCTCAGGAATGTGGGGGGAGAGGAGGCTTTGCATGAAATTCTGGTGACAGCCTTCCTGCTCCCGGGACAGAGTTGGTCCAACCTGTACTCCTTGTGAGCCAGGGTGAGCTCCGCTGTAGCTGCCCCGGTTCCTGCCATCTCCTGGAGGGCCGACATTCATCCTGAACCCTCCCTGCTGCTGCCCCTGAGGGCCCCTCTGAGACGGAGGCACCGACTTAGGTGCCATGTCGCTCCCACGAGACACCTGGGCCTCAAAACCACTTAGTTGATGTGTTCCTCCCCCGCCACCCATGGCTTTGAAGGGTGGACACTCTGAGACCCGCTGAACATCAGCGGACCCTGGATGATCCGACGGCAGGCGGGACTGTGGGTTGTGTGCAATGTTGGCCTTCCCTCGTGACGTGTCCAGGTAACCGCGGAGGTCTGGCTGCTCCTGTGCGGCACTGTGACCAGGCTGAAGGTGAAGACCCATGCGTTGCTGCTGATCACCGCTGGTGGAGCTTTTGCCGATGAGGGCCTCCGCAGAGTAATTGGAAACACGGTGGCGTTCCTGGCGTGACGGAGCGCAGGCCAGGTCAGATGACCGGGACACAGGGTTGCTGGGAGGAGAGATGAGCTGCTGCTCCAGTGTCCTAGAGCTCATCATCCTCTGCATAGCGTTATGATCCTGACCAGGCTGAGAGACCAAGAGAAAATATAAATATAATTAACCTGTGCTATTGACTGTGCTACTGTAAAACAATGACAGCAATAAAGCCGGATATTGTGTAAAAAAATGTATAAATGAAGCCGGTTATAGCCACTGACAGCTAATGTCTGATATGGTTCCAAGTGTGAATGAAAATTAATTGATTATCCAATTTGTAACTCCTGATTTTTCTTTTGATTAGCTGGTTCCATGATTAGTTGTTTGTC
Organism: Istiophorus platypterus; assembly: GCA_016859345.1. Taxonomy (NCBI): domain Eukaryota; kingdom Metazoa; phylum Chordata; class Actinopteri; order Istiophoriformes; family Istiophoridae; genus Istiophorus; species Istiophorus platypterus. The sequence goes on along the minus strand of CM029125.1, from coordinate 5,004,193 downwards.
AAATGTATAAAATAATATTTATTCATAGCACTGAAAATGCCACTTAAAAAAAAAAGGTACAAAGATCACACCAAATACAACAGGAAACAGTCACTCTGTTTCCAGTCTTACTAAATCATAGTACCCCACTGTCGACAATGTGACAGTACCAACCTTGAGGTGTTCCTGCTGAGCCAGGTGGCTGCTGTGGTGGGCCCTGGATCCTGCTGCCTGGCCTTCACAGCTCTTCTCCTGGTGTCTAAAGTGCTGCTGCTGCTGCTGGATCTGCTGCTGTAGATGCTGCTGGTGTCTGGAGTGGGAGCTCTGCTGCTGCTGCAACTGCTGCTGCTGCTGTTGGTGTTGTTGATGCTGCGTCTGGGGTTGCTGCTGATGCGTTTGCTGTTGGTGCTGCTGGGGATGAGACTGTTGGTGCTGTGTTTGCTGTTGATGCTGTTGCGACTGTTGTTGTGACTGGTGTGGATGCTGCTGGGACTGCTGCTGCTGCTGTGTGTGCTGTTGATGCTGCGTCTGTTGTTGCTGATGCGAGTGCTGCTGTTGCTGCTGAACTCCAGACTTTTCCAGGTGATGCTGTTTCTGTTGCAGGCCAGCAGGTGAACCAGTCTGACTACCTCTGACAAGTCCCCGCTTCTTCTGGACATGCTGCTGCTGCTCTTGTTGTTGTTGTTGTTGCTGTTGTTGCTGCTGCTGCTGCTGCTGCTGTTGCTGCAGCGCCCTCTGGTGTAGCGAGTGGCGCTGTGTAGGGTCAGGTTGTGTCAAGTGGTGCTGCAAATGATACAGATGGTGTCGCTGTTGCTCTTGCTGCTGCTGTTTCATGTAAAGGTTCCCTCCCAGGTGCTGACCAGGCTGGGTTGCAGCATGCTGTGGATGACTCTGGGGCAGATGAAGGACCCCCGGCTGGTTCTGCTCAGGGGGCCCTTGAGGAGGGCAGTGGCCATCTGTGGGCCGAACAACTGGGCTCATGAAAGAGTTTGTGGAGAAGAGGGGCCCTCCGTTGTCTGAGTTAATCCTAGTCATGACGGCTGAGGAGGTGGGCAACAGCTGCCCCACCATCATCTGGCTGTGATCTGGTACTTTCACATCCATGTGGCTAACCGGGGTAGCTGGCGGAGGACAAGGCTTGGGTCGTTTTCCAGTGTTAAGCATCACCGCCTCCTGGGCCTGCCGCTTGGAGATGATCTTCACTTGTCGCTCAACCACACCAACTCCAGCCTGAGCCCTCATTAACGCAGTCTTTAAGGGGTTGTAATCATTCGGCTGGGCCGCACCAGGGCAGGGTGAGAGGGCATTGTTTGAAGGTTGGGATATGTGGGCCGAGGTCCCCACAGGGGAGGGAACTGAGCCCTGCTGGCCAGCCAGACTGGGAGAGCCCGGGTAGGGCTGCTGACTGGAGCTGGATCTTATTAGGTTGTTGACACTGAGGCTAGCCACCGTCCCACTCTGGGATGAACTCTGGGACTGGACCTGGGGGAGGGACTGTGACTGAGTGTATGAGATGTTTTGTGGATGCCTGCCTCCATTCGGCCCACCGACAGACCCCTCCCCAACTGGTCCTCTGACAGACACCTGGACGGCAGGTTTACCCGTTACTGTATCCATGGGCTTAGTCATTTTAGCCTGCTGTCCAGTTGAACCCCTTTCCTTACTGGACACAGGTGGGGTTTTTGGGGGCTCCCAGGGGGCTGAGGTAGGGTTTGTTGAAGCAGTGTTGTCCCCAGAACAGCCTCCTATCCTCCTCCCAGGGCAGTCCTGTTCAAGCATGGCCAAGGCCAGCATCTCTGCCTGCTCAGACATGAATGTTAATGTTCCAAAGGAGCCAGACGATGCACTTATACTATGGCCCTGAGGAAGCATGGATGCCACAGAGAAGCCCCTGCCTCCCCCAGCCCCCGTAGACATGGGAGAATCTGTCTGTCTGCTAGAGGTCATAGGGTGCTCCAAAGATTGATCGTCAAGATTGGTGTACACCTGGGCAAAGTCCTTTCTAGAGGGAGGGTCAGAAGCGGCTGACACCAAGCCATCTTTCTCTGCACTTATGGCCTGTCCCTCTTCCTGAGCCTCTCTGTCTCTTCTAGGGGCCTGGGGTGGTTTGACTTCAGTGGAATGACAGGGGGTGGGGGTGGATATGTTTATCTCAGTCTGCTGTGAAGTCGTTCTACTAGCACTGACCCTTTTCCTAAACTCCGAGCTCATTGAAGAGGCTGGAACTGAGCTGTGGGCTGCAGAAAAAGTTGGAGCAGGTGATGAGAGTGCCTCTGTTATGGACACAGAGGATGAAGTGGTTGGCTGAGACTGAGCTTTATTACAGGGAAGTGGACCTTGGGTATTTGATCCCTGGAGACGACATACTGAAGTTGTTTGGGTGGCTGGATTTAAAGATACAGTTGTTGTTGTGATACTGGTGGTGGACGCTGGAGTCAAAGATGCAGTAGAAACAGTGGTGGAAGTGAACCCGTTCTCAGTGGCACCTGCAGAACTGACCACAGATCTGTTCTGTCTAGTAACCGTGTTGGTGGCAGCTGACTTACCTAGTGTTGTGCTAGCTGTTGTACTAGTGGATGTTGGCTGTTTAACCTCTGGAACTGAGACTTTGGTCACAGCTGAGTTGTTGCCAGTAACTACAGCTGGTTTGCTCTCAAAGACCATAGCTGCACTAACTGCTGGCTTCACTGATGTGGCACTGACAGTTGTTACCGTAGCTGACATACTACCAGTGTTAGTATGACTGAATATAGCATCACTCTGAGATGCACTGACAGACATTTTGCTCTGTGAATGGGTTTGACCAATAAGAGCCATCTCACCAGATGTACTACTAGTGATCATTTTCTTTGTGTTTTGTGTAGAAGTAACATCTCCAATGGCGTCACTGCTGTCTGTAATTGTGACAGTTGTTGTACAAGTGGGAGGAACGTCCGTGATTTTTACAGCTGAGGACTGTAAAACTTGAGCCACTGTAACTTGAACTGTCTGACCCTCTCCTGCAACAGCCACAGGCTTGGATGAAACAGCAACAGCAGGCTGAACTGGACTGAGCTCTTTTTTCTTGATGGGTTTAGTCCTTTTAGCAGTTGTTCTTTTTGTATTCAAAGTGGTACGAGGCCTCTTTCCTGAGGGCTTAGAGGCATTAACCACCAGCCCTGATGTAACTTGGTTCAAACAAGGGACAGGCAACTGCCGGACCGGTAGAGCAAGTGTTGTTCCAGAGACAGATGCTGGAGCAGCAGGCTGCTGCTGCTGCTGCTGCTGCTGCTGCTGCTGCTGCTGTTGCTGTTGCTGCTGTTGCTGCTGTTGCTGCTGTTGCTGCTGTTGCTGCTGCTTCTGTTGGACTGCTGATAATGGAGCAGGTGGAGGCTGACCATTATTCTGGCCAGAAATGGAAAGTGGAAGGCCCTGAGAGATGCTCTGGTTGAGACTGCTGAGGGCCCCTAAACTGTTGAGGGCAACATTAGTAGTTGGTTCCTCAGTGGTGGTGGGCTGGACCAGTTGGAGAGTAGTACTCTGGCCGCCCTGGGAGCTTACTTTGTCAGAGGTCTTCATGGGCTGCAAGGCAAACACCTGGCCATTCACAGTGATTGTCTGCGGGGTTGGAGGAACTGGTGGAGAAGAGGATGCCTGGGTGACCTGTAGGGGCTGGTTCACCTGAGGGTGAACAGGGCGTGGAAGGATGTGCACCAGCTGCTTCCCCCCAACACTCTGTAAGGATGCAGCAGACGTTGAACTGCTGGGTGTAGATATTTGAGTAGAAACAGTGGGCACTGCTGTGGGCACTGCAGCAGGTAAGATGCCAACCTGAGGATTCTGAGGGGCAGGTGCAGCCTGATTGGGTGCCTGGATGATTACAATATGCTGGCAGGGAGTCTGATTGGTTATTTCCTCCCTTACGACCGACTGCGTCGGGCAGGAACTTGCTTGCTGCAGGATGACCACACTTGGGTTGTTAGTGTTCTGTGGCGCTGTTACACCTGAGGCCGCTGCTCCGGTCGGGTTGACCTGCAGGACCTGCATGGTCTGAAGAAGTGGCAACACGGTGGCCTGTGGCTGGGGCACAAGGGCTGGCTGAGGGAGGGGCTGAGGCTGAGGGATTAGGGCTGCTGGAGGATTGGGAAGCAATGATGCTGGTTGGAGTACAGCAGGCTGGGGCTGCGACACAACAGCATGGTGGGCCACCACAGTCGGCTGAGGTACTATGGCCGATTGGGGGAGAACAGCACACTGAGGTTGGGGGGCTAGGACAGGCTGAGGCTGTGCCTGGTTTAGGATTGCTTGCCGCAGCTGGGGTGGTCTCTGAAAGGGCTGCGCTTGAATATGGGCTGTAATGGGTGCTTGTTGTACAGGGACATTTGGTTGCATCTGGATTTGAATGGGTTGCACAGAGGGTTTGTTGCCCACTGGACACAGAGTCACCTGCTGGACAGCCTGGGCATTGTTGCTGACCTCTGGCGTGGGAAGACTCTGGCAGACTGGCTGTACTGTGTTCCCTGCCATCTGGAGTGTTGTCCAGGTAGTCTGGGTGCTGCCTGCTGCCCCTGCCCTAAGAAGGGCTTGGCTGTTAGGGATAGCAGTGTAACTTACAGTTCTGATGCCAGTGTCCTGTGTGACCCAAGAGGAAACCTCTGAGGCTGTTGCTCTGGTTACAGTTTGGGTAAATGTGGGGAGAGTGGACACAGGCGGAGCTGGGCTTTCGGTAGGGAGCGGTGAGGCTGAAGTGGCTGCTATTGTGAGGTTCTGGGTTGGGGCAGCAGGTTGCGGTTGCTGAGGAAGGGCTGTGGTGGCTGTAGGGATCTGGAGGGTGATGTAAGAAACAGAGGGTGGCAGGGTGGTGGCTGCAGCCGGTGTCTCGACCACACACTGCTCTACAACTCTCAGGCCTGGCGTTGACTGGATGGGTGTGACGTTCGACCCAGGGAGAAGTGCAGGGGTTGAAGAGGAGGTATTAACTTGCAGCAGGGCTCCATTAACTCTCAATCTGCCACTAACCTCGGATGGTGACTGGAGAATTAAGGTTTCTGAAGGCTGTTTCCCTGGGCTAGTCTCCTTCCCGGCCGGGCACATCACATTGCCATTGGAATAGACGATGATCCCCTTTGGGAGTTGGTGAGTAGGGGTCACCTTGGCTACCTTGGCACAGCGCTGTTTGCCCTTCCAGTGAATAGTGGGATCCTCTAGAAGGTTAATGTCATGGGCTTTGAGGAGCTCAATGTAGTGAGCACTCTCCTTCCTGAGCTCCTCCAACTGACGCCGCAGCCGACGGATCTCCTCCGCTGCATAGAGGCCAAGCATGAATAATTAATCATGTCCTTTCTTATACTTTGATTCCAAACACACACACACACACACACACACACACACACACACACACTGTATAATCCCACTTTCATTCTTTCAAGTATAATTAAACTAAAAAAAAAATTATATATATATATATATATATATATATATATGTTTACAATTGTTAAACTTTACCTTGGACCTTATCTCCTCCCTCCAGCAGCATTGTATCATTTTGTTTCTTTAGTTCAGTGATGTAGCGAAAAGCCTGGTCCAAGATCATGTTCTTGCTCTACAGATTAGGGGGTGAAGAAGGGATGTTAAAACATGCCACAAAACAGTTAACTGGCCTATACAGACACTAATTTGACCATAACATGTTGCTGATGAGGAGAAACAATAACAGCAATTTGTCTCTTACCTGTTTGAGTGCCTGGGAACAGGGCAGAAGATTACCAATGCGGTTAATCCCAGCATTAATCTTCTCTTTTCTGTGTCTCTCAACTAAATGAAGAAGAGGACAAATTTAATGGACAGTCATGTACAAAATTGTTTCAAGTTATATTAATAGCTAACCTAAACCCATTGGTGAGGTTTGGACAGAAAAATGGACCGGAAATACTATTCTACCTGCATTGTGAGATTCTTTGTTTTTCTTCTTTCTGCAAAAAAACAAACAAAAAAAACAACAAAAACACAAACAATTAACGAGTTTGCATTTTTATTAGATCTTATTATAATCAAGCAATACTTATAATTCGAGTTAAAACGACATTAGAGAACAGATATGGCAAACATCCTTACTTGGGTTTACGACCAGGTGTCTGAGTTTCAGTCATCTCTGGCATCCTGACCTAACAGTTGCCTGTGTAAGGTACCAGTAAACACATTTAGCACCTGGACCTTAAATCCCTTCCGTACCCGTCCTGCAATGAAAACAAATCGGATAGATAGACCGGAGTATGAATCATAAAAAATCATAAAAAGGCACGATGGCACCAGGCAACAGGATAACAACAGGATAACAAGGAAAATCATTTAGATGCAATTAGCCAGCAGTCATGTTATCGTATGGTTCGATACAACGGTGCATAATAAACAGGCAAAAGACCTTGTTAGGCTACACTGAGCTTGTACTACAACTACTAGATGCTAATAAGATGGTGTAGATTAACCTAGCTTTAGAGCTAACCTAGACTCATTTACCAGCGTATTACATCATAACTACGATCTGTTTGACGAAAGGCAACAGTTCTGGCGATGTTTAAATAATTATCCCGTCACCAGCAGGAACCAGCAAGAAACTAGCAATCTGAGCAGTTACCCATTCAGCTAGCTTTCTGTTAGCCGACTGGCTAATGACTAGCTTCTGCCTATCGCTACCGACGTAATTATTAAGAAAATCAATGGCGGGTTTCTTCGCGTCCCTGCTGATAAAAAGCTGCTGACAGCGGGCAGTCCACTAACCTCCAGCCTCGGCATTTTGGAGACTGTCTGCCTCTGCGAGAACTTTGAGTTTGGATGCTAACTGTTAGCTTGGCAAAGCATTCCACTCAACTCATCTCTCAAAACAATCCAGAGACACCTAACCTTGTGCGGACGGAGGAGGGATCTGGGGGAGGTGACAGCCAATAGCATTTCAGACGAAGGAGGCTTCAGCCAATCACGACGCGTACAAGGGCATCCAGGGGTGAGTTCACAGCGAACGAGCCCCAGAATTTTCTGCTGTACATCTTTCTGTACAGTAAATATATTTTTTAATGGTTTTCTAAACCATTTTTATGCGTATTTAGCAAAGAATTCACTACATAAATGGAAAAGATTAAGACAATTAGCAACTCATTTACTGCAAATAGTAATTCCTTTATTTAGACGTTAAAAAGTCTTACAATATAGAGCTCCAGAAAAGATAAAATTCTTCAAAGAAAGGAAAAACATGCTTATACTACAGTGGAGAGGACACAACTTTCCTTGCATGCAGAGGGGTCAGAGCTTCCTCTGGGTAATAGACTGCTTAAGAGACCATACCAAAACGTCCAAACTATCAGATTAGCCCAAAACCAAGTGACGGTGTGTGTGTTACAACAGAGAAGAAGGAAGTTTGAGAAAACCATTTCTGCAAGGTGGCGACGTAAGGTGCCAAAGGTGTTAAAGGTAAAGACATCTGAAAACACTCCCATGTGTTTAGAGACGCCCTCCCTCATTCACCTTCATTTTACCACTGAAAATAATGCCCAAATCCAATCCGAAAAGCCAATCTGTTGTTATTCAGACACCCCTCAAAAGACTTTGAGATGGCTTATCTCAGAAACACATTCAATAAAATGATATTTTGTTTCTCTCATTTCTTAATGTTTTCGCTCTTAGCAGTACACCCAGGAGAACCTCTGAACCATTTGCCTTCTTGATGTAAAAAATAAAAATAACAGTTGAAGGGGAATTAAATTAACAAGCTGGAAAATAAAGTTATTCAGAAAGTATGAGTGGTGACCACGTCTTCCCACCACCTCAAAACCGTTCAGCCTTCCTTGCGCCCGCACTGAGGGGATACATTTCTGCTTTTCCCCTCTGGACATGACATAGCAACAAACTGGTTAGACTCATTTCCCATGAATTCCAGGGTTCAGGTGACGAGGGAGTAGAGTTGTGACTGTTCCATGCAACAACTCAAAGCATCACTCCAAGCTGACCAGCTGGGATTTTGCGTGTCACTGATGGTCTTTCCAAACACTTTTACAGCTCCAAACCAACTGTTTTCTTTTGATCAACTGTATAGATATGTCCCCATTAACTTTAATAACCGCATAAAAACAACTCAAACACAAACAGTATGATTTGCAAACACCACACCCTCCCCCTCAACCAAGTCTAAAACTGTCTGAAGTTGGCAACATTGTCAATAGGAGCACTTGTGGATACTGAGCTTTTTGTCATGTTCAATTATCTGCATGAGGAAAGGGGAGCAATAAAATATGCAAAACTCAACTTTGCAAAATAAATGCAGCAATTTTTGTAATTTAAATTTGTTTTCTCTTTTTAGCGTCCTTTGAAGAAAGTGTTGAATGTGTCGACCCTGGGGCATTTGTCACAGTTCTGTTTCTGTGGAGACGGGCACATCTGTGCTCTTTCCATGATGTGCCCCTACTCTGCCTTCTGAAGCTCTCCAGTGGGGGGTGCACATGGGCTGCGCAGGCTCTTCTGCAACACATGGGCATCTGCCGGCTCTATCCTCTTGTAGTAATTTTTCTTTGTTTCGATGATCTCAAAGCCAAACTTCTGGTAAAAGTCAATGGCTGACTCATTGCTAATCTGCACATGACTGCAGCAAGAGAAAGGAGACAATTAGTTAGTAACAGAACAGAAGACTCGGTCAAAAAGTAACAGTTAACAACAGAATATAGTGGTTTATGTTTACAATATCAGTTATCATTTATCAGTAAAAAGGATCCAGTTAATCTGCCCTGATAAATACTATGTGTTAACTGCAGCTGTAGTTTACTCATCACAAAATAAATAACATTTCTGCAACCAAACACTCACAGGTAAATGTTGTCAAAAGTGCCATCCTTCTCACAGATGTTTAGCACATGATTCAGCATCTTTGTACCTGAAAGAGACACCAGGGCAAAGTTGGATAAAACAAAACTCAAGATCGCAAAGTGCACTACAGCGTCGTCCACTGATTCAGAGCTCCTTACCAATTCCAAGTCTACGGTAGGGTGCTAGACAGCCAAGTGTCATGATGTACAGTCTCTTCTGGTTCTGAGAGTGGTCCACTCTGCAGCACACAGCACCCACTGCAATGTCATTGAAGTATGCTGCGAGACAAAGAAGAGGCAACACTGAGAAACAATAAAGAGACGGGGAATCCCTAACGCCTTATACCCTAAAAAGTTATCTCTTCTAGACTGTATAGCACAGGGAGTTTTGCTGACAGTGAAAAAATTGGCCTTAATGTATGAGTAACTCTGAAAATATTGTGAAAGTGCTGAACATTTTTAACAGCACTGATGTGGTCTCCTCATACTGTATTCATTCATGACACAATTGGACATAATAAATTAATAGGATAAATGATGATTAGTGAAGCAATGTGTGCATAATGCCTTTTACTACTAAATATTTGGAAATCAAGCAGTTATGTAAGATTACTACATCATTCACGTGGTTGTTAAATCCCCTATATTGCACCAGAGACTGACAGCGTATTTTTGCACCACCTCTACTCCTTTTCTTTTGCTAATACCCACTATTATCATTAGGAGCATGTTTTTCTACATGTAATGTTAAAAAAAAAAAGAAAAAAAAGATTAATTTGAAACTACCAGGTTGTGAGTCACATCAGTGACGCCTCTTACCTAGCTTTGCGAGCTCTCCCACTTCCAGTACATCTTTGTAAAACTTGTCGTTGTAGCTGACGGGGAAGATGACCTGGTTCAGGCGTTTCAGCTGCTTAATGTTGTGGGGCGTAACATCCCCCAGCTCGATCCGGCTACTGGAACAAGAGCAAAACGGTCAAATAGCTGACAATGGCTACGCCCTTACGTTCAGAAATCTTTGACTCATAGTATTTAAGAGAAAGTGAAAATGACAATAGGATGCCACAGTGTATTGATAAATTCAAGTTCTAGCAATGCTGAGTACTTGAAATCTTTTATTTTCCCAACTTTCTAACATGATACAATTGCTTTACTTGAACAGATAGTAAATGTAGAATGTCAGTAAATAAGTATGATCATGCGACAGGCAATCCAGAGTCAGTGGAGGCTGTGCCATTGCCCCACAAATGGCAACCCGCAGCACAGCGGGATGTCATGTAGTATTTCCCACTGACAGACACATTGTAGTTGTAGTCAGGTTTTCTAAAAGGACAAGCACATCTAGAGCTAATGATTGAGATTCTTGAGTGTCATTAACCGAGTAAACGGATACTGTACTTTCTAAAATTAATCTCTACAAGAACTCGGATTTGTATTTTAGTGAGTGATACAAACACAACAGTCCACTGTGGTATTTTTAGGACGAACACACATCCAAAAACAGCTGTTGGTCACGTGTGTTGTTCATTAGGATGTAGAGCGCCAGCATCCGTCCACGCTTCAGACGGCAAAGTCTGTGAAATCCTATCTGAACTATTAACACGGTGCAGCGTTAATCGTCCTCCTGTCATCCGAGAATCCAGATCTTGGCCAAAAACGCGTCAGTCAAGACGTGGAGCATCTCTCATAGTGCTCAGATCAAGTTACACCAAGTGGGCTCCCACAAACTCTGAAGTTGATATCGGGGCAGACGTTAAACACTGACATCGTTAGCTGACGCGCAGTTCACCGACACACCGCGACTCTTGAGCAACTTGTCTAATGACTCGAGTCGACTGACCCGGCTACGTCGTCATAGCTGAAGTTTAGCCGAGCCGCTCTCGACTTTGACGCGAACACACACACACACACAAAAATAATTATCTGAGGTCCAGGATTTGTCTGTTTAGCTTAGCTAGACTGGGTTTACTGACTCAGCTTCCCAGCGCCAGCTAGCCAGTTAGCTTTGCACGGTCGCTAACTAAACGAACCACTTAGCGGCTTAACTTAAGGAGAACATCGGCGGCGGAACCGCGACCGTAACGGCGCTGTCGTCTGTATTTTTTATCCCACGCCTAAATAAAAGGAGCTTAGCGAGCTAGCTAGCTAGCCTCGCCGTCTCCTCCCCGCCTCCTCTCGTAGAGAGAAAAAAAAAACAGACATGAAAAACTTTACTCGTGCTAAGCCACTTATTCGTGACTAAAAAGCTTACACTCACCCTTTCATTGTAAACAGATATTATCCCTTGTTTTCGATTAGCCTGAAGTTAACTGCTGTTTGGTAAAAATGAAGAATTTTGACAGAGTTAGGGTCAGGGATGCCTCCCGTTTTACCCTCCACATGTATAGCTAGTTACGATGGTTGCAGTTAGCTTAGCCGCAGCACTTCTTCCACGACTGTGTCGAGGCTGTCAACCCTGACCCCCCGCATGCGCAGAAGCACTGCTGCGTTTCGGAGCGGGGGGTTTTATTTATACGTGGGTTTAGTCTTTCAGGCTGCGTACCGACCCGACGGCAACGGGCAAAATTAACCAAATGGTTTAGCTCCCGGAGCAGTTTAAGTATTTTCACAGTCACACACAAAAAAAACTCATCAGTGCTTTAATGCTGAAATGACTAAAAGATTAATTGAGTAGTCATTGACAAAAATGCCCCAAATTCGCTGGTACCTGAATATGTTAACTTGGGCTTCAGGGAAACATGAAGTGTATTCTGCAATATTTGATAGACTAAATAATCTATTTTAAAAGAATATTGAAATTCAGACCTATTGGTAATGAAAATTATTGTTGGTTGCAGGCTTACAGTGCCTCTCTGACAGAATAACACCACCCTGCTGTAGGTTTTCCATGTGTCTGACTTCAAACGGATGCAATTTGATAAAACAATTCACAACAAATGAGCTTAGAATTGACAAAAAAATAATTAAGGTCTTAAAAAAACATTTCGACAGTCTCTCTACAAGATCAGGGCCACAAGATGGAGATGCCATCAGAGTAATTACATCAGAATTGGTTGAAATTTCTGAAATATTTGGTATTTATCAAATTATATTTAGTGCAGCCTTATAAGATATGTTTCAAATTTCCCTGTCTCTGTTTTACAATATGTAATGGTGTCAAATTTGAATTTAGGGTTAGTTTTGTCCAGCTAGGTTTAGTTTAAGATCTGTCAATCATAGCGAACGAGGTGGGATTTTTACAAAACCTTCAAGGAAGCCTGCGAGTCATTACTCAGGGTACTAATACTAATCTTTTTTGCATAAATCAGTATTTTGCATGAATAAATATATTTATATTACGAATACAGCTTTTCTTTTTGGAAGATTCTATATATCTTTTTGAAACGTAATTTGCCTTTAAAAAACAAATGCTTTTTGATTCCCTCTCAAATAAAAAAAATAAATCAACAAATAAATCAAAAACATCAACCGAGCCCTACATACATAACTAGGGGCCACTTTAAAGAGCTATCAGTACATTAAATTATCGGACAAAGAAAATTTCTTTCGGTCAACATTAACATTTAGATTGTATTTCAAGAGATATCCACTTATACGGAATTAATATTCAATCACAGCAACTTGTGACAGCGCCTCCATTTTGGCTCAAAAGTTGCTGCAAAGATATTCACCAAAAGACAAGACCACATGAACCAGGTCAGATTGTAATTTCAGTATCTATAGCAGGGCCACGTTAACCTCTGGCAAAAGAGATTACGAGCTTGTCCCACTTCTGTGTGTAGTCACAGTAAGTCGGTTGAATGCAAAAACACTTTAGGATTAAAACATGAACGGAAATATGAAAGATATCAAAGCCCAGGTACTATATGATGGGGGTTTCAGGATTGCAAAGATAATCCCACGGGGAAACGTGAAGTTTCTACAAATAAACATCATTCTTTTCACTAACCGTCCTGTCAAAATTTGCAAATAAAACCAGATCAATAGGGGTAGTGATTAAAAAGGGGGGTTATCATTAACGCGTCGCTGCAGACGAACACCGATCCGGAGCGATCGATCTCCGCCGCTCCGACGCTCCAAGATCTTTGCGGCGGTCCCGGGGCGGATCCAAAATGGCGGCGGTGGCAGGGGCCCGGCAGTAAAAGCCGAGTGAATGAAGTCAGCTGATCTCAGTCCGCTGTCACGCACCGCGGCGCCCGCAGGACCGTAGACCGCCACCGCACGATCGGACGGTAAGTCCCGCGTTTCTGCATCCCGGTATCACGCACTCGGCTTTTTGCCTCGTTGCGTGACGATCGCGAATTTGCGTAGTTTTTTTTTATTATTATTTCTCCCCCCGTTGCGCCCAAAACGGCAAAGCCAGCAAATGTCCATCCAGGCCGAGGGACCCGTCTCCGTCGTTTTCACGATAACCAGCGGAGCCAGCTGACGTTTTATTGCTTTTTACCGTCAAACTGGACCGAGTTGAAATCCCAGGCATGTTTATTTTATAATTTCTCGTATTTCACAGTCTCCTTTCGATGTGTCAGGGAAGCGAACCGAGGCACAATTTCGAGGAAAGCTGTCAAACGCAAGACCCTGCACCGAGATCAGTCTCTAATCAGACGCCGCATACAGGCTCCCAAACCCCAACAGTGCCACCGGATCTCCACCATCCGACTCTATTTAGTTTTTATTTGATAAAACTAAACAAATAATTTCCATGCGATCAGCCTCCTGCGGGAATCGGCGAATTGACGCGACCGCGTCGGGATGTTTTGCGTGGTCATCTCACCCACACGCAACATTTTTTTCCGAGACTATTTTTGCATCACGCGTCTACATCTAAATGCCTCTTGTCGGCGTTAACTCCGCTGCCCCTGTGCTCAGATATTAAATTATGAGCGTTGAGGTAAACATCCAATCCTGCCTCCAGATAACAGCCCCCTTGTCTTTGGTTACCGGTCTGTATAAATATGTTCCCCTTTTTTGCTTTGCCATTTTGAATCGATGACCACATAAGATCATCCCAGCCTGTTTTTCCACACTGTGATGTGACACAAACGAGCCGACGGTGCAGCTGAGGTCGACGGTGAAATGATGAAGGGACGAAGTTATCTTTAGTAAGACCCGTGTCCATTTTCTGTGGAGAATAGAAATGGACATGGGGGTCGGGTGTACTTCCCAGTTTTGCACCATGCTACTTTTCCACTTCCTCAAAGAGACTCAGACAGTGAGGCCAGCCAGTCATGTGCCAGGATCATATGATCAGATCATGTCTGTTTCACTTTGTCCAAAATGGATTGATATGGAAGTTATGAATAAGTGCTGTATTGTTGTAGACAGGATTATTGCAAGTTAAATACACAAATAAATTAAATTCTTGCCATATTACTCTCAGAAAAGGCTTTTGAAAGTTGCGTATGTGATTCTAGTTTGATTTGTGGGGTTTGTATCAATCGAGCAGGGGGAGAGTTGTCAGTGATCTTAAGTGAATTAATCATTAGAATAATAGGCCTTATCTTCCCACTGTGTGCTGGAGGCTCTTTAAAAGACAGGAGTTACAAACGGATACTTTAACTGTTCAAATACACCTTTAAGTATTCCAGGTGCGCTCAGTATGTTGTTGAGTTGAAACACATATAATCACAAATCAAAAAGGAAAGTGAATTTAGAATGTTGTGTTTTTCATTTTATATCTTTCAAGTGATGTACAAGTGGGAACAGAGTGAAGCCTTTTTTATTTTTAGGTGTAATTCTTGTATTTACTACGTTGACCTGTTGGTGGAGCTGCCGTATTCCTGCAGGACGGATTAAGCAGCCTGGCGTAAACAGGAAGATCTGTACATTCACAGGAAGGACAGGAAAAGGGCATCGATGCGGTGTATGTTAGACGTGATGTCAGACAGAGAATGAGACGTAAGAGATGAAAAAAACTGAATAATATTAATGTGAGGCCATATTTTTGGATAAAGCTGCTTCTTTAATTTATTAACAGCATCTGTATCTAGCTGATGTGATATACAGGAAAAATATGAATAACGAGAGAAAGCTGTACCTCTCTTTATGCTGTGTTTACATACGTGCACATATGTGAAGGAGAAACGGGAACGTTCTGCATCAGGTGGGATTCCCGTCTGTTAGCCTGACACGTCACACAGACCAGACTGAGTGAGGGAGGATGGGGGGGGGGTGCATAGACCAGGCTCTGTAACACTGCTGAGCAATATGGAGTCGTGAGCAAAGGATGTCTCTGTTTTCCCTCAGGTTACCATAGTTATAAAAGGAGCTGCCAAGCCAGCGCTAGGCAAACATTTATCTGTGAATTAATGATTTGCACATTAATATATTTAACCTAAAATTTTTTTTAAATTTTTTATACCAATACAATCAGGAAATCAACGGTGCGACCGTGGGGTGGGGGCGTCCTGCAGTGCCCTGTTTAATTTTCTGCTTCCCGATCTCCTTACAGTTAGACCCATAAAGCCGAGAAGATGGACATGTCCAAGCTGCCCAAGGTCAGGGATGAGGAGCGAGAGAGCCAGTTTGGATATGTGCACGGCGTCTCCGGACCAGGTCGGCCTCCACGAACGCACTCACATAGGCACTGTCATCTTTATCTGTCTCCTCCTCCACATTTCATTTGTTATACAACAGAGTTATGTTAAAAGCCCAAAATTTGAAGCAGATGAGGCCTCAACATTTGGTGTTGAAGTTTGGGAGAAGTGCTTTTTTTTTTTTTCAAAGGAAGAAAAGCTACAAATTTGATAAATGAATTCATCTAGGTACATGCAACATTTGAAGATCTCCATTCTGTATTCATAATACTAAATGACATACAGAATAAGGTCTAGCCCTGAAAAGTTCCCTGAAATAGCCTCTGTTATGATATGGTGCTATATAGATAGAGCTGGATTGGATCATGATTATCAAGGGACGCAGGTAATCATTTAAATTACTGTTACTTATTAACTTTAGACAATGTTATGTCTGTAGGTGAACTATGAACATTGTGCTGCTGTTGTAAAATTATCAGTGGTGGGAGAAGCACTCAGATCCTTTGCTTAAGTAAATGTACTAAAAAAAGAAAAGTATGAGCAAAGTATGTAAAACTTCTCCATTACAGGTAAAAGTTCTGCAATGAAAATCAGACATAAGTAAAGGTGATGTTTTTAATTCAACATGGAAGAAACCTAAACTCATGCCTCATTCCTTAAAACTAACAACTAATTTTCATATAATCATACTAAACCACACTAATTGGGATTCATGTGGATAGTTATGTGTGGATCAGAGGGTGATTGTGAACAAACGCTCTCAATGTGACACCCATTGCAGTAGCCTATATTCCTTTTTCTTTTTCTTCCTCCAATTCCAACCCTGGTAATGTGGTGATATTCTTCAGCGGGTTTAAAATGCATTAGACAACAAGGTGAGAACGCATGAGGAGAACTATCTAAGACATGCTTTTTGTAGTCCATCTTTGGAACATTGTAGTTTCACCATTTTCCGAAGTCCTTGTGGATCTTCCTTCACGCCTTTCCTTGATCTGAGGATGTTTTTCGATCGCGGTCAAGGAAAAGCGGTCAGGAAAGGAGATTTTTTTTTTTTTTTTTTCGACCACAAAGTCCACATCTGCCTAATGATATTAGTATGAACGCGTTTGTTCTCATGATTATAACTCATTTGTGTTTCTAGTGGTGACGGCCACAGCCATGGCGGGAGCAGCCATGTACGAGCTGGTCCGTGTCGGCCACAGCGAGCTGGTGGGAGAGATCATCAGGTTGGAGGGAGACATGGCCACCATCCAGGTCTATGAGGAGACATGTATCCTCCCTGTTGAGCGGTGTCCGTGCTTTTGTATGGCTCCTGTTAGGCCTGTTCTGTTTTCAGCTGAACTAAGAGCTGGATTCAACCATGGGCCAGAAATTACACAAGAAAGAGCAATGCTGGATATAATGGAAGCCAAATGTGTCTGTAGTATAAAACTGTTTTCAGGAATACATAACTGTATACTGGAAATAACAACAAAAACAACAACAGCAACTATTATTGTTGTTATTATTATTGATATTATTAGGTACATCTAGCTAAAACTGTCATATTCTAATACAGCATTCTTGCAATAAACCCTGTTTTCATGAAGGTTATAATATTCAGTTCTTGTTGAAACTGTTTTCGAGGCTGCAACATTTTTGTCATACTTTGTCTACTCCATTTATCTCTAGGATTTTCTAGGATAATCAGCCTGTCTGATCCTTTTTACTGTTTTCTTTTTTTTAATAGACCTATGATATTACGATAGTTGGTTCACATTTGAAAAAAGCAACTGAATTACATAGGCTTACCTGACTTTTTTTGTGTCTGTGTTTAACGGTCTCTGTTGTGTCTCTTTGTCATGTTGTATGTTTTTATGTTCTAAATTAAATTGCTCCAAAATTGTTAATAAGAAATTGGACAATATAACCTTCATGAAGAAAGAATTTATTACATTTGACTGAATTAATTTGTTCCTAATAATCTGGCAGCTGAGTACGCAGTTTGTACTCATCTCATGCAGAAGTTTATATTAGGAAATATTCTGGACTCTCACCCAAAGTTAGTGGATTTCCCTGAGCCTGAGCACAGCTGGTGTGTCCGTTGGAGATCCCGTGCTGCGGACAGGGAAGCCCCTCTCTGTCGAGCTGGGCCCAGGAATCATGGGGTCCATCTTTGACGGTATCCAGCGACCCCTGAAGGACATCAATGACCTCACACAGAGTATCTACATCCCCAGAGGTGTTAACATCGGAGCCCTCAACCGGGACCTCAAGTGGGAGTTTTCTCCCAGCAAGAGCCTGCGGGTGCGTGTCCGTGCAGACGTCAGGCCCCTTACTTGAACATGGCGGCGTCAGTAGGTGAACTGGATTCACAGTGTGTCTCTCTTCTCTCTCGCTGCTAGGTTGGGAGTCACATCACAGGAGGTGACATCTATGGCATGGTGTATGAGAACTCCCTCATCAAGCACAAGATCATGCTGCCCCCCAAAAACCGAGGCACCGTGACCTACGTGGCTCCTCCTGGAAACTATGACATCTCCGTGAGTCCAGCACATCTCCGGCTTACATGTCTGCTTTCAAAGTGACTGTCAGACGTTGCTTTGTGTTAACGGTGTGTGTGTGTGTGCGCCCCTGTGTCAGGACGTGGTGATGGAGCTGGAGTTTGAGGGGGTGAAGGAGAAGTTCACCATGGTGCAGGTGTGGCCTGTCAGACAAGTGCGGCCTGTCACAGAGAAGCTGCCCGCCAATCACCCGCTGCTGACTGGACAGAGAGTGCTGGACGCCCTCTTCCCGTGCGTCCCGCATCCTCTTTCTTAATCTTTTTCCTTTAAGACAATTTGCGGAGGTTTGAAGATTTTTTTTAACCCCCCCCCTGCTCTTCTCCTTGTGAAGATGTGTGCAGGGAGGAACCACAGCCATCCCAGGAGCCTTTGGCTGTGGCAAGACCGTCATCTCCCAGTCCCTGTCCAAGTACTCCAACAGTGATGTCATTATCTACGTAGGCTGCGGGGAGCGTGGAAACGAGATGTCAGAAGTACTGCGAGACTTCCCTGAGGTGGGTGGAGATACCGATCGGCTTTCAGACTCATTAGAGTGACATTTCAGGGTGACTGACATCGTTGTCTACGTTGGCCTACAGCTGACCATGGAGGTGGATGGGAAGACGGAGAGCATCATGAAGAGAACAGCGCTGGTGGCCAACACCTCCAACATGCCTGTAGCTGCCAGAGAAGCCTCCATCTACACAGGTAACTGTCGAAAGAGGGGAAACACCCCTCAAAAGTACTCAGAGGGCCATTTTTAAACACTTTATTGATCTGTCAGTGGATGAAATAAACAACAAACGATCAGGGATGACCCGCTTGCTCTCGATCTGTGAGTGCTCGAAGATTAGCCGACATGAGCACCGCGTACTGACTGAGTTTGTTTTGGTAGGGATCACGCTGTCGGAGTACTTCAGAGACATGGGATACAACGTGAGCATGATGGCCGACTCCACCTCCCGTTGGGCCGAGGCCCTCAGAGAGATTTCTGGCCGTCTGGCTGAGATGCCTGCTGGTAAGTTTGGAGCCTCCTGGGGACTGAAATGAAGGCTAAAGGCAGATTCAGGCTTCTGTGCTATGTTTCTGGCCCTGGGTGCTGAAAAATGGCAAATGCTTTAGTTGATTTTCGAGTCTGATTTTGTTTCTTCCCAAGAGCATCAGGAGGAAAAATCAGGTCGGGCATTGGATTTCACGCTGGATATAGGAAATGAAAAAAATCAGGGGATTTTTCTTGTGATAAATTTCTGCTTTTTTAAATTAGTAGCAGTGAATCTGTGAATTTCACAAATCTTACACAATCTTTTGCTTGATTGTGGTTGCTTCTAACAAAGAACAGTATTCTAGGCCTTTGTCTTCCCATATCAGTGTCAGAAGAAATGACTTTTTATTCACTAAATAATAGGAAGATCCTGGTAACTGAAAATAAGATCATAATTCAGACTTTTCTGTTTGTTGCCAACTTCTTCAAGCTTAAACCTTTCAGCTAAACCATCAAATGGCACAAGGTTGTATAAGCTGCTCTTCCAACTATATCTGAAAGGATTAGACCAATAATGGATTATTTGATTGGCCAAAAATAAATTACCAATGATTAAGAGTTTAAGTATTTTATTTATTTATTTTTTTACTGCCAAAAGTTAAATGGTTCCAGCTCCTCAAATGTGAACATTTGCAAGATTTGCTGTCATCTCACTATTCTAAATCCTAAATCTGTGCTGAAAATATGGAAAACAAGTTTTAGCTGAATGCATCATTAGCCTCCTTTTATTTTTTTTATATTTTAATGCTTGGATTTCCCATAAAGTGGAGCTAGTAACTCTTTCGTTTTCAAAGGGTAAAGCAGTATGGTGGCGCAGGGATTAACTGTCTTACCTGTGTCGACAGCGTATGTTAATCAGGTTTGCCCTTTTCTTCTTCTTCTTTTTTTAATCTGCCCACAGACAGTGGTTATCCTGCCTACTTGGGCGCCCGTCTTGCCTCCTTCTATGAGCGTGCTGGCAGAGTGAAGTGTCTGGGCAACCCTGAGAGAGAGGGCAGCGTCAGCATCGTGGGAGCGTGAGTACAGCTCTGTATTATCACTAGAGGGAGACATTGCTCTGGACCTGTTTTGCGGACCCGTATCGGTGAAATGTAAAAGGTCTGTTTTTGTTTTCTCAGCGTATCGCCCCCTGGCGGCGACTTCTCTGACCCCGTCACCTCAGCCACACTCGGCATCGTGCAGGTAAATGGTGAAATTCCGACCCCGCCTTCACCCTGAGTGAGCGGATCAGTTTTTTGTTGATCAGAGATGCTTTCGGCAGTGACGCGACCGCGCTTTTCTTCGCTCAGGTGTTCTGGGGTCTGGATAAGAAGCTGGCTCAGAGGAAGCACTTCCCTTCCGTGAACTGGCTGATCAGCTACAGCAAATACACCCGTGCTCTGGATGAGTATTACGACAAGCACTTCCCGGAATTCGTGCCCCTGCGTACCAAGGCCAAGGAGATCCTGCAGGAGGAGGAGGACCTGGCTGAGATCGTGCAGCTCGTTGGAAAGGTAATTTAGCACGAAGTCCGTGGCGGCGGTTTGATCTTTGGGTGAACTCTTTTGATTTTTATTTATTCATTTATTTATTTTTAATGCAATTAGCTTCAAAGTAAGAAACTTTGGGGAAAAAAATACCACATATACTCATCTATTATGTATCTGGTGGTTCGAAAACCTTCAGAAATTATCCATTTTTTATGGATAATGAATAATATTCTAAAGCAGCTCCTGACCTGATCCTCACTCTAACAGGCATCACTGGCAGAAACCGATAAAATCACCCTGGAAGTGGCCAAACTGATCAAGGACGACTTCCTGCAGCAGAACGGCTACACTCCTTATGACAGGTAATGTTATACAGGATGTAGCTTGTACCCACTCCTGTTTCGACCTGCTTTCAAATTGATAACGGACGTTTTGGAGACAAAGTGAAAGACTCCGGTTATGTATTTTTGTCACGATGAAAACGTGGCAGAATCAGTGATTTGGTCTCCCGATGACTACAGCTGACTTTTCGCACACCTCTGCAGGTTCTGTCCCTTCTATAAGACGGTGGGCATTCTCTCCAACATGATTGCCTTCTACGACATGGCGCGGCACGCGGTGGAGACCACGGCTCAGAGCGACAACAAGATCACCTGGGCCATGATCAGGGAGCACATGGGGGAAATCCTCTACAGGATCAGCTCAATGAAATTTAAGGTGTGTGTATGGGTTTGGGTGTGTGTGTGTTGGTGTGGATGTGTGTGTGCCTGCCTGCGAAATCTCGTATAGGTGTTCTCTGCCTTTATGCATTAATTTAGTGCTACTCAGAAGTCGTCTGACAACATTTCTATTTACATATTTTTCACATAACCAACTTTACTTGTGTATTTTCATGTTTGATATGGAATTGTGAAGCTTTAACACTCGAAATCAAAAGAAAAAGAGTAAGTTCTTTATTTTATTTGAAACAACCATCACTCTGCAGGAGTCAATAGGCAAAATGGTGTAGAACCACTATTTAAATGTTTGCTAAACTGGATAGTTTTGTATTGCCTTATTTCTCACATACACACAAACAAACAAACAAACAAATATATATATATATATATATATATATATATAAATATATATATATAT
Organism: Istiophorus platypterus; assembly: GCA_016859345.1. NCBI lineage: Eukaryota > Metazoa > Chordata > Actinopteri > Istiophoriformes > Istiophoridae > Istiophorus > Istiophorus platypterus. The sequence continues at coordinate 4,982,680 of CM029125.1, read as the reverse complement.
ATATATATATATATATATATATATATATATATATATATATATATATATATATATAAATATATAAATATAAATATATAAATATAAATATAAAAATTAGTTAAAAACAAACAAAGCACAAGTAGGAACCTCGTAAAATTTCAAGTTATTCTGTACATCATCCCACTGGGTAGGTAGAATGTATTTAAAGACTTTTCTAGCCCAACTCGCTCCTGCCCCTTGCAACGGGAGCCTGTAGAACACAGTGGGAACACAGGCCGCGGATCCTGCTCTGAGCCTGTTGCGCTATCCTGTTCTCTGCCCACGTTCTAAGAATGTATTTCTGTGTCCGCACAGGACCCAGTGAAGGACGGCGAGACTAAGATCAAGGCCGAGTACGTTCAGCTGCTTGAGGACATGCAGAACGCCTTCCGCACCCTGGAGGAATAGGCTGCGGACACTCACAGCCTTTCCGGGTTTTCATCTCTGACCCCTCCACCGCAGAATCACATTCCCACTCCTCGTATTTGTTAATCCCGTGTGTTCCCCGTGCTCCTTTGTGGGTGATTGTAAGAGTGTGTGTGTGTCTGTGTGTGCAATTTCATGTGGAGGGAAAAGAGGAAGATGTACTGTATTCATTATTATTTGTTGCCTCATATAGGCTTACTCTGAATCCTCTGCATGGGCATTGATTTGTGTGTGTGTGTGTATGTGTGTGTGTGTGTGTGTGTGTGTGTGTGTGTGTTTACGAAAGAGGGATCTCTTCACCCCGTTTCTTCCTTTCTCTGTTTACATGATTTTTTTGTGTGTGTAGCCGTGTTGGTCTTCCTGATGAGGATTGTTCAGTTGATGTATTGTAATTCATAGACCATCTGTACAGAAGAGTATTGAATATAAATTTAATAAGATCAGTCTATTTATTGCCAGCATTTCGACGTGAAGGCTTTGTTGCTCTTTCTTTGGTTTTTATGGTTGTGTTTCATGCCGTGCTGTGTCGTGTACTTTGCCGTGCGAATGTGTAAGAGTCGGACTCTGGCGCTCTGCTGTCCAATACTTTCATCATGTTACTCCCAAAGAATTAAAACATGGGGAAAAAGAACAACCTGTGTGTGTGTGGTTGTGTGTGTGTGTGTGTGTGTGTGTGTTTTGCAGTTTAACCTCGTAGTTTCTGATAATGCTGTTGAACTGGTCTCGCTGCATAACATTCATACTCTGCACCCTCCTGCACCCTGGCCTCAGGTGCTTCTTTATAAAGATAAATTCATCTCTTTATTTTTTTTAAAGGTCTGAGCCTATTTAAGTGTTTGCCACTAATAAAAAGAGGGATGAACCAATTCCTCTTTATAGATGTTTTTTTATAATGGTTAATAAAAACAGATTCTATGGAAGAAAACAGGCCCCGCTGCAGCAGATCGCCTGAATAAAGGCAGGGCACATGCGTATAATTAGAATCAACCTGCCCTGGATTAACTTCCCGATGAATGAAGGAAGGGCACAGGTCGTTTTTGGAGCCCTCAGCTCGTCAGAGGAAACCCTGCGAGTTTCACCCACGGGGTGACACCTCCCCAGAGGTGTGTTCCACCTGCGCCACGCTTCACTCACCAACGGAGCCTCGGAGCCGTGCGGGACGAGCGGTGTCTCATTGACTTGTGTGTGTGTGTGTGTGTGTTTTCATACCTCAGTCACACACACAGCAGACACCCTGGGTCCACTCCGCGCCAGGTAAGTGACGGCCACTGCTCCCTGCGCACCTGAGCGCGTATGGGGGCGCGGTCGACGGCTTTGACTACCTGATAGTCACCTTTTCTTTATCATCTTGATTTCGTTTGACATCCGCGTCGACTGATGGCTCATATCAGCCCCTTGAATCTAGCAGCGAAGTGGCAGAGACGGGGGAGGAATGCGGCGACACTGGGCGACCGGCGTTTTATGGAAAATTGATCTAAAAACACCGGAAATGTTCTCGATTCGTAACAAAAACCGGTTATTTCAGAGACCTACCACGGGTGTGGGTAATGGTCAATTGGCACGAACGCACTCCCTCAGTGTACCCGCTCTGACCTCCTCTGTTGGTGCCACTGAATTTCCCTGTTTGACGACATTTCCCACCGAGCTTCTCCTCATGTCCTTAAAGTTGACCCCTAAAAAGCCCACCAGCTTATTATTATTATTAATTTTATTTATTCATTTATTTATTTTCTTGGTTTCTTTTTTTTTTACTTTCCATTTTCTCCTTCAGACACCACTGGGGGGCGACTGGAGCTTGAATATTTAAAGTCACAAGTCGAAATGATTATTATTATTATTATTATTATTATTATTATTATTATTATTTTAAATCTGAGCAGTGCAGCAGACCAGATGGACCAGGTCTCTAACCGGTCCGGAGGGGGCAGTGATGACATTGCAGATGGGACACACTCCCTGGTGGATGTCAGGTGGAGCTCTGATGAAGAGGAGGTAAAACAACGAAACACTACAACGTCCCAGTTAACCTAAAGGCAACTGCTGCTGAGTGAACTCCAGCACTTTGCTTGTATGTGACATTTAGACCATAGGATCTTTCAGATCATTCGCTCAAATCATGTGGTTCCAGTAGAACTAATGAAATATGAAAATCGAAAACAGCCTTTGACTTCCCTCCTGTGGCTCAGCTTCATTACACCATATTTCGCCTCACACCAGTGGGACTGCTGATGCTTCTCTGATGCAAAGCCCAAAAGGCTAATAATACTCTATTATCTGCATAGACCCACCGGAGAAGGTTTTTTCTTTCTACTATGTTCTCAATCTTTCTGCCTACCTCTATTTTTAATCTCTGGTCAGAAGGTATACACAACTTATCATTTCATTTTTTTTCTGTTCCTTTCACAAAGAGAGAACAGATTCTCTCGAGGCTCTGAACTTGACACAAACTGTGTTGATGTTCCCGTCTCTTCCACCAGAGCTCGGATCCTCAGGGGCAGTGTCTCGCGGCGCCGCAAACCCCTCTGCCAACCTACAAACACAAGTCTGACGAGTTTAAGAAGCTGTTCAAAGAGCTGCCGGAGTCCGAGCGGCTCATAGTGGGTAAGTCACAAAAGGCCGCCTCTTATGACGGTGTTTCCCCCTAAATCAGATAGAAATTTTAGCAGTTAAGATGCTGCTATTCCTTTGTTGATATTCAGTAATTGAATATCCCATAAAAACAAATTGAGCCGTAAAGGCTCTAAAACCACATTGAGACCAAGGTGAAAACTAGGTCAGCTCTTGAATAACGTCATTCTCCAACATCTAGGACCTATTTATATGTAAAATTTAGGTATGAACTAAAAATAAGAGAGAAATTACAAAATCCGTGGCAAAAATTACAACATCCTTCAGTCCTTTTAAGACTATTTGATGCAAGTTATAGTTGGAGAGGACGCTCCAATCTTATGATAATGTGATGTGACATGTGATAATATCACATGCTTGTATCTGAACTATTTGAACTCAGAGGTTCCCAATATTTATTTTAAATTCCCCCTTAAATATTTAGCATCAAACATTTTCCTACACTCTTTGACAAACTCATACACCTTGTGTTCTCTGTGCCTGCATCTATATGTTTTATTAAAAATCTGGCAAACTTGTACGTTAAAGTAAAATATTCAAGTCAAAGCTCCATGTTTTTATGGCTTCGCTGTTGTACTGAATAGAAAATGGGAGATATGGTTGTGCTACACAGATACTGCCCTGTGACTCAGCTCGTGTCAAGGTTTTTCAAGTTCGTCATCCGTTGAGTCAAATAATACCCTGTTGCTCAGAACCAGTGGTAATAATGAACCCTCCACATCCGTTTGTGGGGCTGAATAGATTCATAAAGGAAAAAGAAAACCCCAAAACAATTTACATCACTTTATCCCAGTTTTGAAAAAATGGAAATCAATACCGTGTTGTTCAAGTTAAAACTTTATTACTGTTTATGTAATCAATATTTTTTTAAGATTACAGTTTCACTGCTTGTGCTTCTACATGAAAACCAAAGAACATTTCCCTGGTAGCTTTTTTGACTTAATATAGCATTAAAACTGCAAGCGAAACCCTTTTAGATAGTTTCAGCTCCAGGGCTCTGGATTTGTGTATTTTGGCTCACTGGCATGTCTTCCTGGGACAGTTTAAATGAATGCAGCCATTGTCAGTGGTGGAACGCAACCAAGTACATTTTCTCAAGTATTGTACAAATATTGAGATACTTTTACTTGCTATTTTTTTTTAACTTTTACGGTTCGGAGGGAAACATTCTACTTTTTACTCCACCACATTTTTTAAACATGAATTTACTAATCATTTTGCATACGAAAGTTTTAAATTAAAACCATATAAAAGTTTGTAAAATATGATGCATCGTTGATTGCCCACAATATGCTTGTTGAGTAATGTTAGTCCTTAACTCTTTCCATAATGTCTTATTTAGTATTTTGTTTTTTTTTAGAGTTACAAAACTATACAGTACTGTAAGAATATCCAGAAATGTTGTAATGCATATGTGTAAAAACCAAAAAAACCCCAAAACAACAACAACAAAAAAACCCAGTTGCTCTATCATGATAAAAACTTTCTCTGTTCTGACTAATCCTATGCTCATAAACTTGTATCTTTTTTTAGTAATCACATGCTATCTGTACTTAGAATGAACTAAGAGGAAAAACAGCAAGGGTACAGCAATCACTGACTCCAGTGACCCTTTTCTTTTAATGAATGCTATATCCAGCTATCTATATATCTGTATAATATAAAAATAATGATTTATTTTTTTTTTCTCCCCCTTCAGACTACCCATGTGCCCTCCAGCGGGACATCCTCCTTCAGGGGCGCCTCTACCTCTCTGAGAACTGGCTCTGTTTCTACAGCAATGTGTTGTGGAGTACGAAGGTAATATGACATCAGGGGAGAGGACGGGAGGGGAGGATTGTTATATTTATATCTCTATCTCTATCTCAGTTTTAACCATGGTGGTATATATTTTATCTGAAGAGGTGGGTTATCTACTTTTTAAATTTATTTATTTTTTTTTTATCTATGCTATTCCCTCAAAGAAAAACAGCCAAGAATCAAAAAGAAACTGATACTTATGAAGTGATATATATTGTAGAGAAATGCAAAGTGTTTCCAACTGTGCAAAATCTGAACCAGGTTTTTGTGTCAGCAAGACATTAACGATGCAACAATTTGCAATCATGTGCAGTAGATTACAGAAGGTTACAGAGATAAACAGCCGACTACAAAAGGGGAAAAATAACAAGAAAGATCTACTAATTGTTACAGCCACGGCAGCCGTGCAACACAATGCAACAATGCCTGATTAACTCATTGCTGTGAGTTGCTAAGTCGTCACAAGATGTCATCACAAAGTATCTCCTAAGTACAGGAGGATCTGTCTGAAAGGGTAATGGTATCTAAAGGTGGACCCCGCCCCCCATTAGCACGTGTGCACCAACCGCTGTATCCTTTTCACTTTCTTTTTTTGTTTGTTTAACAGATTACAGTGACTCTGAGAGAAATCTTAACTATAAGCAGAGAGAAAACGGCCCGGCTGATTCCCAACGCGATCCAGATCTGCATGAGCACGGAGAAGGTATGTTGTCAGCAAGGAGCCGTCAATCAGGACTCATTTCACCGTGGATAAAACGCGTAACAGATCGCTGTTTGTCTCCTTACCCCCCCCCCTCAGTTTTTCTTCACTTCCTTCTCTGCGAGAGAGAAAAGTTACCTCAATGTTTTCCGCATGTGGCAGAACGCCCTGTTGAACAAGGTAAGGCCCTGCTCCACTCACCTCCTGACCTCTCTCCTGACCTCAGCCGCTGCTCTCGCAGGTTCAGCAGCCGGTTCATACCTTAGGTCACATGTATAGAGGACGGCGCTCTCCTCCTCGTCTTAAACGTCTGACAGCGCCGTTACAAAGCAGACTTTGCTGCTGTGCCTACATGTCTCGGAGGACACTGGCTGGTCTCTGACTTTACCCCGTTTTGCGGAACTTATCTGATTGGTCCAAAGTACGTGTCTCACTGCCCTGGCCACAGACTGGCTGTCTTCCTTTTGAGGTTATCAGCGTTGCTATAGCTAGGAGGGTAAAGATCTGCACATAGCAACAGGGTTTACTCTTGGGTTCCAACACATACAAGCTTTTGTTTATCCTTCAGCATGCTGAGGGGCTGGCTCTGGAACAATTCACTTACATGGAATGGATCACACAGTCAGCCATTCCAACATGCGTTCATACAGCGCTTTTTCTCTTCTTTCTTTTAATTAAAACATACATACAAACACCCTGATGATACAAAGGGGGGAAACTGGGCTTCAGCTGCTTGGCGAGGGCTCCTCCAGCCCGGGAAGGGCCGGGGATCGAACCACGGCCCCTCCGGTCAGTGGACGACCGGCTCTACCTCCTGAGCCGCAGCCCCCCCGAGGCCCATGTCCCCGTCGGGGATTCAGTTAAAAATAAACCCACCGGGGCTCAGATTAGCCAACTTCTACCCAACTCTTTGTGCTGTAAAAGTAAATAGATGAGGAACAATGAACTAAGCATGGGGTAACTTTCAAAATGTAAGAACTCGAATACGGCCCAGCTGAGGAGTGAGACCTGAAAGCAGCCGTCCTTAAAGGGAAAGAGATGAAAGCACTTGAAATGCAAACGAAACCCTGACTTGCCCATGCAGTGTCTACAGGCCTCGCTGAAGCGCTACAAGTGTCTGAACTGCCGGTTTAGCGGTAGAAAAACCAGTTGAGATGTCAGTCTGTAATTGCTGAAACTGTTTTGAGCCCTGTCGGCGGTTTGTCAGTTGTCAGTTGATCTAGAGAGTGAAAGCCCTTGAAATGCACGGTGAACAGTAGATGAGGACAGCAACTGAAATTCCAGATGAAGCTTGGTACAGAGTTGAAGTTCATTAACCTCTGTGTCAACCACTCTACATTTTCTCTCACAGTAAAACCCACACTCTTCTGTTTGAGATCAAATTATTAATAATTTTTTCCTTATTTTGAGGAGATAGAAATAAAAACCGGTGACATCACATTCGGCTACCTGCTGCATTGTTTCCTGTGAATCCTTGTGCAGTCTGGAAATGGCGGCCACTAAAAATGATAGTAGGAATTAGAGAATGTAAATATATTGCATTATCTTAATAATAATCTTTAAAATTGGTTAACATGTCAGTTTGAGTGTAGGGACAAAAAACAAAACTATTAGTTTAAGAGGAGGTGAAGATATGAAAGTGACTGAAAATTCCAATCTATCAATACACTGTAAACATCGACCTACAGTATGTGAAAATGAAATCGCCTCTGCTCAGACTCTTTTTTGGGTAAACGTTTTTGTCCATCGTCGGAGTAAACTGATAGTACGCAGGAAATAAGCCGAAAATATTAAATCAACGTAGAGCACAAGGTGTATTACGCGTTATAATAGATGCATTTCCCTCCTTTCAATACCGATTACGGTGAAAACCACCGGCAGTCAACACGTCTCCGTTTGGTTGGATCTCCATGGCTGCCTGCGCCAGGCTGCTTTTCCTGGGCGCTATGGCAGCCTGCCTGCCCCCCCACCACCCCCACCCCCCCGGGACCTGGAGCACAAACACCTGTATGACAACGTCCAGCCTGTGGCGTCCCCCCGGCTGGTTGGCGGCTGGTTGGCGGCTGGTCCTTGCGTCCGCCGACCCGCCTCCGGGCGCGCAGGGGCGCACTCGGCGCTCCGCTGGCGTCGGGGCCGTGACCGTCGGCGCGGACGGAGCCCGTTCCCGGGCCGAGCGAGCCGCAGGGGACCGGGTCTCCCGGCAGGTCGAGCGAGTTTCTTTTCCCTTTTCACCTTCACGTCGGGCGGCGGCGCGTCCTCACGCCCCTAAACGCGACCAAACCCAGTAACTTCCTGAAAGCGAAGTGCGCGGCGCTTCCAGGTCACAGATCAATGTCCGACAGGCGGTTGAAGCTCACGACCGTCGGGATACGTCCGCGGACAAGTAAGTGAACCCGTGTGAATGGATCTCTCGCTTTTTACATGGATTATAATGTCGTCTGCGGCGCCATATGTTTAAAATAAAAAGTCTTAAATTTTCCTGAACAAACGCCTGACAACACCGACGGTTTTATCTCATCTCCTCCTCTCAGAGCAGCGCTGCTTGTTTTTGTAATGTTTCTTATTTCCTCCGAACACTTGGGCCCGCAGATGTGTTTATTTAGCTCTGGTATAATTTCTTTTTTTCCAGATATTAATTCCTCTCGGTGATACACCTAAGGTTGCGCTTCTCTTGGCAGTGAAGGGTTAAACTGAAAAATGTAAGATGAGTATCCAAGCGGTTGAGGGAGACAATAAGGTTTGGACGTTGTTTGTCCCGCATTGAGATAAGACTGAAATATACCGTGTGGACGCGTCCAGGTTACGTGCAACCATCTCTCTTTCTCGGTTTTGTGTTTGCCTCATGGTTCACATATCTGCAAAAGCACAATTCCTACCGGGAAAGAAGAGGAGATGTCTACAGGGGCCAACCCCCCAAGGAGCCGTATGCCCCCTGACCTCCCCTTGTTGTTGTTGTTGTTGTTGTTGCTGTTGTTTGTTTATGTTTTTTCTTTCCCTACCTTCAGCCTCTGACCAGCTCAGAGTTTTGGCAGATGGTTAAACAGCACTATGGCCATGACCTGGGTTTAAGCCATGAAGAGATGGAGAGCTTCCATGCATCGATAGACTCAAACATGCAGACCAGGTGAGCGCACTCGCACCTGCCCTGCAGTAACCGCACGAAATCCTAATGCATGGAGATATAATTTGACTTGCTGTTTTTTTGGCCGCAGCCTGACTGTGAGGCCTGGTGGCGGCGGCGGCGGTGGCCATGATGGTCTGGGGAAGCTGGAGCGGACCCCCTCCTTTCACCTGCCTGGGGCGGAGCAAGTGCCCTTAGAGACCTCCACTCCTCAAGGGGAAGACCTGCCCTCCCTTCCTGCCTCACAGAACTCGCCCAACGTGGTATTTAAAATAGTAATTTTAGTTTTTTGTGCGTCCGGTGCATATCTAAATGATTTTAAAGCTCCTTTTTCGTGTCCCTCTCCCACAGGACGACTCTCGCAGCACCCCGGCTCAGCGGCGCAGCCCTGCCCCCCCGCTGGACCGCCTCGCGCCCGAGCGGGTTTCTAAGCGCTCCTCGCTCTCTCTCGACCTCAACGCCAACGAGGACGGGGTCTCTGAGCAGAGTGGTTCAGAGAGCATGGAAGAAGGTTAGAAAAACGAGGACCCCGGCACCGCAGGGACGCCTGAGCTCACGTTGTTTTGTACTTTAACGCTTTTCTTCTTCCTCTGTTGTCCTGGCTTCATTAGCGGAGAAACGAGCGGATCAGCCGCAGCCTCAGGGTCGACTCTATTTAAACAAGGTCTTCCACATCAGCGCAAGCAAAATGTTCGAGCTGCTCTTCTCCGACTCGAGCTTCATCCGCAGGTTTATGAACGCCAGGAAGATAACCGGTAAGAACCCACTCCCCTCTGCCAATCCCCGACCCAGTCTCCGCACCCGCTCCAGCTAAATCCACCTTTCCTCTACACCTTTTTGTGTCTTTAGATGCCAGCTTTACCGACTGGCAAAACGATGCCTCAGGAAGCAAGAAGCGGGGTCTGAACTACACAATAACCATCAGCAACCCGCTGATTGGCAAGTTCTCCACGGCCACAGAGAACCAGGTGGGTTTGCATCCATGGGAACGGCGTGCGCGCGCTTGAACGGACGAGGGAACGCGTTTCTGTGCTAATGGCTCGCGGCTCACTCGGCCTCCATTTTTATCTTTCAGACGCTGGTCAAAGAATCCAGGGATGGTCAGTACTACCACGTGGACTCAGAGGTGTACACTCATGACGTTCCCTATCACGATTACTTCTACACTCAAAACCGATACTACATCATAAGTAACTCGAAGCGAAAGTGCCGACTAAGGTAGGATGTCACATTTAATTATAGATAATCTGTTGACTTTTTGATAAATTCCAAAAGCCCGGCACTGGAAACCTCTGTTGTGCTGCTAGGGTCTACACCGATGTGAAGTACAAGAAGCAGCCATGGGGCCTGGTCAAGTCCTTTATCACTAAAAACTCCTGGAGTGGCATAGAGGATTATTTCAGACAGCTGGGTGAGTAGAGAGCCCTGTTCCCACACCGTGGACAGCAGCTCACTGTCTTCCCTCCCTAGCCCCATGTTTTATTTTATCTCTGATCTGATATGGCCGGTTTCCTCCGGCACAGGTCCGGCTCTGTGGCAGCGAATCACATTACAGCCGTTTTCACAAGGAGAAAGGGAACACAATGTGCATTGTTGCAGGCTCCAGACTGAATCTGTGCTTATCAGCTGCTTTTATGTGCACTAAGCTTGGGTGGGAAGAATTCGTCAGTAGTAAAAATAATTATTTTTTTTTAAGTCACCCATTTAGGAAGTGGTGTCTAAATTCCCCGAATGCCTTTTGACTTTGAAACCAGGCTGTACTTTTATGCCGTGTTCACACCCCCGACTCCCTCTTGTACTCGTGTTTACCTCTCTGTGGCCCTGTGGTGACACAAAACAGAAGCAGAACTGCTGGAGGAGGAAGCAGAGATGAATCAAGGAGGCGATGATCCTGGGAAGATGAGTGGGCTGCGGAGGAGGAGGCGGACTTACAGCCGGACTCTGCCAGAGCACATGAAGCCCGGCAAGCAGTACGGCCAAGACCCAGAGCAGCACAGGGATGGCAACATGGGTACATGGCATCTTTATCAGTCACTTTGAAGGGATGGTGGATCATTTTTGGACATGCGCTGATTTTTTTTTTCTTGGAAAGACTTGGATGAGGAGGTAAACACATAAAGACTGGATACAAGGGGAACGGGTAGCTGTGCCTTGCCCGGAGGGAAGAAAACCCAAAATATAACCTGGCAGCAGCTTTAGCTGTGCAAGTAGGTGGATTTAGTGAACACAGCTGTTTCCCTCTGTCTCCAGTCACTATGCTAAGCTAAGCTAACTGACACCAGGCTCCAGCTTCAGGAGGTTCCAATCACCTCATCTAACTCTCTTCAGAAAAGCAAACCAGCATAATGAGCTCACCTGAGTTCTGAACATTTCTCAGTAGTCACATTTCAAGTTTAACTAGTTATAACAATTTTTTAGTATTCAACAAAGCCACAATTGTTTTGTCTAAGATTTTCAGTCTAGCACATACACTTTGGAACACATTTTCGCAGTCTGACTGCAGTGATCTATGAACGTTCGAGGCCTTCAAACGGAGACCGCGAAATTCAGTTGCCCTGCACACGTCCCAGTCGCTGGTACGGCAGCAAGAAATGCTCAAAATGATGAGAGAGTCCTCAAAGCAAAGGTGTATGGCGAAAAGTACAGGCCAGACAGGCCACTGCTATAACTGCTGAAAATAAGATTCACCATTGTCGGCGGATTCACGTCCCTTTCTTATTCGGTTACGCTCTTTGACACACACCGAGAACATGGTACTAAACACCAAGCGGCAATCTTGAATACAACCATGTCTTCAAACTTGAAAAACCGGCGCTAAAACTTTGTCCTGTGCAATGCAACACTGGTTTTCTGTTTTCAAAATGGCCACCGTTTGTTTAAGAAAAGGAGAAATCATTTATTGACCTGTCCTATTGTATTTCAGGCCCCAACAACATGAAAGGCAAGTACAGGTGGAGCATCACCACGATAGTGGCTGGGATGAGTCTGATGTAAGTTGACAACTGCAGACACGCGTTAAACGATGTGGTTTGTGTCGTCGTAGAGAAATGCAAACTCTGCCTGTATTTTCAAACTACTGACAGCTGTCAGGCACATTGGATCCAGAATGTTATGCTGCCCAAAATGACAAACCGCCTTAAGCGGATAAAAGTCATGATATCTAAAGGTTGTGTTTGGTAATTTCTGGTGTCGTAAAGGTTCCTCCAGACTTCTACCCTCTCTTCTTTGCTGTTGTGCACACCGGTGATCACTTTGAGCCCAAGGTTCTTTTGCCTCTTTCAGTTTGCTGATCCTGACAATGCTGAATCTGGGCCTGTTTTTCAAGCTGTGGGCCATGGAGGATGTAGCCCATCGCATGTACCTGAGCACGAAGCATCGGCTGAGGGAGAGGAGCGAGGCCAGGTCAGAGAGCTCGGCTGCAGCTGTGGCAGTATTTGCCATGGTCGGTCTTTGTGTGGGTGGAGAGGGAGAAGTCTTGCTAAATCTTTTTTTTTTTTCCTTTTCTTTTCTGTTTCCGTTGTCTGTGGCTTTTAAGCAGCCGTCATACAAGAGAGCTCTTGTTGTAATGACTCAGTGTTAAAACTGTCCATTTGTCAGCCTCCATAAAAGTGGTTGTGCAAGTGACTCTCTTGTATCTCTCTTCCTACATTTCCTTCATTTTATTTCTGCTTTTGTGTAATCTGCTCCCTTTATACAGCCAAGACAATATCTTATTGTGAACATGAACATTTTTTTTTCTTTTTTTCAATTAAAAATTTATTTTTTTTAATGTTGTTTGACAGCTTGGCCCCTGAATATGGTCCCAGACAGGCACCTGGGTACAGGACCAGAGAGGAAATGTACCTACTAAAATCTGTACTGCAGGACTCCATCAACCTTTTAGAGCAGGTAGGTCAGTCTGTTTTAATCTAAAAATGCACTAATTCGTCAAGAAGTCTCCCTGTAGCTCAAACTTGGCTACGATTTTGGAGACTGTACATTTGCTTTGGTGCAGAACGGTGCAGTTCATCACGGACTTTTCGTGCATTCAGTCCCCTGCGAGGAAAGCGCACACAGTGTGGTGTAGGCCAGTGTGAGTGGGAAGGCATTGCTGATTTCTAAGTTAGACACTTGGATGTTGTAATCCTTATGATTTCAGTCCTGGTTAATCTAGCCACACCGGTGGTTACTGTGGTAACAGCTAATGTGATTTTAATATTAAAGCACACACTCCATGACTACCTTCCTTGTCAGACTGCCGAGTTATGCGCTGTTGCAATTCCAGTCAAGTTTGTTGCAGGTCAAGCTTGGTAGCGTTGGACTCCGCCGCTCTCAATACAAACTGATTTATAGAAAGATTGTTTGTTTTTTTTATCAGACAATAGAAAATTGTTTATCATGGATGGATGTGTTGCACCCAACTTGAAGAGATGGAAGAGATTTGGGTAAAGTGCATTTTGAATAACGTGCCTGAAAAATGAGGAGTTTGCGTTGAGGAGCACATAAGTTTGCTTTGAATCTCCTTCAGAGAAAGCAGGGACATGCGGCTGTGCTAGTTTACAACCAGCAGGAGGCCCATCGTAGAAGTGTCCTCACGTCTTATAACACTTAAAGCATTATTATTATTATTATTATTATTATTATTATTATTATTATTATTATTATTATTATTATTATTATTATTATTATTATTATTTATTTTATTGTATGTTATTTTTTTCTTGCAGCTCCGCAACTCCCTCATGGTGCTGCAGCAGAACTTTGCTATGGTCAATCAAACGGCGGCGCCACAATGACGCTCCACACCCGATGACGCCGAACCCCGGCCACGTAGAGGAAGGGAGAGGAGCCACGCCCAACATGCCATGTGTTGCTAGGGGCTACACGTCCCAAAATCTGTGTCGGTGGCATAAGGTGCCAGGATATTTTTAAGTCTGTGGACTGACTGCTTGGAGGATGAAGTTACATCAGAGTCAGCCGCAGATGGTGCAGGGGCTTTGGATTTCTGAAGGCTGCGTTGTCTGCTCCCGTGGCTGCTTGTTTTCCACTTTCCCTCTAAACAGTGGCATTGTGGTCCAGAAAACTCCTTCCTCATGTGCCTTTTACTATATTCTGACGAACCTCATGTCCTATCAAAAGTGAACTATTGTGAATACTTTTGCTTCTGTTTCATCCTCGGGGAGTGAATCAATATTATTTAACTGCATTTTTCTCTATTTAAATTTTGCACATTTTAATTTTCACACAAGTGCCTTTTATGTATTGGGCTGTGTTTTAGGTAGCTTTTTTTAGATTTTCATATTGTTCCAATAAAACTCTGTAGAATCAGGAACATAAAGCTGTTTTTTTTCTAAGTTTTTCTTCTCTTTTGTAATCATTTTATTTTTCTTCCAATATGTAAACTGCAGGAATGGCTGCAACTTTAGATGTACGTTAAAATGGACCTAGGAAAATAACCTTTGGAATTTTTTGTGATACTCCACATGAGCCAAATCTGGTGTACAGAAACTAGTGGTTATAGTGTCATATTTAATATATATTTTATAGATTCACTGTTCTGGACTGATTTTTACCGGGAGTTCTATGGAAACTAAGCAGTCAACACAATGTTGACGTACCTATTTTATCCCTCCCTTCTGTACATGTTATCACTTGTTTTGTATATTTTCGTTTTCTTTATCACTTGTAGGTGACACACAACTATAGTTACCTTGAGCCTTGTTTGATGTTTACGGTGGTGTCATCGCCCTTGTACGTGCGGATCATTTTTGTTCGGCATTTCTTACTTCACACCACGTCTTTAAGTCAACATTTGTTTAAATGTGGTTGCGGTTTCGTACATTTTAGCCATATAGCAATGCACTGTTGTAATAAACATGATTTCTTGCCAAATCTTTATTTGTGCTGCCAACTTCTCCAAGAAAAACAATATGGATTATTTCCATGATTGATTAGGCTGCCAGTTATTTTGTTGATGAATTGTTTGGTCTAGAAAATGTACATTTTAAAATAGTTCACCAGAGTGGCTGACATATTTTAATTCCTTGTCTTGTTTGAGCAAACCCCAAAATATTCCAGTTATTATCACAGAAGACTCATAAAATTGGCCAATATAAAAAATGTTGAAGCTGGAACCAGTGAATTTAAAGCATTTTTACTTACTTTTGTTTGTTTTTGTTTGTTTTACTTACTTAAGTTTTGATTGATTGATTAGGAGTTTTTTGAATAAGTACTTGTTTCAGCTTACAATATATTATGTGAAAGGCTTCTGAATTATACTTTTTCAAATATTATTCATATGCCTGGTTTAAAATTGATGATCATTCATGTCTTCTATGGCAAAACACACTCTAAAGTGCTCCACCGATTTCAAAGCGTACAAGACGGGTGCTTCGATTGCATCACTACGATTCAAAGACATTGGCAGCTTATAAAGTCGCTCAGTGCACAGAGTTGCATGGGTTTAGGGCGCAAAGATCATCGCAGGACTGATAGTGCTCCTGATAAACTTACACTCCATGAGAGAAGCTGCAGGTTTAAAACCACAGTACCCAGGTGAATAAATACTGACTGGGAAAATAACATGATCCTTAAAGCAGAACTGTCTCAGAAAAAGCGAAAATAATATATTGCTCTTCTTCTGGCTGTATAGTATTAGCCCTATGGGGATATTTTATTGTAACATCCAGTGGTAGAAAATAAATGAGTATATTTACCTAAGTACTGTTCTTCAGTCCAGCTTTGAAGTGCTTTGAGTATTTCCATTTGTTATTTTATATTTATACTCTACTACATTTCACCTACATTTTCTAGGAAGAGACTTTATTTTTTACCTCACTATGTGTATCTGGCAGCTGTATTACTAGTTACTTTTCCATTTAAGATTGGACACTTCAAACAGAATAAGCCCATGAAATACAAGACAAAACTCCTCAAAGAAAAGCAGTGTCTATTAGGGCCCCTCGTCATGTAATTCTGCACTGATTCTTTAATATTAATCATCTAAGACAGGGACACAATAGTGATGGGGAACTAAAAACCCAGGGCCCCAACATGAGGAAGGCCCTCAGAAAAAGCCTGGAACTAGAAGTTTGTTTTTATCTGTGGTTTTTGAAACCTAACATTTGACATGATCAGAATTATGAAAAAAATGTTACTTTTGGCTAAAGAAATAATTTGACACATTATTGTATCTAAAACGATGATGGAGGACAAAGTTTGAGGGTTATCACTGCCTCTAATCTACTTTTTTTTGTATTTATATGAATATTTTCTTTAGGTTTTAAAAACCAAAGACAACCAAAAAGTTTGATTTTAACCTCTTCAAGAGGGTTAGGGTTGGGGTTAGGGTTAGGGTTAGGGTTAGGTTAGGCAAGGGTTAGGGTTAGGGTTAGGGTTAGGGTTAGGTTTAGGGTTAGGCAAGAGGTGCCCAAACTTTTTCATGCCACCGTATGTTGTGTTGCAGTGTCTGTAATTCAGTGTGCTGCTGCTGGTTCAATTTGACCTAGAAACATTAAAACAGCACCAGGCCAGACTTGTATGCACTATTTAAAAAAAAAAGAAAAAAGAAGAAGATTGATGGATTATTTCTAAACCACAAAAAAGCTGCAAAACAGAATCTGTTCCTTCAAGCAGTTTTTGCAGAAATTAAACAATGCAGTTACTGATTTGTATCTGAAAACCCTGTGAACATTTTGACAGTTGACAGCTAAGAAGCAGCCTGGGAGACGTCAAACCACAACCATCAGTTAGATCTTCCCTTTTTGATAAAGTCTCAGATCTGAGGTGAGACCTTCTCGTAGTTAAGTTGCATTAGTCAATATTATTACATGAACAATGGATCCAACTACTATGTGTAATTTTTTCCCTCTTCCTATAATGGACAACTTTATAAAATACTTTTTCTCAGTGTTGTATTAACGTCTTGTTTGGTCAAATCAGGTAATGCAGCTTTAAGAGGTGTGTTTTTGTATATATATGTTAGTATTACTGAAACATATGTTGTAACTTTTCTCTAAAACTTTTTACACTATTTCAACACCTCTTGGAAATTTAAAAGAAGTAAGTTAAGGTATTTTTAAGCTACTGTATGGAGTAAAATTCTGTTGATTAGAAGAATAATTTGTTTGATTTTTTTTCCATAGTTTTGATAACAATAGCAATTTGTTCAATAATGCAGCTATTCTAACCATCTACTGTATATTCAAACTGCCACTGTTTAACTGGTGTTTATAGATTTGATATGTGGGAATTAACATCAGAATTATAACTAATACCCTTATTGCTTTCTTTTATGCACTTTACTTTGTTGTATGGCAATATTACCTTTAAAAAACTAATTTAATCAGCACAGAGAATTCTATAATTCTCTTCTCTAAAATAAACCACACAGGTCTTCAAATGCAAAAATCACAACAGTGTTTTAAAAAAGGAAAAACCAATGAAACTCTTCAAGCATCAAGCTCATATCCTCCATGAGGCCTCTAGTTCAAGGGCCAAACCTGCCACCTAGTGGCCGCTTGGGGGTATTGCTGCAGTTCAGCAATAATCGAATAAATTGACTAAATTGGTAAAAGTCTTTTTTAAATTAATTCTTAGTCATCATTTACTTCATTGACAGAAAGATTTTATCAATTAAACCCGCATCTCATCAACAAAAAAGGAATAATAATAATATCTTGGATGAACTTGAAGGTCCATTATTGAACACATTGACATTAAATTCTTAGCACACATACTGTTTATTTATTTATTTATTTATTGAGCTTTCAGCATCATTTCATGTCTTTTCGCAGTGGATGGAGTCGATCAGCTGATGGTCGTACTGTATGTGTGGGAGATGGTAACCCCACGGCTCAGATCAAAAAATGGTCTCTGGTGTCAGATGTGAATTTCCTCCTTCCTCCTGGACCATGGAGCAATGGAAGAAGGCGCTTTGGTCTGATGACTTACGTTCTCCTTCACATCATTACAACAAGATGCATTATGGGAAGAAGGCAAGCAGGGGGAGGAAGTGTGATGCCCTGGCCCATGTTCTGCTGGGAAATCTCGGGTCCTGGCCTTAATGTGGATGTTACTTCGACATGTAGCACTAACCTAAAGACAGGTGCAAGTTCACCTAATTCATTAGGTAGGTGGTTTTAATGTTGTGGTTGATCGTTGTATTTCAAAGTAAGAACACTGTTATTCAAGTTAAATTGATCCATGATTAACAACTGATCCAGTGCGTTTCAGGAACAAGGTTGGCTGAATGAGAATTAACGTGATAAATTTAACCTGACAACAATATACAAGTCATGTTTGAAAAAACAAGCTTGTAAAAAGTAGCTGCCTCATAATGACCCCAGTTCGTCTGCAGGGGGTTTAATGTGTTGATTATCAGTATCAATCGATATATCAGTGATAGTGTTGCTGAGATGCGCAGTGGGGTGACCCACTGTACAGTAATATTACCAAACCACACTTTACGTACTCTGATCACAAATGATAAGTACAATTCTCAACACGCTTTTGAAATGTTTATTTACAGTAAGGGACATTCATGTACAAATAACAGAGCTTATTGTTTCATAGACACAAATTTACAGTACAGATCCAGTGAAAGTCTAGAGTGCTCGCTGGCTACATGTACAAGTTTAAAATGATCTGTAAATTATTGCTTCAGAGAGGGCTGAACCTCAGTCCTTAATGTGAGAGGAATATGTGACATGGCTCTTTAAACAGTATATACCTCTTAAAAACAACGGAATTTGCATCATTACACAGAATTAGAAAACTCCAAAATTATATTTGCAATATTACAAAGAAAACACCTGAAATAAAAACAGCAAGAGCTAAAATAATCAAACATTATCTCCTAGCATGGCACCAAATACAAAATAAAAAGAAGATTACAAACAGGATTGAGTTAGGAGCAGCTGGTTCTGTTCAGAGGAAAGCAGCAAACACGAGGAAATGGACAGAAATCAACACAGATTTGGCTTCTGAATTCAAAAATCACGAAAAAAGTAAGAAAAGTGAGTTTCTTCTCACCGTTTTGTAATAAGTGCGACAAACATCCCAACTGCAAATCATCTCAGTCACCGGTTCACATGCACATACAGTATGCGATGACTGGAACTGTATTCGTGCTATATACACAATTTTTGCTGTAGAGATTCCCACCTGGCAAAGTAGAACTGTCAGTATTAGCCTGCACCTCTCCCTCGCTATCAATACATTAAGCAGACAAGTTGTACAAATTATCAGGGTCCAGTGGCAGGAATTGTTAGTTTCCTTCAACCTGACGTGTCTTTCTCTACATCATTCAGTGATGTCGCGTTTCCCAGAATGCCTTTTGCCCTGTCATCAAAACATGATGGTTTAATTTCAGCCTTCAACCTATGAGTGGTGTCACGTGTATTTTGCCATAAGAGCCTACGAATGTAAGTGGCTGAGAAGTGTCCCAGTAAATGGAAAAGGTTAACTTAGCGATGGGGTCCTGCATGAACACAACATTTTGTAGTTTCAAAGCTGGAACAGAGTTGCTTACACATTAGAGACGTCTGTTTCTGTTTTTATCTTTGCGTCTCTCACTGGTTTGAAGTGGATGGGGCTGAGATAAAAAAGGAATAGGAAGAAGGGCTGTCACACACCCCTGTGCCCCGACAGTGGATGTGTTGAGAGAGCTGGATGCTGCCAATTGTCCGAGTGGCCACTATTTGTATTGCATCGAAAAAATTCCCTGCAGCGCAAAAAGGCATTTTCCCCATGTACTTCCATTACAACAGAGATGTCTGTAAAACTGTAGAAAACGCACCTCCAACTGCAAACAAGGTCAATTATTACTCTTTGATTTGTGAATTTTCAATCCATGGAAGTTTTATATTTGCATATATTTTATATTTGCACAACACCATTCCAATGTGAATTCTGAGGGCCCAGTGGGAGAGCCACTAACGCACATGTGCAGTGGGCCACAAAATGCGGCAGAGAAAACTTCTCAGGCTAGACTGTCTGTTTTCTCTGAACTTTGGCTGATTGTTGATTATCTAATGTTGTAGGAAGACATTTTAAAAGAATGCTCCACCAATTTAGCACTGTATAAAAGATAAAAAAAAAAATGATGCAGAAGAATCAGCAGTATTAACTTTTTTTAACCACACGTTCTTCTTCCTTGTCAAAATCTGGCACCTAAATTACCCACAACGCAACTCACCGAGCTTTCAGTTGGAGAAGTGTTTCATGCTAGCAGCAGCTAATGTAGCTTCAAGCAGGGACGAGGTCTATTGACCTCACTTCTTTCTAACTCCACACCCCAGATTTTTTCCTTTTTCAAACTTGTAGCCTTGAGACGCAGCTGATACTGTCTCAAGTGCCATCGCTTGTCACACAGCTCCCTCTGGAAACACAAAAGGCTTTTATACTACTTATTTCTCATGTGCAGTAGTTCTCCCTAACACCTGGAGCCACACTTTAATAAGGAAAACTGGTGGTATTTTTAGGGCTTCTTCTTCTTCTTTTAATTAGTCAGAATTTTTAGCCCTGCCTTGTACTTCTTTCAATTTAGCTAAGTGGAATTGATTTGTCAGAAAATAACTATGGTATGAGCCACATAATACACTCCAATGACTGTAATTGTTGTCACATGCTGGGAACCACCTAATACGAAGCACAACACAGGGCTTGACAGGAATGAACCCTTATGTGTCGTACGTTGGCCGAGAGAGAGAAAGGCTTAAAATGTGTGAGGTCAATTAAAAACAGTGTCTCCATTACACAGTTTGTCCGGCAGAAAGCGCTTGACGAGTTCATTTATTTACTTTAAAAGTAGCTGCTCAGTACATATCTTGGTCAAAATTTTTTATCAACCAAAGTTATGGGTTCTCTTTCAAAAATGTTTCTTTTCCTAAATCTCAACAAGCTGTATCAGGATATGCTTAAAAATCAAGTATCAATCAGGCTCTTATTAGGAAAGAACTTGCTGTCATCAAATAGTGAGGATCCAATCTTACCCAAGACTTACATAAAGTGTGTAAAGTGTTCCGACTATGTTTGTTGAAGCGCTTGGTATCTGTAGGTTTAACACTGAAATTGAACTAACATGTTGATCAGTCTGTTTTGTGACTGTGCTTCCTGGTCAGTTTTCATTGCTCCTCTGGGTTTGTCTATGGTTGAATCCAAATGTCCAGGCTACCGAGCATTTGCAGATCTAGAAATTCTAGAGAATGCAGCAGACTACGTTCTGACTCTAATAATAATAATAAAAAAAAAAGTGTCAAAATAGACATAATTTAGAAATATAGAGCCAATATTTATTTATTTGTAATAGTCTCACCATTTAGTAGTTGTTCTGGAGGCTTTGGTTTCACAATCGTCCTCAGCAGAGGATCTTGTTGCTCTGTTGCCACTGAATTGTACTTCAAATTCTAATTTTTCTGACAGCGTTCTTCACACGGCACCTTGAAATCTCCTGAGAAAGACTGTGTGATCGAAAGCTCTGGATCAACTACTAAACTGACCTTGTGGTGAGACTGCTTTATCAACACCTTTCCAGTGTCAAAAATAATCTTTAAATGTCAGTCAATATTTTAAATTCTTTATATGTAGGTTTATTTTCTGTATGTATTGAGGCTTTATATTGCACACAGCTTATAAATTTACAAAATATGAATTGCGTTCAGAAAAATGAAGATTACACGTCATGATTTTTGGAGTTGTACCGCTAATGGCATCTACTGACATCTCAAGTCCTGCCACAGAGCATTTTGGATGCACCCTTGCAGGCCCAGTCAGGAGGGTGGATATTTGGATTCAGCCCCTGTCTCTCTGCTTCTTCTGTGATGGATTTCTTCCTGCTTGACTGTTGAAAGTCGAAAGACGAACCTCACTCTCCAAAGGTTAATTTCCAAATTTGCAGTAGCTTGTGGAAATATCTCAGCGTGTCACACTTGTTTATATTTGGTGGATTACTCAGGAGAAAACTACAACAGCAAACCAAATGAAATACAAGTGACATAAACCACTGTAGCTGTGTTAGAACATGGGGATAGGTGGGTGTCAAGCAAGATGATGCATTTTAGAAGAAATATGTGAGTAGGTACTTAAAAAAAGCACTTAAAATCCAACTTCTTAAATTAAATAAGTGTGACTGAGTAACAGCATCTGATTATACACGTGCAGTATATATGGAGGGGAGTTTGAATAAGCAGAGGGTTTATTTTTGTTACCGTGACAACACTAATTTGACCTTCTCAGACAGGATTGTCAGAGGGTGGTGGTGCATGTAGTGGGTGAGGTCAGTAGATGAACTCCCCAGGGACCTCCTGCAGTGCACTGAAGGGGTCCTCAAACTTGAAGCGTTTGGAGATGGCCTTCTGCTCAGCAGCCAGAGCCTCCTTCTCGGAGGTGGAGGACTGGCGGCACTGACCCAGAGTGTAGGCAGCCATGACTATAAGCTCCTCCGTCATTGGGCGTTCCTCCTCCTCCTCCTCCTCCTCCTCCTCAGCTGTGGTCATGCTGCTGGGAGGTTCAGGGCTACTTGTGGTGCTTGACGCCTCCTGGTCCTCCACTTGGAGGACCTCCTTCACTGTCTGGGTTTCCTGAGACTCTGAGGACTGAAGCCAGGGGTGTTTTAAACATTGCTCTGCTGTGGCCCGGTCCCTGAACACACACAAACAAACACACAAACGTGAATATAACTAGAAATTTCACATTCTGCTTCTGTTCTGTGCTGAATGCTTGATTTCTAATGAGTAGGAAAATACCTCATCTATCAATGTTCCTGGACAATAAAGTAAGAAATGGAGGCATGTATGACAACCTCAGTATCTCTGAAACTCAATATTGACCAAATGTTGAGGATTTGTCTTAGATCAGGGGGGTTTTCAACATGAGGATCCAGATGTCCACTAGGGGTCACCAATGCTTCACATAACGTCAACAGGCCTTAATTTAAAGGAGTGTAAGAAAAACAACCCTTTGTAATTTATGTCTCTGCGTGTACTACAATTCATTAGCATGGGATGATCTAATGTAATTCATAAGTATATACTGTATAACTTTTTTTCTATTTCGTAGAGTTGTAAACAGCCCTCTTAAATGAGACGACAAGGATTTGGTCTAGACTTGAGCGTAGTATCTGGCCTTTTTGCATTTTGACTGTGCTCCATCAGCTCCATGGTGGTTTCAGTATCCACTTGAAATGTTTCAGAGCTTCTGTTCTTCAGCGTTTTACAAGCATTAATACTCCTCATTTAAATGTACTTGTAAGTTTATTCACTCTCACAACACAGCTGTTGAGATTAACCTGTCATTCTTTTTTATTTGTCTGAAGATGTCATGATTGTAAAGTGATGATTCTATCAGCAGTGCAGCAATGACAGCTGTTCAGTGTGATAAAATCTGAGTCGCGATCAAACACAAACATACGAATAAAAATTTCATACTTCTGTTGTCTGGCAACAGGAACAGAAAATCCTGCAAATGGTGAATTTGGCAGGGCCCGACCTTTCACTTTTACAGTCTAAAATGGTACATAGCAAAAACAGGACACTAAATAATTCACTAATCTTTCTTAAAATGTTGAGAAGAATGTTTCATCTTTAACTTATTGCCTTTCATAGATTAGTTCATCTTTTACTCTCATAACTATTCACAGTAACAGAAATGTTGACCGGGGTGCCCATGTATATGTCTGATCATTCCTCTTTTTCCTTCTTTTCTTAGCGAGTTTCACATAAGTTTATGTGTTTTGCGAAAAAGTGGGGTTGGGACTGACTGTGGCTGTTTGCGAAGCAGCATCTGGATAAAGGACAAGGCGGCCTGGTCCAGCTGCTGCAGCTCCTCCTCTGTGTAGCTCACATTGAGCTGGGAAATGTTGAGAAACGTCTCCTGCTTGTTCTCCCCCAGGAATGGAGAGATCCCTGTCAGCATCACATAGGCCAAAACACCAATGCTCCTGTACACACAACAGGGAGCAATGTGCAGACAGGGTTAGGTGCTATAAAAACCTATAATATATAAATGACAGTATCCACACTAAAATATCCAAATGTAGCTCAAATGGAAGCAGTAGACAGTATTAGTGTCTGTAGCAAGTATAGGTAAATGATGGTGTAAAAATGAGCAATATCAAAATAATAGTAATCATTAAAAATCATTGAGAACTTAAAATGATAAAAATAGACAAGAAGAGATATAATATGTAAAATTAGGTTTTTCCATAGTTATTTTACTGCTATTTCCACACAGTATTTGAGTTTATTGTTGAGAAACAAGTTATCTTGGAAGTTAAGAGAGGTTGGAAACAAATTTCACACATAATAAGTCTCATTGTTATCTTTACTTTTACTACTATAAATAAAGTTTAAAATTTATGAAGGAAACTGATAGTGTTACCAGGAGATAATATAAACCTGGGATACTGCTGACCCTTAAAATGAACAAAACAAACCTACACTTCAATGAACAGAAAGATCCAGCGTCCATCTTAAGTTTATAACATTCCTCATGAAGTTTAACTGCTCAGAAAAAAAGAGCATGACTATTTGCAGTTGTAAAGAGCAGATTTTTCTTACCACATATCTGTTGCTGTGCTTATGGGCTCATAGTTTAGAATCTCGGGAGCTGAAAAAAATGAACACAAACATGTCAATTATCATACAGAATTAAGTTCAAAAAAATTAGTGCAAGGTTGTTGAAGTGAGGTTCAGAAGCAACTCACCGACATACTCCGGTGTTCCCATAATCTCTCGGAGCTCCTGGTAGCTGCAGACCATCCTGGACAGACCAAAGTCCACGATCTTGATGTCACCCAGAGGAGAGCTGCTGGTCAGCAGGATATTCTGAGGCTGGCAGGACATAACAGCATGTTGTTGTAAGACAGGAAACACTCATACAAGTGTATCTGTCTAATCTGGACCATTTTATCTTCCCTCTCTCATGTGAAATGCATCAATGTCTTTGCATATAGGAATATTTCATTTTCATTTCATATACGATAGATTAATTTGTGCTATTTATAACTTTATTGGTTTATAGTATGTATTCCTGTTTTTATTCTCTCAAAATATTCACCTGCAGTCTATCTGCTCTCACTCATAATGGTGTTAATAATGTTTTCACATTTTTGACTCAGACATTTAAAAATTTTTTTTCACACATTGCAATTACTAATGCTGCTAACTGAATAGAGATATATTTTGACCAAATTCTGTCTCAGTGGGAATGTGAAAAAACTACAGATAGTTTAGTACAAAGCTGGTCATCTTTGCCGCATGATTTCACTGACATCCTCATTTGATTTCTAACTGTCCTTGTTTTTCTACCAGAGCTTAAGCTTTCTGACCTGTTGTAAATCCTCAATACGTGTCCCAAATTTCCTCCATCATTCTAGTCTGGAAGGATGAAATTTTAAATACTGATACAATCTGGTTTTTAACAACTACTTTGGTCACTATTTCTGTCTTAGATTGTTGGGAATTAGCTTTAGTAGGCTACAGAGTGACTGAAGGGGTGTGGATCCTCCTTATGAGATCGATTTCAATTCGTGCACATTAACGATGAATCCTCCATCTACTCAAAAGTTAGTCACAGAGTTCCACAAGGTTCTGTGCTTGGACCAGTTCTATTTACCATATATATGCTTCCCTTAGACAATATTATCAGGAAACACTCAATAAACTTCCACTGTTATGCAGATGACACCCAATTGTACCTATAAATGAAGCCCGACGAAATCAATCAGTTAGTTAAACTTCAAGCATGTCTTAGGGATATGAAGATCTGGATGACCAGGAACTTTCTACTATTGAACTCAGACAAAACTGAAGTTATTGTGCTTGGCCCGCAACACTTGAAAAACACATTATCTTATGACATATTTACTCTAGAAGGCATTGATCTGGCCTCTAGCGCCACCGCTAGGAATCTGGGAGTTGTCTTTGATCAGGACATGTCCTTTGTCCCCCCTTTGTCCCCCCTCCATGTCCAACATAAAACAAACTTCAAGGACTGTCTTTTTTCACCTAGATAATGTTGCAAAAATCAGGCACATCCTTTAGAAAAACTAGCACATGCCTTCCTTACTTCTAGGCTTGATTATTGCAACAATCAACAATTATCAGGCTGTCCCAATAAAATTTTTAATAGTCTCAAGCTGATTCAGAATGCTGCTGCAAGAGTATTGACAAGAACCAGAAAGAGAGTTGTCGCAGCTGTGGGTTCAGAATTTGGCAAATGGACTTGTATATGTTTGTGAGTAAGTATTTTTGGCTTACACAGCCAGTGTCTCTCATGAGCTTCATTTTCACTACTGCACCATTTTGTTTTTGTCTTTTTTTCCTATAAGCACTTTCAATAAATTTCTGAAGGACAATTATCCATTTTCATTAAAAAAGTCACTCCAGTGACACTGTTTCTGAAAAGAGATGTTGCTGTTGAAACTTGCTTTTTTTTCGAATCTGTGAGCACCACTACACTAAACACTATCATACTTGGGTGGAGGCACAAATCTCAAGAGACAGATAATTTGAAAACCTGGACAAATGAAAACAGAACTGTTTACATGTATAGGTAAAGGAGATTTTTTTCTTCTTCTTGGCATTTAGGGGGATTGTCCCTTTAAAACTAAATGAAAGTATGTACTGTAAATAAAATGTTTTATGTATTTCTCATCTCAAATTTATTTAAAAGCTAGCTTGATGGATAGCTGATGTGAAATTTGATGCTACTGTTATTAAATGTTTACTATGGCACATTTTCAGTTTAAACATTGAAAAGCTAATGACAGGTCAAATTTAATGGATAGTGGTTTGTCCATTTATGAAAAAGCAAGTGTAAAGCTAATTCATCTATAACCTTACCAGCCCATACTGAGCAAAAAGGACAGATGGCTCAACTGCTCTTTCCAAAGCCTAAAATGTTTTGCCATTAAGGAATAAGAGTGGACAACTGTATGTGTATCTACACTGACCTTCAGGTCCAGGTGGACTATGTTGTTCTGGTGGAGGAAGGCGACTCCCTCCAGGATTTGCCTCATGAGCCTTTTCACGTCCTCCTCACTGAAGGCCTCGTCCTCCCGATCTGACACACACTGGTTGAAGATTTCGCCTCCAGCCGCACTGCACAGGAGATACATCAGATAAGAATAAAGACCATGGTCACTTGTCCCTTTGAAATTCCTCAGCGTAAAAGCACCAGAGATCAGCCAGGTTTGCCGTAAGCATCCACTGAGGGATCATCTTTGTGCAATGTCACGGAGGCTAGAGCTTCGAATAGTCTCAAGTTTTATACAGACAGACAAATAATTCTGCCTGTAATTTCGAGTTCACAGTTGACTTAACCAGCATGTGTTTGATCTGCGGGAGGAAACGAGATTGCTGGCAAGAAACCCAAACTACAGTCTCGGTTGGCTGTGTCATCCACAACCTCACCAAAATGACTATGAAACTTGTCCTACGTTTGGCTTTTTATGGTGAATTCGCAAGACACCATGGAAATAAATCACTATCTAGCCCAATGTGTGAATGTGTATGTGTTTGGACTTGCTGGAGGCGGTGGTAGAAATAGCAGAGCACCTCCAAATATAGCAAAAATAATTATGAGCCGCACTTGAACGAGGGCATGCGTACTGTTGAGTGATCACTGTCTCTCAACTTGTGAAAACGGGACTGTGATATTTAAAATGAACTGTAAAATGACAATAGTCTTAATCCACAGTCAACACTTGAACTATCGGCCTCCTTAAAGCACCCTTAACTTCCTTTAACCTGAGATAAACTCAGATGGACAAACCCAATTAGAAACTCAAAAAGAAAAAGAGGCAGGGCAGTCAGGAATAGACAAGGTGTTCTCTCAGGGGGCTGGTGAATTAGGCTTCATCTCAGAGGAAGCTGGAGGGGGGAAGGAAGAGGAGGGGGGAGTGAGAATGTTTTGGATTTTTAAGGTGTGAAGAAAGGGCCCTTAACCCAGTCGGAGAAAATAAAAACATTAGTCACACAGTCTAAAGGCTGGACCTAATGAAACTCAAACAGTTCTTCACAGGACCTGCAGCTGTACAGGCTGGCGACAACCTGTGCTACACAGAGGTCCTCAGTCTGATGTACAGTAAGTGCTCAGAGCAGTAAATTTAAACCTTATTGAAGCATAATCCTGGTTCATTACTATTTGTACAGTTTTGACCATCTTCCCCATGAGTAATAACATTGTACTCAACAAGCTGATTGCTGAAATCTGGTAACAAGGTAAATTCACTTGAAATAAGTAAGACAGGTGAGATAAGAAACACAAACCATCAAACTTCCAGGATAGTCAAACTTATTTGGACATGACAATGAAGGCAAATGATAAAGTTTTCCCTCACACTCCACAAATGTCCTGCCCAAACTACTGCACCTACTAACTGTAAATGCGTAAACAGTTATCCTGTTATCCAACATTTCAGTTGTGCTTGCTTTTAGTTTAGCCTCGAAAAAAAGTGGTTTAAATAAATCTGGTTTAATTGTCTGAGGTCAGATCATCTGACTGCTTGTGTTATTTGACTTGTCAAACTTTGTTCAATTGACTTTGTGGGCTTGATTTTGTGCTTCTTACTTGAAAGAAACATCTTGTTCAAGTAAACACACTGTCTTGTGTGTTACATTACAAAAAAACAGGCAGGAAGGTTTTTATTTTCCAACCATCTGATTAAAGCATTCCTCAATCCAGTCACACTAGTAGCATTTAAAGAAAAAAAATCTTCAAAGCAGTTGGTCTTTTATTGAAAGCTTAACAGAAGAAATCAGCACATAAACCATTAGTGAAGGGTAATTTAGCCCTGATTCAAAATATTTTCTCATAACTTCCTTAAACATGTTCATTTTGGACCATATCAGAGACAGAGACAAACTGATGAACCAGGGTAATATCATTGTGGATGAAAGGGCCCCCCCCACTCCTCTTCATTTACATTTACCATGTTGCCATTGGATGACGAATTTGCCCTCCACTGTTCACCAAAATAGATCCAAATTTCCATTTTTTCCTCAAGCCATCAAGTTTCAAACAATTGACAGTAAGCAGGTTGTCCAGCTGGTCTGGCCAGATCACAGCTGGTGCAAGGTGCAAGATGTGTACACGTATGTATGTGGGTATGTCCATGAGCAGATCTATGAATATGTATGAATATGTTTATTTGTGACTTTGATGATGTGATGTATTCCTTGTGTTTGTGACCCTGTGATGAAATGTGCTGCAAACCAATTTCCCTACAGGGACAAATAAAGCTATCTATCTATCTATCTATCTATCTATCTATCTATCTATCTATCTATCTATCTATCTATCTCTCTATCTATCTATCTATCTATCTATCTATCTCTCTCTCTCTCTATCTCTCTATCTATCTATCTCTCTATCTATCTATCTATCTCATCATGTTCCTGGATCGTCAGTTATAGTTAAGTGAGTACATTGTTATCATGGCAGATTCCCGTAATCTATGTAAAATTGCCAAAACTATGTAAATAAGACCCAATAAATGGGATTTACCCTTAAATCCCTATGACCAAATTAGTCTGTTGTGTTTGATTCAGCCACAGAACTCGGTCAAGGGCAGTGGCAACAGTGACACTGATAACAAACAAAAGCTAACATGCAGGCACTGCCTTTATCATTAGACTTTTGCTCGTTTTTGTGAGCGAAAGCAATTTTTTTAGTTTAAATAACACATTTCTTACAATTTACTTTTGCTATCTTATTGTTTTGTGTAACAGCTGACCCAATATAGCAAAGAAACATTCCCTTCTCTTCCTGGAGAAGAGTGTCTGGGAGTCAGCTTGGAAAGGCCAAGAGAAGCTGAAGAGGTAGAGAGAGAGAATAGGATGATACAAAAAGCACAAAATCAGACAGACTAAGACAGAAGCTGTTGCTCTGGACTGCGAGAAATCTTAAGAATTTCTCTACACAAATTCCATTTAAACTGCGTGACCTTAGTTAAAAAAAATTGCCCTACATATTGCACTGCAAGCATGTCTGTTTGAGGAGGGAGGAAACTGGAGCACTTAAGAGATAAGTTTCTCTTTAGCTAAGGTCAGATTCATTTAAACTTACTTCATTAAACTTAATTTCCTGAAAATGAGCCCGATTTATTAAAACAGACCTGGTTGAACAGACCGACAGAGTTCAGTACTGTGTTGCAGTGAGGGCACTGTGATAAACCCTGAGCCTACATTTCTGCTAATTAAAGGGGTTGATTCACCTGATTCAAAAAACATTTTCTCACTTCTGTTTTTTTAAATAATCAAGTTTACTCTGAAACTTCTCAGGAACTAATTTTATCTGTGGTGTCCAAGTGGTTGTGATATATTATCTCTTTGAATGTCTCAAATAAAAACTTTGCCTTACTGCTGCTGAAACAACACAATAATCACCATTAAATAACTGATGGCACAAATGGTTTTCAAGACCTTACACTTTTATCACTTTTTTAATATTTTCACATTTCTCAGTTGTGGGTGTGATTAACAGATGAGCATTTGCAAGAAGCTTAATGCAAGTATAAATAGCCACAAATTCAGCTTTAACAGTTCCACCAGTCTTTATGCACAAAGACACACCCTTACTATATAGACTTTGGTGTGTATAGATCCAGAAATGACTGTCTGCTGCTTTAAAAGAAAGCAGTCAGTAGATGGAGGAAGGATCAGAAACCAGAGAGAGAGAGAGGAGAATTATGATTAATAATTAGGTTATCTGAGAAAATGTGTGTATGAAATAACTGGCTTCAAATCTGTTTCACCGCTGCGCACAAACAAGCACAGACACACAGACACACAGACACACAGACACACAGACACACAGACACACAGACACAGACACACACACACACACACACTCCTCCACACATGGCTGCTTTCAGCACGTGTATTAAACTGTTGGAATCAAAGGTTATTCCTCAAAGGATCAGACAGACACTAATCCAGTCTGGAATAAAGAAAAATACAACTAAAGACTTCCTAACTTATCTGCTCTTATTTGAAAGATCCCTTACACAAGAGCTTTACTTAAAGACTGATTACATGCTGCTGACACTGATATCTGGGAAATTTGTCCTTTTATTAAAGGCTGTTTTTGACCCTTTTATCTCTCATTTGGCTGTTTTTGCGCAGGGTTGGCAGTGGGTAAAACCTGTAATGAAAGCTGGCTCATCTTCACCAAATCTTGAAACCAGTGGAAGCCTCTTAAAAAAGCTGCATAATCTATTGACTTTTTTTTCTGTCCTCAAACACAGTGCTTTGCCCAAGAATGTGTTTCAAATTGCCCTTTTCAGTCCTCTGCCAGAGCATTATAATATGAAGAAAGAGTGGAAAATATATATATATATAAAAATATATATAACCAGATCTGAGGAAAAACAATGATAGAGACAAAAAAAATATGATGCTTTAAAGACAAGTTCATGGTAGAAACAAATTATTGTTGACGATCATTGTTGAAAAAATGTTTTCTTATTAAATCAATTCATCATTAAATCCATAATTATCTTTAATTCTGTCTTTGTCCGATGGGCCTGGATATCGACGCAAATAACCTGATTTGATTCAATACTTGATGATTCATTTACTGCAAATAAATACCAATGTTGTGGAATGCGCTTCTTGAAATTTTCTTGGAGCTTAAGTTTCTTCTACTTCCAATAAGTAAGCAACACTGTTGTTTCCTCAAATTGATACTGTGTTGTCAACATTATCAGCTTAATTTCAAACACATTTCTCAGTTATAAAATAAAAATGTATTTTCTTTTAAAATTGCAAAACATCAATATTATTAAGGCCTTAATTTGCAAAAAAAAAAAAACTGCACTTACAAGGCATCATGATTATGCATATTTTAAAATGTCAGTATCAGTAAGCTAAACTAGTTTAGCTAAGTGCAGACATCCACTTTAATGGTCACTTTGAGCAGACAGGATAAAAACTGCTTGCTCAATCGTCTGCGTTCTTTTTGTTGACAAGACATCAGTCTGATATCTTCTTGGCCACTGCTAGCTAGTGTTAGCTCCCTGGCAGGAACAGACTGAAGTAGAATCCACACACTGTTCACTCGATTTCACACTGCCTCACTCCTTGTGGCCAGAGATAGCATCTCTGCTACAAACACGAACAGAACTCAGATCAGACTGCAGTGTCTTTTTCAGCCTAATCCTTTTCGTGGATGTGATTTATGGATCGGTCAGAGTCAACCAATCATCCTGAATCACTACAGTCACCTAAACTACAGATTCTAACTATTCATGACACTGTTTATCAGACTCTCATGACTCAGGGTGGCTGCATCTCAGGATTTTAAGAATCAATATTAGATCATTCAAACAAAAAATCACAATTACTCAAGCTCTATTATCTGAACCAACATTACCCTGTAAATGATATTTATAATAGAAAACAGAAAAATAAAATAGCAAATTAGCAAAGTAGGAAATCCTCAAATTCACAAGCTCAAACTAACTTTGCTTGATAAAGGACTTCATTAGTGGACCAGTGTATTTCTTGAAGAATCACAGCTGGGTATAGTGATAGAGGCTGATAACTTCAAAGTACTGAACTTGATCTGTTTTTAAATCGTTAACTTAAATCTAAGTTTTGAGAAGGGAATTAAAAGTGGTTTCGAATTCTGCAAACCTCAGGTCCTCAGACAGGGAGTTCCAGAAATACTTTTAGAACATTAATTCAAAGAGGACATGCTTGAAACATGAAATTTTATTTGATTGTATGTTCACAGGAAGACAGTTAAATACAGAGGAAGAAGAGATTAGGATACAGAGCTTGCTCTGTTACAACGGCCTGCCAGAAATCAAACACATCAACCCTCTAAATAAACTGATTAAAATGAAAACACTTGTAAATATTTAATTTGAATGAAAACCTCTGTGACCGAGAGGCCTCACTAAGCGGGTCATCCACACCACCACACCACCAGAAACTGACACACACTAAAAAAAAAAAAAAACAACTCCATTGATATGCACCCAGACAAAAGCAGATTGGCCTGCTGCCTGTGTGTTGCCCCTGAAGCCTTACAGTGGCTTTGAAGCCCCGTGACAGGTCAGGTTCATGCAGGCCAGAGGGCAATCGGAGTTTGATTGATGAGTTGCTAATGTAATTAATGAAATCAGTGTCAGCTCAGTGCAGCGGGAAAGCGGGAATGGATCAATTCAGCTTTGGTCAGCCACCCGTTATACTCAACGTCAGATTAAAAAATAAATAAATAAATAAAAAATTAAAGATAATAAAATTAACATCAGTTGACCTAAATAAACTATTTCATATCCGTTCTGTTTCGTTCATACAACTAATAGAAAATCACAAACTGAAACAATGGGGGTAATATCAAATAGTCTATACTTGTTATCTGAAGGAAGCCTTGAACTGAAAGATGGGTCAAATATAAAAGTAGCAGTTATTCCTTTATTAGTTTGTCTCACAGGGATTCACAGAGAATGAGTGGAAAAGTTGGACCCAGTCACACTCTAATTGTGGCATCACAATTAAAGTAGAAAGAGATGCACCAGAAACAGAGCAGTGGAGAAGAGGAAACCATGTCCACAAAGGACAGCAGAGACAAAGAGACAAATGTGCGTGACAGAGAGCGGGGTAGCGACAAAGTCTCACTGAGGTCCTCCATACTGCGCTCATAATGTATTCACATCCAGCAAACGAGGGTTTCCCACATTGTAATGGCCCCATTTAGAGCAGAAAAATAGCTACTTATAGGTTGGTAATGGATCCACATGTGTCGAAATGCCTGAAATCTGACATCACCCCTAATTACATTTAGGGCCCCAGGGCAGAAATGAGCTGTGGGCCAACCCAACATGATCCCTGACACACATTTTTGCCGAGAGCCCCGGAAACCTATAAGTATTTCTACAGTGGTATCCATAGACCCAAATTATTTTATATGACTAGACACCAAATTATTTATGAATGTGCACCATGTGAGCATTATATCAAACAATCATATTTCACATCCTAGTTTTTTTTCCATTTGCTTTACTGGTTATTAACAAATGGTTGGGAAATTTTGCTAAACTTTTTATATAAGTACCTGTCATACATGAAGCGAAGCTCAGTCAGCTGACACAAAATAACCCCAAATTAGCAGACAAAAGACAAGTACAACTCAAAAGTAAAGATTTTTTTTTTCCAAAATGAACAAGGTTAAGAATCTTTAGCAAATAATAAACCAGTTAAAGAGATAAATATGAGAACATATATAGATATTTGATCACCTAACTTAATTGTTAATCCATCCAACTTCAACCAAAACACACATTTGATCAGCAGAATTACTGAAGAAACAAGACAAAACATGGGTTTCTGGTAGCTGATATCATCATCATTTTACTTCTAATTAGCAGACCACAGTGACAGATAAATAACCCATTTCAAAACGTTGCAAATATGTAGTTGATTCAATTAAACATGAGCAATACTGCAGTTTCATTGAAATATATTACAATCTGTTTGGAACATTAGAAAATAAACTCCTTTTCTGCCTGGAATTTGCTCCGTACCGCAGATGACGTGGTGGTTTTGGATCATGAGCCATTTCTTTCCCTCTCCATACTCTTCTCTTCCAATCTGGTACAAGTTAATCTTGGTTTCATCTGTCCAGAGATCTTGAAAATGAGGGATTGTAAAGAATGGCCAAGACTCTTAAACAGTTAATGTATAAACAATTTGAACCCCTTGAATTGAGGCTGAACGTGTACATTTCAATCAAACTTGATGGCTCTATTTTCATTCCATTTTGGTGGTGTACAGAAGCAAATTTGCATACATTGTGTCACTCTCCGAATACTGAAGGAGCTAACTGTAGTCCTTTATGACTCTGGCTGTATGTTTGGGGTCTTTGTCATACTGCAGAATGAATTTGGGAATGATCAGACACCTCCCTGAAGGTACTGTGCGATGAATGAGAATCTAAACATCTAAAGTGCCTCAAACTTTTGCATAGCACTGTATCTTATTCCTCTGTGCCAGAGAGTTCCATTATTGTTCAAAAACTATTAAAAAAACACACCAATGAGCCACAATTGCACTGTGTGACATGTTCTTACCATACACTTACCTTACATTTATTTTATTGTGAATGGACTAACATTGTTCATTTTGGTCTCTTCATGGCATTTGGTGACAGTAAAAAGAATCGAGAACACAAGTCTTTTACTTAATGTATGACAAAGCTGACAAGGAGTCAACAGAAAACTCCAATAATGGAATCTAAACAGGTACTAAATAGTTTGTTTTGTGTGAATCAAGTCATTCCTATCTTTTGTTGTCCCCATTTGAATCTCTCTCTGGGCAAGTGGCCATGCTTTGGCTGGTCACGTGCACTTGTGCAGCTAAACTGACATAATGAACTCCCAGCTGGAACTACGCCAGCAATGAGGCCATGGAGAGCTCTATTGCTCTCATTCATTCTCTCCTCATGCCTTCCTCTTTCTGTTTAACTGCTCTCTCCATCACATTTACACTATCATTGCCTCCATTTCATTCCCTCTGTTCTCATTTTTCCAATTCTTCATTGTCTGAAAAAAGCCATAGGGCCTTTGCCTGTTTTTCTCCCCAATTCCTCCTTCCCTCCATCCCACCATGGTATGAATAGTTTCTATGTCAAGTTGACCCTCATTTGTAGAATATCTGCCCCCTTCTACCCCCATCTATCATTCAATCCTCCTCCATCACAATTTACCCCACTACCAGAAATATCTCTCAGCTGTCAGCCGAATATAAGATGGGGGGGAGAAAAAAAAGACAAGTATGTTGTCAACATCCATCCTCAGAAAGAATGAAAACAGTCTGCTCTATTTCCATCCAATATTTCAAAAAGCATAGAAGAGAAATATAAAAAGGTTGGCTTGGGAGTGACTGTATGTGTTTATTGAGGGGGTTCAGGGTGGTGGGTTGGGGGGATTAAAGAGTGCTGACATGGACTTTGGCTGTCAAACAGGAATTGCTACCATTGAACACTTATTCCTTCATTGGCATGATCATATCATAGACCTGAATTGATCTACTGTCCTTTGTTTTGTTTTGTTTTTTATTAGGGTCTAATATAGCTATTATTGGTGCTAGTCTCCTATATTTGAATATTTATATCACAAATGACCTTTGGTAAAGTCATTTGTTCTACCTGCCCTCTCACAAGTGGTACAGAACATTTTGTCTATACCATCCAGCTTTTCATGATTTAATCATTTGAACTTCTCCTGCTATTCTGGTTTAAAACATGGCTTGGCCTTTGTTGGCTGATGCATCTTCCAATTATTCAGGAACTTGATGCTTGATGCCTCAACAACACTTGCACCATCACTCGGCGTTATAAAAACTATTATGTGTTAAAAACACGTAAACAGTTCTACCACGAATTATGAGCCAAATAAATACGTTGTCTGCTATTGGCGCCTTATTTGAGGCATCAATGTGAGAATTTCACCAAAAAATATATTCCTCATATTATGCCTATTAAAAATAATAATTATCAAATTAAAACACCAGCCAAACTGTAATGTCTTTCCGTGTTAGTACAGCTTGCTCTGTGAGTGTGTGTGTGTTTGTGTGTGTCTGTGCGTGCGAGTACGTGCCAGTGTGTGTCTGACAAGGAGCACTATCCTCACTCAGGGCAGCAGTTAATTCTGAGATTATCCTTTTAATGAACAATGGCTGGGATTAGGATTATGTCTTGAGGTGGGGGAGGATTTGGCCAACTGGAACATTTAAAGAGAATTTATAGGATCTCCTTAACAGGACAGATTGTATTGCATGGCATGTGCTGCCGACAGCTCATAATCCTTAAAACACTACATCTGACACTACACTGAAAACTTCTCCACTTTTTTCAATTCCTGACTCCATGAAGACAGAGTGAAATCAGAAAGGCAATACAATAGAAAGACAAGCCTGATGACATTGACCTTTTATTAAAAAGAAAAAGTAAAAAACATTAAATAATTTCAAAATTAAAACATAACTAACAATAAACAGGAAAGCCACCAATTTTACTCAACTAAGTCACTAGCGTTGGGGAGTGGGAGGAGCTGTTTTGGGTATCTCTGTAGTTCTGGAAGCAAGAGTTTCTGGAGTTTGACCCACACTAGGAACTAGACATTTGGATAGAGTCGCTTGATTTAATGCAAGGGCAAAAAGAAAAAAACAATAAAAAAATCCAAAACAAACAAGCACTCTTTCATCATATCACTTCAGAACATTAACAGGTACATTACACACAAGGTGTAAGTGATTAACCCACCTTTATCCTATTCAACACATAGGCCAGCTGGCGTAGACTTTCAGAAAATTAGTTCCAATATCACTACCTAATATAATCTGCTGCTGTGAAAAACACAACTGAAAATTTGTATTGTTTGTTATTGTATTGTTTTGTTGCTTGTTGCATGTTTCAAGCATACGTAAATATGTCTGCACAGTGACCTCTACACATACACTTTCAGTGGTATATGTCTAGAGGTCATAAACGAAAAACGACAGCTGATCCACAGTGTGTCAATACCATCTAATATAGCAGTTTGCCTTCAACTATTTGAACACAGGCTCTCATCTGGGTGTGTGTGTGTGCATGGTGAAGGATGCAGGCAAAATCCAATATGGTTTGCAGGGGGGGGGGAAGTCAAGGACAGATAGAGAGAGGAAGTGAGAGAGACCTTCTTGATCAGCCTGGTTTGCTGATGCGGGCACACATACTAACATAAACTATGACACACATGTGCACACGCACACGCACACACAAAATATGGGAACCAGGTCAAGCATGGCCCAGGCATGACCAGTGAGATGAGATCATCGACAACTGGTGTGACAACACCACACAGTATCACGTGTGTGTGTGTGTGTGTATG
Organism: Istiophorus platypterus; assembly: GCA_016859345.1. NCBI lineage: Eukaryota > Metazoa > Chordata > Actinopteri > Istiophoriformes > Istiophoridae > Istiophorus > Istiophorus platypterus. The sequence continues at coordinate 4,945,129 of CM029125.1, read as the reverse complement.
TGTGTGTGAATATCAAATACTGGGTCATACTGAGCTGTGCTCCAGTTGGTCTATTTTCACTGTCACTGATGGATTTAACACATCAAACTGCTGTAAGACAGTCTGTCTCCTTCACCTCTCAGTCATAATCCTGGGACACAGGAAACCAAATCCACACATATCCAACGACACAATTTTTGTGTATGTGTATACAACGGACACAAGCGAGGCACATTGTTGGAATAGCTAGTGCTTGCTGGAGCATTAAAGTTTGGCCTGAAGCTCTGCAGGACCAAAAAGCTGCTGCTGTATTGCCTGTCCCCTTGAACACTTTTCCTTTAAGAATATAATTCAGTTTTCTATGTTTAGTCATGGGCAAAGTAAATATCCACCCTTATCCTACAACAGCAGTTACAGTCTGACACACACAAAAATTTATGGCCCTTATTATGAAGAACACTCAATCACACTCAACTCCATACACCAGCAATAAAATGGAGCCCAAATCACAAGCAGCAATCACAGAGAGAGACATAATGGAACTGGTGAAAATCAAGGACAGAGAGCAGAAAGGAAGGGATTATGGTATCCTTCATCAAATCTTCATGGAAGGATGGTGAAGAGGGAAACTGGCAAACTTTCTTTATATTTTAAATGAAGGATAATTTTATCCACAATTAAAACAGAAAGGGGAAATGGAAAATCAAAAAGAAAGACTGGAAAATAAATTGTAGGTACTTGGGATAAGCAGGAAAACATTAAAGGTTATTGCCCTTTTTTCAATTACACATTCAGGGTAAGCCTTTGCATTTCTACACCGAAGTATCAAAATTTCTCATTTCAATATCTATTTCTCTTTTTAACAACTATTATGGCCCGATTAACCTTAGTACTAAACTATAATATCTGATTATTTGCCATTTCCTCTTTTAATTTTCTATTTCTCTTCTACTTTTAATTCTGTGTAAAATGATCCATTTTCCTGCTTTAAGTCAAAATTTCTGCTGTGAAAAAGGAGGGTGAGCTACACTGACTAGAGACAAAGTGTATACAAATGGCAGAGAGAGAGAACATGTATATATATACACACACACACACACGAATACAGTATATAGTACAGAGACAATAAGTATGCGGTCCCCCACCACCTTAGATACATTTTATAGTTTAGCAGTCGCTTTGCTTACTATGATAATTTTGTCAGAGCAAGAAAAAAATACCTTTTGTAAAACCATGTCCCCAGTCTGAGTTTCAATCTGAAAAAAATGTAGTTCAACGTACCAAACAACTAATGAATAATGATTAAAGCTGCATATTAACTGCAGAAGTTACTTTCATTCCGAAATGGGCCAATTTACAAAGCTTTCCCACTTAAATCATTATGAGGCCTCACTGTTAGTATTGATTCTTTTAATTGATTTATTCATTTTATTGATATAATAAAAAGCATACTGTGGTATTATACTACTGTGAACTTTATTGGAAAAAAAAGCCCAGTTATTGAAATCAGTGAATTTATTTCTTTTCCTGTGGCTTCTTTTCTTTTTTGCACAAGTATCTGTACTTTCCCTTTTAGCAGACACAGTCTTACTTCATTTTTAACTAGTAAGTATGTAACTTATTAAATGTTTGTTGACCATTAGAGTAAAAAGGCAAAAATGTCATTATGGCAAATAAATGAATAATCTGTTTATTAGATTTTTCAACATGTCAAAAATGCCAACTGGATTAAGATTACTGCAGATACTACTTACAGATAGCCTTACTCTTACTTTTGACATCTGAATAACTTCCCTTATATTTGTGGAGCTTCTTATCCTGTTCTAGTTGTGTGAATATATTGTATTTCATCTTGCTGGATATGAAATAATAGATATCACTTTTTCATCATGTCATATTAGGTCATCCACTCATGGTTCTGATGATGCTGCTTGTAATTAAACTGTCTCTGTTTAAGGTAATGAAGAACATTTAAAGTTTCTAGTTAGTTGACAGATGGTCGTATTTCAGGGCTCTGTGAGTGACTGGTCATTGTGTTTATGTCAGATACTCACAACTCGAGGACCAGCACCATCTCGGAAGCCATCTCATAGACCTGGTGGAGGTTCACCACCCGGGGGCTGACTGTTGCCAACTCAAGTACTGCGATCTCGTGGATGATCTCCATCCGGCAATCCTGGCCTTTCCGTCTCTTCCTCATGAACTTTGCAGCATACTCGTGGCCTGAGCATTTCTCCACACACTTTCTGACCACAGCAAACTTCCCCCTGAAAGACAAGAAGACTGTTAGCACTGTCCACATAATGGCCATGTTTAGGTAAGAACATAAGTGAAGGACAATTTGACATCTTGGCTTTACGCTTAATCCAGTAAATGTTCCTTCTAAGAGATAGACCACATATTTCTGTATTGAATTCTGTTCTGGTCGGTCAAGTAAGTTCATGAGACTAACTAATTGACGTGGACTAAAATGGAAATGAAGACAGTGAACAAAAGAGCAATACAGAAATTCACCCATCAAGATATACTGATATACAAGTTGTTTCTTTCGAGGAGGGAGCACAAAATCACGCACACAAAGTTGTTTCAACAAAGTTCAACGAGTCAAATAACGCAGGCAATCAGACGATCAGACCTCAGACAATTTACCAAGATTGTTCACGCCACTTTATTTTATGGCCACAAAGTGGGTGCACCTAAAATAATTCAAGATGTCAACAAAAAAACTGAACCCATTAAGTTGCTTGGGGCAGGACAGATGAGATAAACAAAGCCAGACAGGTTGTTAAACAATCAAACAGTTCAACCATATTACTTAAGCCACTAGAGAGGTTAACCCTCAAAGGGAGCACATCTGAGCAGTTTCCCGCATTTAGCAGAAAAACTTGTCAAAGTCGAACCTAGCCTCGTTTGTGATCTCAATACTTCACATGTTACTATGTGACTGGGTCATAGAGTTCCCACAAACTTAAGGGGCAAAACTAGCACGGACAGTGTTAGACACTGGCCTGAGTAAAGACTTAACATACATTCCAGTGCAGAAAAAGAGCAGCACAGAAGGCCACAATCTCTGGAAATGTCTGATTTAAACTAATTTCGCCTTAGGCAAACATTTTAATTATTTCAGGCAGAAAGTAGACACTTGTGAGATCATGAAAATAATTCTGGAGACAGCTCACTGCTGGATAACTGAGGAAAAAAAGTTCTGACTTTCCCCTTTGATTTACATTAAGAACGCTGACCAAATCAAAGCATAATAGGTGGAGGTCTACCACGAATTTGCTCCATACACTTCTTTGTTCTCTGCTATATAAGTTTCAGTAACCGAGGGGTTTGTGCACATAACCAATAGAATCATATCATCATAACCAATAAAAACAATGATGAAAACAACTTACAAAAATAAGATTGAAGTTATGAGCCAGAAAACAAATTTTGTGTATACAGCAAATATTCAGTGCAGCAAATTAAGCAAATGAAGTGTTAAAGTGGAAATGAAAAGAAAGAAATGGAGGAGAAAAGACAATACATGACGAGTCTAACGCCATGCTAGCAGCTTTTTGACACTATACTTACTTGAGGTAAAGAATAATTTTAGAGTGCTAACATGCTCCCAATGACAACATTAACATACCACGTATAATGTTTAGCATGTTCATAGTCTTAATTAAGTGTGTTAGCCATCTAATTAGCACTAATCACAAAGTACAGCTGAAGCTGATGGTAATGTTGTTTGCTTTACCTATAAAGGGTCATAAACCAAAGTATTGCACCACCTGAAATTTTGGCTTTGATGGGACCATCCACTGGGAACCATGAATACATGCATAAAATTTCATAGCAATCCATGTAATAGCTGTGGAGATATTTGCCATCCCTAGTGTCACGCTAAATAACAATGCTTAAAAAGGAGTATCAAGACCCACTACATGAAAGTTAGGAAAACAAGACAAAGCTAAAGGACACAAACAGGTTTTAGGATTTGCACTAATTTTGCTTCTCTAAGAGAATAAGCACTTTTTGGGGGCTGTTCAGAGTTTATGAAATTGTAAATTAGCTGCAAGAAAGTGATGTATGAGCTTGTCTAACAGCTAAGTACAAATCTGGATGTGTATTTTCAGGCATGCATTTTAAAAGTCTGTTGATGAGTGCACGGTAGAAGTGGAATTTATTAAAATATGATGCCAATGTTAGGTTGTATACAGACAGACTTTAGTTATTTCTTTGAAAGATTTTGGCATCAAAAAGTTTCCCAGCTAACTCTGCTGCCAAGGCAGTGGCTGATTCAAGTTCAATTTTAAATACAGCTTCGCAGATGGGTATTTGGTGTTAATGCGGTGTTTAAAAAAAAAACCCAAAACAATTTAAACATATTTTGTGGACCCAGCTTGGGATGTTGGCAGCATTTCACTTTCTCTTCCCCCCATAACGGTCTGCTCTGACCCAGTTTTTTTTTTTTTTTTTCCAGACTGGAAGGCGGTCTCATGTGAAGACCATTTAGTGCTATATGCACACACGTGTATGCTGCCCAGGGGAAATCCTTTGAAACGCAGCTGGTGATGGAGATGACAGCCCACATCATGCCTTGCCTCTGGCTACTGTTGGTGGTCAATGGTCCAATAATCAGCAGCAGCACCCTGGCTGAACCTGACTGATCCACAGTCAAGACACGCACACTGACATATCACAACTGCTCTCTCTGCTTTTAGAAAATAGAACTTCAGCATAATTGCCCTACTGGTGTAACCTACTTTTCACAGACTCAGACACAGCAGGTGTAAGGAGAGGAATCTGAAACTCGATCCATCAATTATGGATATTTTTACTTGGTCTGTGTGCGACCACAAAGAAATAATGTTAGGCCTGTTAACCATCCAGAAAGTTTAATGTAGAGCAGCACAGCAGGCAGCAAGTCAGGAGTCTGTTGGATACAAAGCCATCTCTACATTTGGATTTGATTGGTTGCTGGCTGTTCCTGCTGGTCACTGCATACTGTCTCAGATGCCTCAGGATGGGGATTCATCGCTTTTTACTGAATCTGAATCCAGTTCAGAATCTGCTTTTTGAATCCAAATCCTTTTCAAAACCCTTATAAACAATTATTTAAGTAGCTCCTTTGGTGAGGAATGCAGAAATCTGAGTGGTGAGCAATTAATTTCTACATCCTTTGTATAAAGGAATGAAACCCCCGTTGGAATAATTTTATGTATTAATGGGGCACTGACATGATAGGCCGATGCTTAAAATTCTAATATTTAATTTTTCAAAAATGGTTTGAACACAACTTTTTCTTTTGTCTCTTGGCATCTGCACAAACACGTGCAGACAGCCTATGTTGTACTGATAAAAATTAATTTGTTTGTGGGTTCATGGTAGGGTTACAATGTTTCATTGTAAATATTAATGAACCATGTGAAATTTGAGCAGCATCACTCAAGGGAAAAACTGAAATGAAATTAAGAACTGCACATCCATCATCCAGTTTGGTGAGAAAACTGTCTGTGCCACTGAAAATTAACCAAAAAACAACTCTAAGTAGAAAGCTCAGACAAGGAGTCAATGTTATCAAAGCAGCAAAAGGTAGCTGATAACTGAAAAATACAACCCTTCATATGTTTGACAAACCCAACTTTAATATGACCTTGGTAATGTATACAGTACAGTGAGATAATACTCCAGGTTGTGGGGGGGGTTTATGGAAGCAGACAGGCATGTGACCCAGCAAATACTCTCTACATTCTGTGGCTCTGTTGTTGTTATAGACAGTAGAGTGACGGGGTTTTACTTTTTCATTGATTTTATTTCCAAAGTGCCACTTCACACAGGCTTAAAATATGCTAACATGCAAGAAGAGTGCAGGTTTCAAAGAAAATCTTTTTGAAAATCCTTTTTTTTCCTTAAATGACAAAACAAAGTTCTTTACATACAGTAATGATCATTAAAATTTAGGGGTGAATGGATTTTAAAACAGCCCAATAAGAAAACAAGGATTCTCAGGGCTTTCACAGGGAAAATTATCATCATTCTGTGCTTCAGAGGCTGAAAAACATTAATTATTGATAGAACTAGTTGGCCTGCACAACAAGAGAAAAAGAGATCTCCTGAGATGAGAGTAATTAAAGTCATTCCTTGATAAACCACAGCTAAGAACAAGAATAGACACAGTGAGATTTTAACACAATAAAAAAGACTGTGTAGTATTCATAAAGGACTTTTGTCAGGGCATAGAGCATGAGGAGCAGCTCTGGGCCTGAGGCACTGTACTGAGCTGCTTCTTCCTCAACTGGCCTCATGTGACAGTCATGGGGCTGATGCAGTGGGGAGCTACAGATTCCAGCATTTAGAGATGTTTCTGATCATGAGATCAGACAACCAGCAGAGACTTGTTACATATCAATTTATGGGAGCAACTGGCCTCTACATCTATCAAGTTAATTTGATAAACAACATTACGAATGGAAAGACTGATGTCATTAAAATGATTATCTTTGGGTTTTGAACTGTTTGTCCAAACAAGTTATTTGACAATGTCAGCTTGGACTTCAGGAAATTGTGAAATGTGTGGGTATATTTCCTTTTCTTTATTTATTTCTTTCTAGTTTGTGGCACTCTATGGATTAAGCGGAAAATTGTTGGTTAATTTTTAAATAATCCACAGATTAATTGATAATGTCAATGTGATTAATGTGATAATTTCTTAGGAGCACTTTGATACCAGTGTGTTTATGTAGTCAAGACCGGAAGTACACACCTACTTTTTTAGACAGGATCCAACGTTTTTTTTATAATTTTTTCTTAATTTCAAAGCCCATTGTTATCTTCTTCTCTTGCATGGTCTCTACTCCTCATATTGACAGACATTTCCACCTCAATCTAAAAAGCAACTCTCAACTCTCAGTCAACTCTGAGCCATGTGTTGCTGTGCAAATTCTTCTGGTGTTGATTGTATAATTAATACTTACACTGAAATAGGGCTGTCGCTTTTTCCAAAAATCAGTTCACTTGTCCAAATTAATTAGAATGCAACCCATGCTACCTAACTCTAACCTGCCTGTAATTGCTGTCTCCATTGATTGCCAAGCTACCTTTACACTAAGGCTGCTGCATTTTACAAAGTTGGCAAACAGCCTTTATCCACTATTTTACCATCTATGGTGTTAAATCCAAAATGTGTCCTCCCATTACTCCTCAGAAGGTTTGGTATGACTCTCCATGGTTATCTATTTGTCACAGCCTGCTAGTTTTCTCTGTTTTGGGGAAGGCAACAGGGCATGCAATGGGTCAGACGGATTTTTGGAACACTACCCAGAGCACTTGCACTGTAGATTGTAAATATCTGTTTGTATTCAAATTTCACAAGTTAAATATATTTTTCTCCCCATTCAAATGGTAGTTCTCATTTAAAATAAGAAGAGCCACCCTACACCGAAATGCATTCTATCTCGCCACCACAAAATGGACATTAAATGCAGGTGAGGTATGAACTGGGAAAAAAAGAAGCATCAAGGGGGAGGGATCATGAACTGAAGCTTTCAAAGGGGTTATCAAGAGGTACTGTTTCTCCATGGTAGAAAATGAGACTCTCATTCTATGAGTATAAACAACATCTCACTGTATGACAATAATACTCCAGATAGTACCAACATAAGCAACCTACACCCGCTCCCTTCACTCTCATTCTGTCATTACTTCTTGTGTCACCTTTCACAAACATATGGACACTGTCAAACACGGGCAGGTTTACTGCTCAGTGTATATATGTGTGTATGCATACATAACTGTGTGCAGCATTAAAACTATAGCCGTACACAGCACGATGTCAACTTTAACTGATATATGGTGCAGCCTGCTGACGGACTGTTCATGAAAAAAAATGAACAGTTACTGTGAAATATCTGGTTTTAATCATAATCTTAGTGAATCATATTCAAAAAGGGGGGACACATTCAATTTAACACTCATTGCTTTGGATATGTATTTATCAACAGTTAATTTAAAGACAAAAATCAATTTGCAATCTGCAAAGTAATTTAATTTAGTGACAGGTCTACTTCCACCAAGATTCTTATGAGTTTATATGAATTCTCAAGTAGCTGCTGCAACTGGCGGGACATTCTTAAGAATCATTTACACTCAGTATTGTTGCAGGGGACATACGGTGATAGAACAGTTAATTATTAAATACAGACTTAAGCTATGATTATTCTTTTTCTTAACTGAGCTGTCATGATTTAAAGGACCCCTGGAATCAGTGCGTTTGAGTGCGGGTGTGGCTATGCCTGGGATCAGTAGATGGATGCTGTTTGGTTTGGGAGTCTGGGCCTGCTCTTTAGAAACCATAGTGGGCCACCACAGCCTTTTCTAAAGCAGCGTCAGCACATTTCCAAAGCCAGCAGCCCCATTCACAGGCTACACCCTGAATGAGATGGCTTTTGTGTGTGTGTGTGTGTGTACACAGACCAAGCCAGGGGTGATGGCATGGTTACAATTAATGTGAAGAAGCCATCTAATGGATGCACTGTATGGCTTTGGGAAGTTACAGCCTAAAGCCAAGATGGGGCAGAGGGCCTTGCAGTATTCTGTGTACATTAATGCACTCATTAGGTATGAACACAATGCATCTAATAGGGAGCTGCAGCAGGCTGCACCGAATGTTCATAGGTCCAAGCATTGCCTGGTTATAGTGGAAGTCTTTGTTAAGAGAAAACCTAGGCATCATGGATTTAAAACGGGTTGCAGCACACAAACAAGGTCTTTTACAGAGCTTAACTGTAATTTTAAATATTTACACAGTAGAGTTAATTCCTAGTTTAACTGGCTTAAAATCTTTAAACATGCCAATAAAATCACTGAACTATTACTTGCCCAGTTCAAACCCTATACCTGCCCACCTAACGTACACTTGAGCTTTTCTCCACTGTAACGGCTTCTTAAAAGCTCTGAAGATGTCGGTTTTTCATACATCATGTTTATGAACGAAAGGTCACAATTTTTCATGCGCTTTTTGTTGTGAAAGTCAAATCATAGCTTTTATTAAGCATAATTTATGCTGCTTCATAGTCAGTTTTGTTTGTTGTTGTAATAATGGTGTAAACACTACATTATGGTGATGGGCTATAAGGGGCCCTTCCTTGTCCTCATCTTGACTGGAAAACAAAGCCTCATTTGGACTGGATTTATGTCTCTGGAGAGAGGGGGGGGGGGTTATTTTAAAATGAACTCCACTGTTCAGTGATTTTAATCCTGTCCGGGGCATAGCACTCTGTCTGGAGCATAGTGTGGGTTATTCATCCCCACCACAGTAATAATTACAGCCACAATTATATACTGTTTTTATGTTTGGTTTTTTTGTTTTGTTTTTTTTTTTTTTGCAAATCCACAGGTCCTCTTGTAATTTAAATCCCATCTTGTGCAAAATCCTTGTATTTTAAAGTGTAACTCAGATTTTTTTTCTGCAGGAAATGTTTTTTATATTGCTGTGTAATTTTCTTTTTCCTCTTTTAATAAGCTCAGTGTAAAATTTTACTTTTGTGTAAAAATTTTTTTTGCTTGAGTTGCAATGCATCCCTTTTCTAAAAGCCATGTGAGTGACTCCATGGTTCTAGCCATATGGACTGTGAATGCTGTTTGCAGTCTCAATAAAAGGGTTTGTAACAGATAGCCAGGCAGCCCTGGATGCATTTAATGAAATAAAGATTTTCCCTGGCGCAGGGCCAAACACTCCCACCAGCATCAACAGATTCCCCATGTGCACACCAGGGCTAGTTGATAGTGTGCATCCTGCTGTCAATTTACTGTCATCAAATATGTCACTGATCTCAAAGCCAAAAACACATGGGGAGGATAACCTCAACTAAGACGCATTTCTGGAGAACAAAACTGACTGGCTGGCTACAGAGTGTTCCCACTCCTTTGAAGCTTCTATAGTCAGCCATCAAGTATGAACTGAAGGTTAGACTTTACAGTTCACTTGGATTCCATCCCTGCCTGCAATATAAAGCAGATAGATTTTACAGGTAAAGAGCATATAGATAATAAAAGAGAGCATGGTTTAGATAAGATGTGATTAGTGATCTCTCTTGTCAGTATATTCAATTTAACTCTTATTGGGTTGTGGAAATAGTCAACATCCTGTATATTTTACATAGATTTTAATCAACACGGTGACCTTAGTCATTAAATGAAGATGATCCCTTGGGAACAGATACAGTAAATATAGATCTAATGATGATATATGCCTCCATTATTGCTCTTTTAATCTTGTGATTCATATCATTGCATGTTCAAATGACTATAAGAGCAGCATGTTGTTAATCCAGTGTTTGATACCAGCGGGGATGATAAGAATTAAACAAATGATCAACTGAGTTAATTTAAGGTTAACTTCTCTGAAAATAATCTAAATCCTGAGGGAAAACACAACATATAAACCATTCTATGGATCTGAAAGTGGAAGAAGTCATTTATTTAAAATAATTGTGCACTGTCAGCTATTGTTAAGAAATTTAGACAAAAAAACAAACACACAAACAATAAAAATTAACCATAGCCACGACAATGAGTTCCAAGCGTGATATTCTGGTTGGAGGGCTATATGCAATCACTAAAGAGCTCTGCCCAGGACCATATGGGCAGAGCTAATAAGAGAGTGGCAATTTCTGTCACTAAGACCCATTCAGGGAAAAAGCTTTTGGTCTTAACCATCTGGAATTCAACGACCACTTCACCATTGTCATAGTCACTAAAAGGAGCTTGACTTGCAGGCCATCTGGGACTCCCACTGCAGAGACATATTGGAGGGTATTACCTTAAACTCCCCTTCCTCAGCCTGCCTCAACCCCTAAATGTTAAACACAGCTAGCCAGTTGCTAGCGGGGGTCAGACAGCGGCTTTTGCACTAACAAAATCTTAGCTAGTGAAGGAAATGTTTTCAGCAGCCAAGTCTCATTTGTTACAACTTCCGATATCTACCTGAACATAACTAAAGGAAGTCTTGGTACACTCAACTGCATAGCACATGTAAACTGAACAAATACATCATAAAGCCAACTCAGTTTTCACTAACTGATTACCAATGTCAAAGAAGTCATTTTTATTTTTTAATCCAAAAGTAGTTTCCTGGGAGACTTTGACAGCGGGTTTTTGTTTTTCGAAGAAAGAGATTTTGTTTCTTTTCTTGCAAGTTAGAATTTTAATTAAAATTAGGATAACAAGGATATGAAAATTGTGAAAATCATTGGATTTTTGTGTGTTTTAGGGAAAGATGGAGGGAGATGTCTGCATGCTTACAGTATATTCTATTTATGATAAAGATGACTTTCCTAATTTCTAAATCTGGACCAAATCCAAGACCAAAAGCCCAATTTAATCAGGAGAGGTGATAAGAAAAGAGAATTAAATGTTTTCTATTAAACAAAGGTGTTTAATATTTGACCATGCACACACTCAGGGTTTAATAACCATTTCACATTTCAGGGCATTTCAGGAGTTGGAAGGGATGTATATCCTTTTAAGCCCCAGAGCCACCATAGAGAAGCCCTTATTTTCCATTTTGAGCATCAGACAACAACAAATGAATCACTTAACTGTTTCTTATTTCTGGTACTAAAATCTGTCATTTTTCACAGGATTTTTGATTGGTGCTTTAAAGAAATTTCGCAGCTCTCACAGACTAGCCAGCACTACAATGTCTCTTCTTTTTTTCCCCTTCAATTTATTTGTTGTCGTGTGGAAAATTGAAATGTATCCTCTCTTTTAACCTCAAGGTTTTGTTTCTGTCAAAGACCTGCCCAACACTGAGTTTCTGTAAAAGGCAAATCAGGACCCCAGTGGATGAGGACAACTACTTATTTAACTATAAACTCTCTATCTCTCCAGCTGTTTAATGTCTAATCCTAACTAACTTTGATTCAGTTGGGTTAGATTTGTGTCCAGGTGATGATTATCAAGCTTCAGCCTTTTGCATGGCCAGTGTAGTGGAGACATTTCTTGCAGCTGAGGCAGGCCATCTCTGCTGTAGTACATTGTGGGAAATCCTGCATTAGAAGTTTTTATAACATGGCTATAGAATAAATGGGTAATCTTTTTAATATCATCTGGCATTAGAGTAGTAAAATAGACATAAAGGTGGCAAATGTCTTCACTGATCAGAGGAACTAATGTCTTTTGAATGTAAACATGGGAGTTCGTCTGGAACCTGAACATGCCCCTTTGTGTGCCCAGTGAGCCACAGGAAAACCAGGAAAATTTGTGTTTCAATCCACACATGCTGGGAGTTTCCCTACAGAGCAGGAATGCAGGGAGGGCCAATGCAGGCTTGAGCCCGGCAGCATCTATCTACATCTCAGCTTGGAAACTGCTCACCATGCACATCACACTTCACACTTCATACACACACACACACACACACACACACACAGAGCTAGAATACTGTGTAACTGACAGAATGTTATGCATACATGTTTCATGTTCAAGCTTCAGTTTCAGGCCCTGCTGCACAGCTGTGAACTTGATCAGCAGCGACAAACCATAATGCAATGTGACAGAACTTTCCTCACAAAAAGAGCATAATCAATTTCAGTGGAATAAATAAAAAAGCTCAAGAGACTCAAAATGAAACTGAATTCACAGAATGAATAAGTAATGTCTATGTTCCAGTTGACACAAAATCTCTTTGTATGTTTGATCACGTTCAGCCTCCAAATAAATACTCAGAGTCACAACAAACCAGCGCCGAGCGGTGCGAGTGCCAGCTTACGGCCGAGCCTTTAATCTGTAAAGGCCTCATGAATGGAATTCCACCGCTGAGGTCAGAAGGCTCAGCCCGAGAACTGGCCAAGAGTCAGCCAGGGAATAAACACAAGTTGTATGGCCAAAAAAAAAAAGATAAAAATGGCGCCCCTTCACCTGCTGGTCCACTGATTGGCCAGATAACCACATAGGCAGTTAATATTTTGTTCTGATGGTTGTGTAAACCTGCTTTAACTGTGAGAAACATTAAACTGTAAATGGGAAAAATATGAATTGGGCTTTTTCTTACAGATCAAGGGGCAACTAAAGGAGCTCCTCCAACTTCACGATACTGTTCTGCGAGTTGGCACAACACCAAAAAAGAAACTCCTGGTTGAAAATCTCACTCTCAGCATGTTGGTTACTGTACATTTACACTCAACTACACTACACTACACTCAAAGATGGTTTTATAGAAGAAGGAGCAACTTGGAATCACTCTTGAAGATTGAAAAAGTAACCAGAAGGATGTGTCTATCACACAGAGTCACAGAGTGATGAGTCTTTCTCTAACATAAACAGTCTAGTCGATTGTCTGATGAATATTCCAAACAGATAACTTGTAAATGACAGTTGTAAGCTGGTGGAAAGCTAAAAGTCAGCTGATCTGTTGTTCAACTTTTGAGCTTTTCATCACCATTTCAAAGCAGTGACCTGAAGAGATTTGAAGAATTTGTATGAAGAATTTTGTACTATAAAAGGCTAATGGCTATTGCTTTAAGACAAAATAGAAAACTGTGAACCTTAGTCCTTAAAGGTGAAGATGCTGTGAAGGGCTCTGTCCTGTCAATCTGTGACTATAATGTTAGCTCAGGCCACTAAAGTACAGAGCTTTCATCTTTATTATAATAATATCAATTTTACTCAAGACACACATATATATCAGAACATTGCCACCAACATTTTGTGGCTGTTAACAGGAAAAATACCAGCTTCTGACTCATATGATTATGTGCAAACATTGCTGATTAAAGTAAGTAAGTAAGTAAATCATTAATGTATTATCTTAACAAATGTGAGATATGAACAATTCATATATCTTAATTATTGCTATGACGATATAGTCTGTAGTTTCATAAAGAAAATACTTGCATTTTAAATTGCTGCTGCAATACTGTCAAGCCGTAGCCATTATAATAACCTGCCTCGCTCATTCCTTACCAGTAAACAGAATGATAGAAAACTTGATTAAACATTTAAAAGTATATGGAAATATGGAATGAATGTCTGAGAGCACTGAATGAAATTTGAGATTGTTGGAAAAAGAAAAAGGCTAGCGAGTCTTATATCAAAGAATACAATAAGACAACGTGGTTGATCCCAAGTACCACCTTGGTGTACACGAACCTAAACACATGAGCTTGTGTCAGCTGATCTGTTGAAAACAATGCTGTAGATCAGATTGGTACTGCAGATTAATATAACCTTTCATGTTGTTCTGTGGTAGCTAATCTCAGTCACAATGTCATTTCATACGGTGCACACACCCCGCCATTCACGCACACGCACGCAAACACACAAACACACAAACACCCACATACACACACCCACATACACATACACAAACATGGGCTTTGCTGTAGTCCTCTAAAACGCAAACATACATAGCTAACACATTTGCAAATTACTTCGATACAGTCAGGAGTCTAAATTCAGCTCTTGTCTCCAATGTTGTACCTGGGTCAACACACCAACCGCGGCCACAATGCTGTTATCTCTGTCAAAAAGCCGACAGAGAACCAATCCACAACGACAATGTGACTCAAGTCATTCTTTGGACGATTAGTCATGGCAAAAGCATATTCTAACCAAAAAGGGATTGGCCTTGTGACTTATATCAGTTGAGCACACAGGATGCAGGTCATTTCTTCTAATATTTAACCTTTAAGAAAATCTTGTGAAACATTAGCTGTTTGAGAGGGCGCATAGCTGCCAGATCGCCTGGCATCAGTGCCAAAGACAAACAGACCAAGATGTTTCCTGATTTGACGACATTACTTTTACTGCCCTTTCATTGTGTAAAAAAAAAGAAAATCATCACAACACCAGTAGACAAAGTAATAACCAAGCGATAATTATATTGCTCTTAAACCCAGATATAGGTCAACACAGATGTATTCCTGTGCATCACTGTATCTCAGGGTGCAGCAGCAGAACATTAACACAAGTCAAAACGTCCCCTCACTTCTGCCAGATCATGTTGACTCACTAGACAGTAATTAGAAGTGACCTGTCATGATCATAAGGGTGAAGCCACAGAGAGCTTTTATATATTCTCTTCAATTTAAGATTTAATTAACTCTTTTGTACGAGTGTGGTAAAGAAATGAGTAAATTCCAAACATCGCTTTTTACTGTTCCAGCTCAACCAAACCAGTCAGGCGCGGAGCGGGTCACCTGGCAGACAGCGGATCGGGCCAAACGCCACCGCTGCTCAGTGACTGAGCCAAGTAAACAACAACAACAACAACAACAACAACAAGAAAAAGTTCCGCATTTTCTTCAAACACCTTCAGCGACGAAAACAAAAGGAAAAATCGTTTTCAGTCGACTTCAGGGGAAACTTCTCAGCGCACGTCGTTCTTACCTCCCGAGCTCTTTCCCGGGGATGATGGAGTAGTGGTCGGCGAAGGGCTCGTCGCTGATGGCGGTTCTGATTTCGGACAACAAGCCGCCGCCGCCGCCGCCGCCGCCGCCGCCGCCGCGGGCCGGGCTCGGTTCGGCCGCCGGGCTGTGGGGGAAGCGGGTCCGGCTCCTCGAGTCCCCGGCTCGCTGGCGTTCGGGGATCATGGCGTCGTGGGAGCGGTGCGGTCGGTTCGGCCAAAAGTCCAGTTTGACAAGAAGATGAACGGAGCGGTGAGGTGCGTTAGCACGACGATACCGGACGACACGAGTGACTGGACGCGGGGCGAGAACTTCAGAAAACAGACATTAGTGCAACAGAAGACTTTCAGCGAGGAGCCTAAGACTTAAAAGCGTCCGTGTGGTTCAACTTTAGATGAAACAACGCGGCTGTCCGGCTCATTTTGATGGAGGTTTTCAGTCGCTGCTTGTCCCTCGGTCACTCGGCTCCTCACTGACAAACCGACCGCTGCGCTCGGTCACCGTGGGAGCGCGCGTTGATTGACGGGCGGGCGGGCCAATCGGAGGGAGGGACGGTGGAGCGTGGAGCTGCCGGGCTGTGTGTGGAAAAACAAAACAAAACAAAAACACAAACACAAACACAAACACAAATAAAAACACAAACAAAAACACAAACACAAACAAAAACACAAACAAAAACAAAAAGAAAAAACGAAAACACAAACACAAACACAAACACAAACAAAAACACAAATAAAAACACAAACAAAAACACAAACACAAACAAAAACACAAACAAAAACAAAAAGAAAAAACGAAAACACAAACACAAACACAAACAAAAACACAAACAAAAACAAAAAGAAAAAACGAAAACACAAACACAAACACAAACACAAATAAAAACACAAACACAAATAAAAACACAAACACAAACAAAACCACAAACAAAAACAAAAAGAAAAAACGAAAACACAAACACAAACAAAAAACGAAAACACAAACACAAACAAAAAACGAAAACACTAACAAAAACACAAACAAAACAAAAACAAACAAAAACAAAAACACAAACACAAACAAAAACAAAAACAAAAACAAAAACACAAACAAAAACAAAAAGAAAAAACGAAAACACAAACACAAACAAAAAACTAAAACACAAACACAAACAAAAACAAAAAATGAAAACACAAACAAAAACACAAACAAAAACAAAAACAAAAACACAAACAAAAACAAAAACACAAACACAAACAAAAACAAAAAACGAAAACACAAACAAAAACACAAATAAAAACAAAACAAAAAACAAAAACACAAACAAAAACACAAACAAAAACAAAAAACGAAAATGAAAACAAAAAAAAACAAAAGCAAAAGCAAAAGCAAAAACAAAAACAAACAAAAACAAAAACACAAACAAAAACAAAAACACAAACACAAACAAAAACACAAACACGAAAACACAACACAAACAAAAACAAAAGCAAAAACAAAAGCAAAAACAAAAACACAAACAAAAACACAAACAAAAACAAAAGCAAAAACACAAACGAAAACGCAAACAAAAGCAAAAACACAAACAAAAACAAAAAACGAAAATGAAAACAAAAAAAACAAAAACAAAAGCAAAAGCAAAAGCAAAAACAAAAACAAAAGCAAAAGCAAAAACACAAACAAAAACAAAAACAAAAACAAAAACGAAAACAAAACAAAAGCAAAAACAAAACAAAAACAAAACATTGTTTCGCTCCTACTTACAAATCATGGCAATGAGAAACCGGCAATAAATAAACAGATAAGTAATTACGAGGTAGTGAAAAAAGAAGAAGAAGAACAGGAAGAAGTCGTATAAATTGGCATTAACTCCTTAAAACATTATGATTCTATTTTATTATCATATTATTTTAAATTCCTTTGTCATTACACATTTTTTCCAAACATTTATTCCAAATTCGTGTTTTTATTTGATAATGGTATTTTCTCCATACATACTTTAATTTCATTTTGTCTCCTACTGCTACTTTTAACGCTAGTGTTGTTAGCAATCAGGAGCCCCTCAGCTTTTAGCCTAGCACATGCCCCCTGCCTCATTTAAGCAAACAAGCTCAACCGCTGCCACTAAATTTAGCCAAATCAGCTCCTATTAGCTAGAGTAAAAGCAATACCAAAGTAATCCTTAATCAACTAACCTATACCATAAATAAACCCAGTGCACAGACCAGACATTGTGACCAACTACCCTTGAATGCTAGAAATGTCAGAGCAGCATCTTGCTGCACTGCACCTCCAAGCAGAAAAACTTTATCACCACTTATTTGGCACACAATGGTGCAACTGTAAGTCTGATCTGTAAACAGCCAATCAGGAAGGACCTATTCTGCTTCTACAATTTGAAATTATGACACACTGAAATCAATTCCTCCATGAAATTAATTCAAGCAGTTTATTTTGTAAACAACTGTTCCATTTTTTGCTCATAAATTAGACACAAATATACTGTAATTCCATAGCCTGTGAGGCACTGAAGTTAGGATAGTGAAATGATATTGAAGTTTAGTAAATGACCAAAGAAAGATGCTCCAGATACCCTGTTACACACTCACACATGCACACACACACACACACACACACACACACACACACACACACACACACACACACACACACACACAAATGTCAAAACTCCAAATGTTTATGTGGTAGGTGAATCAGTTACAAACTTTCACTTCTGATGAGACGTTTGGACTGTTTGAAAGAACCATAGCATAGCAAGAACTTTTTTATGTAACACAGACTATTGGATGTTGTTTTCAACTGCAAAGTTTAGTTACACAGAACAGGTTTGTACATTTTCATTGTTGTACTCTTGCTGTTTACACACCATTTTATGGTATTTAGTTATATTTTAGTCTGTTTTCAACAATCAGTTACTCTAGATAATTTCAGTCTTTGAATAAATCTAGGAATAAATCTGCTTGTAGCCCTGAGCCAAATCTGACACACCCTTTAATGGGCTGCACTACTGGTTATCAAAGGAGACAAAGACTATTAAGGATGTGATTTACTCTGAGCTGAGCACATAATAATCCAAATCCAACTGTTGACTGGGCGAAAAAGGTCCACATGTCCACAGCCTAAAGGCCCACTCCAGACCAAAAGGCCATCAGTCTGATCATGGTGGAGCCTCCACAGATGTTGCAACAAACCTAGGCTGTGACACATACTCAGACACCATATCCCTGCACTATGATTGCACAGAAGTGGATGTCGAAGACCAAGACCCCGGCATGCAGATGTCTTCCACTGACATGCCCCTGCACCGGGGGTGGAGCAAGGCTCCTGATGGACAGCGAATCGGGCTTGTTGTGCAGTCCATGTTACAGCAAACTGCACAAATGATACACAACATGTGAACGCACCCCAGGCGAGTAGCCCTATACTTTAAGTTGAAAGTGATGACCTTGAGTTTGAACCGAGCTCTTCAGCCACAGCTCCACCAAATGAATGTCCTCCCAAATAAAAATGCAGGAGAGGTGCACAGAGAAGGCACAAATCCCCTGTGGCAGAGATAAGGGCTAAGAAGAGCACTATGAAGAACAGGAAAAGCATGAAGCACACTGGGCAGCCACACCGGGAGGGCAATTGTATCCCCTGTATTTGGGGGGGGGCTCAATCTCAAGGAAGACCAGAGGGGATACTGTGCATTTACCTCTTCACAAATGGGTCAGCTGTAGGCAGTCCTCAGATTGATGCCAACATGTCTGAAAGCAGGGTCCACTCACTCTAGGTTCCCCTCACTGGACCTGCTGCTTGTTTCCTATTGAGTCATTTTGTTTTAGATACAGGAGGCAAAAGAGACCAGAGTGGGCATGTAGGTCGGGGCTGTACAGCCATCACTTGTTGTGGTTCATTTGCAATTCCAGCTGCATAAAGCCAATGTTAGATGACTTTTATGTGGTCATCTTGGGCACATCAGCGACCATGCAGTTGATATCAGTCCAATCAGGGGCATGACCGTCTCCACCCTGACCTTAGCAGCTGACTCCGCTCGCTGCAGAGGAGCCACCCTGCAATCATCTGACTAACATGCATTCATAGTGCATGAATCCGAGCAGAGAACAAAACTGAATTTACTGGCTGAGCTGGAAAAGACTCAGTGTGATGGCAATGAGGCCCAGACATGTGACACTAGATCACCAGGGACATGTGGGCTTAGCTTCATGAAGTAATAGGGCAAGAAGCATTTGGTTGTTTACAATATCCAGGGTAGAACTCTTGCCCTTGTCCCTGAGAGGGTTAGACGCAGTTTCCACATGCCTAGAAAATATACACATGAAATTGTCAAAAAAGGAGGGCGGAGAGCTGAAACCTCCCCGGAGGCACTCCAGCATTTCTTGGGGTACACAGTAGATGTGCAGATATGCGTCTGTCACATCTGTGGCAGTCGTTGAGTTGCATGCCAGCTGTATCAGCAGATGCTGAAGCATGCAACAAGCCATTTAATGACATAGCGGTCCAAATCATGGGCAGATCCGCTATCAGTCCCATATGTCTGTGGATCAGAAAATTAGAGGGACAAAAGCCCATGTGAGACATGGTAAAAGAGATCAGCGTTGTAATGGCTCCTCTCATCATTCCTCTCGACATTTCACCCTGCATTGCCCTGTCAGTAGAGGGCCCACATGAATGAGCTGAAAGGAATGGAACATAGTCATGGCTCGATTCCCACACTCACCAGCTATTCCCTCCTATGAAAAACAGAGAAAACTCACCAACAGAATGCGGAGAGTAATTTTCACTGGGAGATGAGGGTGAAACGCCACGCTTCGGTAATGAAAACTTCACTGACCCTTGACCTGGGCGGAATCATCAGCGTCTATCTGTGCAGCAGCCCTGTGTGCTCCACCGTGCTCCACAGCAAGGACTCATGAGAAGGTGGAGGATGATATCAGAGAACGACCGACCCTGTGCTGCTTCTCAGACAGTGGGGGAACAGTAATCGAGACTAAAAGCTACACACCGATGATAAACTTACTCCGTTGCTGGGGACCTGGAGTGCTTTCAACCGGCGGGTGGGCTGGCAGGATTAGTGCAAAGCAGTCATGGAGAAAGGTTTCTTACCCTTCTCCACCCCACGTGAGATGAGGAGTCATTCCATTCCATGGGCTGCCTCTCTGAAAACACTCTGCTGTAAGGAGCACCGCTCTGTGTCCCTGTGCACCCAGTGTGGTAACATTATGACAGAGAGAGCAGGTAATCGAGAGTAGGGGATCTTCTTAATGACTAATTTCCCTATCGATTAAATGGGGGGGGGTATCTGGGTGCTTCCAAGGTCCACGGGCCTGCCAAGGAGGCCAAGGAGGGGCTGAGCGGATCACTGCAGTTCTACAATGCAAATACAATTGCATTTTATTCTTAAAGGAAAATACAATAAAGATAATGATTTATTACATTATCTATTAATTTCTATCAGTTATGATAACAATGTATTCACCTAGGTAATTGCTGAGATCTTCCTGTCAATTGTCCTAATGCCATCAGCTCATGAAGGCCACAAAATGTGGCCAAAAGCTTCAGTAAAAAATAGTAGTATTTTGATAAAATGTATAGGAAATTTTTTGACAAAATTTATTTGTTTCGCCCAAAAGTGAAATTGGAAGCTCATCTTCAGTGGATCACAGCTCTATATTACCTTGTGATGAGGACTTTTGTCATACAGCTGTTTCTCCGGTCCAGAAGGGACTTTAAGATATTATTTGATTGTCACATTAAATCCTCAAGTCCTTTTTTAGTTTCAGTCTGCACAATATATCCACACAATGGCAGCAAAGTAACAAAGTGGACTTTTTATTGAGATTCATAAACAGTTGTATGGTATGGTGGAGCGTTAGCACAGCCTGAGTACTTAGCAACCTGTTCTCAGACAAAACAGAGCTGTACTTTTCAAAAAGTATGTACATATGTGTATAGTACACCCACACAAAACTAAATAAAAAAAAAGAAATAAAGCATGCTTCAGTGTAACCTCCCAGCAACGTTGCCACCATCCATCCATCCATTCATTCACATATTCCCTTTTTTACAAATAAAAATGGACAAATAAATAGCTTGAAAAGACACTAATACCGAACCACTACCTTACCATTTTGTAGACATCCTGTGATTTTTTTTACTTCTCGAAAAGTTTATTTAAATGTCTCTATAATAGCTTCTATCTGTGCACTTAATGTATCAGTGTTATGGGTTTTCTAAACCATTCTTTCCCCAGAATATGTAAATATCAAGATCTACACAGTGCTCTCTGTATTCAACATATCAACCCAATCAAAGAAAGACTTCTGTACACTGTCTTTACATTTTCAACAAATTACATACAAAAATCTCTTATTTTTATGCATGCAATTTGTTGTCAAAAACTGCTCAAAGCACAGATTACTCTCTGAATACATGTGGTTCTGAAAATTATGATACAGTAAGACATCTATGACATGGAAGAAAAACTCCCTGACAGAACCTAAGAAATGATACTGACAATGCCACCGGAGACAGCGGTCGACAGAAAATGAGACACTGTGAGCTGAACGGTGACAAACACAAAGCCAACGGTAGCACATTTCCCGAACTGAGTAACAGACTAGCTAGCTTAATAGAAAATAGAAAAGATATATATAAAAACACAAAGGCTTCAAAAGTGAAGGCAAGCTCTTCGAACGATGATTCTTTTTAAATCATAATAAAACAACAACAAAAAAAACAAAAATGCAAACCAACAGAACATTCAAGGAAAGCTTCAGGACTTTCCTATGCTTGTAATTACAATACAGTATAAATAACAGTACAAAAGATTGTAGAAAAGAAAAGACAGGGAATGAATCACAGCCTTGTCCTCTCAGTAGACACACATGTGTAAAGGCCTTGCCACTGCCAACGATGATTATAGTATTAATGATCTGACTGCCACCACAGTGAGTTCACGACAAGAGTAAAACAGCCATAACTGATTCTGATCAAATTCATTCGTAAATTTGCTTTCCCTTATATTCAAATAAACTGTCCGTACTCCTCCAACGAGTGCTCCATCACCCCTTATTGTTAACTTCTGTAGCTAACCAGCGAATAAAGCACGATTTAGGTGACTTCCCGAATCAACTGAGATGTTAGTCTCAGTTGTCCTTCAACTGAAAATAATAAAAAGTGAAGTTCTGAAGTTCTGTGTTAACTGGTGTCTAAGAAAATAGTATCATATCATGTGGGGAACAAAGAAGCATAATATCTGACAGGCTGCTGATGGATAAAATTAAATTCAAAGCCCTGCTGTCACTAAATTCTCTCAGTTGACGAACATAAATGTGTGTGGAAACCTTCAGAGGTCTCATCTATCTGTTCCTTACACCCGCTGGGTCCTATTACATCTCAGGGGGTGGGGGGCTGGAGCCTATCCCAGCATGCTTTGGCTGGACTATAGGGAGGTAAGCCTTACAGGTTGCCAATCTCTTTTATCTCTTTGTAATTTACACTTGGCATTTCAAGGGTATCATATCTTAACCCCATTGTTAGAGAACAATGTACATCTATTAGATGATTCTGTGAAACCCGAGTTAACTTTCACCGACTTTTTTTTTTTTTTTTTTACATCTAATGCCAAAAATAAGAAGAATCTGAGCTTTGTGCAATATAGGACATCTGTATTAAAGTTCCACTCCAATCTCCACACCTTTACTTTTTGGCTGACTACTTACAGAGCAAACTACTTAGTGCTCAACATTGACATTGGCTTTAAACTTTGAGGTATTGAATCATCAAGTCCCGGGGGACATGGGCTGTATATCTGGATTAATTCCATTTGTGATTTAATAAATAATCATTTTTTCTCATTCATTTTACTCATATAAATTCAGTATATGCAGCCATCTTTCTTTTCCTGTACTAGATGCAAAGGGGGGTAGGCCCCAGTTGGATCCAGAAGGGTGGTGGTAATCCACCTGAAGATGTTTGGTGACACCTGGGATTAGACTGCGCCAGTACTCCATGAACAATTATTAAATTAGAAGTAAAATCTGTTATAAATTCTTAGTAGCTACTAGCTAGGTTCTAACGATTGATTTACTAAATTGTGTTGCACCACTACAACAACTGTCTTAGCTAGAACAGACTTTAATGTGTAAACTTGTATTTAGGCAACAACTGTAGCGCTGTCCAGTCAAAAACTATCACCTATGTAAATAGGTCACTGTAGCAATACAAGATATCATACCTTCCAAAAATTAACATAATTTTTGAGAAACAAAACATATATCTTTCTGCCTACACTGATAAATATATGTTTCAGGGTACTTAGTTTTCATACAAATTATACTGAGTTGGAAATATCAAAGTTAGCTAACCTAATTGATGTTAATTACTAATTTAGTCAAATATTATTGGTAAAATGTTTAGTAATTTGAGGTATATTGTGTTATTTTGTGAAATGTGGTTTTAAAATCTGACATTATAACACAGAAATGATCAGGTGTCGGGTTGGATATGTTGACAATACTCCATATTACTTCTTTTGTTACACATTTTAAATGGCTCAGATATTAGCTATTTATTTGGTCATTTATTTCAGCTAAGCACAGAACACTTACAACTGAGAGTAAGTGTTTGTATGCATTTTGCAACAACTAATCTCTGCGGAAGAACAAATTTGTGTAGTGAAACCCGTTTTAATTTAGTCATGTCAAAAAGCTGCACTTTGTAAATACGGATGTTACATCTAGGTTAAGTCAGAACTCACGAACAGGATATGCAACCTGCTCCAGGAGAGGAATAACCTAGTTTAGCAAGCGAGTTCAAAACTCTCCACCAACTAACGCAAACACATGGATGACGGTGGATGACTGGCATGAATGGAACGCAAATGACCGGAACCAGAGATATCCTAATTTTTATTCCCCACATTCTTCATTCCTGTCCTTCCTTTTTTCCTTGCAACTGTCTGTCATGCTAATAGAGGCTAATGTAGCCTGGAGCAGAGACGGGGAGTAGGCAACAGAGGTCTGGTAAGCTCACTTCTTTCCAACTTCAAAACCCTAGATTTCTTTTCTTTCTTTTTTCAGACACAACTGACACTGACTTCACTTGAGGACTTTTTATCAGACTTCACACATTTCCCTCTGGAGATACAAAAGGCATTACATAACTTTTTTTTTTTTTTTTGTATATGCAGTAGTGCTCCGCAACACCTGGAAAACACACTTAGATGTGTAAAATCAGTGGAGTTTCCCTTTAATCTTACAGCTCATTCTGCTGTTGCAATGACAAACTGCGTAATTACACTTGGGAGAAGAACAGATTACGTATGTGGCTTTGAGGGATGGAAGCTTGTATACCCTCTGGCTAAAATCCGTCAGATTTCAATCCAACTTTAATTCATCTGGTTGCATTTAATTTTCATTGATTTATCTTTTAAATTATTAGATAGGTACCTGCCCATGAAGACGTATGAAGTGGTTATGTAAATGGGGTATCAGAGTTTCCGATAAACCTGACTTACGTTTAGAGCGTGACAGGAAACCCATGCCAACACTAGGGGAACATGCAAACCGTTTTACAAAAGAACCAAATCAATTATCTGAACTCAGGAGTTTTCTTTCTGAGGCTCAAGTACAAACCACTGAGCCCCACAAAGCCACAGGCCACACACGAGGCAGTAAGTAACTGAGGCACAGTTTCATTACTGGACTAGAGATGTAGACAAAGGGCTGGGAATGCTGAGGGAACATTGCAGTCAGTCACTGCCTGAAAGAACATGGAACGGATTTAAGTTAAGGTATTGACCATTGCATATATTACACTGGTTCAACCAAGGGCCCCTGCCCATATCACGTTTATACCAGCAGGGCTTGATTGGTTCGGGACACAGATCCAACGAAGCCCTTGAAGACCCAAAAGCCGCTTTTGCATCAGTCACGTTGTTTTTTGAGCCGGTAAGGGTTCAGATACTGGAGTACCTGCTCCATGCACAGTTCAACACCGGGGTGATGGTACACAGACACAGAGAGGAAGTTCGTCAGCGGAAGACTCGAATAAGAGTACGAGAGGCTCCCATTCAAACAGCCTGGCCGGAGGTACTGACAGGTGAGGCGCCGCTCTGGCCAGCAGGAGATTCACTGAAAGTCCCCCTCGGCCAGCCGGAGTGTCCACGTTCGCATTCTTTGTTTTCAGGGAATCATGCACTACCTGTTCGCTTGGTCAACGCGATCACAATGGGTCTCCGCAGAAGGGGCCCCAGGAGCCCTTGTGTTGGATGTGATGGCTGCTTTGTCGGTGGAGACATGACATCATTGTGTCTGCTTTTTAGAGCTTTTCAGAGCTTGAAGAGACTATTGGATTCGTCCGTCAGTAGCACTGCTGTCCGTTCGGGATCTAGGCCCGACTGGACGATACAAATACCCCTTGAGTACCAGAACAGAATAATGTATTGTAGTAGTCGCAGAGACTGTAACTACCCATCGGACCCACTTATCTAAGGGAGTGTGCTGCACCCTTTACTGACAGTGTACTTCATCTGAATTAGAATAAATGATAATAGTTATGAAATATTCCAAAGACGTTTTAGTGTTTGAGATCATTCCTATTTCTAAGCATATTCTCCTGTTCCTGAAAGGCTTTCATCCCTTCTCTTTTGTCTCCACTCATTACTGAGGAGCTTGCTAAATAACAGCGGGCTTATGGATGGCTTAACTATAATCAACACTGACCTATCCCTTCAGTTGCCCAGGTCTCACCAGTAGATCATTTTAGTCACCTTTTCCAAATCCTCAACAGTTTCTCAGGTTTGGGCTCAAATTTCTAATCAATTTACAAACTTCATTCTGGATTCATTATATTATCTGCAGACATATTGTATCTATCTGTATTTTGCCTTAACTTTTATCTTATCTGTATCTATTATCTATTCTTTATCATCCTGGAAAGTACAGGATTGCAATTGCATTTGCCACAGTTTCATCACTTTAAATCCAGATGCTAAGTGGACAGGAGTAGGTAATCCACACTTCTGTCTCCTTTTTCTTAGACTTCTGCAGCTCTAAATATTTTTTTCCTATCGCCATAAAGGCCCTCTCCCATCGCTGATGTGCTGGGACTACTTCTCTCACAGCAGCAAAAAGACAAGATCTATATAATTTAAGTATCTTTAGACCGATTCTAATTCGATTGTAAGTTTCTATTGATCACCCCCTAAGGCCTTGAAATATCTGGTGTCTGACACCAAGCTACATTCCATCTTTTAGTCCTGTGTTTCTTTAAGATCCTCAGGAAGGACCGCCACACTCCAGATAAAATGCAGAATGATCCTTGTCGGCTCTCCAGTTTAAATAGCAGACATGATTGTTCCTTTTGCCCCAGGGCTACTAAACTCCTTTATCATATCCTGGACCACTTATTTAAAGCCACATTTATACATTATCTGTGTAAGAATAAATAAATTACTATTATCTGAATGTATAGGAGCAGCAAACCACCTGAGAATTTGTGTGCAGGACTTTGCACACATTATTTTCATTCAAGTTTGAATTCACAGAAAAGATATACCAATTCGTAAGTCAACTTTTGAATGTGTTACAAGCTACAATTTATTATTTTTTACTCAGTCGACAATATTTTCAAAGTATAATTTTAAATTGTAACTTTTCCAATTTTCATTTGGTACGTCAAACATGCCCCTCTTAACGCATCTCCTGTCTGTGTTGCTTTTATTTTTATTTCCTGAACCTGTTTTATTTAATTTCTCTCCATTTCTCTTTTTTTTCCTCCCGTATATAAGCACACTGTAGATTTTATAATTTGTTACTTTATCAGTTAAATCTTTCCTGTTGATTCAAATTTTTATCCCAGGTATGACGATAAATTGACGGATGAATTCCAACAAATTCTCAAGCATTAAGCTGTTATACTAACATCTTTGACTTCATGTAAAAGTCTTGTTTCCAGTGCTTTTGTATTTGCTCTCACTGTCTGTACATTTCTTTTTAAGTGTCCCTGTTAGTTTTTGTCAGCAATTTTTCTTTTACTGTAAGTGTTTTTTACCATTGGGTGATGTTGCATTTTGATACATGCAAGTGATCTTGATTCCATTTTACATGCCCCTTCTTTGGGTATGCACATACCATACATCAAATTTACTTTTTTAAAAAGCCAGTGTAGGGTTTCATATTTTCCAGTCTTAACGGTAAATATAAAAATAACTGTAGTTCTGCTGTGGTGTACTAAGTGCTGGGTGCTGTCATAAAGTTCTGCATAGCCAACTGAAAGACTTCACAACATAGTACCATAACAGTGATGTACACATATCCACATGACCAAAAATTTTGTTGAGTATAATCCAGGTATCTTTATGACATAATGAACCCAGAAGAGCTGTTGTTTTTTGTTTTTTTTTTGTTTTTTTTGGTCCAGCCAGTATTACACCGAGAGGGATGCAGCGTCGATTTGTCAGTCTTGTCTGTCTCACTCCAGGCCAAACGTGCTGGTTTCCTCCACAGCGATCAGTAGTTTTTCATACAGCATGGTGTATGAGGGGTATGGAGGCAGGTCCAGGCGGTTAAAACAGGTATGAGCCCTGAAAGAGAGAGAGAGACAGGGAGAACACCTGAGAATCACATCATGTTTGACTTTTGGACAAACCAGCTCAAAAAAATTTCAAGGTGTTCAAGGCTGCATTTATTATCTCCGGATAATCAAAGGAATGCTGTATAAAAACATGTCATTTAAAGACACTTAAAGGAACAGCTTGACATTTTGGGGAACATGCTGAGTTGATTTATTGTCAAGACTGGATGAGAAGATCGACACCACATTCATGTCTCTACCTCAGGGTCTGTACATATTCGAGCAAATCGCTGTTTTTCGTAGGAGTTTTTTTGTTTTAAACCAAAAATGAAAAAACAGAAAAAAAGAGCAATGTTAGACGTTTAGAGCTGATGAATTAATTTTTTAAGTAGCGACTTGAAGAAAATGTTATTTCTTCTTTTAAGTTACATAGTTCCACTTAACACCACCATGACTGTGTCAACACAAACACACACAGGGACACACTCCGCTCTCTACAAACCTCTAATTATTAGTAGACCTATAGTGTAATATAATGGTTGATGCTAAAGCTTCCACTGTCCACAAAGTCAAACTCTGGCACGTCTCCCTGCTCTGCAGCTCTGTGTTTCTGCTGAGCGTGCTCACATTTCTACTGAGTTTAACGCCCTTCAGAGCGGTCAGAGGAATGCACCTTGTACAACGTCGCATCCACTTACGCTGCAGAGGAGGAGAAATACTAAAATAGCTCTTCTGCTGAGTCGGTGCCCTTTTGTGAACTGATGTGGGCAATGTCAGAGCATTGATACAAAGCTCCAGGTGCCGGTAGGTAAATAATATATACAAGAGAAAAAGGTGCTGGCACATTTTGGAGGTGGCTGGTGGTTGAACTGGTTCACCAGCCATATTGTACTTCTGAGTCAAAGGAACCAGCGTAATGACACATCTGCAGTCCAAAGGTCTCAGTTCACCTAACTAGTCCCAAGTGCCATGTACAGCACAGGACCTGCATTGGCTAGAGTCTATTGCTTTGCACAAGAATACACATGGTGACACTTTGTGGTGTGAGTGTTTATTGCTCTTGTCAGTTTACATCTCTGTTTGAATTTCAGTCACTGTGATATTTTCTGAATTTAATGTTTCAATGATAAGTGTGACGTCCACTACTGAAAAAAAAAATGCAGTCAACATTTGAAAATAGAGCAGTTTTGATTAATCCGAAACAGATTTTCTCAACAAAATAAAAAAGGGCTGTGAAAGCTGAGTTATTCTTTATTAAATTGTTTCGACTATTTATTTCCCTGTACTAATCTGGTTTTGTACGTCATTCGTAAGTTGACCTGTGGTAAACAACAGTATTAACAGTGTTTGCTTGTTAGTGTTAATTCAGTTGTTGAGACTCTATTGTGAGATAAAATTACATACTTTTAATGTTTCAATAAAGTCACTACATGACTGATAATTTAAAGGAGGTATTCCCAAATTTCAGCAGTATGCTTTGGAATCATTAAGTAAAAAGCGACCACATACACAATTCAAGTTTTAAAGGGCCAGATATAGGGTACATGGACCCTGGTGGACGACAGGGGACAAACCTATTTATCTCACCAAACACAGACTAAATTAGTCTTTCAAAACTAGGGACTGAGCCATTCTGTAGAAAAATTCAGCTTCAGTGAATCTGGTTCTGATAAGGACAATGGTACTTTTCTAAGTACTCTAGTACTTCTAGTTTCTACAATGAATCACTTGAGAGCGATACAGGGCAGTACTTCATGAGAAAGCTACAGAAATGTTCAAGGATACATACAGGAGGAGCTAACGATTTCTCCATGTTCAGGCAGGTTCTAGTTGTTGCTGCAGTAAACTGACAGCTGTTGAAAGAATAAAGCTGGTGTCATTCTGTTTTTTTTTTTTTACGCCCAAAAATCCCACGAAAAGACCAAAACCTATAATGTGTTAGCTTGTCTATAAAGACAGTTTGACTTCCCTGTCTTGTCTGTGGCTCTCAGCTCCAAGCCTGTTGAAAGTCTTGAGGAAATGGGTCACAAATTAAACTCTAACTTTTAAAAAAACTAATTTCCAAATTAGCAGATTAATCCACATTCAGTGTTCCAGCAAAACTTTCCTGAAGCGTGATGGTGTATGCATAACTGTATAAACTACAGTTTTTGTTATTATGGCAATAAAGGAACATATCACCCAATGCAACGGTGTGGCTCAAGTCTTTTTAAATAATTTTTTCATAACCATTGATCAGTTCATATAGTATATCACTAGCCTTGTCCTTTAAATGCAGGAGAATCTTACCTCCTTATCCCTATGATTGGTTGATTCAAACATACATACACAAAACACTCATGTCATGTGGATGTAATAAAATGAACTTGTGCAAATCATCAGAGTGTCGTGCTGTGAATGTGCCCTACATCCAGTTTGGAGCAGCTGTCTGAAGCACAAGATAATGAGCGAAAGGCGGAGAGTGTGAACACGGCTTAGTGAGAAGGAAGGTTTAGATACCTGGGTAGCGATGTGACTTTACCCCACTTCTCGATGCAGAAGCGCCGGAGGCCGTTGGAGCCCCGCAGGGCGGCGAAGCCCTCGTAGGGCACGCTGGATGTCCCCGTGACAAACTGCAGCAGGCGCAGGCGCTGCTCATTGTTGAACCGCTCCACGGCGGCCCAGAACCACCGCATTACGATGTGGCCGTCATGGTAACCTTGTCAGTGGGAGTTGGGGAGTTACAATGCGACATCAGGCTAACCTCAGGCTGAGGGCGTCACGCATACAAATGAAGCATTATCTAGTTCCATATAAAAGCATACTGCAAAAGAAGGTGTAGTTTGTAACTAAATGTAACTACAAAAGCTTGTTAAATTTTTTTGCACTTACTTTTTGCACTTACTTACGGACCAATCAGGGTTCAGTATTGTGAAGGTTAGTTCCTAACTTTGGAGACTAAAACTTAATAATCTTGTTTTCTTTAATCTTTGGCTCATATAATCTCTTTACTAGAGTGTTGAAAGGAAACTCTTAGAATGATGAGGTAACAGTTCTCTGAAAAGAACTGCTTGACATTTTGGGAAATGCACTTATTTGCTTTCTTGTCAAGAGTTAGATGATAAGATGATACCATTCACATGTCTGTACAGTGAAGCTTCGCATAAAGACTGAAAACAGATGTGCATTGCAGGTGTAAGAGAGGTCTATAAGGAGTTTAGGTGCAGTTTAACATACACACAGACACAAACACACATACACATACACACAAACACAGACACAGACACCCAGACACACAGACACAGACACACAAACACACACACCTCCTCTGTACTCCGTGTTGCTCCTCCAATCACCGAGGTCGATCTCAACTGTCCCGGCTATAACCAGCTCCAGCTCCCGTGCATCGAACACGGACACCAGCCTGGAGTCTACCACCTGGGAAGGAGAAAGACAAAGGCAGGTGAATGTTTCCATTGGCTTAAGAATGTGTTTGCATTCATGTGTATGGATGTGTGTGATATGACGTATCCACAGTTATGTTGCAGTCTAAATGAACTAGGTCCCTTCGCAGTTACTTTGCAGTTACCCGCAGGTGTTGACACATATTAAAATTATTTTAGTATTTTATTTTATTGAGTTTTGTTTTAAAATACGGCTTCCTCCAAATGAACATATATTTGTATTGATAAATAAGGAAAAAGTGTGTTCCCTTCCAATGTTTTTTTTTGTGCATGCAACCGGTTGCAGTGGCTCCTGCTTGTTTTCTTTTTCCAAACCTTTTAGTTTTCTTCTTTTGTCATACTTGTTAAGTTTTTTACTTGTAACCTTTTCTTAAACTGTGTCCTCCCTAAAATCCCAGTAGAGAGAGCTTTTTTCATCAAGGAATTACTTTGTAATAAGTGTAGTGTTATATTTTTTCCTTCAGTAATGCTGCCATTGTACAGCGATTCCAAGGTCACATTGTTTACACTATGGACCAAAATATTGGGCTGAAGCATGTCGGCATGGTGACCAGAACAACAGCGATCCCTGCAGAAATGAAGAGGTGGACTCACAGAGGATGCAGAGGAGGAATGAAGAGATGAGGGAAGCAAGGTGGGATCAGACAACTGAGACTGATGGAGAACTGGAGATATGAGCTGTATCTCCCTGTCATCGGGTGCAACAAGAAATCGGTGGATGACAAGATGGACGAGCCAGCCGCCTTAGCGAGCCTCGTGCCATGTGTTTCAAATAGACATAGCTACAGGAAGATACTCTGGATCTCTTCCAGATGGTTTTGGGCCGACAGGAATAAATCTTAAAGTGTGGAAAGAAAAGAGGCGGGGGGCTTGCCGTTTTTATCATCAACAGATGGCGCCACCCTGGTTGCTTTACTGTGAAGGAATGTTTCTGCAGCCCAGACGTTGAACTGTTAGCCAAGGGGCTATGACCATACTACATCCCCTGGGAGTTCTCACACACCATCTCGGTTGTTGTTCACACGCCCCCTCTGATAACTCAGCAACTTCTTGTGATATCATCAACTCCGTTGCTGCCTGTGGACAGACCACTTTTTTCAAATCTACATTTGTACGTTTTTGTATTCACTTACTCCGTCATTAGTGTTTTTATTCTATAAATGTTTTCACTATTTCCTCTTTCCTAATTGACTGCTGAGCGACTGTAACAGAACAATTTACCACTGGGGATCAATAACACTTTTCCGGTTATGATTCTGAAAATCAATTCATGGCGTTTTCACCAGCTGAGAGTTTTCACCTCGTAGAAGCCTCTGACCAGTGCCTCAGTCTGCTGCACCACTCCTCTCTCCACCCTCCACTTGGCCATCCGCTCTATATAGTCCTTCTTGTTCTTCTCAGTCACCTGCAGGTTGGAGCCACCTGACTTCAGCTCCCGCTCCGTCACCTGGCAACACGGGAAGGGGAGGGGTCTAGTTAACAAGTACGTCATCAAAGTAGCACGGTGAGGTCTACCGGCACAACAGATCATATTGCCAAGGGTTAGACTGTACATATTTAGCTGATGCTGCCATCCAGGGTGACAAATACAAACACACAAACACACACACACACACACACACACACACACACACACACACACACACAAAGTGACCTGGCCAAAGACTTCCTCATTGACGGTGAAGGTGAGGTCCAGGATGTCGGTGATGTCGTTGTCTTTCATCCACTGCAGAGACTGGTGGAACTCCTCGTCCAGATACTCCAGATCAGACAGGTCTGTCGGCCTGTAAGACACACAGAGCTCAAACATGCAACCACCAACGCTACTGTAAATATATAAGTTTTTGTCTACTAATCTGTCAGATGGAGCCCTTTCATATTGGACCTATTCAAAATAAGTCATAAAAGAGGAACCATAAGTTATAGCTTGCACAGTTGAATATATGTATTTGACTAAAAATAATTTGAAAATTTAAATAATTTGAAATTATACAAATTCCCCGACTCTAAATTAATGTTTTTTTCCCCCCAAATTTGTTCTGAAATCATTTTTTTCTGGCAGCTTGGTACAGCGAATGTCTAAATACTACAATACCCATGAACCTCAGCCACTGTACAGGCGAAAGGTGAGTCAGAAGTGGTTATAAATCGAAAAAGCTTCTGTGCTGCAATAAGAGCAAACATTAACATATCTCGCCCCCGTAGTTATCAGATTCATATCAACATGATCTAAAACTTAAATAATTCAAGCTGCAGATGTATGATTTTAAGCTCTATAGTAACATGAGTAGACTTCTCACCCTGCATTTTTTATACACATCAGCTCCTTCCTTTTCAAAGAAACAGATATTTTCCAATACAGCTTTTCATCTTTTCTACTCATGAATCAAATGGAGAATTTCATGTCCATCGCAGCCTTCAAATTCTCTAACGGTTACGGAATTTTTTTTTATGGAGAAAATGAATAAAAATTTTAACTTCTGGAAACCGTGTACAAAGACTGCATTTTCAGTAGAGTGGACCCTGTGTGTATGCACCTCTTTGTGCAAGTATGTCTATAGAAAACATCTACCCACATGCAATTGCATTTGGTAGTTTGGAGTGCCTACATCTTCCTCTACTGTGTTCACCTCTGAAATGAAAGTGACGCATGATAAATGCTGTGTTTTGTGTGTGTGTGTGGGTACTGACAGTCTGAGCAGGGCCTTGTAGAATGGTCTAGTGAAGAAAGCATCCAGCAGGTACTGGTGGATCAGAGCCAGGCCCAGGATACGACCGCTGAAACGGAACCTGGACACACACAAACACACAGGAAAATTTGCTAGAGATCACACGAAAGAAATATTCCATCACAGTTCCACATAAATATACAATAGGTCCCTCTAGAAGGTCAATAACAGTCTGTCCAATAAACCAATCAACAGCTCACCCTGAGAAAAAATAACTTAAATGGGTCTTTAATCTCTTTCTATGACAACATATATAAAGGGCTTAATCTGCAATCAGAGTAAAGTTCCATCATCCGTTACACTGTATATCAAGTAATCAATATTTCAGTCTTGCTTGTACTTGAGGGTAAAAAACGAAAATCTGCAAGTCTTCAAAAAGTCAGATAATCAGGTGTTTTAATCTTTCTCCTTAACAGAAAGCAAGCAGCTGCACAAAACTCAGTCTAGCATATAAAACTAACGATATTATCGCCTCCAGTTGATGAGGAATTTCAACTCTCTCATTGTATATCAAACACTAAATAAGATCCATCCATATTTGACTTCCTACTCTCATTTATTAGGGGTTGACCGATATTGTTGTTTCAGGACTGATACCAATACTGATTGTTAATAATCAACACTGGTAATAACAACAACAGCAATAATAATAATAATAATAATAATAATAATAATAATAATAATAATATATGTTCTACACAATACTATATACAGAGTACATTTTTGATTGGGTATTGAATTGTGACATGCAACCAGTCTGATAATGCTGTAGGCAGGACAATGAGCCACACTACAGGCATTAACGTTCCTAAACCTTTTACAGCCAAAGCAACGATGCTTATAACTGGACCAAGCTGAATATCAGATCAGAAGCCAACCCCTATAAACCATTCACTTCCATACTTTCATGTATATTTTTTTAAAGATGCATTCATTTATTTCAATGCATTTTAGCTTGACAGTGAATATACAGACGCATGGGGACAGCATATGACAAAATATAATTGTGCATGGATATCACACACTACAGCACCAGGATGCCCTCCCCTGACACTTCTTATGTGATATTCACCCTTGTACCCGAGGGTATGTTGGAGTAATTTTGGGTCCCTGGAATCATCTACATCTCATTACCAGCTATGAAAGCATGGCTTATTCAAGTGAATCCATAATAAGAAATGGGAAAAATATTGCACAGTCCTTGCTTTGTGCAAAAAACTGTTGTTGTTGTTGTTTTTGTTGTTACATCATAAATACACTGGTCAGTAATTTTATTGTTTCACAAAAGACTGTTTCACTGTGTGTGATTGTGTGTGAATGTGTGTGTTTTGGCTGCCTACCATTCCAGATGGTTCTCAACAAATGCTGACATGGGGCTGATTTGAACGGTGTAAGTGTCGTTGGCTGAGTATTCAAACAGACCATAGTACGGATTGAACAGCTCCTGAGACAAGAGGAAGAAGAACTCTCTGGATGGACCGCTGTAATCCAACCTGAAGAGATGAGAGGACAGAGAAAGGAAGCATTTGAGACATATTCGGTTCATGGTATATTTAGACAATTAAACTACTAATATAGCCTTCTTTTGGCCTATAGAAAAAAAGTAGAGTATTATGTAATGTGGGCATTTTCTTGGTGTTAACTTGGATGCTAAAACTGACATGTGTAAAACCAAACCCTGAGTAAACTAACATGGACACAAGAAAGTGGTTTGAAAGAAGGTCAACACGAAATAAGTCAGGACAGGGGCAGCCGGTCCCAAGCTCCTGAAAATGTTTACTGACTCGGTTGAACATTAACTGGTGCAGTTAGCACTGCCACACCTGCCAAACTGTGATGGAGGTAATGCCATGATACCTATGGTCATGTGTACCTGTGTGCACGCACGCCGGCGTGTGTGTGTGCGTGTGTGTTTGTCTCACCCCTCCTCCCCCAGGAAGGTGACGTAGAGTTTGTTCCTCTGCAGCTCTTTGCGGGAGTAGGCCATGACCTGGTTAAAGGTTCCTTCCAGCAGGTGTTCTCTCCTGATCAGCAACCTGCAACACCCGCGACAGATCACAAATCAAACTGGAACTATGTGCATTTTGGAAATATTGAGGTTAAAAGCTGAGAAAAAAACTGAAACTGAAAGAAAAAGCAGTTTGAACTGTGTCTTTTTTTCTGATTACCTTGAACAGGATATTTAGTAACAGATTTGCTATAACTTGTAAAATCTAAGGGAGCATACACTGATACAATATTAGGACTGTTGATCATTCAGTTCTATTTCGATGGCACAATAAGTTTTTTCATATATGTAATTGGCAACCCGTCTTACTTGATCTTGCCCGGTCCTTGGCCGTAGCCCTTGGCTTCTAATTTCCTGTAGAAGTTTCTCAGTTTGGCTTCAAAGTCTCTGCGGTAAGGAGCCGGGGCCCTGGCCCTCTGAAGGCCTGCACACACAGACAGAGCAGAAATGAAAATAGAAAGAAAGGAAAAGAGAACGGAAAGCAGAAGAGGAGAAGCATTTCAGTTAGTGGCAGAAATTATGTAGCCCAAATATGTTCAATATTAAATGTTTAAAAAGATGTTATAAAATTAACAATTGGAAGAATCAATATAGACAAATTATGCATTATAATCACTGTAAATTTGTATAGCAATAAAATAAACTTTTAAAACTGATTAAAAATAAAACTCTTAACCTTTGCATTTTTCCCCATCATGTCATATTTAAAAAAAAAAAAAAGTTTTATCCATCAATCAAGAGCAGGACTGAGCTATTTGTGACTGGATGTTCAATAATTCTGAACGATCTTGATATAAGAACCAGTAGAAAGAAACTAAAAAGCAAAGTTGTTGACTGCTTCAAAAAAAAACAAACCCAAAACATAAATAAATAGATAAAAGCAGGATGAAACATTTTTCATTCAAATCAGGTGAGATTTAAACACTTATTAGATTATTTCAAATGTTATCATACAAGACTATAATTTTTTAAATAATTATTTACATATTTATTACATTATATCTAATCAATTTATTTAATATTGAACATTTTGTGGCCTACATTGAAAATCCTTTTCTACCTGAACTGGACATGGGAGTCACAGCAGGTTAGCTGAGTTTAAATAAATGTGCAGGCCACATTTATAAGATCTGAAAGAAAGAATATTATGTAATTTTGTCTGTCTATATTCTCCAGAACCAGTCATTTTATTTACAATCTACAGGAAGATATTTCGGCATAAAGCCTTCCTCAGAGTAAATTTGCCTATTTATCTTTGAGATAACACGATTACACTCTCTTAGACCCTAAGACCGTGTCCAAATCATAGCAGGAAGACCATGTTGTCTGAATGATATAGTAAATGTTTAACCTTTGAATTCTAGCCTTGAATTTGTTTTCCTGAATCAGCTGCCTGATGTCTCACAAAACAAAAGTGGTCACTACCATTAAGCTGCTCAACACCAGGATTTACTCTGTATACAGCAACTGCAGCACGGTAAGCACTGACGCCCATTGGACATCAGAAGCTTTGGCCTTGGTCTGAAAGCTAAGCAGACTCACAAACAGCTGCATTATTCATTTTCTTTTGGAGTTACAAACCTTTGCTGAAGCCCTGGGTTTTATCACTCTAAAATAGAAGAAAGACCTTCTGGGTAAAAGACTCCTTCAATATGCTCTGTACAAAGACAGAATAGTCGATATTTTTCCTCCATGGATAATAATCCTCCATGGATGTCTGGGTGGCCAAGGGTCTTAAGACTTTGACCATCTAGCCACGATGCCCTTGTTTTGAGTCTAGCCAGGGTCTTTTGTTGCTGGCCAGTCCCCCAATTCTTTCATACTCCAAAAGTCAATAAGAAATGGACTGACCCATGATGGATCTTTCTTACAGTGAGACCGAGTGATGTGGAGCAGTTCAGCTGAACTCACAACCTCTTTCGCTCTGTTTTTCCAGGTCACAAATTTCCACAAAGACAATAGCTCAACTAATGAATGGAGCATAATTACAAGCCAGGCTTCCCTGCTGTGACCCAATTTCCCATTATAGAACCTCCCGTCAATAACACACACACACAAACTCACACTTGGGGCCCGTTTGAGGTCGACTGAAGCTCATTAAGATAACTTTAGTGGACCCTAACATAGCACAGCAGGCTCTGCCAAAATGCAGTGATTACTGTTGAGGGGTTTCAATGTGTGTGTGTATCAGTTTGTGTATGTCTAAGGTAATCTAGATAGCATGCTAAATTAGTGGCCGTATCTAATCTCAACAGGGGTCAAGAGTATATCCACTTCAGTTTTATATGAAGGTAACTATCTGCTCACTGGTTCCTGTGGCTGCAAAGACGTTGGCTTCAAATGATGGCGGATAAAACACATACGTACGTGAAGGAAGCGTCTGGAACCAGGG
Organism: Istiophorus platypterus; assembly: GCA_016859345.1. Taxonomy (NCBI): domain Eukaryota; kingdom Metazoa; phylum Chordata; class Actinopteri; order Istiophoriformes; family Istiophoridae; genus Istiophorus; species Istiophorus platypterus. The sequence goes on along the minus strand of CM029125.1, from coordinate 4,906,607 downwards.
TTAGAAAGCTTCAAGTCTCTAAATCTGCAATCCAGGACAAGCCAACACCGCTGACTTGTATTGCTGCTATCATTTAGTATTGCTGTCCCAGCTACTGTGGGGCTGCCCACTGACTGAATCCGATATGAACATGTACCGCCAAAATGTGGTTCCCAATGTGGCAATTATACTTCACACTATTGGTTTTCTGCAGGTTCACAATGTGAAATTTTTAATATAACTAACCTAATCGAAATAATAATAATAATAATAATAATAATAATAATAATAATAATAATAATAATAATAATAATCACAATAATAATAATAATAATAATAATAATAATAATAATAATAATAATAATAATAATAATAATCGACTTTTAAGGACCTTGTTTAAGTTTTTTTCCATAAAACCAACAGAGTAGATTCCCTGCTGGATTAGTTAGCAGGAGTCACAGTGTCACAAGGCTGATGCTGCTGGTTGAAACTACACAAAAAACCCGAATGATTATTACATTTATAACAAGTCCAGCAATATTTCATGTTTCATGTGTCAGGCAAAGCGACATCCAGACGTTTGTGACTGGCAGGCCTGAGGACCTACCAGGAGAGTTCTGTGGTGACGAGGCGGGTGAACAGCGCGGAGAGAAGCTGAAGCCGGGGTGGATGGGGTGAGGTGGGATGTAAGACATGATTTCCTCTTCAAATAAACTGCAGGAACAAGAGACAGGAAAGCAGAGAGGACATTACACAGAGTCCAAACATAAGTTGGGGGTGTGATTTCAGTCATTTCTGAGGACATCGCTGTAAAGGACCTAGATGCTGGGTTGACACTGGCTTCAGCGTTGAAGTCAGTGGTGTTCTTTACCTTAACAGGATGACCAAGTCTGCATCACATGACAGCTTCTCCACCCCCTGGGTACCCTCTGTTCGGATGTAGTGGATCTTCTCCCTGAACATTCAAGAAAGTGAGAGTCCACTTCGATCAAGTGTTCATATGACTAAATACCTGGGCGACTGAAGCCCACTCAATGTGGATGTGAACTGTCAACTCATATCTTTAATATCATAATGTAGCATAACCACTCTAGACTAGCATAAATCATTTGAAGCAGTATTTTGGAAAACTTAAGTACGCTTAAGAAATTAAATAGTGAGTTCAGTGCTTTCTGTTTATTTATTTATCTATCTATTTATTTACATTTGGGGCAGTGGTGACCAAAACATTAGAGAAGCAGGATAATAACCAGAGGGTTTCTGGTTTGATTCCTGAGTAACAGGAGAAATCAGGCAGGGAGTTGCTCCAGTGAAAAGGCTCAGTGGCCAACGGATGAGACTGTAGTTGTACTGCAGTCATTTGATAAGTTTCATATAGATTCATGATAACTGGACTGGGTGACAGAGAGGAGTAGCAATAATAATGCACATATGCAGGAATAAATCCTTGACTGTCTAAACTGGTATAGAAACATCACATGAGCTTAAGATAAATGTGTTTCTCCATGGAACAAGCAATCAATCATTTCAAACTACAGATACCTCAGTGCATGGTTTCTGCTCAGGCTGGGCTGTCGCTCCTGCAACATATCAAATATGTTGGGCTGCCGAAGGAACGCCACTATCTTGTCATTGTAAGCTGGGGAGAGAGAGACAGTCGTTAACACAGTCTGATATTGAGTAAACAATGTGCTGAATGGGGTCGATCGTGGCTTCAAGTTGATAATGAGATGTTTTCGACGGTGCCTACATGGAGCGGTCAGCTGTTGTGAGTCAGCGTGATGCTGGCTTCGAATGGCGGCTACCAGACTGTTTCCAGGCCTGGCCATCAAAGAGGCCCCACGACTCCTGGACACATCGGAGGCCTGAGTGCAAACACACCAACAGGAGACACTTTTCACCGGGAGACAGCTGTTGTTCGAGGAAATTCACAGTCTGAACCACAAGGGATTTTCGAATATATATACCCATTATGATTTTGGGAATGTAAACAGGAGGTATAATGTAGCCATGGATTCAGTGGATTACTCTGTGTGATATAACATGAGCTCTGTTTCATTTATGTTTATATTTGTTTACATTTTTACAAAATGGCACCACCTAATGTATGCTGAATTAGCAGTTCTTGTTTGCAGTGCACCCACGGATGTACAGGCAGCTATCACTGAAATACTTTGCTACTGAAGAAAACTTCAGAAGATGATGACTCTCAGGCAACTTCTGGAGTTTTAGATTGATAAAATTTCAAAGGGGACTTATTAGTGTTTGTTAAGGACATCCTCCCTCCTCGCATAACGAGATCCTCTGAAAGTATAAGTGAGACTGGATCTAATGATATGTGTATAATCTTTTTATGTCCAATTTGACTGAGTTGTGAGCAACATCTCAAGTCCCTCAATAGCCACGAGCTTTGCGTCCCAGCCACCGCTGTTGCTGCAACTGTTGACCTTGTTGATAAGCAGGTAAAATCAACAGCCAAACAACAATGACTAACTTCCTGTTGTTTCGCCCTGCCCCTCCCACCCAAAGTGGCTTCTTTACCCCTCATCTCTCCCTCTATCTGAGGCCTGAAATATCGAATGCTTCTGTGGCATGGAGCTCCATTGTTGTCCAAAAAACAATTAAAAACACATCAGTGAGCCAAGCTCTTGTATGGGGTGTTTCCTCCTGCGTCAGTAATGGCCGAGAAAAACAACAGAGTCCAACTGGTTTAGGAAATTACTAAGCCTCTCTGCAAATTAAAGAGCAGGAACCAGGGTGGCGCTAAGAGCCACAGACAGGGTAGGGTAGTCAGAAATTATAGAGCGACATACAAACACGTTTGTTTTGGTCCTTTCCATTTTGTCTTCGATAACAATTGAGGCAACAACAATTTAGAACAGTGGCAGCCTTATTTTTTAAGATATTATAAGAGCATACAGTACACAAACAAGAAATAAAAATATGCATCGGCAATCCAAAAAAGTCCAAAAAGTAAGGGGGCACAGGACTCATGCTAGAGCTGTCTCTTGGGGAAGAGAAATCTATGTGGAGTCAAAGTGTGCCTGGTGAATGTATTGTATCGATGTCTATGTACCTCCCCTGCGCTGTAGCTGCGTAGTCTCTGTAGGTGTTGTCTGTGGGCGAGGTGGCCAGGCAGCCGGCCGTTCTGCAGCGGGATCCGGGGGTCGATGAAGGTAGTTGCTCGACTGTTGTGGTCCACAAAGAAGGACTAGGCGACAGGAAGAAAAAATATCCTTTTTATTTCTGTAAAAAAATAATGAATTTAAAATTGCCTACATGAAAATACTAAAGGATAAAGGATAGCAAAAACAAACAATGTAAAAAAAAATATTATATGCCATACATAGTAATGCATTCCAGAGTGTGTGTCTATTTACTGATTTCATACTGTGGTAGACAGTGGACGGTGTTGTAACTGACCTTCTCTGGTCGTTATGCATCTTAAAACAACACAAACAAACAGCTGAACATGATGATCAGTCAGTTATTCTGTCACTGGTTTGTTTTTCTTTGTTAGCCTTCCCAAGTCTGATGTACTGCTGGCTAACAGGTATTGACATTCGTCCCCTCCGATAAATTAATTTAAAGGGTATTTTCCATGTGTTAAGCGTGATACCTTGCCCTGGGGGTCAGTCTTGATCTCCCAGCCCCTTGGCAGCTCCAGCTGGGTGTCTGCGAACTTGTTGAGGAAAACCACCAGGTCCCGGTTATGCTGGTAGCGCTCAAAGTTCCTGGCATCGCGACGCACCTTCAGGATCATGTGTTTCACGCAGCTGCTGCTGGTGAACATCCGATAGGCTGCCTGGAGAGCACGCACACGCTTACTTTCACATTCATAAAAGCTAATAAAGCACTGTATCAATGACAGTAAATACTGTTTGTTCTTATTCTGGCTGTACTTTTATGAGCTTGTGCATGGGGAAGTGTATATAAAACAGATGTTCAATGTTACACTGAATATATAATATGCTATATCATAAAAGACTCAGTGTAAAAAAAAAAATACTGCAATTACTGAGAGTAAATACTCTTGATGTGTCTGTAACTATTTAATACACACTAGTGGCACAAAGTTTTCAAAGTTTTAAACACTAATAACACTAATAAATTCACATTCAGGGATATGACTGGCAGTATTCTGTATTTTTTGTATTCTAACAAATCCCATAAAAAGACTGGTCTCAATACTTTCTGACTTCCCTACCCTGTCTGTTTTCTAACATTTACAAAACCTCAAAAATAGTTAGATATTAAAAAAGACTTAGTAATCTCCTACTTAAGCTGGTCTCCATAGTTTTTATAAAATGTTACTGAAACAGGAGAAAACAGTGCATTTGTTGGGGAATTCTTTCGTTGACAGATTAATCCACATTTGGTGCTTCAGTGAGCATATGCGGCAGCAGGACAGTGTAGGTGGGTTTGAGTCACAATACTCTTCAGTGTGTGTGTGTGTGTGTGTTAATGGTAATGAAGGAACATGTCACCCAGGAAAACAATGGTGCACAATGACACAGAGGAATAAGAAATATGTTCCTGTCTTCTCATGGGATTTGTTGATAATAGATAAATATTGAATATCAATAAATGTATTGATTGACTTTTCATGACTTCAGTGTCCGCTCACTGTCAGCATCATCTGTGTGGTACTTTCAGTAGATGACTAATTTAGAATAACATACATTAAATAGGTTTTGTGTGTGTGTGTGTGTGTTTGTGTGTGTATACGTGTGTGCAGGTAGCACTCACATAGTTACTGTGCAACACAGTGAAGAATTCTGGGTGAGTGATGAACTTGACAGCAGGTGATTGGAGGAGATGGCTGATCTTCTGGTGATTGACAGGGGAGGCGGGGCCTACAGGAAGACAACAAAAAAAATTGCTTCAGTATTTATTCCTTCAGAAAGTTAAAACAAGTCAACAGCCCCAGAAATGGCCATGAACACAATCTAAAACACTACAGGAATTATCTCCTTTGTCTGTTTGTTAGTTGGCCTGAAAAGTAAAGCTGCCGTGACTCTGAAGTCTGTGGGGGGTCAGTACTGTACCTGTCTGAGCAGAATCAGAATCGGTCTCTGTACTACCGCTCCGCTCTAACCTCTGACCACCTCCTTCCTCCTCTGTGGCCATGGTCCTCTGGATGTTCTGGTACCTGCAGAAACAACAAGTCATCCCCTTACAGGAGAAAGTTCTACTTGGTTCTTATAGAGCACTGGCATCTTTCAAATAGACACATTTCACGGTTTTTAATGCCTATTCAATGCTCCTTGTAATGAAATGACAATTTAATTTATAAAAGAGCTTAGTTTTTGATTTTTGTTCTGCTTAAAATATTTATGATGTGTTACACAACCTACAGCAGTTGGTTTGAGTTCCATCTCCAGTCACCAGATGTCAGCCTAACTCCACTGTAGGCCCGATATCAGACCACAACATTGTACTGACTACTGAATTCCTTTCTTTTACAGTATTTCCTCCTTCCTCAGTGCATTGCCTAAATGCATATGCACACACAACACACACAAATATGTATAGATAAATACATACAATATTCATGTTATAACAATATTTACCAAGTTAATGCAACCAAATTGTGTTTTATAACTAATGTCTCGTTAAAACAGCATGTCATTTAATATCATGAAACATTACTAAACAAAATCCACACATCTCATTTAAACAAGAAATGTTTCTTATTATGAGATTGTTGTGATGTGTTGTGATTCCTGCTCTAATATATTTCCTCAGTATTGTAATTTGATCGATAATTCGAGGTGCTGGACAGAAGTCTGAGATTCGTTACTCTAGCTTCAGTCTGACCTCCTGTTGAGCTGTTCCATCTGCTGGTTGGACCCTGAGCGGGGAATGCCGTGGTTGCACTTGCTGCTTTGGCTTGGCCTCTGCCAAGTCGTCGTCCGGTTGACATGGTCCACATAGAAAACTCTGCCGTGGCTGTCGATACGAGCTTCCCAGTCTGTGGCAAAAGAGAGGCGGGGGAGGAGAGAAGTCATTCGCTAGCTATCTATGCCACTGGTGAGAATGTGCTGTGTGTCGTTCCCATTTCAGTTAGCTGGATGCAAACAAAACATCTCCTTAATGTTAAATGAATAGAAGCTCAAGAACAAATTCGAACTTAATGGTACTTGCCAAATACTTATTTTCTCTTGTTGTCAATCAACATTCAAATTGCGTTCTACTCCTCAATGCCCTGTTTTTTTCAGCTGATTAATTTAAAACGAATGAATAACCAATCCCATCGTGCATGGTCTGATGCTTGCCTTGGAGATCAACAGGACTTTCAGATCTTTTCTGACCAGTTGATTGGTGATAGGATTCAAGCCTACAGAGCAAATGACTGATGATTATGTTATAATATGCAGTCAACAGATTTCCCCTGTGTGTGGGAATACAACAACTGTGAGCATAGGTGATCCTGAAACACTATTTGTTTTCCACTACTGGCGGAAACTGCATATTGACACTGGAAGAATTCCCTTGAGAAAGCAAATTGAAAATCAGCCGACTACAGAAATCACCTCCTCATTAATTCATTTTGTTTGTAACTGGGTCCCTTGGCTAAATCCAATGATTTTTTTTGCCACCTGATGGCAGTGAAACAAGCTGTAAACACAATACTGGTTTAAAATGATGCTGGTTGATAAGGCTACCTTTTAGCTAAGAGTTCCCTATTTCTGCGTCTAACAGAGCCAGACCTACATTAAAATTCATTTGGAGTTGAATTTGTGTCCATTTGATTGACCTAAGTCCAATATTCATACTCTTTTAGATCATATTTGACTCCAACTAAGCCTGAGAAAATTCCTGGTTCTTTGGAACTGGTTTCTCATCAATATTCACCAGTGAGCCTATGTCTGGAAACCAGGTTGATGAGAGAAGTGGTTGGGATGGAGGTGGGTGGGTGGGTGGGTGACCAAAGCAATGATGTGAAAGATGCTCGAATATCTGTGGGGCTGACAGGTACTGCAGAGTTGATTCTCTGTTGGTTCATCACTACAAGAATCACTATTTCAAATCATTTGACCATTTGATATTGATAACAGCATCTTTAAAATCCCAATTTGTAAATAAAACAGGTGAAAATATTTCTTGATTGTATTCTAATGACCTGGCTTATTCTGCCTTGTTTCAAGATGCCAACACTAATGACTTCAAAATTCACAGGTACTGTATGAATATTGTTGGGGTGGTGAAGGGGGCTGAACATTATGTTTCACTTTTTAAAGATAAACATTAAAACAAACTGACTTCTACTAGAAACACTTGTATTAGTACTAGTGCTAGAAACACCAACACTACTAGTAGTCATAGCAATGAATAAGTAGGAGTCCTACTTATTATACTACTACAACATTAGTACTGATTACATTTGTTTTTTCTCAGCTAAATCAACTCTTATGAATAACTTTATATTTATATTTATATTTATCAGGTGATTCATGAAGGATTCTATAGTACAAAACTGACAACAGTTTTGCCAAACAATGACCATGACTGTAACTTTTATAACCTGTGTTAACCTTTGTTGCCAAAAGCTGTTTGGGGAGATACCTTTTACTGGAGAATTCCTTTAATGTTAATTTAAAAACAGGTGTAAGGAACCTCACTGAAATTGGAAAGCTGTTGTCGTGGCTGCCTGAAATGCAGCAATTAAGATTTCATTTGTCTTTTTAAATGGCCACAGTATGAATGTGTGAGACAAGGACCGTAGCAGTTTCCTCAGCCCCAAGTAACTGCTGTGGGAGGAGGAGTAAGATGAAGACTTCCCCCTCAGGACAGAAAAACCTTCCACCGGCTGTCACGACTGATCTGCCCACACATGAAAACTCACACACACACACACACACAGAACAACCTCTTAATTCCAGTCATGTCAATATTTAGGAATTTAGCAATCCTATCCTGGCTTTGTAGCCTTGTTCCTTTTCTTCAGGCTAAAGGTGGTTTGGGTCAGGTTTCAGATGATGGTGTCCTCATAGCTTCTAGAGAAATGAGACCGTGATTTTGATCAGGCATCTCCTGTTCACATACAGTTAAAGAGTCATTAGGTGTAAATGGAGTCTTGTGTGTTTGTTTGTAAGTGGATGCAATGGTATAAGATGCATGAAGAATCATATTGCGACTGGCCTCAACATACTGAAAGTCAAGAGGCAATGAACTTCACATTGGTTATATTCTGTAGGAGATGATTTCAGGCTGGATTATTGAGGGCTACAACTTGAGCTCCCATTTTTTTCAACATTTTTTTTACATTTTGGAGGATAGGCAACATTATGAGAATGCATTTTTTTTTTAAATTAGTGTTCCTGTTTTCTAGGTCATTCTAAATGAAAAATATAGTATGTGCATGTTGTCTATGTGTTCAGAATTGACCAAGTTATGACCCTAAGGAGTGTGATGTTTGGTGTATATTTTGTCAATCTAGCACCAAGGACTATAAGGACCTTAATTTCCTCCAGCCTCTGTTGCTGCTGCTACTAACTGTGTTGGTCCCTTTGCGCCCCCCCCCCCAAACATCCCTTGCAACTCTCCTGCACCTCCCTGGGGAGGCCTGCCTCACAGTTTGAAAATCTCTGAAAAGTCTGAAAAAATCTGGGGACCAGATTCGGTGTAATTCATCTCTGGCCAGGAAAAGAATATTTTCCTCGACTTCACACTCTAAATAAACACAGAAACATTCCAGAATGTTTCTGGTAAAACTGATGAACATCGCTGGTGGCAGGTCTCATCAGGTGTCACGAATTAATGTTATTCCAGTTGTGTTTTCGTTGATGTTCTCTCTGTGGCCGGTGTCTGAACTTCGCCAAAAATCATTTGAAGGGGAAGAAGCTCGGCTCTGTAACATCACTGTACAACCCCTGGTGGGCTGTGTTTCTGTAGCTCCAACAATCCCTAATCCATCTCTAGCACATCGCATCCCATCAATTTCAGGAGTCGCAGTCTCCCAGTTAAACGCTTATTCTTATCAATAATTTAAGCCTATAACATTTGGTATTTGGGTCAAGCAGCATCTTTATTAATTTAGTAGTCTACAGCTGTTATTTGAGTTAGTAAGACACGCTTTTAACCAACATTCCGGTAATTTAAGAATTTAAGAGGTATTGGCAGATAGCCAGTATTAAAGAGCTTGAATAGGTGTTGGGTCCAAAAAAATCAATCGGGGCATCCACAGTTAAGTGAAAGCATGTCAAAACTCTAACCAGATGTCACTGACATGAGTGATGTGACATTCACCATTAGGTTGGGAAATATCCTTATTTGCTTCAGTTTAAAAATACACCTATCAACAACTCCAGAGCTCAGTAATGATGGTGCTGCCATAGTTCCTTGACAAATTAGAGTTTATCCATCCATGCTCTATTTATGCTCAGTTTCTTCAGCTACTGGCTGGGTAGCTAGTAGCTGGTATACCAGAGCTTTGGTTTTGGTCTCTATACTCTAGTGATAGTACCAAACCTGGCAACCTCACTGTCATGTCAAGACTTCAGGACACAGTCTCTATGTCCAGCTGTTGTTCTCCAAGAAATATTTTCCACAGTTTTTTGTGTGCATTTAACAGATAGAAGGTTTCATAGGTGTTTTTTTGAGGGTTATAAACCGCTGATGTATAAATCTAGAGAACGAGACACAGCATCTACACTACTGAGTCAACAAAGACCAGCCATCTCTCCAGCCATCCAACACAGACTGCAAAGCCAAACATTAAGAGAGCAGTATAAAGCTGTGCATCTAAAAAATAAAGGAGTATGCAAGGAGGGGCAATGACGTGATGATGGCAAACAAAGAGGAGATGGAATATGTTTGGAAAGTAAAGACATGCGGCAGCATGCCATGCACACACAGCCACACTCACAGCAAGGTGTTGGGATTAGACTCCAGAGTAAGACTGGGAGGTGTTGGTTCTTACTTGGAGGTAAGGCTTGGTCAGTGGCAGCAGGAAAATGGTTTAGGTCATGGCTGGGTCGCAGGACTGGAAGATGGCCAACAGGAGGGGAGAAGCCTGAGCCTACAGGACATTAGAGAGACAGTAGTATGGGATAGATTACCATAAGGCTGGGGATACACTATACCAACTGTCGGACTAGGAAATCGCAAGCTTAAGATGCAGAATTTCCATATTTTGTCACGGTTACAGTAACCATGTAAGGCCATTATCTCTGGGATTTTTCTTTACACTGAGCACCTCTGCAGTAGAGGATTTTCAGTGTCAACTTTCAGTGTTAACACAGGAAGTGGTATGCTCATTATGTAGGTAGTGTCCAGGATACTTCGCTGACATTAAAGCAGAGTTAATTGTTTTTTTTTGGCCACCTGATGGCAGTGGAACAAGCTTTAAACACTGACATGTGAACAAAACAGTAAGTTATAGTGGATTTGAAATTTTCAAACATGGCAGCCATGCAGCAACACTAGCATTAATTTGGGGTCATGTTCCTGGCCACTATTAGCTCTGCTTTGGTCTCTACCAACATGTGAGGTGAACATCTAGCTCCTAAGTTACTAAATACTCCTCTATGTTTACTGTTTGGTATCAGCATGTACCATACAGTGGACTTATTAGAGGTTTGTGAACCAAAACAGTAAAACAGTGAAACCAAAACAATGAGCTAAAGGAGGATAAAATGCTCCATGCAACTGAATGGAGCAGCAGTGTTGGTGAAAATGTTGATTTTTGACTAAAAGTAAGTTCTTGCACATTGCACCAAGTCATTCGACCCTTTGGTAATGTAAAAATATTGATTAGTGCAGCTTTAAACACAACATAGTTACCATGCACAGATTTTTTAGAATTATGTTCAATGCTAGCGATTTTAGAAACATTAGCATCGAACATAATAAGGTTTTTGCAAAACTGTCCAATATTGTTGTGCTATCTTGTGTTAAGATTAGTAAATCTGATTGAGCAAGGGTCCCCTAGCACATTATATAATCCTAACTCACTCCACATCACCTAAATATAAGCTGTACTCGTCGGCTTTTGACGGTTGTAATCAGTCTCTGGGAGCAAGTCCATCTGAGAGCATGCCCATTAAAATGTTATTTCTGACTGAATATGTGATCCAGATGAGGGAGAATGTGTGTTAATGCGAAGAGGAAATACAGAACATGCTTCGAGATGGGAATATGGTAAAATCCGCAAATTAATAAAGATGCTTACTGTGCACATGTTCAGAATAACCTCCCAGAAATGAGCTACAACATCGCATCCCAAAAATAAATAAATAGTAAAATAAAAAGGAACAATCCTGCAAGCACACCAAGAGGAAGTTATAATGTTTGACTGTCAGTAAAGCAATGAAACAACTGTGACTGCTCCAAATGTCACAGGTACAGAATTATAAAGTCAATATGATGGAGCTTGATGCAGATTCCAGGAGGTAAAATGTATGTTCATCTGCTGTTTATCAGACTAACCTCCAGTAGTATGAGTTTCTCCCCTAACATCCCCACACCTGACTGTGACCGATTGAGACTGGTTGCCTGGACTTTTCGCAACTTTTAAAATTTCTGACAAGCTTGTTCTTTTTCCTGAGAGTGAAATATTCTGCTCGGATTACTGTGAACTGATCAGTCATCAGACTGATCGATCAATCAATCATTTTTAATGCAGAACTGAACCAGAGAGATAACGGAGTATCTAATCTTCAGTTTACTATGTGAAATCATCAAGTTCCCTGCACTAAGAGATCTGTTTTGCTTATAGTAACTTATCTCTCATGTTTAGGTGAAGAGGGGAAAGTTTCATTATACTCACCTCAGTTTAACGCATGGATTTGCCAACAGGATTTTCTGATACCTCATCTGGACTGAGAGCTAGTTATTGTCCAGTATGTATCTGACTGAAGTGTGATTTTCTAAACTTAAAACCTCCTGGCAACACACACTGGACTTTTCAGAGACATCTTGTATCCTGAAGTTAAGCTTTTGAATTGAACAATATTTGCATGTTCATAGATTCTGCATTATTACATAAAAACAACAACTTTTTAAAAAGGTAATTGAACTGCTTTGTAAAATACCCATATCAGACAGAAATATTTTTTCAAGGTAGAGTATTTTTGTATGTCTTGAAAAATGCCTAGAGTGGATTTATAACAATTAAATCATTAAATATTAGGCTTCTGCTCTTTCTCCACTAACCAAATGTTTAAAAATTTAACAATTCAACAATGTGATATAATTAAATAAGGTAAAATGATATATTTAAATCCTAGCCTTATTATGTCAGTATAATATAAGCCCTATTATTGCTGACAAATTACTGACAAAGCCTAATTATTGAAAATTACTAAGTAAAATTATTTACCGACTTCAGCATGGAGCTTACAGCAGTCTTGTTTTCTGCGAGAGCTGCTGTCCAGTTCACACCCACAGGTCCAGCATAATTTCATCCAAAAACATTAACACTTACACCGTGATACTCAAGCTACAGATATGCTTTAAATAGCAACAACCCAGCACTTCTCACAGCATTACTCACTCACTTCCTTGTTTATTCTTCTGCATATTCGTCTTCTACCATGTTTCCGTCATGCTAGAGGAAGCAGAAGACCCACATTCTGTCTTCCTGACACACCACATCCAAAATCATCTCCACTTACAGTTTCAAAAGGAATCTACGCAGCACAGCAAAGACTAAGCTTAGCCGCTGCTATTTCACACTAAACATAAAAATTGAATTAGTGTGAATGCATCAATTACTGTGTTACAATACAGAGGTCTAGTGAATCTCCAGGGTTCAATCAAACTATAAAATTAAGGAGCTTATGCAATTTGGAACAGAATCAGCTCTTAAACTCCCAAAAAATAAGTACTGGCCCAGGTTTAAAATGCCAAATATACATTAAAGGCTTCCCATAAACACACACTTTAGTGATCTTAAATATCTATCACTCAAAAAGTAGCATACCCATAATATGAGAAATTAATACCAGTAACTGGAGCAGGTTTCATTTTTGAAGGCCACAAATGGCTTTAAATTTTGTAGAGATTCTTAGAATAAACATAAATTTTATTTCTTGATGTGTACAGGAGGATAAAAGGAAAAGGAAACAATCTGAAAGAAAAAAGAAAAAAACCTGGCGGGGAATCTGGCACCGTGTTGATTGCATTTCAGAGGAAGGGAATTTCATGTTGTTTCTGCACGATCGTGCGTATCACTGTGGGTGTGTGGGTGTGTGTGTGTGCGTGTGTCACTGCGTGACCTACTTTTTGTATCACAGCCTTCATGTAAAATGCACACATGCAGTGTAAAACATGAACAGGTATCCAGTGAAACAGGGCCAGTCACAGAAACTGCAGGCCATATGCACTGGCTACGACCGAAGGTGGGAACAATTTTTTTGTCATTTCTTCTGGTGGTTTTAGTTCCCGTGTTCATGCATATTAAGCTTTTTAAATTATCTTTTTTGTTGTTTTTATTTAATTTAGGAATCTTACTTTTATTTAAGGAAGATCTAAGATTTAGCCAGAAAATCTTTACAATTGCTACTGCCATTTGTAGTGATTTGCTATCTGTAAATTAAATCAACATCAAATGCTTCACTATAAATATGACCAAAGCTTTTTCAGTATTACCTTTATTCCTTTTAAGCCCTTTGGATTTCTTTTTTTTACCAAATTTTTTAAATTCACTAACAATTTCTAATTGCTCCTGTTCGTCCAACATACTTTTCCACAATATTTCCAACCAATGTAAGGTAACTGTCAATGAAAGGTAAAACTACCCGCAGATTTTTTGCCAGGGGCGCATCAAGAAAAGGAGTGATTTTGCATATGGAGCTGCGGGAAGGCTTTTGCTATGACTGATGATCTGACGGTCATGTAAAAAAAAAAAAAAAATTAAAAATAAAATCTTTATTAATAAGAAAACCGAAGAAGAAAAGCATCTCCTGCAGCTTTTGACTGAGCTCACTCACAGTATTTGATAATACATAAAGTTTCTACGATGCTCTTACCAAAGTGACGAGAGCTGCACCCTGTTGTAAGAGATGTTACCCTACAAGTTGCATGCTCTGTGACTATAATTCATGAAGCGGGCTGAGAACCAGCTAAATCCATTACAGTTAAGGAACAGGAGGGAATTATCCTGCTTCTACTGCAGCACTTGCCAACAAAATGCAATATGTGATCCAATTAAAAATTTCATCATGACAAATGCAACAAATTTTCTATCTTGCTTTTCTATTTGTATTATCATAAAATACAGTTGCTGGGCTCTAAATGCCTAACGTTTGCATTGCTAGGCAACAGGAAAGCTTTCACAAGGCTCAGCCAGGAGTTTTGAAAATCGATAGAGAAATTTACTGTTTGATTTGAAGCCTACAACCTACAATAATGCAGCATTTTGCTCTCGGTGAAACTGTCTGTCCAGTTGAGATAACCTTACATCACAGCTGCCCCTCACACCTGCAGGCTCAAACCAGCTTCACCATAGATTATGTTATCCTACGTTTTGACCTTTACAACAACCTTTGACCTCTGGATGCTAACTCATGAGTCTGACAAAAAAAAAAGATTGCCAGCAGGCGCAAATCCGACAGATGCTTTACAAACACACAACACCAAGCATCTTATCTTATGTGACAACGTAGCTTGGTTCTCTGTGCCATGACAGTAAATGATGACCCCCCTATAGGGTTAGGGTCTGGGTCAGGCCTCATTTTAAAGTCATGGCAGTGCATTGTTACACAGAATCAAGCTGAGTGTAGCGGATGACCGATAAGAAAGTCATGTTTTATCTCACCGATGTTGTTCCTATCGCTGGGCCCAGCCACAGCTGGTTCCCCCTCCTCTCCCCTCCTGGCCTCCTTCCACCTCCCCGTCCTCCTCTCTCCACCTGCCCCGCCCACTTCCTGGCCCTCTGGTGTATTGCCAGCATCGGGAACAAACTCAAAGGCGCTCTCTTCATCTTCGTCTTCATCCTGGGAGGAGAACACGGTGCTGCTGGAGAGTCTGTTGCTGTCTACTGAGGAGAGGCGGGTGTGGCTGCAGAAGCGGTTCCTCCCCTCATAACCTGAGTTGCTGTAGCACGACGTGCTGTAACAGGAGGTGCTGTAGCAGGAGGTGCTGTAGCAGGAAGTGTCACAAAACTCACACTCGTTTTCACCTGGAGGTCTGTGGGTGCTCCCACCAAGTCTTCGTCCTCCTCCGCTACTGGAGTCCCCTTCCTCGCTTGCATGTCCTCCTCCTTCACCTTCCAGGAGCTGGTTAAGCTCAGAAAGACGCTCGATGGAGAGGCTGCGGGGGAGAGACCGACGGCAGCAGGGTCCTGGACACTCTGGAACCTGCAGATATACACGGACACAAACATTTAAAGGTGCAATAACTGTCTTGCAGCACAAACATTAGTTGGTATCACATTTTTCCTTTAAAAACCATAGACTCTGGTAAATATAAGGACCTAAATTCTGTAGGATCATGTACAGGTTTCTTAACGGCCGTTTTGAAGTTTAGACTTGAGGTATTTTATTTCAATCTTAGTCCTGCCCATCATATAAACATGCAACAACATGCGATGCTGTGATATATTTTCAAAAATAATTTTTGAAGTTGCAACTAACACAAGAAAAGAAATCCCATCTTGACTTTTTATAGATTTTAACTTGTGAGCTAATTTCCAGTGGATGTGCCAGTACAGTCTTTCTTGCTGCCTACATGCGGTTCTGCAACAGGGCAACATGAACCAGAGCTGCTCTCTGACTTTACATAAACCTGTATTTATTAAGTGCAGAGTTGCATTTAATTTGTTTCTTACTTCATCTTTAAAAAACAAAAACAAACTACTTTTCACAATAGAGGCCAAAATAAGCTGGATCATCAAAAAATAACACACTAATCACAAATTGGCTGCAAACACTTCTAATGTGTGTGTACAGGATGTAAAAGACGAAAAAATGTCGACAATAACGGCAAATAATATTTGAAATAGGTCTGTTTTTCAATAGACACTCTGCTACTGAGACGCCTCTGGTGGAGATACTGTGGCATTCCAGCATTTCCAACAAACTAAACGGGCAGTTTATTGTACTGCACAACACGCTAAAGGTCTATAAAAAATGCCAAGACCTCACAAAGATGTTTTAAAACAGTTTGCTTTGTTGTAGCAATTGCACAGTATGAAACATTTTACTTTTAGGAATGAAGTGAAGCTCATTTAGCTCATTAACTTTGTTTTTGATAACAAGAATTAATCATTAATCAAATGTATCCCTTTATATTGATTGGCTGCTGGTACTGCAGATCCTTGTGAGACTTTGTGGAGATTTTTTCTGCCCACTTTTGCCCAATAAATTCGGAGATCATTTAAACCTTTTAAATAATGAAGCAGTTATCTAGGCATGCTATCCATTAAAAAATAAGATCATGGACTATTCATTTTTTATGCTAATAGTCTATGATATGCCAGGGACTATGTATGTTAAATATATACAACAATTTATGCTGATCTTTAGAAAGGGGTCATAAAAAATGAATATTTGGGAATTCTGCTTTTTTATTTGGCTCTGTTCTAAAAGTATGACCTAAATTTTACCAGTTTTAGGCCACTGCAGCTTTAAGGGATTTGTAGTGTGGGGGTAATGTAGGACTGCAACAAGGTTTGCCAAATTCTGAATGCCCCTGTGAATTTTGTTCACCAGTCCATCACTGGCTGTACCTGAGAGGGAGACTGGGTTGTATCCTCCTCTTCCTCATCCTCCTGCCCCTCCTCTTCTCTGTCTTTGGAGCTTTTGATTGTTGGTGATGTGGAGGTCGTGTCCTCGGTCGTACCTGTGTTCTGTCCCTCCCCGGGCTCCACCTCCTCCTCCTGGCTGGGAGGTCTTTGTTGGGCCGAGGGGAGACTGTGAAGGAGGTGATGAATCCGGATGTAGTGGGATCGCGGCGTCTCTGGCTCTCCACAGGCTGAAGCAATCACCGTCTCCAGCTCTGACACTGGAAGGGAGCAGGGGCGGTTTTTACGGCGCAAGGGAGCATGGGAGTTGTAGTTTGAGAGGAAGGACTGGCAACTGCAGGGGGTGCAGCTTCTCTCTCCTCCCTCTGTCACCTCCTGTGGGGCCCCTTCTACTGGTTCTAGAGGAGCCTCCTGAGATGTGGTGTCTCCCTCTGGGGGAGCCTCTGCAGTAGTGGCCCCATCATTTGTAGTTGCTGCTACAGGATTGTCAGAATCTGGCTTTGGCTGTGTTTCCTCCCCAACCTCATTTTCCTCTGCTGTGACCTCCTCAACAAGGGGTGCAGACTCTGCTCCCTGCTCCTCCTCTCCTTCCTCCTGCTGCCTTTCCTCCTCTACTCTCTCCCCTTCCCCCATTCCACTGCTCTCCTGCTGCTGTTGAGCTGAGGCCCCCTCCTGCTGCTCCACCTGGGGCTCCGTAGACGGGGGCTCCTCCCTCACTGTGCTCTCCTCTTCCATGGTTCCATGCCCCACCCCTGGGGATGCTTCAGCCTCCTCCCTCTCACCAGCAGGTTGGACCTCCTCGGGTGTGGATTCTCCAGCTGTGGACTCTGGGGGCGCAGAGGTCTCAGGGTAAGGGGGGGCATCCAGGGGGAGGTCAGGCATGTCGGGTCCCACGCTCAGTGTGTCATCGTCAGGTGCATCAACAGCATGGTTGACAACTGCTGCATTTCCGCCTTCAGGACAGGCTGGCTCTATGACCAGGGAGACCTCCTCGTCATCTACGAAAAGAACAAACATACCAGGGTCCACCTACATCAATTTTGAAAGTTTGTGCTTTCAAGTTAGGTTGCGTTCACCACATTGTTGACAACTGTGGCGTTCACAGCTTTGGAAGTGGGAGTTGCAGCTTATGAGTTGTGCACGCTTTTCTTTTTAATAAAGGACTCCACTGACATCGGTAGACTCACAATGTGCAAAGAATCCGAACCTGGTGCCTACATTACTTGATAACAATTCTCCACCAGCTCACACGAACACATGGATGACTCATATGAATGGACTACAAACAAGCAGAACCACAGATATTATCTTTTTATCCCACACATCCTTGTTCCTTGTCCAAATCTTGTGCCTACATTACCCAAACCTGCAGCTTAAATGAAACAGTCAGGTGGGAAATTTGAGAGCGCTATGCGACGCTAATGTAACCTGGAGCCTCTGGTCTGGCAACCTCATCGCTCTCTAACTCCACATCCCCCAATTTTTTTTTTCTTTTTCAAAAAAACTTTGATGTGTAAAGTCACTGGTGTTCTGCTTTAAAAATGGAAGAGAAGGAAAAAAAAACCCTGCTAATTTGTCATTCATGCCTTTCCACTTTCTTGACATTGAACAGATCCTGACAGGTGGTCTGATTTGCATGACTAATCAATAAATCATATGCATCAATTACTAATTTATTCTCTTGAATTAATAACTATTTCACAAACATAAAGGACATTAAGCATTTATTACAGTTTGACTGCTAATATACTTGGATATATTTGGATATGCTTTGGATTTTGCCTGTTGTTGTATTACAATGCTATCTTCTGCTAATGAGTGTGCTATTATGAAATATTAATTTGAGAGCACAATTCCTTAATTGATTGACACAAATTATTTTTTGCGTTTTGGTTCTCTCCGATACCCGCAGGACTCAGTAAACACAGAACAAGCTTTTCATAACACATAAAATGCAAATTAGTGGGCGCAAGTGGAAATTTTCACATTTGTGGTGGATCATGAAGCAAATGGGACATGCACCTGTAGTACTTTTAATGCTTTTCTTATGGAATCTAATAAACAAACAAACAAACGTACATATAAAATTTTTTAAATGTTTTTTTTAGTAACATTTTTAGTAACATATTGTTGATAGTTTCCTAGATTCAAAGTTAAAATAACACATGACTTGAGAGTAAGCTAAACCAAGAGGAGATAGCAGGATTGACCGGATCAGACCCCTTCACTTCTTTTACAGTCTGTTATGTTACAGCCTTATGCTTGAATTTTTTAATTAATTCTTTCCTCTCATCAATCTGCTGTCAATACACCATAATGATGCCAAAACAGAATTTTTTTGAAATTTTTCAAATTTATTAAAAAGGCAAAACTGAAATACGACACTGACATAAGTATTCAGACCCTTTACTAAGTATCTAGTTTAAGCAACTATGGCAGCAACCAGGCAACTACCTGGAAATGGGGACTTTCTACAAATAATCTCTGCAGATCCACTCAAGCTCTGTCAGGTTGGATCAGGGCTGTCGGTGGCCCTGTCGGACGTCCTGAGTTCTCTCGACCAGGTTTTCATCAAGGATCTCTCAACTTCGCACTTGTGCTGAAAAACACCCCCGCAGGATAATGCTACCACCACGCTTCACTGTTCACTTCACGGTTCTTGGTCACATCTCTTACCAAGGCCCTTCTCCCCTGATTGCTCAGTTTAGCCAGTTGACCCTCTAGGAAGTCTCGGTTGTTCCAAACTTCTTCCATTTAAGACTTCTGGAAGCAACTGTGCTCTTGCAAAACTTCAATGCGGCAGAAATTTTCTGTAGCCTTCCCCAGATCTGTGCCTCAACACAATCCTGTTGATCTCTGAAAGCAGTTCCTTTCAACCTTATGGTTTGTTTTTTGCTCTGATAAGCATTGTCAGCTGTGAGACCTTATATAGACATGTGTGTGCCTTTCCATATTACATCCAATTGATTGAATCTCAAAGATGATTGAGAGAAATTGCAGCACCTGAGCTAAATTTCAAGTAGCATAGCAAGGGGCTGAATACTTATATGATATTTTCCTTTTCCTTTTCAATAAGTTTGCAAGAATTTCAAAATTCAGTTTTCGCTTTGTTATTATGGGGTTTGATGACGTAACATAATTAATCTAATCTAATGTTGCATGTGAAATGTCAAAAAAGTGAAGGGGTCTGAATATACTCTTAATGCACTCTATTCTTCTCCATGCTGCTGGCATGCTGTCATTATGCCTTATGTACCTGGGTGAATAGAGGAGGTCAGTTCAAAGCGGAATTGCAGGTGGCCACAGACGTGATCTGTTGGCAACCTGCGGCCCAGAGAATAACTCACTACCCGATCCCTGGAGACAAAAGACAGAGAGGCACAGAGAGAAGGAAAGTGAAGGGGAGGGGGAGACAGGAAAGTGAATTGAAAGTGCATGGTGTTGATTTGATAATACTGATTCTAACCAGAAACAACATGCTGTAAAGACACATATGAAATGCACATATGAAATCATAGCTAAAATGTGTCTATTGCCGCCTATGTCCTTTTTTTCATCAACTGTCCATTTGGGCTGGTGTTTGTAGGAAAACTTCCACAGCTCTAAAAGCTTGTATCATTGAGCAAAAGAATAGCATTTGGACTGATGGCAAAAACAGTCTTGCTGCTTCAAAAAACAAAACCCCATGAATGTTTAAGGCGTGTATATTTTACCCAATGGCATGCTTTTCCAGGAGCCTCTGGACAGGGACAGAGAGCTTCCCCAGGAAGCGCTTGATGATTGGCCGACTCTTGGCGAACTTATCCTTCACCTCAATCTCCAGGACATCAGTAGGCAGAGACACAAAGTTAAACCTCTGGAGAAACAGAATGACAAAGAAAACAGGGCTTTTTAAGGAACAGTGTGGCGCTCAATGTAACTGGACTAGGGTGAAGTTTGATATTTGTGTGTGCACTACAAGGGCAATAAAATCAAAATCATTTATGGAAGCTTTATCTCCTAAAATGACATTCATATAACTATTCAATCAGTAGTATATTTATTCTGCAGGAAGCATACAGTATAACAAGAGGAAAAATGTATAAAAACAGCATATCTCTACTGAATGTATCTCATAATCTCGTAGTTTCAATGTATTTGGGGAGCAGAAATGCACCAAATTTCATGGCAATTCATGTCACTGTTTTTGCTATATTTCCGTCTGGACCATCCGTGATGACCATGGCCATCCCTGGTGAGCACAGAGAAACTTCCTCCCTTAGCGCATGAATGTAAGAACAAACTGCTCACACATCATTCTACACAATGAATGAGGACTGACGGGGACTTTAATAAGAACCACAACCTTCTCCTGACCTTAGCCCAGACTGTAGATTGTTATTAGATGGAACTAACCTAATAGACAAACTTTTACACTACACTGCAACCAAATACTAAAAACTGCAATAAAACCCGTCCTTGTGCAAAGTATAATGCTTAGTGTGTGTTGAGTGTTGTGTTGTGTCCTGAAGAACAGAAACAATCTAAATCTGTTTAGGTTCAGAAATCTTAACTAACTGGTGAATCCATCAAATATTTTTTTGTAATTGTGTAAAATGTGGGCAATGACCTTCACTTTTCTCTCTTAATCAGCTGCCAATTTATGGTCTTTTTAACTGACACTGCAGTGTTATGATGGATTAAAATATCTTTCAGGAGCTTTGCACCCGCTTAACTTCGAGCTCTTTTTTTCCCTGAGCTAATTAGAGATGTAGGAGGTTTTAGTTTTGATGTATTAATGTAATTAATCTCCCTCTCCCATTCCCTGTCCCTCTCTCTCTCCCTGTCTCTCTCCGCAGGGGTCTGATCAGTGTCCAAGCTTCTTAAATGTTGCTTCAAAGCCTGGGACTTAACTGTTCAAATCCTCCATAGCTTTTTCCACACTTACCAAAATAAAATGCAGAAGGAAACACTGAGTGTAGCTTTAAGTTTCTTCAGACAGGCGTTTATATTAAAGGTTACTAAATGAACGTTGGCACAAACTATTATCTATTAGCAGCTTTAATCCAAAAATACCCATATTAGTACATCCTTCAAAAATATATTGTATATCCGTCATAAGTGAATATTATTTATGTCAAAAGACAATAGATCCATCGTATTTCTTTGTTTTCACCTTTCCTGCATGTCTGCTCTAAAGGTTGTCCTGTTTTCTTTAGCAGGAAGTGCATCACATCACAGCACAGTCTGCTTAGAAAAGTGAATGCTGGATGTTTGGCTTACTTTAAATATTTTATACCGATCCCACTGGTGAAAAGCATCTTTTGTGTCCATGTATTCACACTGGTTTGAAACCACTGGACATCAGAATGGAAGAAATGGCTTTCGTGAGAAAACACCCCTCACTTGGGTTTGTTCTGGTAGAGGGCTGCCATCTCAAAACTAATGTGAATAGTATATTCTAATAGTTAAGTCTTGGTGAAAGCCTTGGCATTGCTTGTTACTTCTTAATAGCCATTGCGGGTATAGTTTAAATAACTATTAAGACTGATTACTTTTTCTTCCACAGTGCAGTAAAATAAGGACTACAGTTACGTCTACCCACTGTCTGGTGTGAAGCCCAAAATTAGCTGATGGCTTTTTTTCTTTTTTTAATGATGCAAGAGGAAAGCTCCCCTACAGTATATATCAACGTTTGCAACTTCAATATACTAAAAAGAGGTCAGGTTAACGTTTAATGTGGCGTTAGACCTTAAAAATTTTTTAAAAAATTACCAAAAAGGTTTATACTTGTAAATTTAACTTCAAAGTTTTCTTTTATTTTGCTCTTTCAAACTCAAC
Source organism: Istiophorus platypterus (assembly GCA_016859345.1). Classification (NCBI taxonomy): domain Eukaryota; kingdom Metazoa; phylum Chordata; class Actinopteri; order Istiophoriformes; family Istiophoridae; genus Istiophorus; species Istiophorus platypterus. The sequence goes on along the minus strand of CM029125.1, from coordinate 4,884,118 downwards.
AGAATTCTTGTATTTTACAGCCCAGCCAATACAGTAATTATCAATGCAGTTTTTTTTTTATTGGTATATACGTACGTGGTTGCTGTAAATTAGGAAGAATCACACTAATGTGTGAGCATATGATTGTAGCATGCTGAATTCATCATGTTATGACTCAGTGGATTTCAACCTTTTCATAATATGTGGGTTTTAAGACAGACCTTGTATTTTTTCTCAATTTTTCAATGTACTTTTCCAAAATATGGAAGTGGTTGTCCTTGGTCTCTGTGTATGTAATGCAGCCATCTGATAATGAGACCTATCTGATTTAGTAGAAATATAGAGCCATATTAAATAATCTGGAGCCTGGAATGAGGCTGAACAAACAAAATTTTAAAGTTATTAATGTCAACATAAATTTATACAAAGTGGATTTATAAAAAATGATGTTCGCACCATGATATGTGAAAACATAGGTAACATAAGTAATCATTAATAATAACACTGGAAAGTTCTGCCACCATTGAGCTCTACATTGTATAATATTTTGTATAATGGCAGTAAAGGGACTTTAAATTAAGAACTGATACTGCCGCTTCTTATTTACCAAATCAAGTTGCCCCCCTTAAGATGATTGGCCCCTTCCCTCATTTAAAATGTGTCTCCATGCAGTCCTGTCCTCCACCACAGTCAAACACAGAATAACTCTTCGACACTTTCTAGTTAGTCGTTCTACACCAAGTCATGGTATTTAAAAAACTTCTATAATGTCCAATATCAATTTCAACGTCTTTCCCTTTGAAGATTTAAAACAATATTAGGAACATAGTGCAACAAGAACCTTATAGAAAGGTATAATTATGCCATAATAAAATGTATAAACATGTCAGAAGGGTATTTTAGGGAACCTCTGTGTAGCAGTTCTTTACAGCACCACAAGGGCTCTGCTGTGGTACAGAACAAACCTGAAGCAGGCGTCCAAATATGGCCCTGATGTTAAACCACATGATTTTTGCAGAAGAATGCTTCTGTGAATTGTAAAAATATCCTACATTTCTGGTTTGCATTATTCAATATTTTCCTTGTAAAGTAGATGTTTTTTATAGTGCACTTACACAATCATACACAGTATATATATAAAATGCATATAGGGTGTATATAAACATAAATATATATATATTTTTTTTTATATATGTATAATGGTAGAATGTGTGTGATATAATGTGTGTGTGTGCGTGTGCCTCAGTGGGTGTATTAGCTGTGGCAGTAGATTTTAGCTGCTCTCCACTGCTAATCTTGCAGCTTAACCATATTTTAGCCAGTGATACAGTCTGTTCCTTTGTGTATGTGTATCATTTTGGCTGTGGTTGATTGTAAGTATGTGTTCTTATGTTTCTTCTGTGCTTTATCTACAGTTCAAGAGCCTGCAATGTTTAATTTTCAATCCCAGTGCAAGAGGACAGATGTTAAAAAAATAAAAGGAAAAATGAATGGGGATGAAAACATGGCAAGGAAGAGGAGTGAAACGAAGAAAAGAGAGCAGAGAAATGTTATGAGTGCATCTGTTTTCATTGGATGAAATGAAAGGAAGCCGTGGTGCTCAGAAGATGGAAAAATAGGAAGAGGAGGAGAACAAAAGTTGGGCTGGGGAAATCAGTGTGCAGGGTTATAAAAGAGGAGGATGAAAAGGAGTCAGAGTAAATAATTTACAAGTTGAGCAAGAAGAGAACAGACAGAGCTGAAGTGTGTGTTTTCCAGAGTGGAGGATGCAGGACAAACTCAATAAAGAGGTTGAAATTGTGTAGGATAGAGAGGGGAAAAGCTGAGGGGAGGAGAGTGTGTGTTGTCGCTGTAGAAGTGTAGAGTGATCTGGAGGAAGAGGAGAGAAATCAAGCTGAGGACCTGATGATAAGATGGGATAGGAGGAAAAGAGGTATAAGGAGAGAAAGGGATGGGATAAGTAGAGGAGAAGCAGGAGGATCAAGGGAAGTTGGGCTTGTATCTATCACATGAAGTGGTGAGATTTAGTCTCAAGAATGCATTAACAAATAGAGAAACGAATGGAGTAACAACGCTCTTGAGAATCTGATAATGATAAAGGAGGAATTTGGACAATGATATGTGCTTTGCGAACACTTTACAGCTGATATATTAACTCTAATGATATATAATGATAAACTTTATGATCTCAAACATGTTTAAAATTGGTGGAGTTCCACTTTAAATGACTGTAATCTAAATAGAAAGGACAGCTTTCACAAAGTTTTTATGATGGGAAAAAAAATTAACAACCCAGTCAAAACTAGCCTTAACAAGTCACCCTAAAACTCACAAGCTCAGCTCCTGCTAATAATATTTTCTATGAAGGTGAGAATCAGTTCAGCTGTAGGACAGATCAATCACATAGACAGACTGACCATAAACCCGGTTAAGTATGTTCATGGTCAAGAAATTAGCCCTCCAAGAAATCTAGCTGGGAAAATTAAAATGAACTAATTTCATTTGGACATGAGAAAAAAAATCTCAACAGGGGCCCTCTGGGCCCACATGCTACTCTGGGCCTGCATTAAAATTGGTATATTCAAAAGCTTATTCACAGACACGTCCAAATTCAAAGACATTTAGGGGACTACAGACAAGTAAAATTGTAATCAACAAACAACCAATAAACCATATCACGTACAGCAGTATTAATCAGCGTCAACTCTGATCTAACATACAAGTGAACAAGTGAAGATAAATATAACCCCACGTTAATTATTTTAAAAAGTATTCCATTCCATCAAACACTCTTTCCTGCACTATACGGGTTTCCAGGGATCAATTCTTGTCATGGCACATGTTGTTTGTGCAATAGTAGTTCATCATTTGATTTTATCATATAATGATTGAGAATTGCCTCTCAAATCTGCAGAGTATTGGACTGTGGTATGGTTAGTATGCTTGACTGAGCTTGTGTGCTACAGAGACCCAGTAGAGTTATACAGTACATTACTGCTGAGCAAGCCTGGTACCGTTCAACATGGGAGCTGTTTGGAAAAGGAAAGCAGCTTTCAGGTGAGTGGATGCTGCCAAGAGGGACGCTGCATTAAATCACTGTATGAATCCCCCTGAGGGACACAGTAATGTCTAGATATTGTGCTGTAGAGCATTGTGAGACATGCACTGCAGTCAGACGGAAAACAGCTCAACATTATGCAGAAAGCACTGAGTCATTTCCAGTGCTGTTATGGTCTTACCTCTTCATTGCGTCAGTCTCTTATCAGTTACTGGTCTGTCTCATTTCATGTTTCAAAAAGATCATGGAATCCTAAACCCTAACTTTCATCTAAATTCTTTTGTCATTCAGGAGTCAAAAAGTTCCTGTGGTGTTCTTTCTGCAATGGAAATGGAATAGAAAATCTTGGTTGACTGAAATCACAGCTACTCTAAAATCAATAAATTGGTCACAGGGAGAGAAAAATCTGCACTAGATTAACAATCTAGATTCACTAAATCAGCCAACGTGCACTGAGAGCACTCTGCCTAGTAGCCTTAAATGAATTTTAAATAAACTTAAAAAAAAAAACAACAACCCGTTAAAAACTAGGAAATGCAGCAGACCCATTATAATTTCCCGAAATCCAAGGTAGCGTCCCCAAATCCCTTGTTTTATCCAACAATCAGGTCAAAATCTAAATATATACAAAGAATGCCAACCAATTCGGACATTTGCCAGGCTGGAAAATTAATTGAATGGTGATCTGATTTTCAAAGTAGTTGCTGATTAATTTAATTTCTGCCAATGATCTAACTGATTAATCTACTAATTGCTTGAAGTGTATTCCAAACCTGACCATAGTTATAGGACAATTTCTAAATGAGAAAATCAATTAGTTGATCTTGTTTTACGCAAAGCAAACATGATTTTCATGGATTATACTGATCCTCTTACTCCACTAATGAAACCATAGAAGCACCCAATCTTCCCTTTTTGTGTTGTGCAGTCTACTGTACTGGCTTTACAATAATAAATGAATGTCTGGACATTTTTTTCTCTTTAAAAAAAAAAATTCAATAATGAAAGAAATTAACCAGGATTGAATTCCTAATGTTGTTATCCAGTGTTTGCTTTCCATCCATTCTCATAAAAAACATACACCAAGACTTCCAATATGCTTTTAGTTCTTAACCCTGAATATCCCATACATTAAACATCATGGATTCACACACAACAACATACCAGTGTTGGTTTTATCAACGGAAAATATGTCAAAAATTTGTTAACTATTAATTCTTCTGACTGTTTTCCACAACAAAATGAGTTGAAAACAAAATAATACTCTACAATTTAATGTTTAAAGTAGATCAAAGTTGATTTAACTTCTTGAACATTTGCTCTAGAGAGCAACATCTTTTATTTCATTAACCTTATGTCTCTGCCAGTGTTAGCTAACATTACTAGTTCTTTGAAGTTAAATGTAACAGACTTTTGGATTAAATTCATCTACAGACCGTCTGAAAATTAGACCCGAGTTTAAATCATGTTTAAATCATCCTGGATGATAGCTGTAGGAATATTACTAAATTAGTATTATGCAACATCAATGTAGTAATGTAGTAATATAACACTTGAAGCTTGTATTACTGCAGCATGGAGTGACATGGACACTGTTTGTGAAAACTATTACAGTCGGGTATAAACAGCTAGATAGCTTTCTGCTAACTTTGAGACAGATGAGAACGACACCTGTACCCATGGCAACCTTTACGCATCAAACATGGTGACTAACGGAAATTAAGATATAAATAATGGCAATTATAACAAAGGAAAACTAGACAAAAAGTAAAAATAGTCAAATGACTAAAGACTAAAACTGATATAAATTTTTGTCACAATACTAAAACTAAATCAGCTGTTAAAATTTCCACTGTGCAAAACAAAAAAACCAGACGGTACCATGTTTTCAAGCTCCTTTTAAAGTCTAAAGACTAAAAAACACACATACAGCCAAACTGCCTGGTCTCCTAACCTTCACTTTTTTCTCCTGGGTATTTTTTTCAAAGTCAAACCATTCTCTGCTTGCTCAATAACAGCAGGTGACGGTAAACTGAACTCTGTCAGACTTCAGATGCTTTAAAGCCTTACAGAGGGTAGCATTCTGCAGTTGCAGCCATAGACACAAAGGATACAGGAAACAATAAGGATACAGATAATGTAGTTTACACAATTCAAATGTCTAAATATAGCACAGAAACCTCTCAAGACATGTGCAAAACAAAGTGTATGGTTGTCTAGGTGAGGGGGTGTGTGTGTGTGAATGTACCTCTGTGCTCCACTGTGGGTTGACTGTGTTGCAGACCACTCCAGAACGCTTCTCCTGGCCGTGGTGTGGCAGCGAAGGGAAGATACTGTGCTTTCCAGGCTGGATGGAGAGCTTCAGGTAGGGGTCAGGATTGAAAAACATCCCCTTCTTCAAACCAACTGCCTGGAGGTCTGAAGGACATGAAATTATACAAGGATTGGAGTATGTGAGGAATGACAGAAATATGACTGTCTTCTGTTTATGATTGTAAAGTGGGACGCAAGTTCAGAGCACATGTGAAATTGACAAACTGCAGGATTTTTATCAGTAATTTGTATGATTGAGATGACTGCTAAGATAAAACTGCACTATTCTTGCAAAAACAGGCTTTTATGCTGCCTAAGCAGTAACATCAAAGTACAACCAAAAGTATTTTCTTTGAACCGCAAAAATTAAGAATTGCAGAAGCCATGTGTTCAATCTGTTTCAAATGTGGGGCCCTCTTGAATATAAAAAAAGGAAAAAAAGCTCTTCAGTCACTCCTGGCAGTGTGTATGTGTTTTGAAATGGCATTTTAGTTTAGGTTTGGAATTAAAATGGTTACAATTTAGTGTAATTCCCTGGCAAATTTCCTAATAAGAAATATGTAACCTGAAATTAGTTGTCCATTTGATAAAAAGTAACACTGTGCTGAGATCTTTGTAGATCTGTCCAAGGCTTTTGATACTGTTCATCACAATATTTGGTTAAACAGACTCATGATTCTTCTTACAACTGATTCAAATCATATCTCTCTGGTTTAGTTCAAAATCTTGCTGATTGTTTCAAAAAAAGCTCTGTTGGTTCACTAAAGGATCATTGTTATGCAGATTCATATTTACTCTGTGCAAAATCAAAATTCGTTTTCCAACTCAGCAGTGTAATGTCCCTTTTTATGCTGATGATACAATATTGTATGTCGTGGCCCCACTGCAAACCTGCCAGGCCTTCTTCAGGTTACAGTCTGCTTCTGATGACCTCCAGACTTCTATGTTTAACTTAAAACTTGTTCAAATCTCCAAAAAGAATTTTTTTCCATGAGAACTGTTGACGTTAATAATCGTATCCATGCTTTAAACTGAGAGCTAAAGTAGAGCAGCATAGGATTATAATTAATTAGGCATGTGGTTGATGGAAGTTTGTCTTACATAACAAATTTTAACATTTTGAACAGAAATAAAAAAAATTCTTACTGGATCATTTTAATTAAAAAGCATGATTCTCCTTTGAAAACAGAAAAAACATTTTTAAATTCCACCATTCTATCTTTATTGGATGTGTACCACATATCTATTGATTGATTTCAGTAGACAGCTATCACAGTCACCACTGAGTTATAGGAAAAGTTTGAATGGTTATTACTGGCATCTAGACGGCATTAGTGTACCTGGGTCTACATTTTTAAGACCTTGCTATCTAAGCAGCCGAGGTATTTAACATCCATAGTTGGGTTCAAAGCTAATAACCATTAAAGTAGATTATAGGATATGTTGGTTATAAAAATATGCTAAACAAAATCTAAAATCTTCCATCAGTTTTGCCAGGATTTTAGCTAGAGAGGGTGAGAGGGATCCTCTCACCCACACCAATCTAATATATGACATAAGACTAAATGATAGGTGATGTAAGACATGCAATGTGTATAGCAGATTCAAATAGGAAAGACTGCACACACTAGACTCAAAAATTTGATTTGGTCATGCAGGGTGAGATGGTTGATTCTAAATGTCTACAAGAAGATCTTTCATCATGTCTTTAAAATGTTGTTATGTGTTTGATCCTTGCTGTGTATGTAGACAATGCTTCTATTGCCATTGCAAATAAACATCTATTAAGGTGCTTAAAATCCTGGAAAATTATACACCTTTTAAAATTGCTTGAAAATCATTTTACATTTTATATTTTTCTTTAGTAATAAAGTAATCCAAGGATAGCTTCCGTGAATATCCATGGCTGTAAAAAAGCACTGCTAATAGCTAATTCAACATACGTATAATGGTGCCAGATTGTCAAAATGTAAACAAATATAAGTTCAAGTTTTAGCCCACAGCAAACTCACTCAATCCATGGCAACATTATGCTTCCTGTTTACATCCCCTAAAGCATTATGGGAATTGCATCTGCAAATTTTAAAGCATAATTATCCCCTTAATATACTGTAAATAAGACTAATATTAATATCAAGAAGCAATTGTCTGAGAGATGGCCACAGTGTCAGACTTTGAACTTCTCTGATTTAGGGGCTAGATTTACTAAATTTCCTCTTGTGAAAGCAAAAGATCGGTACTACAATGGACACTGTAGAAAATAATCAATTCATAGTAAAGTAACTGTCCATACTGTATAATTTAATCTACTAAGTCAAAAAGGTGGACATCGTTTCAGTGCTGCCACAGGATGGAAATAGTAAATGTTAAGGTTTATCATGTTCAAGCCAACTATACCATACATCTGCTTTTACTTAAACATGGGTTGGCATTAATTTGTATTGCTTTTAGTCAGCCAACACTAAAATGACATCTCTAGAGAGAACAGCAGGCCAAGAGAAGGGTCAACTGAGGACAGAGGGTGTAAACACATTGATTGAAGGGTACTGAGTGCAGGAGTAAAGCAATACTGGAACAGATGGAAAGAAGACACAGATGTTTGTAGCATACCTGACAGAGAAAAGTTAATGAGTCTCCTGTTGCCCAGTCCATGGTTGACTTCAGGACTAACCACTGGCTTTAATACCTGAAGGCAGAGATAAACATGAACTGTTAAGATCTGGCCCTTTTCACACCAGGAAGTAACATTCATCTTGGTTGAATCACAAATGGAAAGCTCTTAGTAGAGGCATGAACGCACCAAAGATGGATTGAGGACCCCTCAAGATCCTAACGCTCAGACCATCTTTGGAGATGGTCTGGGCCACATATGGCCACTTTCTTTTAGCCATGTGTACACAAATGTGTCAGGAAGGACTACCTGCTCAGTTCCTCCAAGTAAGTAGATGTACGTACTCATTCATAAACAAATACTAGACATAAAAGCAGCGTAATCATCTGAAAATTTAGCAAAGCCCACAGAGATATATGATGAGAGCGTTAAATATCTTGGATAATTTAGTTTGCCCGGAACACACCAAGGAATAGGCCCAATCTAAAGTGTTTCGATTTCTTCTTCATCTTCTTTTAATTTCCGATAAACTAAACATTGAAATTACATTGCTGCTTCCTCCTGGTTAAAAACAGCAATGCATTTGATCTTTGCAATCAGAAAGGATGAATTTGTTAATTTTCATATAATGCAGGGAGATGAGATCTGATCACAAATGAAATGACATACTTAGAGCTGTCCACTTGTGATTGGATCACCCAAGATAATGTAATGCAAGGTATGAACAGGGCCTATGAACAAAAGGAGCATGAAAACACACTCAACAGTTCCTTCTTTTCTAGAACAGCATCTCCCTTCCTTTCCTGTACGATGAAACTTTAATGATGCCCTTGAGGAAAGTGGGTCACTGCAGCCAAATAAAAGTTTGAAAGTAAAAATAAAAGCATACAAGTTAAAAAAAAATCAAATTAAATGTAACTAAAAAGTGAATAAATAAAATAAATAGCAATTAAATACAATTCCAAATGATTTCAGAAATGATTTCAAACACATGCAAGCTTAGGCAGGGACCAAGTGTCCAATCTCTATTCAACAGCGTGTTTTTTTAAGCTCCATTTTCTGCCTGACAGGGTCCTGAAATCAATACTCTGTCTTCATTATCCTGACATTGATTCTACAGCCAGGAAGAGGAGGAGCATGGGGGATGGGAGGAGATACAGAGCAGCTGATGGAGAGTGGAGAAAGTGGAGGACACTGTAAATACTGTCTCGTCTGAGCTCCTGCATACAGCAGTTTCTACTAAACCCAGTCGAATATAAACAGGAAAAAGACTCAGATATTTTAGAGATCAATGATTTATGAAAGTCACTTGGGACACTGCACTGTCATACTCTTGAGTTTCTGCAAGCTTCACTCTGGATTTTGCTCAATGTACAGATCACTGATTTGTATTTACCCATGTTTTAACCTTTGCGAACCAGGATTATTGTTAAATTGGTTCAGCATTCCAGGCAGTAGTTAGCCTAAGCACATGCCCAGATAATCCTATGTGAGGGCAGTGGACAGTAAATATAAATAATTAACGAGACTACTGCTACTACTAACAATAACAACGATGACAATTTAGCCAAATTGAATCTACAGTTATTAAAAACTGGGGGGGGGTGTCACAGGACCCAGCTGGCCTGAGAGTGTGTGAAGATCTCCAAAGGCAAACTGGTGAATGATGCTGGGAAAAGGTTGTATCTGCTGCTTTGTGGCACTATCATCACCACAATCCCAGCTAGGATGGCGAATATTCATCAATGGAGGGTTGGTTAAGCAGTGGCCTTGAGAAATTAAAAGCCTGGGAGGGGGGCAAGGGTGCCTTACTTGCGTATGGTAAATCCACTACACTGTATATCATATAATTAGGAGTGAAAATGAAAAAGTTGGATTTAAAATTAGTAATATAAGGATCACAGGAGCAGGACAGTTGGACATAATAATTCCCAAAAACCTGAGATGATGTGTCCTGGGGATACAGAACTCCTGTGTGCTATTTCACAGAGGCATGATTAAGAAATCCCAGCTGATGGAATCAGCTTTCCACATTTTCAAAGGCCAGGCCAGGTGGAGTAGGTACAGCTATGTCAAGCCAGGTGTAAGTAATTCCGAAATGTGCGTTCACAGCTTTCTTTAAAAAAGACGTTACAGGTAAATCACAGATTTACTGATACTGAAATGGAGAAGACGGGTGTGCCATACTTTAAGCAGACTGTTCAACCTTAATTTGCTGACAAGTTTTCAATTTCCAGTCATGTTTATTCTGTATGAACAGAAATCCATACAGATATTACCCTAGAAGCCAAACATTGACTTAGACTTTTACAGCAAAGTGAAAAAATTGAAATGGCCCACTGATGGACAACCATTTGGGATTATGAAACCTGTGTCAACATGGGTAATTATGGGTTGATTAACAATGCTAGATTTATATTGATATACCATTAAGTCATCATTCTTATTAGTTAACTACTTGCTACATAAGCTGTATAGTGTTAGTTATTTTTATTTACTTGTGGCAACAGTTGCAGAAGAGAGAAGAGTCATGCTTTTAACCAATGGGGCCAAAAAAGTTTGCTGAAATTGTTGAAGATGGTAAAAATACGTGGATTTAACTGAAAACTCAGCCATTTCTATGGATATGACCCTGATGATCTGTGCTCTAAACTCTGCCAGTGGGCGTTGCCCTGTTAAAAGGAACTCTGACGTCTTTTGATGCGCGTCAGACGCCACCAATCAGCATTGACCTTAACACAAACAGATTAACCCCGTCTGGCTGATAGCCCTGTCTGGATCGGGTTAACTGCACAAAATAAATCTCCATGGTAATTTATGTGCCACCGCTTTCATGAAACCAAATTCAGCCAGGATATTTGAAAGAAAAGTGACATATGCATGTAAATGTTTATTTCCTTGTATAAAAATTTTCAAATGAAGCTAGGATATATTTTTGGTTTCATAATGACTCAGAATACTGTGTCATCCTGCTAATTTAGTTAACCATCAATGCATATGCAATAAAACAAAGGAAGCTAAACATGGAAATTGAGACATTATGGGAATATAAAAAGCCAGTGTGTCAGAGTCTTCAGAAATACTGCAGGATTTCCTTACATAATTCTATATCAGCTCTGAATGCTTATGCAACGGGCTGTAAACAAGAAAACAGGCAGTGAAAACAACAAGATAAAGGGATAAAGGAAATGACAGATGTTTGGACCAATTCATTTTAATGAGATGCTAATCTGCCTTGCTGAGTACAGTCAGAGAGAGAAGTGCCAGCGTGGTTCTCCTAAGTGATTCTAATCTCACAGATAAACCAAATGACAATTTCATCCATCTGCAGCACACTTTATATAATCTACCATCGTACCACAGAATACAGAGAAAGACCAAATGCTCAGGCACTTTCGAAATATAAATGGAACAGAATGTACAATTAATGAGCCTCTTAAGTGTTGCAAGAATCTTAAATGATGTAAGAGGAAAGAGATTTTACACAATAAAACTACCCTTCCCCCAACCTTGACAAGCTTAGTGCAAGCCTACACTGGACTCACATCTGATTATAGGTCATATACACCAAGGCTCTAACCTCTATGAGTGTGTGTAAGATATTTTAATACACTCCAGTTCCTTTTAGGACAAAGACGCTGGGTGATATAACTCAGTTAGCGTGACTGTACATTGTCACAATGTAGTGTAGAGGAGGTTATGTCAGCTCAGTGCTGAGAGTACGTCTGTTTGGTATTTCGTCAAATGCCATTGTCTAATGTCAATCACTCAGCAGTAGCCATGGACCTGGTGCTATATGACATTTGTAAATTTATGAATGAAAGAGCAGCACTTCCTCCTCCTTCATTTTCCACCTTGAGCAAGGAGCTTAACCCATAATACCAGTTTATCGTCTGCCAGAACTAGTCATAAATAGAGTCTGATTCTATTTTCTGATTTTTTGGCCAAAAACACGGATTTATCGGCATTGGTGTGTATGTTGTCCAATGTGCCCCGAAATGAAAACAGAATGCAGAAAAAGATGCTTGGGGTAATACAGGAATGGTTTCACCACATAGTTTGACCAGCAGTTTGTCCATCCTACAACTCCGTTGTTTACAACACTCTCTGTAGCATAGTTAATCATCTCCTCTTTTTAAAATAACTATAACATAACCCTGTCCATGACAACCACCACCTCAGTCATGCTTATCAGACTTGTTATGTTAGCAGGGTACCTAGCCAGCTATAGTCCGTCTGTAATGTAGAGGCCTGAAAGGTGAGCAGCAGAGTATCTCTTCCCATCTCATTCTGCAGCTCAGAAGATGATGGTGCTGTTGTGATTTGGCTCTGTTGTGTGCTGACTTCACACTATTTTGTAATCTTGTTGGTGACATGCAATGCTCTAATGGAAACAAACAACTATCCCGTCTTTTGCTCTTCTGTTACAACCGTCACACCTGTTTGCTAAATTAGCAGGCTAGCTTACCACTTGGCTACCTCCATAGCTTGTCGGTTAAGTGGAAGTTATTGTGTGAGCATCTTAGCCTATTCTGCCTATGTGTTATAACATTAACAGCATGTCCTCATAACTGAATCAGTCCAGTTGTTCTATCTACAAAAGGTGAATATTGAAAGTCCTCTTGCTTCAGAGTGCTCTAGACCTGACTATACGTTGTGAGGGGTTTTTTTTCAACAAGGAAAGAATTCTGCGATCAGTCAATTTACTCTTCAACCGTGTTGAGATTTCATAAGAACAGCTAACAAATACAAAGTCAACATTTGGAATCAACTCCAGATCTTTTATCTGCCTAAATCTGGCATAATATAACTAGGGTAAAAACCACTCCTGTCCATGAAACTGATCATTAGTCTGCTGTTCAATTACTTATGAGCTTTTGAAAATTAGGTATTATGTATATAAAAAAGTCTGCTCTTCAAATACATCTAGATGGTTTTGTTTCAAATCAATTGTGTTGCTGTACAGAGGCAAAATTACCAAAATTGTGTCACTGTCCAAAAACTTATGGACCCATTTATATGCTTATCAATATAAACTTTGGAGTGAGCTAGGATAGTTTCCCATCTTAATGTGTACTATACATTATACATGAAAAAATGACACAAATAGTTGTGCAACAAATGAAAGAGAGAGCAAGTGTTGGCAGATCACACTGTGGTTCCAGGTGTGAACATCTGTAACTGTATGATTGTGTCACTCCTGACACAGAGTTTCCTCTCAGTTTGGACTCTGTGGTCATATGAAGGTGAAAAACAACAAATGACCACATAATAACCAAGAGATTTAGTTTTCTGAAAATCTCTTAGTCCCAAGATGCAGTGTCTTAATTTTTATTTTAGTTTTGTATTCAAATATATTACTTTCAATCTATAGTTAAGAATTTAAGGAATACATCAAGTTGCTTTTTCTCCTTGAGTGAAATAAGGGGACGGATATCAATCTTATGTCTGTGTGTTAAATACAAGGCTGAATTTAGGGTGAGGTTAATCTAGCTTGGTGTAAAGACTGAAAGCAGCTAGCCTGGCACCGTCTAAAGCTCAAAAACATGATCACCAGCGTCTATGAACTGTATCATGTTTGTTTGATCTGTACACAAACAGACAATTAGCAAAATGTTAAACTTTCCTATAATGGTTCATCTGTTCTTGTTAATTAATTTGATATATTAGCAAATTGGTCAACAATATGAGGTAGTTGTAGGTCACAATATTAAAAATTATATAATAAACAGCGCAGACTCCACCGATGTGTCTTAAGCATAACATCACATTTTAAAACTAAATATCAACCCACTGTGTTTTATCATGTGTTGTATCAAAAATTTTGGAAGTTCTGCTAGATAGTTAGCTTAGACTCTGAGTGTTGACTGTTTAATTGACTCTAAATGTTTGGTTTGTGACCACTGAAATCTTATAACTATGTCTCTCAAGCTGCTGCTGCTGCAAAAAAATAACAAAAAGCAGTTGCCTGAATGAGTTGTCACAAGCATATGTGTAAGAAAAAACAGAAAGACATGGACAGAGCAAATATTTACGGTTACCCGGGCTATCCAGCTGAGCCTCGTCCTCCTGCTGCTCCTCTCAGGATGACTGGGAGACAGCAGTCCCAGCTGGAGACACATGCCGTCCATCAGACACAACAAATGTTGTGCCTTTCCTGTATGCAGCGTCTGACTGTTCTGATTGGCTAGAGTAAACCAAAGTCAAAGCAGACGAATCTCCCTCCACTTCTTCCCTGTCTGTCCATCTCCTTTCTTCTTTTCTTCTCCTCCTCCTTCTGTCTTTGTTGCGTCGGCCTCAAGCAATCTGACCTGGTTCCTTCCACCTGTCCACTCCATAAACCCGAATGACTTCCCTGAGCTGGACTATCTCCTACTATCTCTACTCTTCCCTGCCTCCCTGTCTCTCTTCCTATGACGGTTATTTTTATTCCTTTGTCCTCAGGAAGCAAGTACATATCAAGTTCTGGGCCCATCAGCATTTCCAGAGGCCCACAGCAGCAGAATAGGAAGGAAAACATGGACATCCAATCGGCCAGCTGGACACCCTCTTCATAACAAGGTCTGACTGATAGAAGCTTTAGAGGGCAATGAAAATATTGATATAATGACAATAATATGTGGTAGTGCTGCGTGGAAAAAAAACAACAAAAAACAAACAATCTAATGATTTTCATCTCTTGTTCTCTTGTGAAACTGTTTCTGGCAGCATGAGATTGACTCCTTTAAATTTACAGATACAGTGGGGTCCATAAGTCTGACCACTTTCCCATGGTCACAGACTTTAGTACCCAACTGCATAGATGTAATAAGTTTGCATATGAGAGGTGGTGAAAGAGTAAGATGTCTTATGCAGTAAGATGATTTCTGGATCCACAATGACAAAGTCCCATAATTTTCCCATAATCAGGGGCTTTAAGAGATGTAAACAGGAACTATAACGTATTAGTAAAGACGTAATGGATTCAGTGAGTCACACTGTGGGCTACAGCTAGAGTCTGGTTGCTTTCTAGCGTATACTTGTTTACAATTTTCCACACTGGCTCAAATAAAAGTAAGCTGAATTATCTATTAGTAATTCCTGTTTGAAATGTACCCAAGGATGTACAGATGACTAATAGCAGATTACTTTGATACTGAAGAAAACTTGAAATCTAATTATTCTCAAGCAAGTTCTGAAGTTATAAGGAGCTTATTTTTGGAAATAATGATGTCCTCAGAAAGTCTAAAAACACGAGTTGTGACTCAGAGATGGAGTGTGATTTTTGATGTAATTTGAAGCAATTGGGTGCTAAGAGTACTTAAGGACCTTAACTGAACGCATGAGCTGTGAGTCACAGCCACTGCTGCTGGAGGAACTGCTGACTATATCGTTGACAGGGACAAAATCAGCAGCCAAACTACTAAAAAAGTCAACCCAACAGAACACTGACATGTGCCTGTCTCTTTCGTATCACGCGAGTATCTTTGCATCACCTCTCTCCCTCATCAGCACTGTGGAGGCACAAGTATCTTCACAACCATTTTATATCTCCCGGAGCAAGCTATGATTTTCCATTATGTTTTGGGTAGTATGACAAGCTCAGAAATCACTGTGCTGCATTGCACAGTGTTTTCCCCTCATAGATTTTAAAAAGCTGAATGAGAAATACCACTGTTTAAAAACCCTTGTTTTTTATTAGAGCAATGATAGAGCTATTTCACTACATGGCGTCGTCTTTTTTATTTTTCTGCAAATTAAACATGTTAATTATGTTTAAAACAGTATAGCTTATTATCATGATGGACAGTAGTCGGTGAAGTAGCCAAAATATCTACAGATGCGTACAACACTGCTTTATCTGAAGGTGATTAAAAACTACAACCCTACATCACATTACCTGTGTGAAAAAAATGTATTCTGCTTGTTTGGTTGTTTGCCTAAACATGTATGTATGTTAAGTACTGTACAAAAGTTGTATAGATTCTTAATATCTCGCAATACCATCAAGGAGTAATCTGATACGTCCCACATTCATTCTGCCGCATGACAACAGCCCCAATCACACAGCCAGAGTCATGAGGAACTACCTTCAGAGACAAAAAGAACAAGGAGTCGTGCAACAGATGGTCTGGCCACTACACAGCGCTGATCTCGCCATCATCAAGTCAGTCTGGGATCACATGAGGACAGAGAAGCACCGGAGACAGACCGAATCCACAGGACAACTGTGGAAGGTACTTCAGGGGGCTTGGTACAACCTGCCTGCCAAGTAATGTGACAAACCCTGCACATGTGTACCGGGGAAAATTTGTGCCGCTTTACATGCAAAGGGTGGTCCCACCGGATACTTATTTTATACTTATGTTTGTATAGTCTTTGTAGTGCCTAAAACGTGTTCACAGTGCTGTTTGCATTTACTGGTGCTGAATATTTAATATCTTTTCTTTTGTAACCCTTTGTTTACAACAATAGAGACACAAAGTGCTGCTCTGAGCCATAAAAAGTCAATGTAGTGATGCAGCCTTCATGCATCATGACAAATGAAAACACGTTTACACCTGCGTGATGTTTCTCATTGTTGATACATCAGTCCTTCCCGTTTTTGCAACGTAAAATGTTTCTGCAACTTTGTTTTCTATCTTACAAGCCACAGTACAAAGGTAAGTATAGATACACACATACACTCATGCTCACACAGTTAACCTGTCTGAGTGTGTGAAGTTCCAAAGAAATGAACTTACCAGACCTCTGTAGGAGCTACTAGCATAACTAGCATAGCAAAACACAAACAAATTTCCACATAAAGTAAATATCGCAGGTCTGGCTGCATTGTGTGTAATGTAGGCATGAAGAGGATGAAGAGTGTGTTAAATACAAAAAAACAATATCAGTGGCTCTGGTGCATCAGTTTTGACCCTCTTGTCAAAAACTATCCATTGTGAGTCAGTCAGTAGTATAGGAAAGGAATAAGTCTGTGGTAGTGTTATTTTAAGTATTATCAGTTGGTGTTGGAGTTTTGGATCAACTTCCCAGTTGATTCACAGGATTTAGTGCACGTATCTGCCTTTTAAAAATATCATCGCTGTATATACTTAGTGGCCTCTAAAGCAAGCTGTACTTCCAGATTTTCCCACTACACACAAGAAACTGAGTGACCAATGAAGGCTCACGAATCTCAGACAGCTGCAAAAGTCAAAGTCAGGCCAGTGATGTGCGAGACTCACAGGTGCAGAGCCCTTCTTGATGGTCACGGTTGGCGTGGTAGCCCTCAGTGCACCGGTAACACCATGGTAGTATCTGAAGCAGACCTGGGTCTCAGCTGAGGAAGACAAACATATGTATTGGGAAAGGGAGGCGTCAAAGATGGAGAGAAAATTGAACAAGTATTAGCTTCCTTTCACCAACACTGGATCTTTCTCTGCACTGATTTATTTTACCTGGATCTCAAAATGTGCCTTTTACAAAACAAATCTTTTTCATTTTCATACGTTCAGAATTCAGCAATGACTTCCTGCTTAATGTACCCATGTGACTGATTCCTGTAAATCAAGCAATTATCCTCAAACCCATATACAGTGGCTAACACAGGAGTGGTTAATTGAATAAAGCCTAGTGGTTTAGAGAGAAAGAGAGAGACAGAGTGGTTTAGAGAGAGAGAGAAAGAGAGAGAGAGAGAGAGAGAGAATTTATTATTACTGATTAATATAAAATATTAAAAAACTTTTGTAATCATGAAAAAATTATATTCTATTTAAATTATTTCACTTAAGTAATTAGTGGTAGTTGATTGCTGACAGTTCTCATTTCATGGCCTCCACAGTCTATTTGAAAATAGGGGAAGTCGAACCAAAACAGCGAAACGCTTGGGGGTCACAAGCAGATTAAGGTCATGGTAAAGCTCTTTTCTGCTTGTTTGGCTGGACGCTTGCAGTCGGTTGGACATGAAGAGGGGGAACACACAGCAACACTGCATGGAAGCTGACTGAATATGCACAAGTTGGCCTGCAGTAAATGAAACGGTTTGAACTTTAAATGGCTTGAAAACAGATGACGTCCTCAGTTTAAATACCTTTTCATTGTTTACAAAGGACAAGCACAGAAAAAAAAATCATCAAGAAACACTCACCAGCGTTACTAAAACAAGGAACCTACTGCTGTAAACACACACTATAGATGATCTACCAAGACAAGGAATTTATGCCCTATGGATATTTTATTCAACCATTCAGTCTTCAGGGTAAAAAACATTTTGGAAAATAGGTACAGACGATGAATTATGTAAGATCTAGGTTCAACAATGTCACAGACAATCATGTGAATTATTTGGATTTGCCACAGGAATACCACACAGCTCGCAGTTTTGAAAAAGCTACTAAGCAATGACTTGTCAAAAAGTTCTTTTCTGAGAGAAAGCACTGCAAAGAGAGTCTGAAGATGGAATATTTGCTTGGGTCCAGCAATCCCCCCGACTCCTACTTTATGTTTAATATGACACAGATCACCCAAACCAAATTATTTCGCAGCATTGGTAAATAAGTAAAGCTCCAGATTCGAAAGACTGGTTAAATGAAATGATTGAGACAACATCCTTTGAGTCTAAGCCCAGTATATTAAAAGGTAGTTTAGAAGTCAAAACTTCCTCCTGGGACCTTTTTTGGACCTATATAAAAACAGGAGTTCCTGTTTAGATTTCAAGCAGAGCCGGGGCATTTCTGTATGTGTAACTCATATTTATTTAACTTAATTTTTAACCCTAATTTTTTTTTTTACATCATGTCTTGTAACTCTGAAATAACATGAAGGATTTCTTGTGATCAACCCTTTCTTAAATATCCACCAAAACTGAAACATTTTAGAAGAACAAAACAGCAACAAAAGCTTTTAAACTGATGGAAAACATTCACCAAAGCTATCTGCCAGTCATATTTGAAGGGTTCCTAACCTGATTTTTTATTTTATTTTTTGCAAGTAGTATTGTGTTAGTTATATATTATTTGCAGTGTTTTTGACTCCATATCATATCTTGTTTATACTGTTTGGTGTTGCTAAATGAAAACACCAGGGCAGCTTTATGCTGATAAATGTATTCTGTTTCATGCGTGCATCCATATAGTCTCTCTCACTCATACACACCATTCCCCAGGCCCCTAAATGCACCAATTGTGCATCATTCATGCACCACTTGTGACTGTCTCCCTGCACCAGCTTCGTCTCTGTATCTCTCCGATGATGTGCTTCTGAAACATCCCTGTTAATTTTCCAGAAACTGGTTCTTTACATGTAGCTGTAACACTATCTGGGCTTAAAGCCTCTGAGCATTTTGTTGTTTGAGACAGAATATAATGTAAAACCCAACAGTGAAGAATGCAGTGAATGTACCTTACCTATGACTACTTGTATGGGACCGTACACTGTCTAAAAGTAAGGTCGCTCCACATCTGAACTCTCATGCAGTTCAAACAAACTCTGGTGTGTTTATCTGTTTGGTTCACTTTGGTGGGTTTCAGAGCTGTCAGAGACCATAGGATGATGTGATAGTAGTTAATTGGCATTTGTGTAAAGTCAAAAGCTTAAATTTGAATCAACTGATTCTTTTTGCTCGCTTGGGGGCAGAGCAACAAGCTGTAATTATGACACTGACACATCATCACCTTATTAAATTGTTGATGCTAATGTGTTGGCAAAAAGTCTACACATTCAGCAGGCTGGGAGCAACATCAGCATTACCATTCGTTATGTTTCTGGCCATCTGGTGAAGTTAATTCTGACATTCATTCTCTTTAAGATCTGTTTTGGTCTCCATTAACTCCTGAGAGAAATAACTGGCTCTTTAGCTGCTGAATGTTCCACTATATTCACCAGCTACTCACCAACTTTCTGCTGTTTGGTGCTGAGCAGGCAGTGTAAAGTGGGTTTATCTGAACTTTTTTATTTATTTATTTATTTTAATTTTTTTTTACTGAAAACAGCTGCTTGCTGCTAACAAAAATGAGGCTAATGAAAAAAATGAGACAGAGCCAAAATAGTAAAGTGGGCTGCTCATTAACACTTATTGTGCTGTGCTTTGTGACACCGATGAGGATATACTGGATAAAGACATCTGGTATTAGGAAATTCCTGCATGACCTGCTGCCAGTCTTCAGAATTTTATTTTCTCCTGGGGATCAATGTAATACTGATGAATTATCCAATGGATGTGTTACCAATATGTTCATGTGACCCTGCTTACCTGTCTTGGTTTGAAGTAAGTTTTACCTTTAAACTTTTTTTCTTTAATCGTGACAAAGTGAACCAAACCACAGTGTATTTTGGGGCTGGTTTCTTCCGACCACTGTTTTTCAGCTGCACTCTACCGGTGTCCACTCAGTGTCCATATTTCAGAGCACAATGTGACTTTAATTTATATAGAAGTAATGCACAAGACGTTGACTAAACCTGCACTGAATGTCACAGAGCACAATTGGCAGGAAGAGCCAGAGCCAGTGCAGAATTACAGAAATGGGCAAAATTTCAGCATGAAACAGCTAACATTACTTGGATGAAATGATTTAACAGTACGACTGACTATAGAATGTTAATGGAAGACGTTAGCTTGAGCTTATATAAATGAGAAACTCATTGCCTTGTGGGAAAACTGTTTTCTGCTCAAAAAACAAAAGAGAGTTTCTATTACTTACAGTCACTGAGGTGGGAGCTGGAGTCAATTTTCCAAACTATCTGTCCCTTGTGAGAGCCGTTGATGCCTCGGTTCTTATAGTCCAGAAAGTTCTCAGACAAAGCCTCATCTGGAAAGAGAGATCAAGCTGACGGAACCACATTTTTGTTTCAAACCTCATTTACGTTTTTTTTTTTTTTAATATAAAAAATATCTAATTTCCAGTTACACCCAGTAACAAACTGAACTTGATTCAAGAAGAATTGTCAGTGAAGTAGCTTTTATTCACTACCAGTGCTTCAAAGTGGCTGGACCTCAAATGACTTCTCATTAAAATGAACATTCTCTTACACAACACTACATCAAAAAACTCATCCAACAAAAGTAAAGCGATAACTACAAATAAAAAAAGCAGCTCCAGATAATATCATAAAACTAGAATTGTTGTCTCGTGGTTGTGTACCTCCACCAACCAGCCATGTCACAGTTACATTCATGTATGTCTAAACTTGTATAATGTATGCAGTGAAGACTTTGAAGGAATTTAATAACAGACATTAAGAGTATTTTGTCATATTTAGCACATGAATTCACAATGTAATAACTTGTAATGTCATATGTTAACTGTCGGTTTTACTTTATACGCAGCTATTTCATTATCAGCTGTACAAGTCCTACCTCAATGAAGACTAGAAGATTAATGACAGAAGCTTCTGAGCCTACTGTCATTAAACTATTCAAAAAGTATTCCTAATCTCATATTAATCAAACTCTAACATTCAGTGTCAGCACATCATATCTCACTTACCAACATGATACATTCCGATCCAGTCCCCAGCATCCACTTCCTCCTTGATGTCCCATGTGATCACCAGGTCTTCAGACTGGCCTATGGTGTAGTGGGAGGAGCTAATGGTGAGGGTGGAGCGGGCATCTGGGGAGACTAGATCAGTGTCACTGGTGGAGCGTGACAGGCCCAGCACGAAGGCCTCCTGGTTCAGGCCGTTGACAGCGTAGCTGTCCGGGCCATAGCTGTGACGGACCGCATCCTTACAGCGCTGGCGGGTCTGGCTGCTGCGAGTCGGGGAGGCCATGGCAGCCAGGCCCAGGAACCGATTCTGGTACAAGTTCTGCAACAAAAGACGCCGCAAGAGGCTTTCAGATGTATATAAAGGTAAAAATGTTTTGTTTAGAAGAAAAAGAAAATCTAATGAGAAAACAGATTTCCTCAGGAATTAGTTAGCTTTGTCCTCTCTGTGATTAAGTGGACAATTTAGTTTTGAGTCGATCACATGCTACTGTAGCTTAAGGAAAAGGCTAACAAGCTTCCAATTCCATCTTAAAACAATAATCAGATGCCCATGTGAACACTGACACTTTAAAAGATCCCTTCCAACGTAAGTGATGGGGACAAAATCCACAGGTCTAATTCAAGCTTCGAATACATTCTCATACAGTATGAGAACTGTCACACTGGAAGAAGCATTAGGTAGGGATCCAGTATCAACAAGAGGAAGATTTTTACATAGATTTTCCTTAATAAAACACAATAATACATTTTTAAAGGAGTTCCCTTTTAGTATGTGATGTTTAAAATATGTCAGAAATGTCTCAAAATAATGCAAAGCTTAGCAGTATGATTAGTATGTGATGATTATAAATTCAAGTTTGTATTACCAACTTAAATAGAGAAGCCTGTTGGTGTACTAAATTCAAACTTTTCTTTCCATGTGACAATTTCCATCCAAACCCAGCTTGTGTTGAGTAATGTGTTGTCCTGCACTCCACTTAGTTGGTGGCTAGGTAACACAGACCCGGTGTGTGAATCTAAGTAATTTAACAATTTACCTTTTGACAGTGACACATATTTGGAAAGAAAGCTGCTAAACCAATGCTAAGTCGGTCTGCAACTCATCCTTTGTTACTGTAATCCCCTCTTCTCCCAATACTGATAAAATCATCCCAATACAACTAACAACTACAGAGGACTGGTCAGACGTAGCAATATTCCTATTGCTATGATTTTTCTAGGTCACTATTAAGATATTACAGGAATATTATACACTGTGGTTAAAAGGGAGTGAGGAAACAATCTTTTTTTAATATAGAAATTTCATAACGTAGAAGCTATTTTCAAAACATGAAATGCAGATTTTTATAACTTTAATAAGAAATTTCAGTTTCTCTGCAAACAATTGATGTGTTTTATCACAGAAAAGTCATATCATATCTTTTCCAGCTCAAAAATGTGTGCAGCATCTCTTTATTGCATTTATATATCCCATTCATTCTCAGCCTTATTATTCACACTGTTGATATATATTGGAGTATGATGCAGATATTTTTACATATTCCTTTTTTTATGTGTACATTGTAGTATGATTCACAATATGTACAAGAATCAAGGCCATAATGCTATGTGTGCGTTTATGGATGGTTTTGAATGTGATAGTTCACCGTAATTAGAAAGCGCTCCGGTGGACCAAGCTCCCGCAGCGCTTGTCCCAGGTCCCTCTATTTCCGCCAGCTGTGTTAAATTTGGCCAGAGATGCTGTGACAGACCCCCACGGCTCTTTCTGTGCGTTGCCAGAATGTGCTGGTCACGGCTAGATTGAAATTATGGCACAAACAATCTAGCCATTGCCAGTCCAATTATCTAATCGCTGCTACAATATTGGCCGAATTGTCGGCTGCTATTGCTGACGCTTTCAACGGGTCGAGCTGCCAGTCACGCAGGGCCTCTCCTTGCACAGCCACTTTGAAGCGATGGCCCTCTGACACGGAAACTCGGACCTTGTTTCTCCGTTTATTGTACATCTCACAGATGGCAACTTGAGACCTGGTGGACGATACTAAGATACCAAGTGTCATGAGCAGTGATTTCAAAGAAAGCTATTCCACTGTATCGAAAGACACCATCTCTTTAGCAATGGATGTGGTGTGTGCTTCTGTTCACTCCTTCCATCTAGCACGGTCTCTTTTATATGGTTGGCCTTGAAAATTCCCTGTCTATTGATAGTTAAGTTGAAGGAGAAGGCCCAGAGGACCGTCCCCCTTTTTACTGTGGGGCTCATTTGTGCAGCAATGGAGGCAGGATATATTTTTGCGGGGGGGGGCATGCACATTAGATGCATTTTTTCCTGCGGTGTTAAAAGTTGCCTCGCCTATGTTTTTCAGCTCCCCTTTTTCATCAAATTCAAATGCAAAATGTTGCTGTATTGGCGCAGCTTATAGTTTTCTTTGAGACTAAGTCTGTGTCTCCTCTTGTTGTCGCCCCAAAAAACACATGAACTTTCTAATAAATAGAAAACAACATGTAATGTGTGCATCTTCCACCCTCCCTCTACTGAAATGGCTTGGCAGTTCAATTGCACACAGCTTGTCAGACACTTGTGGCTCCGTTAGTCCGTTTATAAACAAACATGTTAATCACACTGACATAATGCTTATTACTAATTCATGCGTGTTGGATTTAGCACTGTGACACCATTTGGCACAGGTGTTTGATGTAGGCTACTTTTCAATTTGCCAGAACTTGTAATAACGACAAATCACATGATATCAAACTGTTTAAGCTACTACACTGGAACGGCACAGCCAGAAATCGACCCAGCTCTACTCGAGGGCTTTTGAGGATCTAGAACATGTAGCTTTAGCCACTTTATTGTAACATTATATCATATAGGTAGTCATCATTGACATATTTTAGACCCTTATGTAGATTAAAAATCCCCTGGAGTTTTTTTTTTGCCAACATCCTTATCAATTATTATAAAGCCGGTTGGCTGGCCACTTCTATGTGAAATTGAAAACCCCTTGTTCAAAAAAAGGTTTTGAGTAGGAAAATCTGCCACTATTATTATTTGCTGTGTAAGAGTGGTAAGCTCGACAGTTATTCCAGCAATGAGTAAGCGGAAAAGAGCTCATTGAAGGATCAATTGCCCACACACAAGGGACTCAATGGACATAATGTTGAAAATGGAAAACAGTGCATGCGCCCATTTGACACAATTCAGACAAGAGTCGGCCTTGCATGAAACTGTTTGCTGTCCTCTTTAGTCCCCTTTATTGAAACGCTTCCCGGGTAAAATAATGTAAGGCCACAGTTTTGTTTGGCTACACTGTAAATAGATATGAGCTGCTCTTCTTGTTGCATTTCTGTAGGATTAACCACTCAAGACAGGTTTGCTGCTCCAAGTTGTTGATACATGTGTCATTGAATGCAATAGGAAACAACACAGGCGTGGCCAAATCAAAAGGGAGTGAAATCTTAGGGATTGTAATTTTTCAGGGACAAATACTATTCAGCATCTATGGGTTTGGGTTAATACACAATACCATCTAAGTTTTCCTTTAAAAAAAAACAAAAAAGAAAAACAAAACAAAAAAAAACTGGAGCAAAAGCAGAAAGACTCCCAAAATAAAAATCCTCAAATCAAGAACAGTACTATGGATGGACAGAATAAAACAACAAATTACAAGCAGCCATACAACAAACACAACATTTTTGATACTTCTTGTGCACAAATGTAAGTTTTTTGGGAGGTTTTTTTGCATCCATGTCAGAGAAATACTGATTCAGTTCTGCTGTCATTTTTGAGGCCATAATTGCTGTAGGCATATCTTTGCACTGGATTTTGTCTGTGATTGACAAAATAACAGAATAGAATCACCTTAAACAAAACACTCCATAATATGATAAAATATAAAACAAGTATAAATAACATCCTCTGTTGTTTTAACTTTCAAGTGCTGGTGGGTTTAAAGACACAAATTACAGTCTTTGAAATCACTGTGATTTTGACTTAACACTTCTCATATGGTTGTTAATTGGTTTTCATTAGATGGTACAGATTTTTATGGCGTATACACTGGTATAAACACTGGTAACGAAGAGTGTTTCAGTTCTTACTCTATAGTGTAAAAGCTGTAAATATATAAATGACTAAGTTGGTTGTTCTGTTCCAACAAAACCCACTAATTTCAGAGGTAATCCTGTTCATAATGCAGTGGATTGAGCTGATGAAAGTGAAAACCTATCAGTGAACCTCTGAGCCTTTCCAAGCCTGTAAACATGTTTTAACGGTGTGGCATGACCCACTACGAGTTCAGTGTCTGTTCAGCATGGATGCTGTCATCACTGCAGGATGCGGCATCATTTACCAGGAAGTTCAAATGCGAGGGTTAGAGTTTTCCATCCTGGCATCTGAGATCAGACCAGAGAACATTCCAGTTAGAAAGGACATGACTTCAGGGCATGACTCAGCCAGCCTTGACGGATTGGTCTAAATGCTGGAGCACTGCATGCGTGCAGTTAGTGATGAAGAAAGGTTATCTGCTCGCACAATACAATTTTAACGTGTTTCCGTGTGTCACCATACATAATGATTATTAGTGAAAAGCCAGGAACTGTATGGATTCAATCTAGGGTTTTACCATTATGTTGTTTTGTTTTTTAAAATTAATAAGGCAAATACAATTTTTTCTTGAAAACTGTTAAAATTTTAGCATGAACTTGACTTGAAGATACTAAATGTCACAGCAAAATGTATCCAAATATCATGCAATTAAAGATATTTTTGTAATGAACCAGACATCAAGCTCCCCTAATGGTTGAACTTCAGAAAAACTGGGTATTTGACGGTGGCAAGAATGAAAATGAGAAGATGGCGGGTGACTGTGGTGGTGGGTGGGAGGGGGGCGCACTGACCTTGAAACTACAGAGCTGCATCAGCATAATGACCAGTCAACCCAAAGCAGACCAAAACCTATGGGAAGTGGGAGAAGGGTGGTGTGTTACAAACCACAGAAAAAAAAGCAGAGGCAGTGAATGTTGCAGGTGAAAGTCAAGTATGACATTTGTGCGAACCGATGTCGGAGGGAAAAAAACATCATCATCATACTTTCATACTTCATCTTAGTTAGATAAAAATATGAGTAATTGAGAAGGAGAAGAAGCAAAGATGGACAAACAACAGGAAACAGAGAGACAAAGACATTGTGACCTCCACACAGAAGCATGGAGAACAGAGATATACAACAATGAACAGACACAACATCAGCATCTAATGATGTTCAACTCAAAAATATTCAAAAACACAGCAACACAAACTGAATCTCATCAGTTCTCATGTGCATCGGTGGATGGTCACATGGTTTGCATTGCTGCAGTGGAGACGAAAGCCTGCAAAGGAAGAAAATATTAGCAGGAATATGGGAGTATCCTTTTCTTTAAAATGCGATCGGTCCGGTGAATATGATTCACCTCTGACATAAAAGATATGATGCAGCGTGGCTGTTTGTGGGTTGTATTCACTGTGTACATCAATACTACACTTGTTGCTTATCAGAGGACCTTAACCTTTAATTGATTTAAAGTGGGTATAATCGGTGTTTCATAATCAGCTGTAAAAACCCCCTCTACACTACCTGCTCAGCACCAAACAGCAGACAGCCTACGTTATCGATCAGTTATTGCAAGTTTACAGGTATGATCCTTAAGATTTTTATTAAATCAAATCCCAGTCTTAAAACTTTTTCAGGCTGGCATTTTTGTATTGTATTTCATTCAGTAATTATCTCCTCCATACTGCAGTCGCTATGGCTGTGTCCACCATTCCCACGCTGGTGTCACTACTTTCCAAGCATGAGGGATTCACAGGAAAATGATTCACACATTAAATCTGGTGTAGTAATATCTCCTTGTGTTATCTCTGTTTACAGTTTTTTTTTTTCTCAGAGCTGTATTAAGTTACTGCTAACGCAAACCAAAAACGCAGACTTACTTCTGTTGCTTCAAATCTAAAATTGTTTAAATGGCGAAACACAGGGTGGCTTTTATTTTGAAGCGGACACACAAGAAACCCGAAGCATTTACCACTGTGATCATTGTTGAACGCAACAAAAAGTGCTTCACAAAACCACATGCACCCATTTGAATTACTAGAATGTTGCCCTCCTCCGACAAATGTATCACACCTTACAGGAGATTAAGGGAGATGTTACTCAAGTACAGTCCGTACACATTCACACAGTCCCGAAAAGAGTTCTAATCAGGTAGATCATGAGGGAAAACACCTGTGTTAGTGGACCATGATGTGGTGTAAGGGCTGTCCAGAGAGTGGAGGCAGAGATGTCAGGTAAAAATGCCAGCAAGCAGGTTTTTTTGTCTTTTTTTTAAACTGCTCACAGCGCCTTGGGCTGGTTTAAGAATAAAGTGTTGAATGAGAGAGAGATGGTAACTTGCTGATGTCCTTTATGAGATGATGCTACAATCTAAATTCTGTCGTCTCCAGTGTTTTCCCTGCCACCAGATGGGTGGGCTGCCCCCAGTCTCAGTCACGCCATGGTACAGCTTCTACACGTATATTCTTCCCCCTACTTTCATCTACCAAGTAGCCACCTCACTTTTTTTTTTTTTTAGTCCAATTTCATTACTACATGTGCTATTAGAAGTGCACTTAGGCTACTATTTATAACCGAGACAAAACTAACTTCAGCTGCCTCACATCCGAAGCTGTTGACCATGCATAAAACTGCAAGGATTTAACTGTTAAAATACCAAGAGTAAATGCATTACTGCATTAATTGTCCATCGTGCTATGTTCATTCTACCACTTTGTTCATAAAAATATACACAGCATATTATCAGTCTAGGTGTTGTGTTCCCAAAACAACCAGTAGCCCAGCTAATAACAAATCACATCAGAAATCTCTCTTCCAAAAATGCACAAAAGGGTTTCTTTTAAACTCAAGAACACATGATGTTCGAATCATTGATCCCATCATGTGGTTGACCATTCATAAAGAGACGCATTAAACAACACCAGCAAACAGCAGATGCCATCCCGGTCCTGTCTTTCTTTACAGGACTCAAACCTCTTTTGTTGTTGGTTCATCAAGGACGGTCCGACATTCGGTGTTGGAGAATAAGCTGCTGAATATTAAAAGTTTAAATCTAAGGAGCAAACAATTTCACATGATCCTTTTTCCCGTGTCCTTTGTCCAGTGACTAACAGCTATCTGTTCTTTTTCCACAGGTATTTCGTAACAGACTCCAGAAGTGGCTGTGCCTGCTGTAGCTGTAACTAGCAAAGCAGGTGGGAATACAAACGTATGGACACAGTGGTGTGCACGATGTGACACACATATGTAAATAAGTAAGAGCATGAGCACAAACAAAATCTATACACACTTATGTTTCGCAGTTATGTTCAAATCCCTACAGCCCTAATTAGTAATATAGCAGGGTATCAGTATGGTGTAATAGCCAGCTACACTAACACATACGCAAAGTAATCCCCTGGGGAAATGTCCTAAGTTGAAATGTCTTCCCACTCGTTTTGTCGCTGGCATAATACATTGCAATTGAAATAATTTAATTAGAGATGACACGATTATTAATTCGGCGCGTGTATAGAGCAGGCAGTATAGGACCGAAAAGCCCCTGCTGGACCTGAGATGATCCAGTGCTATGGATCGACAGTGACCTCCATAACTACTCTGAGGTAGAGAGGTAGTCCACCTCCTCCCGCTTGTTGTTCACCTCGGGACGAGCAACCACAGCACTGTTCTAATCTTTGCTGTCCACGTGATCAGGGGATCACGTGGATGCTCTTTTCTCCCGACTTAAGAGAAAGCTGATATGCATCATGTGCTGATGTCTTTCATGAAAAAGTACTGAAAAAAATAAAAAAATAAACGTGCAATTACTACAGACTGATGTATTGTCAATACTCCACTGGAGCCAGCGGTGGTTCTTAACCTAAACAGATCACATGAGACATATGGATCAGATTTTAGTTGTTGCCCTTGTAAAGAGACTGATGGAATTACACTTATTTTCACCATTCTATAGGAAAATACTACACAAATATGACATTTAATATCCTGAACTTCCTTGTGGATTTTCCACTGGCTGGCTGGATACCTAACTGTGAAGACAAGACAGTCATATACGTATGGATTGAACAAACAACAAATAACATTTTAATTGGTGAGCTTTAGATATGCGGCTTGGTGTATTTTGTTACCTATTTCCAGAGCATGGCAAGCTGTTTGCTGTTGTTT
Organism: Istiophorus platypterus; assembly: GCA_016859345.1. Taxonomy (NCBI): domain Eukaryota; kingdom Metazoa; phylum Chordata; class Actinopteri; order Istiophoriformes; family Istiophoridae; genus Istiophorus; species Istiophorus platypterus. The sequence goes on along the minus strand of CM029125.1, from coordinate 4,854,451 downwards.
GCAGTCTTGATGCAAAGCTAAGCTAACATCTCCCCTCTCTGTCTTCTTTTTTAGTGACTTCAACCTTACCATATTCCTGCTGCTCATTATCAAAGAGAAACCGTGTGTACAAAATCCACACTACATACAATTTCCCCACAGTATGTACAACATACTAATCGTCGTGGAAATATAGGAATTTTTCTGCTACAGCATACAGCAAATGATGTAGTTATAGGGATTTGCAAATTCGCGACTACATTGAGACAGCCCCCTCCCTCCCAACCACATCTACACTCTTATTATAGGTTTGGAATCATAGTTCCCATGTTTTGGGGAATGTACACAGAAAGTATAATATTGCCATGGACTTGCTGAATCAGTCAATAGACTAAAACTTGAGCCCCAATTTCTTCAGCCTACATTTGTTTACACTCTAGCAAACTGGCACAATTTAAAGTATTTTGAATAAGCTATTAGCAGATCCTCTTTGCAGTGTACAGACAGCTATCATTGAATTACTTTGCTACTGAAGAAAATTGTGATGATGTGATGATTTCAGGTAAGTTCTGGAGTAATAAATGAGGTCTTTTTTTTAAATTTGAAATTCTAATCTGATGTTTGGATGTTTACTCATGATGGACATTGGATATAATGACATTCACAGAAAGTCTGAGTCACACTGGACCTAAAATTATGTGTATGATGTCTGTCTCTTCAGATTAGACTAAGTTATGACTCCATGAAGAAGAGAGGCACTATGGATTCAAAAGTGCCTTTACTGCCTGAAGAAGGTCACATTTAAGAAACGTGGTTGCATATAAAGAGCTAAAAATGAGCATCTGCCAAAATGCACCTCTTCCCCTCAGGCTACTTTGTCTCACAGTGCTCAGCCTGATGTTTAGCAGCCACCTTCGATGACTTAGGTTATAATAAGCCAAACATTTCAGAGAGTCATCATTCCTCAGAATCACATTTCACCAGAAGAGCACTTGGTCCACAGTAGATGAGATGGGAGTCTAAAGCCAGGCGCCGTCATTGTTTACGACTGAGCAGCAACCACCACAGCAGAGCATGAAGTCGGTGCAGAGGGGCGTCTTGGCCATTATTTGATGGCGGCAGGAAAACTGTTTGTGTTGAATTCAATGTAAAATCATCTGACTCAAATACATGATAGCTGACAGCTACAACACACATCCTCCACATGAACTTAGCAATGTCTTCTGGAGATTTTAAAATAATAATATTATTTATATAATAAATGATATTTAAAAAGAAAAACTCACTACTATTAACTAATAGTCTTTACTCATAGGATAATTGATAATGTTATCCTACCAGTGTTTATACTGTTTATATTTAGGGCTTCCATCACCTCAACAGACTGGGATGTGAGAAGTGATCGTTTTAATCAGCTCCAGGCTCCATATTAAAAAGAACATAAGATTGAACTGAAGACTAGACTTTTAAAAGTAATTCCAGTGTAATTTTATTTATTCCTGTTACCATTAAATCCCAATTCTTTGAAGTTTAAGACTCCATCTGTTTTCAACAAAACTAAGATCCTAAGCCCAGCTAATGGTCAAGTTAGATGCTGAAATGTTAATTACATGCCACAATATGATAGTGACGAAAATAAACAAACAACACACTAATGAACTTGGCTTGTTACAGATATAATTTGGCTTAAAAATGTAATACCTTTGTACTCAAGGTTCATGCTTTGATGACATCATATTTTAGTTACCACAAATGTCACTTTTTGACTCTTAAATACATTTTACACCTGTAGTCAAGTGGTAGCTATGGCTGTGAATCTGTTTTTTTATTGAGCATACAAACACACAAAGCCCTGTTTTTGTGTTTGCATGCCACCAGTCTGTGGTGTTTTTCAACATAAATAACTCTAATGGCACGTTATTTTCATCCTTCACACTATCATTATAGCCACACAACCAGAACGCCTATCGTACAGTTGTGGCACATGATAGAACACATGCTCATTTAGTGTGTAAATTAAACTGGAAAATTGGTATTCAACATTTTGAGGTGTCAGACGGCTGATTGGAATCCTTCACCACCACCGTATTCCATCAAAAATTATGCTAATGACGTATTGTCCCTTTAGAAAGACAAAGGTGCTGGACAGATTTCAACGTAACATGACTGTTTGATTACAACTTTTTCATGCAGAATTTTTTTCTTTTTCTATTTTTCTGGACTGAGGGAGCAAACATTGAGTGCCAGAGTAACAGAATTAACACTTACATTACTCACTTGGACGAGCAGTCAATATTGACTAGCAGCTATGCTCTCCATCCTCTCTGCGGGGAAAAGCCAACAACAGTCCTCCCTCCCACGCATGATCATGTTTTGATTCCGAGCGTGCACAGAAAGGAGGGTCTATTCACGGACATATCAGTTGTCAATGTGTTTGTGAAAAAGAGAGAGAGAGACAGAGAGAGCGAGAGCAGGGTAAGGGGGGACTGACGAGCTGTGGCAGCTCTATGATAGGATGATATTTTACCAATATGAAACGATAAAAAAAAAAAAATCGAAAATCAATATGAGTGAGTCAGTTCTTACACTGTAGCACGACAACACAAATTAATCAAAGTTTGGGAAACACTGGTGTCATGCCACACAGAAGAAAGAACCGAGGAAGACACTTATTTCTATGTCGCAACTTGTTGTAGCATGGCCACCTCTACTAAAACTGCTCAGCTCCACCAGTGACAAATTCGTAAAAAATTAGATAAAGTGAAATAAAAATGAAGTCACCTGTGGAGCTGTCTGAGTAGAGCTGCTGTTTCATACACAAAGCAGAAAAGAACAAGGGTAAAAGCAGCAGATAAAAACGACAACTAATATCTCAAGTCTCTCTGCCATTGAAGACCAATTAAGACCACAGTATATCTCAGCAAAGGGCAAAAAGGCTGTAAATCAATAAAATCTACATACAGCAATGTATGAGGGAAGCAGGAGGCAGCCTCGTAAAGTATTTATCTAAGGTTTTTCTGTAACATTATTCCCTGTAATATGCAGGACCACAAGTCTTGGAGAGAGTGTTCTGGTGTCTAGTTTCTGTATCAGTTAGGTGAAATTATAATCATATAATCATCTATCTATGCTCCACACTATCACTTTAGCATGCGATGCAAATGATGATTGTTTTCTTTAAAATGTCAAAGAATATTGAAAAAATTCATCCAAAATTCTAGGGCCTAAGATGGTGTATTCAAATTGATGTTTTTCTCCAACAAACATTTAAAAACTCAATAATATTGAGTTGATTATTATATTAGACAAAGAAAAGTGGCAAATCTTCTCCTCTGAGAAGCTGGAATCAGTAGATGTTTCGCATTTTTTCTTTAAAAATGAACGAGAGGATTAATATTATCAAAGCAGCTGTAGATCAATTTTCTCTAGATAGACTAATTAATTAATGGACTAATTTTGTCAGCCCTAGACACCGTGATCATGTGTGCTACAGTTACACGTTGTAATAAACAGCATGATTTTCTCTGACTTGACAAGAAGGGGGAACAGCCAAAGGATGGCTGCCGCTTGCCTTGATTTGTACTCTCTCACACACTCTGTCTCTTGCCGTGCTTGCTGTTTCTACGTTTTTTTAGTTTTTCTGCTTTTTCGTATATGAATGAATATGAACATATTTTGGTTTGGTTGTTTTTTTCTTTTCAATTTAGAAAAAACAAAAAAGTGTCTTCTTTGTCAATTGTTAGTAAACCAAAACTTCTTAATGCAACCATGTCTTGGTTTTTTTTATGTCCATGCAAGTTTAAAAATCATAACACCTAAAGTTAAGTGCTCATGGTATATCAGACATTTAAATATTATGTAATTTGAATTGGCATAAAATTAAAAACAACAACAACAACAACAACAACAACAACAAACCCCCAGCAATTTTCTAGCAATGATGAAGACTGTCCATCACCAAACCCCAATTATTCATCCAGTGTCACAGCATCCTACTCTATGATTACAGCAATAAATACAAGCAGTAATTTAATTCTTAAAACGAGTTGTATTCATGATATATAAAGTAGGTTGACCATATGCACAATTTCGGTTAGAGCTTAAATGGATGGTTGATTAATCAGATTAATTTTTCAACAAAAAATAACTTGAAGCTGAAATTTCAACAAGTTCAGTTTCGGTACGTAGGTATTTTTAAATGAAGAAGCACCACACCATACCCTTCTATTTTGTCATGTTCCAAAGACTATGATTAATACTGAAAAAGAGTTTCGTCAGTTGGGTCTACATGAGTCTGATCAGAGCCAGTGTGGCAAAACATCACAGTGCTGTTTCTTCTACACAAGAAGATGAGTCACTCATAGAAAACAGTCCTTGTCAATATCAAATTGCTGCTCTTTTTTTTTTTTTTTTTTTTTTACAGTGCACCACAATCAAAGGCGGCACCAGCACAAATAAAAATGTCTCAGAGATTTACATGGGCCAGAGCTTTCTATTTCACATATAATGTAAACAATGTCAAAGGTCAGCCACTGTTATGGGAGATAAATGGCAGATAGCTTACAGGAGTAAACTCACTAGAAATTTATATCCAACGACGCCCTGGTACAAAACCTTCAGTACGGTCCCAGGACTAATATCCCTCGTGGACTACCTGAGTTCACCTCTGGGACCTCAGCCAACCACTGCAGAGCTTCGTGCATTTAAGAGGCTTCAAAAAAAAAACTTTACACCAACAGAGATGCTAAAATGAGTTTTTCCTGCAAGTGTTGGACAATATCATACTTAACTAGCACTGGACCATGTCTGGGGAAGATGTAGCTAGTTAGGAAACCACTGTAAAATTAGCGGCGGCTTGTGTTATGATGGTCACCAGCTGTGGGTCACAACTTAGTCTCCATCTTCACAACATGACAACGAACCACCACTGGTGATATGTAGCCCAAAGCCACATTTATAAAATATAATGTTTTTAATTCTTATATTAGCATCTGTTCTCAAAACACAGTTCAATCTGGTTCATCTTTCTTTTTCTTGTTGATAGGCTGCTGTTTTGTGTGACATCACAAAGCAGAGGGAAAACAAAAGGAAAACACCCGACATGTGTTGCTCCGGCATTTAAGAGGATTTTGCGGATGGGAATCCCCGCATAAAGAGGGACAGGGGGAAGCCTTGCCTCATATTTACAACCCTGGAAGATTCAGAATCAGGAGAAACCAGGATGGAGCTAAGGCCCCTCACGTCTGTACATCAAGCCAAAACACCATTTCAATAATTGATTATTTCACTGATGCGTCGCTCACTGGGAAACGTGGGACTTTTTACAGGGGAGATGACTCAAGGGCTTCTCAGAACCGTGTCTTTAAATCCCTCACACGTCCAATAGCTCACAATGACCCAATTTAGCTTGTTTTGTTGTTGTTGTTGTCGTTTTAAAATTTGACACAACGCCAACTTCCAGGAGCGATGAAACCTTGCTAGTAGCGGCGTTAAATCAGGCTACGGAAGAACCGAGTCTGGCGGTGAGACGATCTCACTTTGGCGCTTCTCGGGAGATTTACGCTCCGGACGGAAAAAACCCACCGTGTCCGCGGTTAGTCGTCCTATTGTGCCCGTTTACCGATAAACCCCACGCGGATATTAGCGTGTCGTCGTGGCCCCCCACACCCGGAGGAGGATGACACAGAGGCGGGCTACGGGGCGCTGGGCCGCTGCCGGGGACCGAGATGACGGGCTACATCCCCCCCGAACGTTACACAGCAACAATGGAGCCGACCTACCTGGGACAAAACAACCTGCCGGTGGATCATCCTCCAGAAAGGGCAGACGGCGGGAGCTCGAAGGGGGGGTCGCACGCCCGCTACTTCCCGCCGAGCTCCATTTTTGACGGCGAAGGGCAGGAGGGACGCGAAACAAACGGCGGAGCGAGTGAAAGGCCGATGGGGGCAACGCCGGAGAGAAGCTCCGGTCACATCCTCTCCTCCTCCCCTGGACCAGGCTAAAGCTAGCCGAGGCGCAGCCCGCCGCTTCCGGCGCCGGCCGCCCGCCGACGCCGCAGCTCCGCGGCCCGTGGAGCGTCGTCGAGGTTTTCGGTGGATGTTTTCGACGTGATCATTATTAGACAGCTATCGTGTGATAAATGCGTCTGTAAAGAAATACGTATATTTACCTGAAATGCAGTTTTATGATGACATTAGGCATTTGCAAATGAAAATACGGTTTTACTTTGAAGGATCCACTTCCGGCGCCTCTGAGGTCAATCTGTCGGACTTGACGGAGCTGGGTACCAAAGCCTCGCAGCCAATCAGAAAGCGCGCTTCTCTCCTCTCCCGTGCGCTGCCTCCTCGTCCTCCTCCTCCTCGTCCTCCTCCTCCACCTCCACCACTTCCTCCTCCTCGTCCTCCTCCTCCTCCCTCCTCCTCCACCTCCACCACTTCCTCCTCCTCATCGTCCTCCTCCTCCTCGTCCTCCTCCTCCTCCTCGTCCTCCTCCTCCTCCTCCTCCTCCTCCTCCTCCTCCTCGTCCTCCTCCTCCTCCTCCTCCTCCTCCTCCTCCTCGTCCTCCTCCTCCTCCTCCTCCTCCTCCTCCCTCCTCCTCCTCCACCACTTCCTCCTCCTCCTCGTCCTCCTCCTCCTCCTCCTCCTCCTCCTCCTCCACCACTTCCTCCTCTTCGTCCTCCTCCTCCTCCTCCTCCTCCTCCACCACTTCCTCCTCCTCGTCCTCCTCCTCCACCACTTCCTCCTCCTCCTCGTCCTCCTCCTCCTCCTCCTCCACCTCCACCACTTCCTCCTCCTCCTCCTCCTCCTCCACCACTTCCTCCTCCTCGTCCTCGTCCTCCTCCTCCTCCTCCACCTCCACCACTTCCTCCTCCTCGTCCTTGTCCTCCTCCACCTCCACCACTTCCTCCTCCTTGTCTTCCTCCTCCTCGTCCTCCTACTCCACCACTTCCTCCTCATCATCGTCCTCCTCCTCGTCCTCCTCCTCCTCCACCAATTCCTCGTCCTCCTCGTCCTCCTCCTCCACCACTTCCTCCTCGTCCTCCTCTTCCTCTTCCACCACTTCCTCCTTCTCCTCCTCCTCCTCCATCTCCTCCTCCACCCCAGCGCGGCCCCTCCTCCCTCTAGAAAGCCGCAGCTGATGAGAGGAGGCGCAGCACTGTGGACTCGGGCCTCCTGCCTGAAAATACCATTCACTCCAGATTTTAGGTATTAAATACTGGAAAATACTTTTCAGACACATCTAAGGGTGGTAAAATATAATAAGAACAATGTTCATCTCAGCCTTAAAGGCGTAAATACTACTCACTACTATATGCTTAGTTTATTATACTTTTAATTACACATTTTGTTTTGTAATCCTTTGTAAACTGCAATATTTTAGATAAATAAATATATATATATATATATATATATATATATATATATATTAATAAATAACCAAATCTTAGTCTTGACTGGATGACTTCTACTACTGGACTATTGGAATGAAATAAAAATGACCTGCAACATATACTGTTATTGTGAAAAGACGCACGGTGAAATAACATGATATGAAGCAGAGTTTAATATTTGATTTGTTTATTCCAGAGGGTCTTAACTATACTATATGTTTTTCAGTATCTATTAATATGTTTATGTGATCATGTTCTATTATTTAATATTGAAAACTTGGGGTTTCCATACTATCACTAACTAATCAGAGGCAACCAGTATTGATAAAGACCTAAACTTTTTCATACATGACTTATATTACAAAGAAATCATTACAAAACAAAGATATTTTGTGTGTTTCTTTGTTTTGAAGAAACCAAAATCCCATTCTCTTTTAGTATTAGTCTCTCAATCTCACTCAAAAAACCTTTAACAAGGTTTTGATTAACAAAACCTTCACTGAGTAAAGATGATCCAAATCAAATTTTTTATGGGTTATAAATTACCCATTAAAAGCCAACTTGTCAATCCTAATTTCTGCTCAGAATTTGCAATAGCAATATTTTATGGAAAAAAGTGAAATTCTTTGATGATATATGTTTCCCTGAGTCAATAAAAAGCAATAACTGTTACAAGGGTCAAAAAGAAAGAAAAGAATAAAATGTATCATTGCAATGTCTAACATGAAACAAGAAGTACATGCAGGCTTAGTTAAACTATTTTGTGATTCTGATAAATGAATTAATACATGGTTGTATACAGTAAGCAGAGGCACCATGTGAAGCAGTAAATAAGACAGAGACAAGAGAGTGGATAAAGGAATTTTAAAAAAATCTATAGAATCAAAGATGTGTGGGGTCAGAGGAACCAGGAGATATGGAGAGAAAAAAAGAGAGTCAGAAGAGCATGAAGTGATGGGAAGACACAAAGAAAAAGCAAAAAGAAATACAGACACATCATTTAAATCATGGTGCAGTGGTAGGGAAATCCCCAAACGGGCAGAGAGAGCGTGACCAGCAGAGGGCCGTGGCTTAAAGCAGAGCATCAGAGGTGGTGCTTCTGAGGAAACTATGCTCTATCGGTTGCACTGTCTTTCATGGTAAGATCATTTCCAGAGGAAATCAAAGCAAAGACCCTGCACTTATTTATATATAGCTGATTTATATAGCTGACCACAGGATGCAGATGCAAATCTGCAAGCTGATTTTTATTATCAGTGTAAACTAAATGATACCCAGCTACTGTCTAAAAATCTACAACATGGTTTAAAAAGTGGCTGTAGTAGTAAAAGTATCAGAAATTTGTATATACACATGTTTTATGTTTTAATTTCTTTGTGGAGGGACACAGAGAGTAACAGACATCATTATGATCCAACCACATCGCTACCACTATATAGGTTGAAATACTGTTAATGTTTAAAAGTCCAGTGTATTAGAGAGTAAAAATAGAGGCATAATTCCAGTGCTCCCTCTCTATTAATATCCCCAGTCTCATTTAAACCCACTTGAACACTGTTGTTTCTCACTGTCAACAAGGTAACGATAAAACAAGACAAAACAGAAACAAAAAAATCGGATGGAAAGGAAGAAGGGATTTAGTCTGATGCTAAGAATTTCAGGTGAGCTGAAGTGACTTATAAAAGGTCACCATTTCCCAAAGAATTTCTCAGAGCTGCCTATCACCTCCTGCCTGATCTTTTGCCGATATTTCAAACTTTCAGCCACTGAGAAATGGTTGGAGCTTGGCTGGATATCCACTGAGGTAGAACACGGTGTATTACTAAGAAAGATGTGAAGGTCAAAATGTCTAATTGGAAGTGTATTGGTCCCAGTTTTCATCGACTCCAAATACCACCTTGAAAGGGCAGTCCCTAACTTAAGTTTTGAATATTCTGGACATCTCTCACACCTGTCCTCTACATCTTGATATAAAACAGGCAGCCAGGCTTTAGTCCTTCAGGGTGATGGCATGAAATGAAATAAATGCATATGGTCACTGAGGTTACCTTAAGATGAGTTTTTAAAATGGCTAGACTCAAACATTCCACTGACGTTGTCAAAGCTGCTTGAATCCTGAAAGGTTTCGCCTCTTTTGAACATTTCAACAATTTGCAACCCACAGAGACAAATCAACATCTTGCACAATTCGATTCAATTCGATTATTTTTTTCCCTACACATCAGCAATTCATTTTTTACATTATCTCAAGGCCCTTTATAGTGAAATGTCAAAAACGTACATTATTATACAGAAAATCCCACAGTTTGCACCGTGAGCAAGCGCTTGGTGACAGGGAAGAGGAACAACTCCCTTTAACAGGAAGAAACCTCCAACCGAGCTGGACTCAGGGGGGGAGGTGATACTTATAAGTGTAGTAATGCTATTAATAATAACAACAGCAGCAATGATAAGAGCCCCAATTAGTAATATTAATAATACAATTCATCATGCTGAAGTTGAGTGTTAAATAGTAGTGGGTGGTCCAGAGGCTGCACATCCGGAGTCAGTGAAAGCATCAGTATGAGGACAGGGAGATAAAGCACAAGCTACAGGAGAGAGAAGACACAAAGTTAGTGAAACGCCGCAGAACGATATAAATGCAGGGAGAGTAAGGGAGAGAGAGAAGTGCTCAGTGCATCATGGGAGTTCCCCCAGCAGGAATGGCTTATAGCAGCATAGCTAAGAGATGGGTCAGGGCTCACCTGAGCCAGACATAACTAGAAGATTTTTTCTAAGATGAAGGTTTTAAGCATCTCTTAAACTTGCAGAGGGTTTCTGCCTCCAAAGAATACAAACCGGGAGCTGGCTCTACAGCAGAGGAGCCTGAGAGCTGAGGTCCCCGCCTACCTTTTTACTCTTGGAGACTCTAGGAACCACAAGTAAACCTGCATTTTGAGAGCGAAAATTCAACCACTCTCGTGAGAATAATGTTCTGGTGAAGAGTGGGCGTAGAACTGGGGGAATATATACTGAAGTCTTGACAAGAAGATGGGAGGAAGGTGTGTTGGCTGGTTGGATGCAGGTGGCTGAGAGAGAGGGTGAAAGGGAGAGAGAGAGAGAGAGAGAGAGAGAGAGAGAGAGAGAGAGGAGCACCAGGCCCACATGACAGACACACATACACAGACAAAACATACAAGGGAAACAAGACAGAAAACACAGGGGAACCGGGAAACATATGGAGGCTGGACACTGTAGTAGTTGACTGCATAGATCACAGCGAATGGTTTGTTGCTTTGGTGGCATCTGCTGGACAGAAGCTATTAATACCCCTGAATTACATCACTGAATAACTGATCCCGCATTGACTCCACAGGGATGATTCACAGCAGTGTTTCGACAGAGACAGTATTTTAGATGAACTTTGGCTTTGTGCCTCACAGTGCACTGCATCTTCCTCCGTGTGCAAGGACTCAGTTCAGTTCTTTGTGTTGCATGTGTGTGGGTGGGGGCTGGGGGGCTGGGGGGCTGGGGGGTATGGGGGATAGGAGAGAGTGGGAGTAAGAGAAATGCATGAATGTAAATGAGTAACCAGAATTTACATCTTTTTGTAGTCCCCTGATATCCCCCTTGTCTCCCTCTCATTCCACCCCCTCGCATTATCCCTTATTCCCTGTCTTTCCTCCCCACTTCCTCTCGCTCTGTGTCATTTCCAGTTGTTCTCTTCCTCTGGGTTACACCGTCAGCCCCTCCTTCTCCTCCTCCTCAACCGCCTCTTCCTCCTCCTCCTCCACCTCCTCTTCCTCCTCCTCCTCCACCTCCTACTTCCAGTTCTTGGTTTCATTTTCCCCGTCCCTCTGTCAGCTCCTCTCCATTAAGCTTGATTCATTGAAGTACAAGGAGCAACAACTGCTTATTCATCTTTCCACTGACTGGGACATGATAGGAAGAAGAAGGAGGAGGAAGGGGAAGACAGGATTACTTTTCTTTGTGATGTCTAGTAACCACACAATAATGCCTTGTACCGCTGTATTGCTTCTTCACACAAGCCATCTCCTTGCAAACATCTTCCAAAATCCAACACAACTGCCAGAAGTCCCACTTTGGCATCACAGAGAGAGGCTGTAGATTTAGCATTGACCAGTTCAGATTTTTTAAGGTAGGGCAATGATACAAATATTTTGTTGAAATAGCTCTGAGACTGTAATGGATAAGAATTTTAAAAAAGAAGATTTGTGAATTTTATTATTATTTTGTGCTCTTAAGTTGTTCGGTACTTATTATACAGGAATAACAATATCATCTGATTGAGTTACTTGTGCTTTCAAATTATTTGAAGCAACACTAAACAATATTTTCAAACTATCGATGGATCAAGTGGTTCTGTTTAATGTGAAAAAAGTTGCTAATAGTGATGAGCCTATGAAGAATAATCATTAGCTTCCTTTAGCGCACTGATGAGGTTTTATGTCCCACAGCTTTACCGTTTTGGTTCACTCTCATCACTCTCATCAACCGAGGACAAAAACATCAGTTAAACTTTAATTTGATTTGGGTGCAAAAATTAGCAATGGGACACATTTTCTCAACCCACAGCATCTGCTGAATATCACAATTATCAGGAACAGGTGCAGGACATTAATATGAGTCTTTCACCAAATCTTACACAATACACGAGTTTATGAAGGCATGCAGTGTAAGCTGTCACAAGGCAAGCCATTATGTTTGTAACTATGAACAATGTCTTTACAATCCAAATGACAGGTTGCAAACCAATGAATACACTAAAAAAACATATTACAACTTGTATAACTCATACCCTTTTATCCATGTAATGTATGCCCTCAGCTCCAAGCTTTTCCTCAGACTATTTATTTTTACCAGTGCTCCGGCACTAAAATGTCAAAACTGTTTTTCTAAAAACTTTCTCTAAAGAATTCACATGGCCATCAGAGATCTAAGGTTTTTTTATTTTAAAAAAATCTTTCTTCGCAGGTAGCAGCTAATAGAGGGTAATTTTGTGTTTTCCTGTTTGGTGGTACTGTTGTTACTGGCTATAAATTAATGCAGATACAAGGATGTTTCTACACGCAGAGACATGAATTGGCGTCTCTGCCTTCTGTAATAAAGCATCAAGAGTTGCAGTCTAAATGTAATGTAAGCTAAAATAAACCTACCTATTACCACTGCTGCTATTACTGGTAGTACCCTGCCTGCTACTCTACCAGAACCACAGCCACGACACATTAATGGTGTAGAAACAGATCAATATGTATCATTTATAACGGCTCTTTTTGGATAACCAGTAAAGTGTTCAAGGAAAACTTGGTGTTTTGGATGAGTGAAACATTTCCTGCTACTAAACTCCACCGGTAGCTAGAAGTAAAGTCACGTCACCTTGTTTTGGCCACTAATCCTTTGGAGGGGAGAAAAATAATATGTTGTATTACATAATATGGTGTAATACTGCATCTGTAGTACACAGTGGAGAATTATAAGCACTTATTTGTTAAATATCAGCCAAAACATTAAAACCAGGTAGACCTAATGTGTAGCTGAATGCAGCCATATGCAGTGTATAAGCATATTAGGGATTATAAAAAGCGTTACAGCAGTACACACTTGTACTATGTATAAAGACACATTTCATAGCCTTTATTGACAATTAAATAGGATTATATTGTAATTATTAAAATCTTACTTATACATCAGTGAGGTAAACAAGACCCGTGATGTGAAGAATATGGAGTTATTTTGGATTTAATAACAGCGTTGATGTTAACTCGATTGCAGTTAAAGTGGCCAGACCACAGTCGGTTTACTTTTAAAATGACACCTTTCATCTGTATATTTCACGTTTGGCTGGTAATGCAAAGCTCTGTGGAGAATATTCAAAATCCATTCTATCTTACTTAACAAAGACTCGCTCTGGGTCATTTATTAGTCATTAGTCAATTAGTCATTTATTTTCTATATTTTTAAGGGTTTTAAAAGGTTCAAAGATATGTGCTTTCAAGTCTAAAAAAACAAAAACAAAAAGAGGGTGTAATAATAACACAATACTATTTTTTGACATACATGTGCATTTTTCCAAATTTCTGTACCAAATATTACAAATATATTTCTTATATTACAGAACAAACATATGAAATAAATTATTATTGCATGTGTAAGATACAGGCTCTTAATATCACGTCCGGACTAGCCGCTGCTACACCAGCCTCTGTAACTCAGTTCTGTGTTAATGAAAAATAAAGTCTGTTCCAGGGGTTTACTTTCCATATTCTTAGACAAATTACCATTCAAAACAGCAGTTACTATTACAAATTCAAGCCTTGATAGTTTTATTAAAGCACGTCTGAATCGATCATACAGCATTTACTACAGCTCCAATGAAAAAAATTGCGACTTGACTTCATCCATAACAATGGTATTCTCTTTTTTCACGTTTTTTTTTTTTTTAATCTTTATACATGTATGGCTACATGTGTCTTAAATAAAGTCCAAAGGCAAAGTAACTACATAAAACTGACCCAACAGTCCATGACACTTTTATAGCGTAGATACAGACATGCCTTCCTGGAGAGTCTATCCCATCAAACCCCATCCAGGAATAGAATCATCCCTTTAAAGATGCCACTCCTTGAAACCAATAGAAGATAAGACTGGGGGAGAGAGAGAAACAAGATAAACAAAAGAAAAATGTCAGAGAGAAACCACTTGATAGCCTTTTGATGCTGGGAGGGATGGAATCATCTGCAGTGTTTCCAGTATTAGGCCTTCCCCCAGCACTAGAGGGCAGTGTGGTCACTCTCCACAGCCGATGCACTGCAGTTTTGTGCCCCCCCCCACACACACACTATTTTTGAAGTATTGAAAAGGCTTGCTCTGTGAACTCTTTGGCATCATGTGGTTCTATCTATCTCCCTCTCTCACACACCAGTGCACAATCTTCTATTTACATAAGAAGGAGTGTGTGTGCGTGTGCGCACATCTGTGTGTGTGAGTGTGACAAATCACAGTATTGGTTTGCCTTGTCTGTACTGGCCAGTGGCGGCAAGTCACGACATCTGCTGCAATGAACAAAACATCTCCTAGCGCCACGAGCTTTGCCTCCCTCTCCTCCCTTTACTCTCTCCTCTGTATTTGTCTTGTTCTCTTTCAAATCCTGCATTGCTACGAAAGGTGACAGAATCAAACAGGCTTGGCACTGATACCAGCTTTTCAAGGCTCACGCCAGTATTTTGATAATGATATTTTGAATAGCTGAAAACTAATACTACTGCTGCCTCTCACACTGTTACTGTCATTACTGCTACTACTACGCCTATGACTATTAATAAAACTACTACTTGTCTCAGTAATACTGGTGGTACTAATACTAAAACTACTACTGCTACTTACTACTACTATAATCTTACACAGTTCCTATAACTATTGCTACTACTACTTTAGCCATAAATACAACTATGACTCCCACTAATGCTATTACTTCTAGTACAATTAGTACAACTGCTGCTACTTCTATTACCTGTTCTACTGCTGTACCTCTCACTACTATTACTACTATTAGTACAACTGCTGCTACTACTATTGCTATTACTATCATTTATGACTGCTGCTACTTCTACTATACTCCTTTTACTTCTGCTATTTCAGTCGTACCTGTTACTACTACTACTCCTACTACTATCACTACCACTCTCAATAGTACTATTGTAACTACTAATGCTATCATTGCTCTTGCTGGTACTATTATTAAATCTACTCCTGCTATCTTAGTTGTTACTACAACTGCAGCTACTAGGAAGAAAGCTGTCAGCCCATTTCATCATCATACGGAGGCTCCACTTCTCAATTATCATCCAGTGATTTCACTGGGCTCTGTGCACAGGCTTTCTATCATCCATTGATCATTTTAAATACAAGGACCTGTTGTATGCTGGCCAAAAATTAATAAATAAACACTCTCTGTTTGTATGTCTGATATAAATTAATACAAAGTCAGACACTGACAAAAGCTTTCACTGTCTCCCGCCTATTCACCTTTTATATTTTTTCCAAACTAACCACCAGCCATATAAATGAAATACTGTTAAAACTCACTTCAGCTGTATAACAACTGTATAACAACTGTATAACAAAGTTAAGCTTGCTATAAGATTTTTATAGTCTCCAGATTATTCTTTATTTATTTTACTGAAATGATAAAACATCATATAAGTTGGCAGAGCTTTGCTTGTTTATTGTAAGAATACACTCATAGTCTACTTCCCGCTTCGCCTCAACCCCTGTCTCCGGTGCGGACTCACCTCTCCCAAGCCATGTTCTCGCCCCCATTTCCACAGACCTACCATTCTTGATCGGACGTCCCCAGACTTTTCTCCTATGTCCTCCACCTGCTTGTCCAATCACACACCTGTTCCCAGTTAACTCATCACCCCAGTTTTTATGTAACCTGCCTTCGTCACAAGTTCCTTGTCGGTTCATCTTCAAGCCAGTTATTTTACATTGAAAGTTACTTTACTGCATCAGTCTGTCTTGTGAGTCTGCATTTGGATCCTTCCTGCCTGTGCTGTTATTAGCATACTGTGACAGAATGGACTGACCAAACGTGGACCCAGCAGATAAGCTTCTTCTTAACCTCACAATTACAAGGGAGGACTTTGAGGTCATAAGGACACCTTTATTAATGTAGAGTTAACCAAGGTAGCCATGTCGTTCTCCAGGCCTGCAGCCCGGTTGGCTAGCATCTGGCCAGCTAGCCACCAGTGTGTCTCCCAGTCAGCTAGTGTCTTGTCCGCTCCTGTCCCTGAAGACCTTGACCAGTCTCCTTTCCTTAGGGGGACTGGTCAACCCCCTATAAGGCCCCTATAAGGAAGTGTGAGTCCTGAAGAAATCAATCCTCAAACCTTAGGTACCCAGGAACCTGGAGCCTCCGCAGCCCAGCACCAAGACGACGCCCAGCTGGACCCCGAGCTTGACCCAGAGCTGGACCCCGAGCTGGACCCTGAGTCAGCCATCCCTGGTGACGTCTCAAATTTTCCCTTTTTCAAATTCCACTGTACAGGGTACACTTCCATGTTACTACTACAGTTACTACATCAGTTCTGCTACTGTAACCTTTACTTCTACTATGGCAACTGTTATTGTACTACTATCAGTAAAGTAACTGTAATTACTACTACTGTTACTATTACTGCTGCTGTATTTATGTATTCTGCTGTAACTACAGTTTTGTTGCTTTAAAAGGTAGATTTGAATTTTTCATGTAGAGTTTAATACAGTACTGACATGCCAATAGGTATGTTGGAAGTGTTATTGGTCAGTATAAACATACTTCCGGTTCATACTGGCCATGAAATCTACAGTTGTGCTTATCTCAACCAAAAAGATCTACAGTCCTTGTTCCGTGCAAAAATGCATTTTAAAGTCGAGACCCACGAGAAAGACCTCTCAGGAAGACAATCATACAGTACCTCAGGTCATCAATGATAATGAGGTTTGGTAGTATTAAGAGTTTTATATGAAAGGTGTTTTCCATACCCAATTGCTACCGCCTTGTGCCTCTTATCACTGAGATGTGAGCTCCTTACAAAGATACGTAGCAAGTGCCCCAATTATCCAATTATGTGCTCCCTCTTGTTCATGAGTAGCCAGTCCATTGTCCCGTCACTGCTACATTCTGACCAAGATGTTCAGAACAATCAGATCATTCATTTAATGACTTTCATTTTAATGGGGTGACCCAGGTTGCAGTTAGTTGCAGAGGGATTACATCATGATGCTAATACACTTTGGTAAGTAAGACTGATGAGCTACTGATGCAGATGGAATGATAGGACATGCGAGGTCAAATTAGTTTTTTGTACTACAGCTGGTAGAGGCTTCACAAATGTATAAAACACTGCTACTGCTGAACAGTAAATAAAATGTGAACGCTTTGTTGTTGACAGATCCAGAGTTTAACAGGAGGAGGAAGATATGATGCCCATAGTTTCACTGGTGACAAGAACAGCAAAGTTAATTTCGTGCATCTCTAGGGTAGAGTTATGCAGAAAAGGCATTTGTTACAAAATGTATAGGCAGTTTAAGATACATGCATTCATTATCACCACATCATCATCGAATGCGAGTCAAAAACAGTTTCAACAATTACCTGTGCACAGTAGGTTCAGGTGACTCAAACCACATGATGATGATGATGAGAATTTTAAATGGCGACTCCATTTAAAGGAGCCCTGCAAGAAAAATGACATATTCGAAAAATGGCCCTTACATCTGAATTAGTGAAGGATGTTGCAAACTAATGATAATTACTGGAAAAATATCGTGGTTGATTTTTCAAGCAGTTCTGTTAACTTTTTGAAGAGTTAAAAAAAACAGAAGAACATTAAAAAGGAGGAAAAGAAAGGAGGAAAAGATTTAAAATCAACAGGAAATACATTTCATTATGCATATTACAGAAAATGCGAAAATTCTCCATTCTGTCTATCAAGATAAGACAAAAATCATCACAGCAGGGTCAGGTGCAAGTATAATAAAGAAGTCCAAAATCGTGCCACTGTAAGAAGCAAGTTTGCTCCCATACTTGTCAGCCTGTTATGGAAGAGTCATCAAACAGCTACTTCAGAGTAACAAGTAATTACCAGTATTACACTACTAGGCCTCACAGTAACTCACTCCTCATCATCCGTCATCTTCATCAAGCCGCATAAGACCATCCTCTATGTCTCCATCAAAAGGTAACACCTCAAGATTCTCTTTAGTGGCCAACCTTGAATAAACTGTCAGGAAAAACACTTCAAAATTATCCTGAGTCGCTGTTGGCAAGTATTAGTTGTCTCTATTGGGTACATACTATAATAATACCTCTTCCCCTCTACTCTGCTTCATAACACTGTCAGTATCTTGAACATGAATTTAAATGATTTCATATCTATGCAGGTCTCTGTTGGAAATTATGGCAGAAGAAGACTGTTATTTGTTTCCTGAGGTAAATGATGAAAACAAAGCATTAACAGCCAACAGTCAATGCAGTGCTCACAGCTCATAACTTCAGTTAGAGAGGTATCAATAATTTATCTAAAAACGGATGCATGGACGTGTGTTTCATTTGTATATTGCTAAGCACTGATGTCTGCTAAGACAGCTCGTAATGATGGAGATAGTCTAGAGATGGCCCTGCAGTCACCTCACCTTACCTCCTGTTCATATTGGACCATGATTCTTAGTTACTGCGACAACTACCACTAAAATAATAATTCTCCTAAATGCAACACAGCCAACCAAATATACTCTATATATAATATAAACCAAAGTCAACACATGACTGAAACACATTCCCACTTTTGATTCACTCATTCTTTCCTGTCTGTCTGCTTCACCCACACTCTGCTGGCACATCAGAGAGGGATAGCAGAAAGAGAAAGTGGTACAGAGCTCTGATACACATGGGCTGCTTGTTTTTCCCAGCAGGAAGAAAGGGATAACACTGTTGCCCCACATGATCTTCTAAAAGACAGACAGATCACAGGGGAACAAACACCGTTGCACCATGGGAGAAAAACATCATATCCCACACCGCAAGGGTTTTGGTTGATGGTGACTGTTAGGTCAAAACTGGCTTATTAGTCAAGGAAAACATCACACTTTTCCCCCCTTATGACACATATTTTCCAATTTGGCCAAATAGTAAAAAAAAAAAGGAACTGAAATCAACAACTAAATGAATAATTATATTAACCAAAATCAAATTGGTTTAAGGGGCTATTTTAGGTAATTCATAAATTGTTGCCTGAACTCTAGCTATAGTTCTATACTTTGAAACTGGAAGGAAATAACAAAAGGCTAATTGTACAATCAGTGATGAGTTTATCATTTACAGAGAGAAAAAACAAAAACCACATGTCAGTACAGTGTTTAAATAGCCTATGAGTAATGGATTTATACCATTGTTATGAGTGGGAGACAGATGACAGCGAGAAGCTGGAAATCAGAAGGGGCTCATAATTTCAAAATTGGTTAACAGAGCTGAGCAGGGTGGTCGCATATGAACAGATGTCTTTGGAATAAGAGAGAAGAAACAATATACAGGCCGATGACCAATTAAAGGAGAAACCTGAATAAATGAGTGGAAAATGCAGTGCATAAACTCCTCATTACAAGGATAAATACACATTTCAGAGTTCAGTGGTGCAAAAACCAAAAGCCCTGGTCTACAGAGATGTGGAAAAATGGGATATGGTCACATGAATCTTTCTTCACCAAGTGGGCAAGTGCCAATGGGACATCCATGGTACAGGCCTAAATGCTTCAGCCCTACACCGAGGGGATTAGGGGGCTCTGTTATACTGTGAGGGCGTCTTGCTGCTGAGGCCACTTGTCCCATTGTCCCCTTAGAGGGAAGGCTCCCAGGCAAATCCTAATGGAAGTGATCTCTTCAAGGAAGACATTACCCCCATCGATAACGCATGATGGGTCACTGAGTGGTTTAATGAGTATGAAAATGATGTGAATGATATATTATACCCTTTCTGGTCACCAGATCTCAAACCAACTAAACACCAATGGGGGAAATATGGAAAGATGTGTTTGACAGAGTTTTCCATCACCACCATCAAAACAGCAAATGAGGGAATATCTTTCTGAAGAATGGTTTTCATCCCTCCAGCTGAGTTCCAGACACTTTCAAAATCAAGGCATTAAAGCTGTTCCAGCAGAACATGGGGGCCCAGCACCTCACTGAAAAACTTTATGTTGGTTTTGCCTTGAATTTTTGACCTGTCTTTAGTTGTTATTCAGGAAAATATTTGACATTATATTGGCAGAAAAAAATATTAATGGTGTTGCATTTTTACAGCAGTGTACAAACTTGTGAGACTAAAATATGTGTATTGTAAAAATCTATTTTAAGAATTGGCTGATTTCGATGTTGCCAACCTATCCTGGGCTACTACTTTGCAGACCTAATCTTTGGCAGGTCTGCAGCAGCAGGGTCAACCCTATAAACACAAATGCAGCAGACGGAATATGTCCACACATCATTCACTCAGACAGAGGGCTTATAAGAGTATGGGATGTATAGTAACCACAAAATTCAAATTAAGCCAATTATATCAAACATAAATCTAAATGAAATCATTCAATTATTTTAATTTTTTTATTTGAGACATACAGTGAAGAAATAATAATAATTGGGTGTTTTCATTGTCTGTAACATATAAAGGTGATATAATTGAGTTCAGTAAGTACCACATCGGCTTAAAGTTAGAACAGTGACCAGGTGATACTTGCAGCCTTAAAAGAATGTGAAGAAGAACTGAACACAAGTCTAAGAGTCACAGATTCTTATTCTGCAGCTAATTGTGAGAAAACTTCTTATCTTCTTTGTCAATAAGAGTGACAGTAAGATCACAACTCATTTCTCTGCAGTGGACCTCTCCTCAACCTGAATTCTGTCTAAATTAGCTGAGGTGCTTTAGGGTAATATCGCTGCATGCTCTTATGAATACTGAGTTGTACATGAAACCCTTATCCAGTCCCGTTGACATTATCCTCACAAGACTGTCCAGAGAGATAATAGGGGACATATGCTTCAATGTGCTCTGTATTATTAATAGTTATTTTTCTTCAGGATGTGTTTCAGAGCATTTTAAGACATGCTATATTCAACTGCTGCTCAGGGAACCTGCCATAAAACCCAGATGCATAAAGAAACAAACAAAATAAAAAAACTTGAGACAAAATTATAAACATTTCTCCATATCTTTCACAACCAGCTAGTTGCATTGGAACTAGTTCCTTATACATTAGCTAATAGCTAATCCAGGGGGGTTTGTTTTTTCTGTGTTTACTTTCAGTCAAACTCAGAGACAAACATTTGATATGATTTATGTAAAATTAATAATTAATAAAGTGTATATGGAAAGCTTTAGTATGCTGCACCACTTGCCGTGGTATACTTTATTTTGCCAGATTTGTGTCTCCAAGCTCTGCCAATTTTATTTATGATAAAAATTTTGAAATAAAAAACAAAGAAAAGGAATGAACAGAATAAAAAACATACTCACATTCTCTCTAGAGTCATGCACACGGAATCTAGGATTTTCCATTTGATGTAACGCTTGTGCAATCAAAGTAGTAACATGTAGGCCATTAGTACTTTACTCAGTGTGATATCACTTTAGTAGAACAATCAAATCATGATTAACAAACAAACAAAAAAAATCAAACAAACATGTTTTCCAAATCTCTATGATTCACTAACGATCATGACCAGTGTGGTTTGCGAATACAAAAAAACACCTCTCAAAAACCACACACAACATATTTTAAATGCATCTTTCTTCAGAAACAAATACCTGAGTCTTACAAGTACAAAAAATATATCCTACAAAGACAAAAAAAACAATGTGATAATCTTTCCAGCATGACTGGGCTGGGGAATTTTTTCACAAATGTCCTGAGTAATTCAGCTTCCACGACAACAGGTGGCAGTAACAGTCAATTTAAACATGGTGGCAGGTGGAAAAAGTTATTATTTTTTTTAAATCAAATTTTTGACAGGTAAGCTGTCGTGTGACAACCAGTTGAGGGTGGTCATGACACTGGATTAATCACATTTGGTTGGATTTCTGGCAAGTCTGGAATTTTGGTCTGCTGTCTGCTGTCTGAGCAGGTCTCTGTAGTTTTATTTTTTTTCCCTCTTACTTTCCATTCATAGTGGAGTTGCAAAAAGTGAAGCTGCCTTCAGCTCCTTCTGTCAAGATTGTTGGGGATGTGGTCATTTTGTTTGAATCAACTTTATTGCCATTGTCAGTTGACAAAGCTGGGGGTTCTGTGCTTACGTTCTGTGCTTATGTGAGCTTCAAATAGTGGCTAGTTAGTTGATCTGTACAATGTAAACACAAGAGTCACAGGTCCTGGGTGTGCAGAAGGTCTGATCAAATTGTGTAGTGTGTTAGACAACATAAACGATTATTCAAAAAATGTGTAGTGGTGGCCCAAGCTTTTTTTCTTAATTCAAGGGGAATTAGGGAACATTATACTTTAAATGGTTGAATAGATCCATAGATCAATGATCGCAGCATTTGCATCCTGATTATACACTGCACTGCACTTTTGTTCATGATGGTGATGCAATGTGACATACAGTTACTGCATGTGTTTGCATTTTGGACTTAGTTTTTCAGCTTGTACTAATTGAAAAATAGCTGATAATCAAATTGATCCCCTGTAATTGTGACTAAGATGTGAACAGACTGAGCTGCTCCTTCATTCTCAGCATTTCTCTGTATGTCCAACAAACTTAATGTCTCAATCTTGTGAGGATAGGACTCTTTGCTGATGTACTAGGAATTTCTGCTGGGCAGAAAACCGGGGGGGGGGGGGGGGAATTTGGTCCTTTGCCATTTGGCTCTGTCTTGTCTCAGCAGTACTCCCTATAGGCCACCATCTTTATCAAGCATCCGCACACTGCAGGATTTATACAGCTGTTTGCTGCACGCCACAGGTTTCTAGCTGACTTTGACTTTAGGCCTAACTTTAAGCAGCATTACCATCCTGACAGGCCAGAGATGTCCCCTGACTCCCTAACATTGTCTTTGTGCCTTTCACCATCTTTTAATGCATTTAACAGCAGTGAGCAAAAATGTCTGAGATTATTTCTGGACCTACCACTCATGTAGTATTTCTGAATCCTCCAAGTGATACAGTTTTATAGATGGATCCTTAATTAATCACTGCTAAATACTGGAACATTTTTCCTCAGACAGAAAGAAATGACTGGGGATTATTGTCTTACAGTGCTGAGCCCCAGTATCTTTGAAACTCGTGTCTCTCAATCCACAAAAGCCCCACAGATGTCACAGATGTCACAAGTAGCAAAGCAAAAAATATCCATAGTAGCTGTCGAAGAAATGTATTTAATCTACGGGTATTGTTTATTTTTGCTCTACGAGAATCATCATCCCCAAGCATTTTCCTGGGAGACAACTTTATCTTTTATAAGTGGAAATTGTAAATAATAACCATTGCTTTTGCAGCCATCTGGTCTGCTGTCTGAGGCTTTAAATCCAGAAAATCTGAGAATGTTGTCTCAACAGCCATTAAAAACCTGTCTGTAACTTTATGCTTTGCGCCATGCATAGAAAGCCCAAATCCCTTTTTGCAAAGAATAATGAACAAATACAGCTCACTTATGAAATATATATTTTTAAACCTTTTTTTCTGTTTGTGTGTTTGATGATTGTGCTATGTTCTCTGTATCGTCCCTCCATTTGAAAAAGAACATTTTGGTTGGGTTCCGTCCACTCATGGGGGATTATTTACACTGTTTATTGTTAATATGACATTTACATTTAGACAAAGCCACGGTTATTTTTGTCGGGTATCAGCTGACTGGTTAGTGTTAGATCCCACAGGGGAAAGGCATTGAAGAGTGCATGAAGACAAGACAAGGCAAACCATCGTATAGTTGACAAACAGATACAAAAAACAAACTCACTTGGGGCCCACTTAATGGCTTGTTCTAGAGCTTTTGATTAGATCACACAGTCCTCATTAGCAGACTGAGTTTACTTTTCAATTAACGTGATGAAAAAAAGTCCTTAAAATCCTGCAAAGTTTGAACATTTGAAGCTGCTAGGATGGACATGGTGGATTACAGAGGGACTCTCGTGTGGTAAGCCCTATAAACTAGCACAAACTGGACAGGCCTGTGGAGAGATAAGGGGAGAGGTCCTAGAATCACATGTGTAGCATGGAAATATGTTTACCTTTATATTACTGCGACTGAGGACTGGAGGGTTTGTCATATACAGTATTTCCCAACTTGACTACCGCTGCTAAGTTTTATTCTCAAATTGCATACCAAAATACATAGGCTATGCTATATTAATTTGATAATCTAACACAATAAAATAAAGTTTAAAATAAAGTTTTAACGACAGAGGAGCAGCCAGCAGGTGATTAGTGATATCAATGCTTATCTTTAATGCTTTGCTCTCTTTCCTGAGTCATGCCCATTGTTTTAAGATGTTGCTGCCTCCTCCAGCTCAAAGAATTCCCCTCCATTTGAAGGGAGAGTAAGTGGAGTAACTGGAGTAAGCGTGTTGATATTTGAACTTAACAGCTGACCTCTTGGCTCTTCACACACCTGTCAAGCAGAAACAGAGCAACCTCCACATCTGTCCTCCTGCCTTTCAAGTCTCTAAGGTCTCTCCACTGTTTGAAGGCCTCACAGATGTTAACGCAGCCTGTCGCCCCTGCCTGAACATAACCCTCCTTTTTTAGTTTTTGTTTCCTGGCCTTCCCCTTTTTGCCTGTTCCCTGGGCTATCGTGCCTCTTTTTACAGTGGGATTTTGTTGTGGACTGTATGCCATCATTACAAGCTGTCAGTAGACATTACATCCGTGCAGTCACCTAAACGTCGCCGCTTGTCTCTTGTCTGCAGTCCCAATGAATCCCATTTGAAATAGCCTGGCAGCAATGCGAGCGTAGACTGCTCCTTCTCCATCCCCTGGTAATCCTTAAATTGGCACTTTAAATTAGCATGTGCCAGATTACCCAGTTGCCCAGATTACCCACTTGATCCAAGTGCCCCCTTTCCCCCATCTCACCTCTTCTTTTTTTCTTTACCTTGTCCCATGCACGTGTATGAACACCCCCTGTTGTTGATTGGCTGGAATAGTGTTGTGTGGTTTGTTTGCTTCCCATTTACAGAGCCAGGGCTGTGTTGGAACACCTCATTCTTTTTCAGTGCACACATTGAGCAGACAGTTAGAGGACAGTGAGGATATATTCACTGAGAATATGACAAAAAGTGACAAAAAGTCAGTTGGATAAGAATCGCTGGCTACCTTTAAGAGATGTGCTAGTTTTTTAAGTGCTTCATTTTGTGCCTCATTTTGTCACGCATAAATCTGTGGACTGCAACTGCCAAAACCCAGTGATTCATGAGCAAGCAGTTTTCAAATATGTTTGGGACAACGCTGCATCAACTGGTTCAATATTAATATTTTAAGCCAGAGGTTACTGGTAGTGTATCTTTTTTTAAGAGATTTTAGTAATAGCACAACCATGGCTGACATTAATAAGCATTTTCATATGATACATGCTACTGCAAACCAAAAGGGAACCTCCAAAATGGACCCAGGGGGAACTTTATCTTCTATTTTAATCCTTAGGTTACATCAAGGAAAGGACGTGATGAAAGGAAAATTTTGGACTCTAGATCACTTCTTGAGTGACAACAAATAAAAAAAACCCAAACACCCTTATCAATTCTAAAATTCTAAAGGGCAGTGACGACAAAATTTAATATCCCAGAAAACTCTGAAAATAATGGCTTAGCCTATTTTATTTCATTTAATGTAAATGTTCACTCACTGGATAAGAGACATAAACTTAAACTAAAATTATAATTCTATGATATCCTACATTTATCAACAAATCTCCTTGAAAAGGTCAAAACCAACAATGTGTCGATATTTTGATATTCCTTTCCCAGTCTGTGGTACACAGTCCAAGACCCACTGTTTCCTAATGAACCCATAAATCCTTAAAAATGCTCACAAATATATAATTACATTTTAGAAAATTCTCAATAATTTTTTAAAACAGCTGGTCACTACAGTTTGTACAAAACATCCCTCATACAGCAGAAAATTGTGCATTTATTGGGGACTGTTCTTCTTGGCAGATTAATCCAGATTTGGTGCTTCAGCTAGTATTTCTAGCAAGATGGTGTGCGTTTGGTTTCGTGTCAAACTAAACTACAGAGTCTGTGTGTTCATGGTGGTGAAGGGACCCAGTGTGGCTCATTGCTGTATTTTAATAGTTTCTGGACAACAATGGAACTCTGTCACAGAGGAATAAGATGTAAGTGTCCTTGGTTACACACACAAAACATGTTAATAGAACATACTCGTTAGTTTGGATGTTCACATATTTTGCTGTCATGTTCTTCTTTAAAGCTGCATTAATATCAGATTTATATAAATAGATTGACTGAGTGTGTAATATTAAAGGTGCCCCTTTAGTGACAAACCAACAGATAAATATGATTTTTCTGTCATCCCCCTTAGGTGCTTTTAGCTCATCATTTTAGTTTCAAAGCCCTAAATTCTGCTGTTTCTATTCATTCTTATCAACCTTATTCCCAGCTGCATCAAGGCAGCTGTTTCCCTTAAAAAAAACAACCCTATTATACTGGACTTTACAGCCGAGTTATCTTTTCATCTTCTGTCTTAGCGATTGGGGATTCATAGGAGTTTCATGCAGTTTGTTTTCATGTCCAAAAGTATTCTGACAGGAATGTGCATTTGCACACACTACACTGTATTTGATTGTCTAGCACAAACATTTTCAACCAACCAACATTTTAATAGGGTAATAGAAGAGGCCAGTTTTTTTTTTCTTCGCTGAAAAGTCACATAATTGTTCCATTCTGAAAGCTAATTAATTCCTGTACAGCCAACTGATGTCACTCTGTAATTTGTTCTAAAGAAGAACAAAATGTTTTAGAAGCAGCATCTCCCCTTTCTCTGCAGATGTGAAAGTCTGATAAGGGTTTGCCCACTCGGACAGAATGCACTCTGTAGCTTATCCTTAATATAACATCTTTATGTCGACATACAGTAAGGTCCAAAAGTCTGAGAACAGTCTCCCATTCGCTTGAACACTATAGCTTTCGCTATGTAGCAGCAGAGTAGATACTGAGCAAACTGGTTAGAGCAAAGGCATGAAAGAGTGGAGGGAGACAATTGACCTTTGGATGGTCTATAAGCAGGCTAAAGAAACCCACCCCAGCAGGACCAATGCTTTCGAGCCAAAATGGTAAAAGAAACAAGTTCACTTTTTTTGCATTCTGGTTAAAGACAGCTGTGATCTGATTTTATTGTTTTAGCCACAATTCCTATTGTTTATGATAAGATTAGATGGCTGGCAGCAAGACTATATCCAATGCAGCAAGAGACATTAGAAAGGTTAAATGATTTTTAAACAACTCTGAAAGTTAGTCAAAGCTTTAGGAAGAGAAAGCAAAAGTGAAGAGTAAAAAAACTGTCGTAAACATCCAGACCCATTCACTGACCCGTTTTGTATAGTGTTGACTGGATGAATTTACTGGAGTTGTGTGCAACGAAGGATTATAACTGAAATGTTAGATGTACTATATATCAGTTTGGCCACCGAATAAAGAGGTTAAAAATAATTTGGATGAGCTGACCACTTGTGTCCTACTAAACTTTGTTGCAGTGTTGTCGTCACGTTTTACTTTGTTGAATACAATAT
Source organism: Istiophorus platypterus (assembly GCA_016859345.1). NCBI lineage: Eukaryota > Metazoa > Chordata > Actinopteri > Istiophoriformes > Istiophoridae > Istiophorus > Istiophorus platypterus. The sequence goes on along the minus strand of CM029125.1, from coordinate 4,826,807 downwards.
AATCCCAGATGAAAGAAATGATGGTCAAAACCAAAATCATAAGCCATCGATTAGCATTGTCCCTTGAACCGTGCTCTCCGGTGTCGGCACCAAACTGACACTTTGGTGGTTTTTTCTTTATTCTACAAACCGAAACTTATGTAATAGGAACATTTTTACATTGGAATCACATAAAAACTCTGTTATAAAAGTTCAGTTATGCCAATAGCATAGCAATGGCTATGGGTGTGCATTCAGTTAGAGATGGTGGAGTGATTGTTTTTATCATCAGATCTTCTCTCAGTTATGTCTTTTTTTTAATTGGTACAACATTTTTCTTAGTCCATAATCTTTCACAAAATAGCACCAAAGGTAACAGTTTTCAGGAGTCCAAAGTGAGACATTCAAATGAGATGTTTTGACAAAGCACCAGTCCAAAACCTGAATATATTTTCAATTTATAATGATTTAAAAAATAGAGAAGAGAAGCAAATTATTAACCAGAATCAAAACCGAGTCAAACGGCTCTATTGCTGCTTATGGTGAAGCTCCTTCTCTCTTTGCTGCTGGTGCCTTCCCTCCTCCCAGTCCTCACTCAAGGCCCTGCTCCGCCAAGTCTTTTTCCATCAGCATCTCAGACTGCAAAACAAGTTGGAGCTAATCTGTTAACTGTGAGTTCAATGGAAAACCACCACATGCTGCAGCTCACCCAGAGAACTGCTGTTGGACAGTGAAGAATTTGAAAGTAAAAGTCGTTTCTTTTTTAATTGCTGGATGTTAGGTTTTTACCTGAAGCGAATGGCTTGGACGCTGCACCATACACACGAGCAGCCGCTGCAAGATGATCAACGTCATTGTCGTTAACAGCATCGTTAGCAGCGTCATTAACAACGTCATTAACAACGCTCTCTGGCTGTGGGGTGTTGCGTTTCCCACACTAATAGTGTGGAATCCTCTTTGCTTACCCTGCAGCTCGCAGATTTCTCAGAGTAGCACATGAAAGTGATGTTTTATGTGAGACGATTTCTTCACAAAACATGTAGTAAGCAAAGCTGAAATTTTTGAATATTCTGAAAGTAGGATCAGGTTTGACAAATATAGTGTGAAACCTGGTCTTTAGTGTTAGGACTTAATTTGTCTCTTAGATTAGTCTATCGCATGTTAGAAAGTTAAACAAATTAAAGACTGGCTTGATTTTAAGCCTCAAAAGTTAGCCCCCCTGGACCCCGGGCAAACTCTGACCTCATCATTCAGACCTGACTAAATTTCAGATGGAGGTGGAGGATGAAATGTTCACTGTGCTCCTCTGTAATTTAAATCATTGTTCCAGATGGCATTTTAAGCATCGGGAAATTACAGGAAATGGGGTCTAATAGACGTGGACAATCTCCTTCTCAAATAACCGTCCATAAATCCACTTATAAATGACAGAAAGAAGACACTTAAGAGCTTGCCTGTGAATTAGCACTTTTTTTTTTAAAGTTTTCCTCATTATTGAAGTAATCCAGTGATAGTTATCTGCTGTATACTTTGTAAACCGGAATTACTCCTAGCCAAATCGGTTTTGTTTGGCAAAAATGTAAAAAACAAATATATAGGCTCAGTGGAGATAAAAAGAGAACATCTGTAACACTATGACAGCCCCCTTGTTGAGCTTTCACATAGTTTTGGGTTTCTCGATGGCTTTAATTTTTCTATTCTCATAATCAGGAGCTTCCCATTAGGCCTATATGTTTGAAAAGCATGTGTTAATCTATTAGATTAGCAAAAATACAAAAACAATACAAAAATATTTAGATTACAAGGATGGTTCTTTACCAAACAACAAAGAAGGGGTAAACGTTGCTCATAATTGGTCTGCACACAATGTTATCAAATGAGCAAAGTTTTTAGAGAGTCCAAAAACATATTTTACAGAAAAGAAACATCATTAGTTTTTTCCATTTGGAAAATACGCTGAGTCTGACTGAAGTGAAGTGAACAGAAGTCCTGAGCCCTGCTACATTCATTTAGCTCTGCTGGATCTGATTTAAAACTAGTGGAAGTTTTTGTGTTTTCACTTGTGATAGATCTCCACAGTAAATGTTTTTTTCTGAATTCTTCCAGAGGGCAAAGAAAATTTTCTCCTGGAGTGACTATACTAGCTGTGGTGTGTGTGGTTACTTGGTCTAAAGTTGTTCAAAGGTCTTTGAATTTTTTATTACCCTGGATTTAATGGCATGTTAGTCCTGCTAAGGATCATCAAAAAGGAAATGGCTTCATGCAAAGGAGTAATTATATTTCAATGTGAAGTCTAATCACCTCTTTCATGCCACACATTTTGCTTTGTCGTAGCAGAAATATTTTGTCAGCGATGGCCCAGTACCATCAAAAGCCCCAGTAAGTCATGCTAGTGACCCAGCATGCACAATACCAGGACCCTAGAACTAGCTCAACTAATTGTAATGCAGTTATTATCAATAGTATTAATTATATCTGTGCTTTCGCTGTTATTTTCAAGCCAAAATGTCTGCTGTGAAAAAAGATGTACGAGTTTGTTCTGAGCTGTAGCCCAGGTCTATCTTTTTGAAGCCATCCAATGGAGTGTTTGTTCCATGGTTACAAAAACTGTTTTTTTCCCCTGTACTGCTGGTGTATTGCTATGGTGATGCATTATCACCACCAGCTGTTGATCAGTAGAAAAGCATGAAAACATGGGGCATCATGGAAGGAGAATTCTGTGAAAGGCAGTATTATATTTATTATCTATTTTTTTACATTTACAATGCCAAATTTTATAAAAGTCCATCTTTTTACACCATCTGCACAACAACTTAAACATCAACAGAAACTCTAATATGTGTGAGGTTAGAGGATGATCCTGGTAGCGGAAAAAATAATGAACCATTATAAACCACATCAACCTCTCAGCCATGCAGGTTTAACAGTTCCCTGTATTCCTCCGTTAAAGGTCCTGGAGTACCTTGAATAAGTCTCGAGGGGTTAAAGTTAGCAAGGACAGTTATGTAGCATTTTAGTGGAAAACTAAAACTGTGACTGAATAGGGCCACCCAGGACCCTGGAGGTGTTTGAATTACCTTGGACAAAACCAAAAAAAAAACAAATAACAAAGAAACCCCATACCTGGCAGACAGACAGAGTGGAAATGAACAAATCACAAGTATTTTAGATACAAAAACAAGACCTTGCAGCAAAAGAACTTTCTTCTCAACAGCAGACAATTGTAAAATACTCCAAACTATATCTCAGAGACCAAGATAATGTTTTGAAATGTGTGACCAGTGGTCCGACAGTCAAGAATATTCAGTTTATGGTGATCTACAACGGAGAAAAGCAGCAAATCATCAGAATGGTAGCTGCTTATTAATTTTCTGTGCTTGAATTGTGACCATTATTGCCAAATGTACTGTGACTTGTGACTGGTCACATTTGTTCACCTCTTTGGAATGACACACTGTTATACTGAGGATATTATAATTTTCAGATGCAAACTGAAGGGCTGACTTCCTTTTTTATAACCTCAAATGAGACTCTGTATGGTCTGGCAAGAACAAAAAAAATGCACATAGACAGCATATGTGTCTGTTTATTCCACTAAGACAGCGATAACATTATAATGGGCAGTCATGTAGGACCTTATCACTAGTATGATCATGTATGTTGCCTTTCTGAGGTATATATTAGTTGGTAGAGATTCTTTTTGCAACACCTTGGTTCTTAATTTTCATAAAAAAAAAACAAAACAGAATTACAAGCATTTCAATTAGCCAGAAAGAGAAGATGCATCCTGATAATACACAAAAGTAAAACCTGTCAGACTGGTAAACAGACATTTCCTATCTTCCATGATGCACTTTCAGTGAGACTGTCCCTTTGACCTTCTGTTTACCTCCAGCTGTCTTTGTGCTTTTGTGTGTGTGCGTGTACTGTAATGCACCGCTTACTTACAACCTGTATGTCAGCTTTTTTATACACGTATATTTGGTTTCAGAAATATAAAAACAGCGGACCTGAAACTCCATGTGAGAAAGAAAATTTTGAAACCCAACCTGCACAGTATGCGGTGCACAGGATGAACTGACTGAGTCCAGCGAGTGAACAGAGTTCGCCCGTGACAAGAGAATCAGAGTGGTGCGGGTTGGACCGGTGGACTGGCAGCTCCTGTATCTGGCTCAGCCCATAGTCCTTGGCGTGCTGTTACACCCCTGCTACCCTGCAGGCAGCCAAGTCTCATCGTTGACAGTTTTAGAGTGCAGTTATTTATTGAAGTAGTGATTGTCCTCATAAAGGCAGTTAAAATGACAGGTAAAAATAGACTACAGGTTAGTTCTCTTATCTGATCTCAGTGGCAAGTCTCCACCTCCCTTCCCCTGCAGCACAACTCATCAGCAAAACCTACTTTGTCTCAGTATGGAAGAGAAAAGCCCTAAACCTCCCACTAGCCGACAGCATGAACTAAAACTACAAATAGTGGTGGAGGATGTTCCTGCTGGAAAGGGCAGATATAAAGACAAATTAATTAATATAAATAAACACTTTGGAGAACCACTCGTAAACATAATGGTGTCAGGTCAGGTTCACGACAATAAAATGGGCTTTATTTAACAAAGACGTCGACAAGAACATTTAAAACATTTAAAAAAATGTTAATTATAAATGTGACTTCAGACTGTCTGGGGCAGAATGCTTCATATCTGTGCCTGAGAAATGTTCACAAAATCCTGCTTTGAGCTAAACGCTAACACATCTTATTCTGATATGTTTGCATACTAACGTTTGCATGCTAATGTTAGTTTACCCTAAACATTAAACAGCAGTTGAGGCTGACGGTAATGCCATTCGTTTGACATGTATTTGGTCATAAAACACAAATTACGATATTGACCGGAGCACTGCGCTAGATGGGAAGTCAAGGGATCACCAGAGTCCGTACGATTCATCCTCTGGGAGACACGAGTGACAAAATATTTTGTGCCAGTCCATCTGGTAGAGGCTGAGATATTTCACTGGATAGGTGTGAACTCTGACCTGCTGGTGGCACTACAGGAAAAAGTAGAGGGTTTCTAAAGACATCAAGGTTCATCCATTTAGTATCAAGGGTATCTTACACAATTTTGGCAATCCATATCATAGCTTTTGAGCTATTTCAGTCAAAGCCAAATGTGTCAAATTACTGGTGAGACTAGAGGAAATGTCAGAGGATGACCAAAGTTAGTAGGCTTCACCTTTTAGGGCATGAATGCCTTTCAGTCTTACCGTTAGCTTGAATAAAGATGTATTTGAACATAAAAAATACAATTAATTTTAAGAAATTAAACCCGTGACTGTGATTTCTCCTCTAAACCTCTAACATGTATTTAAATAACTATCTAAAAAATTTAAATAGTGATTAGTTTCACCGAAAAGCCAAGATTAAACTAAAATAAAAAAAAGGAAAATAATTAGTGTACAAGAATTTGTTATACATTTGCTAGACTGTCCCCTAGATTGTCCAAGTTTGTCCAGTATTACTGAACTAAAACTCATGAATTAAGGGGGCATAATTTATATTTTATAATAGCAACAGGTGAAATGACAATTGTGGCAGTGTTGAACTGAGATCCATTGCTTAAATCTACAGGTCCCCTTGGCTCTTTCTGCTGAGTTTCATCTTACAGGCCCACAACTTTTTTTTTTTTTCAATCTCACAGGTCTCCTAGCATCATTTTGAAGCGCCTAAAAACACACTGGTTGATCAGGGAGGAGTAGTGGTGGCCTAAAGGTAAAGTGAATGCGCTTGTGTTCCAGGCAGTGGCTTCGATCTGGATGGGGAAAATGAAAAAACAGTGCCTGTCCTTCCTACATCTCATTGCTGACTTGCTCTCAAGTAAGGCAATTAATATCCAACGGGTCAGTGGAGCTCCTCAGTGATCGCATTGTGGATTTATGGGGGAAAAACCACGTATGAACACGTGTGAGTGTGGAGCACTTCAAAAAGAGACGGCATAGTTCATGACAAAATTAATTTGTCTAAATACAGGTTAAATGGCCCTGATGACAGTCATACAGTAAAACATGATTTAATCATTTCATCATAATCATTTCAGCAGTGTTCTGTTCATGTATTACATCAGATTCATTAGACACTGCATAGTAAAAACATTATGGGGTAGTCACCACTCTGAAATGAGTGAACTGAAAAAAAAATCTACTCAAGAGATAAAACTAACCATTTAACTGTAGCTGCCCTTTTCACTTCCCTGCAATATTAACAGGGGCTTGTAATGACAGCATCTGCTCTGTGTGAATTAGTATGAATTAGGCTTTAAGAGAGAAAAGGAAAATATTCAGAAGGATGAGTATGTTTTTAATATAAAAGTAATAATTATAGGATGTTGTCAAAACTCTGTGCTGATTCACCTGAAAGGAATAGACTGACCATTTGGCAGCTCTAATAAAGACCTACAGGTAACATTTTAGAATAAGGTACACAAAATCCTGACTATCCCGAATAGCTGCTAATGAATGAGTAAGGAACAAATCAGGAAGTACCTACTAATTAATGATCTTCTAAGTTTTTTCTTTATAACTCTCTATTTTGGATGTGACAATGGTTATGTTTAAACAAAAAAAGGAGGTGGGGCATTTTCTGATGCTGCTGCCATTATATTGCTCGATCCTCGCCAGCTGTAAAACTCTCACTCAAATTTTTCACAACTTGGATTTGCTAAGCAACCTGCACTGACAAATTTAACAGTAGTAGCCTGATTTCCCCAAAGTGGTCATTATTGCTTCACCTACATTTTTTTTTAAATCTAAACTTAAAGATCCTATGGTTAAAATAATATTGTATTTGCCAACAATATGTGCTTTGATCTCTGTTCCAGCTTTCCTCCTTTGACTGAGAATAGGTGTCTTCAGCGGATTTGTGTTCAACCACTTAGGTGTAGACAAGAGTAGTGAATGTCCTTGAATTGGCTTGTGTTTCGATTGTTTCGTAACGTTCAGAGTTTCTAACTGAGTATTTTATTTCAATAAAGTCGGTTATTTCAGATAACTTCAGACGGTAGGCTAAGGTTGGATTCTGTCTGATTACTCCCACACTGGCATCACATCACTTAAACAGTATTCTCCATTTATCTCTGTCTAGAACAACTTTAAAATGATTTCACTGTTTCCCAAAGTGGTCTAAGAAAACTTCTCCATTCTGGGATTGTTGACTTTTGGACTCAACTGTATGTATCAATATAGTGCTTATTTTCAACTGGCAATCGAGTTGGTATCATGGGGCCATTGGTCTAAATAAAATATAGGAACATTATGGATAGTAATCTTATTCTAAATATGACTCTCCAGTACATGATTGTATTTTTATTCCAGCTATCATAAGTAAATAACCAAGTAAGCAAACAGGTTTGCTGTGCTGTTGAGCATTAGTAATTAGAGATAACTGAGCAGCTAGTTGTTTTCATTTCCTAAGATGATGGATGACTCAGTGCCAATGACAACATTACCAACATATACATTCAACACTGAAAGATATGATATCAGACTACATGAAATTCCCATTATTTTTCTGCTCATGACAATCCATTCTATAGCTAGATTATGTGAATAACCCTCCTGCACACAGAGTGTTATTGGGTGATGCTGAATTGTTATGTCAACAGTGATTATATTTAAGTGCTGGAGTTGGGCCACTGGCTGGGGATCAAGATTTCAAGGCTTTGGAAGAAAGGTAAATGTGTCTTTATAGAGAAAACACATTATGGCCCCTTCTGTGATTTTTTTTGTCTTTTTGTATAATGTTATATGCTTATACTTGCTTTGTGTGTAGCATCAAATTCATGGACTCTCAGGAGGACTCTGTTCTAGCGGTTGAAGAACAGGCAAATATCCTTAAGAAAAGTGTGTGAGTGGAGCACATCGTCGCCATAGCTTATCATCTAGAATTGATTTGGAGGACAAACTAGCTTCAGATTTTTCAGATGTCAAATATGTATTGCGTGTAATAATAGCACTAATAGTACTGTAGTAATAATAATAGTATCACTAATACTTATTATTTTAATAATGCGCTTTATTTATCAATTGAGTTATTCACATGAAAGTGCAGCTCTGTTGGAGGAATAAAATCAATCTACTGTATTACATCCTGTTATACTGCTAAAGCTATGATGCTGTAAAATGTCTGGGCTTTCTCTTGTGTGACTTTGGCAGACCGTGGGATTGCAGGGAATTTCACAGACTTCAGTTACTTTGTATTTAAAATTAGAAGGTAAAGTCAGTTTTAATGGTTGCCTGAAGTCACTCATGGGGAGTGTATTGTTCATACCTAATCCCATTCTTCTTGCCATATTTGTCTATATTTCCTGAAATCCTTAGAAAAGTCCCCCACTATTTCTTTAAACTCTCTTCTGGTCCCAAGATTCTAACAAATTTTATGCTAAGCTAGTTTTGTGTGTTTTGATTTCTTTTGTTTTCTACCTATTTTTGCTGTGATTCACCCTCCCTCATCTCTCAAACTATTCACCTTTAAAATCCAAATGCATTCACACACTGCAGTTATTTCAAACTGTGTTGCAACAAATTTCACGATGATAGCAGCTGTTTCACAATGGCAGCGGATGTATTTGCTCCTTGGCTTCCCAGTGGGGTTGGGAAGTGCGGATGGCTGGGCCATTTGCCTTTCCACCAGGTGTCCTTTCTAACTCCATAGGCAAGGATTCAATGTTAAGAGTCAAGATATTGTTAGGCTCTGTCGGTCTGGCATTGGATTTCTATGTTTTGCAAATCCTAGAGAGGCAGGTTTACACAATTGTTAGATAATGGAGATACATGCAAAAACCCATAACCCACCTGTAGCTAGCAGTCACGTAGGTGTTTGCCATAACACTCAAGTAACTGCTGGTTATGGGTCGGAGGTTCTGGACAAAAAGTGATTTTAAGTCTTTTTCCATCCAGGGTTCCTTTTGAGGACAGAAATAGGCCTGAGGAGAGCAATGGAAAAGTTGTTGCTGTTCAACCTACATCAATGCAGCTCTCTTTTGGCTTCAGTCAACTGTTGTTACTTCTGTTCGATCTGCTTTTCATCAGCTTCTAGGTGCTGGTCATTCACCCCATTTTCCTCTAGTTCATTACATTGAGCTTTTAGGTCTTTGATCTTTGCGTCAGGCTGTGTTTAAGATTTTTTGGATTGTTCAGATTTGATTTAGAGGAATTAATTTTCTTCCTGAAGCTGTGAAACTTGTTGTCCATGGGTCCGTGGTTTAACCTTTGTCAGTTCTACTACTACTTGTGTATCTTTGACCAGTGCAGTAAGAACAAACGTGAGGCTACCTAACATTTTGGTTAGTGTGCTATCTTTCAGTGGTATAGCTAGGGCTTCAACTATGAATTCTGACATTGTCAGCTCAAGTTCCATATGGTTAGTGCCCTGGATGTAGGTTGCATCGCCAGGAAATCGCCTAGAAAATCCTCAATCATGTCAACCAGTACAGCTTCCGAAAAAAAGGTAATCTTGGCTCCAATTAAATTGGAAAGTCTTACAGCAAACTTGGGACAGTTAGCTTTATGCTACTCAATTATTCCTCAAGGGTCTAATCTTGGTCCTTTACCGTTCTCCATCTACATGCTGCAACTGGTTCAAGTCATCCACAACTCCAATATTTCTTTCTATTTCCAATGGGATGGTACACACATATATTCATCCATAAATTCATCAGACCTCACCTCATTTACCTCACTCACAGCCTGTCTTGCACACATTAGGTCCTGGATATCAAATAACTAATGACAAAACTGAACTGATGGTGTTTGGACCCAAAGCACAAAGGGACTTTATAAGCCAGATCTTAGTTTCCAAGGGTTTGCAGTGCACACAGGAGGCAAGAAATATGGGAGTAATTTTTGATTGAAACATGATTTTTTTGAAAACATTTTAGCAAATTCATCAAATCAGCTATGGCTCAAATCAGAAATATTGCCAAGATTAGATCATTTCTTTCATTCAGTGATGCACACACACTCATTAATGCTTTTAATCTGTTTCTGTACTGAGTATTTTCTTTTTTTTTCTATGATGCAATTTGTAAACTTGTTTTTGAAAAGTGCTATATAGATCGATTTTGTTTTTCTTATTATAATTAATTTTATGCATCTGTTTGATTTTGACCTCATTACTCTATGTTCATTACTAATGATGTATTTATTCAGTTGTTTATAGACATTTGTTTACATAAATATCCTCATTCATCTGTCTTCAACTCTTGCCATGTGTGCTCTTTTAATGCAGAAACAAAAGATCCCTGAATTGAGAGCTTAACTAATTCTTATTATAAGATTGATTAATTGGTTTTATGTATTTTCCTTGAGTAAATTATAAGGTGGTGCCCTATAACAAGTTCAGAGTTAAATTTATATACAGTGTTATATAAAGTGTTGGCCTTGTTCTGCTGTATTACCATACATCTTGCTACTCACCTGTGAAATGGACACTGTTGACCTCTCTGTAGCTTTGAAGAGCGACTCAAGATGCAAGAACCTCTAAGGTCTTCAAGGAGTCCCAGTGAAGCCACTGTGTGTTTTCTATTAGGAAGAAAAATATCAAAATGATGAGCTGTGTTCTACTTATCACGACCACCGATCTCGCCATAAATGCTTAAATATGCCTGACTGAAAGCATATGTGGTTCCCTGTGTTGGATTACTTTAAAAGAACAGAGATAACAGCTGACATCTATTCAGTTGGTTTTGCGTTGAAGTTCAGGCAACTGAAAGTTGATTCTTAAGGTTCAATTCAATTTTATTTAATATAGCACCCTATCATAAGAAAGGATATCTCAGGGCAATTTTCATATAGAGAAGGTCTAGACTGCACTCTTTCTAGTTATATTTAAACAGACCCAACATTCCCCATGAGTAAGCACCTGGTTACAGTGGCAAAGAAACAACTCCATTTTAACAGGTAGAAATGTTAAACAGAACCTGGCTCATGGTCAGCAGCTATCAATCTGCTGAGAGATGAGGCAGGAGGGAGGAAAGAGAACATTGGACAATACAGGTACCACTTATGATGTAATGATGAGACTATTAATGATACTGTTAATGATCAAATTTTGGTTAGTAATGATAACAATAATAATAATAATAATAATAATATGACTAAATATGGTAATAATCATCCTAATAATTGAAGCAGTGGTTGCTGAGAGGGATCATGGAGGCAGTAGGTGGTTAGCAGCTGCAGATCTTGACACAGCAGTATCAGAGGCAGAAAAACCTGCAGAAAGTGATGAGAGGAGAGAGATGAGGAGAAAGCACAGACCTACAGGAGAGAGAAGAGGTTGGTGACGAGCATTGATGGGATGTAAGTGTGTACAGATGGAGAGGAAGAGGAGGAGCTTGGAGCTTGGCCCATCAAGGGAAGTCCCTTGGCAGTATAGGCCTATAGCAGCATAACCAGGGGAGGGTTCAAGCCAAGCCGGAGCCAGGCCTAACTATAAACTTTATCAAAAAGGAAGGTTTTAAGCCTAATTTTAAACATGGAGTGGGTATCTGCCTCCTAGACCCAAACTAGATGATGGTTACACAGTAGAGGAGCCTGATAACTGAAGGCTCTGCCTCCCATTCTACTTTTGGAGACTCTAGCAACCACAGGTAAGCCTTTATTCAGGGAGCACAGTGCTTTACTGGGGGTAATAGGGTACTAAGAGCTTTTTAAAGTAAGATGGTGCCTGACCATTAAGGCCTTTGTAGGTGAGGAGGAGGATTTTAAATTCTACTCTGGATTATACAGGGAACTAATGCAATGAAGCTAACACAGGAGAGATATGATCTCTTTCCATAGTTCCCATCACGATTTGTTTTCTAAAAGATCTTAGAGAGAAAGGAAAGGTTAGATATGTAGGTTGTTTTCTTGGTTAAAAGAAATCAACATTGACAGCCTATTAATCAATTTCATCCATACAAGAACAGACATGTCAAACTTCTGCTGCCTTTGGTTTCTCTTCTATATCAGAAAAAGACGTGTTCATTCACTAATTTCAGTCCTTTTCCTTTATTTTTTCCAATCAATGTTAAGCTACTCAGAATAGAGCTTAACACATCCTGCAGATTTTTCACATTAAAAGTCTGGCAGCTTTACTACTGTTGGTAGGCTTTGCACATTCTGCTGCCCTTTGATTCCCTGAAACCTGGCTCAATGAATTCATCCCTGACAGTGGATTACATCTGCTGGGCTTTCATCTACACCAAGCGGATCACATAACAGAGCCATCAGGGGAAATGAAAGTTACCGGAATTTGCTTCTACATCAACAAAAGTTGGTACAAAGAGGTCACATTGCTAAGCAAATACTACTAAATACACTGTTCATAAACTGGAAGCCATTTTATTCACAGTGGGAGTTTCCTCCTTCATCCTGGTTGGTGTTGGATGTCGGATCAGTTTTTTTTGAGGACGTGTACCAACTAAGACCTTCTGAGCATCCAACAATAACAAGGCATGGTTCCCAGCCAGACTACACCCTGGTTTATTCTTATGCACAGAATCAACACACAGCCTTACCTCCACAAGTGATCAAGCTGTTGTGAGCATTTAAACTTGTGTACTGGAGTGTCTGCATTGCTCTGCAATCAAACTCCTGAACTTTGCAGATAACACTATGTACACTACATCCAAGATGGTGACAAGCCTGCATATCAGTGGGAGGTTAAACAGTTGGTCTTCTGGTCAGTCAGAACATCTTCAAGCTGATCATGCTCAAGACTGTGGAATTGACATTGGACTTTAGGAGACACCCCTCAGCAATATTCCCCCTTCACAATATCACACAGCCCTGTGTCAAATCAAACCTGTGAACATCCATCAAGATCTGGTTCGGTGCAGCCAAAAAACAGGTAGGGACAGACTGTAGTGAACAATAAGGACAGCTGCAAAACACCAGTGGTGCTGCCCTGACCGCTCTCCGGGAATTTACTCTTGGACAACCAGGAAATGGGCAGGGAAAATTATCACAGATTCCTCACACCCCGGACCTTTTTTCAACTCCTCCCTTCCGGCAGGTGCTACCCTGTATATTAAAACTACCAGTCACAGGAGCAGTTTCTTTCATCATGCCATCACCCTCATAGATAGCTGACTAGCATCCTCTGTTATGCCATAGCTACTTGTGTTTCTTAGTCTCCTAAGGATTTTGCAGGTTTTTTGGGGGATTCTTGTGGGAAAAAAATACTTTTTTGTGGGAGATTTTATAAGAAAATTGTGATGCATGTTGCAGTGTTTTTAGTCTTTTCTGTGGAGTGAGATTGTGTGATTAAGATTTTCATAATTCATTAATAATTAGTTCCCCACTTCACAGTACCATACCCTTTACAAAATCCTGTTTGAGCTTATTTGCATTTAATTTTTGCTCTCCTCACACACACACACACTCACACACAAATTCTCTTCATTTCTAATTTTCTTATACATCCAACTTGATATTTTGAATATAGCTTTCACATTGTGTTTTAAACATTTTACTTGAGACATTTTACTCTGAAACTGTTGTCTTTATCCCACACGTACCCACAGTTTGTCATCTTTGTGACTTATACTACGTTAACGTTTACACTAACCATGCATTTATTCAAACTCACCTGGATTCTTTTATTACTTGCAATAGAGCTGGATGCAACAGCCTCTGTCATGGTTATTTCTCTTGTTTCTTCCACGCATTTCAGCCATTCTTTGGGTATTTTTGCATTAGAAAGTTTTTGTCAATCGATGACTTTCAGTGTAAAAAAAGTTACCGCTGCTTTTGTACAGATTTCAGGGAAGCGCCTCCATTTTCATGTCACACATGTCTGCGTCCTTGTAACCAGTAACAAGGAAGATTAGACCCTGCTTTGCATCTGCAAATATTGTATTGCACAAATACTCATACATCACAGTTTCATTCCCATAAGTGATGCACATTATTGTTGGTTGCACTACCCTACACACTTGCACTTCATCGATATTGCTTGTCTCTTACAAAATATGTGTATTGCTCATATACTGTAATGTCTGCACATACTGTGTACATTTTCTGTATGTTGTCTGCATTGCTCGAGGGTCCCCAATGGTGGAAACTTAATTCCTTGTGTGTGTTAACACACCTAGTCAATAATGTCAGCACTGAATGATTATATAGCTGATTAATATCATTATTCTAGCTTCAGTTAAATGTTGCATAATGCACCAAGGCAATACACATCTGATATTGCCACAGTGTGGCAATGTATTTTTCTGAGCACTGCTGTGACTTGTTCAAACAGATTTAAAAAAAGAGGGATTTCACATTTGGGAATCCATAAGTTCTGGAGTGCTGTGAAGGCAGTATCAATCTTTCTTGGTGTGGAAGCAGATTCCCAGTCCTCCCTGTCTGTGTTGAGATGAAACAGATATAATGTGCTGTCCGGGTGGAGCAGATGGGAGCCTCATTGAAAGACACCTTGACAAAACGTGCTCAGCTAGAAACAGACACATCTCTGCTTCTGGGTATCTGTATCCACATGCCTAAGTGTATGGAATGATACACGTCCTATATGTTAAACGCATGATATGAGGTGTCAGTTGTTAAAGCTCTAACTATTAGCACTGGTGTATCCATGCATATAACTGGTATTGGGCCATGCATATAACATTTCAGGCTTTGATTAAAACTCAGATGAAGACCAACCAGTTTTATTTTTGGCATGATGGATACGTCTATGATGCAGTGTGTCATTTTCCCAGTATAATACAACTGATCAGTTGTTGTGATTAGAGAGCCTTAACCTAAACTCATTTCTTAGACAAAATTTTGATGAGATTCAACATAAGTCTTTGTCTTCTAACAACTATTAGCAGCATTCTTCCAAAACTATTGGCATCAGACTTTGAAAAGCTGCATCAGCTGAACCAGAGTTTGTAGAGAATGTTCATTAAGAGCAGATTGCTCATTTCTCACATTAGTGGAGGATGGCAGGGAAAGGTTGTCCTGCCACAAAGCATTAGCAGTGTAACAAAGCTACAAATGACCACATTTCTCACTAAAGCCATTCACCTTTTTAGAGGATCTCAAGTTCACAACCCGGCTAGAAACGCAAACGTTTGTGACATATCACTTCAGGGCTGAGTGATGAGGTTGAAATCAATGTCACAATATTATTATTCTTATTCATATGTTGAAAATTGGTCCAAAGCATGGATCAAGTTCCAATAATGCCAGATCCTACACTTCCCATAACACAACTATTAAAGTCAAAGTCAAAGTGGACTTTATTGTCATTCAGGACCATACAACAAGGAGTGCACGGCAGGACAAAATTGAATTTGTCCTTGCTTAATGTGCAAAAAACAAACAAACAACAACAACCCCCCCCCATAATATATAAACCGAACAAGGACAATAGATGCATTTGTAACACAAGCATATACAGTGCATTGTAAAAGAATGAGGAAAAAAAAAATCAAAAGAAGAGCATAGCAGTATGTACTGGAATAATAGCAGCAGACTGAGTTGTCAATGAAGAACAGCATATCAACAACAACATTAAGAACATAGGAGTATTTGAGTGCTGCGGTACAGGCATTCAGTCAAATCCATATATGTGTCTGTGTGTGAGAGAGACTTTAGAGGGAGTAGTAGTTGTCTAATGGCCTGTGGGAAAAAGCTCTGACAGAGCCTGACAGTCCTGCACTGTATGCTGCAGTACTGTTTGCCAGAGGGCAGAGGGGTAAACACCCCATGGGAAGGATGGGTGGCAATTCTGATAGCCCTGCTCAAGCAGTGTTTTTTGAACAAGGAATGGGAGAGAAGTCCTGATGATTTTTTTCAGCTTTCCTAACCGCTATCTGCAGGCACTTCCAGTCTGAGTCACTTCAGCTACCTTGCCAGAAAGAGATACAGATAGTCATAATGTTCTGTTAAACAGAGTTGTGTTTAAACAAATTACCACAAACGATTTGATGTGCAAACCTGGGGGTAGAGCAGTATTCTAGTAGGAGTACAGGTTGTTTTTTGCGTGTCAGGGCAAATAGAGAAGTTGCCAGGTGAAGTCAGGTTTTATTTGTGTAGCGCAAAATCACAAATCTCCAACAATCTGTGTGTACTCAAAAACCACTTCAAGGCAACAGAATGGGAGATGTGTGATCTGGCCTTGCTCATTAGCATGAAGTCTAAATACAGCTCACCTGTCCAATTTTCAATGTATTTTTAATCTTCTTAAATTATTCAAAAAAATGTCTGGCTTCATCTTTTTCTAAAATTGCTTCTTAAAATACAATGCAAAAAAACTGCTTTCACTACTACTTTCACTACTTATCCACCCCTGAAAAGCCGATTTTATCAAAATGTTTGATGACAGTATGTGGGCATGATGTTAAAAGAACACTTGCTCTGTTTACTTGTACCACACAGCCACACAGACAGTATGTGGGCATGATGTTAAAAGAACACTTGCTCTGTTTACTTGTACCACACAGCCTGTGAACAGTTGTATAATATCTCCTGTGGCTCTGGGGGACTTTTGATTAGTCTGAAAAAAATAGACTTGATGATGTCACATTGATGTCACCAGGGTCATTTTGTCTTGTACTAATTTTTTTGTGGAGTTTGAACGATGTGGGCATTTACCAAGCAAACAACTGTCAACAAAAGATGATAGTCGGTTGCATCATGGGAAGTGTAGAATGCCATTTTGGCACATTTAGTGAATAAAAATCAGGATATCTCAGCCTCTGCTACATTGATTTTGTCCATTAAAAAAAGTCTCATTTACAAAATCACTGAATTGCCACATTAGCTATTGGATAGTTTGATGAGCAAGAACTGCAAACAGGAAAGATATATGAAGGCCCACATGTACACACAAACACACACACACACACACACACACACGTGCAAACAAACACACACGCAAATACACACATGCACACACACACACGCAAACACAGACACACACACACTCACACAAACAAACACACAGGGTCAGCCAGCCTCTCTGCTGTCTTAGTAGGGTTGATTGAGCACATGCAGCCTGTCCCTAAAGGCATAATTTCACGCTCCCATATTAAAATAATTTGCTCGGTGTGGAAATGACATGGGTTGAGGGCATGTACCCACAATGCAACCTGCTGTGCTGTCACTGAAAGCACACAAAGCAACAAAAAATACATGTGGCAGTAACTAACTGTGTGTTCATGGGAGGATCCTGTCTGTCACATCCAGATTAAGGTTTTTGTTCAACACAAATATGAAATACTGTTAAACAGCATTTTCAGTAACAGTTATTTAAAATGTCATTTGTTCTACCCTTGAAATCGCTTTGGAATGTTGGTTGAAATTATTAGAATTACTCTACATTTTTGTCTGTCACAGTTTAAATTTGTCTCTTTAACATTCATTCTTCAGCTGATATGGTGACATTATAATAAATGGATAATCACACGCTGTAAGGGGAAAAATTGGGAATTGTCCCTGCGAAATAATGGCCCTGCCCCATTTACTTATAAGTTGCTAAGTGAACGATGAGTAATTTTCCACACTTGTTTTGCATGTGAACAGATTACTGAGAATGAGCTAAAGGGTTGATTCAAAAGGTGCAATTTGGGGTGTAAAGAGGGAGAGTTTTAACATCAGTAACCATTAAGCTGCTGGGCTTTTGAGGGCATCAGTCTTAAGGATAAACTAATGCAATGAGTAAACATCAGAGAGGGCATCACCACAGGTCGCTATGTTGCTGCCCTTGGTAGATATACATGACACTGGGTGAATTAAAAAATCAGTAACAATGAAAATGGCCCAGACACGTGTTTGTTCAGTGGCACAGGCTACACAACAAAACAAATATGATTTTAAAAAATACATGTACAAGCTAAAATTAATATAATTTTTTTAATTTCATGCAAAAAATATAAAAAGCCTACACTTACTAATTGTTTGACAAAGATATTGTTAATAAATATTTTTCAATTTTAACTCATACTTTGTCCTAGAACAGTACAGTGGCCAGGAGAGCTCAACGCACTGCTTGGCAGCCTTATGGTGATGACATGGCTCCAGGAAGCCACTGCATGTGGCCAAGAAACACTCATAATACGCAACTCCCAAGAAACCATGCTTTGTTATTTTTTATTTCAATTTTTTTGCCTTACTGTCTTTCAAAATTAATGGACAGAAATGAGAGTGACATCAATCTTCTTATCTCTTGGCAACAAGCACTTATGGGAAACATTCATGCATTTATGCAAAGATGTCCAACTAATCGTTTAAGAAATACGAGCAAATGAGGAAAACATTTCCCCATTTAGTGCCACCAAAAAGCTGCAGTTTTGTAGTCTCTGTATTTTGCTTATGTATTTGCAGTGCATTTCTGTATGGAGTGAATGTGTATGTCATCAAGGAGAAAACATTTATTTTCATTTGCTAGTGTTTTGTCAATTTTCTTATAGGGGAACTGATTTTCCACATCAAAGTGTGGTTCCAGGGGTTGGGGAGCACTACTGCATATGTGGAAAAAAAGATGAATAAACCTTTTTGTTTCCAAAAAGTGAGACAGCGTGACATGGGGAGCTGTGTCAAATCTGATGAATGTCATTGACTGATTATACTTGAATCAGTGACAGAAAAATTAAAAATAAATCTGAGGGTGTGGAGTTAGGAAGAAGTGAGCTTACCAGATCTGTGTGGCAGAGGTACGCATGGGTCCACAATTTTGGAACTGATCCAAAACGGACCCATGGAAAGCTTATCAGAACCTAACGTTTATAAATTTGTTTGTAAAAGAGCATTGATAGACCCAAGCCAAAATGTGGTTGACCCAAATAGACCAAAGAGAGAGAAATACCAACAGGGAGCAGTGGAACTGGGCAGCACTATAACATAAAAAAAAACAATAATTCTAAGAATCCATTAAAGGTCATAGGAAAGAAAAAAGAGTTTCAACTTATACATTATGCTTTAAACACCATTTTATATATATATGTATATATATATATATACTGGACATATTGTCATGCAGACCTTAGCCAGATGAAAAGCAACTCCATTAGTGTGAGTAGAATTTGGGCCTGGGCCGACTCAGATCCAGGTCTCGGTTCCTCAGAAGCTGTGAATCTGTGTGGACCTCGATTCAGGATCTTGTTTCTTGTCTCTGTTTGAGGATAAGTGCTCCAGGCTACATTAGCCACTGCTAACACAACGAACATGAAACTCTGACCTTGCTGTTGGCATTTAGAGTTGCATTGTGTGTTATGTGGTGGAAAGGTTTTGGCAGAAGAAAAATTTGTGAAATACAAGATGATTTCTCTGCATCTGCTGCACTGATTTTGATTTCTTTTTTTAAACTGTCGTGCAAGTTCTCATTTAAAAGGCGTTGTGCTCAGTGACCTTGGCCTCTAAAAATTTATGACAAAAAAAAAGAGAAGTTATTGTAAACCCTGGAGATATATGCACAAAGACCGATAGTTTTAATAAGGTGCAGCTGAGACAGGCAGTAGGTCACTGGGAAATGTTAACATGAAGAGCAGGTCTGCAGAGCAGGGAAGGACATGACGAACTCATGGTTGACAGGCGAGGAATGGATGGATGTGAAAACACATTCTTAATGCTGCACATTAACAACATGGGGCTTTAGTGTATGAAAAACACTCTGTATAAAATGGAAGAAAATACTAGTTTTGCAGTTAATGGTCCCAACAAATGAACTTGCATAGCCAGAGGATAATTTCTTAACAAAAATTAAACTATTGATTTGATTTGCTGTTTTTAAATTCATTTGTTGTATTAATAAAATCGATTTTATATACTTGAAGAAATATATTGTAAAAGAATGCTGATTTTCATTCTTGTGGAGAATTAGATTAGAGGATTCTTCTCCTCCTCTTCTTCTCTATTTGTACATATTCATATCCCATTAATGCTTGTCATTAACTATACTTCTTTTATTATTAATATTAATATTATTATTATAAATAGTAGTAGTAGTTGTTACAATTTCAGTCTCATTAATAACCTGCCTTATTCTGTCTCTGTTTTTCAGTACTGTTCAGTGTTTCTACCTTTTAAAAGGGAGTTTTCCGTTGATCCTGTCGCCAAGAATTTGCTCATGGGGGGAGTGTTGGGTCTTTAAATAATAACTACAAAGAATACTTTCTAGACTTGCTTTATATGAAAAAGTCCCCTGAGATGACTTCTTTTATAAATTGGCACTATAGAAATAAAATTTATTTGAATATTGAAAATTGGATCGATCAGTCTCCCAGAAGTCTCTCCGGACCAGTTTGATACAATATAACCAACGCACAGTAAAAACACAATAGGGCAGTTTCAGTCCAAGCTGATAAAAATGACAAAATGAACATTACTAGGAGCCTGAAACTGGTTTAAATATATATGATGCAGCCTTCATTTATGTTATTAATTCCACCTGTGCTTTTCCTGCTATTCTGAGTTTGGCAGGAAAATGCTCTATTTCTGTTGATATGACAACATTTGCTGACAATGCAGGAAGCAGCACGACATTAAAGAGGCATGGTGGACGTGTGTAACAGCATTAGTCCATTGACACTGACATCAGTTGTAGTGGATTTACATTCTTTTTTACATGGTTGTTTTCCTGCTACTTATGGTTTCAGCCTCATGCCACGATTAAATGTATCACCGCCTAAAATTTAAAAGAGCCAAATAGATAGATAACATTCTAAAAGCTTGACTCATCTCTTTCCTCATAGAGCCACTAGAAAAAAAGAAATTCTGACACCAATGCATATGCTGCATTTAGTTGTTTACCATGTCCTCTTTACCCTAAGCACTATCAGCACTATGTCTTTGCCTGATGCCACCTGCAGAACGAGGGGGGGGGGGGTGATAAAAACTCATCCCAAAAAGTGAGGGGGACCACACTGCAAATAAATTGAAAAGGAAAACTTAAAACATTATGCCTACTTATCACTTGCAAGATTGCACAGAGGAAATCACAGAGCATTCTGTCTCTCTCACTCTGCACTTGAACGCTGGATCTCACAGAAATTCACTGGAGTTTTCACAGTAATGGAAAGGCTCTTAAGATTGCAACGGGGATCCCCTAAGGAGAAGCGCCCAGGGCAAATCGAAGAAGGCATGTTAAACAGCTACTGGGGTGCGTTCCATTTGCCTTTGCTCACTCTGTCGCCCCATTCGCAACCTCTTGTGTCTTGACAGCGAGCTCGAAAGAACCGAATACAAAAGGACCATTATTTATTCAAATATTTTAAGTTAAATTTAATTGAATTTAAATGTTTTTGGTACGGAGCTCTATGGCACAGAGGAATAAGATATGTAGACTGTGGATAAACAGGAACATCACCAAGAATCTATAACCTTATGAGCCTTATAAAAGTAACATCCCCTAGTAAAGAGCTTTGAGGGAGTAGGTCTAGGTTAGGGGAAGGGCCTGACAGTGGCCTCCAGGGCAGCAGCTCACTAGCCAAGAGCTGCTCATGTGAAAAAATAAAAAAAATCCAATAAATTATAGGTGAAAGACAAGTTCTGGGAAGTGAATTGTTAGGCAAGAGCTAATGGATTTTACTGAAGACAACTTGGTAGATACGTTTCATTGCTGCAAGGTAATTACAAAAAATTACAGGGAAACTTAAGATGCCCCAACTTTCAATAGCCTTTCTGAGGTGCTCTGAAAAACTTTTGTGCTTCAGTAATATACGCTGAAGTGGGCAGATTTCATCAAAGTCGAGACCACTGTGAGGGGGCTCACACACAACACACACACACACACACACACACACACACACACGGCCCGTGGTAGGAGGTTATGGTGCAGACAGTTGCTGTGTTTTCCCAAAGAGCAGAATGAAGGGAAGCCCTTAAAAGTCATCGAACCTAGAAACGGTGTCTGCTCCTGATGAATCACCAGCATCTCCTCCCTCTGCTCCTCGTCCCTCCTTCCCCAGCTTTCTCTGCACTCCTCTCCTCCCTCTGCTCCTAAGGCGTAAAGCTCTAATATTGATTCAGCTTACTAACTGCTCTCCCTGTGTGCCCTGTTAGAGAGGCCAAAGTCTTTCTTTAGTGGTATACAACTCCTCCCTCCAAAAACAGACTTTCAAGACTTTCCTCGTTGGCCTTTATTTTAGACGGCATCTCAAGAACTCTCAGAGAATATACATTTTAATTCTGGGGTGTGTATCTCAAGGTATAAGTATGAAGGACAATTTAGAGAGTATGAAATATAAAACAAAAGTGACAGCCTGAGGGAAGCAGAGAGGATGTGGTTGAAGTCAGCTCGCCAATACACTTTAACCCAAGACCTTGCCGTTGGCTTGAATGGGAAAACTATGTTTATTCAGCGTTCCAACTCCATAACATCAGTTATTCACTTTGTTCAACAGAGGCCAAAAAGTCCAGCCTTCAAGTGTTTCATCTTAGTGGAAAGACCTAAAAGACAGTGTACTGTAGAACATTAATTAAACCATATTTAAAAATACATTTCATTTTCAGGTGAGTATCATTGGAGAGCTGCTGCGGTGCTTTGTATTCCCAAGTAGGAGGTCATACACTCAGTTTTACAACAACTGTGCAACTTTGTTAATCATGCTTAACACTTGTGTTTGGCACTTTACAACAGTTCTGTTGCAGCATCGTTAAATGGTGAGCTGTAATTAAAAAGGTGTATTGGTGGCAACTGCTGATATACATGTTTATAAATTCACCTTGCAAGTGTCAAATAAAATCTTTACGGGAGCTCAACGGATGCCATGCCAAATTTTTTATCAGGCTAATCAGTAGAATAAACAGCCACTGCCTCAGAGTCCAGTTACTGGACACTCATCTACATATTCAACAGTCGAGAGAATTAGAGAAGAGCAGCTGTTTTATTTTGAACCTGAACAAATAGAGGTAAATTCAACTTGATTTCAGACTGTAAAAATCTAGACAATATTTAACAAGCCTGTCAGTGCCCAGCGCTCAAAGTTTATTTAGGACTAAAACAAATTTAGTCAATGCAGAATTCACAGTCCTGGTTGAAATTATTGGCACAGCTGAATTTTAAGTACAGAATTTAAAAAATCATTAGGAATAAACAGAAACAAAAGAATTTTGTATAATAGAAATATTCATAGGCTACCAAACAAAAGAAAACAAAACAACAAAAAAACTTGCATAATAATGGAATAATACAAAAACAAAATGTACCCTAGACACAATTATTGGCATCCTTCATTATTTTTGGTTGGAGAACCTTTGTCAATAATGACTCTGACTCTCTGAATGTTTCCTGTAGCCATCTAGAAGCTTCTTTCACTTGTCTTCTGGTAGTTTCTTCTGCTCTTCCACTGCTGTGTGTTCAAGCACTTCTTAGTTTGCAGGGGTCCTTTTTGCAGAGATAGATTTCAGCTCTCTCCATCAGTTTTCAATGGGATCGAAACAGTCCATCTTTTCTTTCCAACCACTCTTTTGTGCTGCTGGATGTTTGCTTTGGGTCTTTGTCTTTGCCGAAAGACCCAGGACCTTTACCTAAAACCTAGTTTTCTGACCATAGGTAACACATTTCTCTCTAAAATGCCTTGGTAATCCTTGGATTACCTTCGATACATATATGGCCTCGAGTACCAGGGGCATCGAAACAGCCGCACAGCCTGATAGATAATTTGAATAAACTCATTGTAATAAGGATTTTCAAACCATCCCTCCTTTCCCAGAATATCCCGGTCCGAGAGCGCTTCTACCTAAAAATAGAACTAAATTCGCACAACTTTTTGAATTTTTTTTGCCGTTAGACCTGATTTCCTACACGGCTCACCTATCAAAGAAATGCATTCCATTATCCCCTCATCGAAACACTGATGAGACTCAGATTGCTGAGATCCTCACCCATAGCCCGGCCTGTGAGGATCACAGTCAACAGATGGAGCTAAGAGGCTGTGAGAGATATCTAATAAAGACATTGGCCTCACCTGCGATGCTTCTGATTGAGTTAGCGACTATTTTGACATACTGTAAACTGTACACATCCTCAGAGAGCCCACTGTGGAGGAGAGCAATCCAAAGCCTTAGTTTGCCAAAGAGCTTAGGGAATTACAACTTTTTAGGGTGATACTGATATTTTCATGCTGGCAATAACTGATATTTTATATCAAGTTTCACCCTCTTCAAATGATCCTCTTTCATCACACGATTATTTGTTATTTCGCTCCCGGATAATAATGAGAAAACATGTGGAATCGCTTCCACCAAATGAAAATCAATGTAGGTTAAGTTTGTCTCGTAAAAAGCTTTAGCATCAGTCAGTTATTCAATAAATATGTAATGAACAAAACTTCCCCATGTCTATACATGACACTACAGCATGTCTAATCATTACGGATGAATACCAGGGTACCTGCTGATATGCTGTCTGAACAAGACCGATACTTTGCTGAGTGGAGGTTCAAGGTGAACTGCACAGATCCCTTATTTATGCTGAAAGTGTTTACTAATCACAGGAAGTAGAGTTTGAGAGTCTCAACATCTTCCACCTATGGAGCTATAAACTTGTTTATACCTTAGTTTTTCTCTAATCTCACTGGATGCCTCTCCACCTTTGAGAGTGTTAGTATTATTGAGTTTAACTGCCTCTTTCATGTGTTTTGATCTACAGACCTCTTTAACGTACTTCTGGTTTTATTGAGGAACTTCAGACCTTTTATCAGTCAATATTATTTGACAGAGTTCTTATTCTTGGCGATCGTAATGCCCATATTTGTTGCTCCTCTTCCTCTTATTTGCTTTTGATTCTATCAAACGTTCAGATTTTCTTGATATAACCCATTATTTGAAGCACTCCCAGCATTTCTGCGTGGATGATGTGAACTTTGGTGATTTAGCTGTCACTGATCACAGTCCAGTGCTCTTCCTGGTTCCGCTTCTCTCCCCTGACCCCAAACCCACCACACTGACTTCCTCCAGTCACCCCTATACTGGGTCTCATCTCCTCGCTCATGTCAAGCTTTTACTACCTCAAACACATTTTGCTTCTCTGAAGGATTTTCTATTCACTTATGAGTCTACAAACAAAGCAAGAAACAGATACTTTTCCTGAACTCACTGCTAAACAGGGGCATAATCCCGGAATCCTTTTTAAAATTCCCAATTGGTCCCTGCCCAGCCATCCCGTTGAATCTTCCTCAGAGAGATGTGAGGAATTTCTTAGCTATTTTGATAAGAAAAATAGTTAAGATTAGATAAAACTTCAACACTGATTTCAAGGAGCTTGATGTTGACTCCCGCCAACCTTCAGTATTAACCCCCTTCAGTGAAATCTCTCTGTCAGCCCTGGAATACACCGTTGCTCTCTAAATTATCCATGTGACCTTAAGACTGCATTCCCATTTGTTTTTTTAAAAAAAGCTGTATTTCAGACAGCTGGTCCAGATATTTTAGCCCTTATTAATTACTCTCTGTCCAATGGTATTTTCCCCTCCTATTTTAAACATTTCCCCCTCCTATCTTAATCATGCCACTTTTTACCTCTTTAAAGTAGCCCTCCCTGGATCACTCTGTTTTAGATCATTTTAGACCCATCTCCAAGCTGCCGTTTTTATATGTGATTTTAGAAAAATGGGACTTTTGTTTATGACATTTCACATTAATTTGTGTGTCCAGTTTCTTTCCACTCTCCATCTCTGATTGAAGCAAACAGCATCATTTTCCTCAGATTGTTAACTGAAAAACACAGCTAAAATCAATCCAGTATGGACCACAGCTAAAATTATATTGAGTAAACTAGATTAGGTTCGGACAGACTAAGACTAGGTTGAGAGGTGAATACAATGAAAATCATTAAATTGTCATTGGAAGAGCCATTACATCTTTATTTATCTTCAGTAATGTAACATATTCCTCAGCAAAACAGAATTATGGGGTTTAGTGGCTTAGTTTAACACCATTCAACCAACATCAGTTTCTCAGTTTTGATTGGATCACTAACATTTCATCAGCAAATACAAAGCTTTAGTAAGTTAAAAGAAAACAAACCCCAATACAATAAGTTAGTCTTGGCCTCCACCCACAGCGCCCTCATGTTTTCTGATGTACAGATAAAGGATGAGGGAGACACAGCCAATCTTTTTGAAATGTAAACAAAATTTTTTGCCAGGTGAAATTCCCAAAACTGACTAATTGGCTAAAATATTGCTCTGCTCTGCTATCTACCTGCGAGCAAATGGTTAACTGTGGTTCTAAATGATTGCCAATTTTAGGTAGTCACCCCATTTTATTGGATAAATTTATGTTTATGCGCCTATAGGTCTGTTTCTGCCTCAGCAACAAGTGAGGCAGAAACAGACCTACGATGCCGTGACAGCTACAACACCACTGAAAAAAGAGTAAAGGTTATCACCTGACTGCATGGTAGCCGGGACTTGCCAAGTGAGTTAGTGCCAGCTGCGGTGTCAACATGCACCACCAACTTTGCTGCCACTGGTGTATTTGCACAGTTTCAGCCTGTTTTTCTGTGACACACAATTTTGAAAAAGGCTTTTGGAGAGTGATGGAGGGAAGGAGGGAGGGGGAGGAGGGAGATTTCAGGATCAGGCAGGAGAATCCATGGGTGAATTATTTTGGCAAAATCCTTTGATGGCACATGTTCAAAACAAAGTGCCATCAGAGAGACATCGGAAATTGGAGCGGAGCCAGACTGAACATCAGACTGACACCCATGCAAAGGGACATTTTTACCTGTTTTTCTTGCTGTTGGTGTTAAAGTGTTAAATTACTCAAAAAGAGTTTATTCAGGATAAGATTTTTAGTTTAGGATGAAGAGTATAATCATCTTTTATTTAGGGTGAAGCTAAAAGGTAAAATTCATCCTAATATACTTAAATTGCTTATGATATACTCATTATCAGTATTCAGTGGATCCACATGACATGGCTCCATGGTTCCAGACTTGGCAAATATATATGCTCAATAAAGTTAAAAGGACAACTTAGCAGACAGAAATGGCCAAAACAGCACTATGTCTCCAGCAAGACCAAGTGACGGCCCCACTGGTAGCACTACAGAGCAAGACTAAGGCCTGTTGCATGGCTCTCATGCAGGGCTGCACAAATACATGCATGCGGCCATAAACCCTCACAAATGTCAGTGGCTTAGTGCCAAAGGGACCAAAGTCACTGAACCTAACCCTCTGGGGACCATGAAGCAGATGATGCAGAATGAGACTATCTAAAATACTGTACATTTACTGGCATCTGTCTTTTGACAATAACGAAAAACTCCGCTGTTGTCGTCATTTTGGTTAAGGCTCATTGTTTTTCATTTCACCAAAAGAAATATTAGTTGTTACTATGCTTGCCGCAATAGTTGTGTGAGGCCATAAAATAATATAGTCTTTTTTCCACTTCAGCTTTGTAAAGATTGAACAAACAAGATGGTAAATCACATTCACATGTTACTTATTAAGCTTTAAAGATGTCGTCAGCGGAATTTTTAAAAAACTTTTATTTACCACGCAAGTGGTTTCCCACTGTTTCCAGTCTTTGTGCTAACTGGCTCCTGGCAGTAAAGTCATATTTGTTGTACAGACATGAGAGTGGTAGAGTTCTTTGCAACTAAGTGTCGACAAGGAAAGTAATTTCCCCATGAGGTCAAAGTATTCTTTATAGTAAGTCAACCTTTGTCACTCAATACTGTGTGTCTTTATAGCAATGTTTGAGGCTGTAATGTAACTTTGCTTTCCGGCAGTTAGCATAGTCTTACAGATAATAATTTTCAATTTTGTATTGTAAGTATTGAATGTGTTAGTCTCCTGCTGGAGAGTGTGTTACATCAGTATTACATCTGGGTATCAAGATATCAAACACAGCATCCAGATCAGACATTACCAGAACAGACACAAGTAGCTCAACTCACAACAAGGAGAAAGAGCTGAGATAGAGCATGTTTGAATCAAATGATTCAGAAATCATGACTCAATTGTTACACTTCCGTCCTTGAACACGCTGTTGTCTGTGGTCTTTGAAGCAAGAGAGAGAGGTGCTGGCTCTGATATGCAAGCAGATCTCATTCAAGATCTTTGTGTTTAGCGTAGATAAAGTACCTTTGATCACAGATGGTTTTAAAAACTTTCAAGGGGGGTGAGAGCTTGATAGATGGCTCTGGTTACATGTTCCTGTGTTGCTCAGGAGTAATTACACGCCAGTGTTTCTGCCCGTCTCCTCTCACTACACAGTGTTGAAAAATGTGTGCTGGGGTGACTGAGTAATGGAATAAAGGGCTGGGTGGGTGTAGTGTGTTCTCTGATTAAATTTCTATCTATTTCATGTCAGAGTGATAAATACGGGCGGGGCCAAAATGACAAGCAGAGGGAATATCAAATGGAAATGGCTGCACGGGGGCCCCCTTTTTTTGCTAATTGAAAGTTTAATTACCCTTTACACTGTGTTTTGGTGAAACAATAGCAGCATGAAGGAGTGACTGAAAATATTCTGGAGAATAAGGCTTTCTTTTCAAATGATTTGGATAATTATGGAGTGTCGAGGCATGTGCCTATGACACAAATCCTAGCTGTCTGACTACATAAAGAAATCATTGAACAAAGACAAAAGTGGGCGACTAGAGTCCCACTTGGAAAGGGATAAACATTAGAGAGGGAAAGTGTTGACTGTGCTTCTCAGAGACTCTCCTCCTGTAAATAAAACAACTCAGTAGGTTGTCTTTGCAAGTAACTTATTATGACCCATAGTTTAATTTTATTGTTAGGCAACCTCTAGTGGTTGTAGTAATTATGATGAGAGCAAATAAAGAAGTTAGATTATGTGTTATATGGAGTGAGAAAGCCCACGTTAGGAGGAGGTTGTTGTGGACAGGTGGATCGACGAAACACAGGACTTTCAAAATAGGGGCCACTATTCCTTTCCCCAGTGAAGCGGTAGTCAGCATTCATTCTTTTAATCAAATACCATGCAATCTTAACCACATGTTTATTATTGTTAGGATGACAATGAAGGTCTGGTACACCTGCAGCTGGTGTGTGCCTTTGGGTCATATCCAAGAGTAGGGACAAATGACCTGTATGGTGGTTTAGGGTGGAAGTCATGTTGACTGAACGGTACATTAACGCATTGTTTCGGGAGAGATAGAAGAGATAAAAATAATTTAGTTGCAAATAAAGATAATTTAAAAAAAGCAATGTGAGGCAATTAAACTAAATGTAATGTATTTTTTAAACAAGTATGATGTGAAATGAGAAATCAGTGAATTTGTTTGGCACCATTATGCTGAAGTGGACTGAAACTGCATGCCACTTGTTATTGCTATTTATCATTCAAGGTAATGATGGCTGAGACACCTGGTAAAATATACATATGCAAGTTCTTAAAATGAGACAGTAGTAGTGATGAGGCAACTATGGGAGAGATGTGAATACACCTTTACTAATGAAAGACCGGGATTAATGTCTAGTTCTGCCACGTCCCCTCATGTGTTGCTGTATACATTCAGTTTTGTGCACATGCATGGCTGAGCTGGATGTCACCCTTGTATTGAGCTAAATTCATCATAATCATGACATATGGAGCTGGGATCTACATTTGTAACTAACTTCTTTCTCTTTTCCCCTTTAGCTACTGCATTTCGTAATTATCAGGGTAGCAAAGCAAAAGTTTCATAGGAGTTGTTTGGTCATAGTCTAATGGTTGTTTGAGTAAGCACTAGTAAGTCTAGTAGCTGAGATACAAATACTTGTTACATAATTCATATATAGGATTTCAACCCAAACCTGCTTATATTTTTGACAAAAAATACATCAAGGGATTGCAGATAGACAAACTTCAAAATATCTGACAGATTTATGATTATACTAAAATGTGTGTTACTGCTGAAATGTATTTCTGTTTGCTGACTAGGCATAATTTAGGTCGAGGACTAGCCCCGACTGTACGTTGCGACAAATTTATTTTCCCCTTTTTTAGAAAGTGTCATTGGGTTTGTACGTGGGCAACGTATTTCACCTGTGTTTTGATGATAGGCCCACGGCAACTCCAGAGGGCTCAATGGTAAGTCCTGGTTTCCTAGATGCCCCCCCCCTCCTTTTACCCCTTCTTATCCTGCCATTGATGTTATCTCGGGGCCCTGGTGTTGTCTTTCCTCTTGATCCACAGCCACCAACATGCCTGTTTGGCAGCACTGGACGGGGTTTTGATGGCTTAAGTTGGGCTTTGCCTCAGATTCCCATGTCCTTAAGCAGCCTAGTAGATGACTTACCTCTGAAGCCTCTGCAGCCTTGTTGTTCAGCATTGGCTGCCAGTTAGTTGTACTTTTTAGTGAGTGGGACTTGCGTTTGCAGGCCTCTTTCACTGCATCCTCCCAGGGCACAGTAAGGCCTATGATAGAAATGATGCCAAGGGAGGAGGACCAAAGCATGAGGTCTGATGTGGTCTGAGGTTTACAGCAGCAATCGCAGTTGGATAGGATAGCTTTTGATTCAGCTCACCTGTTAACCTCCAGCCCTGTGCCTCTCCTAGCTGCCCAATGTTTGGTTTCATTGGAAAGACTATGGTTTTTGTACTCAATAGCTTTGGTTAAATTGAACTGGTAAAACACAAGAAGTGGTGCTTGTCAGGACTGAAAAACAAAACAGAAAGACAAAACGATCATAAGAGCTGACACAACATTTCTCTTTAACTCCTTCACACTATGCTGAATGTTTCCAATCGTCCACAACTGAGAGAATCTAAGGCTACCCTCATTTCTGAGTGGGTGGTTATCTTAACCACTGAAGAAATACATATTAACAACTGAATAGGTGTGCAGTGCTCGACAGGTCAAGCGAACCACTGACCTCTAGCAGCAGACTGTAGTAACCCCCCCCCCCAACTCCCAATCCACTCTGAGCCATATCTGAGTTTTTCTGTGCATAAACTAACACTGAAACGACAAAAAGCTGGCCAAGAAACATTTGGCAGATTTCACAATGTGGGCACTATGTATTTAGAGGGCTGTATCTACCACGCAGCCCTCTCTATATATTTATTCAAATTAAAGATGAGGCTTTGCAATTCAATGAAGTATCCAATATTTTAATTCCAATGGAATGTGTTAAGCTCAGAACCTGGAGAACAAAAATTGGCTAAATACTTCCAGTCTTGACTGTACCTTTCTGCATCATACTGTATAGAAGTGCAGCTAAACCTCTCATTGATTATGCATGGTCTTCCCAGTAATGAAACTGGACTTCCCTGTTCCCCTGACGGAGAACATCAGTTTTACAATTCTGGTGTTCTCAACTATGATCTCTCTGTGCTTAAGAGTAAATGCCATTTGTTTCCTGTAAGTTAGAATTAGTTCAGCTAAATACCCCTGCGGTGTTCTCTGTAGAAATGGCCATGTTCATACCTGGCAAAAGCATCTTGGGTGGTCCAATCAAAGGTGCACAGCTCTAAGTATGTCGGTTAACACCTGGCATTAGAATGCGTCTCCATATGTGCCTCAAGTGACCACATCTGATCGGATCTCATTTCACCACTCGTTATGCCAATAAACACGTACAAAAATTTTGTTTGCAAAGACAGAATGAGCGTCTTTTAACTGGCGGGAGGCAGAAATGCACTTCCCAGGCCCACTCTGCAAGAAAGTACCTCTACACAAAAGTACTGAACTGATTTTTTGTGCTATTTACTGCGTTGCTTAACAACGGTAGAAGTGGAGGATCACTACATAGTCAAGTGGTTGTTCTTCACCATAACATCCCGATGACATTCAGCCAGTGATGCTGCCCTCTGAAGGGTAGTTTGACCGATCACTTCGTAGATCTCCTGAAAGGCAAAGGGAAAACCTTCTTATTTGCTTAACATGGCCACCCTTTTTCTTTGTTGCAGATGGAGGTTAGAAGAGAGCACGACCTAAGTAAGGATCTAATTCACATAGTATTAATAACTTCATAAAAGACAGGCAGTATGGCTGTCAAAGGAATGCACACATTGGTATCATCCATTTTGAAATCTTCACTGCACCACTGAAAGGTGGAAGCTTTTTGCTCCCTGATGTCTTGTGCACAGGTGCCTTCTCTGAAAAAAGGTCGGCAGGATGGCAGTCTTCCTCCTGGCACGATGCCACGCACTTGTTACTAATGGGAACTTATGGCTTACATTTTCCTGCCCGATTTTGGACGATGTTTGCTAAAAGATATTATTTCTGAAAGAGACCTAAGATGAGTGAAAAATGTTGAATATCTATTAATGTGATAAAAAGCTGGAAAATTACAAAAAAAAGACCAAGGAAGTTTGAGAAAACATTTGTTTCCTTTTTTAAATCCAATGGATGTAACAGTTACTATTAATAGCCACATCTACTGTATGTGAAGGTGTCTGTTCTCATCATGTTCTTCTTCATTTCCGCATCCCCATGGAAAGGCTGCAGTGCACATCCCTCTCTCTTTTCACTTCCCTCCCATTGCCACATTTGCCATAGGGAGCAATTTAGTTCCTGATTGAAACTCATGCTGCTGTAGACAAAAAGTAGGAGAATAGCTAATTTAGTGAGCATTCATTCGCTTTGACTCTTATTCTAAATGAAACATGTGGCTTAAAATGACTTAATTATTCTGAACTCTCTTCAACTCTACAGCTGGCAGCATTTCACAATTACAGTCAATATAAAGAGCAGAATCTCAGAGGGCAAATACAGAAGGGAAAATGGTCACATCATGACTCTGAATACATGACTACTTAACATCAGGCACCAAGAAGATATTCTGCCAATACGCCAAAACTCTTAAGATTTAAAAACAGCAGTTTTTCAGCTTAGTCTTTTTTTTTATCTATATTTATACGTTGAAAATAATAATGGCCTGATTGCCAGTAAGGTCATAGTCTCAAAAAAAGCGATCAAAAAAAGATTTGTGGTAATTAGAGTGGGTACATGTTTTTTTTTTTTTAAATGTCCCACGACTATCAAATTTCCCATACAACTCTTTCTAAACTATGTCTGTGATTCCTGCTCACAGAGTGCAGGACTCTGCCCCTGGATGCCCTGTGCTCGAGCCTAATCAGGGCAGGTTATCCTGCCTTATGCTGTGGCCTGGACAGATCACTAATCGAGGTTTCAGACAACTTTTACGCACATTCGGGCTGCTACTTCTTTAACTGCGTTGGTAAAAAACCTTTTTGGTTCCTTGTGATAATTTTGGCCACTTACATGTATAATTTGCCATTTGCCATCAAGAGGAGACAGGCTTTGGCTAAACAGACAATATTTGTTAGTAGAGATAATCCATTGTTGATTTTGATATTTTTATGGGATTTGTTGAAAGTAAGAAAAAAAGAGTATCAACTGATTTATTTTGTAATGATAACTGCTATTAGCTGGAAATCAAATCATATTTATTATGCTTGGTTCTAAGAGGAAAACAAAGATATCAGGCAATACCTTTTTTAGGACATACAGCATTTATTTCATTGTATTCCAACTAAAATGTCTTATTTAAAGGCTGTAGTGACACCAGTGATGATCTGGTAATTCTGTTGCATCCTCTTATAGCTGTGTAAGAAGGCCATTGGCTCATTGACATGATGGTATCCTCTCATATGAAGATGAAGTTGTTGGGTTTGTTCTTCTTCCCCACAAACGGTGTTGGTGTTCCTCCTGGATGTTATGGCTGGTTTCATAAAGGACTGGTTAGGATAACCGCAAGCTTGAAGTGCGTCCTTCAGGTGTTTGTGGTCCTTCTCTGGGTCCGGGCCACTTGCTGGTACACCATCAGCTTGGTGGGGCAAGGTTCTGATAACTCCTTGCTCATGTTTCAGTGGATGATGAGACTTGATAACGACTCGACAGAGGCTAAAAACCTAGCACTTCCCACCAGCCAATCAGGACTGAAGAGCAGAAGTGAATTGTCTTGTCTAGAACCAAGTCCAGTTGCCCTCAGTTCAGCTCTTCTCGGGTAACCATGACCTGGATGACTGAGATGACACTGGAGCGGGATAGCTCTGAAATCTGTGATTTCATGTGATATTCTTGCGACACTGGCATCTTAAAACCCAACAACCAATCAGAATCCTCATTACTGTGTGAATTAGGTAGCCAGCACATTTCTTACTAAATTCTTCCTTCTGCTGTGAATGAGAGGATCAGATGCACCTTGGAGAACAGTGGAGAACTTGATGTTTTACTTCATTTTCTAAGATACAAGCTGTATCTTGTTTTTAGGTACATTGATCTAAAACCATCTATGTACACAACAGAATTTGGAAAAAAACAAACAAAAAACAAACAAACCAACCTGGATAGAAATCTGGGGCGTGTGAGCTGTGTTCATTCACAAACGAGAAGGATACACCTACAGTCTTGGAATGAATGAATATGAATTAGTTCCTCAGACAAAATTAAAAAACCAAACAAGGCTCACCTTGCCTTGTTTCCCTTTTCTAGGTGAAGACAAGAGAGCTGTTTAAGAGCATCAGAAATGTCATATCAAAAAACCCTAACAATTCCAAGGCCACAAGTTAATTACTGAAAATCTCACTTTCAACAGTTCATAGTGTTACCAAGAATTTTCACAGTCATAAAACTGTTAAGATGCTTCTAGGACACTGCTAGTACAAAACTCAGTGAGAGAAGTCTGTGAAGATTGATGCTGACTGTGGAAGAAACACCATGCAAGACATCTAAAGAGCTTCGGGCTGACCCGGAGCGATCTGGAGTGGTGGTTTCAGCCTTTACACTGCACACTAAACCAAGTAGGGCTCCATGGAGGAAACCACCACAGTCTTTCTGGAATAATGTTCTATGGACAGATGAAACCAAAGTAGAGCTCTTTGGGGATCCAGCTCATTGGTTTGATATTAGGGGATACAATTAAGTTCATAAGGAAAAGAACATCCTAACTACAGTAGAAAAGGGTGGATGTTCTATCATGTGGTGCTGCTTTGTCTCTGGTGGTGATGCTGGTGGTGGAATGTTTTACCCAGTGTCAGAAAACTCAGTTAGAGGTGAAGGTCTTGGGTCATTCAGCAAGACAATAACCAAAGCACTCGTCCGACGGCAAAAAAAAAGGTTGAAAGGGAAAGATTAGCTGTTTTAAATGAGAAAACGATGGGTCCTGACCTAAATCTCTTTGAAAACTTTTGGAGAGAACTGATGTCTGCCACGACAAAAAGGACATGGAAGAGTGGCAGAAACTACCAGCGGACAGATGAAAGAAGCTTCTAGATGGCCAAAAGAAATCTAGAGTTTCTCCATCCAATTATTTATGAAACTGTAAATTTTGTTTTTGTATTATTTTACTTGGTCCAAGATTTGTTTTTTATTTTCTTTTGTTAAGCAACTTTTGGCATTTTATTAATATCTGTTAACAATAAAAATTTGGTTCATTTGCATTTATTTCTGAAGGTATTCTAAATTCTGTGCTTAAGAATCAGGGATGCCAATAATTTCAACCAGAACTCTAAGAGTGATCTGTTCTGGCCAGGTCTTTGTGTTGGTTTCCGCATGTTTGGGGGAGAGTGGATTTCCTCTGCTGCTTTCCTGTGCTGCAACAGCGGTAGCGCGGCGGTATAGTGCAGTATTTGCGGTTAACCAAGCTAGTTGAAGAAATGGTTCTGAAAGATCTGTGCTGTTGTTTTAATCATCAGTCCAGGTAGGGCTGATCAATACCAGAACATTGAAGGGTGCATTCCATAGGCTGTATATTTTCATTCCTTTCACTGGACTGACAAAGGACAAAAAGCAATAACCGCTCGTTGCTTGAATCAATGTTTCATCATGTTGAAGTAATTTTTATTGAACTGTTTACTGAAAGGGATATCTGGGAGTTGACACTATTTCCTTTAAGATGTATTTTTGATATGAGTTTAAGAGATATTTTGATACCTACAGTATATTGAGGTTTAAAAGGTGTGTTGCTAATACACAAAGAGGTCTACCTCATGACAAAAAACATAGTGTGCCAGTTGACCTAGCTGGGTAGCCTAACCCTGGGATAATGCTAGTTTTGTGCAAACTTGGATATGGTGCTACCACTCAGCCTGGCTGCTCTTCTGTCCCAGTGGTCACTTAGGGTATTACAATGAAAACACACGTGCACATGTGCATGTGCAGGGGGATGCATGATGTGGAATTAAAACCAGAAGATGGACAACTTTTTTTGGCTTATGAGCCAGGTTATTACTTTTCATTAAGATGATACTGTGCCAAATTTGATTCTGATATATAGGTTGTATAATATATCCGTTGATAAAACTCAGTTGATGTAGCAAGCGTTTCTTTGGGAGAAGATGTTTGGTCATGGAGCGTTTTTACCTATTCTGTGTTTACCTTTCGAGTTGTTCTTTGAACATTACTATCAATGTTACTGAGGATAGAAGTGTGAGTCTCCTAGATGGTGTCATGATCAACCGGGTTTAGGTTATGGCCTTGCAAGTTTGTTTTTTTCTGTCAGCTTTTCCATCGGTTTGGCAGATGGTTATCAGAATATAATGCTCTGAACTGACTATGTTCAGTTCTTTATTGTAGACTGTCACTCTCATGATGTGCCTTTATGCCCATTAAGAGCCCCCAGTGCGTTAATATGCAACTGGAGATGCAGCTTTTCATGACAATGCTCCTAAACTGTGGAACAGCCTTCCTCAAGGGATTAGATAGGTTCACATATCGTTGAAAAGTTGAAACATATCGATTTCACTTTGCTTTTAATTAATATTTCAACTTTAGGTTTTATTATTTGTTTACTCATGGTTTGTATTAGGTATTTAAGGGATTGAAATTTTACACCTAATATTGTGATTTACCATGGTATTTGTCGGCGTGGCACCTCTTTCAAATGCTTAGATTAGATTCGATATTTGGCGGCGGTCGATAGGGTTTATTAAATTAATGAATAAATTGACCATACTTAACGGGCTCCCCTGCAAATATTTTAATTGCCAAGTACTTTGTGACAAATAAATAACTCAACAATGTAGAGCTCCATTGCCTCAGGTTGTGTCAGTAACAACCCTGAGGCTTGAATACATATTGTGACCGGCCAGTGAGTCCAGTCCAGAAACCGGCATGCAGCACGCTCTCATGCACACCTCGTATGACAGGTACACAGAAAGGGCCGGTAAAGAGTCAGACAGGGATGGTAAAAACTTTATGGATTTTTTGACAGTCCACCAACGAGGCAGGATTTTTTCCGGTGTTCCCGAAGGCCAGTCAACTATGACAGATGGTCCGTTGTCAGCGTCTTTGTGGGAGAGCGAGAGCAGGGCAAGAAGGGGCTGAGTGAATCAATGTGCTGCATGCAGCTCTGCAGTCAGATAAGATTTAACCAATTGAAATAATAAAAAGAATAAGATAGAATATCTACATGTGGTGTCCAATGTTGATACTGTGGTGGGCCAATAAAGCAATACATTTTTTATGGGTAATGGGCGCACCCGGAATAGCTTCTCTCATTCTGCAATACTATTCCTGTCAAAAGAAATTATTTAAATGGGCTCTTACTTTCTAGACCAAAGAAATGGCAGTTGTTGGCCAAAGAAAGTTCAAGTGTCACTACCAACCAGTAACTAAGGTTGGCGTGCCAGTCACGGATGCTTGCATGCGGTGATATGTAACACTTAGGATTTCCTATTTATATCTGCATACACAAAAATCAGTCTCTGTCATTGATGTTTATCCAACATTGCTGTGTTTTTTTTTTCCCTCTGTCTTTGCTTAGCATTTACTTGCTCTCCTTGATAAAAATCACAAGTCCTTTCCATAACTGGGAGCATGAAACACCGAGGTTCTATATGACCTGGTAATGGTGAGCAGCAAACAGTGCTTTTGTTTGAACGAAAATGTTGTTGATTCAATAAATGAGTGAGGTAGCCTCATTTTATGATAGACGTTGCATGTGGACATCCTTTGATTGTAACTGCATTCATTCTAACTTCCAAAGTGACTATGCATCAAAGCGCAACCCATTTATTTAGCAAAAGATGAGAAATGAATGTTAGATTCCCTGTGTTACAGCAGAGCATTCGTTAACAAGCGTTATTCATGGCATTTTTTTGACCAGTATTATCAATTGATATTTCCAAACTCGGGAGGATCAGCCTCAGTCTAGTCAAAGGGTGAAATTACAGGTCAAAAGGTAAAGGTTGAAGAAATAACAAGTCCTCTGATATATACTTTTCAAAAAAACAGTGAAAGTAACCAAGAAGGCACTCATGTCATTCTGTCAGGGTTGCGACACAGATTTTTGTGGAAGCACCTATCACCTGGAAGAGTGACCACCTGCTCCCCAGCTGAGCCGTACAGACACAGCTTCATCTCTGTGTTAATGGCCGATGGCTTATTGGTTGTGTCATGCAGCCCGCTGCAGCCGGGATGCCTCGCCATGTCACCCAAGGTCTCTGCGGATAGGAGGGGATGGGTGTGAAAGTGGAAGTGGTTATCACTTCCACATCTGTCAGCTGGGCTCGGGAACTCACACCTAACATGTACGTAGGTGGAGAAAGGCGAGGGCAGAGAGGGCGGGGGACGAGGATTAAAAATGACAGAATGCCTATGCATTATGCATTTGTGTCATATAAATTTAGAACCATGACTAATAAACAAGAAGAAAAGAGGAGACAATTGGATAAAACCAATAATTTAAATATAAATTTAATGGCACCTATGATATGTTTAGAGGTTGTATACTCAACATTTGTACACAACTCTGGTATAGAATAACCTAACAACAATTAGAAGCAGTTTAAGGTTGTAGTGGTGAAATAAAGTGTGGGTAAACCTTTACCTCTGCTACCTAATCATGGACTGCAGATAGATGGACCTATCAATTTCTTAAAAGCAGCCTCTGATCAAGAGCATTCTACATTGTATTTATTATAGATTA
This sequence comes from Istiophorus platypterus, assembly GCA_016859345.1. Taxonomy (NCBI): domain Eukaryota; kingdom Metazoa; phylum Chordata; class Actinopteri; order Istiophoriformes; family Istiophoridae; genus Istiophorus; species Istiophorus platypterus. Next base: position 4,788,007 of record CM029125.1, on the reverse strand, counting down.
ATGTTTTTATGAAACTGAAATTGCCACCACACCTCTGCACCCTACTCCTCATCTCTGCTAGAGTCCAGGGATTTGCAGCCTACATTAGCAGCTACTAGCATAACAAACTTTTAATCTCTGTGTGAACTGTGGGAAGATCTGTTGCATGGATTTTAATCTTTTTTTTTTCCCTTACACTGTCCATTGGGAATGGAGTTCTCTCTCAAGGACTGATAGCTATCCATTTAACTTTGTGGCAAATTATTTGATGCAGCACGTTTTAGACGTCCTACTTTCATCTTATAAATTCTGATTAGTTCTTCTCCTCCATGAAAGTTGATCCAGTGTGCCTACTGGCCTAGATGCAAGGGTTTGGTGGTTTTATCTAATTCCTGTAACATACGAGTGGGCAGTAGATTGATGGCTACTTTGAGTTGACAACATTTTTTGATAGTTGAGGTTCTAGTTATAATGAAATCAAATTGTAGTCTCTTCGCTACGAATATGTGCATTTCATTATACCGTTTTTTTTCCACTATGCCCCCTTTTAGCTGCATTTAACAGAATTGTGATTGTGCTACGATTTATTTATAAAACATGAGACACATGTCTGGAGGCCTCATAGAACACTTAACCAACCATGAAATCTCTATGTTAAGTATATATTCCAAACAACACAGGACCACAAAACCTGTCCCACAGAATCTCTAGCATACTTTGCCACCCCCTGCTTACAGAGCAACTTAACAGCAGCTAAAAATGCTGTTTTAATTGCTGCTGACTAGGGCTGGATATTGGCACTTATCTCCTGACTGATCTCCCTTCAATTTAATTTCGATTCACAAAGGCCAGAATTGATTCATTTCATTCATTTGGTTTGATCCATAATCATTCATTTACATCAGATAAATACCAGAGTTGTGGAAAACATTTCTTATCATGGGAACCTAAGTTTCTTCTACATTCAGTAAGTGAGCAACACTGTTTCCTTGACTATGCAATAGTGTGAAGTGTTTTTTATGGCCTAAATTTTAAACACATTTCCTGGATAGAAAAAAAAAAACAAAAAACGTCAACCAAGTCACTTCTACGGGTAAAAATGATTACAGTTTAATTTTTTTCATTTTGTTTGTGATTGCAGAATTCAGCAGTGAAAATAGGGTATTTATGCACAAATTCCGATGGGACACCAGGGCCCAGATGCAAAGAGCGTATTTATAAAAGAAGATTGTGCGGCGAGAATGCACCTCTCACCGCACAAGCATATTACAGACAAGCAGTGAATATGGTTTTCCAAAAATAGCTGCAGATGATATGATGAGGGGGATATGAAATATAAAGAGAGATGTCACATTGTAGTAAAATGTTGTTGTTATTATTGTTTTACTATTTTTGCAGTCTACACAACATTCTGTTATGTTTTAATACAGCTGCAAGCCGCAATGTGATGGCCATGCACCCCAGCAAGGTATAGTTGCCATGGAAACTTATTGTTATTATATGGGAGATATGATTTCATTTTCATTTCCTGGGCTTCACCACACCAATTGCTTTTGATGGATGAATTTTTTAAAAAAAAAAAAAAAGCCATATAGGTAGCTCTGTGAGGCTATGTCTGAAGATCATCGGTGCCAGTTTTGGTGAAGATTGGACATAATTTGTGGCCTGTGAAAAATCCAATATGGCGGCCGTAACAATTAGATAGGCATAACGAATAGATAATAATATGATAAGTATATATAAGAATATAATGTATATTATAATAACAATAGATTATTATAAGAATGCTTTTTTAAGGCAAACGCATCAAGATATACTAGCAAAAACACGTTTGTTTACTATAGCGCCCCCTCATGGTAAAACGATGTGAAATTGTTTGTCCTTCCAAAAAGTGGGGTCCCAAGTCCGATGACCAAGATTGGTTTTGATAAATCAAAGCATTGCTCAGACGTGACCCCACGTCTTGTTTGGCGGCCTGGCCACCAATTCGGATTGTCTTATTTGTCAGTGTATTGACAGCAACATGTGGACAGTCCTCCTGGACTGCATGTTCCAAAAGCACCAAACCAAGCGAGCCCGCCTAAACCGGGCCTGTTTCCTTGCAGGTGCAATGTTCTCCACATATCTGTAAAATAATTAATGAAAAAAAAAAAAATATTGGTTTCATTATGTGTTCAACTATTTTTTGAAATGCAATTGCTTTTAATAATATATTTTGGTTACAACAAATACATCATTTTTATATTTGATACATTTAGCAGTATAAGATGATTTAACTTTCTAATAAATATTCTAGATTTTTAATGGCTTTGTTTGTTTTGTGTGAATGCAGTAGAAGGTATCAATCTTTTTATAAATTAAAACACAGGCTTTGCCATTATTACAGTGAATATTGGACTTACATTCATCTGAAGGACACAAACACAATTTTAAATGAATGATGATGTTGCTATATATCTTCTGGATATGTAAATAAGCAACTGCTAACAAGTTTACTATATAAACTTAATAGGTGATATATCAGTGTTGTTTACAGCTTTCTGCTGCAACCAAGTGCACAACAAAGCAGTTGTTTGTATCATTCCTCTTTGACAGTTTAAGCAACAATTATAACTCAATCTCTCACTGACTTGCACTAATTATATACAGCTCTTCAGTGAATGCCCCTCCAAATATTTTTTTTGAATCCATTTATGTTGCTTATTAAACTGTTAGAGTAAGATCAGGTCAACATCAGTATCACGGATGGACTTCATTAACTGTCCCATAATGTGTAGTGACAGCTCCATCCATCAGACTAACCACACTGAGAGCACACTGTGGTTTTCCATCTACTATTTAACCGCTAAATGTTCCCGGAGTAGAAATCAAATGTGACCATGTTAGCCATTCAGGGACAAGCTAATGCCAGCATCATGTAACACGACTAAAATGCGAGGATAAACACTACTTCTCAACAGCTCTTACAGCTAATCAAGTTTGAAACCTTGTGTTCAAGCATTGATGCCCTCAGTTCCTCATGTCGTGAAATTAATCAGTTGTTGAATAATATTCGCTTCTGATAAGACTGGGCCTATGACTGATTTGCAGCCTTGAATTAGAATGAGAAAATTATTTCCCCGTATACAGTTCTCTGTGTCTGTCTTTTTATTTCTGTGTGTTTGTGAGGTTGTTTTGCTATTTACATTTCCATCATCTATGTTAAGAAGACCTGCAGGTTAGACACTGCACATCTCCTCTATGTTAGTAAGAAAACAGAACCATTTTATCTAATGCGTGTTTGTCTGCTGTGAAGACAGGCAGTGCCATCTCATCAGAAGACACATGCCGGCGCTGATGCACATGCGTTTGTATCTGTTGTAAGCAAGTACGATACAACCAAGACTTAATTCTGATAATTTCTCTCTTTTTTTTTTTTTTTAGCAGTGATAAAAAACCTCATTACCATATTTCTTTAGGTCTGTACTGTAAGTCTGGTCATTGTAAATAGACTAAGTTTATTTTTTTCCCTCTGGACAAAGCAGCAACTTCTTCTTTCCAAAGCTGCGATTCTGCAGCAACAGCTGTACAGGAAAAGAAAAAATAAGGAAGCCACTGCAGATGGGGCCTTGGGTGAGCACCTTTTCACTGATTTTAGGAGCTTTTTGGTCCATAACTTATTGAGGGTGGAAAAACACATTTCTAACTTGGCTATGACATCTTTAACCCACAGATGAATGCAGAAAACTCATGATCTCACAAATGAGATACACAGAGAATACAGAATACAGCAATTATACAGACTCAGACCCACAATTCATATCTTACAATTAAATAGGGGGCTGTTAATAAGGGCATATTAAATAGCAATGATGCGAGGTTAGGTTTCAGGAATATTTTCCACTTGAATAAAAACACTTCTATGAAGCTTCTACTACAGATATAATAACTGTAGTACCCACACTTCTAAAGCTATAATATAGGGATGTAACGGATGATTATTTTCCTTATTGATCAGTCTGTCAATTATATATACACTTATGTTTTTATTAGACTTTTGAACAAAGGAATGATGCTGTTTATCCTGGGAAAACAGCATCTGTATCGACATTGAATTTGTTGGAGATATTCATTGTCCCTAGAGGATGAACTCTTATTTTCAGGGGGTGACCCTTTGGATCATTCGCTAGGCCAAAATTTTCACTTCTTAAACTTTTCAACAACAAAATTCTACATTCAAACTCCTTCTACTGTCAGTAGTAATCAACACTGCAGCCTGTATCGGTTACTAAGCAAGATTTTTAAACTTAAAGTCCTACTTCCTCATTCCGCCAAGTGAGCTTTTAGATCAACAGACCGAAATCCCATTTCCAACATGCCATAAAACCTACAGAAACAACTTCTCACAAAGATAATAACTTTTTTGCATATAGTGTATTTTTCTGTGGATAATGCCAACTGTTGACTCATGCCTGGCGACTAATTCATGGATACGAGATGGACAGTAGACATTTTTGTCTCCTCACATGCTTGTAACCTTGTCTACCCACACGCTTTTATGCAAATCAAGTTTAAGTGAAGTTCAGCCAAGCGCATGGTTCATCACTAACGCCGCAGTAAAACACACACCACTAAATACAGAGGTGAGCTCATGCAATTGTAGCCTACATGACGACACAGAATGGCTGAGCTTTTACACTAGAGGCTAAACAGCTGCTCTGATGGACTGGGTGGCTGCTCATTTGTAAGGTCACAGCAGGGATTGAACTACAAGGAAGAGAGCTCACTGCTAACCTCTTCTGATATTTTAAGTCTTCATCCCACCGCCCTTCCTTTGGAGATTTAATGAGTAATTCATTGATTGCATTTTGAATAAAAAATACTCTATAGACTTAAAACCTTCAATTTTTTTTTAATAAAAAATAAAAATTAAAAAAAACATAAAAAAATAAGAATGAAAAAAGATGCACCATGATCTGATAATTGCATTATTATGAGAAATTTTTTAACACTGCCTAAAGAATATGCAGAGAATATGCAGATTTGAATAAGTTTATCACTAACTGCTCAACTATGGATAGGGTAGGTAACATATAGTTAAAGGTCTTTAATAATCAATAACAATATATTTATCTCTTTATTCCCTGACTGTGCTGCTAGGCAGTTTGGATTATTATATATGGATATTGCTGCTCCCAGAGTTCTATTCAATCAAACTAAACTCATTAAAATCTCCTCCTTGCTCTGCTGTTCATGGCTTTGTCATTAGTGGTTCTCCACAGAGCAAGCAACACTGAGCACAAGTTTCAGTGAATATCGTTAGAGGAGCTACTATATAACACAATCATTAGTGCTAAACACAGGGAGCTGATTCTGCACCTGTTTGTTAATGTATGCAAATTGAACGCACGTTTGTTGAACATACACATATAGCTAATTTGCTGTGCAAGATGTCTTTTATTTTGGCGACTGGGTGACAGCAGCAGAGAAAACAGGAAGTTAAAGCCATCGTTTGGGATCCTCATTAAAACCTGGTTATGTTAATGATTTTTAATTCAGTCGACCATGCAAATTGTCACAGCAACGCGAAGAAGAAAAACGACTGCATGAATTGCACAACAAAAAACGAGAAAACCTGATGGGGAAGCAGGAATAATCAGCTGCAGCATCCTCGCCGGCCCCTCTCTTTGGTGTTTTGTTATTCTTCAAGATCTGCTGCTTGTGAAAGACTGGAGATGGAAGAAAGTCAAGGTACCTATTAAAAAAAAAAGCTTCAGAATTTGCCAACAGCATCCAACAAAGTATATCACACTGGCAGCTGCATAGGTGAGCTTTTCCCTGCCTCAACCGCACGTCATCAGGAAAGGTGGATGTTGTGAAACACTTAAAATGGATGGTCCTCTTTGCATTTGCAAGTGAGTTTAAAACGTGTTAAGAGCAAGAGAGATGAGGATGAGAGGCTTAACGATTGAGAGTCGGGAGAGGGAGTGCTGGAGAGACAGAGGCGGGCCAAGAAGTGGAGAGGGGAGCTTTCTTCAGGTTATATTTGGGGTCTCTGCGTTTGATCCATATACTTCCAGCTATCATGTATCAGTCTCGGCTGCCAGAGAGACAGACAAGTCAGCTGATGAAGTGAGCAACCTCAGACTGCCCCCGCCTGAACTACCTACCCTCCACAACCATTTGACTCTTTTGCTACAGCCGATAATGAAAAGAAAAGACTCCTGCGCTAAGACATCAGTGCTATTTCTCAGCTTTTCATTGTGTTGCAAAACAAGTCAGTGTTGTGGTGTCTTCCGTCTGTTCAACACGAGTTAAATCTGTTCTTCTTATCTCAAAAGAATCAGCACTATTGATTTCTTTTTATGATACAAGCATGGTTTTGCCCCAAATTTAATCAATTTCTATATAAACAACCTGGTTCTAGGGGGAGTTTTCCAGCTTCTAACGCGGATCAATAGGTGCAGTCAGATTAGATGAGGTCTCCAAGGCACAAGCTTTGCTCTACTCCAGAGAATTTCTAATTCAAACATGTAGGATTCAAACAGAGCTCTACACCTACCAGCACTTGTCGAATATCTTGATCCACATACATGCAGACACCCCTACACAAAACGCATTTGAAATCTAACCGAGTCTTTTTAAAAAGGGATGTCACAGGCAGGAGCAGCTCTCACCCCAGGACATGCAGCTCTGGTGGAAGGCAGCAGCCTCTGTTTCATGTCTGTGTGGACCTGGAGTCAATTTGTTTAGCATTACTTCTGTATTCTTCTGTATTCTCTACATTTTCCTTTATACATTTTACCATGTGTAATCTTACAATCAATAAAACTATCCACATATGGAATCTACCTTAATGCTCCGTTCTGTCCTATAGTTCCTGATTTTTTGTCCTGAATGAACATGCCTGCTGGAAAGCAGCCATGACCACCTCTTTCGCTGAAGTATAGCTTCTTTAATCCAGCCTTAGGGCACATGAGAGGTCAGTTTACCAAAATTACACAAACATGAGATGCGTTTCTCATTTACCTGTGTGTTATCTGTTCATCTGGATAGGTTATCTTTATTTTTTTAATAGGTTTTGAGTCAATGCTTAGAAAACATTCCAGCACGTAACTCACAGTAAAACACAACTTGTTGTTTATACAGCCCATTTGTGTACAAGTTAAACGAATTAGATAAAAGTTAGAGTTGCTGGTAGAGCCCCCCCGTTTCCTATCTTTACAGTAAGCTAACTTGCTCTTGCTTCATCAAGCTTTCCGATGCAGTGCAGTTAAACAGCCCCTTAAGCTACTATATATCGTACATCGTTGAATCAACACTTCTCCAAAACAGGGAAAAACGATAATAACCATAATGAAGGTAGGATTCATTGTTGCATGCATTGTTTTTACGAGATTACATCAGGGTTAGCCATCTAACGACTAAGTGTATTTTGTAATGTAATAGGCAGAAACAGCTCAAAAGTTTCAGTGATGATCCCAATTCAAAAACCCCCAACGTTTGCTCCTTCCACTGCCTGCCAGAATACAAAAAGCCACCTTAGCTGCATGGTTGCAGAATTTTTGATGAAGAAAGGTGAATAACAGAGTAAGGGGCAACATAAAATTCCCGCAGATTCACCACTGACACAAAGTTGGCTAAAATGCATGTACTCAATTGAGAAAACCATCTAAAACAAATTAAAATGTGGTGTCTCAAACTAAAGATAATGTGTCACTCTGATCCTTGAAATATTACTGTTGTAAACTAACTTTGCTAAAAAGAAAACTACCGACAGTTTTGCCTTCAAACACAAATATGTCAAAATCTGAACAGACAAATCCAAAATATCTGCCAGATCTGCATGGCCAGGGGTATGTGAGAAAAAACGTTTCGCGTAATATCGTTGTGAACCGGCCCTTTTTTAAAAGATATGCTTCGAAACCTAAACCAATCATGCTATTTCCTGTTTGAGTTTGGTTTGTTTAGTTTTGATTTTTTGCTTGATCCGTCACATTCAGTGGATGTTTTCGGTTAAAAAAGAAAAAAAAGAATCGCGGCCCTTTTGATTTACAGGATGAGTGAAGCTCTTCTAGTATCAGTGATAAGTTTTTGTCTGCTGTGAATGCTTCCTTTCATTCTGCTATCCTCAGAGAGAAGGTGTGCTGCACAGTTGCACAGTTTCCTCGCAGTGATTGAAAAAGGACATCAGTTGAGGGTGTGACCAGTAACTGTTCAAACCCGCAGTTGGTGCATTCATGCTTTTTGCAGGAAACTCAGTGGCGCTCTGTAATGCTCTATAAGTGTTGCATTTATTGAAACAAATAAATGTTGAGGTTGAGTAATGATCGGGACCGTTGAGTTCGGCATCATTATTCAACCCTGGCTCTCATGTCGTCTTCACTCTCCGCGCTCTCCCCGTTTGTCCTTCCCTCTGTCTACCCCACTTTCCATCCAGCAGTCTGGATTTGTCCTTGTTTCACCCAGTTGACTCTGTAATGCTTGTACACTGAACTGCCAGAAGAACTTGTTGAGTTATGCAAATAGACACTGTGTGGCAAAGCTCAAGTGCTGTGTGGGGAAACTGTTGTTTTTCTTGGAAAGCCTTGCAAAGAATGTTAACAGCAGTATGACTTTGCAATCATTAAATAGGAAATAAGGTTATCACTGGCTTGTATGCACATGCTGTTTGATGTGCCTTTCTGTTTCGGTGATGAAACTCTGAACTCGCCTTCTGCTGTTCAACACAACTTAAAACACACATATGGTACTTTTGTGTCTTTCTGCCCTCTTCTGCTCTTCCAATCCCTGAGCATAAATATATCGTTTGCAGACACTCCTCTATCTTCTCTGTTCTTACACCGAATATACACTCATATCATGGTTTCTGACTTCTAGTTATCCCTCTAGATTTATTAGCGAAAAATTCACAGCATTTGAACTCAGGTTAAGATGCAAATAACATTACAGCACATACAGTTTGTGGACTAATTATGTTTCTCCTCAAAGAAGTTCAATAATGATTATTACTTGTATGCATTTTTCCAAAAAGCAAAATGCATAGTGTTCATCTAACCTTTTTTGGCTACAGGTACAAACAGACCATGGCACCAGCTGCCTGAGCTCCAATTACATTCAGGAATTTTCCAGGCGTGTTCATCTGGATGGAAAAAACTTTCAAAATAATAGATTTTGGATACACACACTGAATGTTCTGTCACCCCATGAGGAACTGGAGGAGTAAGGAATTTGGCATGAAAACTTTTTCTCTTATAAAGATAATAATGTTGTTGTGATGCTACTTTCTTTACCAACTTTTTAATGAGATGTCTCCCATTGTGGTTTTTATGTCAAATGTAGAAAAGCTGCATTTAAATTTAAATGATCCTATCTGCAGGTTTCAATGAGGAATTCGATCTCATGTCTTGTTGTGGAGTTCAATTTAAGAGTTCATATATTCATGTTCTGGCTTTGCTGATTTTCTGTGTGTTCCTGTTGCTTTGCCCTTTGTGTTCCCCCTAACGGACTAACAAGAATGCAATTAACATTCTTTAACTGTGGAAATGTTTCGACTTGCATTTTACTTGTGGATTCTTGGTGAGCTCGTCTTATCGCATGTATCGGTATTAGGTGGCTTCATTATGGGGTTGGCTTAGTGGTATTGTAGCCTGTGCAAGGAATCAAGTAAATATTTGTTTTAGTAATACAACCCTAACGGTCATCTTCCTTTCCTAAACAGCAGCGATACTTTCCCTGGTATAAAATGAACTTCACATGTTGTGTGACATTTATAGATTTCTTTTTCGTGTTATTGTTTGAATTTCTGCTAAAGCAAATATATATTCCTAATTATAAGTACTCTTGTTCCTGTGGTCCTTCTCTGTATATTGCGCATAATGAGAATCTATATAAGATGTCCCCCAGCTCTGTATTTTATTAATATGACATCGGCTATTGTGGGGCACTCATCAAAGGGGTTTTGTGTTCTCCAGCACTGCCATATTGCTCTCAGTATAATAGGCCTAGACTTGGGAGAATTGATCATTTTACTGTGGTTAGTGTAAGGGTTGGGGGTTAGGGTTAGTGTTCCAATCAAAAAAAGGATCATATTTATGAAATACATTATTTTGAAATTGATCGAATTTCACGAGAACTTATTATGAGGTTTAATTTGTGTTGACAGAATATTGAGCTGGGGATCATAGGACTCTGGGAACATGTGTAATCTCCCACCTTGCTCGAATGCTCCATTGTAAGCGAGGCTTAACCCACACTATTTCTCATGACCTGATAAAAATGTAGCAGCTGGTAAAGGAAGCTTAAAATGCCATCCCATCTTCATACTTGATTACCTGCACCTGCTGGGTTTCAGGTACACAGGCATGAAGGGCCCTTCAGCAGGTCTTTTTGCCACCTCATACTAGATTTTAATGAAGGAGGTAATAATCCGGAAGATGTGATCAAGCCCTACCAGGAGAAAGGGGGGTACACAGACTATGACCATACAATTTTTCAGCCTCCTTTAACAGCTGCTAGACCTGGATGCTGAGATAAGAATCACTCCCAGCCAAGCACAGGAGCATCATTTTGTCAATATGACACACATGGCTGGTGACTCTGACACCAGATGGAGATTCAGTCACTGATATTTCCCGTTATAAAGGTTTAAATGTTGAGAGAGCTGCAGCCTCTGCTGTATGTGCTGAATCAGACGATCCCTGATGGTGTCCTGACTGTTATTTCAGTCACTGCCCAGAAGAAGTCACTGATGAGTTTCCCATAATTCTAGTGATGGGAGCTCTGGCTCCTTTTAGTGAGTCAGAACATTTGATCTCAGCAATAAGAGCCAGTTCTTTCGGCTCCCAAACCCGCTCTTCATTTAGTGGCACTTCTGGTCTTTACCATTCCACCAAATGTAGCAGTAGTTGATCTACCATTGGTAGGTGTGCAGGTATACCTTGTAATTTCTAGAATAACATTTTTTTAACATTATATTTGGTATTAAAACATCAATGTAAAAACATCAAAGACTATTAAACATGTGTACTGAACATTTTTATCTATAATTAATGTTGTAAACTAGCATTTTGCTACAAACACTACACACAGTGCAGTCTGTAGACTGTCAGCCCCCCTGTCCTTCTTTCAACCTGATGGTATGATCCTTGTCTGTCATCACACGCGATTAGTTGCATGGCACATTCAGGCAATGCATGGAGCGCCTGTGGCTGAGCAGTGTGGCGAAAAGATCATCCTATTATTCCGCCTGTTATTAATTAAAAAAAAAAAAAAGAAAGAAAGAAAGAAAAAAGAAATTGACTCCCAGACGGGAGCTGGCTCCCATAGTTCATGAAAAGGAGCTGGCTCATTAAGCCGACTGGTTCGCAACCAACACTACGCTACCTAAATAATCATGGCCGAGACTTATTGCTCCTGCTGTTAACTTGTTGAGCACTGATACTCTTTTACAGTTCACAACAATGTTGTAAAGAAAAAAGGAAGTGAATAGTTACAGATTAGAAATACTGTACATTTAGACCCATTTAGGAGGAAAAAACATGTGTTCAGAAACCGTGTTCACCAGACTAAGACAAATTAGAACTTCAGTGGAAAAAAACACAAAAAAATCAATCCCAAATAGTTCAATGACAGGTGTACAGGAAGAAAGTAATAGCAATTGTTATATTTGGTAAAATGGACGCGAATTTGTTCTGTCAGACAGATGAGCGAAGGACATTACAATGCTTCAGAAAATGCGGCCTGTATGGATCGCCATTAAGGGGTCGATTCAGTGAAAACTACTGCTACCCCGTTGCAACATTTATAATTTACCATAATATTTGTTCATATCAATATAAAAGAGCGGAGCAAGTTGAGTTGAGCATTGAACCAGACTGCTGTAAAAATATGTAAAAAGGTAGTTATTGCACTGCGGGTGTTTTATGTGCTGAACAGACAGCCCCGATAAAGTTTACCTCATAATCTATATATCTCTAAAATTGCTACAGTACTATTTGCTGCTGTTTTTGATGTAGTTCTCATTGTCATATGCGTAGTTATTACTGAAATGATGATTATAAGGAGGCTCAAAATTTCTCATAGTGTATCTCTGCAAACCCTTGGTAAAGTAAACTGTGGGAGAAATGCAGCTTTCTATGTGCCTGCTGATTCAGATAATGACCTGATGGAAGCTTTGCCATTGGTTTCATTAAAGTTCAGAAGAAGACACTGAGGATGTCTGAGCACTGGAACAAAAGAGGCTCCATTTAGCTGCTGTGCAGATACTGAAGGCTCTTTGAGATTTCTCAACATTTAAATGCTGAAACCTGTGGTGTAAAGTAGCAAAGAAAGAAGAGATTTACTGTCGACACTTCTTAAACCCCGTAGACAGATGGGGGTGTGCCAGATAACAGCTAAAGTCTAACACACAGTGATGTTTTTTCTGACATTTTTGTAGTTTCACACATACCACTGGTAACACACTTGTTAAGGAGAATGTATTTCACCATGTTTTTTTTGACCCATATAGATGCTGCTTTTTAGACAGCAAAGAAGAAAAGGGAGAAGAGAGAGAAATAGCTTAAAGACAAGAGTGAGTAATGCTTAAGAAACCTCCACATAATTGGAAACAACCAATAAAGGAATAAAGGAATCCAATGCCATCCAAATGCAATGCAAACATCTTTGTGTGCTCATTTCAGACAAACAATGTTCTAGCTGGTAAATCTGCCCTTATCCTTTCAAGGAACTCTCAAGCAATACAGAATGTACAGAGAACGTCTTGTTTGGATAATGTTGTTTTAGTGAGGCCCAATAGCAAGTTAAACTTAGGCTAACAAGAGATCATGTGAAATCACTATGCTTTAGTTACCGGTGATAAATCAATTTAGCAGAAGTTAAGGCCTTCAACACGTCTTAATCACCCTTTTACAAGTTATTTTAATCTTGTAACTACTTTCACAGTGTGAATAACATATTTGTCCAAAGCGTTTTTATTTACCAAAGAATTGAATTTAACGATTTATATTGTGTAGCTGTGCAGTGCTTCTCTTTAGCTGCATAAACCATTTAGTCAGCTTTCAAAATAAAACAACCTGTGCACACTCCCAATGGCATATCACATGAAACGCAAAGCAACCGAATCGGACCCGGGCAGGCCTATACGTCCACTAGGCAAGTTCCACAGGGGCACCGCCTATTATGCCAGGGCATCACCTGCACCTTTCGCAAAGCGGTGGTCAGTGTTTACAACTCTGATGAGAGGATGGATGAGAACTATGCTTCTGGTCACGGAAACAGAGAAAATAAAACACCACAAAAGTGAATTGCAGAACAGCAATCAGGTAAACTTGTCTCTCCAAGTTTGATGTCAGCAAATGACTGTCACAAACCATGGACATCACCAAATGCTGAGTTTCCTCCTTTGAGATGCTTTGCCAGGTCTTTACTACAGCCACCTTCAGTTTTTACTTGTCTGAGGGTCTTTCTGTCCCCAGTTTTGACTTCAGGATGCTCGGTTGGACTGAGGTCAGATGACTGACGTGGCAGTTGAAGAATATTCCATTTCTTTGCCTTGAGAAGCTCTTGGGTTGCCTTGCAGTATGTTTTGGGTCATTATCAATCTGTAGTGTGAAGCACCATTCTATCAGTTTTGCAGCATCATTCTGGGACAAGTTAATCTTGGTTTCATGTGTCCAAAGAATTTTTGTTTCAGAATTAGGTAGATTAGACTTTTTAATGTGTTCTGGCATTGTCTAATATATTCTTATGTTGCCAGTTGTTTGCACCTTGTGGTAAACAATCTCTCTATTTACATGTACAAAGGCATCTCTTAACTGTAGACTCTGACAATGATACACCTCTACTCAAAAGTGTTCTTGACCTGGCTGGATGGAAAGAAATCTAGGAAATCTTTTGTCGTCTTCCAATGTCTTCCAGGCCTTTTTTGTGTGACTGAGCTCTCCATGTGCATTCCCTCTTTGATTTGGCCATTTTGGCAGTGTTAAATGACAGTGTGAAAATGTTGTATGGCCTAATTTATAGAGCTGAAAACAATGGAAAGGGAAAGCAAAAGAAAGAAAAGCATATAAGCACCATCACACCATTTTTGATGTATGTGTGTGTGTGTGTGGTGTGTGTGTGCATGTGCATTACTGTTATTGTGAACCTTGTTTGTGGGTTAGTCACTCAATTTGTTCTATTGAGCTTTGTTCCCTTCCGGCCTATCTGAATTCTGTTGTATTGATATAACCGTTTAAGGAAGTTGTCACAAAAAGACTGTTAAGTCCTCAAAATACAATCTCAAAATCAATTTATGGTTAAGGTGTGTTGCCGATGTAACTGGTTACAGCTCAGAGTGGCATTGAGGCCTTAAGACAAATTGAAAAGGTCTTAAAAGGTATTGAATTTATCATCAGGATTCCTGCATATATGCTGCAATAATGTGGAACTGGGAGAGAGCTAGCAAAGTTGAATTAAGCAGTATGATTAGGCAAAAACATAAAAACCAACCAATTATAAATTCTGAAAAAAAAAAAAAAGAAAAATAGTAAGTATGTATTGTCTCTTACTCTCCTTGAATTACATCCCATTGGTTTACTGTTTAGGATCATTCTCCATTATTTCCAAACTTAGCATAATGTTTCATCAGGAAATACAACACTGAAGGATGCATTTTATAGCTCCTCTAATCTCTTGGATGCCTCATGAGAAGGTCTATGTGGAACTGTATTGCTCTCATACTTCTTTTGAGTGTTTACAGATCCAAGTTAGACATTCAGAGGGAAGATATAACTATTCATGTTGGATGGAAATTGGGTTATTGCAGTTTAATCAGACATGTGAACAGACCCCCCCCCAAAAAAAAAACAACCCACTCATAATGAATCACTGGAATTATATAGGACTTGGTTTTTGTGTACTGGGCCTTTGCTGACATTTTCACATCAAGTAAGATGGTAAAAGCATGTAAAATAAATAATTAAATATGTTGTCTTCTAAAGAGGAAAGTAAGAACTGAATAAAAATGAGAAACACAACACAGTTTCTGCCTCCAATCATGGAGGCGGTCAGAGAAGGTCCAATGCAGAGATGTAAACTCATAAATATCAACTTTACACTGTCCTGTCCGTAGGGCACAGTGGGTGCACCCACCACTGTCTTAAAACACATAGTCTATAAATATAATTTATATTAAAAAATTTCAATAAGTTGATCTAGTGGTCTGTAAAGCTGCAGTAAGGCAGTGTAAGTACAGCAGCCTGTGCTGATTCAATCAGAAATCACATGAATTATGTAATGATAACTGTGATAGCTGATACAGGATCTAATCATTTTTGATTCCACAAACATTGTATCTTGTATAAATAAGTAGGAGATAAAATTCTTTTGAGTTTTCATGAAAAGAAGCTGATTATCTGATAATTAAAAAGCATTTAGTCAAGGCCTGTGATCTGTACAGTAGAGTTAAGTTTGCAATTATTGTTTTTGCTTTTTGTCATTATGGCGGTAGAAAGTTCGACAGCTGAAAATTCTCAAGAAGCAGGAAACATATTGGGATTGACGACAAATTTATTCAGAGAGTAATGGTATTCATGTGTCCCCTGTTAAAATGGTGATGTGGAATAGTTAAAAGCAAGAAGCATTTATGAGAGAAGATGCACTTATGTCTTATTTTCCACTGGATGCAGTTTTACAACAGCACTAGATAGGACCAAGGAAATCTGAGGTCAAAGGCATGTTGTGTCACACGTCCTGCTTAAGGATGATGATACTACAGGTGCAGCAGCCCCTGAAAAAATATAAACGACCTACTTAATCGATCGATCCCTAAAACCCAACAGCATAAATTGAGATGAAATTTAAATATAGATAATATTTCAATTGTATCTTGTTACCATTCATAATGATCATTTTAAATGTTCTTGTTATTTTAAACTGTTATATTGCATTGTGATTCAGCACACTGCGTGGAGGTGGGCATTGCATGCTCTGATGTTATTTTGCCGGTGCTGAACCACCCTCCTTGTGAAGGTCAAAACTGTGGCGCACTGGCTGTTCTCTTGTCTCAAAACACACAGATATTTCCCTGTGTGAAAGTGTGGGAGGAATAAAACCAGACAGACAAAATAATGAGAGAAGGATAGCTTATCAGTATAAAAGATGTTGTTTCTCGCTACTTGAAGCTCTCACTTGTGGAGACCTCTGATCTCTGTATAGCATTGAGTCCATTTGCAAATGCTTATGAGATTAAACTCGCCGGAACGGCATATTCTTGTGAAGTTGTCGTTTTTGTCATAGAAAATTCTTGGCTGGATTGCAAACAATGATGAGAATTCTTATCGGGAAGAAACAGTCTTGCATGTATATATATATATATATATATATATATATATATATATACATACACAAATGTATGTATAAGAATATATATATACACACACACACACACACACACACACACAAAACAAACACACACACAACACCAGGGACCGGATAGAGATCTCAACATCAACAACACCAATGATATGTGGCAGGTCTTCCAGATATCACAGGCAACAGAAGTAGGAGCACCCCCACCATGTGTGAGGCCATGTTGCCAGATGAGCTTAATACATTTAGGGCTTGCTTTGAAGAGTCAACTGTATTCAAGTTTACCCCACCTCCAGAGGACCTGCTACCGTCAGTATCCACAGCGGATGCGAGAAGAATCCTGCTGAGAATGAATATGAGTACGGCTCCTGGGCCTGATAACATCACCGGCCCTGGACTGAAATGTGCTGGTCAGCTTGCTGTTTTTATTACTGACATTTTTACGCTTGCCACTGTCACAGGAGAGTGTTCGGCCTGCTTCAAGACAGCCACCATCTGATGAAGTGCTTTGAGAAGCTGTTTCTCCGGCGACATCACAGACCACCTGCTGGCCTGGACCCTCACCAGTCTGCATCCAGACCCCACAGATCCACAGAAGATGCAATCTCCACAGCCCTCCACTCAATATCCACACACCTTGAAAATGACGAAACGACAACACCTACATCAGAATGCTGTTTGTTCATCTCAGCTCGGTATTCAATATAATCTCACCCATGAGAGTCGGCACTCTGGGCTTGAGTACCACAATCTGCACTTAGATATTGGACTTCCTCACAAACAGGTCCCAGATAGTCGCACCTCCTCCCCTCTAGTGCTCAACCCCCTCCTGTTCACACTGTACATCGATGACTACATTCCCGGATTCTGCTGTGAACCCTGTGGACAACACCATCATTGGCTGGATAACAAACAATGATGGGAATTCTTAAACAGTCTTGCAGAGTGATGCACACAGAACAACCTACTGCTCAACATCAACAAAACCAAGAATCTGACTGTTGCTTTTAGAAAAAAAGGAGGCAAGACACACACACCCTGGTCTTATCAGGGGAGGTGAGGTGGAGCAGGTGAAAAGTTTCAGGTTCCTGGAAATCATCATCTAAGAGAATCTGTCACGTTCATCACAAATCACCAGCCTGGTAAGGAAAGTTCAGAAATGACTGTACTTCCTAATCACCCAAACATCATCTGAACACATCCACTGAGCATCAGTGATACTGGTGAGGTGAGATGCCTGTGCAGGGCCCAAAGGATACTGAAAGGCAATACCCGGCCCAGCCAGAGCGAGTTCATCCTCCTGCCATCTGGCAAGAGATAGAGACATAGCTGCTGCCATATCACCAGACTCTGGACCAGTTTCTTTCCTCTGGCTTTGAGACTAATGAATTTGTTCTCCTCACTCCACCACAAAAGTCGTTTTATTTTTTTGACTTGATTATGTATTCATACATTTATATAACTTTTGTTTTTTGTGAGTAGCATAAAGGGTCTACGTATGTAATTTCATTATATACTTTTGTGTTGCATGATGATCATTTAATTGAATCTTGAATCATGAATATATAAAAATATCATAGAGTCATATTGCTCATCATATTGCTTGTGTCTATGGTTTCAACTAAAATGTAGTGTAATATCCCAATGCAGACCTTTCGTTGTCCATTAATTGTTGCAGATTGTATTGTGTATTTATTTATATAGAGAATAAAAGAATTGAAATACGAAATTGATAGTATTCTCTTGATATTGTGTAACTATATGTAGATAAAATACATTTCCAGTCACTGACAAAATAAAAGTTATCCATGTTAAGTTTTACAATATTGCCAAGAAAAAATAGAAAAACTTTCAGAGACCTAATTTGAATCCCTTCTTTAAGACAATTATTATTTAAAGACATGCACATTTTGTGAACCTATTTAAATTTAGATGGTAATCAGGAATCACTGACAGCTGGTTATTTTATTTTTATGCCTCTCTGTGGTGGTCTTTAATGTCATCTTGGGGGCATCTGTCTGTTTGAACACATTCTTGTGAACATAACTCAACAAGATGATAGAAGCTTGCCCACAGGACCTTCCTATGGAGAGCATTATTTAATTAGATTTAAGAGCCATAGCTGCATAAATCTGCATACTAATAAGAAAGAACAGATTTTAACCACTTCTCCATTCCTTATTATCTAAATGTGTAAGCATTCATATCTATGTTATACTGTCATAATATTATCATACGTTTTAATTGTAATCATTATCTAGTTCCAGACAATATCAAAGTAAATATTTTACAGTTAATGTAGTAGAAAGATATTAAAGCAATCGGTATATAATTATTTTCATATTATTGTTGTTATATGGGCAACTCAAATATCTTCTGTCGACAACTCACTTTGATTATTTCTGCATTTTTGGCAATTTTGGCTAAACCGATGTGGCAACTACTTTGCAACATTATAAGGCTGAAAGTGATCAAAAGATAAAAATATTCCATATTCTATGATGACATTTAAATTATTCCACTATTTTGGCAAAACAATGGTTAACCACCAAAGCTCCTCAATGGAATTTTTGTAAACTGGTAAAGCTGTGATCATGGCCTGGAGGGTATTAAATGCCTTTGATATGTAGTGCTGGTAAAGAGTTGACAGAAAACATGGGAAACATGATATTGATTCACTAGAGACCATCAGTGTCTATGCAAAATTTAATGGAAATTGACCAGTTAGTTTTTTTAAAGATACAGTATTTCAGTCTGGACCAATTAGTGAGTGACACATCGACATCGCAGTCTGGAGAGTGTCACCACAAGCATGGCTAAAAACAACATCAGTCCACTGGCATGGCCTGAGTGAGCTGGGAAAATTACAGTCAGAGGAACAAGGTGGTTGTGCTCACCGGTCTTCAGTCTGTCAGAAATATACAATTACTGTACAGTACAATTTTGTGGCATGAATATAATAATGAGATAATCATTATGTGCGTGACATGTTAACATGTGCATCAGTTTAATCTGAAAATCACTGATAATTACACCGGGATCAGAGGTCAAACACACTGCTGTAATGCTGGATTTAAACATTTACGTTTACATTTGTTTCAGCTTTGCAGTTCTTTTGATCAAAGAGTGACCTTCGTTACTTATTTTAAAATCAACACTTCAGTAAGAAAGTCAATCTATTCTATCTAGGGAACTCAAATCTGACAACAAGTGATCATTTGGACTGATTGGCAACATAGAGCTGAGCATTATGCAGTGGAAAATTATTAAAAAGTTGCAGGAGCATATAGACATGGAAAAAAGCATTGGACCAAGTGTCAAACCTTGAAGGACACAGCATACTTTTTGGTATGAAGTGATGAGCTGCTATCTGTCAACAAGGCAAACTTTTGATATGAGGTACGATATAAGATTGATAAGTAGGACCGGATGTTACAATCCCTGATGTTTCTGTTTAACAGTTGAGTGGGACTGTACTTAGAGATGAATTCTAGATGACGTTAGTACCTTTGCAACACATCTTCAATTGTCACTGACATCACTGGGTGTTTCAGCCTTTTATCCCAAGATACCCTAGGCTAGGGCAGGCCCAGGCTGATCAGACCCGGATGGCAGTCGCATGGTAAGTCTATATGGTAGTTTGTCAGCCCAAACAGTGTCCTTCCTTTTCAGCCACAGCCAGTGAATGCTTCTTTTGGTGGCATTCACAAGTTCTGTGATTGCCCTCCTGTAGGCAGGACCTCTCATTCTGACTTCCCTCACAAGCCTTGCACTGGAAATGTCTAAAAGGCTTCTGCTCTGGTACACCTGATTCCTTCCTCCTGGTGGTTTTGCTGCTCCCAAGCCAAAGCCTGCTCTATCATGTTGGATATGCCCAAGTATATCCTAGTATCTGAAGTTGGATTTACCTCCTTTACTAGTACGGGAGGGGTCCATTTCTTCCCTGTAGAGCCCTTCCCCTCTTTCTTTTCTTTTTTGGCATCTTGTATCTTTTGCTAGATGACACTTGCATCTCCGAGACATCCTGAAAAGCCACAAATCCCTGCTTCCAGCACTGATGTGTTGACAAAGTTGTCTCACTGCAGGAATTGTTAGAGACACGAAAGAAAACCTTTCGTTCCACATTCCTGAAGCTGATCTGGCAGAAACCAAAGCTCTTTTCTTTTAGAAATAGGGTCAAATTCTGCTCTTCTCCATGCCTATGATTCCTATGGTATGATTCCTTTTGCCAAATCCACTTTCATCAGCCTTCAGAGGTATTTCAGGACACCAGCAATGTTCTCATAGAGCCTGTATGGAACACCATTGGGCTGATGCTGTTCTTGCCCACTTCCTGTGTTCTGCAGCCTTTTCCATAAGGGGGACCTTATGTCCATCTGATGATAACACTCTGATGATAACACCGCATCATTACGGTTGGACATTTTCCTGTTTTCTTATGTCGATATATACATTGTTTTTGTTCATGCTGTTTGGCATTAATACAATTCAACACTTCCTTCATATTCATATTTATATTCATACTCACTACCCTGGATCTCTCTTTTCTGATAACACTGTTATCTTCCATTAAGTAAATGCATCAACTCTGCCATTGCTTTGGTCAGTTCTTAAGCTGCTGTAAATGTGACTCAGCACTTCCTCACAACTGTTTCTACTTAACAGGGATCAGAAAAAAAAGAAATAAAATGATGATCAGGACCAAAAGGAATTGATTAAAAAAGAAGGTCCCTTACACTTGTCTCCTCTGAGTTAAATATAATTTCAGAAGCATCAAGATGGTTGAAGTAACTCTGTCGAATACCAAGCATCTCTTTGGCACCCCAGTCTAATGTGACCCCTGGGCTTCCATTGATCATCAAATGGTCCCTGAGGAGCAGCCGGACACAGATTGACACTGGTGAGGTGTAATAATTGATCAGCAACAGACTCAGTCAAAAGGAGAGACCAGAAGAAATGGACCATGATAGGGATGGTGGATACGTCTGGGACCCAAATTTGACCTGGAAGGAGCTAAATCTCTGTAGCACAAGGGATTTAGAGTTCTGGAAAGCTCTGTATTCTTCCATAAAAGGTCTTGTAATTTTATATGTAGACAGTGATGTCTCTGAGATATGTGACACTGACTTGATCTTGTTCTTCATGTTCTTAAAGGGTTGTATTTTAAATGTTTTATAGATACACTTACAAATGTATTCTGTCTTGGGGAAATATATCTCTTTAATGCCATTTTAAAAAATAAATTACAGTTAATAGGGCCATCCATGAATGGATTTTAGGAATAAAATCCCACACAAGTGCAGACAAGAGTGGTCTGCTAAAGTCACATCATCAAATGATGAACTTACTGTCTGAGACACTGCAGAAAGTGTCAGTTTGGATACTGCAGCCATATCTGATGGAAGAATTTGCCTCACTTATTTGAATAAATCTGCCAATAAAGAGTTCAGTGTTAGTTTTATATGATTTTATTCCCTAACTCTAACCTCTCAATGAATGAAGATAAGTCTTCAAATGACACTTTTGATAAATGGATTTTATAGAATAGTCTTACATTAATTTTTATTTTAAGATTCAATTTTAATATTTGTTTATATGACAAGTTCAACACTTTCACCTAATGTATAATATTGCAAATCTTACAGTAGATTTCTTAAGTCACAATATATCTGTCATTGATATGCTATATAGATTCAACATATTTTCACCATTTTATTCAAGTGTATGCGCTGTATTGATGATTCTTTTTTTGTGCTCTTGTATATGTCTCCACTGCATTCATATTGACACCTCTTTATATTTGCATAACAACATTCTTACACACACATTTACATATATATGACAGATATTTACATATATAAGGTGTATACAGAAAGGTAGCGATTGTAACAACAAAATATCGAAATGGGCTTAACATATTACAACAATTTCTTGCCTGGCCCAGGCTTTATAAGAGGACAAGAGCTGTAGTTTTAGAAAACAAGAATTACAAGAAAATTAACAGAAAAGAAACTTGTAACCAGTGCGGAAACAAGTACTCCTATGCTTGTGTAAAAATGTAAGTAAATTTTATTTAAGGAAAGGCATCAAAATGAACTGTTATAATATTCTATATATCTTGCACATCATATTTGTTAAAACCAGTTACCAGTTTTGATGTTGTTGCTGATCGGCGTACGTTAGTTTAGTCTGTTTTATAAACAGAGGTCTCTAAAGCACTTGAGAAGTCCATCAGCGGTGAAGCACCATGTGTGGAGGAGAGTCGTCCTGAGATGCTGAAGGCTCTGCACGCTGTTGAGTTGTCGTGGCTGTACGCCTGTCAATGTTGCATGGAGATTAGGGACAGTGCCTGTGGACCATTTTTAAAAAGGGGGACTGGGAGGATGTGCTCTAATTATTGGGGTATCACCCTGTTTAACCTCCCTGGGAAAGCTAATGCTATGCATGTGGATTGCTCCTGCTATGTTGCGAGTGGGTTGCTGCCCCAAGTGAAGGAGTTTTAATATCTCTGGGTCTAATTCACGAGTGAAGGTAAAATGAAGCATTAGATTGACAGTTGGATGTGTACAGTAATGTGGGTACTGAACTAGGCTGTTTTGGTAAAGAGGGAGATGAGGTGGAAGATAAAGCATTCAGTTTACGAGTCGATACACGTTCCCAACCGTCACCTGCAGCCGTGAGCTTTGGGTAGTAACCAAAAGAAATGAGAATTCTAATTCAAAAAGTTTCCTCTGTCGAGCGGCTGGGCTTAGCCCTAGAGAGTAAGGATCTCAGATATCTGGAGGGAGCTCAAGTAGAGTGGCTCCTCTTCAGCATCAAAGAAACTAGCTGTGGTGTTTAGGGCATGTAATTGCTGGGGACATTACACGTCTCATCTGCTACTAGATGAGATGGTGGCTTATGTATGAAAGTATTTTTTGGGATGGTTTTGAAAGTGTGTAGCACAAGTAAAACGAGAGCACTTACGTTGCCTGTATAGACAGCTGTATTGATTGAAATAGGAACGTATCTGTTCCCGATACATGCGAAATGGACAACAGAGAATCATGGATGAAAAACGTGTCTTTGTTGACACGCCGCTAGGTTTTTTTTTAATTTTATAATTTTGCCGGACGATTAATATACTGGGTCTAAAATTATTAGAAACAGTCTAAAAATGTATATATTTTAACCAATGGATGTAAAATCCCCCTGAAAAAAAATACAAGCGCTCAGTGTCCTCAGTTTCCTTTGTACTTTGCAGTATCAAACTATGAACTAACCTAGGTAGGATTTAGATCACCATAGTGCCAGTTTATCCATACTTATGTAGTTTCCAAAGAAAACGAGCTTGGCTGTCAAGGGTTAAGCTGAAATACAGCTGAATGAAACGAAAATAAAATCCCCACTGGCTGCACTAACTGACTAGCCCCAAACTAAAAAAACAAGTTAGCAGCCACCCATGAAGCCTAGTGTAGATAAACAATTTAATCACCTATGTGATCTATACAAAATAAAAGTGACCTGAATGCAAAGGGTATTCTAAACCTCGCGCTCAAGTCCCGAACACACACAAGCTAGTGTCTCTCACACATTAAATCTATTGAACAAAACAGATCGTGTAGACCATCAAGGTTGCTATTACAGAAGACATGAGGAGAGCACACCAACCGGATACGAGGACGCTGGAGGGAAGGACACTGCAGGGCGGTCCGGATGTGGGGCCGGTGAAAACCCCTCCAGGGGAGCTGAGGTATATCTAGAGAGAGGAAAGAGAAACTATCTTCACAGCAAAATGATACAAATTACCCAGCGCACCCCTGGGTCTATAACAACCAGACTGAAAAAAGGGGATTATTTCATTAAAGAACAGCAAATGAAAGCCTGAAAAAAAGGGTACGCAGCAGATGGTTGTTTACAAATAATCTTCCGGCTCAACATTTTAAAGAGAAATGATGGATGAGAAATTGCCTGAAGTTATCATGAAAACAATAGATCTGTAGTTAAATCTTGCAGAGCTAAAGTTGGCACTTAGAGGGTAATTAATAATTGGAGTGTTTACATGCACGAGGCACAACCTCTGAGCAATATGATCTATCAGTATTTACTAACCCAGGACCAGGTACTGATCAAACTCCTTTTGAAAGAAGTTTATCTGTAACGTGTTGCTTTGTCAGACATAGGCATATATTTAGTCTCTTCCCTGTTCTAGCCTCCAATCTTTGCTGCAACCATTCGGTCCTCCTTCAAGATCAATACTATTTCACCCTCTCATTTTCTCCGTTACTGATAGGCCTGAAATTGGCTTGAATTTTCATTTACATATATGCGGCAGCATCAGTATCACAGTGTCATCGTCACAATATGTCCCTCACAAGGCTGTCAAATGAAATTATTTACAAAGTCTCTTCCCAGGGCTGTTGTCGCCTCCTGCCTGGCTTCTGCAACATTTGACAACCCTGACACTCCTTGGATCCAAACACGCTACATCCCCTTGAACAGAGGAGGCTAAGGACTTTGGGTTATGATCACCCTTGAACTACAGAGGTGACAACTCTGGTATTCTCTTTGAAAACTAAATCCTGTCTTTCGGCCCTTGACATCAAAAAAGGCAAGAGATCAAGAGGAGGAGGAGGAGGAGATGGTGCTGGTGTCGGCACGGCTGCTAATTAAAGGCATGGATTATTTATTTGCTTCGCGGTGGCATTTTGCTTGTTTGCCAAACAGCTGCTGTGGGCTGAGCACTGCCTTTGCTTGGCCGACTGCCTTACACTGGCTGTATTGAAGACACATACGGTCACACACACACATATTCCTCCGGCTCACAGATGCATTCTCTGCTACACACACTGGTACTTCCCCAAGAATTTTATTCCTGTCAGGGTGGCAATGAAAAAGTGTTATGATGAAACTCACACTGAATGTTAAATTATCTATAGTATGGGTAGATAATTGTACAAGCAGCTACTGAATTTGAATTTTGTAAAACAGAACCTGTATTCCATATTCTAAATCTGCATGCAATGTTTTCAAAGTGAATGGAGGTATCCCTCAAAATGATGAGGTCTGGTATGTATTTGCTTTTCCCTGATTTGTGTCCTTGTGCTTAATGCTGGCTCAGCCAAGCTGCCAAAGTATGCCTCATGCCTTGAGTGACTGATGTAAAAATTACTTATTGTAATGGTAGTTCTGACAAATAGTGGTTAAAGTGTTTAGATGGAAGTTGCATGTAGGTCACTTGACTTGGGGATCAGATTTGGCACAGTGTATTATATATCCATGTAGTCCAGATGGAATAGAAAATAATAATAATAATTACAAAAAAAAAAAAAACTACTCTGTGAAGCTTTTTGCTGCTCATGCTGATTAAAACCCATCAGATCTGTGTCACATGTGAGGGGACTGAGAACTGGGACATTTTTAGCTGCGGCTTAGCTGTAGACTAAAAGAGTTAAGAGCCAAAAGTAATGAAACTCCTGTATGTCGTTTAACAACTTATAAGGAGGGAAGTTCAGGACAGTTGGGGCAGAGCCTTATTGATTCTTCTAGCAGGCAGTGATGGTAGTTAAATCGTTTCTAAAAATATCACTTCGTATAAGATGAGCATTGTTTTTTAAATTTGGTGTGCATTACAAGTCAGGCTCTATTCTGCCCTCTGACATATGGAAGGAGGCTCAGAGACTGCTGACTGTTCCAAGTTTGAGTGTGAAAAATAAGCGATGATCATGCTTTTGCAGTGACTTCCCCCTGACTCTCGATCTGCCAAATCATTGCTTTTAAAACCATCTCAAAACCCATTTGTTTTCTTTGGCTATATATTGATTTGATAAGTTTTATTATGTGGGCTGTATATTTAATTCTGCTGGGTTTTACTTATTTCTTCTCTGCCCTCCTGTTAATTGGATGCGGATGCTAGATTGACTGTTGCCTTAGCCTTCTCCAAGAACGGACCCTAGGTCCGTCAGCTCATTTGAAGAAATGTGTGCTACCTGCTGGTGTAGCTAGTCACTGCACCTAACATTTGTGGAATTTTTATACAGATCAGCTGTAATGCAAATTGGACAAAATATCAGAAACAGATAGGAGGGAAATCACTGAAGAGAAGATTTATCCACAAATGCGTAAATATCACTTTAGATGTATCCTTGGGGTGAAATCATTTAAATTTATAAAGCCTATATTATTTTATGTGAATTTAAAATGCGCTTGTCTTTTTTGGTTGCAGCTAGGAAAATCCACTCAAATCTCATTTTCTCTGTTTTACTACAAAAATTTGTGGATTTTTTTTTCCCAAGAGATGAGCTGCAGTAAGAATGGGACAAAAATTGGAAAACAAACAGGAGGGAAATCATAAATGTCTCATTGCCAACACTCTTACAGGAAGTGACCAAAAATGTGCAAAACCCATTTCCCATACAAGATAAAAAATACAAATCCATTTTACACAAGATAAATGAAAGAATTATGTGTTTGTGGATAATGAAATTTTTTTGGATCATGGTAAAAATTTGTGAATTATCCTCCGTGGGTTACAACTATTAAAGATCAATAAAACTCATTTACATGAACAGGTTGGTAGCATTCAACGAAGCAAAAGTGTGAGCAGATCACTGACAATGTCGTACAGCCAGTGAGCTTGCAGGCTTTGCTTCATACAGTGTATTCAGTACAATATGCACACAAATATGGTTGCCAATTGTATGTAGATGCTGTTAAGTGAATGTATTTAATGATGGCTTGTTCAGAGGCTAAAAATATATTCAGTCTTTAAGGTTAGATCTCCCACATCACAGAGAAAATTACATCCACTTGAAATAAGTAAGTAATTTGTAATTCCTTTTACTGCTTTTTACTATATCTGTAAGTCCAGGTGCTCACATTAATGTTCTCAAGATCTGTATGCTAGGAGGCTCGAACCCACTTGCTGTCAGAGATTGGAAGGGAAAGGGAAGGTTATGGGTCTTTAGTTGGTGAAAACATCTGGATCAAGAGCAGGCTTTTAAAGAAGAGGTTTGATGACAGCTATTTAAGGACTGTGTTACATAGCCTGTTAATAAAGACAGCTTGATTATATCTAATAAACAGGTGCCATTTAATGGTAAACCATCCTTAAGCAGTCTATTTGGGATGGGATCTAAGAGACAGGTTGATTATTTAGATGAAGAAATCATTGAAATTGGCTGGTGAAGGTTGATGGAAGAGAAACTGTTTAAGTATACATCAGGTTTAACAGCTGTTTCTCAGGTTCCTGTGTTTGAGGATAAATTAGTGCCAGTCTAGGGCAGGTGGTGAATTTTTTTCTCTTAAGAGTTGGAATTTTATTATTAAAGAAGCTCATGGAATCGTCACTACCGAGAGGTGTAGGAATACATGGATCAATAGAGCTATGACTCTCTGTCAGCTTGGCTACAGAGCTAGAATGAAGCCTCTGCTTGTTTTTATGTTCCTCCATTAAAGTTAGCATATGAGTCCTCTGTTATATTGTGATATGTCAGTGAGTAAAGTGCAGATGGAATCACTTCCTTGAATTTAGCCAGAGCACCATCAGATAGACATCTAGTAAAGACATTTTTGCAAGTGGTGTGTGGTTTAGTTATAGAAATTCAAAAGTTTTGAAATATTATTAAATATTCAATTTTATACCATAAGTCAGTACAAGGTTGTGTGTGTGGTTAAAACAGTGAATGGGTTTGTTTGCACTCTGATTTAAGCCAGTTGAGTCTAATAATGAGATAGACAAAATGCTTAGGCTATAATTATCAACTTCCAAATAGACATTTAAAACACCTACCATAATGACTTTATCTGTAGTAAGGACTAAACCTGATAAAAACTTTGAGAATTTAAATAAAACTTTAGAGTATGGTCCAGGAGCACGGTACACTATAACAAATTGAAGAGGTTTGAAAGTTTTGTGTTAGATGTGTAAGACTAAGAATCAGACTTTCCAATCAGTTAGGTTCAGGATTGATTATAAGGATTGAGCTGAAACTGGCTGCAACTCCATCTCCTTGGCTGGGGCCTTTGGGAGTTTGTGTATTAATGTGACTGGGGAGAGTGGATTCATTGAGGCTAACATATTCATCATGACACAACCAGGTCTCCGTAAGACTAAATATATCAATATGATGGTCTGATATTTGATCATTTACTAATAAGGCTTTAGACGAAAGAGATCTAATGTTTAGGAGGTCACCATTTGGTTTTCTTATTTTGTTGTGCTTCCCAGTGGTGGACTTAATTTTTATCAGGTTTTTATGTACAACTCCTCTTCTGTTTATTTTTGAGTTAATTAATTCAGCTGGTCGGGGGGCAGACACAGTCTCTATGGGGTTTTGGATGGGTGACTGCTGTAATGGAAGCACAGAGAAGCGTGTAAGACTGCAACTCTTCCTCCTGGTCTCAACTCTGGGTTGTCATGGTTGTGGCTTTCTAGCAAATTCAGTCTGATTTCTACATATGAGAGCAGCTCAATCAAAAGTGGGATGTATGCTGTCTCTCCTAATCAGACCAGGTCGACCAGAAAGTCGACTCGACAGCCAGTGGTTAAATGATGACACGCGGCTGTACATATCATCAGGGGCCCAGAGAAAACTACAGTCAGACATCGTCTTCGTGTATTGTACATGCGACTTAATTTTAGAGACCTCTGATTGGCATAACTGGGTGTCATTAACGCTGACATCATTAACAATCTTACTATGTCTGCGATTATCCTTAGCCAGCATATGATTTTTAAAAGTTACAGTCATCGACAGTCATGGACTCACTGCAAGTCAGCATGTGAAAATCTTGCAGGAGGTCAAAGTCATCTAGCTCCTTATGAACAGGTAGTATTCATTCAAGAGACGTTTAGGACAAGCATATGAAAAGATTTTTTGCTCAGGCAAATCGTTTGAAAAGGAGGTAAAGCATTTGAGTTTTTCTAATATTTTTTAAATTTTGTTTTGCTTTGAGAACCACAAACACTCGCACTCTTAGACTGAGATTTTTACTTCCTCTCGCATTTCCATGAATGTATGTTTTTGGCGAACTGAGCCTTTAATGTACTGATAATGGTTTTCTAGCCCTCGTTTTACAACTAGAAATCACGGATACATAGTACATTAACACATCACACACACAAATTCTGTGCACATACATTTTAATATAGGTGTAACTGTGATTGCTTTTGTACTAGATTTTACTATTTGTTTTTTCATATTTTTGAACTGTTCAGCCTTCATTAGGAGACACTCTGGCGCATGCACATGCATACAGTGATAGACACATACAGTGATAGACACATACAGCGACAGACATGGCGATACTTTGGTAGGGCCAGTTAAGAGCAACAGGATCTCACACACAGAGGTATGGATGAATCCGATTGGCTCTGTGGGAGATGGTGAGGACGGGTTGGGGTTGTGGGCGTACAATTAATGAGCAAACCAACTGTCTGACTGTCCCAAAGCCATGCTCTGATCACTAATGATATGACACTCCTCTTATCCGTCTCTTTCCCTTGTTTCACATCTTTGTTCATTTTCATGCCTGCAATTAGTCTGTGATTTGTCCAAAGATAGGACGATGCAGGCACTGGCTCACAGTGATCAATCTCTCTTGCTGCACTGACGGCAGCAGGATCTCAGCGACATGAAGGGTTCCCGGCAGCTCTGGTTAGCGCTTATTGATTGAAGCTGTGCCTTTTGAAAGGGATGGTTTTAATTGTCAGCTTTGCAAACCCCTGTGTCTAGTGACATCTGCTTCAGATAAAAGGCTACATGAATTCTCTCTTTTCATTTTTCTATCTTTCAGCCAGGAGAGGGACACGCCATACCTCTTGTGACCCAGCATCCATTTCTCCTCCACACAGTGACTTAATTTCATAATCCCTACGGGAAGAAACAAACCTGAATCCTACCGATTTTGTTTATCTCCCAACTCTCTTGTTGGATGCATTGTCATAAAATTTGGTAGAGATATCCATGTTGCACGGAAAATGAATTGTGAACATTTTGGTTATCCCTGACTTTTTTTCTGTTGCCATCATGAGATTAAAATTTGTGGTTTTGAGTGTCATTTCTCACCTGCTATGCATGAATTATTATGAAATTTGGTGCAACGCACATCCCCCCTCAGGAAGATTTTTTCTAATAACTTTGGTTTCCTAGTGTGACCGTGAGGTGAAAATTTCAATTTTTACTAACATTTTGGTTTATGACTATGGAAATTTTCATCAGTATCAGCTGTACTTTGTGCTTTGTGATACTCAGCACAAAACATCCTTGGATGAATGTTAGCAACATGATGAACACGGTGAGCATCCTTGCTTAGCGTCACCTTGTTAGCAATGTCATTGTGAGAATGTTAGCATGCTGATGTGAGCATTGAGCTAAACACATTAAATGTAATTTAATTTCGTATCTACTTATCTGTATTGTTTTAATCATTGGTGGCAGGGACCACTATTCCCACAATGGAATCAAATTGCCCTCACGCACAGAAGGGATGGACAGGAAAACAATACATTCATATAATCCAGTTCAACTTTATCCCATAGTTAACAACCTGGCCATTTATTGTTCAGTGTCTTCACATTGTGTCAGAGCTGCATTAGGTTACTGTGAATGGAAATGGAACAACTGACTAACATTAAAATGCATGCACTCAATTCATGGTTGCATTTTACAGCTAACATATTCATATTCACATTCACAGTCACATTCATTTTCATATTCATATTCATATTCATATACTTTTCATTTGCAAAAGGAAGAATGTGTCACGTCCTCTTAAGAAAAGATATATAGTGTCAAGATTTTGTTAAACATAGTAAACGGTGTTACATAGGCAGGATTTACACTTTACAAGGTTTTCGTTTTGGATTTGGGTTGGGAGGGATTTTGGCACTTAAGTGTCTAAACAATCGAAAGAGCAAACAGTTTTCCACATGACTTCCCTGTGACAGATGAAGCTTGACACAGCAGTTTGCTGCCTGTGTACTGATGTGTGCACCAAAGAAAAAGAGCACCAGATGCCAACGTTAAAGACGAAATTGGCTGTGGAGAGGAAACAATTACTGATTGTCTTTTCTCTCTGTGTGCACTCTAGTGAATCGGTGCAATATAAACACTCTTGACCAGCTGAGATGTCGAGCATGACCCCTTAGCTGAAAATCAAACAGGAAGGAGGGGCAAATAATTGTGGTTCAGCTGATTAATGCAGCAAGATACAAAATAGACAAGCTGTTTGTTGTGTCGTGCAGGCAGGAGATCAGTTATGAAGGGAGGCTTAAGGCGTGGTTTTCAGAGCCCTCTTTGTCGCTTTGACTAGCCAATTTTGGACCATTAAATTGGGATATATTTCTTAACCATCAAAACAAACCATGAATAATCATTATTTTATACCAAGTGCCCATAGCACAACATGCCTGCTGAAAAATTAAAACTTTCCACCAAAAGTAAAAATAAATTTTTTATTCTATCCCATCCTTCCTCTACCTTCCACCATAGAAAATGTCTCAGCATTTGATACCCAGGGTATTCTATCAGTTCAGATCAAAGGTTCTTTGTGGTTGTATATCCTTTATCCAATCTCTAAATGTCAGCTCCATGTAGATTTATATCTGTGGAAAAAGAAAGGGAAACGATGGAGACTTATTATTTATTTTTCACATTCATCACCACATGGCCAGGGACACAGCAGGAGACACTGGCAGTGTTGCTCAGCCATGTTGTCGTCCTGCTACGCGGAGATGAACCAAACAGCTTTTAAACACCAACAGGAGATTTGGTGTTTTTGCATCCCAGGACAGAAATGCAAGTCAATACTGTTCAGCGCTAACTTGTCAATACTATCTGGTCCGTTTGTATTGACCAAAGGTCAAACTGCTCCTGTAGTGAACACTATACACTGGGATGGGAATCAGTTAACGGATAATAAGTGTATTTGGTGGTAAGTTATTCTTTAAAGCTTTCTCTGTCAACCAATCACATATCAGAGCACCTTTTTCACCTCAGTCAGCTATTCCTGTATGTTCACCCCAGCTGCTGTTTTTGCATCTCCTCACCTCTGACTCCACCACTTGCATCAAGGCTCTTTCTGGATACCCATGGGTGTTAACTTAAATAGGCCAACCATTGTGTTCGTGTTCATAACAAAAGGGCTCTTTTTATTTTCATAGTTTTCTGAACGTTTGATCAAAAACTCTTGCAATCCAGAAACATAGTCTTTTTTTTAGCCGCTATTTACAGGTAAGTAAATAAGTTCAAACATGGCGGTAAGTTTGTTGATTTTTTTTTTTCCCCACCTAAAAACAACCCTGTAAGATCTCAAATCTGGGAGACAAGGATGTTCAGGGGGTCACTTCTGTCTGTTTCTGTGGGAATGATTCATGTTAAAGGAGCCGACTACATCTTGTTTTCTGAAAGTGAAACAAATGTCATGTCACTTCTATGCTGAGTCGTCAAAGTGACATAATAATGATGTGACTGATTGTTTCAGCTTCCTATCTGTCCTCCTTCCCGTCTCTTTCTCCCTGCATCGCCCACTCATGTCTCTTTTAGCTTCACCTCATCTATAGATCAACCTTGCCAGAGCTCTCAAGTCTCCAACACATATCACTTCTGACTGTTGAATCAATAACTGAATTACTTTTATGAAACCGCACCAGTAGAAATGATGTGGGCTCTGCGGCTGTCTCAAGCCAACCACTTAACATTTTTAATCTCGCAGCTATTCCGTATGGATCAGCCAGTTGGGAAAGAAGTGGAGGGAAATCAGACACCCGGATGTTTTTTAATTAGTGGCAGGAGCCAAAAAAGCAATGTCAGCTGGACCACTTATCAACATTAGTCAGCGACAGTGAATGTGTGTGGAGGGTGAGGGCCAGGACAGGTGACTGTACAGGTCACTTTAAATAGAGAAAAAGATACATTAGCATTTTAGGCATTTGGTAAAAGCTGTTATCCTCAGAAATTTACAGGAAGCTGATAGAAAGACACACACTTAGGATGACCGGGCAGGCAGAGACAGACAGGCTGACGGAGACAGAAACTAAAGGGGGATTCAGACTATAATTCAGGAATTTGACAGCCCTTTCAGGTTTTTATGAGTAGGAGATCAAAATGAATCCAGATTGAAACCAGTTTAAATTTAGTCAGACACTGAACGGTTTCCAGGTGTTGTTTCAAAAGCATTTCAAATACTAAGTTTAAATGTGGGATATTATTACTAAATGTTGAAATATAGTGAGTGAGCCTTGTCAAACAATGGTTATATGCACGGGACTCGAGATGTCTAAAAAACTAAGACTCTTCTCACTCTGAGCCCACTGAATTTCTTTTGTCTTTTTCTAATTGATTCCTTACTGGAAATAACAGGCTATAATGTCATTTGGACATGACAACCAAGCTCCCCTAACCTTAACTCTGTTAAGGTTAATGTTAAGGTTAACATCTGTTAAGGTAAACCATAACTCTGTTAAGGTTAGGGTGGTTTATTTTTAACTCAAACTACAATATTTCCTTTTTCTCTATATCTGGTGAAGCGGTTTATATTCCTAACCTAACCACATCTTTACATAGTGTTGTCACATCATAAAGATTATTTTAACAACAGTGATTTATAATGGTTTTGGAAGCCACTGATATTATGTCATCATGCTTCAGTATGGCTTCAGTGCTTAATGTTTTACTATACATGATGTGGACAAACAATTTGCAGTTGTTGGCCACTTACATGTACGCTAGATGCTCAGACAGTGGCTGTAGGCAGCAGTTTCTAAGATAGAGGTCAGTTTAACACTGATATTTATGTAGTTCACTCAGTCTCACCTTGTCATGTGGTCAGCATAGGTAGGTTTTAATCAGGTATCAGGTGTTGGAATGGAGAATTTTTGAGAACCACTATAAGATTCTTGCTTTAATAACTGAAAATCCTTGCATAGTAAAACTGAAGATGGAAAGTGGATAAGCTAATTACTATCTCCTCAATGCAGATCCTTAGTAGCTTTATCATTTGGGACAAAAACACTTAAGACGAGTGTAAGACAAGTCCCAGTACAAGCAATTAAGAGATAGAGTCAGGATTCAGGGTTGATTTTACAAACTGGGGCAACGGAAGCAAATGAATCACCAGGTAAAGAATGTGCCTTACAGATGTGATATTTCTTTCAAGTTTCCGTTACCGGTGAGAGCTTCTGATAGTGAAGATCATGTTAAGGAGGTTAAAAGGAAGTTGAAAAAGGACTCAGAAGTGTTCTCCTATTCAGTGTCATTGATGAAGCAAGGCCATCTTATGGTCAGTGTTCTCTATCAAAACACAGCAATTGCAAGGTGTTTTCTCAATGATGAGTTAGGGGGAGATAGAGGGAACCAGGATATAAACCAGTTAGGTTAGGAGAAAAAAGAGAAAACAACTAAAACATTTACTGTAGGATATATAATCAAAGCAGGATAAGACCTGATGTTGACACCTGTCAAAGCGCCCACAAATCCATTAGAAGTCTGAGATATTAGACCCAGATATTCATACTGGGTTATTTAAAGGGGCTTTGGTTTTCCTTTGTCAGCTGCCGACCTGACTGACAGTGTGTTACTTCTAAATACAATTCAAAATGTTTCACAGTTTCTCAGTAACAAATCTTCTCGAAGAGGATGAGCTATAGAATGAAGTGGTTACTTCTTTGTAAGCACACTGGAAGCTGGTAACCTCTGGGTGACCCAATCCATCAGCCGGCACTCTTACCAGCCACTCTCAGGCTCTTCGCGCTCACCATGAAAACGCTTATTGAAGGAAAGCAGTAACTTTAAATTGGTCTATTTTGTCATGTATTTCTGAAATATATCTGCGATAGCTCCTCAGTCAGGGATTAATCCAGCTAGGACTGTTTCCTTGTGGGGTAGTGAAAATATTACAATACTATACACCAATCATCAGTTAACAGTCAGGTATTTGGACAGTCATCAAATCTGTGTAATCTTGCCTCTGAACTCCACCTTAATGGATCTGAAAGGTGTAGATGTTCAGCTTTAATTCTGTGGGTTCAACAAAAATGTTTCGTTATCTGTTTAGGAATTACAGCCATTTGTTTTATTATTATACATTGTCATCAGCAGTCACATCATCAATAAACATCATTGACCCAGTTCCACTGGCAGCCAGACACGCCCCTGCCACAACACTGCCTCCAGACATTTTAAAGATGACGTGGTGGCTTTGGATCAAGGGCTGTTTCTTTCTTTCTCCATACTCTTCCCATCATTCTGGCAAAAGTTAATCTTGGTTTCCAGAACTCGGCAGGTTGTTTTTTTTTTTTTGATGTTTTCTGGCAAAGTCTACACTGGGCTTTCTGTTCTTGGATGGTACCAGTGGTTTGCTTTGAGGTAAACTCTCTGCATTTACATTAATGAAGGTGTCTCTTGATTGTTGGCTTTGACAATGACATTCCTGCCTCCTGGAGACTGTTCTTGACCTGGCCAGATACTTTGAAGAGGTTTTCTTCACTAAGGAAAGAATTCTACATTCATCCATTTTAGTTGTCATTCATGATCATAATAAAAGTTCCCATGAACAGCTACCAAACATAAAGTAAACATTTGGTATCATCTCCGGACCTTTTATTTGCTTCATTTGTCATGAAATAATGAGGAAACAGGCCACACTTGGTGATCAAACTGAATGTCACACAATTTTCCAATTACTTTCAATTACTTTCGGGCCTCTGAAAAAGAGGGACTGTGTATTAAAATAGCTGTAATCCCAAATGATTAATGGTTACAGCTGTAACTGAGCATTGCCTAATTACTTAAAAACATGGCACGATTAGAAATTATTTTGTATCAAGTAACTTGAAACTTCAAGTAAAAAAAGATAACACAAGCAAAGCCCTCAGCGCCTTCCCTGTGATCCAGCACATGTAAACCTAGAAATTTAATTATGACAAATCTTCGTGATGAGTACACCTGTCGGGCAAATTTATTCCACACACCTCCCTAAATTTTCACAGACCCGTGTTCAGTGGAAGTTGGCGAAAGAGTTGGCTGTTAGTTTGTTGGTTGGATCCCTGGCTTCTCACATCCAAATGTCTTGACCAAGACACTGAACCGCAAATTACTTCCGATGTGGGCATACATATTGCAATTTCCAATAAATGACTATAAACCATGGACTCACATGCGTATTTAACCGTGTAAGAATGTTGCACATGGAGATAAAATAGATGAGATTATTTGTTTTCTCCATCTAACATTTCAAATGGATGGTTCCTGTATAGTTCAATGGGTCAGCAGATTGTTAATTTATTACATCGCACTAATTACACTTGCGTTTCGAACATATGGTAACACATAGATCTTAGATGATACAGGGAATTAATCTTTAGTGTCTTGATATCTGCTACAGTGAGCCAGCTCTATTTGTTACACAAAAACACACGGGAGCTCATTTTTCAAACTCTGATGGGGTGACGGTGAGAATCACACTCTCTGCATCTGACTTCTAAAACTGTCACACAATATCAAAATGAGAGGTGACTGGGATCCGGATTGGCAAATTGGACTGAACTGAGTAAAATGAATGTATTACATCCGTCCCTTATATACATATGACTTACATATGCCCCCTATTTGGCCACTCTTACTAAAAGGAAGGCTTGCCACAGCAAAATTAGCATAAACTGCAAAGCAGAATAAAGCTAAATATCTAGCCTGATTAGAGGGCTTACGGATGGGGATTGGCCCACATTCTGCTGTCTAATTTGTTATCTATGCTCGAGACTTATACTTTTCTTTACAATTGTTTCCCACATGAGATGCAAATGTATAGTTCCTTGAAATATGCATACACATTTTCTAAACAATCATGGACAGTTTAATTCAATTTATTTCTCCTGGAAAACCCATATACAGTAAAAGTATCAGTATTAATTTCCATTGGAGTCCATGGGGGGCACATAGATTAACAAGACTAAGAGTCTACAGTCAGCCGGATGTTATGCAAGAATTATTTTTACCATGTTCACCCTCTTTAGCATGTTAGCCTGCCAGCATTTGCTAATTAGTAATCAACACAAAGTACAGCTGACACTGATTTGAATAGTTTTGCAGGTATTGTTTCATATATAAAAAAATATTAAATTTGAACTAATGGTGGTGATGGATGAAAAGTCAGGGGATCACCAAAGTTATTGCAATTCATCCCCAGGCGGAGAAATGTCATGGCAACCCGTCCAACAATCATTAAGATATTTTGCTAAAAACACATATAATGCACATATATCATGGTGGCACTAGAGAGAAGGTCAGAGGATCACCAGAGTCTGTAAGATGTTTCCTCTTGGAATACGATTAGTGTACAAAATGTCATGGCAATCCAGTAGCTGTGATATTTTAGTGTGGACCAAAGTGTTGGACTGACTGACCAACAGATGTTGCTTGCAAAATAGCTTAAAACAAAGAAGAAATAAAACAGGCTTTTAAAACCCATCAAACAGTCCATACAGTCTGTTTATCAAGTGCACAGTTTTCAGCTTGTACTTGAAAGCAGTTGGAGTTCTTTTTTTTGCCTGATTGAGCTTGGATAGTGGCACCATAATACTGGAGGCTGCTCTTGGATGCAGCATGTCTGGGTGTATGAATTTCTGAGACATGTGTATTTCCCTTCTCCAAATAATTGCTGCTGACTTTGTACAGTCATTAGAGGCCATTAGTGAAGCTAACCTAAACAGTCTCTGTCTTTTATAGGTGGTCATTATGACACAGAGTTAAAGACCACTGTCAGTACACATACTTTAATTCCATTTACCAAACTGTCGGTGCCAACTATCTGCAATAGTTCATTAATTTTTATGTGATCCTCCAGAGTCTGGCATGTCAGAAGAAACACATCTCTGTTACTCAGTCACAGAATCTTATCTAATCCTGTTTGGCTGCAGAAGTAGTGGGAGCCAGTCTGCTCCACAATAATGTAAGATAGTAAAGAGATGGGGATTGTACATTGTGATGAGAAGTTTTCTAACAAAAAAAAAAAAAACAAAAACAACAACTTTGTTGTGCTTATGCAACCAGATGAGCAACTCAATTTTGATTACCATTGGCTTATGTAGCTTTCACTGTCAGCAAGATTAAGTGTCACTCCCAAGTATGTGAGCAAGGCAGTAGAGTAAGATTCAGATAGTAACTAATTATAAAAAAAATTATCTAAATGCATCTGATTTCTTGATGTTGATATCCTCCAGTTTTTTTTTTCCGAGTAATAAAAAACTGTATCATCTGTATATGTAACACCTGCGCAGATCCACAGTGGTCCAAGTATGCTTCCCTCTGGCACCCCGTAACTCCACGCAACAAAGCTGGATGGGCCAAATCTGAAATGGAGCATTCTGACTACTGTGGTAGACAGGATTCGCTCCATTTCACCTGAAAAGATTTCAAAGCTGTAATTTTTCAAATTTCCCAGGCAATGTTTTTGCTGAACAGTATCAAAAAGCTTTGTAAGATATGATACGATACTTTTTGCCTCAAGATTAAACTGTGTGAATTCTGACAAAAAGTGTGCCCAAGTGATGTCACTTAATTTAACATTGGGCTAAAGACTACAAATGTGGAAATGAAAAAAATAAATGTTGGGGTACTATAGACACCAGGTTTAAACAAGGAAGAGGAATGTATGGAATAAAAAGGCAATATCTCTGGTTCTATTTCATCACATTTAAATCCTTTTTAAAGTGTCCTTCATGAGGCCAACAGTGTAATAGAAGTGCAAAGCTACATCAGCGGAGTACTCTTTTAAACCAGTTTATGCACCAGCGGTACTAGGCCACAACAAAGAATTGTTGTAATATGGAGTATGATGTAGAAATGAAATGAACATAGGGCCATTTTTAGATGACTTTTGATTGGATGATAAAGGCCCACGAGCCCTGGCTGTAATTCATGTATATGTGGCGGGAGGTATTGGGAAGTATTTGATGTCCTTGGCTCATCATTTGATTTATGCAGAGAGTTTACCCACATGTGCAATTAGCCCTGCAGGGAACAGGAGAGGCTTTTATTGTAGGCGTCTGGTGACAGCATAGAGAACAAGCCCTGGGCCTTTTTGTGGGTTGAACTGTTGGCGTTTACACCGGAAAGCAGAAATGGGTGGAGGAGGACCCTCTGCTGCTCTACAGAGCCAGCAGCCAGAAGAATAGGAGAAAACAACTAGTATTATTCAAAGCAGTGTTTTCACCCATCAGGATGAACTGATTGTCACCGAGTCAGGGCTCCGTTATTGACCGGACTTGAGGGAGACTTTGGTGTCGAACATATTCTGTTGAAGTAAAAATACTGGTACCTCTCATGGTTTTGCAATTTTATGTGGCACCAAAGCAGAAGCAAATTCTGATGTCTGTTACATAATCCTCAACAAACTTTTTTTCCAGACGTTCCTAGCTTCGATCAAAAGATAGCGTTAACAAAAGTGAGGCTTTTCAATCGGTTAATTGGCGTAATGAGTTCCTCAAATGACATTTCAGATGTCTATTTTTGTCATTTTGTCAATTTCTGCCCCTACGCGTCAATAGTTACTCCAGTTTTTCCAACTGGTAGAAAGATTTTCCCCCTGTAATTTTTATCATCACAAAACAGTAGGAATATGTAAAAATACTTTCCATAATTTCTATCAGTTCAGATATCACTATACCCACCAAGTTAATTGCTGTTATTGCTGTGATTGCCCTTGTCAGTGATAATGCATCATTTTAACATTTCTTCTAAGCATGGTCTCTGAATGCTTCCTGTACACTACTATATCAGTCCTAGAACCTGCCTCAGCTGAAGTTCCAGCTGTTGATGTTATCCAGCTGTTTGGTTTGTTTTGTTTTACAGGGAAAAAAGGGTCAGATTTTTTTTTTTTCTTGACCTATCCGTAATTTTCCCTTTAGACCTATTAGCAAAAGTTAAACTAGCCCTAGGGAATCCTTCAATGATCCCACCTACCTCTGCTCTTGCTCAAAACATCATGTTTAGACAAAATTGATGGAGTAATGGGACAAAAAAAAAAATTCAAAGAAGGTGGCTAAAAGGTTTTATCTGATGAACTAACTTCCATCCATTCCTAACATGGACTACTCAAAACAATGCTAATGTGCTTTAGTTATCTGATGAATTGCATTCCACTCATCATTTGCTGTAGCACTCATAAAAATTGTAGCCCCATCAAGTTTGGATTGAAATTTTGGGCCTCCTATGTTGTAGCATACACATGCACAACTTCATGTAATTAATGATGAATCCGACCTGCTCACTTCTCCTTGAGCAGAGACAGATTTATTTACATATGGAAACACCTCCCCAGAACGCCACCTTCATTAACATACCCTGTGGATCTCATATATTAAGTCACATGTGCATAGTGATGCAGTACAAGATCAAATAGAAGCTTTAATGGCATAATTTACACAGTGAATAATGACCTTGTTTTCTAAATAAAAATGGAATTCCACATCTATGTATTATTCTATGGTTGACAGTAGAGTTTGTTTGTGTGTCACTAATTTAAGAATCAATTTGTTGCAATTATTTACTTCCTGAAAACGACGTCCACACTGGCGGCTTCATGCACATCCTTCCTGTGACCGTAAACGAGTCTGACCAGTCTCCCCTGACCTGTCTTCGTGACAGAGTGTTTTAGCCCCATAAACTGCCGCTAACTGCATACATTTTGCTCATTTATCACACCATTCCCCGTAAACTGTAGAAATATTGTGAATTAAAATTGAGCTTTAGCCGTTTCATGACATTGAAGCTCCTCTGTCTGGCAGCAGCAATGACACAACTTTCAATGTCAGGTAGAAGAGACATTTGGCTCGTTTTGAGATGCAGTGAAACAGTAAGTGAACCTCTTGACTTTGGTTGCATGCTGGGTGTACTGAGCTATAGCCACATGATGTGATGTTTGGAGGAGCCGGCTGTTTGCTTTACCAGACAGGCGTTACTAATGGAGTGGTCAACGAGTGGATATTGCATTGAACAAAGATTAACGAAATGGGGTAAATCAGACCGATTTGAAACACCAGGCTGATTTTGTATTATGCAAGAACATTTCAATTTGGAAACATGATGAAACGTGTTAACAAAACAACACTGAATCTGATGGAGTATTTATATTAGATATTTTTCCGACAATCAATTGTGTTTTATTTTGTTTCTAAACTCCGAGCATGGCACAAACCAAGGCTGAGCAAGGCTCATACAGGCAGACATAATATTAAGTTTGGGTCTGAGTTGATCAGAATGATAAAAAAAATTATAAAAGCATAAAGAATCCAGCTTGTAAGTAGACAAGTCCAGGAGGGGTAACACTGTAGGGATCAATATTGTTTGGCTCTCATATTGCTGTAAAAGCGAAACACGGAATTGGCCTATATTTTATGACATGAGCACAAGCTGTGTACTACATTAGGAAATTAATTCCCTGCAGAAAGAAAGATACTGGGCCTCTAAAGTCAAGCCTCACTCATTTAATTGTAGAAGATGAATTGCATGGGTTATGACAAAACATACAACCTACATATCATTTGTGCAGTGCCTGCAAATGTTATATCACTCTTTATGGCTAATTTAGGCAGAGTGGAGTACACATAATAAATCATGGAAAAACACAGCCGTTTGCCTTAAATATTCAATTTAATTTTTTAAGGCCCATGTTGTGACATAGTGGTATTGGCTTGTGTTTTAAATGAATTCGGAATAGATATCTATGCAATATCTGTGTTCCACTCTCTCCTCTGGTTTTTCAATCCATAATCTCACTTCTCTTGCTTCTTTTGCTCTTTTAATGGCCTTGTTACTCAACCAACTCACAAATTAATATATCTCACGTCTTCTTCTTCTTTTTTTTTTTTTTTAATGATTATTGATATCTGTTCTAGGGTGTATTCCATGCTCCATTCAAACATGACAGGAATATAAAAAAGACATGCTGCCTTCTAGTTTTTACTAATTAGACATGGATAGGCATAATTAGACTCTATCTCCAAACACAAGTCAGCTATGTGTGTTTTTTTCTTGTTTTCCATATGTCCTGTTGACTGCGATGCTAATTCTAGCACAGCCAAGATGCCAGTGGGGGCAAAGTGGGGATAATGAGGAAACAGATGCATCACCTGATACTGTATACTATCTGTTCACTCTTTGAGAAGTTAGACAAACAATAACAACCAAACAAGATCTCAGACTTTTGGACCCCAGTGTGAAATATCACCTGATTTCCTCCTGTCATAAAACACAACTCTGGGCCTTATAAGATGTTTGCACAGACAATTAATGGGGTGATTTTTCTGCACTATTCTACACTATATGGGAAAGAATGAGCAATTGTTGCTTCTGATGCTAATTTTACCCCACAGCTGTCAGGTTGGGCAATTGTTGGGCTAATATAGTGAACTCAATTCTGGCATAAACCAGAATACAAATTACTGATTAGGATTACGCACAAAGTACTTATGAGCCTGATGGAAATGTCATTAGCTTTTCAGGTATTTGGTCATTAAGCAAATTACTTGACTAATTAAAATTTTGTTCTGATGA
Source organism: Istiophorus platypterus (assembly GCA_016859345.1). Taxonomy (NCBI): domain Eukaryota; kingdom Metazoa; phylum Chordata; class Actinopteri; order Istiophoriformes; family Istiophoridae; genus Istiophorus; species Istiophorus platypterus. The sequence goes on along the minus strand of CM029125.1, from coordinate 4,745,165 downwards.
TGGTAATAGATGAAAAATTAATTGATCATTAAAGATTACAAGCCATTCTGAGTGGATGACCAAAGTCATAAGGATCCATCGTATGTTAACCATGAATGTCAGTATAAAACGTCAATGCAATCTATCCAATAGCAGCTGAAATATTTCAGTCTGGACCAAAGGAGTGGACCAGCCAAAATTTCCACAGATAGAGTCTGGTTTCTAGTACTAAAAAGGATGTGAACACTTGAGCAAAGTTAAAATAAGATAAACATTATTGATTGAAATTCAAGTATTTAGACACCAGAGTGTTATCTCAACAACAATCAACTTAATGGGCATTACTATGGCCATTAAACTGTTAGTATTACACCCTCCACTTCCCTCGGAAAGCTTGCACCAGTTTTTGGAACCTTGCCACAGGGATTTTGCTCCCATAGTCACAAGAGCATTAATGAGGCCCAAGAGTGATGTTGGGGGATACAGCCTGACTTGCACTTGGTTTTGGAATGAAATTCAAGTTCTTCCTCAGCAAACAGGGAAAACCACTTCTTTATGGCGCGAGCTTTGGGGGCATGCACATGCATGTCATGTTGAATGAGGAGAGAACCTTTTCTTAACTTTTGCCAGAAATTTGGAAAGACTCTATTGTTTAAATCTTAAGATTTCCCTTTGTTGAAACTGAGGGGCCCAACCCCAACCATGAAAAAAAGCTCCAGACCAGTACATTAAAGTATGTGGACAAGGTCTGCTGACAAGGCTTTGCAAACATATCCCGCCTGTACATACTATGACAGTCAAAGGCAAATGTTTGTCACCGTGTTTCTCTTTGATTTTAAACCTCTTATTTTGCCTGTTAGAATGTGACAAATTCGGTTTCCTATGGAATGTGCGGTTAGTTTCTTGAAGTAAAGCAAAGCACGAGGTCCTCTGAAGTCACTTTGTCCTTTGTCACACTAACTGCATAGTGAGTTAAAATGTCTGTGAAAATCTGATTTGAAATTGATGAAGAATAATAGAATGTCCTTTACTTTCTTATCTTTTGTGGGAACGTTTCACTACCAGTGCCTTGGATAGACAGGGACCTGTACTTAATGGTGATCATGGTAATTGCTATTTCTCTATATCACCACCTCTCTTTGCGATAGTAAACAATACCTAAGCCCAGCACTCAGTAAGTGAGCTGTGCCGAGAGGCCATTTGACTCAGGAAAAAAAAGGGATTATGGCTCAAAATTGACAGAGGGCAACGGGATTTGGTGGGATTTATTGCCATCTGAGCACATCCTTACACTGATAGACCAAACTTCCTTACTGGCCGTCCAGTCCATTGGCTGTCCAACATCATTATCTCCTTTAGAGTGCTGAGGCCAAATATCGGCAATAATGGCTCAGTTTGATAAAATGCTTTTACCTCTTCATTATCTTTGAATGTTGGATCCTCCAAAAAATGGAAGTACTAAGTGATTAGATACACAAGTGAGATAGAAATCTGTAATTATTCCCAGAGAGGGAGGATGGAAAGGCATGGAGAGGTGAGTTGATTTGTAGTTGAGTTGTAGGTCAAACTGAAAACAGTTTTAAGAAGCTGCTGGGCTGAGCAAGTGGCTGTATAAGTGCGGAAATTATTGGCCTAGCAGTTACGCTCCTCTGCATGCACACACACAAAACCTCCCCCCTCCTTCATCACCCAGAGACATGCAAACACACGAAGACAAATGTTGTGCAGTCGCAGGTGCAGAATGAGTTGAGAGCCTGATGCATTCGGGGGGCACACGGTGTCATCCAGCCACTCTGGGATCCTGAGGTGGTCAGGAGAGCAATCCAGAGCTGGGGCTGGGGGTGACAAATCAGACTGACCTTGTCTTTGCTAAGAGGTCGAGCATAATAAATGACAGAAAAGTGAACATCAGTCTATAGGGTCGTGGCAGATTTAGGAGTGATGGTTTCCAACCCCTTCCCGATCCTACAGTGTGCAGAGAGGGTTTACTTGGCTGCGTTCTCACCTGCAGGATTGTACATCAGACACAGTTCATTTGTCTTCTTAGGGCATGGACCCAGTGGAAATGAAGTGGACAGACCACTGGAATTCTTTAAATGGCTAAATGGACAAGAGGGGGGCAATGGAAGATAAGTAGCATCAACCCAAATTCAAGAGATTAAAAAAGTTAAAAAGGGCCAATAAGAACGGTTTCATAATATTTCAGGGCACAAAATTATAATAGTATACCTGCAGGGGATCAAAACCATAAGCTCAACAATCAGAGCAATTTATCACCTTGAAAATTCACTTTTAGCCTGTATTTTCCTTGTATCAAAAATCACTGGGTTTTTCAAACTGTTTGCCAGTAGAGAACAAATGATTGTTCAGGTAATTATCATTTTTAAAAAATAGGCTGCTATCTTCACCCCTGCCAGAGACATTTTGTACAAATTCTCTTATGATTCCTCATGTTTCTAAATAAAAAATAAAATCATACATTTTTAAAACCTCATTTGTTTTGTTTCTCAAACTGAGTCTTATTTTTTGTAGTTGTGGATTAATGGTGCCAACAGAGGATTAGCGGAAGTGTCAGGTTATAAAGCTTGATCTGCACAGTTGTGTGGATATGCTTAGTTAGATGGGGGGGTCGGGGGGTGGTTGGTTGTTGGCCATTTCCATCAGTGGGACGATGCATACAAGACTGGGAAAATGGAAGGCGTTTTTGTTTTGTTTTATTTTAAATACAGTAAATACATTCATTTGAGTATAGTAATACAGGGCTGGTCGTATAGTAATACAGGGTGGTCGTTCTCTAGACCCTTGGGGGAGGTGACAAGACCCTGTCTCCCTTATGAAAGATTACTTTCTTGTGATAATTACAGAAATAAGTAATGGGTAATTGGGAGGGCGGCTTTTGTGATATCTCTGAGCCCCTCAGTTACTGCTGTCCGAAGGGAGTGAAGCTGTTGGCAGGCCCAAGTGACATGTGTCAGCCAGTCTCATTCTAAACATTTTACCTTGCGTAATGTGGGTGGTATCGCAATTACTGCTGCTTAATTGTATTTAAATTATTATTTTTTTCCTTTTTTCGGCACATGGAGGTATGCAGTAAACACAACTCTGAGATATCGTCATTTTATGCATTTGTTATCAATACAAGCAACCAAGCAATCCAATAATTACTCTCTCAACCAACTCCTGAGAAAAAATAGCTGCTAAATGCTATAATATTTACCGGCAAGTCATTAATTTTATCTGCTGTTTGGTGCTGGACAGGTTGGAATCAGGGGGTCTCTGCATATGATGTAGTTCAAGTCAGGGTCAGGGCCACTCTAGGACATTTACCTGTGTTGTCTTGGCTGTTTGCTTAGTATCATTTTCCTGTTGGAAAGTGAACATTTGGCCCAGTCTAAGGTCCTGAGTTCTCCAGACCAGGTTTTCATCAGGATTTTATGCAAACTCCAAGCAGGCTGTCACATGTCACTGAAGAGAGGCTTCCATCTGGCATTTGGCCATAAAGCCCAGATCAGTAGATTGCTGCATTGATGGTTGGCCCTCTGGAAGTTTCTCCCATCTCCACACAGGAGAAGAAGGAAGGAAGAGTCCTGGTTGTTCCTAACTTATTCCATGTTGGAATTGTTGTCTGAATACATTTGTCATTGCGATATTTCAGTTTTTCTTTTTCAAATAAATTTGCAAAAATTTTGAAAAAATATGTTCTTGCTTTTTCATTATGGGGAGTTGAGTGCACACCGATGAGGGAAAAAATTAATTCAAGCAATTTTATTGTAACCCTCCAACATCACAAAATGTAAGATAAAAGTGAGGAGCCTGAATACTTGATGAATCCACTGTTAAGTGCAGTCCATTTACCATTAAAGTTGCAGATAAAAAACCAATACAACAAAATAAAAGCAGCTAAAAGAACCAGTAGAGCTGAGGGGAGCTGCAGCCATTGTGATAGTTCCCTGTGGGCTTGTCACTAAAAGCAAACCGTTCACATTAGACATAGTCATCTTACTCATCGTTAAATTAAACTATCGATTAGTGCAGCCTTTATTCAATTATAGAAGCTTGGTTTAGCATGGTCCCTATCTTTGAAACCTCTGTGGTCTGCAACTCGTATTACAAGAAACAGGGCCAATGAATGCTGGGCCTTGTAGCAAGTAGAAATCATGTTAAAAATGACCAAGGATTACTTACAATAATGTGTCTAGGCCAAGCAAGCCTTATTTTTTTAAATACTCCCTTTGACACGTGAGTGAAACCCTGTATCAATCATGTGCCTTCAATGTCTGTTAATGTGTGCAATTTGAAGGGTATTGAACAGATGTGTCCTATACTCATGATTTTTGAATAGATGCCTTATATATAACACTACATTACATTAGTGTGGTCATGTGGTTGTGACAAAAAAAATGGAAATAAATGTAAATATGAGGAAACTCATTATAGTTATAGCCTGACAGGAAGTGAAAACTCCCTTCTGTGTACATTCAAGAGGACAGTGGAGATTTAAGCAAAATTAAAGCCGTTAAAAAGGTCAACTTAAATCTTGATAGGAAGCTCATATATCCTGTGTTAGCTACTGTTTCTGTCTACTGTATCCACTGTATCCAAATACTATAAGAACTGGGAGGGACTTCCTCTCCTCACCTTATGTTCTCACCTTATTCTTCTGTGTTTGATGCTGATGGTTCTTGCTTGCAAGCAATAAATATCCATAGAGAATCTGACGATTGTGCCATCTGGTATTTTCAGTTCACACCACAGCCTTTTCATCTTAGCAGCATCTTTGCAGCTCAAACAATTAAAAAAGTTGTTTCTGAGGCATCGCTGGACTAAATTGGTTTATAGATTTTCAATTGTGACAGATTATTGAGGATAAAGAAGAACAAGACTCAAAGAGCTAAAGAAGAAGAAGAACAATAATTCCACATGGAGATGATGCACTCTAACGCATATTCCTAACGCTAATAAAACTGACAGACAGAGAGGAGGCAGCCCTTTATCGCTCTCTGGAAACTCAGCCTTTAATAAACTCAGTAAATTTGCATTACAGAGACTCAATTAAGCCCAATGCAGGAGTGGATAGAGACGTATTATCCATCAGCCTGTGGAGGAGCTGGTTGTGGTAACGACATAAAAATATAACAGTAATTACAGATGAAGGCAACAACACAGAAATGAATCAATCAAACTGTCCTTGTTTTAAGATGAAGTGGCATTTGTCCATGTGCTGGCTGTTAGGGAGAACGGAACTCCTGCAGGACACATCCATCAACTCAGACAGCACCAAACATGTGATAATGGTAAACAAAGCAAGCATAGTGAAACATGTCAGGTGTACTGAGAGACACTGTGAAAAACAAACTGATAAGACACGAGGAGCAAACATCCAAGGGAAAAGCTATCCGATATTTTATGTAAAAACAGCGGTTGACTAATGCGTTTAAATCACAAATGGAGCTACAGCAGAGTGCCTCATCCCCACTGACTGTGACACTGCAGATTCACTCTTCCCTTTTCAGTTGAATTCTAATTTTTACGTGTTTTAAGTGCACTCAAGGACAACACACCAACACATGCTGAAAGAATGATCAATTTGAACATAACTCAGGGATGGTCCCAGGCTGTCTGGGGCCAAAGTGAACTCCATAACCAATGCTGATGCTACAGTGTAGAAGTGCAGGGGTCGCCTGGGGTAGGACTGCAACTTATTCCTGCAAAAGTACTTTAATATTAGCAGCATTAGTAATAAGGTGTACTGAAATGTATTTTTCCTTGGCCCTTTGTTGGAGAAAATGTATATGAATTAGGATTAACACAAGAAATGGCCACTGCTGCAAAAGCGTCAGGAAACGCAAAAATGTCATTTCATGAAGCAGTTGGTTCATTTTCATCTGTTTTTTATAATCATGATAAGAAAGACTCGACAAAATAACTATTTAAAATTAATTTGCAATTGCTTTAGAGCATTTCATTAAAGAAATGGTCAAGTATATTTTAAATTCAGAAATAGGTCTAAACTGGAGGATACAACAAGTAAACAACAAAATTATTAACATATTGAGACCGTTTAATTATTGTAGAAGAAGAACATTAAGTAAAAGTCAAAAACTAATCTTTGATAATTTTCAAATCTAAATTTCATTTTAGATAAGCTACTGGGAATAAAGAAATGAAATGCTGTATATAAATTACACAGTTCTGTCCTTACACATTGAAAAGGTTAGATTCAATTTAGAATTAATAAATAGGCCTAAACTGTGGGCTACAACAAACGAAGAAAAACAACAACCTTTATATAGTTTGATTTTTGAAGAAGAAGAAAAAAAAACTCATTTTAGAATAAAATGTGATGATTTTTCTGGGAATGAAGAAATGTGAGCTCTGTTTCTCTTTTTCTCACACACAGACATACATAGACACAAATAGATGCACACGCACACACGTACGTACACATGCATGCACATAGTGCTTTCTTCATCTGGTTGCCCATGGATCATATACATGCATGCAGTAGTGCTAAATTATCTTTCTGCACAAAAATAACTGCTCTTAAGTAGGGTTGGGAGATAGAATATATACATTGAGACGAAATAGACCTAAACTGACAATAATTTTGAATTTCCGTTTACTTGTTATTGCAACAAAAGATAGCAAACTTGAAGACCAATATATAGGCCAAAGTCTAAGCTGCAATAGCAAATACACAGACAAGAACAATAAAGTTGTGCATGAAAACTGCAAAACTCTGTTGTCTACCCATGTAACAATAAAAATACAGCACACACACACACACACACACACACACACACACACACACACACACATATACTTACAATTGACACACACTTTCACACTGCACTGTCCACACACTTCTTGTGGGCACTTCATGCACTTTTTTTTGTTTTTTTTGTTTTTTATGCACCTGCTTTTCACACCTCAGTTAAACTCAACACTAAATTTGTTGCCCAAACAGAATTAAAGCTGTGCTTGTTTTTCAGTGTTCACAGGACCATAATTAAACAATGAATGATGGTTTTACTGCTACAAAAGGAGCTGATTGTTTCATGTTTCTTTTTCTCAATGGCCACAACAGGATAACCTTAGAAATCCTATTATCTAAAGACATAACAATTCCAAAACCAAAACGACAAGTTTCAAGACTTCGTAATGATATCAAGAATTTTCACATTAATAAAACTGTTAAAACACTTCCAGGATGTGAGAAGTCTGAGAGAGACTGCAGAGGCTAATGTGGATTGTAGGAAAAAACACCATTCAAGACATCTACAGAGCTTCAGACTAACCTGGAGCAATTAGATTGATAGTTTCAGCCCATACCATGTGCTGCACACTAAACTTAGTAGGGCTCCATGGATGAAGGCCAAGGGAAAGACACCATAATTGAGAAAAAGGCCCAAAAGGCAGGACTGATGTTTGCAAAAACTTTCATAGATGAGTCAGTCTTTCTGGGATAATGTTCAATGGACAGATGAAATCAAAGTTGAACTCTGCAGAGCTTCAGTTTACAGGCAATGAAATGAAGCCCATGAGGAAAAGAACATCCTATCTACAGTAGAACAGGGTGGAGGTTCTATCAGGCTGTGGAGCTGCTTTGCTGCCTCTGGTACTGAAGGCACTGAATGTATCAAAGGAATGATGAAATCAAAAGATTACCAAGGCATTTTAGAGAGAAATGTCTCAGAAAACTAAGTTTGAGGTTAAGGTCTTGTTACTCAAGGACCCAAAACAATGGTTGAGTGATGGAAAAGGAAAAGGAAAAATGGACCATTTAAAACCGACCAGCAATGAGCCATTTGTTAGCAAACCCCGTCTTTCGAGGACAATGAACTATATTTGAATGCACCAGAAAAAGCTGGTTAGACCGCCTCAAGTGAAGATTTTGTTTTTGTCCAACTGCAGTTTTCAAGATCAAGTAATGGGAGTAAACATACTAATACCCATCTTTACTTATATAGCACCATATCATAACAGATTTTATCTCAGGGCACTTTTCATATAGAGCAGGTCTAGACCAGACTCTTTACAGTTATTATTTACAGAGACCCAATGTTTCCCCATGTGATTGTAATGTTGCAGTTTTTTAATGTACAGAACAATCTACTACAATTAGGATGAGACAAAGGATATGATTTTATTTAATTTACTTTATATCTATTAAGGGCAGAAATATCTCTTGGTAAAAATACAAAAACAGTACACACACTTTCACATCACTTAATAAACAATTAGTATGTATAACAAGAAATATACAAAGGACATTTGGGGGTCCTAAGCAGCTTAGCAGCTGCCTCAGTCTGCCTCAGGCTGCCTTTGAAAATATTCTCTAATAGTTTTATCAAAGTTTTTAAAGTGCTTTACAGAATGGTCAGATCTCTATCACAAAATTGAATTTACAAATGGCTTTTTGAGAATAAAAAAAGTTTTGAAAACAGTGCAACCTGCAGTCGGTACGACATGAGCATTCCTTAGGCAGCAGAAACGCATTGAATAGAGCAAAGAGGCTTTGAAAACCACTTTCCTGTTATTCTGTATATGCAGCTTGAAACATTTTTTTCTGCTGAGAATGTGCTTACCATACCAACTTTCTCATTTTGCCTGTACAGACCGCATAGACACATTTCTCACACTATGCTCACTTTGCATTCTCCTTTCTCCTATGCCATATCATTAAGCTTATGTTAGATAGCACTGTGAAATGCCCCCATGCTTTAATCCTAAAGAAGAAAGAGCTGGAATATAAAAGGCATTTCAAGAAGGTACTTACAGTAGCAATCCGTGAGTCACTGTGCCTGATGGTGCCAGTATTAAATTCTAAAAGTCTATTCACTTCTCCAGTATGGCTTCATCGGCAAGTGTGCTATATCTGGTCAGAGGTCAAAACGAAAGTAAAAAGGAAAATGTATACGTATGTTGTGCTGTTTAAACACACATACAATACTGAGACTGCCAACCTGAGATATTTGCAGCAAAATGGCTCTTCCTCATCCTTTGAACTGTTTCTCCACCACTTGTCTGACCCAATTTAAATGATGTGCGGAAAGGAGTGAGTGGGGGACATTTAAATGCAGGAGATGACAACATGTTCGCCCCCGCATGTATAGGCTACGTGAATCCCCCCTACTCCTTCCCATCCTAATGCCCCCCCCGACTAACCCACCCTCTTCCTAGTCGCACTCATCTCTTCTTCACACTCTTCTCTTTTTGTTCACTTTCCTTCCCTCTCAGTCTCTTTCTCTCACATTCTCTCTCCCCGCTCTGTCTTTTCCACTGGTTGTTACATTAGCATAATGCAGCCTTTGCCTGCCAGTGAAGCGGAGCGTATCCGGCCCACACTTCCCGCAGTTGTGCCGTGCCAGACGTGGCTGTATATACTGTTGAGGCGCACAGCGACAGCCGCAGCCCTCGCTCCTAACACATGGAGCGATGCTGACAGGATTATAATTAATGGAAAACCGGGGACCCACAGTGAACTCGCAACAAGTTTAACTTTGTAAAGCAACATTTGGAAACAGATCCCACACAGTCCAGTAATGTTTGGTTAAAGTGCCTGTAACAGAAAGCACCTCATTTGCATCAGTCCTAGAAGTGTGATGGCTAACATGTCGTGAGACTGCGAGGCATGGATAACTCAGATTTGACTTAGAAAAAAAGATTTAGGCTCATGATACACTGAATACAGCAGAGCGGAATCATATATTGATGGCTTTAAAATGAAAGTAATTATGACAGGTTTTGCTTCTCAGTTTAGATTGAATGTGATTTGGGGCTATGCTTTTAGACTGCCTGCTGTGCTACAGTAATCAAATGCTCCCTATTTACATGTGAATATAATAATGCTCTGATAGCATCATTAAGGCTTGATTCTATTTATATTCAGCTTTAAATTTTGAATTTAATTTTCCCTTACACTTTTGTATGACTAGTAAAAAAATGTATGATAATATCAAAGTTTATTTTGCATATTCTTGCTTGAACTTTTCAGCTACAAGGTGATAACACTGAGTGATGCATTCAAACCTAAGATGACTTGTGTTTTTTTTTTTATGGCTGCACCATTAGATCAAATGGAAATATTAATATGTAGATGACATGTGCATGATTCCCCCCAAATTCAACCTGACAAACTTGATATCTGTGCACACTTTGGGATCTCAGCTAGAAATTTAAATTTCTACCACGACATTAATATATATATATATATATATAATATATATATATATATATATATATATATAATATATATATATATATATATATATATATTATATATATATATATATATATATATGTAGGAGACTAGAGGCCGCTTTGTGCCATTGAAAAGTTAGGCTCAGCAGCCAAAGCCAAACTTTTTCCACATAGACCTGATTGAATTTGCTTGTTAAAGCTTTAATGCTTTGAATGTTGGAAGTTAGTTTGGTAACAAACAAATTAAAAAAAAAAAAAAAAGTAGGTTGGAGAAGGTGAGTACCTCTGTCAGTCTGGTGCAAATCACTTGAAAAAGAATTGGACACCTGAAAATTGATGAGACACTTTGGGAGAGGGTGAACACTTTGAGGTACCTGGGAGTCCACATAACTGACAGTCTGACATGGTCCAAAAATATAAAACTTTTGGAAATTCAGAATCTCTCTGGGGATCCAAAAGATCTCATAGTCTGCTGCTGTGACCATCAGATCCACACTCCTCAGCCTGCAAGACTTCATCAAAAGCTGCAGAACCAGAGCTAGTAGGATGATGAAGAAACCTGACCACCTCAGCATTGGTCTTTTCCAGCTTCCGCAATCATCTCATCTCTGCAGACACGAGTCCAACACACGGAAACCCCCCTGTTCTCTCTATATCTCTGGCTTTGTCCTGCACTTTGTCCTCTGTCCTTCGCCGTGCCCTACACATTTGCATATTTCCACTCAAGTATAGACATTTTCCTCGATCATTTACCGTATAGTGACATTGTAAATTTTACATTTTTATGTACTGAAAAAATGCGCAGCACTACCACACTGGGTCAATATACAGTTAAGCATTTTTATACTTAATTTATCTCCTTCATATATGTATATATATATATATATAGTATATAATCATAATTCTATTTCACTATCATTCCAATTATTCTTCATTGCATTATAGAGTTTTATTATAGCCTTAAGAGTACTGCACCCAGCATTTAACTTCAAATATTGTTGTGGCAAATAAAACCTTTCAATCTGCTTTGCACTTGTTACAGATTTTCTCAGATTGAAATGGATTTTTTTTTCCATTTATACTCCATATTTCGGTGATTATAATATTTAACATTTGAAACATAGTAAAACTAATGTATTTCTCTATACAGTTTTCATTGCTCATAATGTGTAACATAGCAAACCGATACTCTGCACTTTCATTCATCAAACATACACAATATTTGTAACTTGCGTCTCGCTTTGTTTTCTTATACTTTATATCTACACAACTTTATTTATCTTATTGAACTAATTTATTAATCTGAGCAATGCTTTCATGCTGCTGATTTTATTGATCTAAAGAAGCCTAAAAGGGAAAACGTGTACAAAGTGGCTGGTCATGGTGGCAGCACACTGAGAAAAACGCTAACACATTTAAAGAAATAGAAGGGCTTCCTTGCATCACTGGGGTAGTTTAATCAATAGAGCATATATTCCAGAGATGGACATTTTCTGCCTGGCTAAGGTGGAAATGCCCAGAGAATTAACATGTTTTTAAAGTCCTGGTAGGGACCTCAGCCGTGAGGTCAGTATGGTTAACAAGATTATCATGCTTGGCTTGAGTAGCAGCTGAGCAGTAATATCGTTGTAACATCCTGCATAAAAGATCTGACCACAGCTTCACACAAGTCAAGGTGACTGTCCCCAGCAAGCTCAAACAGGAGCTTTAAAAGGAGCCTGTCTGTGAATACATGAGCCTTCAGTAAAAACCACTTAGAGCAATGCAGTTATGTTTGGACATACATTATACAGTATGAGAAATGTAGGCCAGGTTGACATCCATCATCGGCAAAAGCTCCCTTTCTTACTTTCGCAGCATCCTTTGTCAAATATACCTGCATGTGTGCGAAACCTGTACTGTACAGTAAAGGTATTCATGGGCCTTCAAAAGAAATTTAACCAGTAAAAGTAAACTCAAGTGTGAGTCAGATGGATTAGAAATATTGAAGGGTAGATCTGTAAAGTCAAACTGTAATCATGAGTCGTTCCCTTTTGCAGTGACAAATCATGTCAAAGTCATTTTTAAAGTCAAAGTAAGTGAATGTTGTTTTTTATAACTACTGAAGTTAAGAAAAATGGTCCTTTTTTAAATCTCACCTACCATCCTCCGTTCAAGATAATACCCGTGTTCTTAATAAACTTGCTAGTATAGACAAGGTCACCTCCTTTGTCTGAGTAACAATGGATGTGGAAGCCTTATAAAACACCATAGACCATGAAGAGGGTCTATAGGGACTCTCACTACCTGAACATATGCCATATAGGAAGTATACCACCTTTCAACCTTATGTTAAGACTTCCTGAACAGACCCTTAAAAACAATGTTTTCCTTTTTCAAAATTAACTATATCAACAACAGAAAGGCACAGCTATGGGAGTGTGGCCAATTTATTCATTGGCCTGTGGGAGGAACAATATATATATATTCTCCCCACAATCGGTTCAAAGATAAGATCAAGTTTTATGTTATATAGAAATAAAGATGACTAAGTATTTACTTTTTCTGGTACTGAACAAGAACTATTGTAATTTCATGTGTATCTGAACACTACAAATGACACCTGGGAATTGAGCTTAAAATATGACAGATTTGATATTCATGACCCTACTGTAATGAAACACATTGACGGACAACTCCATAATACCGGTTTTCACAAGAAAACTGACAGAAACGCATTTGTTTGGGCAGATAGCTTTCATCGCCCAACACATAAAAAGAACATCCTGTATGGACATTTTCAACATCTGAACAACATCTGTGATCAAGAGCCAGAGTTTGAAGCTAAAGCTAAAGAAATGCAAACACGGTTTATAAATAGATGCTGCAAAACTAACACTATTAACAAGGCCTATACCAAAGCTGAGAAAATAATAAGCTAAGAAGAAAGGATCTTCTGCAACAGAAAAAAGGAACCAGAAAAAACACAAAATATATACTTTATGACAATAGAACAGTGGAGCAAATAAAATGAAGGAAATAATCAAGAACATTTGGATAATGATAGATAGTAATCCACCTCTTCAAGATGTGTTTCCTTTTCAAAAGTGGTAGATGGAATCACTTTGAAATCATGCAACAAACTGAAAACTTGAAATATATACACTAAAGTTAAAGGGCGGAAGATTCCAGTAAAGGGCCGATATCAGTCCAGGCCTGAATGATCCTCTTGTATTAATGGAAGTTTTGGTGTAAAGGTACTGACCAATATTCAAGTTTTCAGCTAATTTTGTGACACTCTGAGGTTGTTCAAAGTGCTACAGCTGATGGGCTAGTTAACCATTCAGCCTGCAGAGTGATATCAGCAGTGCAATTCTTTCCAGTCAGTAGTAGCTTTTTTAAAATATATATTGCTAATCTTATTTACCTGAAACTAGAAAAAACATAGCATCATGGGATTAAACGAATCTTCCCACTGTAAGCATTACGTCCTGCAGCAAATGCCATATATATCAATAAAAGTAGACATTTTTGAAGTAGTGAGTAGTTTGTCTTTGTTTGTAGATTGTAAAGATAGGTAAATTAGCTTGTGACTGTGATTAGTGACTACTGCTTCAAAAAGTAAGATTAAAGTGATTGCTACATACATAGAATTTAGTGAAATAACATAGATGTATGGTGTATGACATATGGGTGCACAATCATGAAAGCAGAAAATATATGATTTATCCTTTCCAGTTACTGATTTTCTCAAAAGAGCACAGAGCTTGTATTTTTTTGTATGCTGTCGGAGAAATAAAGAAGCAACTGAGTGCTCCCTTTTACTGAAATTTATATTTTATTAGCCTGTATGTACTATAACTATAGACAAAGACTAGAATATCATAGTAGAGTAGACACCACTTTGAGCATTTTGACCCAATTAATTTTCTTGGCATACAATACAAATGTCATCTTTATAGACTTAAGAAGTATATTATCCACAGAAGTTGATAAGTGCAACAATCAGAGCAAATTTTCACCTCGATTTTTTCAAAATCAGCCTGGATTTCTGCAGGCAAAAACACATTGATGTTCTCTAATATGAATGTCCATCCCTTCTGTGCATTGTGCCCTCTATCATCAGATAAAAGCAAAGTCATTAGGTTGTGTAACATTTTCTGTGATCATACGGGCTTGTAATAAATTCAGGAATGGAAGAAAGACTCAAAAGTAGTGTCAAGCTCTTGCCTTAGAGGCACACCAACTGGGAACCAGTGAGCTTAGCTAATTGAAGTTGGGCTTTGTTCTGCATGGCGCCCCCTGAAAAACAAACTTTCTCAGTTGAAAATAGTTACTAAAGTTCACTGCTGATGAGCTCAGCAGCAAGTTTGGCCAAATCTGGTCCAGTCATAAGCTGTGTTGTTAGTGCTGCCCTGAAAGGGCTTGGGAAGCAGAGACATCATTGTTAGCTCTTAGGGGAGTTCATTTAGGATTGAGCTTGATAAGGGAGAGACACTAGAGCTGTATCTCCAGTGACAAAAAAGAAAGACTCCAAATAGATCAATTGCAAAGCCAAACAAAAAAATATTGTCATTCCAAAACTTGCAAAACCTTTCCTAAAACTCTCACAAAAGCAACAGTGCTCAATAATTGCCACGGCGATGTAGAAACACAATATTTTCATCTTCAAGCCTTGGAAAACATTCCCCGTTTACCATGTGTTTACTGTGATGAATTCTCCTTCCTCAATAATCCCCAGTCTAGAAACACCAATTAGCCAAGCTTAGTTTGGCAGAGCACTGTTCTTGTTTACAGAGTGTAAAGTGCCAGGGAGGCGAAACTCTGACAGAAAAAAGACAACATGTTATTTACTCTCGACAGACCCAGAATTCTCACCACTCCGAACAAAGAGAGCAAGAAGCTTTGTCTGTCTAACAGCTGGGCTCTAAAACCGTCTTACCCTTCCAAAACATTCCAGGAACCAGAGGACCTGCCATTTGGTATGACAGCACAAGGGCAGGATATAGCGAATATCAGCTGTGGGAATTTTGGAAAATTTACTGTAGTAGTGAATAAGGAGCAAGAAAAAAGGGTAAAGCCCAAAACAGCTGCAATGTTCATCCCAAGGCGCTCATCAAATGCTATGGCATATACAATAAATGCCATAGCTTTCATTACACAGCATTATGTATAAAAGTAGAAATGTCGGTGTAGGTGTCATGATAAAGGAAAAGCCTTAAGAATCCACAACTGTCATTCCAGCCTAATAATTCCTTGACATTCCTTGAAATCAATGTGGTGTTAGAGGAAAGCTTAAAATGTGTTCAAAATTGGAAATGGTTCCACCTCTGGGGAGACTCCAACATTTTCATGTTTCCTGTGTAAAAACTGCAAATTTGTCCACATGGCTACGTAAGAAAGAAAGATCAGGGGCACCTAAATCATTGTGATTCTACGGGGGCCATGAATATACAAATCATAGCAGGTTTCAGTATCTTCTGTACAAAGTTGATCATTTTATCAGGTTAGTTTCAAACTGGTTGACAGCTCAAACTAGAATATCAAACTAATGGACAACACATACTGAACGGTGCTTTGTAAATATAAATATATATATATATATCCCACATTGGATGGAGCAGCTCTCATATCTAGAAATCTAACTGAGTTTATTAGAAAACCACAACCTTGACAACCCAGACTGGGGAGACAGGGAAGCAGAGTTGTAGTCTTACACACTTCTCTGTGCTTCCATTACAGCAGTCACCCATCCAAAACCCCATAGAGACTGTGTCTGCCCCCCAATCACCTAAATTAATGAACTCAAAAATAAACAGAGGGGGAGTTGTAAATAAAAAATTAATAAAAAGTAAGACCACCTCTGTAAAAGTAAAACAAAGTAAGGAATTAAATACAGACTCTTAAACATTGGATCTCTTTCATCTAAATCTGTATTAGTATAATATCAGATCATCATATCGATATATTATATCCCCCCAGCCATATTTATACTCATATTCCCAGAGGCACTGGCAGAGTTGCAGCCATTTTCTATTCAAGCCTATTAATCAACCTTAAACCTTAACTCAGTTTTAACTCATTTTAGAGCCTGAATCTTAGTCTTACACATCCAACCTTGAAAACAATTAAAGTCTATTCTATTTGCTATAGTGCACCGTGCTCCTGGAGCATACTCTGAATTTTTATCTGAATTATCATTTCAGTTGAGTTTTTACCAAGTTTAATCCTTAGTACAAATAAATTAATTAGTGATTTTAATAATCATACATTGATAACGGTAGATTTAGCACTCATTTGATTTCATTATTAGACTCAATGGGCGTCGCCCGGAGTGTAAACAAATGCACACATCGTTTATCTACATCCTTAGCTTTGTTCTGACTTATGGCCTTTGAACCTGAACACTTGATAATGTTTTCAATGAACCCTCCTCTATAAGTCCATTGTTTAATAACTTTTGAAATCTCCTTGCTGGACGACACCTCATCAGGCAAAAGTGATTTACTTAGATTTCTACATGATAGATGAATTGAAGGAAGTGATTCCATCAGCGGTTATTTTTCTGCCATGTTTGCATACAACAGAGGGCCCATATGTGAACATTAGTCCGTCCAAAATAAGCAGCTTGTTTGCTGATGCCACAGAACCAGTTAGAATGACACTTGACTCTACTGCGCCTCCAAAAAAGAAGATGATAAAACAAGAGTGACTAGTCAATCGTTTAACTCCTATACCAGTATATTAAAGAAAATCATGTGAAAACTCGAAAGGATGTGACGTTCTATTAAACTGGAAGAATCCTGCTTAGCCTGGCATGATAGTCTTACAACATGTAGGAAGTGCCTCTGTGATACCAGAGCAGCCCATCACTCATCTTTAATGGAGGAAAATAAAACCAACCGGAGGTTTCTTTTCAGCGCTGTAGCCAGGCTGACAGAGTGATAGCTCTATTGATCTATGAATTCATGTAGCTCTCAGTATTAACCATTTCATGAGCTTCTTATTGATAAAATTCTAACTATTAGATACAAAACTCACCTACTTGTGCCTTCAACCGGTGCCAGTTTATCTTCAAACAGGAACCTTGGAAACATCTGTAAAACCTTATATATACACTTATACCTGACTATTTTTCTCCCATTGACCTTCATTAGCTAACATCAGTGACTTTTTCATCTAAACCGTCGACATGTCTCTCAGACCCCGTCCCAACGAAGCTGCTTAAGGAAGTTTGACCCTTACTTAGCACCTCTTTATTGAATATAATCAATCTGTCGTTATTAACAGGCAATGTACCCAGTCCTTTAAAATAGGTGTCATTAAACCTCTTCTTAAGAAGCCTACTCTTGATCCAGATGATTTAGCCAACTATATACGCATATCTGACCTTCCCTTTCTCTCTACGGTCCTTGAGAAAGCTGTGTGACTTTCTACATAATAATAGTTTATGTGAGGATTTCCAGTTAGGATTTAGAGTGCATCATAGTATGGAGACAGCGCTGGTGAAAGTGGTGATCTAAATGCAACGGACAAGGACTTGTCTCTGTACATGTGTTATTTCTTAGTGCTGCATTTGACACTATTGACCATCATATCCTATTAAAGTGACTGGGATATTTAACTGGCATTAAAGGAACCGCTGTAAGCTGCTGACAGTCCTATTTATCAGATCAATTTCAGTTTCTGCAAGTTAACGATAAATCCTCCACATACTTGAAAGTTATTCACAGAGTTTCAAAATATTCTGTGCTTGTTCAAGAGTGCATTCAATATTGGGCTTAAAACCTTCCTTTTTGATAAAGCTTATAGTTAGAACTGGCTCAGGCTTGTCTTGAACCATTCCCAAGTTATTCTGCAATAGGCATAGACTGCCAGAGGACTTCCCATGATGCACCATGCTCCTCTCCCATCCTCTTCCTCTCCATCCATATATATTCATATCTCATTAATGCTTGTTACTAACTTGGTTTCTTCTCTCGCCTGTAAATTTATGTTTTCTTGTCTCTCTCCACTATCCTCTTGTCAATTTCTGCAGGTTTTTTCTGCCTCTGATGCTGCAGAGTCTGGATCTGTTACTGCAAGTCAACATGATCCTTCTCAAAACACACTGCTTCAATTATTATTATTAGTCTTTACAAGCCCTATTACTATAATTATTAGTTTGATTATTAGTCCTATTATTTTTATACATCTTCATGCTGGACCTGTATTCTGCTATATTATTTTTCCTTCCTAATGCTGTTGCTATGTAAAAAATAACTGACATTATGTTACAAATACACAGAGTAACAATGCTATTCATAAGCAGCTCTTAAACTGTGATTTCTTACAAGAAGCATGGCCATTCCATTAATTTAGTGTTATAATATGGAAAATTGATGCTTTTGTGGTCAGTAATTGAAGTTTTCTTCCTCAGTGGAAGCACAGTGATGTTTAACCTTGGTAGCTCACAATAGTTGTATTGTATGCGACCATGGTTGGGGGTGGGGGGATCGGGGGTGGGGGGCGCTGACACATAGAGACAGACATCCATTCATGCTCATATTGACACCTATGCCATTGAACTGTGGGAGTACACCAGAGCTTCTGGAGAAAACCCACTCAGGCATAAAGCTCCACACTGGCAGGTTCAAATTTAAATCTGATCCTTCACTTGCTCTGAGGCAATGTTGCCACCCTCAAGTTATTATGCTATACTAACAAGTTCTAGGGTAAAATAATATTATATTGTGTGGTGAGAAAACACTATAAGGGATTTACAGCCAGTACCTCTTGGGTTAGATTGATTTTCCTTGTCTAAATTTTGTGCTGTTGTATTTAGTATTTTCCTTTTTAGAATTTCGTTCTTTTTTTCCTTGGTCTTGGTTCCCTCACAGTGCCTTGGAGGAACACAGAAACCAGTGTTTCCTTCTTGCAGTTGACTGGCTGTTTCTTGCCTCTTTCCAAAGCTGTCCTAAAAACGCTCTTTTCTTTACATGCTCCATTACACTCTTTTTCAGAGCCCTGAATAAAGAAGGATGACTCACGGAACTGCTATGGAACGCACGTTGTGTCCTCAGAAATACATCACAAGCTTTCTTTCCCCCCTTTGAGCTCAAGGAACATAGGTATAAGGGTTTGAGAGGTCAGAATCAAGGCTTTTGCAAATTTTAAAATCTTCAGTAAATAGATTGTTCTGTCACATATTGGAAAACCTTCGTTGGTGAAGCGACTGTACCTTTGAACTCAATGCTTCATGAAAATGGTTCTGTGAAATAGTAAAAGACCCAGGTCAGACTTCTCGTTGTCTCTGTTTGACGCTCGGACTGAGTCCTATCTCCTTTAAAGTATGACAAATTGCTTCTGCTCCAGCACGATGAGCAAACATAGTGCAGTGGCTCTTTGATTAAATATGGGTGTCTGGTATCCTCTGTTTGAGCAAAAATGGACATATAAAAAAATGTATATATCATACCATGGTCTGATCTGGAAAATAATAAAGTAAAGAAAAAATTTAACCGAAAACCCAGCAGACTGTTCAGTTTACACACCTAGTGAAGGCTTTGAATTTATTGTGATGCGACAGTATTTTGACATAATTCAAGGAAGGACTACATTTTTGATAAAGGTCAAAACTGATGCTGCAGAGGATGTGATAAGTTGATTTTCATTTAGCTGTAAGGGCCAAGTTTCCATAGGACTAAGATTCTACACACATTGTTCACAATCTCAGTTTAACGTGATTGCATGCTAGCATTTACTAATTAGAACCAAACTTAAAGTATATCTGAGGGTGAGGAAATGTTAGTCTTGAAGATATTTCATAATAAAACAGCCAGCCATGCTGCTTACATGGTTTAAATTCCAGACACTACATTTCCCATAATTCAACTCAGTAGCATCTTTAATTAAACTCCCCTTGCCTAGTTAATAACAATGTTTTTCCAAATCCATGCCCCCAGTTTGTAATATAGGTTCTCTGATAAATGTATCGCCTAAAAGACCAAGCTAAGATCGAGATATGACTTCACTGCGGCATCATCGGGGTTATTTTCTCAGACTCCCCCCAGGGCCACCGATGACATTATACAACAAGTTTTAAAGGCTGTAAAGTGTTCATCCTAACGAGTAAAAGAAAAGTTTCTGTGTTAGTGGGGTTCAGAGAGTTTGGTGTTTCCACCATGCAGAGCCCCACAATTAATTGTATTAAAATTAACAATCGCAGTTTATTTTATTCAGATGTCTCAAGTGTGCAGTGCTTGTATTTGAACAAAACCAAGCACCCACTTATTTGCTGTGACAGCAATTATTCTGCTGTATTTGCTTTGCGATTGCAAATGCGCAAAACCAACAAAGCATTGGAACAGATAAGAAGTAAAACTTTAGAGAAGCAAATACAAGAATGTTAGTCATTTTCAGAATGTGTTATCAAATCCTCTCTAAAGTCAGAGAGAAGAAACAAATGTACCCAGTGTCAACAGAGAAAACTTTCTGTCAGTATTGAAAAGCAGCTCTTGTTCAATTGTGTGCAACAATTTAGTGTTGGAAGACAATGAGAAAAGTTGTCTTTACCCTCAGATGCACCTTGGACCACAGAAAGCCTGTCATCAACACCTTGTAGTTGTGATTACCTTTCATCCCTGACCACAGGGTCCAGTGTGAGTTGGCTTTCACATGCCTTTTACACCTGGTATTAAAATGCAATGTATCCGAAGTCCTGGTTGAAATTTTTGGCAACCCTGATTTTATGTATACAATTTAAAATATCTTCAGAAAGAAAATATCATAATAAAATGTCCAAGGTTTCTGAACAAAAGAAAAAGGACAAAACAAAACTTGAATAAAAGTGAAAAAAATACAAACACAAAATGAAACACAAACACAAATAATTGGCACCTTTCACTAATATTTTGTTTTAGAAACTTTGGAAACAATGACAGCCTCTAAACAAACAAAAAGGCTTTTGGGAGCATGCTGTCTGGACAGAGGAGACAAAGAGAGATTTTAGTTATGTCACATCAGCTTCTGTCTACAGAAGCAAGAAATTAAGCTTTCAAAGAAAAGAAAACCATCCCCACTGTTAAACATGGAGGAGGCTCTCCTATTTTGTAGCGTTGCTTTGCTGCATTTGGTACTGGGAGCCTTGAATCTGCTCAGGGCACAATGAATAACAGATTTTTATTCAGGCATTCTGATGCAAAACATACTGCCCAGTGATAGACAGCTCTGTCTCAGTCACAGATCATGGCTCTGCCAACAGGATAATGAACTAAGACATACGTATATCTAAAAGCAGCCAGAAATGGTTAAGAAGAAAATATTATTCTGAAGTGGCCTGCTATTTGCAAGATAGGAGAAGGCACCCATCAAATATGAGTGAACCTTAGCAGTTTGCTCAAGAAGAATGGGCCACAATACCAGCTGAGAAATGTGGAAGCCTTATTATGAGCTGCAAAACACATTTGATTGCAGTGATTGCCTCAAAAAGAGGTGCTATAAAAAATTAGGTTAAGGGTCCTGATATTTTGGTCCCTACCATTTTCAATTGTCGTTTTTTTTTAAATAATGTGTTCCATCTAAAAAGTAATGTGTCTTTGCTGGCAGAGAATAGGGGAGGTCAATTACTTTTGTCAGTTTCAACTTATCTGGGAGGAAATTGTGTTTTTGCTTTTTTTATGTACAAGGGTGCGAATAATTTTGGCTCTGGCTCTGCAATCTGAATGGCTGCGTTGACCAGACCACATCTAGATGCTCACGTTGAACTGAGTTTGCCCGATCTAAATGCAATCCGTACAGTCTGACAAACATAATATAATACCTGCTAACACATCGACATAAATGTGTGTAATCATGCATCAAGCTTAAGATGTTGAGATATCATTAATGCTCTGAATAATGCATTTAATACACATTAAATGTTCAAAGTGGCTGTAACTAACATTCCTAATCTGTTTTGATTTGAAAATTATTATAATTTATATAAGTTGACAATACCACCTTCTGTTTTCGGAAGCAGAACCTCTCATCCTCAAATTCTTTTACAGTTGAATTATTAATTCAAATAAGCAATATTAATTTTTTTAGTGAATACTGTGAAAAATTTATTAGTTAGTAGATATGAAAACAATTAAAACTTCATATTTAACCCGAGTAAAGAAAATTAGGTATGACTAATACAGAATACTCTGACTCAGGAGGTAGGGTGGGTCAGCCACTAACCAGAAAGTCTTTGGTTCAATTCCTGGCTCCTCCGCTCTACATGTCGAAGTGTCATTGGGCAAACTAGGAAACCCAAATTGCCCCCGAAGTATCCTTGGTGTGTGAGTGTGTTCATATGCATAGAAAAGCACTGTGTGTATAGTATAAAAAGCACTGTACGGATGTTTGTGTGAATGGGTGAATGTGGCAATGTCGTGCGGCCTGTTTCAGATCTTTTACAGAATAAGTAGTATTTAAAAAATATGGATAGTCTTCGATAAACTAATCATTGAAGGTTAAACATAGCTGTTAGAGACTGTTAAGTCTGAAGGCTGCCTCACAATGTTGCTTTTGGCTGCAGCACTCAGTTGTTTTCAGTGAAATAGCTCTAAAAAACACAGTGTGCACTACCTACCCAGCACCAAACGGCAGATAGACATCCCCTGTGGGAAGTGGCCCCAAATTTGAAACCCCTGATCTAGGTCATGTATCAGATAAAGATCACGTTATTATCATATAAGAGTAAATGTATTTTAAAAAAGGTGTGGTGGTATTTAATACCAGCAGGAAGTGTTGTAATTGTCCAGGAATGTGACTTTTGAATGTTTTTCACCAGTGTGACAGTTGTTGGAGCATCACATGTCACAACCACAAGCTATGACATCTAAGGAAACTGTTGCATCGAGCCTCTAATGGTTTTTCTTTTGTAACAGTATTATTTTTAAGAACACATTAAAGATTATGCAACTGGATAAAGAAAACTCCAAACAGTTGACGAGACATTAGTTGATCAAATTATCCTAAAAGTCAGACAACTGTTCTCCAAGGTACTAATGGATGGACTTTGAAAAACTACTAAAATGTTACATAATATGCTTTTATCATGCTATTATGATGGTATTTTATTTAGCAGACCAAATATCTTTAATACATAATGTACACATGGCTGAATGCTGATGGCCTAATTTAAATAAGCCCTTCAGCAGAACTAATTTTGAGAGGAAAATCAGAAAGATCTTTTATCCACAGTGAGCAGTTGGACTTGATATACTGTACGTCAATTACACTGGCCACAGTTACCTATATGTAATATATATATATATATATATATATAATATATATATATATATATATATATATATATAATATTTGGAAAGTATAGAGACCCCTCACCTCATTTCA
Source organism: Istiophorus platypterus (assembly GCA_016859345.1). NCBI lineage: Eukaryota > Metazoa > Chordata > Actinopteri > Istiophoriformes > Istiophoridae > Istiophorus > Istiophorus platypterus. The sequence goes on along the minus strand of CM029125.1, from coordinate 4,721,642 downwards.
GACCTCACTTCACGCTCATCAATCTAAATTCAGTATCATGTAATGACAAAGGGGAAAACAGATTTTAGAATATTCTGCAAAGCTATTACAAAAGAAAAACTGAGAAATCACATTGAAATATGCATTCAGACCCTTTTTCATGAGACTTAGTTCAGGTGCGTCCCATTTCCCATGATCATCTTGGAGATGTTTGTACAGCTTGAGTTGAGTCCACCTGTGTTAAATTCATTTGATTAGGACGTGATTAGGAAAGGCACAAACCGGCCTTTATAAGGTCTCAAAGTTGACAACACATATCAGAGGAACAGATCTGGGGTAGCTGGGGAAGACTGATAAAAAAAAAGTCTTCTGCATTGGATGTTCCCAAGGAAGGCCCCCATAATTCTTGAATTGAAGAGGTTTGGATCAACAGGGACTCTTCCTAGAGCCCCCCGGCCAAACTGAGGGATTTGGAGAGAGGGGCCTTGGTAACAGAGGTGACCGAAATGCCGATGGTCACTCTGGCTGTGTTTCACAGATCCTGTGTGGAAATGGGAGAAACGTCCGGGACAACTGCCACTCAGCTGCCGCTTCATGGCAGAATGGCCAAGTCTCTCCATGGTGAAAGTTTTTTGGCCTCAGTTCCTCCAGGCATGATGACTAGAATTGGCTGATCAAGAGAAATGGGAGGCATCTGAGCCAAATTTCAAATATAGTAAAAAGGTGTGAAAATGAATGTCAGTGATATTTTATTTTTCCTTTTCAATAAATTTGCAGATCATTCTAATATTCTCTTCTCACTTTGATGATTGACTGCAGATTGATGAGGGGAAAAGAAGAATTGAAAGGATTTGAGCATCAGACTGCAAAAAATCTTTGCAGAAAAAAAAAGGAAAAAAGCGAAGGGGTCCAAATTCACTCTATCTATCTATCTATCTATCTATCTATCTATCTATCTATCTATCTATCTATCTATCTATCTATACACATGCATGCACCGTTCAGGCAAAGTATAAATCTGGTTTTAATGGCTGATCGATGTATCTTTCATTCTTTAATGCATGTGTGCGTGCGTGTGTGCGCGTGCGTGTGTGTACGTGTGTGTGGGGGGTACCCTGCTTTGCATCCTGTGGATGGGTCATACTGCAGAACATTTAGATATCAAAGACTGTTTTTTGCCAGTTCAAGTGGTGAGCATCCATCCTTCTGAAGCGTCTTATAGAAAATACTGCTTCCTGCAAGATTTAGAGAGAAAAATTCCCCAATGAGATAGATATATAAACACTGGCATCAGTAATGAACTTAAATACTAGTTAAACACTGAAGTTTCAATGTGAGACTTTTATAAGGTTATGCATGGTGCAGTGGGTGGATGGCTGAGTTAAACACCATCAGTACAAAGTTTGGATACAGTTTTTCTGAATTTTGTCTCAGGATTAAAGTCCTCTGTTATTCTCAGCAACACTTCCCTCTTCTCGCAAATCTTGTGATTCTGCTGCCTCTCTGCACATAATGAGTTCAGGGGATTTGCATCAGGGTTCAGTCTAACTTTGACCTCTGGGCCAGAGTTAAAAATCATGGAGTGGGCTTTTAAAGGTACAGTAGTGTATGCATGTGAGAGAGCTGGAGCTTATGTGAGGCTGCCACAGTGTTTTGATGTGTGTTAATGCAGTTGTCTGTCAATATGCCAGCTAACATAATCCTTTCAAAAGATTAGGATTAATGGCCCTTGGGCTTGACTGAATGCTCCACTTGGAGAGATGAATACTTATGAATGAATAAACATTAAAGTAATCAGTTACTGTTTGTTTTTCTTATGTTTGAGGGCAGGGGTTGCAATTAAGTTTGGTTTCGAGCCAGTTTTTTTTAAGTTTACAGGAAGACACAGGGCAGATTTTAATTTTTTTTCTTTGATTGAATTATCTTTTATTGATATGGCAATGAGTTCATTAATAAAAAAACGTTTTTTATTTTACAAATTTCTTATCATTGAAGTTTTATTGGATGTTCTGGCCTGTGAAATATATCACACTTAAAAGATTTCACTGGTATCCAACATGGTCTCGTTCATCAAATCATGGGACATTCTCTTATGTTGCAGTAAAAGCTGGAACCTTTTGAAGTGGGCCAATCAGGCTGTTCAGACCGCTACCCACTGACTCTGTTCATATGGCTAAATCTGACCTTGCGTTTCAAACCGATAAGTTACACTTGTGCCATCGCTGGAAGGACGGCATTGTTAATCAGTTTGGTGGTGTCTCTTTCCAAAGCTTTGCTCCAGAGTGGTTCATCTTGACTACTATGAAATGGACTGGCATTAAATCTGGTGTAACTCCTTTTATTGTTCCTAATGACTCTTCATCCGGTGTTACTAACAGGTAACACTTGTCCAACAGGTCAGAAAACATCTAAAACCCATTACTTAATTCACCTTTGTAACAGATGTATTTAAGATAAGAGATCAAGGGATGTATTCTCAATACATCTTGAGGCTAAAAGTAGCTCCTAACTGAATGAGCTAAGAGAAACTTCTAAAAATATGCTATATCCGTCTGAACTATAGGACTCCTAAGTTTCTGGTCCAAGAGTTACTCAAAAAGCTTTCTAGTGCTAAAGGTAGTTCCGAAGTCTTGGAGAAGTTATAGGCAGACCAGGGGACTTTTGAGTCTCTAAGATCTGCTCACAGCCAGTAAAGTACTACAGGTAATGTGCATCATTGCTTGAAAAATCCAATAACACTGGAGGTGATAGTTAGCACAACTGTAATCTACATGGAGAAAACTGTGCCTATGGTCCTATGGCTGCGCCATTTGATAAAATAAAAAAAAAAAAAAATGACCTGTTCAGACAACAATGTGATATTTCATTAAATGCATATTAAATAATCGCCAAGTGCATAAATACATAAACGAATTGCTGGATTATTCAGTAAAGTCTGTGCTTTATGTCCTTCGGTAAAAACTGTCTCTCAGGAGCTTTATGAAAAGGCCTTAAGAGTAAACATTAAAAAAAAAGTTAGGATGAATCTAAAGCAGTGTTAATATATATGTTTCTAACTAAGTTTTTTTGCTACATAGGAGACACAAAATCCTCATACTATCACCTAATATTGTTGCATGGTGAACTTTTAGGCAAATTGCCTATTTACACATCCAGACATGGAACATTGGCGTTCATTTATAGTTTATTTAGACTAAATCTGTCTGTTTAGATGTTATGTAGCTGAGGTTTTTGTTTTCTCCATTGGGAAATGAGATAGACGAGACTGCTGAGGCTGAGCTGCACAGCAGTTGGTTGCTGTTGTTGCTGGATGTGAAAGCTGAGGTGAACTGTGAGTATGTCAGTTGACAATTGTCTGTTAGCTCACTACTAGTTCCATTAAGCCATTTGACACATTGATGGTATAAAAATATAAACAACTGCAGCTTTAATGCAAGCATATCATGCTATGATCATAGATTATTAACTAAAAACTAAACCCTTTGACTGTACAAGCTATTATCAGAAATTATTATAAGAAATGCCCTGCCATTTAAATGCATGTTGGTATGCTTATGTCAGGATTCATGTGCACAGCTGAGCCCAAGTACAGCCTGTCTCGCTTTGACAAAGAAATTTTTTTCAGTTCTGAAAACCGAGCACTGAGCCTGACAAGCTGAGACTGAAATGTTAAAATATGGCCACTTTATAGTGGAAAAATGTAGCCGCTCCTGTATGTGATGATAGACTCTCCTTTCCACAGAGGACGGCACTGGTCTGCCTGAGAGCCTTGAGGCCAATGTTACATAGTCCACACTTCATACCATTTGGTGGCAGTAAAGCACCAATTTGTTGGCTGTCAACCACATATAAACCACAAAAGAAGAAGAAGAACATTTATGTAGCAGAAGTTGGGATAATTTCCATCGGAAAGAAATCGAAGGCTGACAAAAAACAAGCGCATTGTTTGCTTTTTATAAATTTACTTTTGAAGTTATTGCATCCTGCATTTGAAGTTTGCCTGCACTTAGCGACCCAAACAGCATCCTAACCGAGGAGTGTGTTCTAGGTAGGTGTCATTTTAGAGCTTGTTAGCCAAACAATGGTTTTGATGCACAAACACAATAGTTCTTGAATTTAATTGCACACAGTTCAGTCAAACCTTTCTCAGTTTCTCTGGAGCCATTTGATCACATATGTCACTGCTCTAGATGCATAATCAGGAGAAGAAACACCAATTAACGATCGAAGTTTAACTCTTTGAAAGATTTCTGTAGTGCTGTAAATACAGTGCTTCCTCCCGTAAGAATCCCAGTTCCTGAACAAAGAATGTTTGTGTAAATGTCAATTTTATTTATTTATTTTTTAACTTTGGCTTGGTAGTACCACAGTGTGTGTGTGTGTGTGTGTGTGTGTGTGTGTGTGTATGTATATATAAGTGTGTGTGTGTGTGGGGGGGTGTAGATGGAAGTCATATTCTTATAATAGCCCAGTGAGAATGGTCGGAAAGGTTGAGTGTTGGACAAATATTAAGTCAGGACAGGGTGAACATCGCTTGATATGATATCAGACACTTTTGATTGGAGACCCAGCTCATGCAAAAATGGCTGATGAAACCATTTGCAGCAACTGGAAGACTGACCCCAGAGCAGCACAGATTTAACTACAGAATAAGTGGTGCACAGTCCATTATGAAGACAACCTGTTTTAGGCTTAAAGGAAGATGGAGGTGTCCGTTAAGAAGAAATTACTGCAAATTGGTTATGATAAAGAAAATGGTGCTTTCATGCTATATAATTGCTCAATATTTGTGAGAGAAATTCTTTTTGTGAAGACCTCCCAGACATGTATATGAACATCCATCCCTAGTACATGTTTTACCAGAGCATTTGCAGCAAGAAGGAGCTGCATGGAGTAATTCAATACCCAAGACAAGTGAAGCTAGAAAACTTGAAAATGATATAGAAAAGACAATTTAAACTTTGTACATATTATTTTTTTAATCAGTATTTTCAGTCAAAACTTTTTTTTCATAATATTTGTTTACGGGCTAAGTTTAAGTTCTGACTCAGAATCAGAACTCAGACAAAAGCTGTTCAACAGTTCAAAAGCAAATTTATTCTAAACTTGTAGTGCTGAGGTTTTGGGGTGCTGAGCCGGGGCAGATGGTGGAGAAGGGCAGACGTGGGAGGGCAGGGCAGGTAGTGGTGGCAGGGTTTTGGGAAGACAGGCAGACAAGCATGGAGTTGACCAAGACAAACAAACAGAAGCAGAGATGGATGATGAACCCAAGGCACAAATAAACTTAGGATTAGGCAGAGGTCAGGCAAACACTGGGAAATAGTACAAACTTGAGCTTGGCCGTGTGCTATAATCTTTTGGCAAACTGAAAAATCTGTCAAGGACTGGAGAGAGCCCGGTTCTTTATGCTGCTGGCAATGATTAGTGGATGGGTTTCAGGTGTGCAGGTGGACTAGTGGCAGAAAGGAACTGGAAGACTACACCCAGACAGAGACGGGGACAAACTGGGGACAAACAAGACACAAGAGGGGAAAACCATAAGAAACACAGGGGATGAGGGAGGACACAGCCTAAAACATGACTGTATAATTTCCTAATGCAGATCACCTGATTGACCATGAACACACGCTACCACATACTGACAAGAATGCATGCACGTCTGCACAAACAAAGACACACACACATGCACATGTTGCCTGACAGTTTGATATTCCTACTGCTGACGAACCATGAGAACTGGTGGTGCTCTCCATTTTGTTTGAAGAATTTTTTTTTTTTATCTTTTGGCTGTGCTTGAGGAACCTGTCTCTTGTCCATATATTACAGTGGGTCCTGCTGATGAAACTTCCTTTTCCCTGTGGACAAAAAAAGAAAAAAAATTCCCTCTGCTTTCATCATGAATATGTTCAGTGCCGGTCAAACACCACCGTTTTTCCATTTTTTTTATTGAAATTTAAATAGTTAAACTCCAGAGGATAAACCTTTAAAAAAAAATCTACAAACAACTGTATTATTCTTATACAATATTATATTAAACATTATTGCAATAGTTTTACATACATATATATGATATACTGTACAATAATTATACAGTACACTTTCCTGCAGTGCAATATTGTGCAAACGATGCTTCGGAGGTTTATCTAGACAGAGGGTTGATAAATATCGATACAAGTTTGAAAAATTTTTTCAATAAATTTCAAGGCTTAATTTAATTTAATTGCTGCAGAAAAGTTTGAAGTTGTTAACTCTTTACTTGACCCCTTACTTGACCCCTAATATATGACTGTTAAGTGACAAATTAGCAGCAAGAAACCGATGTATCTGTAATTGGGGAACATAATCAAAGTTTGCCTCAGTTGTGGACTGTATTCACCCCCTCTGGTTCCAGTGTTTTTTTTATGCAAATTAGAGCTGATGGTTGGCCACCAGATAGCGATGAGCTGTCTTCATCACATGTGACATCTTGTACATCAAAATGATTTTAAAATCGTATATATCTGAATATGTACAGTAAATAATGACCCTCACAGTTAGTGCAGTTGTAATATATATTGTCTTTTACAGCATTAACTATATTACATGTAGAACATGGAATATCATATATGTTAGGTATTTGGTTAAAAATAAAAGGGAAACTAACTAGGGTCACACGAGATGGAGCATCTGATTCTCACATTGCTTCTAACATTGCAGTTGCTGAGTTTACTGCCCTGGTGGCTTGATTAGCTGTTCTTTGACAGTACATTATCAAGTAAATGGATATTTAGCCCGATATTTTCTTCCTTCCTGCACCACTCTTTTGACAGTTCTTTTATGATCTTTATGATCTTTTTGTTTCATGATCTTTTATGATCCTATAACCAGTCCAGCAGTTTCTCACTGCTGGCTTGACTTTTCACCACTTTTGAAAAGCCTCTCACTACTGCTATCTCGCTCATTTCTTCTAAAAAGTGGGAGAGAATTTATTTTGGTGGCGCCCACCATAGCCACTGACACTAATGGTTCCAAAATTCTGGAACAGCAATTTGTGGTGCTGTGCTGTACTAAAAATTTTTTGGTGGTAATGTGTGGAAAATGCTCTACAGTAGGGACTGGCACCGCAGTTTTCTTCACATTTTTATCCATCCTCCTTTTTTTCTGAATGGCCCCACAGAACCAGAATCGCGACCATATACTTTAAATCTTGAATCACTTTAATTTGCAGCAGTATAACGACAAAAAAAAAAAAAAATTCAGTCCTTGGCAGGAGGAAGAGTCCTGTATAATTTCTTCTCATATTAAACATGATTCAAATACAATTCAAAGACCACCGACAGTGCTTGAATTAATGATTTCCCTTTCAGCTCAAAATGAAACCAGGCTGCATCATACACTTGTCACAGTTGGTGACTGCAAATGGAGTCAGGAGTTCAGAGTATCCAAAATGTTTGAAAATTAATGTACAGTTCCTCTCTTACTGAAGAAGGCCGATGGTACAAGTGAGGCAAAAAAAACAAATTCTGTTGGATCTTAGAAAACTTTTTATGTCACAGATTTGAATTAATGCATTCATTTTAAACACATTTTTTCTGCAACTGATGCGTTTACTCCCCTTAAGTAATGTCTTAAATCACCATTTTTGCCAGTAATCTGATTACAGAGATGACTAAATGTTTTCAAGTTTAGAGATTTAGAATTACACTGCTGACACAGGTAGATTTATGTAATACCTTGACTAAATATAAATATAAATATGTAACCAGGTTTCTTAATGCATCAAAGTTGGTGCAGATATATGGAAAGGAGAAAAGACAGACAAAGAAAAACAGTCTCTTAAAGAGAGTGCATCATATCAGTAACATGTCATCTCTTTTTTTGGTTGCTTGATCTGCCAGGGTTTGTTAAGACATCACTCTGATCAAGATACAGTATGTCCATTGTTTCCTCAGAGGACAGTTGCATCGATTGTTCCTATTGCCATGTGACACGGCAAACACCCATCCACAAAACATGACAATGATTTTCTCTGTCATGTAAACTGGATTTGCCCTTGTGAATATCATCCTGCTGAGCACAGCAGAAAATAATGTTATTTACCTGCTTTTACTAGAGGCTGACTGATACTGGATTTTGATGGGCTGATGCCAATACTGATTCTATACTGAGTAAAAGAAAATTCAGATATTGACATATTCAGATATATATATATATATATATCTATATATATATAGATATATAGATATATATATCTATAAATAATATGTGTGTGTGTGTATATATGTGGCCTCAAACCAGTAGAAGGTGTTTCTACTATACCTGCTAGACAGATGTTCCTTTTGTTTATTCCCCCCCTTTTATGCGGAAACACACTACACCACCCTGTATAATGCAATACAGTTTAACAGAACCCTGAGTCGGATCAAAACTGAACATTATTACCTTCATGAAGGGAGGGTAATCGAAGGACTGTTTTAGCTAGGTGTACCTGCTAAACTGCCAGTTGGTATTATATATTAGAAAATTATCATGATTACAATGTATTAGAAAATATAATGCAGCTATATCAGTCATTGCCCCTCTAGATTGGTTTGCTTTCCTGTTGGGCGTCATTAACATTCATCCTTTCTTTTCATTTTCTCCTCTTTTCTTCTTAGCTCCAGGTTGTGGTCAAACAATGGTGAGACCATTATCTTTAAAGGGATATGATTTTGATCACAAAAGCACAATCAATCACAATAGCTAAATTTGTACACACCAACATGCAGCTGACCGGACTAACACTAAGCAGTGCCGGCTGAAATAACACGTGACTGTGGGCTGCAGTAACATGTTGCTGGATGGCACCATGGATGTGTTACCGGCTCCAATTCCAGCTCATACTGTTCTGCTTTGTGCTGGAATGAATTGCGGTGATGTATCACTGTACCTGCAGGACAGATCACCGTGGTAGAAAATGGTCTAGCATTGTGTAACAGATCATTTCTCTATACAGTGGGCAAACTCAAGGTGTAATTATCTTGCCTGCTGTTCACTTCTGTTAACCTTAAATTACAAAGACTTAATCAAATTCACACACAATGGAACACACTCTGTTTTGTCTTTGAATCAGATAGTTTCTCTTTTGTCTTGAGGTTTCACCGGAGTCGTGGCTGACCCCATTTAGCATCTGATTGTCCCTCTCTAAAAGACATTTGCATTTTTTGATGTCTCCTCTTTGAATTCCTGCCATAGCACTGCTACTTGGAAATCTCTTTAGCCCTGCGTTGCCATGGCAATTCAGCCCCACTGAGCTGGTGAAGGGTATATATATGTGTGTGTGTGAGTCTCTGTTCAGTTGTTCAAGGGCCCAAAGCATGACAACTGAAATGACTGAAGAGATAATCTTTAAATTGTTTCTAGTGTTTGCATAAATTGCTGGCACTCTGCTTTCCTCACATTTTAGATGGTTATTTGTGGGTATTTTACAGGTGACTCATGATGGTGGATTAATGGAGACCCTGAGACTTCTTACAGCCCTACAGCAGTGGGGAGGGTGCATTAATCTCTGTGGGTGCATTAAAGCCTCCTGAGCTGGTAAGTGTTGGTAAGATGCAGGCTGGGATTGATGAAAAGGAGAGTGGGAAGTTTTGCACCAACCTTTGTAGTTTTAGATTTATTTCTAGCTGATTTAACATTCCTCTATTTGAGAACTCCTGAAGAAGACACTTGTACTCATTAAATGGATAAGCATAAATTACTGAATTATTAATCGCCAGGAAAATGTAGGGAACTGAATACAATTAATTTAATGAAAACATAATAGAATGCACTATTTTTTTCTATTTTACAGTGAACCTACTAAAATAAAACATTTTAAATTTCCTGGTTCCCACATCCCCATAACATAATGCTGGCACCATCACGCTTCATTAGCAGGGTGATGAGCAGCATCTGGTGTTCGCCAAACATAGTGTTTTTGAGTTGTACCAAAAGGGGTTTTTATTCTTTTCAGAGCAGAGAATTGTTTTCCTCATGCTCTCAGAGTCCCTTAGATGTTTTTTTGGAAAACTCCAACCAACCTATCATAAGCCTTTTATTCAAAGTGGCTCCTGTCTAGCCACTCTGCCATAAAGGCGTGATTGATAGAGTGCTGCTGAAATGCTTGTCATTAAGCGCAGGTTCTCCTCTCTCCTCGGAGGACTTTTGAAGCTCTGTTAGAGTGGTTTATCCCTGACAGAGACCACTCTTGCTGAGTTAATCAGTTTGGCTGGACAGCCAACTCCAGTAAGAGTCCTAGTGGTTCCATACTTCTTCTGTTTTACATTCTTTTTTGAGCCCACTGTGCTACTGGGAGCACTCAAAGTTTTAGAAATGGTTTTATACCCCTGCCCTAGCCTATGACTCACCGCAGGTTTATCATGGAGGTCCATTTCCTGTCAATTCAGTTTGCCACAGGTGGACCCCAATCAAGTAGACATTGTAATTATAGGTAAGTGAGTGTAGATCGATGGCCAATAATGGGAATTTTATCTATTTACAATAAAGTCTACAACAAAATAAACTGTGCAAAAAAGTTAAGGGGGTCTGAATGTTTTTGGAAGCCACTGCATTTCTAAATCACAGTGGTCCATGGATAATATGACTGGTGGTAACAAAGATATTAGACGAGAGATTATAGCCTGCAGAAGGTGATGTTACTCTTTAGGGTCTCAAAGAACAGACGATGATACAAGGAAATCCTGTGTAGAGACAGTGTTGTATATGTTGCTCTGCTGATTTATTAAAGTTTTAAAAAAATAATAATCTAAAAAACACTAACTGAGTTTTAGTTAGTCAAATCAATGCTTTCCCCTATGCTGAGAGGATGACTTTCCTTTCATGACTCATACAAGAGATCTGGACAATTTGAGAATTTCAATTGGATCAAAGTTTTAAATCACGATCAGAAAAATATCTGTTCGTATGATTTTTTTCTTACATGAGGCTCAACGGATTTAGAAAAAAAAATGCAAATAATTCACAGGTAAATTATGAAACATATTAACCAATCTAACAATACATGCAGCGAAAATAAATGCAACACAAATACAGTAAACACAAATGAAGAAAATCCTTCAGGTCATCTAGAACACCAGTAGCCACAAAAGAAATGTATGGGGAACACTAAAAATGACCAGTATCCCCAGTAATATTAGAACTACAATAAATGGTCATCTTCAGGACACCTTGCATTAGTTTTTAAAACTACAAAATGCAAGTTCTAGAAATCGAGCTAGCCCTAGCGCTACCACGAGATTCATACGCAAAACACTCCACTCCTCCCTTTCCCTGCTCTGCTCTGCTCTGCCCAGCCCTTTATCAGCATCCTCATTGTGTACACTGTGTCAGCTAATGAATCATTTACTGGCCATTTGCTCTCGGTTTTATTATCACGTGGTGAAGTTCATGGTTACCAAGTATATAATGTTGGTGCAGGAGAAGCAGTAGACCGGAAGTGTGTTCATATATCGACCGAGAGCTCCCACCCACGTCCCAGGGGCAAGGGTCGCTTAAAAGCTCTCGAGGTCACCGCCAGGCTGTTGAGTGAGCCTGGGTCACAGACGCCAGAACGTTTCCACATGAAGGCACCGAGTGATTCGGACCGTAGTCAAACTGACAAATATAAGAAAAAAAGTCGCATGCTCTAGCCCAAATATCCCACATATGTTCGTTTCAGGAGCCACATTTTCTTGTGTTGCATTTGACCGGACCTGACAGTCTCACATCATGAGCTCTTCAGCATGCTAACATTAACGTAGGCTCACTGCCTCGGGAGGTTTTCCTGCGTGCACGTGTTTAAACACACCTGCAGGCGATGCAGGGGAATCGTCCCACGGCTTCCTCTGCCCCCAACACCTGTTGTCTTTTTGGGGCAATTCTTTTCAAAACTGTCGCAGCAGTGTTACCTGTCATGTCTCATCTGTGTGATTGTCTGCCCTAATGTGTTGCACCTGTGTCCAGTTGTCTCCCCCTCTCCCGCAGTATTTAATCCCTGTGTTTCCCTCCCTCTGTGCCAGTTCCTCTTTGTTCCTTGTCCTAGTTCCAGCCTTCTCGCTGTGTTAGCTTTTCTTGGGTTTTTTTGTTTTGTTTTGTGACCTCGGTTTGTCTAGTTTGCCCGGCCCTTTTGGAATTGTTGCCTCTACTAGCTGCCTTCCCTTGTATTGATCTAACCTTCAGGAAAGACACTGTTTCTTGTGAAACCCAGAACTTGGCCCCGACTTGTGCTTTCGAGTCCAATTGTTTCGATGTACCACTGTTGCATAAACATCATGCTTAAGGGCAGGGGAACCATAGACAGCCACGGGAGGAGCGCATCCTAATTCATTTTATCATTTCAAGCAACTATGTATATCATCTTGAATTGCCTATAATGTCTAATGGTGCCTATTGGAGTTGAATTTAGATAAATCTTCATTACGATTAATATGATTGATGATAATTAGGCTGTTTTGGTGCCCCCTCTGACACCCGGTGCCCTAGGCACAGAGCGTGATGCACACATACGTAGCCGCTGTGCTGCCTGACATTCTGGGGCAGTCAGCTGGCCAGGCCACTGGGAATTGGTGCTTCGGACAGCCAGCCTGAGCCCGGTCATGCGGAAGAAGCTTGTAATAACTGACCTACAACCTGCTTGTTTCAAAAAGAGTAGTCCACTGAAAATCTCTCTAAAATCCTCACTGCCTGCGGGTTTTGCAATGTTGCTCTAAAGTTCATAATTTGCTCCTCTACTATGGACAACAGCTGCTTGAGTTTAGAGGGGAAAAAAAAAAAAAAATTCAAAATGTACCACAACATCCAATTGAACTTGTCCAACCATTCCCACATCATCAGTTTCCTTCACATTGATCCCTGTGCTCAATAACAGCTCTAGCTTGAACCACAGGATACAGAAACACAACACAGGAGTGTATTTAAATATTGTGGAGAATATAGGAGGGTTTGGAACATGCTGAAGATATTAATATTCATCTAAGCACTTGCTTACATTTTATTTTATTATTTTTTTTAGCAGTACTGAAATGTTTTTAGAGGGAATATTTCATTGATATAAACGTCATTCAGCCATAGCATTAAAGCTGGCGACTGATTCAAATGTGTGTGATTAGTACAGATTGTAAGTGTATGTGATCCTACAAGGGGATGCACATTGGAAATAATTCAGACAGATCTCTCATCAGTTCCACAACTGCTGTTACACTGCAGAGGGTTACTATTTTAGTTGAACTTTTATTACAGTCAACATTGAATATTAGAGCACACATGTACATTTGTCTGAGCAAGACCGCTGCAATACTCAAACAGACTTTCCTCTTTACTCCTTATATTGCTTTTTTTTTTTTTTTTTTTTTTTTTTTTCAGATTTGATTTATGATAACAAGTTGCCCTTTTATCTGTACCAATGAAAACATCATGCAGCATGCATGAGGAACCTGATTTGGAAATAAAACCTTTCTCTGAACTCATCCAATTTAACAAAAAAAACCCCTTTCTTGTAATGGAAGAAATAAGTCTAGTAAAAGTTGACTTTTTTTTCACCTGCTTAGCTTATAAACAATGACAAAATTGGAATGCTATTTCTAGAGACTTAATAAAACACGGCTTCATTTCACAAGGTGAGGCCCAATTAAATCTTCATCAGGATCCACTGAGGTGAGCAAACGAGGCACTTTACCCTCACAACTGTCGACAATTCTGTGACAAAAGCATTATTAAAGACGGATATCGCAGGAAACGTAAATATCAATGAGGAAAAAAACAGTTCTCTGGGAAACAAACAGTCCTCTAGGAATAAAAAGAATAAAAGAAATAATTTACAGTGAAGTAGTGAATACTGAGAAACACAAGTGGTTCTCAGTGTTTGAAGTTTGTGTCCTTTGAGTGGTTTAGTCACACAGTCAAGAATTGTGTAGCTCTAATATAGTCTAGACTAGAAAGGCCAAGTATCATTTGTCAACTCCCTTGGATACCTATTTCTAATACATTAAATGTGCTAAAACTACGATATATCTAAACTTCGTATCCACTCATTTAAGTTTCGAAGTTTTTTGTTTTTCTTTTATTGGAAACACTGCAGACACCACAGAAAGGAGAGTTGATATGTCACTTTACACGGTGCATTTATTGCTCATTCCTCCTTTCACAAGGCTGAGCTCCGACATCATACAGCCACTGGCTGTGAGCACAGCTGCAGCTGCTCCGCCCGGCTGTGCTGGTTGAAGCTGGGGCTGTGGAAACAGTTATTCCTGGGGCTACAGCAGCATTTATCACCCCCAGATCCACACCCTCTCTCTCCAACTTTAGGGTACGCTTATTCTTGGAGGTGTGTGGAGTCAGCCATGATGAATGCAATTTTTAGTGATACTGGGCTATTCGGATCAATCGCTGGTGCACCTGAAATGTGCCGTCTCGGTCAGGAATGAATCAATAATCACGAATGTTTTCCAAATAGTGTTTAGACTTTTAATCATCCCATCATCCTCATTCTAACCTTAACTTTAATCTTGTTTTTTTTTTTTTTTTTTCATCCGTTCATTTTCAAAAATTATTTCTACTGCATGGCTGAATGTAACATGTGTCCATGTGTCATGAGAGTGGAAGCTGTAATTACTGCACCTGCAAAGTGTTAAATGATTTCATATGAAGTTCTAGCTACATTTAAAGTATTACTTAATACGGACTGCAAAAGAAAAATTGCTGTAGGAGTAAGTATATTTGCAACATGTCCTGAGGAAAAAAAACTAGATGGTCAAAATTATGTCTGAAGAAGTCCATTCTTGGCTTTTGTTTTTAATCCTGTTGGACTGAAACTAATGAAACTCTGAATAAATTTTCCATGAGTGTACACTTTGCTCCACCTTTGGTATCCTTATCTAAGTAGTACTGCACACATTTAATCATTTGAGCTTTTGTTCTCTTGTCTCCACTGACTTCACAGCATTAGCTAAATTCATGTGTCTGCTGATTCACATACCTGTTTGCTGCAGATTAGTGAACATTTGTCTCCTTAATATAATTTTCTTAAATTTCTTAAGTCTCCTATGATCTTTATAAAAACACTAATTGTATTTTGTTTTCACTTCATGTCAGTGTACTGTAAGTGCAAGTGCATCTACCTAACTGGAGTCTGTCAGTTCATCTGTGAATACCCAGCGCATATTATACTTATAGTAACAAATTTTACTCATATATCATATAGAAACAATCTGAGAAAACCATTTAGTAGTTCTAATGAGGGGCTTCCACATGGTAGCATAGTATAGTCTAGCCTATAGACCATAAATTCCTCTTTTTGAAAGAAATGTTTAAACTGACTTTAAACTGAGTTATTAATTTTTTTTCAGTGATATACAGGTGCACATACACTGATCGGTATCTATCTATCTATCTATCTATCTATCTATCTATCTATCTATCTATCTATCTATCTAATTGAAAAAGTCACAAATGGTTAAAATCAATATACCTCTAAATAGACTGAATTATAATTTAAGTTCTTGAACCTTTTAATTTTCTATAATGATATTTTGAGTAATTAAGATTGGATAGAACAATTTCAGTAAAAACAGTGATAGATGCGAAACAAAGACAAAAACAAATGCATAGAACCAAAATGAAAAGCTGGAATGTTCCAAGGTCTGTTGAGTAATTTCAGTGATGAAAACATGAACTTGGGTAATAGAAATGTGGAGATTCAAGTAAATGAAACACCTTCTCAGACTGATATCTCTCCAAAGGTGGATTTTCTCTCTCACTCTCCAGCTTTATTGCGCCATGATACACAATACAAATTAAGCTGACAGACTGTCTGCTTGATTTGTTTAGTTTCCACAGTTACCGACAGTAGGCTGCATCCTCAAAGGATTTAAAAGAGTCGGACGTAAAAATATTTAGATTGACTTTTTAACTTCACTTACATTGATGCTTACACTGTTCAACACATTGCTAAGGAGAGATGGCTTTAATTGCAAAAGTAATAATGTGGAGCATCATCTGGTGCTGGTGGTACTGGGTACACAACAATGTTTTTTTCCTGTCTGTTCTTTGGGTGGAACAAACAAAAGAAAATGTGAGCAGTTAGCATGAGCAGTGAAAGGCAACGTGGCTGCAGAACAGAGCAAAGAACATCCATGGACAGACAGTGAAGATCAGCTAGATCAGAGGTTTTCAACCTGATGGGGCGGGGGGCTGAAGGGGAGGCATTCACGTAGAGTTGATAGGAAAAAAGAGTTTGTGGAAAGGGAAGTTGGATATTGTAGTTACGCCCACTGATTTTTTTTTTTTTCCTGCTTATGAATAAAGTGAGCAGGTGTGTTGCACCAAAAAATCAAACTCTGTCTCTGGGTCAACACTTGCCCAGTCAAAGCTCAACACACAAACACAACATTTCTAAATTCTACATGACTTACACTTTGAAGGATAGGACTATATCTAATATCAGTCATGAATAACCGTCCATATATGTGCCTACGAATCTTAGAAAAAAAAACTTGCTCTTTATAAGTCCACATTTAATGAGTATCTTTTAATATCAAAATGATTAAATGATAACTCTCTGCACAGCTAAATCAGGATTATTTTGTAAGTACTACTTTTTTTTTGTATGTAAGCAAATGTAGGCTTAAAAGGGAGACTGAAGTTGTTGAGTGTTTTGCCAAACTTCATTGCCAAACTTTAAAAACTTCTGGTTAGAAGCACCACGGTACTGAACCCTCATCACCAAAGACAAAAACTAAAAGGAAAATCCAAAAATAAACCAAAGAAACTAACAGACAAACAAAAAGCAGTTATGAAAAAGAAAAAAAAGGAACAAAAGAGATGACATCAAAACAACCATTGATAAACTTAGCTTGGTTGTTTGCTGTTTAGTGAATGAATAAACAGCTCAATCAATAGTTGACTTTATAGATGATAAAAGTGAGAATCTTTTATGATGAAATCTTTGGAGCAAAAATCTTAACAAGAAAAATGTAGAATTTTTTTGCATCAGAATACAGATTTAAAAAAAAAAAAAACCCCACAGGACACAGAACATTACAACAAAGATCAGGCAAAAAAATAAAAAATAAAAAATAAGAAGGTTAGCTTTTTGAAAGGAATAAAACCAACAATGTTTTGATCCATCTCTCAAGTTCTTCCAGTTTCCCTAACCTGTCTGTGACTCAGGCCCAAGCTCATCGGTTCCTGCTAAAAACGGAAAAAGAAACCCAAGGTGTGTGTGTGTGTGTGTGTGTGTGTGTGTGTGTGTGTGTGTGTGTGTGTGTGTGTGCGTGTGTGTGTTGTAATGAAACATGTCACGTAATGTAACAGTGGGGATCATATTTTTTTTTTTTTTTTTTTATAGTTTTGGGCAACAGTAGAAAGACATACCGAACTTTGAATACACACAAAATACTTGCTAGTGGAAGACATTCATTTTTTGTTAAGGTCTGCATATAAAATTTGATGACAAGGAGAAAGATATAAAATATCACCAGACTTGTCCTTGCAGAAATATATGTAAATTGCATCAGGGAGTTTGAGGAAATACTCTCTTCATTATTTTTTCTCAATTTCTTTATAAAATATGAGTCATACATTGTAAATATTGTTGTATCCTTAGTGTATGGCAAGGCTCTAAGAATTTCTCTGGATTCCTTAAAGGCTGATTTACTTTTGCAAACTAGTTTCCTAACAATAGAAAATAATGAAAAACGCTTAAAAAAACACACAAAGGAATATTTTTCATTGACATGCAAAATGAATAATACAACAAAGGTTTCTCCTGTTTGGTCCAGTCTTGCTGCCTTGCTTTTAATAATTGTAATATCAGTATGGATTGCAATCAAGATTTGATTCACCTTGAACTGTGTTACCATAGCAACTTTACCATATTCCTGCAGTTCCATGAGAAATCCCACAGTATTTTACTTTACCGGTAGAGTAAAGTGAACATCTTAAAACTTTTTTTTTTTTTTTTTTTTAATCAGAGTACATATGTGTGTTTGCCAAAATCTTAAAAAAAAAAAAAAATCTAAGGAGCAACATAACTATTGGCACAGGGAATTAGGAAAGTTAAGCCTTAACAGGAAGGAAGACAGTAGCATTTAGATGGAGAGGATACGACAGTTTGAACTGATGTCAAACCATCACAGGCGCATGTGTGAGAGAGTTCTTCACAGAGACAGCCTAGAGGAAATACATTCAGTTTGGAAAAACAGTTGAGAGCAGAATAGGCGCAGCAGTATCTGGCTGTATGTATAGATGTGAGCCTTGCGTGGATGTGAGCAGCGGGTTCATGAATCGCTGCCGCCGAGGGTTTAATAGGCAGAATTTTTAGGCAACTAGCAGCATCCAGCGCTCCCTAATCAGATAAATCGCAGGCGCTTCCTCGTCTGAGAATCTCATATGAAATGGCTCGCAGCTATTCAGATGTCGTTAAACGCTTGTAGCTCGGCGGTCCACTATTCCATCGTGCTGATTTGATGGGGAGATTGGGCGTTCGGAGACAGAGGCGTACAGAAAAAGGCAGAAGAAGTGGTTGCAGTTTCTAATAGTCTGTTTGAGTTCACTGGGGAGTCCAGCCTTGCACAACTGAGTGGCTGACATGCATGATTATTAACCGTTTCCAATCCACAGTGACACATGCAATCCTTGAACAAATGTAGACATATGGTCGATAGTCTAATCCTTCTCCTCGGTTATTAAATGGTGGAATATACATGTGTGCTTATTGGTTTAGGCACTTTTTGATGACTCAAACGCTGTGGCATGAAGCGCCCGTGGTACTGCCGAGTTAACGTTAAATAGCTATGACTTGCGCACTGTGAGGCAGCTCAGGAAGCATACTGTAAATAATTCAACAGGACTCTGCCCGACGATGCTGCAACATGCTTTACAGTGTGTGTGCACCCGACTTGTCAGGAATACTGCAGCTTAATCAGGCATTCATAAAATAACTAGTTATGAAAGACATGAAGGATTTATAAATGACCACACGGATGTTTCTGAAATGATTGAAAGATTAATGTGTCTTTCATGGGTGACAGACCTAATGCTCATAAACCGAGAAGGCAAATAAAAACTGTACACGGATGATAGATTATTTATCTATTTTTGATGTTTTAATTTCATTATTTATTGTTTATTTAGTCATTGTAGTTTAAATTGAATCCTAAAAACAGATTATGACAAGAAGGCTGTGTCTTTATTTCCATCTTTCTCTTCACTTTTTTTACAACTAGTCTTGTCTCAATAGACTTAATAGTGAGTATTTACTGTGTGCTGGTTTATGCAGCATTTAGTGCTTTTATTTTTATGCTAAATTTTGCATACAATATTTAGTTAATTAACAGTAAAAGAATAATATATTTTAAGGATTTGAGTTAAGTTGAGAATATTCTATATACTATTCATCTGTTTATTGTACTGTTGCTCTGATGCATCATTTTCTCTGTCGGATCAGTAAAGTTTATTTTTTTTTTTGTTATCATACAACAAGTCTTTTATTGTAACAAATTTAAAAATCTGTCTCCCTAAAATGATGTATTAGTTCCAGACATGAGTGAATTAACGTGAGAGAACTCTCCGCCATGTGGTGCCTTTGCAGGTAATTTTAAAATCAATTCTAGAACAAATTGGAAAGAGGAGTAATTAAGGTAAAATAATTAGTATTTTATAATGACTATTTTCAGACAAAAGATTATAAACTGTATTAATTCTCATGGTAAAATACTGTAAAACTCGGTGGAATATTGTTAATGTAAGAAAGTGTTTGTGTTCGGCCCTTAAGAAGCCTGAAGTCATTCGAGTTCAGTTGTGCAAATGTGTGCCGCTCTTCAGCTTCTCTGCTAAATGGAGTGAGGCCCTGGCTTCTTTTCTGTGTGCACTTTTCGACAGACGTTGACAGGTCCCGTTGGGCTCTTTTACAGTGCTGACTGCTGACAGGAACATGCTGGAAATGAAACAAAAAGGTTCTCTATGGCTCCCCATGTGATTTCCATTCTGCCTGTACCCATACCTGGCCAGGGAGCAACGTGCGCCCGTATCAAACGTGCTCCTTGTGATTGACTGATCTCAGCTGCCAGGGACAGATTGAATACTGCACCATGTAGTGAAAACTGATTGGTCGATAAGATGGGAAAATTGATAATTACATACAGTCCATTTTCTTTTTCTTAAAAAAAAAAAATCTAAAAAACTACTCTGCAACCAGTTGATTGGTCACTGGGGGAAAAAAACAAAATACGAAAAAGATCTGCACGTTACCCCTAGAGTTACTAATTAGCCACAGTGCAAACTACCTGGTTGTCTTATCAGCCCAAGTTAACTATGAATAAACAGAAAAAGCTAGTATCATTTTTTAACCTCATTTGTTTTTGTTTTTTTACATTGAATTAATCAAAACAGACTAAGAGTCAACCAGTGTGCACCTGCTCATATTCTTATGATTTCTGAAAACAGAACCATATCAATGGATGATCCCAGCGGATGAACTACTGAGGACATTTTCACGCAAGGCCCCAAAGCACAGTAGTTGATGAAAGTTGACCGAGCATCTCAAAGCAGACAAATTCGACTGCCTTTTCTAGATGATATGAAATGTCGGTTGCTGAGCTACGTTATGCAATGTCCTCTTTGCAAAGTTTGAAATCAACTTTTTGTATTGACTTCTCTGACATGGTGTCAAATCGTTTGGAGCCGACCTCCAAGTAAACATTCAATGAACGTTAAATGAGTTAGACGTAGCAGTCGCCATTTGGTTGGGAAAGGAAACAAATAGTCTGTCCCTCCCGCTACCGGTAATAATGGATTAATCCTGGCACGCTATTAATGTAGTGCTTTTGTCCTAATGAAGGTAACACTGGCAATTATCCAACCAATGAGAATTTGATCAAACAAGAATATATTGACCAACCAATCAACTGGGAGACTGCAGGCATAATAATAATCTCATTTTCTCAAGACAATAAATTATATTCTTGATACAACTTTTATCCTCAGACATCAGATCTCAACTATTTTCTAGAGATAATATGATAAATAAATTAGTTGAAAACAGGATCAGGAAGTGGTATAATAAAAATAATGGACCGAAAGGGCGTCTTTTCAAGTTTTTATACCTTTGGTCAACCCTGATGTTCAATGCAGACATTTTAAAAAATTCTTTTTATACTCTATTATACTCTATCCTGTTGTGTTTCTCTATTTTACATGATCTCAAATTGCATAGTATGCTAGTCCATGACAGGACTCAAAGTCTGGTCTTTGCATGAAAGCCTGACTTGCTACATGTGCCTCCACCACCCTGACCTCCACCCCCATACGTCCTGCCGTTACCTCTGAACCGTATTCATGCAGGCGTACTGCGTGACAATCGTAACCATATACTCCTCCCTACTACAGTCCGGATACACTCTTTCCAACGCTGTTTGCTCCCTCAGCTGACCCGACACGCTCTGCTCTCTCTGATTTGGAAAACTTAATTAAAAAGTCAATTATGTGATCACTGTAAATTGTCTGCACTCTGAGACTTTGTGGTCCACTGGTCATCATAATAGTAGTTTGTTGACATAATAGTACAGATGCTAGGACAGAAACAAAGTGTTTGCTGTTGGGCTGTGACCATTCTCGTCAAGGTCCGATGTCAGCTTGCCATAATAATGGCGTCTAAGCTAAGTTTTCACTGCCTGTGCTTTCAGTCACCACTGGTGATGTCTTCTCTCATCAGGCTGCCTCAGCTTTATAACGGCCTCCAGGATAACTATGAGGCAGAGCCCTGGCGTTTTGCTTGCTGATTTACATTTGCTGTTTAATTCATGTTTCATAATCCTTGGCTCATTGGACAGCTGTGCGGTTGTCAGCTGACAAGCAACATCCAAACATATTAATGTAGGTGCACATTATAAAACAAGTCTCCCAAATATAACAACAAAATACCATGTTTGCTCATGCCCTCCAGAAGGGCGCGTAGAAGTGTTGTCTGATCTGATATCCCTATCAGCATCATCATTTGTTTGTGCCTTCAGGAACCATTATAATAAATCACTGTTGAACAATAATAATAATAATATAAAAAAAGCTTTATGATGTGAAAATGCTGTAGTTAGCTATTATATAGCTTTACAAGGCTAGGGAAACACCGTGGTTTGTGTCAAAACGACTACCTCATTAAGGTTGGCTGTCAGGGCTACAATGATAAGCGCTTGATTCAATGTCAGGGAGTAAGTGTGGTCAAGGTTAAAAGAAAAATAAATGATGGCTGTCAGCTGGAAACAGGAAAGGAGCAGGGGTCTCCTGTGCTATAGTCCAACATTTTGTTGACCAATTAATTTACCACAAGCTCCTCCTTTGGCAGAGTTTGTGGCTCTGTTACAACATCCTCTGACCTCCGCCTTTGCTCCACATAATTACTACAGCTGCTGGGGGGCTTTGTCATGTATGCTGAACATTTATGCTGTTTTGGTGAACTGACACTGTTGTTTTTCTTGGTTGGGCAGTTTTACATTGTAACCCTACACTTCTCATTATTTGTCTGCTACATATTATATTTATTAGCTATAAAATGTAAGCGTTTATCCCTGCAGAATGCTTATTGCCGTATGACTGAATCACCATTTGCTATAAATGGCTGATTCCTTGATGCAAGTGTGTCTGACTGAACTCCAGACAATGTCAAAATAAACAAGTATCTCAGGCATGGATTGTTACCATGAGATAATGAGATAATTAAGTTGTGATCACAAGATAACGGTTGACATGACAAAAAGATCAATAGCTAGTGATCCCCCATTTAATGGGCCTAAATAATTAGTGACTCTGCTTCCCCAGTTTTGGTCTGAAGCACCTACAGCTAGAACGAAACAACTGAGATGAAACGTTACCACCATTCTAGCTGAGACCCATAAAAAGCCTTTTGCATATTTCAAGATTTTCTGTGCTTTCTGACCCTGAGTGTAATTTATTTGCCTATGAAGTACAACTAGATCGCCCTGTAAGTCCTTGAAGCTAAAGAGGAGGGAACAGTAAATAAATATGTAGATGAACTTGCCCAGACTGCTTTTTGATTCACAATAAATTTAGATAATGTTTGAACAAATAATACAAATATGGACAAGCTTTGGCTTGGAAATGGAAGCTTTCCCTAGCTCATTTTATTAAATAAAACTGCTTGATAGCTCAAGCAGAACTCAAATGGCTGTTTAACAGTTTGCCTTGAAGAGTGAGCGACATAACTCTGGGCTTTGATAGAGGGCGAAGATGACACACACTGTTTAATTTGGATTCTCACTGCATTTTCACAGAATGCAGTTTCCAAATAAACATCCTGTGGCATGACAAACTGTGAGCAGGAGTAAAAACTATACACAGGCTCCTTTTCCCCTTCGCATTTTCCGTTTGTTTACCGTCCCCTGGCTTCCTCTAAAATTAAACTCTGAATGCACTGAGGACTTTCACTTGGTCTTGAAAATATTACGATTTCTTTAAGTTTATTTTTGATCTAATGTCCATGCAGTGCTGGCAGTGATGTGGAGTTTTAAGTGGGGGGTTCAGAAATTTCCGCTTACATCTTTGGAAGCCCCGGAAAACCAGCTGGCTTATAAATGAAAGGTTTAAGAGGACAGCATTTTGCTGATGGACGGGATGGCTAAATGAAAATAGTCCCCTGAATAAGGGAAAAGATTGAGGGCTCAGCTAACTGACAGACAGCCCTGGAGTGTCTGTAACCCGAAACACATTACAGAGTCATCAGACTGAGAGACACCTACCCCCCTCCCTTTACAGGAGCAACGATGAATGGCAACCCCTTGTTCTCCCCCTCGAAATGACAACCGCAGAATATCAAACGCCAATTAAAGAGGAGACAGGCATGGCTGGAGGAGTGGCATCTAATACTCATCAATGTGATAGGTGGCGGTGGGGGGGCGGCAGAAAGAAGGGTCACTTTGAAAGTGCGATCTGGCCGTTCTGCCACGCTGAGATATTAAAAGGGAAAGACAGAGCACAGGTGCTAATAGAAGCCATATTAGAGCTGCTGGGGCTAAATCAGAAGTGAAGGGTGTACCAAATCTGGTGGCAGGAACAGGTGAATAGGAGTGTGGGTTTTCACGTGGCTGTGTGCTGTTCTCATAGTTTGCTGTGTGGAAGCCAGTTACATTTTCAGAGTGAGGACATCATGGCTGGGCCTCACTTCTTCAGAGGACGTTAAGGACTCGGTTTTACTTATGTTGATTTGGTTAATGCTGTGGAATGGATTAGGTCTCGGGGTCATGCTGTTGTTGGTCAAATACAGTACATTATTTCAATTTTACCTTTACATGTCTGAAGGAATAGTTCGACTCTACTGGGAAGCGTGCCTACTCACTCTCTTACTGAGAGTTAAAAAAGAAGCTCGCTATAAGTCTCACATCTGTGATTAAGGACGGAGCTGGAGACGGGTAGGAAAGTCAACACAGTTTGGACCAGGCTAGTTGTTTGCTCTGTCTTCCAGTCTTTATGCTAAGCTAATCGCCTTCTGGCTCCAGATCTGTACTTAAAAGACAGGACAGAATCAAGAAAGCGAAAACAAAAATGTGGAAAAAAAATCTATGAGCTGCCTTATCTCAGACAAAATGTGCTTGTATAGTAAATATACTGTGTGTAGTACCACACAGCATATTTAAATTTGACAACACATACTGTAATTAACCTACTAAATAATTTAGTTGAAGGATTAGGAAAAACACTGGACCAGGCTAAATACTAAAATAGAGCCATGCTAAATTAGTCTTTAAATTTTCAGTTTCAAAATGAGGTATGGACTTTTCTCAGAATGTTGCCTCGTTGTGCGCGTGTCACAAGCCATTGATTTTGCTTTAGTTGGCAAAATATTGTTGGAAAATAGATGAAATATAGTGACAGTGAGGTTTTTTTGTAGATCATTTCACTATGATCATTCAGGTTAAAAGTGTGCACACAGTTCGATGATAAACAAGGTATAAACATTTCCTTGTTTTTCTGATTATAAAAGCAAAACAAACAAATAAAATGTATCCACCCAGCAGTGTGTCTTGTCGGCCTGTACTTGCCAATAACGGATGGAGTTTAGATAAGAATTTAAGATTTTTTTCCTTTTTTCCTGTTTATTGGTTTTTGAAAATAACAATATTAAAGAGCAACTTAATACACACATAGATACAAACAGACAAGCAAACAAGAAGTGAAAAGACAATGATAAGACAAGTATTCATTATTAAGTATTCACATCCTTTGTTATGACCTTTTGAAATGTAGTTTCAGGTGCCTCCCATTTCTCTTGATCATCTTTGAGGTGTTTCTACACCTTGAGTTGAGTCCACCTGTGGTAAATTCATTTGATTATGTATGATCTGGAAAGGCACACACCTGTCTATATAAGGTCTCACAGGTGACAATGCTTATCTGAGCAAAAACCAACATGAGGTCAATGGAACCGACTGCAGAGCTGAGAGACAGGATCGTGTCAAGGCCTGGATCTGGGGAAGGCTAAAAAAAAAAAAAAAAAAAAAAAAGAGGTGACCAAGCTGTTCGGAGTTTGCAAAAAAACCCAAAACAAAATAAAACACCTAAAGGACTCTCAGAGTGTGTGAACAAGATTGGCTGGTTTCCTCAAACCAGCCACAACTCATCACCTTTCCAATTCCATCCCCATGGTGAGGCATAGTGGTGACAGCATCATACTTTGGTGTTGTTTTTCAGCTGCCGGGCCTGGGAGATTCCTCAGGGACCAGGGAAAGCTGAATTGGAAAAGGTACTGAGAGGTCCTTAATGAAAACCTGCTCCAGAGGACCTCAGACAGGGCCAGAGGTTCACCTTTCAACAGGACGATGATGCTAAGCATACAGCCGAGACGATGCAACAGTGGCTCAGGCATACCGCTGCAAATGTCCATGGGTTGCCCAGCCAGAGCCCTGACTTAAACCCAATTGAAAAAATCTCTTGAGAGAACCGAAAATGGCTCTTCACTGATGGTCCCTATCACACCTGACAGAGCTGGAGAGGGTCTGCAGAGAATAATGGCAGAAAATCCCCAAATCCAGGTCTACAAAGCTTGTCAAGCCATATCCAAGAATCCTTGAGGCTGTAATCGCTGCCAAAGGTGCTTTAATTGAGTACTGAGTAAAGGGCCTGAATACTTATGTAAATGTGATATTTCAGGGTTTTGGTTTTTTTTTTTTTAAATAAATTTGCAAAAAATTCTAAAATTCTCTTCTTGCTTCACCATTATGGGGTATGGACTGCAGAGTGATGAGGGGAAAAAATATTTTAAATGACTTCATGACATATATGGCTGCAACAAAAATACATGTGAAAAAAGTGAAATGATCTGAGTGTACTGTGACACTTGACAGACGCTCGGAGTTCTAGCGTAGCTGAGAAAGGTCTGCCACACTTTGTCAGATTGTCTTTGGGGACCCCTAAGCACAGAAAACAATTTCAATGTCAAAATGAGTTGTCTTATTTGGTGTTCAATATATATTTCAAAGAGTTTTTTTCATTCAAGCAGTTTTACAATAAACTGATAATGATATTATCTACCTTTTTTGGATGAAAGTGATTCCGATAATTGGATTGAACTGTTTTTTAAAAAGTGGTCTGATGGTATGTGTAGTGATGCCCTGTAGAATTAAGTAGTGCTGTGTCTGCAAGAAAGCCGATGTCTCTCTGCTATCATAACTGATGGGTATGAAAATAAGATCTTGGTTGTAACTGAATTTTCCTTAATGGCTAAAGTTTAGAGTTATAGTTTGGGGATAATGTATCCCATTTGATCCATTTTGGATCACTGGTCTGTGCAAAGTTCTGAAACATCCATTTCTGATCAGACAGTCTGAGAATAAGAGATGCTTAGCCCGAACTAAAACAGACATATTCTGACTGGGACTCATGAACTCAGTGAAACATGAATGATGGCATATTGCAGAGTGGTTACAGGGCTGTTTGCGGTTAATCATTGACCTGATTAGCCAGTGGCCCTAAGGTCTATAGCTCATCTCGTTAAAATTAGAACATAATAGAATATGAATGTGGACGTACACCAAGGCAATTTCCTCTTCCATCCATAACTGTGAAAGCAGCATGAATCATTAGTGGGTTGAAAGCCTGGTGATATGAAGCACCCTAAGGCCAGTGTAGTACTTTCAGTTCATCTCTAGACCAGAGGCTGAACTAAAACTCCTCTGCTACAGGCTCTCCTGGAGCTAATGAATACCCTTAGTTATTGTAGGTAGGAAAAAGGTGTGTACAGTTTGATTTTTTTAATTCCAAAAAGTACCACATTATATCCACTTCTAATTTAAAAAATAGTCAAAAATCATCACACATGATATTTGGCACTTGCTTCACATATATGTTTGTTCTTTATGCATAAATTATGATTTTTTTTTATCTCTTCTTTGCTTTGACAATTTGGAAAAAAGGGAAAATCACTCCTCTGTTGAAATGCTCACAAGTACAAGATACACAGCCTGTGACAAGGGGTCCTTAGGTAGATGTCAGAATGCATTTAAAGGATAAGTCCAGGATCAGGAAATCCAATGAAAATAACAAACCAACAATGTGTTAGTCTATCTCTCAATACTTTATGACTTTCCTACCCTGTGCCACTCAGCTCCGAGCCCATTAGTTTTGTTTGAAGGCATGAATTTTTAAAAATATGTCATAAGTATATAGTTTATTTTTGATAAAAGGCTCTGTGGTTTTCTGAAACTGTTGGCCACAGTAGTTTTAGCAAATGTTACTCATACAGGAGGAAGTAATGCATTTGTTGGAGACTATTTCAAATTGAGGATTAATCTACATTTGGTGCCTCCTTTTTAAGACTTTATTTAGGAATGAGTCAAAATATTCTGCAGTGTGCATATGTTAATGATTATGAGAAGAAATGTCACCCAGTGCAACAGTGTGGCTCACTGATGTGTTTTTAAAATTTTTTGGCTGACAATAGGGCAATATTTCACAGAAGAAAAAAACTCTGACCTGAACAAAAGTGAAGAACTTCACCAACCACGTTTGTTTTTTTTGTTTGTTCTCAGTGATTTCATTATAAAGAGAAAAAAAGTTTGGATCCACTGAGTATTGATACAATGCAAATCAACTTGCAAAGACTGAATCTTTCTTTTTCCCTCTCTTGCTTTCTCTCTAATTTCTCTCTACTGTGTTGTTTATTTCCCCTTGGCATTTTGTTCACCATTGAATATCATGTCATTCAGTTATTGAAAAGGGGAAAAAAGGTTTTCTGGCCAAGTGGTCTCACTAATGGCCAGTTACCGAGCTCTTTAGCTTGGCTTGGTTGCTAATGGGATAGTAAGTTGCCACAGTTTGTTTAAAAGACCCCTCATAACTGTCTGTACAACTATTTCTCTTTTGCATAACAGTTTATACTCCAATAGAGGAGGTTAATTAAAATATGATAGCCTCCACGATTCAGGACTCTTTGGCTCTCAAAAGGTCAGTACTGTAAAGACAGTTTACTATTGAGATGAATCCACAAGCCATGGCAATTCAAATTGAATGAACTGATTTTGCATCACAAATTTATCTTTTCTTAGTGGATTCATGTGTTGCTCAATGGCTTTGAAAAAAAGAAGCAGTAGAAAGCAGATGGCAGATTTGATAATTTTTTTTACATTAAGCGTCCTGCTTTTCAGTAGCAGGCTGTTTTTATGCTTAATTATTTTAACTGTTCACGATTATATTTCACTCACATACTTTGGCTGTTTGTCAGGGTTTTCTCTTTAAAATGAGAAGATTTCCAATTTCCCACTACCAAGGGTCATACTGCTGCTGCACTTTATATGTGATATGAACTTTCATTTTTTTCTTAAAATATTTTCCATCTTTTTGTGCAAGGTTGGCAGACCCAGTAAGAAAAGAAAGCAACACTACATTTAAATGTCCCCTTTGGATCTTCTCCTTGACATGCTTAAAACTTAAGATTTATTCTAAGAGCAACTCCTCCTGCTTGGTGTTTTTTTTTTGTTTTTTTTTAAATTTCATAAAACTCATATTTCTGTCCTTTAAACTGAAGCATTTCTTGCTTAATGGAACTGATCTTGCTACACACTACATTTATTTTGGACTGATGCATTGATATTGTTGATATCTTCCATAACATGTTCATGTATTTCGCATTTACAAAATGTCAATGAGACAAGGCACATTTGTTTGATCTTTCCAAGACTGTGGGAACTGGGAATAACAACAATGAATGTCTCTTGTGTTCCTTGCATTTACATTTCAAAGTGGTATTTTGTTCATTATTGAAAGCTCCATGCTATTGTCAATTGACTGCAACCTTGCAGTGCTTATGGACAAGTAGCAATACAGCTAATCTTAAAAATGCTATCTATAGAAATGTGTCCAACAAGTTAAAAGGTCACGCAACCCTTTCATATTGAGATCTGATCACTATATGGGCAGACAGGATAATAACAAGTTCTTGCTTAGTGCTCAAGCTGAGTGGAATTCTCTTTCGCATAAAGAGTTCATGTACTAAATTCTAAGATACAACCGATATCCCATTCAGTGTCAAATAACAGTGAGGTGACGGTGGCTGAGCAGCACTAATAGTAACACATTTTGGTTATGGTCTGAGCCTTTGAGATTTGACTGAAGTCGCGGTGCTGCCAGATTGAGACTGATTGAGATTTGACTCTCCAGGCGGGAGTTATGCCTCTGCAGACTAATTTATGGAATCTTGTTCAATTATCCTCAATTATCAAACAATAGAAAAAGTTCTCTACTTTAGACTAGTAAATGAAATTTTGGTCAAAACGCTTGCCAGGAGATGGTTGTGTTTATTTTGAGATCTACAAAGAGAGTTGGAGAAAGCATATTTGCATCGGGTATATTGGTTCTGCAGTTTTAGGAAATTTTTACATGTTAATGTCGGCACTTCTGAAATGAAATGCATAATGATGTGTAGACATTCTGAGGACAAGGTGAACATGGCAGGATAAAATGCCCTCTTTAAAACTATAAACATCCTTAACTCTATCCATGGTTTTGCTCAGTTTTTACACTCTTTAAGTAAGTCAGGCTCAGAAATGCATTTAGTTTTCATGGTAATTGAGACATGTACCGTGCAAAGAGGTTGAGTATCGACCGCTCTGGAACAAAGGGTTTGCTGAAGGCTGGATGGGAAGTTGATTAAATCTATAACATTTTTTTGATGATAAAAACAACCAAATGACCATAATAACTGTACACAACTAAGATGGCAAGGCTATGCCCTCAAAGTGCTTAGAAGACAAAAATAAAAAATGTGACATAAACAAGTAATACATAATCTTCTTGGAGAGAGAGATGCATTTACACTTTTGAGCAGAGTGCCACTGTTTAGTTTGTCAGCATTTGTCTAACTAAATTGAATATGTTAACAGCAATTGGACGGACGGCCATGAAATTCATGATAATTTATCCTTGAAGACACATTTCCAACGAGACATATTTATCAAAACAAATTACAAGTGCACTGTATAAACTCAACTTCTAGGAGACAGGTTTTGCGATTTTGGATGTAAAATACATCAGTCAGGTATTAAGGCTTAACCACCTGCAGTAATTTTTATTTTTCCCTTTTTTCCTTTTTTGCGCACTACCACAGTGGCCAATAGGGCACAGCTTTGATTTGATTTTTGGTTGCAGAGAAAAATTGTGCTTTGATTATACTTTGCTTACTAGACTAGGTCCTGTTCATCCCGTGTTTCTATGTGTGTATATGCATGTGTCATGCGAATGAGTCAGACGTAATGAACAATTTGAATAAGCTGAAGATTTCCGGAAGGTTTTGGTGGTCAGAATGACAGCAAATAATTGGACAAGACATAAAACATCGGAATAAGAGTGCACAAAAAAAACCTAGTAGAGCTTCATTACCAGCGAAGACAGGAAGAGATGGCGGGTTTGTGAAAATAATTGAACCAAGCAAAAGTCAAGCTGGTGGAGGAAAAAAAAAAAATTAAATGCAAAATATGATTGCATTAGCTGCAAGGCAGAATATCAATTGCCTTGGACTATAATTCAATAAGTCACTAATTAAGTTACTGTCCAACTTTTTGGAGCCTGCTTTGTCTGACTGAGTCACTAGGGAGTTTGACCCCCCCCTCCCCCCACCCATGATGACAGCAATAGCAGAGATAACAGGAGTACAGCAGTCAGACTTCATGCTGCAGGCTAGGCCACATCAGACGACAATTTACTTTTTGGTTGGTTGCATCAAGGCTAATGAGCCACAACCAGCTGGAAACAGAGCATTGATACTGAACTGATGTTCGAGTCTCAGGGGGTCGTAACTGGGGTGAGATACCACATGGCCGATGATGGGTGCATGATGAAGATCTGCTTATCTACTGACTGGACCCCCCCCCCCAACACACACACACACACCCACACCCAAATCCAGTAAAATGACAAATATTATTAACAACCAGTTGTTCAGGGTAGAAACAGGACAAATGCCCTAGTATTACAATCCTCTCCTCACTGAGGTCTAACATTGTGTCAAATTGCAGCTTCTCTTTGCCTCCTGTGTAGCTTAAAAAATTCAGGACAGTAAGATGTGGAGAGGACAGCTTTGAGGCTTCTGAGGAGGGAGGTGGAGTGTCTTAAATCTACCTTATTTCTGGTTGGGTAACCAAACACTTCTTGCAGCAAAATTTCCAAATTGAATTCTCTTCATGGATTTTCTGAAGTCGGTGGATTTGAACTTTGACCCTGTGATATGTGTCATGTTGATCTCAGTCGCACACTCAGCCTGTTCGATTTCGTTCTTTTCTTTGGTGGAAGAACACAGACTGGAATGCATATGGCAGGATACACAGATGCTGATAAAAGTAGTATTATTGTAACATGAAGATACACTTTTAGAGAAACATTCAGCCCCTTTGGTCTGTATACTTTAGCCCAAAAACAACAAATTATGTATAATTTCCTTACAGTATATAACAAAATTTTCAAGGCAACAGGGTTTGAGTGCTGTGGTTGCATATGGCTTCACTGCATGGTTTATATGTGTTAAAATAATTCTTAATAAAATCATACTGACTTGCTGAATTAATTTTGATCAAGTGGTTGACAAGAGTTACTTTGGACATCTCAGTCCATGCACTTCATTTGGGAAAAACCTGAACAATTCCCCCGCTATGCTGTAGTATAGCTACACTGGGTATCTTCATATGAAATTCTACAGAAACATTTTTCTGAGCCATTGTTTTTGCAGGTTTGCAAGAGAATATATTCAGACAGCAAAGTATTGCCAAACAGTGGATTTGCACAATTTCTTGCACAGTGTCATAAATGCCAAATATTAACTTAAAAACTTAGCTGGAAAAGGTCGTATATTTATTTTGATACAACATTAATAATAATTCCACTAAACTAGTTTTACTGCACACATTTTGAAACTGTTTTAATACACACGTTTATATGTAATAACGAAGAAAGAAGTGGCATGATGATACACTGCTACAAAAAAAGTCTTTGGGAGGAAGTCAGGAGAAGTCAGGAGGAAGGGGTTGATGATTGCATGCAGACAGTTCCTTAGGCACCAGAGATGACAGTTAGCATCCCATCTCCTGCATAAATTCAAGACTGCTTTATTTTCCCAGCCCTTTGCAAAGCATTTCGGTTGTCTAAACTTAATCAGACTATAGAGGTGGCAGACTGGAAAATACCAATTTTAGTCACTCTCACATCAGTCAAATGAGTTGTTTTAAGTGGAACTAAAAAAACCCAAACAAACTACTTTTTCCATTAAGATAGGGGTATTGCTTCATGTGATTTTTGCATCCTCCACCATTATCTGTAACAATTCTCCTGTTTTGCTTGGTGCCTTGTAGCAGTGTCCTTATTGAGCATCACAGCCTTGCAAATTGTGCAGTGTAATCAAAATATGACAAAAACAAACAAGTAAAAAGTCACGGCTGCAACTGTTCAACACTGAAAGGTGGTAAACTATGCCATATATTACTGCAAGGACTCTTTAAGGTTCTCATTTAAGTTAAAGTTTTCAACATGTTACTCATTGTTTGCAATCATTTGTCCTAGATAGGTTACTGATGAGTAATGGGATGTGATAAGGTCCCGCAGCAGAATATTGTACATAATCCTTTGAAAGCAATGGCAGCAGGTGTATTATTGAGGAGAAAGCTGCACAGGCAGGGGCTTTATGATTCTAATGGTTTCTCTAGTGGCATCTGATGCCCTCTAGGAAAGGGATTGTTTTCTGCAGCACATTTGGACTACAGCTGCCTGTTGCACTGAGAATCCCATCCCAGCATGCACTGGGTGAGATGCAGGGTACACTCTAAACTTGACATAGAACAGCCTTTTCCTTTTTTTACAGGAAAGGCTAGGAGGTGATTAGATCATAACCAAGTGGCTTCATCCATGGCTGAGAAATGAAACTAGTGTGGAAGTGCTTTCAGATGCAGTGTGGTTGTTAGATACTGGCTTCAAGAAGAACTCGCTTCAGATGAAATTCATGATTTTCCAAAGTCATGTTTGAAATATGGAGTCAATATGCAATTTCCACAAGAAACTACAACCACAGTAGTTTTCACATCTTCGTTGCAGGTGAAGGTGCTGGTTAAAGTTTCAGTATGTGTTTTTATGCAGGGCTGTAGCTACCTCTGAGAAATCTGAGGATTTGCTTTTTTTATAGGCTGATTCTGGTATGTTTTAGATGCTGTTTGACTGTTTTTGCGACCAATAAATAAATATATAATTTTTAAAAAAATGATTGAAATGTAATTTCCCCATCTCAGTTATATTCCTCAAAGTGTGGAGAAGGCTTTGCAACAGCTTTTAGGCCCTCTCCTTCTCCTTGGGAGACTGTTCAGGAAATAGAACTGAAATGTCAACTGGATGAATAAATTTATATCTACATTTTTTATTTTAGAGAAAAAAAATCCTGATTTCTGATTCATCGTTCTTCTTTTGATGTTATCTTGATTCTACTTGCATTGTGGTTGGATCTCAGTATTGAAGTTAGTTTGGTGGGGCCAGGGGGCATTAACAGACATGGTGTGACTCAGATAAAGAGAAGCAATACACCTAATGTATTTTTCCTAATCCAGACAGGATATCATCACACAGATTTCGTGTTAATGACAGGTGGAAATTGGGTAATTATCTGTTATGTGAACCCTTGCAGTGATTCACATACTGTAGGCTGAGATCCATTTGGACTCATAACTACAGAAACCTTGCAAGGGAGGGGGAAGCCATTGAACAGGAGTACAGGGGGCATATGAGTAGTGCTGCCAAAAAAAAAAATGAGTGCACTAATCTCTCCTACTGTTACTTTAGCAAATTCAGTATGGATTGGGTTTACACTGGTACACACTGCCTACAGTAAATAACCACATGCTGCACACACAAGTCTGACATGACAAAGCTCCTGCTTTCTCCTGCCTACTCAGCTTTACAGCCCTGGTTGAAATTACTGACACCTCTGAATTTTAAGTCCAGAATTTAAAACATCTTCAGAAATGAATACAAATTAAGCAATTTTGTATAATTAGAATATATAATAAAATGTCTAAAACTAGTGAAAAACAACAACAAAGAAAATACTTCCACATGTGAAATAAAAAAAAAATATATACAGACATAAAATGAATGCTTTACACAATTATTGGCATTCTTTTGATGAATTTTAATTAGTTCTTCAAACAAAATAAGAAAATAAGACTCACCTGTGCCAATTAACCACTAAATAATGGATTAAGTGCATCATTGTGTTCTTAAGCGATGAAATGAAGCCCATAAGGAGAAGAACATCCTACCTACAGTAAAACATAGTGGACGAGATAGGAGATAACAGTTTTTTTTACAGCGTTTATGTAATAAAGACAGTACAGTACCTTTTACATTTGGACTTGCCCACTACAAGAAATATAAAATGGGTGTTAACCTTGCTGTGTTGTTCATGATACTGTTGTTACCGGTGATATTTTGTTGATTTTTCATGGAGCCCAATCAATTCCGGTTGAGATATATGTTTTTTGAATAGAAAGGGAGCGGAAGCCACTGCCAACTGGCTCAAGCCAGTGCTGTTTTGAAGAGCCCTAATATTTATGTGTTGCAGGCCATAGCAACGCTTAAGAAAATCTTATTTAAAAAATGTGACTTCCGTTAGTTTTTCCTTATGCTGAAGTCCCTCAGTTTGTATGAAATGTAAACAGAGTGTTTCAAATACCTGTTTAGTAGATTCTGATGATTTTTTTATTGAAACAGCTGGTCATGGGCCAAGGAAGTGATTAATCATTTTGGGTCTAGGACTTTGTATTATTATTATTTTTTTTAACAGTATTAAGCAGAAAATTTCTTGTGAATGAAAGAAAAAATGTCTCTGTGGCATGTCCGACAATTATCTGCACCAAAGTCTTTAATCATTTTCTCTGAAGCTAGACCGCTCCCAGACAACGCATGTGTGTCTCTATTATGCCCCCACAATCCAATATATTTGCTATCAAAAATCTTTCTTGATAGGGAGCAGCCTGCTGCTTTAATGGAAATAAGCCAAGCTATGCTGTGTCTCATATTCTGTTTATGGCCACTGCATGAACAGAGTTGCATATAAGTTTCTACTCCTTTGGGTGATGTGTTGAGGTAGAGGTAAAGATAACAAATTGGGGCTAAGTTCTTTGCCTCAAGAAACTCTATAGAAGATGATTGTGAGACTCTTTCCACTGAGAGACTCTCCTCAGACTTCTCGTGATGAGGTTTGTTTGTCTCCTATATTGTAATTTGAATATATTTCACTCTTTTGTGTGTTTTACTTATGTCCAGAGTCCTTTGTAGATGATTCTCCACAACAGTATTCATGATTGTGTGCTTCCTCTGTGTTTCTCAATAAAGGTCCCCTTCACAATTGAATTTTTCATGCATGAAAATTTTTATCTTTCTTCATGGGGGGTTTATTCCTCACCCAAAAGTTGGAGGACACTTTATATGCCCTTGGAATTGAATAAATTGAAAGGATTTGGTAAATTTGCAGAGCGTCAAGTTAAAGTTTTCATTTAAAAAAAAAAAAAAAAAAACTAGAACAACGAGATTTGGCACTCGGGCTCAAATTTCAGCTGTGGCAGTTCTTCCAGTCACAGCAGGGATGCAAAACAAATCATATCCACTGGCAGTGGTCCTTGAATCCCAGTTTGGAAGCATCGCTAGTGCCCAGTCCTGCTCGTAAACACTATAATCTTTGGAAGTAAACACTCTGCTGCTTAACATGCGCAGCACTAGCCTCTGATCTGACAGCCACTCATGAACAATGTGAGTGACCTCTGATCATAAACCAGGCTGCCTCAGTAAGGCGACGCCTTGAGAAGGCGTGTTATCACCTGGACTCACGCCATCTAACAAGACCTTTTAATAGAGATTGGTTTATCTATTTATGAGGATATATTGGAAGGAAAGATATTTATGTCAGAATTGATAACAAGCCTTAAAGGAGGTGTAGGTTTCTTGTGTGCGTGTGTGTGTGTGTGTGTGTGTGTGTGCGTGTATGTCTTCCTGTCACCCAAAGATTTAAATATAGGTAAAAGACTGTTGGTTGAATGTGAAATGCAGTTTTCAAGGACATAAACACAGGAAGCACTTCAAGTACAATCCCAAACACCCATACAAATCAGAGCTAGACACACACACACACACACACACACACACACACACACACACACACACACACACACATATATATCTGTGACACTTGTGAGAACCTCTATTTACCACATTTATTCCATAAATCAAATTCTAACCCTAAATCCAAGTCCCCATCCTTAATTTAACACCATTTGACACCCTTAGTCAAACCTAAATCTGAATCCAGTTCCCATTTTAAAGTGTGAGTTCCCCCAATTATGAAAACTATATTGTATCTATCATTGCAGATAATTTTGGTTTAAAAAGTAATCAGCCTGTCCCTCAACCAAACCGGGTTGAGAGAAGGCAGCGGGGAATTGACTGGTCAAGCCTCAGGTTGCAAATTTTCCCTTAGACATCAGGTCATGATCCAAAAAGACCAGTTAACACGTCTTAGTTTTTATTTCTATTTCCATCGGTCAGTGGATTTTAACCTGGAACCTTTGTGGAGGACAGTGCTAACCGTAGGGCTGCTCGTCAAAACTCAGTTTCACAAAAGGAAAGCAAAAATAAACCCTGGATATATCCGAAATGTTTGGCAAACTATTATCACTGGAGAACATCCAAGTCTGCTGTCAAAAAAAGTCACTAGATGTGGTTAGATTATGGTAAAAGCTAATTTAAATATCTGTGACGTCATCATACAGCTACTTACATATGCAAGATTTTAAATGTAATGTGCTGTGTATATTATCTACATAAAAAAAGTGAAGCTAAATACTACTGGGACATTTAACCCACAACACCCAGATGCAGTAACATTGCTCCCTCACAGACTGTCTGCAGCTCCTTTGTCACGTATGCACTGTATTCTGTCTAAATATTTTGACATGTGATTACCCTAAGCCCCGCAGCTAAGCAGTTGGGCATGGGTGCTGTGAAATGGCGACATAAGTGTGGCTAAACTAGGGGGGGTGCATGTGTAGGGGTGGCGCCATCCATGGTACTGAAACAGAGCAGAGGAGATCGAAGGACAGACGGACAGAACATGTCACTTGTAAAATAGGACTTCGTCCCTCATTCCGTTTTCTCCCCATTGGAGCAATTGAGAGACAGGAAGAAAATGACGGGGAGCTAAAGGGACAGACTTTTGGCTGCATGTTTCATTTTCAAATGTATCTTAAGTTAAACTGGTTTTATACTTTAATGAGCAGCTCTTCTGATAGCACACTGTGGATATTCCGTATTGTTTTTGGCTGTGCATATAAATCTACACTGCAGAAAGTCAGACTGATGTTTCCGAAACTTCTTGGGAGCTTGGGACTCTGTTGGAACTGGCGCCGACGCCTTGTGTCTCTCAGCTGATAGCGTAGCTGTCAGACTTTCATCTGGCCCACCGTGAGACACCTCCTGTTGGCCCGAGCTGGAATACCTCCTCTGAGAAGCCAGCTCTCTATTGTCGTTAACGTGCGATAGCTGTGGCACAAAGGCGTCAAAATGAAAGAGGCTTCTCTCTCTTTTTTTTTTTTTTTTTTTTTTGGTGTGTGTCCAATCAGAAACTCATGGGCCTACACACTTTATGGCAAAATCCCATCACAGTGGGTGGACTTGTTCAGCAGCAGTGTGTTTGTCAAAACAGGAGAGAGTCTAACTGAAGTTTTAACTTCATTGAAAAGTTTTTATCTGAATTGCTGAAAACATTTATACTATGGACAGAGTTCAGCTCAATTAATAGCAAAAAAAAATTCTCGGTGTGATTACATATTCTTTAATAAGTTGGGGTATTACATACCCACATCTCTTTCTATTTGTACCACAGTACGATTTTTGTGTCTGGATTTTTTCCTTTTGTGGTGCTCATGGCAAAATGAACTTTGTCCCTTGAGAAAAATCAAATGGAATAAAAATCCAATTTTTGTTGGCCACCAATTGCAAATTCTTTAACAAATTTGCAATTCATCGCAAAACCGAAAACCAATACACACTCAACCTGATAGTTTACAGTTTCTCACTTTGTCAGTTTGTTAATCCAGGTTTGCTAAGAGCTAGAAGTTACTTGAAAAGAAATATCAGCAACTCTTGCTTTAGAAGAAATTACTTTCAAATGGTAAGTATAAGAAGATGCTTAAAGTCTTTCCTGAGTTTGTTACTAGCTCTATCTGCATAACAAACAGAGCTACATTCCACATCTTACAGCTTCTCCCCAAACACAAGATCTTTTCCTTTTCGAGGCACAGAACGTCGCTGAAACAACTGAGAGTGGGTTGGTCATGCACACAGAAACAAACGCACAAGCGAAGACACACAGAAACAAACACAGACACACACACACGCACAAACACAGACACACACACCCACAAACACACACACAGAGTCACAATAATTGCAAAGCAATGTCAAGATAGAGGGTTCAAACACTAAAAAACATAATTATCGCTTCACATTAGCCAATAATCAACCTTGTCCAACAGAGTGAGAAGATAAAGTATAAAGCATAATGGCAACATTAAGTGTATTGTATATACCAACCGGGCAGAAAAGTGCTAAAAATGTTCTGTTTTACAATGTGATGCCTTTAAATTATGTCTGAGAGGAAACTGATAAAACAGACAATAAAGTTGTCTATTACAGTATATTCTTTAGAAAAGCTTTTAATACAGTCAGCGCTGTGAAGACTTCTGGGATTACAGTTGTAGAATGGAAATGTTTTTGTAATATTTCCTACATTTCATTCTTTCTCTTTTTGTCCTAGACAACGTCTACATCAGCAAATTTTGCCAAATACACTCAAGGACAATAGACTGAAAAACTCTAAACTCTTTGTGTAAATGTTCAAGTTTCCATTACCTTGAGGGCTGAAATGAAAACCAATTAAATCAATCCTTTTTCAAAATTAAAGTCCATATTTAAAAAATTGTGACTCATTTAAAACATTTTAATAAAATGCAATGCTTAACACCCCATTTGCAAAAAAGAGGACAGTGTGTGTAGTTGAATTTAAAGTTTTACTAATCACATTTTTTTAAACAGCTTCCAAGGCTAATTTGCTTTCAGTATCAGTAAGTGCATATAAAGGCAAATTTATACCAGTGAAAACCTAGAAATCCACTTCTGTAAAGAAATGCTTAAATATATTTAGGTTTTAATTTAACGTGTGTATGATTGTCTTAAACACACTTGCCTTCAAGAGCTGTACACATTTAATCCATGCTCATGTAAAACCAGTTTCATTTACACGAAGCGAAGTCCTTCAAAAACATTTTACCATTACAAACAGTCCTTTCAAAAGCTTTATCAAATGTCCAAGAGGTCTCTGGTGTTATCTGATGTTCTAGTCAGAGGCAAAAGTAAAATTGAATATAATGTCATAATAAGGAAAGAATATCCCATAGCCCTCATCTAAAGGGCCAGTATTGGCCACTGGATCGGAAACATAGGAAATAAATGATTGAGGGTTAAGTCACTATTAAAATTAGATTCTAAAGTTCAGATGAGGCCACTATGATGCTTCAGCCTTCGAATAACTCTGATTTATGAACCCTTTCATTCACACTTAGCCACATATTCATCTCTATTTGCCAGAAAACACATCTGACTTCAAACAGCCTTCATTGCTCTGGGCTACAGGCAAATCGGGGTTGGTCCAACTCCTTTCAAAGGTTGATGGTAATGCACCTGAAGGCTGTTTCAAAAAACCTAGAGAGCGGATTAAGCCGGGATTTTTCAGATATCCTGACCGAATTATGCCGTGACTCGGTTTTATGAAAGCAGTGGCTCAAAAGACGTCAGAGTTCTTTTTAATGATGCAACACCCACTGGCGGAGTTTAGAATATGCAGCATCAGGTTGATAGAAATGGCTGAATTTTGAATAAATTCCATGTATTTTTGCCATTGTCAAAAATTTCAGCCCACTTTTATGGCACTATGGGTTAAAAGCATGATCTTTCTTTCTTCTGCAACTGTTGCCACAAATGAACAAAACTAATTGATAGGAGAATTAACTCTAAACAACTTATGTAGCAAGGATTTAACTATCAAGAATGATGACTTAATTGTATATTAGTATATAGCTAGCATTGTTAATTAACAGATAATAACCCATGGTGACACAGTTTCACAAAAATCGTGGACCATTTCA
Source organism: Istiophorus platypterus (assembly GCA_016859345.1). NCBI lineage: Eukaryota > Metazoa > Chordata > Actinopteri > Istiophoriformes > Istiophoridae > Istiophorus > Istiophorus platypterus. The sequence continues at coordinate 4,680,942 of CM029125.1, read as the reverse complement.
ATTTTTTCAACATTCCTCATGATTTTCTTTTAAGGAAACATGCAACTGGGTTAAAATTGAACTGAAATGCTTTGTTTCTGTTGCTTTAAACTATCGCAAAATAATGTCTCATTTTCACTGTCTTTATAAAAGAGCAAGAAAAGGCGTGACAGATAATAGCGGAGTGACTGAATGCATAAGTGGCCTCAAAATATAAATTTACTAACCACAGATCTTGTCTAAATCTATCATAATCAGCCTGCCAAGGAGTTAATTGTTAATTTGCATTAGAAACAAAGGAACTGTGTCCAAAAAACACATCAGCTATAAGCCATGTCAGAGAGTTTTATGACTGACCCGTAGGTCAAAAGGACACAAGGCAGGAACTAAGGTCCCTCCCCAGTGGAGTAGAACTGCTTTTATCCCATCACAAGCGTGCTCATCTTTGATCAAGATCTCCTCAACAAAGCAGGTAACATTAAAATACTTTAATAGCCACCGAGGTTAAACCTCTGTTCACACCAATAACCCACTGGAATGACACACATGTACAATACAATACAATACAATTTTCCCCTTCTCCTCCTCGTCTCCTTAGAGTTCCCAGTTGGTATATCACAGAGCTGTGCCATAAATTATGGCGCATGAGTGAAAACAAACATCTTCATCCTTGGAACAAATATATAAAACAATGGACACTAAATGTCCAATTTATTCTGTACCTTGGTTAATGTTATTGTCAATTTAATCGGTAGTTTGATGCAAGTCTCTAGTTTCTAGGCCTTAGAACAGCTGAAATGTTCATTGCAAGATGTAAATTTGTTTTGACTGACAGTTTGTGGACAATGTGTTGAAGTGATATGAATCCCTTACCATAACCAATAACACCGTTAGTACATAAATTGTTTGCTTAATGTATTTATAGGCCATGGTGGTAGGCGGATGTGCTACTTTTGTGCGTAAACCCGAAATGGAACAATTTGAAAATATAGCCTAATCATGCTCTTTGTCAGTTGAGACAAAGAAAGACGAGCCCAGCGGATTGACAAATGGCAGCATGCCCATGTTGCTTGCTGCGGGGCAGTTTTCTTGCCATCTAATATAGGGCAAAGCCATCTATTATTTTGCTCATGACTGGACTGAAGTCAAAATAATGATAACATTTTCCAATCCTTAAAACTTAATAGAGCCATATAATATCCATATAGATCCATGTAATGATAATATATATAATATAGCCATATCATCTATAGCCTAAACATATTCTTTCCCTCCATTGCCGAATTTATTACATTACCTACGTATCATCTTTTGGTTTCTATTGTTCTTGTGTTCCATCTTGCATGATAATCATTAGTCATAACATTTATTCAGTGTTAGCAGGCAATAGTTAATAATACTTTCCTTATTTTGAGCCCAGTAGTTGCCGTGTGTTCCTTTTGAAGTTGAGATTGGAGAATGGGGAAGTCACAACTTCTGATATTAGACTGATGAATTTGACTGAGGAATTAATTTGAGCAATCAGTTTCCTGCAAAAAGCAGGTGATGTTCATACGAGTGCTCACTGAAAAATAATTCTGATCGAAACGCTACATCATAATCATAAGAGCAATCATTATAATGCGGAAGATGAAGAGGCAGTAACACAATCAAAGCACTGGTGTTCTGATACACAGCGCTCATCCCTTGGTCTTGTGTCTATGATTGCAGCACAGCAGTGTGGTACTGTCTTTCCTTCCTTTACTTAAATAATTCACCAAGTAAATATTGACTGTAGCTGTCAAATATATATTTTGAAGTAACAGATACTTCTATATTTCCTTTTTAAATATAGTGGTGTAAGAGAATACAAATACTTGAAAGTTGTACTGATGTGGAAAACTTGAGTAAATGAGCTTAGTTATTACAGTTATAGTTAGTTATATACTGACAGTTCAAGTGTTTTCAGTGCTTAAACAGTAATTGATAGTTCCACTTCTTACATCACTTATTATTCAAGTAAGCTTCCTCTGCTCTCAGAGATTACAGTTACATCTCAAATCCTTCCACTTCAAACCCTTTCAAGCTGCACGTCCTTACTATTACTGGCACTTCCAGCACAACCTCAACTGGATCCTCAACTACTTCCAGCACTTCCCTTTCAATGCCACTTGAACTTCTTTCAGTATTTCAACTATTTCAATAGCTCTGAGTGGGAATTTTTTAACTTCGAATGCATCTGAACGCTCTTCAGACGGTGTTGCCTTTTGTAGTTTCTTCTGGTTCTGCACGCAGTTGGTTATGTTTAATTTTAATAGTTATAGATAATACTAAGTTATAATTTCAGGGGTGTTGACAGAGTCAGGCCTGCTTACCCCAAATGAAATTTTGTCTCTCAACATTGTGAAATGAAATACAATAAAAACACAAACAGCCTTTGAATTTATATAGATTGGACTAATCAGCTCTGGTAGTTTCAAGAGAAAACTTCATAAGTAGTTGTGGCTATTGCATTGGATTCATTGGGTGGTACAAGTGTCAATGATTTTTATGCCCACATCATGTTTCTTTGAATCAGAGTATGTAACAATGTTCATTGTTTACTGCTCCTTTTGTAATACATTGCCAGGGCAGAATACTATTTGGTTTTTACCTTTATTTTGCTATTACCTACAGTGAAATTTACATGTGCAAAAGCATTTTGTCATGCATTTCATCTCAGGCCGTAAGGTATTAAAAAAATTTTTGAAATGTTGAAAGAGTGTGTAGATTTTCGTTACTCATTACTTAACAGCCTCCGGCTCTGCTGGTTCAATAATCCAGTGTGTGTGAAAGCTTTGGATCATCAATTCTCTCTTACTTTAGCTGGAAAATGTGTTGATAAATAATGTACCCCGTGAAAATGATGAATAATATAGGAGTCCAAATATTACAACATTTATTATGGTGTACAGTAGGAATTCGGTGGCGGAGGTGGGGCTGGAGAAACTAGCCACGCTCGGCGTCCTTTCTCCTTCCTCGGCTGCATTTCATATGTACAGTAGCTCTTCTTCTGCAACGGATCACCTCCAGGCAAAGCATCTGCCTTTCTCAGTCGGCCTGTTCTGCAAAGTCGATTCCTCTAACTCCATCATTGGGCTGTCCCTCCTCCAGTCATCGCTGCAGACAATGAACAGCCCCACCTCCTTTGTAACAATTTCCAATTAAATCTCTTCCATTTGTCGACTTTGAGATGCCACCTTTGAGTGAATTATGGTGTAAAATGGAGATGGATAAGAGGGGAGGCCGGGAGAGAGGAAACCTCCATGTGCCATGTGTGAACTTAGGACAATGTATCTTCTCAGCACTGAAAGGAGCAGAATTGATAGATGGATAGAGAGAGAAACAATGGAGGAGATAGACAGAGAGAGAGCAGAAAGAGAGGGAGAGTGATGCATGACCTCCACTTTCCCAAGCCTTTGTAATAAAAGGCTGCTTTGTGGTGTTCTCTGTCTCTGTCACATTAAAAGTAAACAAGACTAATAGCACGATGCTGAAAATTCCACGGGCCTGGACTGCCCTAGAGTGAAATGTGTGTATGTGTTGCAGGCGTGTGTATATTTTGCCTGTCACAAACACAGCCTGGTTATATGTGCAAAGCCTCCCACCCAAACAATGCTATGCTCATCATACATCCATGTGCTGGTAGGATTATGCACCACTTGAACGGCGTCCCTGGGTTCCACCAGCTTGGACTGTCAATGATGGAAACTCTTCAAATAACGCTGTGATTAATTTAGCAAAGGTTGCATGAGGAAACTCCGCCCACTGTAAGGGGAAATTCCCCTGACGTTTGACGGTGACTGTCCTCAGAAAAAAGACAGCAGTGGTTGCAAAGACTATTGCTATTAACAAGTTAACATTAATTCACAAGTTGTCAAAAGAAATCTTTGTGTCTTACCCAATGAAGTTAATAGTCTTCTCTTTGGTGCCTGGCTGTAGATGCATATGATCCCTCCTCATCGCCAAAAAAGATGGTGAAATACAACCAGGTTTTCTGTTATTCCTTCCTGGTGACTGAAATAGCAAAGCTAATCCATTTGCATTTTTCATCTTAAAAGTCCAATTGCTGTGACGGATAGAGATGACAAATGTGACTCATTTAGAACCCGCTTTGCTGCATATATCATAATAATGTAAACTTTGACCGTTTGCCCTTTTGAACTGTGGTTACTGTTCCATAACGTTGCCATGGCTCTAAACATTCAAATTGCTAATTTTCTATCTTTCATTGTCTGAACTCTCTCTGACCCTTCACCCTATGAGGAGGGGCACTCACTAAGAGGCATACACTCAGTAATTTGATACTACCTTGTGGCCACAGATGCACTTCCATATGATCAGTGCTGCACCAGGTTCCGTGGGATCCACTTGGGTATTTCACAAAATATTAAACGGACGCTGGACCCACAGTATTGAACAGGACCTCACCTGTACCCGTTTGACCCTGGGGAACGTGGATCCGAACCTGTTAGGGGTCCTGGGTTGGGTCTCGGGTCCTAGGGTTTGGGTCATTGTTCTTTGTCAGAAACAAGGTAGCATGACATTGTTAAAGTGCTACAAAATCTCTTGGTGCCTAGCCACACCACAGCGTTTTGCAGTGACATTAATTTGTGTAAAACTTGGCTACGAAGTGACTATTTTTTGTTCTCAGGGACCGACAGGACACTGAATTTATCTAGTTTAAAGGGTACACCAGAGATTTATTATTCAACTTACAAGGGTCCTATTAAAAAAGAAATTGTTAATAATTGATACAGCAGAAGAAAGATATCCTCTGATAGGGGTCAAATAAAAAAACAAAACAAAACAAAAAAAAAAGTCCCCATGATGCACCTCCCTTGTTGCACCTGTCATATCTGATCTATGTCTTTCATACCTCTGCCCCTAGTTTGTAACTTATGCTTTCCTATAAGAAACTATAGTCTCCATGCCCAAGCATATGAGATCATGGGGATAATTTTTTCAAACTACCAAACAACCTTTAATCACTGAGGTAACAGATCAGGAAATAATAGAATTAATCATACATTTAACCTTCATTTTGTGTTTTTTAGTAAGGCAATGACAAAGGATGTAATCCTGCCAACAGCAGTCACCAGATAAAAAAAAGTCATGTGGCTCATAAAGATGATAAGGCAGTGATAAATAACCAGGTTTTGTATCTATGTATAAGAACTATTTGAAATATATAGATATATACACACAGTATTCAAACTCCAATTGAGGTATTTCCTTGCTGAACTTTATATACTTATTCACATTGACAACATTCTGATTTCTCATACTGTACATGGGGTTTTGCTTGTTTTAACCCAGGACTTTACGCTGAGATTTCCGATTGAAGCACTCAAATTGGACTCATGGGACTCAAGCAAGTGGGCTGATTTGGAAGGAGAGTTAGAATGAGTTGCTGGTATAGTTAAATTTTCTTTTGTTCTTTCACTTCAATAGTCATTGGCAGTTAAGTGTCTTTGTTAGTGAGTTGAACGTTGAAGTTTAATTAAGAGTGCTTTTTACCAGTGGATGTGTATCTACTTTGGGCAGGAGGGCATTTAAACCCCTGAGGTTAGCAATACTTTTCTTGCATTTTTTCCTTTTTGTATTAAACTTTGGTTTTCTTTGCAGATTTTCTTTAAGATATCTTACACCACTCCAAAACTTGAAAAATGGTATGATGTTGTTTCCTTATATCTGCCATCTGTCAGATAATCAAGTACAACGCTTTATCGAGAGATACTGTATAACATCTTAAGGACTGAATATTCCTTTCTTCAATGTGTGATTTTGTTTCCAACCTGTGAAGCTAAAGTTTTTCTATCATTTATTCACTTTTGGTGATGCTCCTATGGACGTTTTAAGGTCTCTCTCTCTAAGGGGCCTAGACAGATGTTTTAAGAGTTCTGAGGGTCTCACATAGGGAAGCAGCCTGCCGCCTTATCATAAATTGGAAAAAAAAAGCCAAGCTATGCGGTGTATTTTTCAATTCATTGCCAAGGCACAGACAGAGCGTGATCATGATTTAAGTTTCTACTCCTTCGGGTGATGTCTTGGGGTAGATGTAACAATGACAAATTGGAACTAAGTTCTTTGTCTCAAGAAACTCGATAGAAGATGATTGTGAGACCCTTTCTATTGAGACGCTCTCCTCGGTCTTCTTGTGATGAGGTTTGTTTGCCTCCTTTATTGTAACCCACAATATATATCACTTAAACCCATTCAGCATTTTGTGTTTTTAATTGTGATCAGAGTCCTTTGTAGAAAATCTTCCACAATTGTGGAGCCTTTATAAATATGATAGCACACAGTCCATGCAGGAGGGAGGTGAAGTAGGGTGTCTGCATTGTCCGGAGACTGCTCCCTGAGCGGCTTAACGCATGCCTTCGCACAAGGTTAAATTACAGTAATTCTGGAGCCGAAATTGTCCCATAAAGAAGTTTCTTGTTGTTGTACTTTATGATTTCTCTTAGCTTTTGTCATTGTAAAAAGCTATATCAACCACCTTTTAAATGCCAGCATTCTATGGTGAGTTTGTGAACTGAAATTTATGAGCACAACAACTCTCTGGCTATGTTTTAGTCACCCTGTCCCAGCAAGCTGCATGTTCTGCAGGGACAAGTGCAGAAAAACATTCTTATATTGACAGTCATAAACATGCGGCAATAGCTTTTTCATTTGGGTTCAGGTACAGCAGACACCTTTCACACAGCTTGACTGTATTATTTATTCTGTCGGTATATATGGTACTCTGTTTTCTGGATTGACAAGCTGACAATTCAGTTTGGGGCCAACATTCAGGAAAAGTTTGGTTGCCTAGATTTAAACAATGTAGAAGTCATGTCTATCAATAACAACTAGTCATATCTACAAGTGTATTCTCAAAAGTCAAGTTGAATTGAACGTGAATCTCTTAAGATGATAATACATCAAATTACAGTACCGAAACGACTCGTGTAGTACGAGCAAAACCTTAGCAGCAGCAGTTCAAGTATTCATTCTGTGGCTAAACTAAATGTATTTAGACACAATACTGAGTGTAGGTTACCTGTGTTTTGGCAGTGCACAGAGCCCAACACACATACACTGTAGTTGCGCCCATAAAGTACTTAAAATACAATTTGGGTCTGGTTTCTCTGCTTCAGTGCTTTGCCTGTCTAGACAACTGGATGGATTAAAATAGAATTGTATATGTTCCATCAGACGCAAGACTGAGCCGTAAGATGGGCAATGAAAAAATGCGGCTCTGTAGACAAGCTGTAAATCTGGGCTCCCTATAAATGCACTGATAACAAGTAAGAAGGACTCTCTTTATACATTTGTTGACACATTCTCTAAACTTGCAGTAAAGGTTAAATCACTGCTATTTGAATTGTAAGAGAATGAGCATTACAAGACAACCAGCAAAGCACTTATGCACTTCAACTTCTTAAATCAGATTCACAGTGGTGATTTGAGATTAATTAAATCATAAAAGTCGTAGGCTAACGAAGCCACATTGAAAGTATCTCAAACCAAGCCTTGCATACGTTAATGCCCTTTTTACTTATTAATATGTGAAAATGTGTTCACATTTTGTGTTCCCTGAGGCAGACGACATGACACATGGATGAACTTGGAGCTTTGACCTGTCAGCTCAATATTTCCCAGGTCACGCTGGTGAAAATGTGCGAGTGTGTGAAAAACTGGCAATAACAAATTCCCTACTGAGCACTATGTTTTATTTTATTTTTCTATTTTGCGCTTAGGGAACCCTGAAGCTTAAATGATGCAGGTAGGAGTGCCAATATGTTCCTGCCTATTAATTGAACCAATTTTACAGCTTGCTAGTGTATGATGCACTGTCACTCCATTGTTCAGTGTAATCTTACTTTTTTATGCTGCTGAATTTGTAATGTAGAGTTTCACTCAATGTGTGCTTTTGTGCCTCATTTGATTGATAGAGCTCTTATAGTTCACATGCTCTGCAAACTAAAATGTTAGATATTGTCTGAGTGTCGATGACTGACTCTGACCCAACAAAAAAGGCATAAAAAAAACCCCTCTCAGCTGAGATACACCTAAATTAGCTTACCGTAACACCGATATGCTGTACATTAAATACTATATGAGGTAATTATTTGATATTTTGGGTATAAAAATCTACTCATCAATCCATTTAACTGTCAAAATCAATCAAAATGCCAAAGACATTATTCCATCCCAAAAGAAGCTACCCCAGTGTTGTAGCAAGTATGTGCGTCACCCAAACCACATCCTATGGCTCTGTCAAGGATACCCTAAAGTGTTCCTAGGCCAGAAGGGAAATGTAATTCCTCATTTTTTCTTGTCTTGCCTGTGGTCGACCCCATTGAATGCCTGGAATATGTCCTAAGGGAGACATTCACAAAGCATCGAGAATGTATGTAAGAACAGCCGTGTGTCTCTTTGTGACTAAGTGCGGTCTTAAACCTGCCCCTAAGGTGGAGTGGTACACCTCTGGGTCTGGCCTGGGGGCATTTGACACCTGGATGTGCCCAAAATACTTCCTCAAGCAAGCATCCCAAGGTATCTGATCCAGATGCCTTGGGCCAACTTAGAAAAGCCTTCAAACAACAGAGAATGTTCTTGACTTACTGCAAAGAATACAGATCGGCCCTTACTTTGGATGTACACTATTCGGATGGCTCAGAGCAGTGGCGTTGGGACCTCATGCTCCCTAAGAACTTCTCCACAAAACACCTTCAGGAAAATCATCCTCACTCTTCTGCAAGCCTACAAAACACTTGTAAGGTGGATAGACATGTTCCAAAAACCCTCCAGTATTGTGGCATAAGCTCATCCATGGAGCCTCAGCTGTGTGACAACTTAATAGTTAGAACATACCCTAAGGCCTCCTTTAACCCCCCCCCCCCCAAAAAAAAACAAAAAAAAAACAAAACAAAACAAAACCCAGATATGTTCATTGCATTTGACATCACAGGTTGAATCTCATCCACCCCTGATGTTTGCCATTCCAGGATTTTTAGCGTACTCAGTGACCTTATTGACATGTAGGAGAAGTTTCCCCTGAGTGTTGTACTAAGGGCATATCAGTCATATTCAAGAGATCCTCAAAGTTTTCCTACCAACAACTGACTATTTCTCCAGGGAAAATCAACATTTCTCTTCCTGCAGTGCACCAAGACAAGGCCTTGTCTCCAAGCCCAAGCTCCCGAGTCATCTCAAGTAACCCTTCTATGCATCCTCCAAACAATTATTTCTGTATTGATTGCCTCTATAAGTTGCAGTTCAGGGTTTTCGTATGTATGCTGGGCCTGGTCATCATTCTTTTTAAGCAGGAAGCCCCACTGTTATATTTATTTTTGTATTACAGCATGATGTATTTGTTGTGTTACATTGGCAACACTGTCTTAGCGTACATTATTATGTAGTGTGCATATTATGTATTATGCAGCCCTGATAATCTGAGTTGAATGTTCTTTGGTAGTCTAAGAGGTTGAGGAACTGGATCCTACTAATCTGAACATGGATGCTGATATGAGTAAACCTGAATTTTCATGCCTCAACAGTATATTGTGTAATTGTGATGTTGGCAGCTGTTGTAGGTTGTAGATGGGCTTCCAGTCAAACCCGATCATCCAACTGGGATGTTTCTAATGTTGCCGGTGTCGTTGTGACAAAACATAGAGGCATACTGGAACATATGTAGCTCGTTGCTATTTTAGCCATTTTTTGCCATCCGGTCCCCTGTTGTCATATATTTAAATCTATACCCTATAATAATATATGTAGGGTGAGTAATTTTTTAAAATATATTGTGCTGTGTACTGTAGCAGCAGTTAACCAGCTGAAATTTATTGAAACCCATCCAAATAGTCCGACACAAATGACCCAAGGCATTTCCCCCTATTTGACAAATATGTCTAGTATTATTCATTTTCTTCCAGTGTGAGGTGAAATGATACTATTATATAGATTAAACCGAGGCACCGTGCAGTTTGTATGATAATTAAGGAACAACCGGTCTCCGTGTAGTGTGAAAGCAGTGGCAGTTCTTACTCAAAACCCCCTGAGGGAATGTGTTCCTCATAGATATTCACTTATATTCACTTAAAATACATCCCCATGCCTCATGCTGCACCAAGTGGTTAAGATAATAAGCTATTAAAATTTCCTTTTCATCACTTCTATTTCATACAGTAAGATATTTGGTCAGGCTACGGAGGTTAATACTCAACAAAAGGCCTCTGTAATGTATTTTTAGCTCTGCTACATGACCCGTAGCAAGCTGCAGGAAGAGAAGGACACACTAGTTTTAAAAACAGTGGCTTTAGTACCCTCCACAGGGGGGAAGAAGCGTAAATGGTGGAGTAATATGATATTGTAGACCGAGTAAGAATGCACACCAGGTTAGGGATCTATGTTTTTCGCAATTTACATTTCAGTTACTGTTAGCATCGCAATTCGAGTTGTGTTTTTAGCCCCAATGTTGGCCAAGCCTTAATAACCAGTTACAAGTACACTCACCGGCCTCTTTGTTAGGTACACGTACAATCTAATGCATTCCCATACATCAGCTCTGCTACGAATTACACTTTTATGAAGCTTATAATTTATTAAGGATTTCTTGTCACTGTCAGGAGGTGATAATTCTTTTTTATGTTTATCATGAAGGTTATGCTGGGTGGTTTTCTTCTGCTGGACTGCATTACAGTGAAAGGTGCCACTAATATTTTGTTCACCCCTTCATGGCAGGGCTGTTGTAGTTGTTTGCATTAGATGGTACAGATGTACCTATTAAAGTGACTAATGACTGTACATTATATGCTCTTTTCCACTGGGTTTTTTCTTCTTTAATGTGGAGACGCTGCTACCATCAACCCTCTTCATTTTAGAAATGTGCCGAAGAAAGCCCACTGCGTTTTACTAAAATTGCTCATGTCGCATCCCAGTGGTCCATTAGTTAAGGCTGATCACCTTTTATTAAGTTTCCTCAGAGAGAAAGAACCGAGAGGTGAGACGAGTATCTGATTGGGAAAATGTCTTCTGCATTCATTAGCAAGAACCAAGTTTTACTTAAACTGAAGCATGACAGTATTCTCTCTGGCAAAAAAGTTTCACATCCAAGACTATAGTTTAATTAGGGTGACATCACTATTATCCTTGAACCTGACCAGAGGCCCTTAAACCTACTTTAGACAGGGGTTTTAATTCAGGTTGTGATGCTACAGCTATGCTGACTGGACCAATATCGATAACCTGTGTAGGGGCTAGGTTTCAGGGTGAGTGATTTTTATCAGAAGATTTGGAGGGTTTTAATTTCATCTTATTCAGCCTTTCCATACTCTTATACAATTAACATACTGGCAAAAGCCTGGTAGAAAATACCTTTGCACAGTTTTCACATGAATTACTGGAAATTATTATGCTGTTTTCTCTTAGAAAGGAACATTCTAGATCTTGTGCTCTGAACCCAAGTCCAGTTAGTGGACCGGCCTTTGACATCAAGTGGACATGTAATGAGGAAATGGCAACGACAAAAAAAGGTTTAGTCAAAAGAATTTGGTATTTTGGTCTAAATCATCACATGTATGACTTACTGTATGATCGCTTTGCTTTTATATATTATATATAATTTTCATTGTTAGTGCTGATACTACAAATAATTATTTGTAGAGTACCTGTTGTTGTGATTTTAGTCTCTGTGAGTGCGGGGATATCTCTGAAATGCAGTGAGCATGTAAGCATGTATCAGAGCACACCATCGAGGTGGCCCTCTGATAACACATCTCTGTGTCCCTGATTGCCTGTCTAGAAGTCAAGAAGATTAGACGGCAACAGGCCCTCTTGAATCCAGCAGCCATTACTCTCGAAATAGAAACATTCCACGCTGGTACACACGGACTTGTGTTTTACCCACATCTCTGAAAGTGCAGAGCCTGTCCATACAATCTATCAAGAGAGATTCTGGAGGAGATAATGTCGTGTTTTGTCTTTTCAGTGGACTCGATACTCGAACCTTGGTTGTTCCCTTCGTTGTTCCTTTCGTTTTAGTAGAACTTGAGACACAGATTAAGTGTAATCATTAAAAAACGTCGCAGCTGAACTAGATCACTGTTTCGTTCCTAAAATTCAATAGTCTGTGTTATGTAGTCAGAGGCTGCATTGCTCACTTCTTCACCTGTGTAGCTTCAACTGACTGTAAAGGATCACAGTTTGAAGATTGTGAACTTTAATAACCAATGATCCTGAATGGTGATGTAAGTGCACTGCCAGAGCCTTGGCAGCTGTGAGATAACTTTATAGCAAAGGATACCACGGGGATGAGGGAAGGAAATGATTGAATGTTGGTTTTCTCTGGATGAGGAGCTGCCTCTATAGCTGGTATTTAGGAAACACTGTTGGAGTCTATTCTTCAGAGTTAGTTTTTCCTTCTCTGTGAAGATTTTCTACCGGCAAACCGGTTTATTTTCATTTAATTTCGGGAAGGAGTTAACTCTATAGCGGCTAAATTGGTAGTGTCAGCGGGCTCTTCTTCGTGTATTGTGGGCTTACGGTTGGATTTAGCTGGAGGAGCTCTGGAGGATAGGTTCAACCACAAATAAAGTTTAGAGACCATCTAAAAAGAAAAAGATAATAATAAAAATAGAAGAAAATGAAAAAGAAAAAATGCAAAAAAGGAAAGAGGAACACAAAGGACTAGTTAATATTTGCTTTCCTCTTTCTCTTCTTTTTTCAAGATGTTTAAGTTTTTAATAACAATTTAAGCTTTCAATTTGATCCTATTTATTCAGATTTTTCTTTTTTTCAGTTTGAGGTGTAAACAATGCTGCATGGAACAACGTTAATTATACGGTCAGAGCTAATTTGCTGACCTAGTTTGCAACATCTGGCCTTAGATGGGCACTTATACAAACATCCACAACTCAATAACACAAGACACAGACCAATACAAAAAAAACAATGTTACAATAAACATGCGATAAAGGAAAGGGGGGGAAAAAAAGAAAAGAGAACACCTTGCAATTCCCCACGGTTACACCTTGGAGTATTGAACCAGAAACCCCAAGAGGTTTCACCATTACAGTGAACACTTGAGCAGCCTGGTTACGGATGCGTTTATAATACATCCAATATTAGGAAATTCAATGAAGAGGACAAAAGATAACATTGATGACGGCAGTAGTGAAGACTTAGTGGCTTCCTATTCAAACTTCTAAATGTACAGTCATATATCATGAATAATTGTCTTGATTACTGTAAAAACTGTTTGTGACCAAGAAATGACTTAATACTGAAAATATCATGGAATGTATAGAGCTATTTCCAGTATAGAATGGTAAACAGTCTCTGAAGAGACTAAATAATGTGATGTAATGAAGGCTTTTGCAAATGTGCTTACCAGGTTTTTACTATTCTTGATGGGCTCTAAAATTTAGATATTATCTAACATGATGCCAAGAGTATTAACTTCAGAAAAATGTCCAATACATTGTCTATTAACTTTTAAATACTGTTCTAACTTCTGATGAGGACTAAGCCCTGGATGAAAATCATACTGGAAACAAGTTGTGAGCACAACAAAGACATATTACCACCTTTTAAGTTGATATAGTGAAGTTGATAGCAAACAGTTGCTTATCTAAACAAGAGAGCAACATTATTCATTTCGAGTTGTGTTTCTATCCCATCTGGCGTAGGTACAGTGCTTCCATTCATGCACTTTGAAGTGTGTTTGGTCTCTGTCAACTCCTGAGAAAAATATCTGGCTTTTAAGCTGATAAATGCTCCACTGTGTTTACCAGCTAGCTACTAGCCATGCCTGTCTGTTGTTTTGTGCTTAGGAAGGTAGTGCACAGATTCACTGAGTAAACTAAAAAGTAATATTTTTTTAGGTTGATCTCTTTGGGATGATACTATTTCATTTGTTGGTGCATACTATGGATAGTATGGGTTGTGTATTTATATACAGGCTTATGTGCATATTTATGGAGTTCTTTTTGTATATCTATACACAGTTATGGAGAAAAGTTTTGATTTTATCATTAAGCCACGTGATGTTCTAAATTTTTCATATTGTCAACAAATCCCATGTGCAGACCCAAGTCAGCCATGAATGCAACCTACTAGCATGTACTGTGCATGTACTTTGTTTGACTGGGATGCCTTACCTCGATTAAAACTGGTAAAGCAAGATTTGCACTGTTATTTTATCTTTCTCGATGTAAAGTTTTTTTTTCTCTGCAACCCACATATAGTTAAGTTTTCATTGTTTCAAATCTGTCTATAAACAATACTCACATCCATATGTATATCTCAAGAGTTACTGGTTGCTATAGTTGTCTATACTGGCAAAAAATACATTCCAATCTTCAGCTGAAGCTGATATGAGGCTCCAGTAGTCTGAATAAGACAAGATATTGTTATTATAAAGTTACAGTCATTTAGTCTTTGTGGTGCAATCTTTCTATTGTAGCTAAGCAAGAACAATCATTCTGGGGAAACAGAAAAGTGGGATTTGAATGAAAAGCCTCGTATTTGATATAGCTGAACTTTAAATTGCATTTTTGCAATTACGTGTCAACCCATGAGTAACTGTTTGAGGTAGACTTCAAAAAATCGGTACCTGTGCGTTAAGACTGCCTGGTCACAGCATTCCTAGGTTATGTTCATTCATGTTTTGTGTACCTTGAGGAAGGAGATACTTCTCAGCAACACATTGTTCCCTACAGTGTATTTTACATTCAGATCAAAGCTATTCACCAAGGCTAGATAAGACAGGACGCTGTGTGTTGACCCAGGCTTGATAGATTCAGCACATCAGCTGTTAGGTGTTGGGAAAAAAAAAAAGAAAAGAAGAAGAAATGAACAGGCAGGTGGGTGGGAAGTTAGAGGACAGGGGCTGTGCTCCCAGGATATGATAGCGCCCCAAGCTGACCTGTCTGTGGGTGATAAGCATCGGCTCCACCAAGCCAAAGCACTGGGTTGCACGTGGTATTTATCTTTAGCTCGACACATGTATCTGATTCTCTCTCTAACTGTCCATTTCGGGCCAACCTGTCAGTTAGAGGTTGGTAGCCATGACAACATCTTCTGAAATCGAGGATAACGTCACAGCACAGGTTAGGTATGAACAAGCAAACACAGATCTCCCAAATCCTTAAGACTTTCATGCAATCAAACCCAATGTGTTATACTATATATGGCTTTTTTTTTTAGCAATAGCCACTGAGTTTATGCACATGTGCACTATTGTCCTGGTTATGGTCAAGTTTTTTTAGTACCCCAGTTGCATGTTGCGTTTTTAAAACTTCATATCCTGGTTTCGGATACCTGGATATGACCTTTTACCAGTTTTAGGAAACCTGGATATGCTACCTGGAGTTCTCCATTAGAAACCAGGATTCTGATCATTCTTTGTTGATAGTGAACACAGCAGCTGAGATGGTGAGTAATCAAGACACAGCTGTACAGAGATGGAGAAACCTGAGTACGGTTTGAATCGTGCATGGGATATGAGTAACCAGGTAAACATCATATCCCGAAAGTGATCAAATTTTTTTAAATTAAAAATCCAAATCCCCCAAACTGGATTCAAACTGCCTTCACACACACGCACGCGCACACACACACACACACACACACACACACACACACACACACACGCACACACACACACACACACACACACACACACACACACACACACACAAGGGATTCACACTGGAAGTGATGCAGCATTACCCTATTGTAATTTCATCACAAAGGTATCAGTCTCACAGTTTACCCTTTACTCTCCTATTACCATATGAAAGCTGTATTAAGTTACTGCTGTTCGTGTCCACCCAACATTTGTTCCTGCTGCTGCTTGACATTACACCTGCTGGACACTGGTAAAACACAGGGTGGCATATTTTAGGAAGGAGTCACAGGAAAACAGAATGCAATTGTTAGGGCGGTTAGTTTGACACAAATGTAATATAAGTTAAGACAGTAAAGAGAGTAACGGACCAGTGACTTGTGTAGATTAATCAGACGACAATTTCTGTACAAGATGGAATAAATTGCTATTCTCATTGTTTGCAAGTAACCTAGTGATTTTGCTTAGGTCGCTGTTTATGCTCATACTTAAGTTGCACTGTTCTGTTTACCGTGTGTGTTTTATTGGCGACCAAATCAAAAGTGTTTAGTTAGCAAGTTAGCAGGTATCATGAGGCCTACACCTACTGTTACTGTAGTAGTAATGTGGGACAGTGGCCTTGAAAATGAACTCTCATTTGAGGAAATATTATGATTCAGTGTTGGCTGGTTCTGTGACTTGTTACCAAGGTATTTGGTGTCATATGGATGAAATAGGCTATTAAACTGAGGCGGGATTTTTTATGTATATCAAGATGTGAGAGACATATTACCCTCAAGTGAGTCTTAGGGGAAGTGTTACGTTTTATTTTGGTGTACTTTTGATAATGTGCTCTTGTTCATTTGGTATAAATCAGATGAGAATCTCCATGGAAAAGTTTGAGGCAAAAAAAATGCTGTGTAGTGACTGTCAATCTAAAAAAGTATTCTGACATTACTTTATTAAATGTGTAGCACCAGGCTGAGTCTGTGTGACATCATTCTGTGCACCGCTACTTTAGCGCTGACTGTGATCATTCATTAATGAGTTTTCGCGGTTTTCGACAGTAGGCCATTTTTAAATAGATGGTGGATCAGGCTGCTCACGTCCAATTCCTCAGCTTTTACTGTACCCTCCTGTTGGGTGGAAACTAATTGCACCATGTGAATCATGAAATCAGATGGCAATTGCTCATGACATGATTGAAAAGAGTGAATTATCGACTGACCTCTTTATTAGAACAAAGTGAGCGTGTTTGGATACACTGCAAAAAGATACAGCAGCTTCTCTTCTGTTGCTCTTCTGAGAAAGAGAGTGGGTTTTGTTGTTGGGTTAGCCAGATGTGCAGGTTTTTGTGTAATTTTTCCTGTGTTTTTGAATGTATGCATTGTAGTGTGTTCTCTAAAGGGGTAGGCGTGAGGTATCCACCTCTGCTAAAGCATTATCCACAGATCCAGTCTCATTGTCAACAGACAGGTGTTCTCTTTTTAAATAAAGCAAAAATTTGAATGTGTCATTTACCCTCTTTTCATCCAGTGACACAAATGCAAACAAACACACACACACACACACACACACACACACACACACACACACACACACACACACAGAAACACACATCAAGCTTATTGTCCTCACTGACAGGAGAAATGGCCCTAGCTGCTCAATTATGTTGCTTCCGTCCATAAATGTTCTTGTGTCCACTTACCACATCTCCATACGTCGGCATCATATTGCCTGAACAACAGACAACTAACTTCACAATGTTGCCCTGAGGCAACAAACAAAAAACAAAACGAAACTAAACAATGTTTTCGGATATAAATAAAAACAAAAAGGTCTTTAAGGAAACATTCATACATACAACACACATATATACATGTATAATATCACCAGACATGTCTATGTAAAATGAAATGGGATGGTCCAAAAAAGGGGAGCATCATGCTATAGAGGGTTAAACTGCAACACACAACACGAATGAAATCATACAGATCATAACTTTAATATTTAATTTGATTATAATGATAGAAGAAAAACCTGGTAAAAATGTTAATTCATTGGTTCTTTTCTTTATGTAATCTAATGCAAACACAGTCGAAAATCTCGCAAAAGTAGCTTCCACCCACAAATAAGGAAAGAGGATGAAGGAGAGATGGGGCTATTTCTTGAAGTGAGCTGCTTACCTCTGCAACATATGAACAGCACTGTGCACAGTTCTGTAACAGCAGTGTGAGATGTTAGATGAGATAGCTCGACAAACAAGCATGCGGTGTATTGGGTATGAGCCCCTGAAGTGAGACCCCAAACAGCCCATATACTCTCAGTTTGTATGTATTACATGCAGTACTTCAGGCCTCAAGTAATAAAGACAAGGTTCTTACAGGGGAGATACTATGTGTATACCTGTACATTCAAGTTGAAGCTTCTGAGAGATGTTTTCTAAAAATTATTTTTTGGTCGGGTCATAAAGAGTCTGATGGAGAATTTTAGACATGACCCTCAATCACTATGACAGATGTGTAGTGCAAAACTATATAATAATTTAGATTTTAATTATGCTCATATGAAAAGTATGGTCCTATATAATGTGTAACAGTCAAAGATAATTTATTGCTTTCATTGTAATTTTGATTATTTTAAATATACCATTGTGGACTATTTTCTATTTATAACTATTTTCTGATACTACTATATTGCCTTATACATAGCAGTATCAGAAAATAGCCTCATTAATGTGGTGATTAATGTGCTTGTTGTCCAACCCTACTGTAGCTATATCAAGTTTTGATATTGCAGAAACCATAAAGCTAAATTTTACCTAATAATGATAATAATAATAATAACATTAATAATAATAATAATAATAACCACTGATTAGTATCTCAATCACAGGCAGGAAGAAGTCAGAAACGGTGTGCTGATAAAAGTTATTTTCTAAGGCATCAACAGTATTTCAATTCAAGCATAAAGGAAACTGGCCACTAGTTTGTGTGTGGATAGTCCGGTCAGTTAGCCCCTTCTGGGGCAAAACAAAGCATAGATTTGCATACTCAATTTTTGCCAAACATTTACAGCTATTAATCTGTGAGCCCTAATTACTTATAGAAAAAAGTAACCTGTCCACAGATACAATCCTAAAACACTTTACATTTAGATTTATATATGCTATATTCTTAAAAGGAATAAGATACTAGATCTAAAGAAAAAATATTGAACTGTGTCTCTTAAGTACAAGTATAATTATGCTGCTCTCCCTTTGAACAATGCTGATTAAAAAACAAAAACAAAACAAAAACAAAAAAAACCCCAAACTGGCTCATGGTTCAACCAAAAACATGTATATGACTCATTAATATTGATGCACAAACTCATGATGGGCTTGAACTGATCAAAATTTTTAATAATGTACTATAGAGATACGATCAACTCAAAACAATGATTAAACTTGATTCAAATGTGTTCGTATCTATTACAACACTGCAAAAGGCAAAGTGCGCTCAAACACAACAAATTAAAGACTCATTAATAATAAAAAGCAGAACAAAAACATTGTGTTAGCTGAGGTGAAATGAGGACACACTGCATTGACTGTCTGGATGATAAAGACTGGCTGTTTGAAATTAACAGGGATGAAGGACCTTTTTTTCCCACTTACCTTGACATGTCAGCTTTGTTAAGTGTTATTGCAGTGAACCTATCAATTACAACCACAGAAAATATCCAACATTAAAGACTAAGCTGGTACATAGCACAGAACAGAATATATATGTTTGCATGCTCATGCCAAGGCCGGAACTTGAACAAGCAGCGGCTTTGAGTCACTGCTGAGATTGGGTCTGATTACATGTTAGTGTGCGGGGAAAACCTGCAGGATCAGGTCACACCGTCCGCCTCCATGATGGTCCGTTTCCTCCCGGATCACCTAGACTCTCAGCCGTCTGGGCAGAAGCAGCCATGCTCTTGTCAACACTGATTAGAAATTGTCTTGTGGAAAAGCTCAGTGAGTTCAGCTACGGGCTGAGCAGTGCGGATTAGAAAAAGAGGGGGATGTGGATCCAGACCGGGCCCTGAGGGAACCTGGTAGAGATGGTGTGGCGTGGAAAACTCCCCTCAATTATATCTGATAAGTGCCTTACGACAGGTGGGAGGCAATCCCTCAGAGATCCCCAGGTCAGCATGGATGACGAGGAGCATCTGCTGAGTGACAATATCACCGGCAGCAGATAGGTTGAGGATGAAGAGGATAAGAAGCAGGAGCAGCTCTTCAGTCCCAGCTGAATTGGCTCTCTTGAAACCAAACAGAACTCAGTTAGAGAATTTTATAAATTCCAATTCTTGTTTATTTGGTGTTTTTTATGTAGCCATGTCAGGAAAGAGATTGTAATCCAAGATAAAACTGTTACTAGGAAAAGTATACTTATTTGGTTTATGGGCAGAGCAAAAGGTTATCACACAAGGTTGTACACACCTGCAAAATGGTGCTGAGCCATTGTAAAGGTCCTGTCACACCGGCATTCAAACTGCTGCAAAATCAATGTTTTTCATGCTCGTCTTCTGCCTTCTCTGCTGGAGTATTGATCTTATGCATTTCAGCAGCAGGAAAGAGCTCCAACTCCATTGTTTTGCCGTCTAATTTTCTGTCTACAGTGGAAGTAGAATTGCGCCACATTGTGTGGATTGACATTCACTGCTTGTGATCACCTTGCACGTACATTTCAGCATATATCTCACCGTGTTCACAATATGATGTAAAGCATGAATCAGCTTTGAGACCAAAAAATTCCAAAAATCTCCTGATTTAGCAATAGTTCATGGAAATTGCAAAATAATGTTAATTACCTGTATCATCATAATGAGAGGTCATACAACAGAGTTCTTGAAATTCTTCACCCAAGCAAAATCAAGCAACTCCTGCAAAGTGCAACATGCAAAGATGATCTTTTAAGGCCATATCTGTTGTGATGTAAGTTCACACCAACTCCTGAAAAATGTAAATGTGTGTTAATGGTTTTGACAGATGTATGGTAGACTGTGCGAGCCAACTGGGAAGACATCTTTTGTCACCTTTTTCCAGCAATGGTGGCCAGAGGTTAAAGTTACAGTTGCAGTTGCAGAAGAAAAAAGAAGTATGGTTTGTGGACAGTTATGAAGCAGAAAAATCCATAGTGCACATATGTCTCCTGGAAAAAAAAAACCCAGTGGGATCATATTCCACTTAACAACTGAGCCAATTAGCTTGCTGTCAGTTTGTTTAGACAGTTGTGAGTAGTGTTATTATGTTCTTGGTTTTCTACCATGTTAGCAGCTCGCGCATGACCTATAACAGTTCACCACTTAGCTCTGCTAATAGTCACTACATCACCAAGCTACTAGGCCCATCTACTGGGCTTTTTGCAGACGTTTAGATGCACTCTGCTGTGCTAATTGCTGGTATGTCCAGGCTTTGAGACTGAATAAGTGTGTCTATTTAAAGATAAGCCATGGTGGACTGTCAGTGCCTTAGCTAAAAGTGTTAACCTCCTCATATGCTCTACCTTTAAATCACTATTATGCTCTACCTTTAAATAACTTTTATTTCAAAGAAGTTTTTAGCTCAACCCATCATCACATTCCAGACGAAATAGATCATATTTATCCACATGTCTCCTACGTGCAATTTTTTTTGCTTAATTACATTCTTTTCATTCTAAAGTGGACTATTAAAAAACAAAAAACATCCCTTGTGCGTAAGAAATTATCATCAGGTGGGAAATTGGTTGTAGTTTATTGCACTGAATGTCAATATCAGATGTCCACTTTAATTCAATGTGACAGCATCAGAAATAAAAGTTTACTCAACACTAGTACCCTGTAGCATTACAGGTTACTCTAAATTATGCACTGGGCATTATAGGTTCAGGAGTTAAAAAGTTCCACAATTGAATTGTTTTACACTTGATAGATAAATTTAAAATGTATCTGCTGGTTCAGTTTGTGTTTCAGGTGCAAACATTATGCTGGAGGCAAAAACATTACAAAAATTTATGTGGGACTTGAGGAAAGCCAATGGAGTCACTGTGGGAGTGTAAGTGTGCTCAGCATATTTCATTTCTCTCTTGACTGCAAGATTATGAGGTTTTGCCTGGAAAGTTGACATTGTGGTCTGAGTATTGTACTAAGAAAAGGAAAAAAAAATACATGGATAAACAGAATTTGCCTTATTCATTTTCCTGACAAATCTCCTGATTAGATTTGCATATTTTTGTTGTACGAGTAGAAACTTAGACCTGATAGTAGGGCTATAGAGGAATTTTCAGTAGTTAAACAGAAACATTATATGCAGCATGAAAGTTTATTCTTGACCTTGAAAAGGAGTTAGACAAACTAATCTTAACTCAAGGTCAACCTGCTGGCTTTTTTCAGACCTTTCAGGAACATAGACATTGAAACAACATTTCAATGACAACATCAGCTGCCCATGAACACACCGGACAAAACACCAGAACAAAACAACTTTTGATTACTTTATGATCTATAGAAACATGCTTACACCTACACAGCCAGCCTCTTGCATTGTTTTGCTTCAATGCTACTGTTGTTATCAGGCTCTCTGACTCCATGCTTAGCAGGGCATTGAAGAAAAAGAAAAAGACGCTCTCTAGTATCCATGAGATGGCTCCTGTGTCTGAACGTCTGACACTGCTCCATTCAGGTTGGCCACAGATTTCATATTGCAGAGCCAGGTATAAATGCTGCAGTCTCGCTTCTTACATCCCTCCAAAAAAGCCTAACTGGGAGGGTGAGATCGTGAGGTAGGTATGTGTGTGTGTGTGGGTGTGCGTGTGTGTGTTTGTGTGTGCATGTGTGTGTGAGGGGTGGGGGGGCGTTGATGCAAGTGCTCAAAGCAAGTCAGATGTAAGTGTGTCCACAGAGCGAGAGAGAGAGAGTGAAAAGGTGAGCTGGGGCTGATTGCCTCCCCCTCTTGAATTGCTCTAAGATGTGACTCTTCTTCAGCTCCACAGTAGAATAGTATATGTTAAAGTCTCGATCTCCTGTCTTACATCCCCTGAAAAACTTGGGTCTCCCTCATGTCCTTAGTGGCATCGAGAAACCTTTTTATATATCAGTGATACTTTCAGTGAGCAACGAGCCACTGTGTTTTTGCAGAAAAAGCTAAAATTTTGACCATTGCATTTTGGCTAGCCTACAGAGGGCAATACATAAAGAGACAATCAATGGCAGTCTGATCATAACACTGATAGATACGGGGCTGAAATGAAAAGAGACCTAAACACTAATGAGGTAAACAGATTACACCAAGAAAGCTGTTTTGCCTTCTTCATGATTTAGCCAGAACCGACGTTCTGCTTTAAATGCACATAGACACACGGGATGAGAGGAAGCAGTCAGGAAAAGTGGTCCAAAGTATAAATACTTCGGACTTGTGCTGGCAGAAGGGGACGGCCGGGCTTTAATGAAACTGTCAGGCCATGTGGAAGCCTGATGAGGTTCCCCTAACGCTACATTAACGGTAGCTCCTCGGACACCTTCTCATGCCAAATATAATTACAGTATCATTACCAGCGCTGTCCAGGTTCACGCTGGACACCCTAACCCCCCCCATCCTCCATCTCCTGTCTTCCCAACTCCTTCATCCCCCCTCCACTCCTTATAATCACACCGTTTCTCTGCATTGCGGCAGTAAAAAAAAAAAAAACAACAACAAAAAAAACAGCAATTGATAGTCTCATTAGTTTTCCCATGTCCTTCCTGTAGTGCCATTTTCACAGGGAATGAAAGGAGAGGAGACAGCAAACAAACTGCTCGGTAAGAAAGAAGGAGGCAGGTGGGCAAAAAGTGGGAAAAGAGGGTGGGTGAAGTGGAATTGTGAAGAAATGGCATCAAGTTGAAGCTAATAATTTTCTATGGGGGCTTATTATTAGGAGTGTTAGGAGTGCTACTGCCTCTTACTTCGAAACTTGGCAAAGACATCAAACATTTTAAAGAAATACTTGCAATTTTGCGAAGGCTGAGGGGAAAACTGAAGTTCACTCAATGAGTTTTTCGTGCCAACAAAAGTGACTATTTGGTCTTGCCTGACCAAACTGAAGATATTTCATGTTTTAGTCTGGTCTTTTCTCCCTGTGTGTATCTGTACAAAGCAGGTTTCATGGTCAGTATCTGACAACCCCTTGGCAATAGCTGGACATTGCTTGATGGTGATGATGATCAACTTTTCCCTTCAAATACATTCACAATTGCCTTGAACGCTTTAACTCATGCAGTTAATATTCATTATGTTTTCTACTGTATTTTGTTCAGACAGGATATCATTTATTGGATTAAGAACATTCGTTGGATTATGAATCAAACAACTCTGTGGGATTTGAAAGGTGTCACTCACAGTGACCACAGAGAAATATCACCAATTCTGCTGTTCTCCTCAGATCTGGGGAAACCAAAGGCCTTTTCCCTATTTCCATGAGTAAAATAAAAATCAATACTAAGTTTTATGAGGTCAGTTTCAGTACCGTGACATGAGTGGAAACCTGAATGAAATTTATCAAATGTTTAATGATTATTCATAAATCAACTTTAACTCAACTTTAAATAAACAACTTTGTCTAAAACTTAAAAATAGTAATTTAGAGAGAGGCCTAACATTATTAGATATAAGAGGGTCTAATCTATTATTTTTTGTGTGGTGGATGCACCCCTGTCTTCCATAAAATGGATTGGTCCTGGCTGAAATTATTGGCAAACCTGATTTTCGATTACAGGATTTAGAATCTTCAGACATAAATGCAAATCAACCAAGTTTATATCATTAAAATATTTAATGTCCAAAGATGCTAAAGAACAACAACAAATCAAAATGCTTTCACATGGTGAAATAAAATAACACAGACATAAAAGGTAAACTTTTATTTGCACCCTTTTGATGGATTTAGTTCTTCAAGAAATATGAAGCTTGTCCACCTGAGCTTGGATTTCAGTGTTCACATGACCTGAATTGCTGGTTAATGGTTTTACTGGTTGATGGTTTCACTGGTTGTTTCCTGTTTCTTTTACACAATACCAGAGACAACAGAGCTGTCTAAGAGCATCAGAAAGGCTATGATCAAAAACCATAAAAATTTCAAAGTCTACAAGGCAATCGCCAAAGATCTTGAAATCCCCATTTCAACATTGTGGAAAAGTATCAAGAAGTTTTATAGTCTTAAACCTGTTAAGCCACTTCCAGGACATGGTGCTAAGATGAAACTTGGTGGTAAAAGCCTGTGAAGGGTGATGCAGATTGTATTATAAAAAACAGACAGACAGACACACACACACACACACACACACACACAAGACATCTAAAGAGATTCAGGTTGACCTGGAGCGATCTGGAATATTTAGAGGCTGTCATTGTTGCCAAGAGTCCTGCAACCAAAAGGTAGCAGAGTGTGCCAATAATTGTGTCTGTGGTAGATTTTGTTTTTATTTTTGTATATTTCACTATAGTTATTTCTTATTTTCCTTTAAGTATCCGGATATTTTATTGTAAAATTTTGGTTATACAAAATTGGTTGATTTTCATTTATTTCTGAAAATGTATTAAATTCTGTAATTAAATTTAAGGGGTATTAATTCAACCAGGACTGTAAAATTGACTGACACTGTTAAAAGCCTCCTACAGAAATCTGGCAGGCATAACGGCTAGAGGATGCATTAGTCGTGAAAAGGACTCTGGAGTTATGATAGTCTTTTACAATGATGTTGGAGAAATGTAAGGACCTGGCAATTTTTTCTGTTTTATGATACTGTTGAAGTTATTTAGTAGCTCATCAGTAGACTTTTGGGGGTTTTGGTTATTGGTATTTGCAGATGTAGCAGTGAAAGCCCTGTGAATACTGTCAGTACAGTGGGTAATGAGGATGCAAGAGGACAAATAATTGAAACCTTTTGGAGCAGGAGTTGAAAATAGGGCCTTTAGAATAATAGCTCTGTGGTCAAAAGGTATGCTCATATCAACACTATTAATAGTAAATCCAGAAGTGGAGACAATGTTCAGTGTGTGTGCCTTTAAGTGAGTGGGACCCTCAAGTAATTGAGCAAGATCAAAAGATTTCACAATGTCTAAAATATCCGGAGTGAAAGAAGAATGTTAAGAATGTTAAAATCCCATAAAATCAAGACTTTATCGATGGAACAGCAAAAGATTAATGATCCGAGAACACCTGAGTTCAATCAGAATTCGATTTAGGGTTTTGTAGGTTGAAATACAGTAAGCGGAACTTGCCATATATCATAACACCAGTTGATTCAAATGAGGCGAAGTTCCCATAATGCGTATGGTAAAGACTTAAAGTTATCCCTGTAAAATACAGCCAGGCTTTCTCCACAACCTGCAACCTTTGGCTGTTGAAGTTAACTGAAATCAGGAAGATATGTTTAATTCACTGTAACACGGTCATCTGGAATTAATTAAGTTTCAGCGCTATTAGACACTGAGCAACTGAATTGGATGGTTCCTTTTAATACCTCAGGTCCCAGTCAGTTGAAACATCATTAATACCAACAGGAACAATAGCAGTACTCATGGGGAGATACTTCTTTATGAGGGCAGGTGGGTTTCGATGGATGTCCGCCAGCTGGGCTCCTGGTAAGCGCCTGACACCCACCTGGCTGGAGCGGACACGCACCTGTCTCACCGTGAAGCCCCCCATCATGAGTGATAAAGGGTGGAATTGTGCAGATGACACAGCCGTGGGAGGTGGCAAAGTAATGTTGATGTGCCGGTTGGCAGAACCCATATGCCTACATTGTCTCTCCCTCATTATAGTCCTCCTCCTTGGGTGTGCACATTCAGCCCCTCTGCAAGCATGACACATACATGCAGCGCTTTCACTGGTGACAATGATCTATCCACTCCAATGTAAGTTTTTGTTGACCTAATTTTAATAAATCACATGGGTTTTAAATGTAACTCTTCCTCTACTTCCTCCCTATGTGACACTTCCCACTATTGGTCTCCAGCTGTAGCAAACAACTATTTTCAGTGAAGTAGCTCTGATAAACTCACTCTACACTGCCTGCTCAGCGCCGTACATCAGACAAACGCAGCCAGAGACTAGCCGGAGAACATAGTGGATCATTTCGCAGGTAAAAAAAAAGATAGTTTTCTTTGGAGAGTGGAGACCAAAATTTAGGTAAAGGAGAGTAAATGTTAGACTTACATTTATCGGGTGGATACAGACATGATATCGAATGATGTTGCTGAATATCTGCTTGATGTGCAAATAGGCGACTGTTTGCTTACATATAACTATAATAGCTTTCTAATGTGATCACTGTTGCATTTACAGCTTGGTGCACTGCTAACAAGTGGCTAGAAATAATTTGATCCAGTTTTAGGTTTTAGTTTGGTCCAGGCAACTTTGACTTATTGGTTTTCTTTTTTTTTTTTAGGGTCGCCACAGCTTAATCGATCCAGTCTCCTCCATCCCCCCCTTTCTTCCCCCCTTCTTCACACACCACACCCTTTTCATGTCCTTTTCACTACATCCATAAACCTCCTCTTTGGTCTTTCTCTAGGCCCCCTGCCTGGCAGTCAAAAACTCAGTATCCTTCTACCAATATAATCACTATCTCTTCTCAGGACATGTCCAAACCATCTCAGTCTGGAAACGTGTGCTGTTGATGCCCTCTCATCATCCATCCTCCCCCAGAGAGAACCTCATCTTCAGAACCTCTCTCTCTTCCTCCTCTCTCTCCCTCCAGCTCTGCCTGTCTTTTCTCCTCAGGCACACTGTCTCAGCACCTCACCACCACCACACAGTTTTGTATTTTTTTTTTTTTCATTTCCTTTCAACTCTTCTCACACACATCACACACACACACCTTTTCCCTTTTCTGCTCCTGCCAGCCTGCCACACTTCTTTTTCTCTTTCCACACTCCATTGACCTTTGGACTTAAGTACCTAAAAAAAAAAATCCTCCCTCTTCTCTCTCTCTCCTGTAACCTCCTCACTCTTCCCTTGGGTCCTCTCATTCACACACACAACACTCTGTCTGTCTTGCGGCTAACCTTCATTCCTCTCCTTTTTCCCAGGCAAATCCACCTCCTCAAGCTTTCTCTCCACCTGTTCCCTGCTCTCACTACATATCACAATGTCATCTGCAAACATCATAGTCCATGGAGATTCCTGTCTAACCTCGTCTGTCAGTCTGTCCATCACCCAAACAAGAGGTTAGAGAGCTGATCCCTGATGCAGTCCCACCCACCCACCTTCCTCTCCTCTGTCACACACAGCACACCTAAACCACTGTCTTACAGTCCACCTACATGTCCTGCTCCACTCTAACATGTTTCTCTCCTCCACTCATACCTTCCCACAGTTCCTCTCTCCCTGCACACACCTTCTCCAGATCTACAAAGACACAACAACACACACCTGACCCCTACTCTTCTACTTCTCTTCTCCATCTCTCAAAACAAAAGGCATCTCTGTACTTTTTTTGGCATGAAGCCATACTGCTGCTCATGCTCTAAATGCTCACTTTTTGCCCTTAGTCTACTCTTCTTTCTTCTTCCAGCTTCATTGTATGGCTCATCAGCTTTATTTTGTTCTGTCTGTGCCACAGCCACTGTGCACATCTCCTCTTTGTCTAAAAAAGGCACCACACACACTCTCCTCTCCATCCTCTCATCTTCTCTAGGCAACTTTAACTAATTGGTTAAAAGAAAGGGAAAATAACAGTGCAATAACATCATGCTACTTCTGCTTTTGCCTCTGTGCCACAAAACCCATAATTGATAGGGCCATAGGGAGTCCTTGTGATCATTTTAGACATTTGAATAAAACACCAATGCTTTCTTTTTTCTTATCAAAACAGCCTCAAATGAAATGGACTTTACTTGAATAGAAGTTTTGGATGCTGGAAGTTCATTCTCTCCGACATTGGTATGAAAACTCTGCTTGCAAGGACATTAAAAGTTGCTTGAGTTATCTAATACTTTGCAGTGAGCATATCTTGATTTGATTTTTACAGAGTAACTTTGTCTTTATATTTGATCACAATCAAAGTGAGAAATCATTTTAAAAGTCTGCCACAAAATTATTATAAATTACAATCAGCAGCTATAGAGTGATGTCAAAAAATCCCCAAAGAAACATGATAACGAAAAAATGATGTTTTGAAAAGGAAAATGTAAATTTGATAGCTCCTTGCGCATTCTGCTCAGAAACCCGTCATTATTGTACTCTATCCTCCAGCACAGTAGTTTTTTTTCCCTTTTTTTCAGAAAACAAATACAAGTAATGTTTCTTACTCAACAAATCCAGACTGAGATACAAATATTGACTTGTGTGAACATGCCTAGTGATTGTGATCCGAGTGGTTTAAAAAGTCTTGCGGTTGAAGGTTTCACTTTGACCAGATAGGACATTCACACACAGACTGCATTATGCTCCACAGCCTTTGTTTATCAAAGGCTCAATTGAGATCCACCAAAGCGAGGCACTTGTTTGCATAAAGTTTCTCAGAGCCTTCACTCCATTGGTTTCCTTTCACATTACTTTTTTTTTTTTTTTTTTTTACAGAGAGAGCTTAGTCAGCGGATCATGCACAATGCTCACCTTTCCAAGAGACAAAGAATGTGCCTGCATTCTGTTTTATGGGCTTAGCGATGAGTTAGAGAAAACATGGGTTTGTATTGATTAACTGCGACAGAAACCTTTTCAGCAGGCTTAGAGATCTATGCGTATTCACTGAAAAACATGCAAGAGATGAGTATTGATTCCAAAGCAGTATGCACAGCCAATTCATAATAATACATTAGTGAAAGTGGAGCTGTGTGCAGAGGATATAGCAAGACAAATTCCTAAGATTTAGAACAATGATACACTGCAAAAAAAATCTCCTTCAACAAGCATACAAATTATTCTGTAACATAAATGAATTTCTTGTAGAGAACATTTTTGTGATTTATTTTGACAGTCACTGTCTGACTTTGAAATTAGAGGGAAAATGTATTGAAACTATTGTGATTTATTTCAGCTCAGTTTAGGGATTAATAAAACATACATTTCTAATACATTAATTCTTCAGCTCCTTTACACATGATTTCAAGGAGCTTCAGTGGGAGTATGGAGCACACGTACCATACTCTGTATAATCAAAGGCAGATAACTTGAAAAATTATGCTCGGTGAGATTTTTTTCTTTTTTTTTCTTTAATAAATTAGATAGTACAAAATAAGATTTAATCATCCTACAATGGCACGAAAGGAATTATATTATTGTCGGATGATTCCACAGTCCATGATTTACGCATACTGTGGTGCCAGTGTTCAAGGTCACTGCACGAGGTAGTGTGCCCTACGGTTGGGTTGGTGGATGGGCGTGTAGGACATTTGACTTTCATTTAACATTCATTTACATTTAATTAACCGCAGTCTTTTCTCCTTTCTCAAGATGTTTTAGCTGCCTGACCCCCAGCTGTATCTCAAAAGTTTATTTGTCTCAATCCATGTCCCTAAGCTGAACTCTACTGTTGTTGCAACCCTATCTTCAAAAAATAATATTACTAATTTGAGACTGAATACATTTTGAAAGAAACACGTTGGCTCCTAGATTATCTTTTTTTCCTAACAAAAAAGATAATGACATAGAAGCAAAGCACAGCTCCGCAGAACATTCATAATGTCTGTATATTTATTTTGTTTCCCAACCATAAACACTTTTAACAGCCAATGCATTATTAAAGTTTTTATGGTTCTGTTTAGGTGACCATACCTAAAGGGTAAGAAGGAAAGATGGTTGTCTTGGTTTAACCTAATTTCATTACAGTCCATCCAATAGTTGTGGAGAAATGTCACTAAAAACAAAAAAGGTCAACTACATTATGGTGCTGGAGGAAAGGTCATGGGATCACCAAAGTCATAGGGATATTAACATTAGAATGCCTGTAAGAAAGTTTGCGCCAATCCATGTCTGATGGACAGGGTGACACTGTTAGAGCAATGATCTTAGCTAAAAAGTCAATCAGTCCAACACAACACAGGATCCACACTCACACACACTGTTTCAAAAGTCCGACATATCCTATTCACCCTGACCACTTCCTTTTTACTTCCCGTGCTGCAAGAATGTAGCAGTCCTTTTTTCAGTGTGCAGAAATTCTGAAGTCAAGTTATTTCAATTCGTCTCTCATATAATGATTCCCATTTCCAATCATGTCGGTATTTCTCCTACACTGGTGTTGAAAAGGGAAAAAGTCAACCAGTCTCTAGAGTTATTTGACCATTGCAAAAAATTCACAAGATGAAAGAAAGAACTTAATCTTCAAACCTTCCAGTACCAGTGGATTTCTCCTTCCATTCAACTCAATTCAAGAAGAGATTTTTGCATTTTTGTTTTCATTTGTCATGGAAAAATGCATCTATTTGTCTCTGGAGCACACTGAGGTACTTATCTGCCAAAATGATTTAATATGGTTCTCACTTAGCCATCATCTTAAATTACAATCTGGATTTCTAAATAATTAACTGTGACAGGCAAAAGATATGCGGGGGGCTTAAAATGTGAACATTCTAAAACTGTCAATACTGTTGATTCACTGAGAGAAAATCTCAGTGATGTTTGTGTTCCTGACAGCATTTTATAATCTAAAGGTTGTTCATGGACATTATTCAGGCATAAATTTATTTTCAAATTACCTGCTGAATTTTTGCAAAGCAACCAATGTAAAGATACACGCTTTTGTTCGGAGATGATTATACTCTGGTAAAGCCAACACCCAGATACAGTATGTGTGCTTGATCAAGTTTGCTGCGCAGCCCTCCAGCTGGTGTGAATAATAAAGTAAGAAGCAGCACCTACTGGACCAGCATACAATAATCCATCTGATCTAAGCCTACTGCCAGCTGCCCCATTGTTTATATGTCTGCGCGACTCTATTCAGCATTATTTCCCATTTGTACCATACAGAGGATATTAAAGGTCAACACACCCTCTCAAATCTTTTAGTTTAGCTGCCTTGAGGCTTGAAATAAAATCTCATTAAATCATACTCCTGGTTTAATTTAAATATAGTAGTATCACAGCAAAGTCAAGGTCATGACAAAATGCCTTTTCTGACTGTATAAAATTGACTTTAAATGCCCAAATGCACAAATTTCAGGGAAACTGCCTACAGATGACATAAAAAAAAAATTCCAATGTAGTTACAGACCAATCAGCAACAACATTAGAAACAATTACCAGTTACAGGTTACTGAATGTTGTGGCTGAATGGTGTATAGATGTGAACATTTATACATTGAAAGATGTCGCTCGCACTTTTATATCTCGTTTTTTTGCTAAACTGACCTTAATATAACAGTAGTTGTATTTAAATGTTTTAGACTCACAAAGGGAGATATGGAGGATACAAAAAGACAACAGAGTGCTCCATCAGACAGCTGAATAGCAGCCACTGCTTTGTGAGTTGACCCACAGTTCAACCGCTGTGGAATATTACCTGTTTGGAATAATTTTACGGTCGTTTTTGCCCATTTTGTAAGTCTTGTAGACAGTTCTCTGCCACTTTAACTACTCAGAGCTGCACAAGCAGTGTGTGGACTTACAGCTGCCTTTAAACTATCCATATACTCACCCTGACATGTGGCTGAGTAGATAGAAGAGTGTAATTTCAATTTTGAGTTAAAATGTTCTCTTTTACCTGACTGAGAGAGAGGCCAGCTTTTCGCTAAGCTTTCCCCGTTCTTTGAGTCGTTTCTATATGAGGTGCAGAGAAGCGAGAAGCTCTGAGCACTTACTTTCTCATGTATTTCATAGTTCCCAAGGTGGTGCCAGATCTGCTCTCAAGGTAAATTCATATTGGTAAAGAATTTGAGGCCACACCAGTTTATCTAGACACCGATGGCTGCACGTTGACCATCCACCCTGTGACTAGTTCTCCCGATAATTCAAGTTGCGAGAAATTAGCTAACCTTTTGCCCGGCTTTGAATTTTATATTGTCACCTTCACCATGAAATCTGATATACAGAACTGAATATTACAAGATTCTGATGGTCACTTGCAAGCTTTTGTGCAATCAAGTCCATCTTTATCTTAGGAAAGACCCATCTTCCAATGGGATAACATCAGCCATGAGGCTTGTTAACATGCTGTTGTTCCATCCCATGAGTACTTGTTGGTCACTGCCATATTATTACGTGGGTTCTCAGTGCTCATGGGTTGGACCACACCCATCTGTAAACCCGGCCTTCATTTTGATCTCACCCGTAAAGTTTCGTGAGTGTTTCCTGCACAGCTGTGACGCCATCGTGGAAACAAAATCTCTCCATAGACAGACATAGACTCACAAGGGGATATAGTGAGGTAACATAATGCACGTGAGTTAAATATCACTTGAGCTTCCACTGAAGAGACAAAAACATAGCAGCAGGTGGGAAACCTATGCAGGGATTGTAACCTTCATCATGTGAAGACATGAAACATGTTCTCCAAATGGTTTTTCAATGATTGTTCATTGTTTTGATGGAGCTATTTTAACGGCATCCTCTAATTGTGTCCTCTTCCTCTGTGTTCTCATCTTCAGCATTTTAATTCCAATAAACTGGCAGTTTTGAGGATTTCAGTCCAGGTTTGTTTGGTGACACCCGTAGTTAATGGTGGTAACATCAAATTCAGTTTAATAGTACAGGTTAGAGAATTCCTAGTGCAGCAAAAAAACCAAAACAAAACTATTGCTGTTTTAATAAATGACTCAGGCAGTAATTGGCATTTTCCTGTCATTCTGTGAGATACCCTGATATGATTTCATGCTGCACCCAGCATGAGTCTGCAAAAAGCAGGTCCCAGTGAAAGGAGTTGGTTACCTCGCTGAGAAGTTGGAGGTGCTTGCAGCTCCTCATCTAACAGCCCACTCTGGCTGCTCCTACTTGTTCCATTACTCCCTGCAATATTTCAAACCAATCCACCGTCTGAATGCTAAAAAAGATGAATATTTTTGATGAACAAAAGCGGTAAGTCCTAAGCTCACTGATAAAACCATTGCATTCTCTGTGACCAGTTCATTATAAAAATTGACAGAGGTCACTTAATAAAGATGTTTTTTCTGGGGATTTGGCCACAGACACGCAATTCAAAACACTGCAAATATATAAATATTGCAGTCATTGGGCTATAGGCTCAATCACCATTGTGTTGCCTTGTGTCACATCTTCCACACAATTTAATACAGGTGATAATTCGAATGATTAGGTATCTGTTCTCCTCAACTTGCTGCTCAATTCTCTGCTTGTATGCCTGTCATTTTGGGTAGCATGTTTGCTCTGCTGAGCAAGCCAGAGGTTTCTTTTGCTGCTTTCATTTTTAGTAATCCTCTCAGAAAGATGCTTGAGATCCTGAAAGCCGTTTCTTGCCTAGGTACACTCAACCTCTGAACAAAATATACAAGAAGCAAAGTCTAAAAATGCCATCTTTGAGAAGACTGCAGTTTGCAATTTTTTCCCTGGGAGTCTAGTTCATGTTATTTCTGCAGTTATTTCGCGTACAATCAAACAGACAGTGCAAAATGTCAGCTTTTGCATATCTTATTTCTAGCACCAAGCTAAACCTCCTCCCCCGAACACCAACACAACCGCTTCCTCTTTCTATGAATGCTAATCCATCAGGACCTTTGATCAGCAAGAGTCCAATTTACACCACGCTTTCCAGGGCGTCTCGTAACAGGACGCTATTACTTACACAGCCCTGAAACCATTTGGCGGCAAGACAGTGCAACCAAATGCAACATCTGTTGAGAGGTGTGATAGAATTTATTCCCAAAAGAGCCTGGGACAACAGACTGAGAGAGAGCAGATGTGGGAATATCGTCGCGCAAACAATGGATGACCAGCGTCTGACCCTGCAGTTCCTCAATCATTGCTCTACAACTCTACAAATAGAACAGGAGCCACAGTCATCAAAAGAGACTCTTGATTCATTTTAAATGCCCACCGTCCATGCCAGCAACTTCCTGGTTACTCTGCTGCCTTTGATAAATATATTGCTCATTTCATTCAAAAAGGTCTGCACTTAAGTTTTGTATTTTTCTGTATTTCTTTGGATCACATCTCAGTCCATAACTAGTATCGGCTTAGTTACCTTACTCAGTCATTTATTTTCTCCCCAGAAAGCTAATACCTTCCGGTTAAGAAACCAAAGGGGGAATGTTAGGTCTCTGTAAATATAACTAAGGAGTACAGTCTATACCTGCTCTTTATGAAATATGCCCTGAGATAACTTTTGTTATTATTTGACACTATATAAATCAAATTGAATTGAATTGAATGTTTATTGAGTTGTTACTTGTTTCCACCTTTTGAATAAATTCAATATTCTACATCCTTTCAGCTCTGTTTTTGATCTCCACCTGCTCTGCCTCTTAAGCAGCTATGTTCACTAGCCTAAACAGCTGTCGCTGCTGCTAACAAGGTTCACAAAAGCATTCATAAGGAATCAGAACAGTTAAGTTTGGGTTATAAAACCAAAACCATAAACTGAAAGATGCTAAAATAGCTCAGGAGAGTTGTGGTGAATTGAAAGGTGATAATCTCTGTGGACTCATTACTGAGAGGATCACCATTAACAATGCATGTGGTCATTTAATCCCCTGGTAGAACAGAAACGCTGTTTGTTCAAGTTAAAGATATTTAATTATGATAATATACTCAGCCTCTGTATCTGGAAATAGAAAAAAACTAGACCAAAATAGATGAAAAAAAAATGTGTGTAGTTTTACAGAAAGGTTCATTTTCAGATCAACATGTTTTGGCCCTAATGTTGTAAATGCATGTGCATGAATTATCACTGTAGTTGGGACATTTCTGTCTCCTTCATCTTCCAATTTCCACCCCATTTACAGAATCTATGAAATCCTGCAAAAAGGAGGGAGGAGAGAGAACACAGTTCAATATAGGCTCCACACAAAGTCTTACAACAATGATGAGACAATAATAAAACCAATAATTATAATAACAGGGATAATTTGATGAATAAATAATAAAAAAACATTATTAATAATACTTAAAGCACTGCATATTGAGCAGGGTCATGGGGGATGTAGGTATTTTGCAGATCTGGACTCTGCAGCTCCAGAGGCAGAATGTGACCGGAGGAAAAGAAGAGAGAGGAACGAAAGCAACTCCCAAACACAACGGTGCTATGTTGTTGACACCTGTGTCCTTGTCTGCTTTTAGTTTTGTTCACTTCCTAAGCAGTGGGTTAGAATCTTTCTTGTTGCTCAGGAGGACTTCCCAGAGGGAGACAGATGTTCTTTCATCAAGGTCTCCAGCAGAGTAGAGCGAAAGAAAGGAAGTGGAAAGAAAAGGAAGGAGGGTCAACAGAGGAACAGGCGGAAGCAAGGGAGGTAGATGTGGTGGAGCAATGGATGTGGACGGCAAAAGGGTGGCTCTCTTGGGCTACGTGCCAAACACTCCCATAATGGTTTTCCTGCAATCTGTATACATTAGCAAATGCTTGTGACCAAAGACATGACTTGGCATCACTTTTGAAATGGTTTCTGCTCTGCTATTACTTTTCCGCCTTTTTTCTCCCTAGAGAGATTTTTATTTTTTCACAGACTTCCCCCTAACAAACAGTATAGTGCTTAGTGGAGAACTTTCCTTCAAAGTGGGCAACTCTCAGTGCTTTACTGCTTAATTATTTACAACCATTTGCTTTCGTATTTGAATTGCAGATCCCGTTCCCTCGGAGTAGCACGTGTTTTGGTCTCTGTTACAGATTCACAATCTCTCCTTCCCCCCATCTGCTTATTTTTGCCTTTCGCCTGGAAGCAAACACAACAGGTGCCATGAAAAAAAGGAAGGAAGTAAAAAAAAAAAAAAAAAACAGCCTAATGAGGAGATCAGTAAATCATATGTTTACAGAAAAGCCCCTCGTGACGGAGCTATTCAGAGAGGCTGGCTTTGCTCTTTCCGAAGCCAAGCAAACAGACATCCTGGGCAACATGTGTCCTATTAATTCTGTCCATGCGGGTTCATAGACTGCCACTGCCGCCGCTAATGCAGAGGAGGAGACGCAGACATCATGAGTCATCTCTGCTTCGTGCCCCAGCCCACTCTCAACAACAACCGACGTAGGAAGAGATACCGTAGCTCAGACGTGTTATAACAGCTGGGCATCTGCAGTTAAAAAATCGACACCAAATTATGATGGTGTGAGGACCAGCTGGTAAATTTTCATGGAAGCTGTACTTTTTTCTGTTTTCACTAAATAATCGTTGTTTAACTTTATCGATATCATGAGGGTTTCAGTTCCTTACAGCAACTGCTGCCGAGAGGCAAATTTTTCTTAGAACATGGAAAGCAACCCCCAGGAACATGATACATTTGTTCATAAACATAGAGAGATTAATAGAGGTACAGAAGCTGGTGGGACTCAGGCTCTTCATACTGCCCACTAGTCAAATTTATTAAACAACTACGTTTCAGTCCAGTAGAATTTGTCAGACATTTCACCAAACAAGTAACAACAAGCCTTTATAATAGCACATGACAGCAAGCAGTTCCAAGATCCAAGCAATCGATAAAAAAGGAGAAACCAAACACCCAAAATGATGGAAAATAATAATAATGACGATGATAAGAAGAAAAAGAGGAAGAAAGCCCAGGTAGGGCTCATTCAGCTTCCTATGCTTTACCATTGAGTCCTCCACTGAACGATCTTATGGGCTGTTTGTTCCTACTCTCTGAGGCAACCAACCCATAGGAGTGTCTCGTGAAAACGTGCCCCAGTGGTGGCAGTGGTAGCTCTGCAGACACTGTGCAAATACTAATCATTTTACATTTCAGAGGAATATTAAAGTTGTGTTCAATTTGGTAGCATTAGACAGCACACAAGGAATAAACATATTATGTCTCAGATGAGAGACACATTTTATGTTCTGCTTCATTGCCATTTGGGAGTCAGTGTTTGAGTGCACAGGACCAAAAGCCCCACAAATTGTGTTATCACAAGCCAACAAAAATTAAAAAAAAAAGATTGCTATGAAGCAACTTTTATGGGGATTCTTTCTCCCGAATGACCTGAAATGAATGCACATCTGCTTTGCCCCCTTCAATATTTAATTTATTTATTGTAAAAAACCGAAGTTTTTATCGAGCAACAAGAAATATACTGTGTTCAACAATGAAGAGTAATGACAAACAAATTAGGAATGGATTTTTCATGCATCCAATTTTGTTGCAAAGCTACCTGCTGTATTTGTATTGACCGCCACACAAACTTTTTAAAATCACGACCACTGTATGTGTGATCGTGTTTATGCATATTTCTGAGCTTATAACCATGGGATTGTACTGTCAAGAATCAAACAAAGAATTTTTACATTTTGCACAAATATTTTACCCTCATAAACTCAAATGAGGTGTCTAATAATCAAGTATTTTACTTCCTTAAAACTCCATAAAAGACCTTTAACACATTCTGTCTTTAAAAAATTCAAATCTCCAGTCTTTGATTTCTCACATGGTTTTCTCAGATTTGACAAAGCCCTCAAGAGCCAAGAAAATTTGGTTTACTCAAGCTGAGTATGAAAACAATTCAAGTAAAGTAAAAACATACTTATAAAGCTGTCCTCAACACAAAAGATAAGATAGACTTTGATCCCTTGCAGGGAAACTAAGTTTCACAGCAGAAAAAGATCGAAAGGTAACTAAGGTAACTAAACTGATACTAGTTATGGGCTGAGATGTGATATGTGTAGTTGGTCTAAAGAAATAAATTAAAAAATCTCTTTCTGCTTCTAACTTTCTGGAAGGAAGCCACTTGAAAAGGTCTAATTCTGATAACTGCAATGCAATGGCCTTACATACTAGAAATTGAGACATTTGAATCCGGATGATGTTCTGTTAGTGAAACATTTTTTTCAACAGAATGTCACAGCTAAAACTGTGCTCTAACAGATATTTGAGAAGAGCCTTCAAGGGTTAAATGTCAACTCTGGTGATATGCTGTTTTTCTTCTAGTTAACAAATTCCATGAAAAGACTCTTGCACTGGGTGACATGTTCCTTCATTACCATGAGCATGCAAGTTTATTTTGACTCAATCCCATGTTCACTGTTCCGCTGCTCTAAATGCTCACTAGAGCACCAGATGTGGATTAATGCACTGCTGAAAATAGCCCTCAACAAATACAATATTTCCTACCATTTAACAAACCTTCTCTATAAAACAGTGTCTAGCTGTTTTGGGAAATTGCTGAGTCTTCTTTTAATTGAAACTATGTATTTTCGAGCTGTTCTTACAGATCACACCTTCAGTAGGGTCCAGTGGGCTTGGAGCGGAAAGCCACAGAGGGTTAGGAATTCAGAAAATACTGAGACGGACAAACATATTGTTGGTTTTGGTTTTATAGAATAACAGCAAATGCATCCTTTAATTCAAGGATTAATTTTGAGATTTTTAACCATCTGAACATGTGTAGCAGCTCCTTGGCTGAGGCATGACTGGCGCTAATGATGCCAAATGAACCGAACTTGATAGATTTTACTAAGGTTGTCTCTTTAGCAACAATAATACATCTTGTAGTTATCTCTGGGACCTTGGTTCACTGCTATTTTTCTAATTACAGATAATATTATTCATAACCTCAGATTTATTGACACTCAGGTTAATTGAATTTCTTTCTTCAATACAATGCACTCATGCCAACAGTATACGGTCATGTAAGGGAAAATAATGGCAACTTTTGCTGCCTTGTGATCTCTATGAATGGGGATTATGGATGCCTTAAAATGTGCACAACCTTTATTTCATTTAGATATGTAAGCACAGCAGAAATAAAATTGTTGGCACACCCACAGCCCATTATGATGCTTGCACTGACCAGTTAATCCCAACATACATGCAAAGCTCCTGCTGCTTGAATTTTGTGTACCCTAAAGGCATGTGATGTTGTAAACATGTTGAATTTAGTCATTTCAGCAGCCACAATCAAAACTATATCCCGCAACTTTGCAAATGTAGCAATATGATTTTGGTAATATGTACTGGTTTGAATGTTCCCCAATAAAAGAGACAGTTATGATCTCTTAAGAAAATATGTTGTTCAAAGAAAAAGGAGGCAGTTGCATGAATACAAGGCTCAAGCTGAGAAACTGAAAAACAACCTGAGGCTACACGTTTGTTTACTGCCTTTGCAACTCTTCTGTGCATGTGTGTATGTGTGCGTTTTCAGTATGTGTACATTACATGCGTGGGTTTCCTGTACTCACTCTTTTTTTTCCTGTGTGTGTGTGTTTGTGTGTACCAACTTGGGCTGTAATCTCATTTTATTTCCACTGCTGCGTTACCTGCTGGATTTTAATGTGGGATGATCTTTTTCTGCCCCTTAGCTCAAGGTGCAGCCAGAGATATCCCACATGCTTCAAAACACCCCCTGTGATGAGCTACAAGAAGAGCAGGAAGGAATGGCTTATTACCTAGCACCTGTTCACAAAGGTTATTTATCTCATGTATTTATTTATACTACATTTAGCTGATAAATAAAAGCATTGCAAAAGGAATTTGAGGTCGGGAAATGCATTTTGAGAATTATGTAAACATTTGTGCTCATTTTATGTGATTTTTATTTTCTTCAAAGACCTTGGAAGAAATGCTCATTAAGAATCTTAACCCTGATTGGGCTCTCAATTGAGAATTGAAGTAACATAAAGGAAATGACTCCACAATCTACTTTGTTAAAGATCACTTGAATTTTTTTCTAAATGTATGTGTATATATATATATATATATATATATATATATATATATATATATATACATGTATATGTATATATATATGTGTATGTGTATATATATATATATATATATATATATGTGTGTGTGTGTGTGTGTGTATATGTATGTATGTATAGTTTTGTTTAAGTATCTCTGTTCTCTTAGAATTGCTTTCAGCTGCAGCAGGCAGCTGTTTTCAGCAATAAAACTTTTAACGCCTACTCTGCACTACCTGCATGGCACCAAACAACAGACAGATACAGTTAGTGACTAGTTACTGAATATAGTCAGAATTTAGCCACTAAAGAGCCAGATCTATCCCCCAGAAGTCGGTGGAAACTACAGTGGAAACTGAAAATAGAGCAAAAAGAGAGTGACTATTGGACTGACATGTACCGGGTGGCTTTTGCTCCAAATGAACGCTAATATTGATTCATTCATTCTGGAGGTGTGAATAAGAAACTGTTCACTAGCAAGCTAAACATATCAACTTTAAAGCTGATGATATGTCAGTGCTGTGTTCTGAGACAGCGCCTCATGACTTAGCAGTGGAGAGCCAGAGATTGAGACGATGATCTTCCCAATCCAGATCACCGAGAGCCCTGAGGACTGGGGCGGCCTAACGGCCAGGAGTCATCCACTGGCCAGTCGCTTCGTGCAAGTGACCCGCAGGGTGAGGCCTGTCGCTGGTCATCTCGTTCCGCAGCGGGACCTGCAGGCGTTGTTAGAGGTCAATAGAGTCAACAGCTAAAGCATAGTGTCAAATCTTATGTGATTATTATTGAGAACTAGCTGTTGTGATGGTCTTTTATTATAAGAAACCTAGTAGAGCCTCACTCACACTTTCTAATGTCACAGCCAAAACAGGGCCTCCCACTGTTATTACTTTGTTTTTATTGCTATTAACATAGTTTTTAAAAACAGCCCACTTATTGCCTTCAAGTAGCAAGGTGCTTTAGCACAACTTTGTGAATTGTGCTGTAGGGGCAGGTTCATCAAAAGATTCTCCTTAATTATTGTTCTCACAAATGATTAACCATAATTTTGGAATTCTAATTAACAATTGAATTGATCAAATCAAATGAAAAATCCGGTTAAATCATTAGTGCTTAAAATTAGTTATAATTATACTACAAATAGATTTATAATACTGATGAAATAATAATATAATGTAGGCGATAGGGGTACTTAGCTCGGCAGAGGATGGCTTCAGTGAATATTACATCAAAAACAGGCAGGACAACAGGTAATTCCAAAAAAGACACAAAAAATTATTAGAATATTTAAAACTAGTCAACAAACTTGAAACATTCAGCACTGTTACAGCCAGTCAGCAACAAGGTGTGTGTATGCTCGTACTTAGGGCAAAGGAAAGAAGGATGGGGGGGGGTTCCACTAACAGTGTGGCCTATTCCCTTTTTTTTAATGACGGATTGAGCAGATCTGGATTTGATTCCAAATGTTGAATTTGCATTCGGTGACTTTTCATGGGAACTCGCAATATGCAGTCCAAAGAGACATTGATGTAAATGAAGGAGGCCATCATTAGGCTGAAAAAATAACAAAAGGACAGATGGCAGAGACTTTAGAAATGTCCAAATCAACCATTTGGTACATTCTTCAAAAGAAGGAATGCACTGGCGAGCTTGGCAACACCAAAAGGCCTGGATGACCATGGAAGATAACTGAAGTGGATGATCGCAGAATTCTTTCCTCGGGGAAGAAAAACTTCTCTACATAGTCAACATTCAAGAGACCCCGTCATGAGTGTAAATACAGAGGGTTTACCACGAGGTGCAAACTACTGGTCACACTCAAGAACAGAAAGGCCTGATTAGACCAGAAAACATTACAAAAAATCCTGTCCAGGTCTGGAACAAGATTCTCTAGACAGATGAAACCAAGATTAACTTCGAACAGAATGATTGGAAAAGATAAGCATGGAGGGGAAAGGAATGGCCCATGATCCAAAGCCACCACATCATCTGTCAAACATGGTGAAGGCAGTGTTATGGCACGGGCAATGTCTGGCTGCTAATGAAACAACGTCACTGGTGTTTATTGATGATGTGACATGATCAAATCTGTTTATTGACCTTTTTTGCAAACCACACAATGGTTTGCAATACTATCAGAAAGGAGTTTTTTGACTTCTTATGAGTCTTTGAATACATTATGCTCAAACTGGACTTTCCGGATTGTATTAGTTTCACCAGTACTGTAGACAACACTCTCCCCACAAACACAACCCTCTGCGCTGTTTTAACGCATGGCTGCTTTTGGTATGAATCCCTGTCTACTCGCTGCCTCAGTATAAAGGGCAGACTAGTTTATATTTTGACATTGGACATAAATTGAGAGGTGTAGATTTGTCTAATTTCGACATTATTCCTGGGGATACTAGGCCTACTTTATTACATTTCAATGATTATTTCATAGTTACAATACATGCATTTGCACTAATTAGACCAATTAGATTAATGTCTTTACTTTGAAAAAAAAATTAAGAAGAGATCAGAATTTTTTGGGGAAAAAAATTAAAAAGTGTTATGGTAGTTTGGTCGTA
This sequence comes from Istiophorus platypterus, assembly GCA_016859345.1. NCBI lineage: Eukaryota > Metazoa > Chordata > Actinopteri > Istiophoriformes > Istiophoridae > Istiophorus > Istiophorus platypterus. The sequence goes on along the minus strand of CM029125.1, from coordinate 4,638,017 downwards.
AAAGGGCTGTAATTATTCGATAGTTTTCATGAACAAGTTTTTTTACAGATCAACCAGTAAGATCTTTTGCAAGTGGCCCCCATCACTACAGTAGCTGAGATCAAACTTTTGAAGGTTAAGTAATCCTACTAAATACTCTAAGTCTAATCCATTGTTTCTTGAATTCAATCAGACCATCAGGAACAAAGTCTGTTACAGCTTAGCCACATGGTTGGGTATGTCGGCTCTGCACTGAGGATTAGTCACATGTACAGTGTAGGTGAGATATGAATATAAAGCCATGGTCTGATCATATGATTGTTCAGATACTGTCAAGCTACACATAAGGGTATTGAAGTAGGTGGAATGGAAATGTACAGAATGTGTTGTGTTTAAGGAGATGTTGGTATGGATTTTTAAATAAGCTCATACAACACTGATTTGCTGTAGATTTAACTGACAAACCTCAGTAAAACACCACCCCATTTTGCTACCAATGAATAAATCCAATAAATCCAATGGGATCTGACTATTGACAGTACAGAAAAAATAGATAGATTTTCTTTCTTTTTCCCCCACTTTTAGAATGAGCTTTTACAGGCTTCAATACACTTAGACAAACAGATACATTTCCTCACCCGAGCTGGTGACAAGCAGGTAGTCAGATAGTAAGATGCAACAGGATGATGAGAAGGGAAGACACATGTAATTGGAAATTGCTGGATTATTGATTTCTGAGGCAAATAAAGTGGACATGTCTCCTGAATGGATTCAGTTTGTTTGATACTCGATTTTGTTATGATGTAAAACATTTGGGCCAGCACTTTAATTTCTGCCTTCCTGCTATTTCCCTTGATGATCATTTCATTATGTTAGCACTTAAATTTATTGACCTTGTTATCTTTCTGAAAGTGAAACAATTCTCTGTCTCAGTAGCTTCTAGAGTCCCCAGAAAATGGTTAAAAATTTACGAGTTTACAATTTTTTACGTTGACTTAGAGCATCTTGTACAGCAGCATCAATCATTCATGCTTGTTGCAATTTGTGTGGCAAATTTCTGGCTCTAGCAAACAATGAGGCTGCCCCCCTTCCTAATTCAACCTATAGAACTCTGTATGGTTCAGGTTCATTGTTTTCCAACCAGGGCGATGCTCCTGTCAGTGAGGGCAAAAACTGACCTATTTCAATTGCTGAAAAGGCCGAGAGCATCTGAAGGATCATCTCTTGATGTTACACAGCTTGTCAAAGGCTATGAATAATGACTGGCCAGGGTCCAACATTTTGTCTGCCATGTTTCTCGGCCAAGTCACAGCAACAATTTAGCATTTTCTTAGAATAAAACTGAGCATGGCAATGACAGGACATGAACCATTCTTCCTCTGTCAAAGTCCTGAGCTCTGTATGCCCGACCATGCCTTCCTGCAGCTCCGGTGCCGTATAAGGATTGTCATGCTTCCTGGACTAGATGAAAAATTGTCAAAATAATGACAAGTTAAGATTACAATTCTCAGTATCATTGTTTTTGTCCTTGCCATGCAACCATATACACTTGCATTCCAATTATTTACCCAAGTGTATTCTATCCCAGGATATAGAAAGTGTTGCAGTGATCACCATCTCTGCCTGTCTAACGGCCTCATTGTTTTTTAAATGCATGGACATATTGCAGACCTACTTTTTCTTTATGTACAAACCATGCCCCACAGAGACTGATGGACTTCTCAGCAATGCAGCAGTTATCCCTACTTACTCCCTCAGCTCCCCTGCCAACAGCAACACGTCAGCACAACTCATCAGTTTAGAGAGACGACAGGCTCACAGTCGTACAGGTGACAACCAGTGCCCAATCCAACCATGCACATCTTTTCATTTCATGCCTACACTGTCACAACCTTAATGTGTGCGCTTTTATCTGCTGACTAACACACGGTTTGTGTGCCTATTTGTATTTGTGTGCCTTACCCTCACTTAGCAATCAGGGAACATCCTTTCATAGCACCTACAATGGACATATTTTGCAGCATGCCAGTGAATAATAGACAGCCAGAGCCGCTAAACAGGGACACCTTAATGAAGACACAGTCCAGGGCTCAGCCACTCACACTGGCACTGATGGACCCACGACTGAATGATGGCATTGTTATGTAGATGCGCCACTAGGGTCTGTTTAGTGGGTACAGTGGGATAATACTGAAGCAATTTTGGTACGCAGCTGTGGCCACTTTCTGGTGCTTAAAGGAAAAATCCACCTAACAGTTTTTTTTTTTTTTAATTTGTGTGCCTCAGTGACTAAAGAGAATTAGATATTAAATTGCAAAGGAGGTTTGACTGTAAAAGCAGATTAAATACTGCTTTTACTATAAAGAATACAATCTTAGCATGTTAACCTTAACCATTAGGTGAAGTGAATGACAGTTCCGTTCGATAGAAAGTAAATGAAAAGACACAATTGACTATAAAGAGACAAGAAATCTCCAGACTATTTGAAGAGGTTTAGTTACCAGGGTGCAATAAAACTCCATTTAATGAATGTAGAGAGACAAGGAAAATAGTGGGATGCTGGAGGAAAATTCCTGGTAAAATTTATGGTCAGCAAGAGTCACAGGTACATGCACATATTAGCAACAGCTAATGTCTATATGGTTGTCACATATACAGTGTGTGACAACCGTGCTGTATGTGTGTTGTCATACACATACAGCAAAGAGCATCCTGCAGATAAACTTGTAAACTCTACCAACAGAGAAGAAATTTGACTGGATGATTCTGCAAAACCCCAGAATAAATTCAATAGCGATATTTTTTAAATTCTCACTCTCTAAAATATGAGCATATGGTAATGGCACATGATTATGTTTATGGCAGATTGACTAAGACACGGTTAGTGTTAGGTTACTAAAACACTAGGTTGTGGTAAGGGAAGAATCATTGGTACAGTGTATTAAACAGGTCTAAGAATCTGAGAGGCTGTACATAGGCACAGGTGAGCGGGGCGGAGTAATATCAGTATGCTGACATGCTCACAATGACAATACTGCCTAGCTGATGTTTGGCAACATGTTAGCATGCCAAAATTTGCTAATTTTCTAAAGCATTAAACACAAAGCGCAGCTTAGGTTGGTAGCAGAGTTATTAGTTTTTCAGTTATTTAGTGAAAAACAAAGCGTTGGGCAATTTTCTAATTTTGATCTGTCGATGGGACTAGGAAATTCAAGAAATTCAAGAAACAGTTAAATATAGACCTCGTGGTGATGCTTAAGGAAAATTTACAGGATCACCAAAGTAGGTAGGATACAAGCTGATAGTCTGCAAAGTTTATGGTAAACCCTAAAATAGTTTGTTGAAATATTTCAATCTGGACCAAAGTAGTGGACCGACCGACAAATTTACTCTGACATCCCTGGAGCCATGACTCTACCAAAAAAGCAAACGTTAATTGCAAGTCTTTAATAGGACTCAAACTCTCAAAAGTCAGATGCATTTAGCCTTCTCTCTGCAGTTCTCCCTCTTGCATTTAGGCTCAGTTAATTACTGAGACTATGTAATTACCACTAAATGTCTGCATTGTAATTACTGATGTCACTGACGATCATCTAGAAAATGTCCTGAGTGTGTATTAATAGGGACTCCTTATGAATTTGTTTTAAAACATATTGAAGGATAAAGAAGCTACTGGTCCTGTTTTTTTCTTAGGAATTGTACAGTTTTTTAGAAAACAGTGTTGAAAAGTGAATAAATGAGGCAGGCCATTACCTTAGAGTAGACATTTTTTAGAAAATTCATATAGTGTGCATCAAAATAGTGCTAGTATTGTTTTACAGTATATAAAAAATACTCATAGGATGCATTTACATTCAAAAATCACTTTATAAGCAGGAGATTATTTGAGTGTATTCTTAATTTTTAAGTTACCACTCTCCACTAATTGATACATTTCCATTGTAGATACGATCCTTTCCTCGAAGACATTCTTTCATCTATGTGAAACATGAATGTAACTTCAGGGTTTGGTTTCAGTCTCAGAATTAGAGGCAAAGCTTCTGTCTGGAGCTGTCACATTGCACTGACGTTCACCAGTCATACAGGGAAACATCCATCACAGGAGGCAGACATACCAATTTCTGCTCTGACAGTAGCCCCAACAGACCTGACTGAAATGCTGCTGGAAGACATGCTGAGCTTTTTTCTCTTCCTTTTTTTGAGTGGAAACTCTCCCCCTCTTAGCATTACTGTCACTTTGGCCATCTCTTTTCTTCTCTCTCTCTCTCTCTCTGAGAATCTATATAAATATATATACAATATATGTGTGTGTGTGTGTGTGTGTAATTGCCAGTATTTCCTTACCCGAACTCTTGATCAAGCCATAGCCTCTGTATAATCAGAGTGACTGATTTATAAGGTGACCTTAGTTCCCATCTTTGGTGTTGCATTAAAAATTTTATTTTATTTTTTCTGGTTATTTTTATCAACCTATTTTGGATGTTTCTGAGCTGCTGCAATGCAGTAATGTGTAGGTTCTTATTTCATTACTGTGTGATCTCCGATCTCACTGGTTACATCATAACTGTAGCATAAGAAATAGGAAATACATTTAAGGATTCTATCCAGTTATACACCACCATACACTGCTGTGTGCATGTTTGTGTGTGAGTAGGAGGGCATGGTGCTCTTTACTTTAAAAGTGAGATTAACGCTGGATTTTGCCATATTTCACTTAGAGGTCAAGTTGTGTGGCAGCAAGTTAGGACCTGCCTGGAAAACCTCCAATGGAAGGCTTCCAAGATATATTTTGGACATTGGGAAGGAATAACAGTTCAACACACACACACACACACACCGACATGCACACTGACTCACACACTGACTCACACACACACACACACACACATCTCTCTCTCTCTCTCTCTCTCTCTCTCGCTCTCTCTCTCTATATATATATATATATATATACACATAAATGGATACACACACACACACACACACACACATATATATATGTATATATAATTCCTGGAATGTTACAGCTGATACAAACTGCATATACAAACCAATCAAGAAATGAAAGAATACACTGAGATACCATTACAGCTCTGCTAAAATATATATATATATATATATATATATATATATATATATATATATATATATCACTTTGAAAAAAACAATTTCTATGGGTGCTTTACATTTGAGAAATGCATGTCCTTGCTCCCCACACTTGTATTTCTTCATCAAACTGTGGCAAATGTACAGAGAATCCGGCTTCATCGCATACTGGCTCCCTCACAGCTAATGATCCCCTGCCATTCTAGCAAGTGTGTGTGTGTCCACCAGGTCTGTGTCTGTGTCTGTGGAGGGTCTCATGCATGCCTCTTTTCCTCACTCCGTTATCTTTGCAAGCCTGGTCTGTTTCTGCCAAAGCAGTTCATGTCTCTGAAGTGTGGAATTCACTTGGAACATACATAAATGTCAGTGTTTATTAGTGGTTTACTTGTCTTTGTCTATATATGCACAGCAAAACTTTTTTTTGTGTTGGTAGGGAGAAGGAGAAAAGGGAGGGTGTGAGGAAGATGGCCTGTTAAACCTCCATTCAGTCCTCTGCTTTCTGTGATCACAGTTTCTGTGCCTTAATGCAGCAGAATTCACAATATATATATTTTATATATAAATATTTTTCTGTTTCTGTGACAAGCCAACTAAATGATATTTGTAATCTGAACACAGTAATTCTATGTTGACCAGCTATCATTAACAAGCTGGTGAGCGGCGGATAGAATCATTACTTTGCAATCATGACATTTGCATAAAAAAATAAAAAGGTGGTAACAGCAGCTGTACTGAGATCAGCTACTATATATTTACATTTACCATAAGTGATGACAGGGAGGGTTGGAAATGAAAAAAAGACTGTCGTATTCAAACACAGAGACAAATGAGCTACAAACATGTTTGTAGAACCAGCGACAGATTTCCTTCTGACACTGAACCTGTGACGGGGCTGGATTCCCATGCAGGCGTACGCGGTCCGCATCCTGTGTTAGAACCATTTAGCAAAATGTGTGGCATTCATGTAGGCTTATTATGGCACATCCCATCGCTGGCTTAACCTCAAAAAAGCCTGACACCAAACAAAGCAAGTCACAGACTTTACAGGAGAACCCACATTAGCTTTCTAGCTAATGTGCCCCCTGCTATCTAAAAGCAGTACACTCCTTGTGTTGCTGATTGAGCTACCAGACAGGATCAACTAAGGAAATCGTTTGCAGTGCATTAGTTACTCAGCTGCACATCAAACAGCTTAAAAATGTGCAAATGTCAGCACTGGCCAGTTTACATGCTAAATGGTGTGCTGTTTATGTATTGTGTGTGGTTTGGCCTGCCTCTTTAAGGTAAAAAAACAATGTCCATACAGTATCTGCATATCTTAAAAATAAATAAATAAATAAATACAATCTTTTCTAAAGTATTACATTCTTTGTTTCAGTAAAAATAAAAATTATACCAGTCAATCTTTGGCCAAAGAAAAGGAGGATTAATTGTATTTCCATCTCACCTTTGAAAAAAAGAACAATTTTGAGTGATTTCACATTTACATTCTCTCATTTCGCAGACCTCTTGTGCAAAGTGACTTTCAATTGAGGGACAACCCCGAAGCTTCACCTTTACATGATGTCTGCTCATCAAGGAATCAGCCATCACTAAAGAAAGGTGATTGTATATGTCCACATGTCAGAGAAAGTGTGCATGATTGAATTTCATGGCTATGTTAAGATGCTGACAGTTAAAACTCTATACTTTCTAAGCCCAACAGATGCCGTTTTTACTGAAATAAAAAAATTGTCCACTGGAATATCTGACAGCCCATATGAGTAACTGGACAAAGTTAAAGAAAACCGCCTGTGGCTCTGTCTCCCAATCCTACCCTTTGAAAAATGAGGGCAAGTCAAAGTTAATAATTATATTAAAAGCCTATCCTGGTGATGCATTCTCTTTAGACACATCCATTTGTCACACTTGTGCAGTGAAATGTTTCCCTCTGATAAATATTTTCAGGGATCAAACTGAACTATAACATTATTGGGAGAGACTCATTGATATTTTCCCCACGAGGCGACATTCGGCATTTATGAGCACTACACTAAATAAAAGGATATTGATTTGCCTAAATGAATGCCTGGCCTAACCTTCAGGAGTGCACAAATTGAGGGCATGTTCCATGTAAATTACTAATGGCAGAAATATACTGGACTGTACATCATGAAATAGCAGTGGTTGGGCCCATCAGATGAGCAGAGTAAACTTTTGTTGTATGACTTGGGAGCAGAGCAGGAAAGGTGTAGCTTGGCAGAAAACTTGACAGTTTCTCGACCTCTATTTTACTTACAAAATTGCTGACTTTGACCTGTACTAGCTGCAGTTTTATAGGTCCATGTGGGACTGAGCTTGTAAACAGAAGATGAGACAATAAATTCCTACTCTGTGAAACCGTCAAGTGATTCAGTTGCGGGTGTTGTGATGCTCCTGGATATACAACACTTGAAATATGGCTTAGTGGAAAGACGGCAGGAGTGTCTGACAGACCGTGTGTAAAAACCTTTCTTTTGATGGCCTTACGAATCCACGGAGGTCATTCCTCACCTGCTGTTTCTTCTCAAATCTGACACTTTGTGCGTCTTACATTTACTTAACCAAGCACTTGATAGACAAGGTTTTTTTTTTATTTTTGATACATACACTACTGACTACATATATATATATATATATATATATATATATATATATATATATATATATATATATATATATATATATATCAGTGTGTATCGCTCTTATTCAGAAGTGCAACAAATCAGTGACAAATTATTTTCAAAAATGACATATTTTAATAATATGAGACAACTAGAATTTTTCATCAGCTAGCACTCCACATTGTTCATGGTTGTCATGTGTTTCTAAACATGAAATGAATAGATATAGGTGGTACAGCTGCATCTATCTGCTCACCCCATATCTATGTATTATGAATTATAACACATGCATAATTATGAGAGTCACTGTAAGCCTTCATTATGCATTATCGTGTCTTAAAGTGTCTCTGCAATCATGAGCCACTATATGACTATAATAATTCAGAAGCTCAGGTACATTTTAGAGGTGTTATGAAAATCATGGTGCTTTTTGTTCCTGTAGCATTGCAGTTTTATGACCCCCCCCCACCCCCAACATGCTGTATTATGCTCTTTCTTTATTTCTGCCCTGTTCCTGCTGCCCCTTTGTCACACACCAATATATACACGCCTCATTAGTTATGTTTCCTGTACTTTTTTCCAGCTTTGCTCTACTGAATATGTCACATTGACAATGCCATTAAAATCGCATTGTTCTCTTTGAAGACTTTTATTGAACATATTTTTATAAGAACTTTGTTTAAAACGTTACAAGCTTTGAAATTGTGCGTTGTACGCCATACTAATTGTTTGGTCTGAGTGTGGGTATAGACAATGTTTGTCACATGACCACTTTGAACAAACTAAAATGTCTAAAAACTATTGGATGGACGTTTGTACTGATATTTATGTGCCCTTCAGGCTGAATCTTAATAACTTTGTTGACCCCCTGACTTCATCTGGCAACTCAGATCTATTTTTATCTTTAAAACCAATCTTGACTTTGAAGAATACATCCAATATTTGATCATGTCGGATGTTTCATTAAGATATAGACAAGGATCAAATACTATCATGTCTTGATTAAAAGAACAATCACTCTACTTGAAGCAACTAGAATAATTAGACATCGGTCAGACAATAAGAGTTTCACCTTTCAACCTTTTACTATTTCAAAGATATCACAAAGGAGTGCGAAGATGAAATCCTTTTTACAGCAAACACTTCCTGGGTCTTTTCAGAAACATGCACACATTAGTGTACTTGCTTGTCTTGCAGTCCCTCAACACTGAGGATTGTTGTTTTCCATTAGAGAGCACAGAGCACATTTTTCAACAACCACTACTCTGCTGCCAATGTCCTGTGGAGCTGTACAGATGCCATTGCTTGAAATAGTATTTCCCTACCCAAACTGTCTAGCAATTTGATTAAACCATAACCTCTCTTTATAATCAGAGTGAGTGATTTGAAAAATGACTTTAGTTCCTATCACTGGTGTTACATTGTCAAGTTCTGTTTTATTTTTCTGCTAGTTTCTATCAACCTAATTTGAATGTTTCTAAACAGCTGCGATGCAGTAAGGTGTCTGTTCTTATTCTATTAGAGTGTGATCTCAGATCTTACAGGTGACAGCCTGGTGAAAAGTACATCCTAAGGATGCACTAGGATGCATCATCAGTGATGTTTCCTGGGTCAGTGGGTGTTTCAGTTCTCAAAAGATCATACACCCTCGCCCAGGTGACCTAGCCAGGGTTGATAAGGCCCGATTTGCGTCCCAGCAGCATTAGTCCACGGATCACCCCCTTTATCCACAGCCACCTGGAGGCTCTCTCCGCTGCTTCCTTTGTAATCCCTAATGGCTGTTTTCTTCATTAGTCCGCTCATGCCCTGCCAGGTATAGGCTCTGTGGCCAGGAAAGCCTATTTCTGATGGAATGACCGTGTGCTCCTCCAAGTGGTCCTCCCAGGGTATGGTCATTTCTATCAGGCATTGGCCAGGTCCAGCCAGAGCACAATCAGATGTCCTTTCCCTTCAAGTGCCTCTCTAATGAGCTGGGACTGCTCCTGTGTGTTCCAGGCAGCCTGGCGTCCCTGGGGTCCCTCCCTTCAGCACCGCGGTGTCGATATAGTTGTTCTTTAGCAGCGAGTCTGTCAGTCGCCGGGACAGGATGCTGAGAAAATCTTGCCCTTGACACTGAGCAATTAGATAGATCTGAACTGCTCAAGGCTTGTGGAACTTTCTTCTTTGGGAATCCACACCCCTTCAGCATGCCTCCACTGCTTGGCAATGACCCCTCTGAACCAGATAGGAAGTAGGAGTTTCCAGAGAATGTGGAACAGCTCTAGGCAGCGTTTGTAGACCTAGTAAAGCACCAGGAGCTGAACTGGATCTGGCTGCTTTCACCACATTTTGGATTTCTCTCAGGCTCTGCTCGGCTCCCCCATGTCAAAATTGACTTTTGGGGCTCGTTGGTCCAGAAGGGCTCTCTGGTATTCCAATTCATGATCTCTCTTGGGATCCTGCAGGGCGACATGAAGAAATCGGTCCACCTTCTCTTTTGAGCATGTGAGACGCCCACTTCGCTTGCTGCCAGGCGACTCCCTTGTGAAACCAAAGGGGTTAGCTATGAAAGCAGCTCTCCTCCTGGCTCTCTCCCTGCCCCATCTCCTGTGCCACTCTGTCCTCCACAGTGTCATGAGCTTCCTCCTGAGGATGAAGACGTTTATGTGGCTTTTTCTTTGTGGCTTTACCATCTTTTTATCATTCACAAATCAGCCACAACATTAAAACCAGTTACCAGTGAATTTTGTTGCTGATAGATGTATGCTTTATAGTTTCCATGATGGTTAACATGAAGAGAAGGCTAAAAAGAAACAATCACTTGATTCTTATTCTTGGTGTCACAAGCAGTTCTTGGTTCAAGACAAATCTTGATTCCATAAACAGAAAGGAGGACCCTATATTTCTGGTGTTACTCCAGTCCAGCATGTGCCAGGCTGCTGACCAACAGGAGAAAAAAATGCACATAAAGGTATATAAGATACAGTTTTTTTCAATTTAAGATATTTTTTAAAAATTATTTATTCAACTGTGGTTCAGAAATTGTTGTAATAATAAAAAGAAATCAGCAATTACAAAAACAAAACAATTTATTATATTGCATTTCCACCCCATCATACAAAAGTTTTTTCATGGTTTATATATAGTACATAGTCACCTGAAACGGATCACGTACCTGAACCAGAGAACAAAAGGGAGGAAAAAGGCTGCAAAGGCAAGCAAGGGCAAAGGCCTGCCCAATTTTGCCCATCCAAATTGGAAAACTTTGGAGGAAAATTAAGAAATTTCACTAAAGCATATGAGGCCAAGGAGAAAGGGTCTGAGAAGAATACAATAGATATATCAAAATATGCACGGTACTAAAGACTAAAGTGATCTCCAAAGTTGTGGTTGGTAAGATTTTGAAGAAATATTGCCTGGTCAAATTATTTAAAAGGAATTTGGAATATCTACTAAGCTGTTGAGACCAAATGTGTCAGTGATGACAAAAGTGGGATAATAACAGGAAAAATAGAGACTATTGCGAAGGAAAAAAAAGCCTAAACGTTTCCTTGTTGAATCAATGAGAACACATCACCAGAGGCTGAGAATGGAGAAATCCCAAAGTTACTGTTTCGTCCAAAGTTACAGGGAGATTTGTGGAAAGCAACCTTTCTTGATTGTTAAATCAACAGTCATGGACACAGAAACACCTGCCTCTGTAAATTACATGCAAATTTCTATTCTGCAGACATACTGTTTTTTCATAAAGTGATTAAATACTAAATCTGAATCTGTGAAATGCACAATTCCAACAGGAGTGCGTAAAGGGAATGCCCTGTTTGTAAAATTAAAGAACTCTCTTTAAAAAAGATAAAGAAACCTCTGACTTAAATGCAGATTTAGGTGGTTTGATCACATTAACAATGCTGAAGAGAAATATAATAAGAAAAAAGATACAAGGAAAAAGGGAAAAAAAAGTACAATGTACTCTACAGACCCTGATGGGAGGATTTTATAGACCAACTTAAGAAAAGGAAAATAAATCTATAACATCTTGCTCTAAGAACCCTCGGGGAACACAAAGGAGTGGATGGCATTGTCTTGCATACAGATTTTGCAGAAAACTATCTCTGTAAGTATGGGCTTGGGCAGTCCATTTTGATGACTCCCACCAAAAGGCTACTCTCTGTACAGGTCTGGCTCACACCAAAATCAGCCTGTCCATCCTCTGTGTTAGCTCATCAGTGTGTCACATGGGCTTATCTGAACAAATGCTCCCCTACCTCAAAGAAGTTAATCCAATAGCAATCACACCACCACACTACATGTAATCAGTGATGGGCTAGCTTTTTTTTTTTTTTAACTTCTTGAGATGGGATTTCAGAGGAACTCATCGAACTTTCTGGGGACAGGACATGGAAAGAGCCTGGCTGATGGAATTGGCACAGCTGTCAAACAGCATGCTGATTCACTAACAGAGGCCACTGATCTTCCAAATAAAAGGGAGATGTATGAGAAGGAGACTATTTGAGACACAGTGCAGATACATCAGGTAATATGTTTCATCAAACATGCTAGCTTTGTTATTAGGTGGCTTTGTGAGCGCAAAACAATTTTTGTTTTCATCTTTAAGACGTGAGTAATTTGAATACATCATGCGCCTCTAGATTGTCTCTGCAAGACCAGGTGACATTTCTTTGTTGATGTTTTGGTCTCCAAACAGTGGTTATTTACAGAATAGCACCAAGAGTCTGGAGATCCTCAGGCTCATCTACCAGCAAAACTCAGTCCATTGCAGACCTTCATGATGGACTGATCGTAAAATGGTGTGAGGTGAGATGTTACTGGGATCCTTAGCCAGGCATCATGTAAGATGTACCCTAGCAGCTGTACTCTGGTGAAAACCATGTATCATGCTGCCAATGAGAGATGCTTTGTTCTGGTATCAGCCCAAAGATGTTATTAGACTGGTTACAGAGAGGCATGTAATGTTGGATCCCTCTGTATGGGTAGAAATATACTGTTTTAGACCATGAAACACAACGGCACCCTCAGTCTATATGCAAAATTGACAGATTCGTTCTGTTATAGTGATAAATTGGTTGTGCCTGATCTGCTTCGACCACCATTAAAATCCAGGCTTAGTGTATGCACTAAGTAGATATTTTGACTTTTCTTAAAACCTTGATTTTAACGTTTTTTAAGTTAAACTACAAAATACAGTGTTAATAGTAACTAAGTTTAATTTTCAATCTATTAAAAGGTAAAAGTCGATTCCATAACATTTTGGATTTTAGCTCACTCTAAGTAAAACCTTATTTGTTTTACTTTGAATTTGCACTGTGGAATTTCACTTTTAGTGTGCATTTTGAATTCATCTCATTATTTTCAGATGCAATCAACGTGAATTCTAGCTTGTTACATATTACACAGGAGTGGAATGTTAATAGAGCAGCAGAAGCAGCTGCAGTGCTTCCTGTGTGTCTGCACCAGGCGTCCAGGGGCAGTGTTGAAATGCTCTAACTCCCAAATATCCCCATCAGTATTAGCCTTAAAAATCCAGTGTTGTTCGGTCTATGTTGTAGATAATCTGACTAAGCTGTTTGTGTATTTACATTCTATCAGATTATCCATCTGTCTATTTTTATAATCCATTTTTTTAGTATTGTTGCCATGTTCCAAGAACAAAACAAGAGCTGTGAAAATAAAATCCATTTTATAATAAACCATAATTTTACTTAATCAGGTCCTTCACCTGAGCCAGCTTCATGAAGACTGTAAGATGAAATCACTGGAGCTATCAAGTGGAACATTGTGTTTGGTTCTCTTAACTGTAGACTATTCCTAAAGGTGAGGACATTCATGCTCTGGTTTAATGTTAATACACATACATATAGATAGATGTGTCTAGGAGTAGAAAATATATATTTGCTTGACCAGACAACTACATGTAAAGAATAGTTTGTAAAGGACTCAAAGTAGAAAATTATCTTCTACTTTACTCCATGCATACAGATGAAGATCTTAATAACAGCACAGTCTGAGTCTTAGTTCTCTTGTAAAGTGGCTGTAAGAAGTCTAGACTGTGCTCCTTAGTCTCAGGTGTCCGCAGGGCAAACATTTTCTGGTTTGGAACCGTTAGACCTGCTGTTACAATGAAAACCATTTTGGTAAAAAAGTAAAACATTTGACTCTATGGGATTAATAAAGTAATTAATTTTCTGTGGAGCAGCTTCAGATTTACATCTTAATGAAATTTTACCCTAAAGGCAGGGCTCTATGGCTTCTGGATTTAAAAGTTATTCATGCTCTTAAAACAGTGAACAGTTACAGACAATATATCACCTGCAGTTTCCAAGGAGAGTAACATAACAATTACTAAATGCAGTTTTTATATGTCAATAAATAGAAACTCATAGAATACATTGTATACTTTGGTGTTTCCATTTAACGAGACTCATACAACTGGGGACACACATGTGCACAGCCTACACATGCTACATTTCTAAAATGTACTGATATTGATACCTTGTCCATCCAAGGGAGCACAAACTGTCTTATCTACTCAAGGATTGATAATAGTTTTATCTTGTCTTGGTTCCTGCTAAAGATCCTAAAGGAGTCAATGATACAAACTGGCTTATGTATAAACTGTAAATTTACTGCAACCAGGACAATGAGCTTACCAACTTGACAACTATCATGTGCATGATTGTGACTAACCAGAGCTCACAGTGTGGTAGATATACTATACTTTGAATCTAAATTTGCTCTTGTTGAAAATTGGGGCACTACATTCTAGTGATGAAAAAGCAGCTCATAACCCAAATTAATCAGTCTTGTGATCAGAAGTAGTACATTTTTGAATTCAATTTATTTCTGCTTTGAAAGAATGTAGAAGGCAACACTTGATGATAAATGAGGATATTTATTATAGCTAAATTTGTATAAATGACTGAATAAACTAGGTAATAATAATGAGCATATGACAAGGAAGCTTGAATCAAACAGATGTATAAAGTTGATATTTCAAAGACAGAATGAACTGGTCACTTTTTTTTGGCAATAGTGAAATTAACTGCGGAATACAGAGTTTTCAGAGATCGGCAGAATGATAAGGACAGTTTGAATCTCTTGAAATTAAAATTTAGAATGCAAAGCACTATCCGACATCAACTTTTATCACAGACTGTAGAACTAAAGTTTAGCCTAGTTTTGCAACAGTGTCTTGGAGCTGCCCCCTTTCAGTTGGATCAGTACTGACTTCACTTGCAGCTCCCCACTGGGTCCAGCTCACCCTGGGACCCAGCAGTTACCAAGCAACGGTTCTGATAACAGGGTTGCTTAGCTGATGGCTTCACGCCATGGAGTGATGACTTAATGCTGAAGAGGGCTCACGCAAGCAGGCAGAAGATGGCAAATGATGCAGCCTTTCAGATAGTCTCTACTAAAGTTAATTTTCCTCAACTAGTATCATTTAATATTCTTGAAAATAATCTGATTGACCAGACGACAACACTTCAAAGTACTATCAAAGGTAGACTTTCTGGCGTAAAAAATACAAAATCATAGGCTCACCAGTTTAGATGAGGTAAAACAAGACAGGAGAGAAAACTCTTGCAGGATAAATAGGAAAATCCAAAGATGAAAATCAAAGTAAAACAAAAAACAACTACATAACAAAAGAGTTACAGTACCAAAGGTGTCAAAGTGCAGAAAGTGCCATACATAGCATAAAGAAAAGAATCTCTCGTGATCTCTGGGCAGAGAGCTGGCTTTTTCTGCCAGAAATTTAACTTTCCTTCAACGGGGATCCAGTCCTTTGTATAGAGAGATTGGGGGAAGAAGGGCTGAGATTAAGGATTTTCTTTGCTACCAAGATTGAGACCAATGGCTTCAATTATTGTAACAGAATACCTGGTAGAGCACCTCATAGTCTACTCTCACATACTTAGGCTGGCGATCAATGAAGATGCTGATGTCATGACCGGAAGCCAGTTTGATTAGGTTAGATTCTGTCACCTGCTGTAGCATTTGGAAATGTCCAAAAATAAAAGTCAATGTCCCTAAGCTTGCTTGAAGGGTTTTGTTTTCTGTGCATAGCCATCTATAAACTCTCCACTTATGACACATCATGGCATCATCTCCAAATTAACCGGGTCTACGTACAGTAACCCCCAAATTTGGAATATTCAATGGATTGGACCATCCCTATAATGTCAAGACTGAGAGGAGTCCAGACTGAGGAACATCGGTATCATGTAGCCATCGCATTGAAGAAGAGAATCTGTAATTTATTTATCTATTTATTTATTTATTTTTTATCAAGCCTTACGGTAAACGTTGGATAATTAGCTTAATAGCTTAGCTTAAGGGTGAGAGAGGAGAAAACATTCAAGGGGTGAAACAAATTCACTCAAAGGGATAAAGAAAGTATTAGGACACATAAGGTCATAATATAGAATCCTAAATTCAAGTAGTGCTGACACTTGGATTATAAAGTTTAAATGTTGTGTTGGTATACAATTAATTCAATAACATGTGTTGGTGCAAACACAACTGCTTCAATACAACAGGTTTGAATTTTAACAAAGTTCCCAGCACTAATTTAATTAAGTGAGGATTAGTTACAAGTGACTCCAAACTATTGTACCCACATTTATATCTTTATCAACATTTGAAAAATGTACCCCTGAAACTCAATTAAACAAGTCAGCCACAAGAAGTTGCCCTTGTAGTTTTATTTCATCATACACAATTAACCAATTTAGCTAAGAGAGGCCACCCTTGGTCTTTTTACCTTACAAACATAATTGAGGCGGGTTACTTTTCTAGTACCACCCACTGAGAGCTGTTTGGTTGGATTGGATACGATCAGTGTCACTCGATCGCTCTAGAGACCAAACAAGAGCCGAGATAATGGCGGAAAATAGACGAAAGAGTCAAAGTCCAGGTGAGAGAGGTGAAACACGAGGAACCAGAGCAAAAAGCACTTAGTATAACCTTACGCTCTGGCAACTGGCTATATATGCACAGAAGACTAACTCACTAACGAGGAAAGGTTGACGTAGAAAATTGGCAGGAAAACAACACAAGGGCAGGAAGTAAAAATAGAGCAGATACATAAGGAAAACAATTTTTAAAATTTTACAGGAAGTAAATACCTGCAAAATTAACTACATATTTGTACAAGTACTGTACGGTGTACTAAATTTTCTATTGCACATTAGCAAATGTTAGCCGGCATACATACTAATCTAAGATGTTAAACATGAATAAATGTGACCCAAAATATTGATTTCCAATATTTAGATTTTTAGGTGTTTCTACTCTACTCTGTGGTTTTTCAACATGTCTGAGAGTTTATCATTCTTTTCTTTATTCTTTTTAGGGCAGGTCTCAGTTTTTAGGTAAGTTAGTGAACGCTGAATACTGTGCCATTTGTAAACTCCATGACAAAAGTCATTGTATACAGAAAGAGAACATAATTTAGATGGATCCAAATGTTTTGGTTAAATTATGTGTTATGGCCTGTGACATGTAGCTTTTTTCCAATGTTAAGGGGTGCTATATTATGCTTATCTTATTCCAAATCTTGACAAATAGTTTAAGGATTCTGGGCTTACTTATACAGTGAACCACTCTGTGTAGTTCCCGACAGTCAATCTGGAACCAAAGAATGATCAACGAGTGGTGTTGACAGGCACAACACCAATTTTTCCACAGAATATTATTTCATTTAAATGAACACATGAGAATCAATAAATCTTTTATTTCAAATATGTCAGATTATAATGAAAAGTTTATCTTCCTTTAATAGTGATGGTCGGTTACATTAATATCCAAATTATTTGCTATGTGGCCTCAAGACATTTGTTAAAAGAAACCGTCTAAAGAAACAATTAAGGCTCGATAGCAGAATGGCATAGAATTGTAAATTTCTGGCATAAACACTGTGTTAACGTTGGAATTTTAGTCATTTTAGTTTTTTCTATTGTATTGAAAAATAAATAAATCAGAAGGAAGCTTAACAACGGCAATGTGTTGAATAAAAAGAGCTGCAAGTATGTAGGTAATTGGCACTAAATATAAAGATAAAAAAACAGATGGGTTCTGACACAAATTAAAAAAAAACAAATTCTAACACTGACACACCAACATCCAAATATTTATTGTTTAAATTCTGCTGATGGAGAGTAAAACCCAAAGCATGAACATATGGCTGTATATAATATGTGTCTCATTCTTTCCAATAAGATATATAAGGTTTTTTTCAGAGGGGAGCCAATTACATCTAGGGTATCCAGGGTAGGCCCTCATCCAAGCACAGATTGTTTCATTTAGAGGTGAAAGCACAGAGGAGCTTAGAGTGAGATAAAGAAAGAAGAGAAAGTCTCTTGGTTGGAGGTGGCTGCGTGGGTGAGACGGGAAAGGACGAAAATGGCTTCACTCACCAGGGCTTCACACTATTGTTCACCAGCGAGGCTGTCTAGCTCCGACATTAAGTCTTCTGTATTTTTTTCCAAAATCAATGATAAATTTAAACTGTGTAGGTATGGATTTCTGAGATATGAAATAAGGACATCTGAGACCAGAGTCTGTCTGCACTCCAATAGATAAGTACCAGCGATCTGCACATTGTCCTTTAATAGAGGTGAAAAACATGATTCATGTATGACACGGCGAACTCAAAGGAGCTGATATGTCATTTAAAGGTGTTTGCACGTTTGTATGCACATGCACACTCACATGAGAACCTATTTCACATGATGATGGCATGGCATTTAAACTGTGTCCTCCATCACATTAAACTCACGTTGCATGTCTGAAGATGAGCTGAGTATAATAGACCTGAGGGAATTGTGTTCCATAATGGCATCAGTTCGTGCCTCTGTGCGTGCATGTGTATGTATGAATACACACGCTCTCGCTAGTGCGCACTCCCGGTGACTCCATCAATCAGTCTAATTACACATCAATCCTTTAATTTTTCATTATCATTAACCTTGGCAATCTCCCCCTAAGAACACAGCCATCTGGTAATTCTTTCAAAACTTACCATTTCAGTATACTACAATCACATGTGCACAAACACACATCGTTGAGCGCATGAAGAAACGCAGAGATTCTCTGCTGGCACTCCTGCAGCACAACAGAGGAGCAATGTGTCTCTCTGAAGGGACCGAAGAGACTCGAGCAGAGAGATAAAAGTTGAGCCTGCACATGTCTACCCCAGTTAATGAACCCCTGCTGCTGAATTCTTGTTAATGGATTAGTCCATTATGATTAGCCCATGATAGCCACAGTGCCCCTTGTGAGCCTGACATTTGTCATTTTACACGCAGCAACGAGCCTTCCTCATTATTTCACATTAATCAATCGATCATGGAGTGCCATTTAATTGAAGACTGATTGATTGATGACGCAGCAAATATTTTTTCTTAAGGCTTTTATCCAGGAATTACAGCCTTTAATGTGCTCTGGGCCCATATGATCAACAGGTAAGCAGAGCTGCCAACGTCATGTTTATTATAATGGATGTAGCACAAGATCAGTCGACATGGATCATTTACTGGGGACATTTTTCAAATAACAAGGGACTCTGGAGGGAATCTGCATAGTTGAGTGGTATGTTGGTTGGCAAGATCGTCCAGTAAGTCCCTCGAGCGACCCCTACATTCTGCAGTGTTCATTATACCTTAATCATTGTATAAAATAAAATAGCATTGGACCCCACCAACAACATACTAAAGATTTGGTTTTATTTCTAGAACCCTACAATACTGGGGCTGAAAATGTTCTGATTTGTTCTTGGATGATACTGCATCACCAAATCTCAACTGGTCTTCCTCTGTGAACATAAATGTGTTCATCTAATATCATGACAATTGTCCTTTTACATTATACAAAGTCTTGGGTGCAAATGGACATTCCAGTGTGGAGCCAGCACTAAGGCAGAGGCTACCAGATCCTAAATCAAACTGCTTAGTTAGGGTTATGGAAGTATCATGATAATGGTTAAAAGAAACCAACCTTTAAAGATGGAAGGAGTCAAAGTCAGACACTTTGTATGTCCTCTATCTGCCCCTCGTCCCCTCTGTCAAGACTTCCGCGAGCAATAACAAAGTACTATCTCATACTGAGAAATGATAATACTCATTGATGAGGTCCTTTCAGAAAAATGTAAAATTAATGAAGACACAATGGTGTAATAGATTTGAGAAGGTTCTGTCACCTCGAGTTATTTTTCAGGATCCAGAAACATCCAGGGAACCCTTGCAAGAGAACCTACGAAATAGTGACATGACATATTTTGGCCTAGAACATAATGAGTAAAACTACAAATTGAATATGAAATTGACCAGTAGTCAGTGAAGGGAAGTTAAGCTATGGGTTATGTGGTTCTTGTAATGGTTAAGATCCAAACAGCTGCATTGTGTCTCAGCTACAGTTATGAAAAAGCCCTCTGGCTTAAGAAATAAATAAATCAGATTACAAACTTACGAGGCTTTCCTGTAAAATGGCAGTCATCGAAGTAGTTCTTTTCAGGATGTTGATTTACTAGAAAAATTCAGTGCTTGACAGGAGCTCAGCTGCATAGCTCCACTCACTGATCAGCTGCTTGTGGAACCCAAAATTTTCCTTTGTCGCTTTAACAAACCCCTGTTTATAATTATTGATATTATAAAGTTTCCTCACTGAATATTGGAAAGGAACAAAGGTTTTAATGACTTTGTTTTTAACCGATTTACAGTTCGGCATTCCTCTTGAACTTGCTGGGCCTGATAATAGCTTTTGAGTCGCTGACTTTCACTCATGTTCACTTTGTAGTATGTTCAGTGAATGAGTCACTGAACACGCACTATACCCTTGTAGTAAGTTCATTGAATGAATCACTTGAACATGCAATGTTCTCTTGCAGTGAAAGGAACTCAGACTGTCTTCACCCTTCGCTGCTTAGTGAAAAACCGGTTTCAGTTCAGTTCGGTGTGTATATCTATATATATATATATATTTTTTTTCTTTTTTTTCTTTTTTTTGCCTGAGGACTATGAACAATTATTTTTAGTATTTGATTGGTAATTCATTTTTTTTGCCATTTATTTCTCTGCTATATTATATATATATATATATATATATATATATATATATAAATATATAATAGTGTTCTGCCATTCATATATTTGTTGCAATATGTACTGTATTCTCCTGACATATCTCTTAATGGTCATTCATGTTTATTGCTATATATAATATCTTTTAATGCTATGATGATTTTTTTGACATTCATATGTTTTGCTCTGCCAATAAGTTATTCATTCTGCATTTAGTCACTCACTCTTATTTTCTTCCAATTCTACTTTTTCCCTGTATGCTACGTGTGACATTTTTTGTTGCGTTGCACCTTACACATGTTGCTTCTGTGAAAAAGAATTTTCACTCAAGGATCAATAAAGAACCTACCTAGACTTGAACACGCTATTTCTCCGGTGCACAAAATGGCTTTGAATTGCTCACTCAGTGACTGAGCTCAGCCTGTTCGCAGGGATACGCTCACTCACCCGGTGAGTGATTTAAGTCATTGATTCATTCATGCACAAACTAATCACGATTGCAGAGATACACTCACTCCCTATGAGAAAATCCCATTCACTCACAAAGTGAGTGTATCCCTGCAAACAAATTAAATTCTTGAATAACTCACTGAGTGAGTGAGTGTATAGGTTGTCTTTGTCAGCTCTTTTTTGCAGACAATAGTTACGTTTCATTGTTAGGCGGCCTCTATCTACCATAGTAATTATGATGAGAGCAATGCGGCAGGTCAGGTGATGTTGTATGAGAAACAACAAAGTCCACATAAGGAGGAGGGGGAGGCTTTCGTGGATTTATGGGTCCAGAAAACAAGGCTACCACTTGTTCGTATCCCATTTGAAACCATTAGTCATCACTGCTTCTTGACTGCTCCACAGCCTTAACCTTGTGTTTATATTGTGACTATGATAGAAATGTCTTCGAGCCTTAAGGAAATACTTCCTTCAAACCCAGATCAAGAAGTAGCTTTTACTGCCTAAGTCGCCTTAGAAGCAGAAGAAAGCTCATTGACATTACTAACATGCCTCAGGACCACATGTTCTGTATGGCTATAGCATTAGATCTTTCAATAAATCAATAGTGCACTTGGAAACCATAATATTTCCCATGGATCACCAGCAGCTGGGAGCAGCAGGATCTAATAGATACAGTTGGATTAGATGAAGTTGTCCACATGCCACATGACAAAGAGTGAAAAACAATCATGTTGCGGCCCATTACTCACTCACATCATTAGGAGGCTGACAGCTAGCCTTTATTCATATTTATGCACCTTTGTCTTGTGCTTGTTTTTTCTAGTGCTAGTAGAGCGACAGCCATCTGGAGATAATAAAAAAAAGAAATTCAGCATGTGTGTGTTTGACTTGTGTGGTCTGATAAATTAAGAAAAAAATATCGTGAGAGTAGTCTAGATATTTGCTTTCATATTCGAACACTCATAATGGGCAGCAGCAGATTTAGAGAATGTGTACCATCACTGAAGTGAAATTGACCCAAAATAGGATCAACAGGCCATGAAATTGCCACAGAAAGAGTGCGAGTGAGGCTATTGTACAAACTGTGAGAGTCCTCAAATGAGCTACAAAATGTAGCTGCCTTGTCTTTGGGATCCCAGGGAGCAGGAGAACTTAAAAGAAAGAGGGGAAATATTCAGGGCATTTTGCACCGGGTTTCAGAGGGTGAGAGGTGATAAAGGGCCAAAAATTGCATATTATTCAACACATAGAGATTTCTATCAGGTGATATGTTTCTGTTTGTCAATACAGTGCTTCTCCTGACAGGATGTCTGATAATGGAGTCATCCTGACTTTATTATTACTGTGTGTTATACATATCCAAATGGAACAACAAAGCAGATGGATGAGGCGATTTCCAGTGTTCTGTCAGACTATGACAACATCATGTGCTGCCTGAACACTAGGGTTTATGCATAATTAAAGGACGTTACACCGATCAGCTAAAACATTAAAGTCAGTTATGGCTTTTATTGTTGCTGAATGCGGATGTGCAGTTATCTGCTCTGCCGTTTTCATCTTCGAGGTGAAAAGGGCATCTGGCTCCATTTCCATGGACACTCTTGGGTTCCTTAGGCTGCCAAACCACTTGCTTTGCATGGAAGTGGAATCAGATGTCACAAGCACTGACAGGTCTCCATCCATCTGAGAATTCATTATCTCTGATGACTACTGTGATATCCATCATGAAGGGCATTCATGGCATGTTGATTAGCTGTATATGCTGAGAAAGTAAATGCACTGTCATGATTGATTCTTAGGATTTTGCATTTTTTCTTTTAGTCTATGTGTTGGGTTGAAGTGCACTTAGAGATATTTTTTAAAGATTTTAACGACATCTTACAGACGTCCTCAACTGATGGAGTTGTTAGTTGTATACAGGAAGAGATGGTAACTCCTGTCTCTATTCAGAGATGGTCTATAGTGTCAGATGTCAATGTCCTCATTGGTCTTTATCCACTTATTTCTTGTCAATGACCTTTGACCTGTCCCCAGTCTGGTGCTGTGAGCAGCTTTTGTCTGGTGCTCACAGACAGCTAATATCGACTGGTTCTGCTGTTTGTTCAGTCTTTTGTCCAGGGTCCTGATGTAGTATTTCCAACAGCTGCCACGTGTGATGTCATGTGACAGTTCTTAAAGTGTTGAATGGTTTGTAGTAATTGCTGAATTTGTGATTTAATCATTGTTAGTAGATGTTCCCGTGGCTCAGCCACAAAAGGGAAAAAGCGAGTAATTGGGGATAAGATTTTTATTTTTGAAATAAACTTTCACAGTCAAATGTTAGATTAGAAGTGACTTAATAAAACAATGGCAGATTTACCACACTGGAGCAGATGGCAGAATGTTTTTTTGTTTTCTCCTTGAGTAAATTACAGTAGAGATATAGAGTATGTCTTATACTTACTGTATAGACATAATTTAATTCAAATAGATTCATTCAATCCAATATATTTCACATTCACAACCCTTTAAATTATTTTTAAAGAAGCATCCAGGCCTTCGTATCAAGTAGTCAATCTTGATTATAACTTTGTTTAATAACGTGGGAAATAAAACATTAAAGTACATCAAGTGCAAACATACAAAGGCAACTATATAAATAATGGTAACACTGTAGAAAGCTTACCGCTGTCCCTCAGGTCACATCAAAAAAAACAAATAAGGTAGATGCCAGAATAAAAAGAACATAATCAGACATTCTGTGGATGTTATGCTGATGAAAGGTGTTGCATTTTCAATAAAAAAAAAGGATAGCACCACCAAACACCAAATAGGGTTGGCAAGCCCCTAAGTAGGATGGTACCCCCCACCCCAGTTGGAAGAATAATAATTCATTTTTGGTCTTGGAAACAGTAGTCAACGAATAAATAAATAATTCACTCAGGGACTTCTAACGCACTTTCAATTGCATTTACAGTGACTGATAAGGATAGATGGAGTCTCTTACTTGTACCTGGAGGGAAATTAATTTCCACAATCTGCACATGTCTATGTTTAGTTAAACAGAATTAAAGGCAAGACAGACAATAGACCCTGTATATGGTCATGCACACACATACTGTAAGACCTTTCTTATGTTTTTTCCTATCAAAATACAAAAATGCATATTTTATTAATGTATCTAAAATAGAAGCTTAGCCCAATCCACCCCTACAAAAAAAAAAACAATAAATGAATGATTATAAATAAATCACAGGAAATTGCTAAAAAACATGTTATTCTAGGTCATGATTAGGTCCTTAAGGAGAAAGGTGCGTCGAATCTGAAGGTCTGCTGGGCCTCAGCTACCATAACTAGCAGTCATAATCTCCTTGATTCTTAAAGGAGCTATTTGTAACTTTTGCTCCTGCTACATTGGTAATGTTCTCATTAACAGCTGTTTAATTAACAGTCTAGAAGAGCATCAAGGATTTCAGCATCAAACTTCATTCCCTCACTCACAAGTCTTGTTTTGATTTTTTTTCCACCACTTCTCCTATTGAAGTTGTGGCTAGCCCGTGTCGTCACTTTGCAATAGCGAGCAACTGTAGCTTCCTGTCTGCACTGAAGAAACAGTGCTGCTCACAGGGCATATCGTATCCTCTTGTAATGCAAATGGCTGAAGGTCTTGCCAAGCGACCACTACCCCACAAAAGCAGAAAATCTTGCCCCAATACATGTAAACAACACCCATTCCTTTTCGGTTCCACTTCAGAATAAAAGTTGCGTGTACCCAAGAGCACTGTCCAACACAGTCCCAGTTTCTCTGTGTAACATGGTAGCAAAGATATTACTCGTGCTTTGCATCATATTGTCCAGAGACAGATCCTGACCACATCATTTGTACAGCTGACACCCAAAAAAGTGTCCAGAGTCAGTATGCATCAGGTCAGCTTGGGCCTTTGTAACACCCCCATTTAACAGATTAATTGTGCTTAATTTAAACCATTAAGCCAGTGATCTCTAGCCGTGTACAAGAGGATAGTCATAATTGGGACATTCTTTATCATTTCCAGCAGGCCACCACTGGATTCCAGCCATTCGTGTGGTAATTAAATATGGTTATAATGATTGGAAATAAGGAAGGACCATAAGAATGAAATTCTGGACCTGCATGGAAAACATTATTCAGAGAGAGCTTGGGAAAAATTGCTTAAGGTGCTGCAAACATCAGCAGCAATTGCATGAGAATCCCCTCCCCCTGGTTTCACTGATAAATAAAGTGCCTTTATTGCTTTTTGCTTTGTTTTGCTGCAAGCTCCAGACTGGCATGTGGGCACACTTTAATACATCCTTCAGTCAGGGGTTGAGTACATGGTTTTGCATGCAATTCCATGACTGCATGCAAAAAGGCAATTCTCTTTCTTAGCGCTTGTTCTTCTGCGTCTTTGCTGGACATGTGGATCCCACATTGTTGTTTGTTGTTGTTGCTGTCAGTGTTGTTGTTGTTGTAATAAGGAACATCAAATCCCCAAATTTGTCCCCAAAGAGAAAAAAAACTGTTATAGCACCTTCAAAGTTTTTTGTTTGTTATGTCACAGTCACACAATGGCCATTTGTCTTATTGATACCTTGCATACTGTCAAGAAGGTGGGTGTAACCCTAGCTCACTAAACTATATATATATTCTCTCTCTCTCTCTCTCTCTCTCTCTCTATATATATATATATATATATATATATATATATATATATATATAATCTATAAATATATCTATATCTATATAGATATATATCTATATAGATATATAGATATAGATATAGACATATTCAGCCACAAAATTATAACCAATTACAAATTTTAAATTTTAATCAACTCTAGATTTTAAAATGTGAATAGGATTGTTACTCACATGTACATAATTATGTGCTAGGATTGGTGTCTGTCTGTCTGTCTTTATATATATATATATATATATATATATATATATCTATATATATATATATATATATATATATATATATATATATATATATATATATATATATATATATATATATATGTGGCAATGGCAATGACAATGTGGCAGGCATTTAGTGAAGTCTGATTGGCCAGCTCCCGTATCTGCATCATCTCAGGCCTAAACAGATGTCCCTCCAGCAGTGGCAACCAGCAGCAGCTCCCTAAGCTCTGAAAATGTGAAATTAGAACAATTTAAGAAAAACTAAATTAAAGACTTGTGATGGGTGAATGAAGCCTTAAGAAGCTCTGGGGCTTTCTTTCTATTTGTGCTAAAAGATTAAAAACTTCAGGGCTTTAGATACAGCAAACACAATAACATCTGGTGGTTTGCAAACTCATGATTCTCCTTCAACATCGGCGCTGAATAGTCCCAAATGTGTGTAATAGATATCCAAGGGGCCTTATCAACAACTTTTTAACACTTTTGTTCATTAAATGTACATGGTATTGTGCAATTGTGTTACAGTGAAGAAATTAACAATGCACTTTCCAAAAACCTTAATATATTTATATATATATATATATATATATATATATATATATATAAATATGTGTGTGTATATATTGCTGTTACCAAATATTAATGCAGTTTATTGATTATATTTTAAGGTCCATTGTCCACTGAGTGTGAATGCACTTTAACTTTTGTAATGTGATAAGACTGATGAATGAAATTCATTCAAGTAGCTTATTACTTTTATTACATTATTGCTTGTATCAGGTGGAAACGTTGTCATGATTATGTCATTCTAGTGAACATCGCCATATTTCTGAATTAGTCTCTTCTCTTCTTATTCCACTAATGTCCTCATCACATACCATATCAACAGCTTTCAAAACTCTCAACTGAATGAAGCCTTTCAAGTCAAGTTGAATATTATCTATAAAGACAATTATCATAAATCACAAATTTGCTTCATTATATTGTAGTGTTCTACAATACAATACAAATCTGTACAGCATGTGACAACCTCCGTCCTTAGATAGTCGAATCGGATAATTCAAAACTCCCCCAAATAAACCCTTTAACATGAACAAAATTATTTGATTCGACTTTACAGACTTGAACTAAAAGTGCATGCAACAAATATAACTTATGTACATTTATTTAGTTCAATATTCCCTCTGTGTGTTTCCCCAGATAGTGTTTCCTTGTTAAGCTGCAATGATGGGACAGCAACACAAAGAAGGAATTTTGTACTGTAATTTTAGAGTAGTGTAATTTTAGAAGATTTGACTAATTGGAGTGTCTAAGCCTGCTTAAGTCTCATATTACCCTGTACCCTGTGGGGTTTTTGACCTCTAGTAGTATGCAGCTTTTTTTTTTTTGGTTAATTGTCTTTTTTCATTTTCGAGGAAAGAAATGCATTCAAGCTTGTCAAGGATACACGCAATGTGTTCTGGTCTGTAACACCCCTGAGAGCGAAAGTCATCTGGCCCAGATCGGATCCAGAGCCTTAATAAGCTCTGGCCCAGATCTGTAAAATAGACCTGGTGTCCTTTGGCACAAGAGGATGCAGTCATTTGCATGAGCCTGGCCCAAATCTACTTTGATTCCGCTGACTGACCGTGGGGTCCAAATAACACTTCACACTCCTCATGGTACACAACTTTTACCCATGCCACATCTGGAACAGGGAAGTAAAATAGAAGTCACTCTTATGTGGATCTGCTGGTTTGGAGGCAGTTCCAGCCCAGACTCAATTGGGACTAAATGTAAACATAATTTTTGTTTATTTACAGGCAAACTCTTCAGTCCACCTTTAACTTTATATAAACTCTGAAATGTATTGTTTCACAGAAGTGGTATTGTGGATTTTTTTCCCTCATCATTTTATGGCCTTTGAGAATAGGAGGAACAGTTAGAGCAAGACCTGAAAAATTGTGAACCTATCCTTTAACTGTTTTAAATTGCATACTTTCCAAGATAATGAAATTATTACAAAGATTAATAACAATTCCACTAAAAACTTTAGCCTGGTGGGGTGAAAAAACATTTAAAGTGAAAAAATGTGTTTTAAAAAATTATGACTTTTTTTTTTTTAATAAACACAACGTTTCCTCATAGACACTGAGCTTGAAAAGAATGGTTTTAGGAGGATGATCGACCTTAGCGGGGTGGACTTCTTCAGCAGGCACCAAATCACTATCCACAGTGGATGGATAATATTGAGTAAATTACAAATTTTACAAAATCTTCTCTGCAAGTTTTCTCTTTTCTCGAGAGACTTAGTAATGTCACACAGATGTTCCGACTTGGTGATGCAGACGTGGAAAGCAAAGTGCTGAAAAGAGTCACAAAAGTGTTGTTTACCAAGACCCATGTTGCCATTGTGAGTGTGGCCCCAGACAATTCAACAGAAAACTAATACAAAAACCTCCCCTGCAGGGAGAGCTGACAGGGAAACTACTGCAGCTTGACACAAATGACAGCTGAAAGTCACTTGAAAGCAAGATTAATTCAGATCCAATAGACGGATGATGGAAGCACAGTGAACTTCATCTTCACTTTGCTCGCCTTATGGCAGGTATTTGTTCTTACTGTAACATTGAGGCAGTTAGAATATTTATTCCTTGACCTTCAATTGGATCCTAAACTGCAATTGGGAAAGCAAGTGCCTAAGGCATGGTGATAAAAATTTGTTTTAATAAATTCATGACACCAACAGGATTATTAATGTTCCTCTTATTAATCTAATGCGAAAACATGTAAAACACAACATTTTTAATTAATTACTGCGGCATCTTAAGGGTTTGAGGAATGTGGTAAGATTAATGAATTTAGTTATTAAAACTCTTTTTTTCAGTATGAAAAGGCAGCTGTGCCCAAAAGCAATCTATTTTCCATTGTTTTTGTCATCACTAATTTAATCTGATAAGAAAAGAGTAAAAAAAAATTTTTTTTTTTTTTAAAAAAGTAATATTTTACATCTTTGTTGTACGATTTGATTAATGCTCGTTCCAAGGAATTCTCGAGTTGGTGGTACAACGCACAATATCAAAGAAATAACAGATAATGCAGAGAATTGTCAGATAGGTAGAACATTCTTATCTAGCACTTTATGAACAAGCCATATGAACATATTAACAGGGTTTCCTTGGTGTAATCTTTCCTCTTGTTTATGCTGGTTAAACTGTAGCTGATTGTAGATGTCAAGCACTTGTTACGGTTGCAGACACTGTGTTGAAAGGAATCTGAAGGACGCCGATTCAGCAGCTAAATCTGCTGCTATATCGTCTGTGTCACATTTCTCAGATGTATCTTGATTCTGCCATGGCTCGAACAGCCTCTGACCTAAATGTGTCTATTAAAGACATTCAATCTATGGCCTGCAGAAAAGACCGCACGGAAGAAAAACGGTCATTGTGATTCAAAAGGCGTGTGGAGAGGTCCAAGGGGTAAGCCTTTGTTACCTAAGCAACTCTTTCTTTGCATGGCTAAGATATGACATAGACTACATCATGTTTTCAAAGGAGATATGATTAATTTCATTCCTAAGAACCGAGATTCCATTGGGTTCAGTATGGTGGCTGAAAACTTTTGTAAGAAAATTCCTGTATTCCTGTAATTCCTGTATCAATGAAATATTGGTAAGTACCACAACATAACACAATTAACATTTCCTATTCCTTAAAGTCCATTTCAGCATTTGATGATGGATTTAATTGAGCTAACTCCAGCCAGAAAATATAGATATTGTTTAGTTGTTGTACGCATGTTTGCTATGTGGAGAGAGGCCTTCCTTTGTAGAGAGGCACATGCAAAATTAACTACTAAACATTTGTTGCAGGAAATTCTTTCAAGAGAGGGAATTCGATAATTGGTCTCATTTTGACAAGAGTATCAACTCGTTTTTGGCAGAAAAATGCCATTTGAAGCAGCATTGTGCTTATGATCTTCAGAGTGGGGGTGCTGTTGAAAGAGCTAATGGCGTGTTGAAAATAAGGTATCAAAAATGATGGAAGAGACACAATTAGAATTGGTGTCCTCACTCCCTCTTATATTGATGTAAATGAGAGGAAGAAGTCATTAAATCACAGGTCTGTCACCCAATGGAGTTTTGACAGGCAGAGTTATGCCAGCGGGTCAGAACCTGTACAGGGGAATGCCTACTGATCAATGCTTGTAGATGAGGCCATAGATGCCTACTGTAGGCATTTAACCAGCATTGTGAGTTTTATCTCCGCACAGGTGAAAGCAGCCCTTCCATCGCCTCTGAGAGAGGGAGAGACTGCCCGACCTGTCCAGCCTGGACACCTGTCTCTGGTGAAAGATTTGAGGAGGTGTTGGTGGCGCTCACCATGTTGGAGAAGTCTATGCCAGGTTCTGCTCACTACACCAACAGTAGATAAAGTGAAGAATGCCATTAGAAGGAAGTGGCTAAATTGGAGCCCCTGATCCTGGCCATGAATCTTTTGGCAGAACCGAGAGACTTGCATTACCAGGGCTGATGCTAACTGAAGACGTGAAGGAGCAAGAGGACGATTATTATTTACATTCGACAGAGGTGAAAGGTAACACGTGGTATGTGATGGTGTCCTACATGGTGGAGCGCACGTATGCTGGACAATGAGGACTGATGGCAATAATTGTGCCCTCTTGTGACAGTATAGATTCATGCTTACATCCTGTTGCAAGGCTTTAAATTGCGACCATATTGTTGTTTTATTTATTTTTTTGTGAGTTTCTTATGAGTTTTCTGAGTTGTGCTAAAGCTATGATACGTAACTTGTTAACTCCTCACTAATTACTATATTGGAACTAACAATATATTTCACTTTAACCAGGTCATTGTCTTGGTGTGTTTAATTGTGTTCTTCATAGAAAATCTTCCACAACATACCGCATGCAAAATATCAAAGAAACAGCAGAGTTTCAAGAAATATAATCTAAGAAATCTCTATACTGTATATTTATCACCTTTTTCTGTGCAAATAAAACACATTCATTTGTCATTATTTGGCCATTGTTCTAGGGCTGTCTTTTCTGTTAGACAAAATAGAGGCAATCCCAATGGATATGCTTGCCCAATTCGTTCTTTATCCTCATCTGCAATTCATGAGGGAATATGTTTCAAAAAAATGTGTCCATTATGCTGAGTACCTGGAACGAAATACTGACAGCTGGCTACAAATGTTTTTGTAACATTTTCACTCCTTTTGACTTATTCCCTGATCCATGACTAGAGCTGCCTGTTTGCGGTGGGACCCAAGGCAAAGATTTAGCGGGCCCCATTCGGCACCCCGACAATGGCAGCTTCACTATACACCCAGAAACCCACAGGGACTCCTATGCTGGAATGCCACCTGGCCCTGAACTGAGTCAGGTGGTTTATGGTGTTCGATTTAAATCTAGATTTTGGCTAAGGACCCACTACAAGAATGAAAAAAAAAAAAAGGTTGCTCTCTTCAATGTAAGAATCATAAAGGTCAAGTATTCATCTAGCGTCAGTGCTGAAACAAAGGCACTGTATCTGCTCTCTCGTTTGGGTAATAAGGATAATGTCAAACGAAACCTGGTTCTACATACCCCATATCATGTTAATTAGATAACAGTGGAATTTATGATGGTTTCATACCTTGTGGCCTAATTGTAGCACTCCCTTTATGTATACTCTCACACTTGTAGCTGAGAACAGCAGGGACTAACATGTCTGTGTGCAGATATACAAAAAAAAGAAAATCCTCTCACAGTAATGGGTTAAATAAAAGAAAACCAACAACTGAATGCTGCTGATGACAGAAAAGCCAGTCAGTTAGTGTCCCTGGGGACAGCGCTGTAGTCTGCTGTTGCTTTGATTACAGCCCTTGCTAGCGAGACTGAGGAGCCCTGGGAGACAAGGGGATAAGGGAGGAGAGACACATGACATCCCTAATCAGCATCCTTAGTTAATAAGGGAGTCATATTTATCATGGAGAAATTTTACTTGAAAAAAAGCAATTCTAAAGGTAGTGTTTGTTTTCTCTGGTGGTTTGCGAATGGTTGTGGTATCTAGCTGAAGACACCCTGAGCATCCAGAGACAACGAAGAACTGAGAGCTTTTCATTCCATGTCTGTGCTTTATGCTTTAGTGAGAAAGTTTTCTTAAAGTTGTTTATACTTTGTTCAGCATCAAATATACTGCAGCTGTGGAAAAAAGGTTGGTGCGGTTATGAAACAAAAGTACAGATACGATTATTTTTTTGCCTTATGTTTGTCTCATACACTGATGAGCCACAATTTATATATATATATATATATATATATATATATATATATATATATATATAAATTGAAATACATATATATATATATATTTGCTTGAGGTCAAGGTAGAGGTTATGCTGGCCACATTATTTGTACTGACAGAGAAACCATTATTCTCCCCATGTGCAGTATTTGTCATATGTAAGTTCTTCATCTACAAGGTTAAACTTTTGCAGGGAAACAGGATTGAGGACCCAAAATGGACACACTTGCAGGCTGATGCAAAGAGGTTGTTTTGAAAAACTGCTTACATGCAGACAGGTGGAAAAAATAGGAAGGAAGGTAGGAAAGTAAAACTCAGGAAAACCAAACTCAGCAAGCAAAACACATGGAAAAACTCAGGCACAGTACATGAAACTAAACAGACGAACTGACAAAGACTGAGGTGAACACAGAGACTAAATACACAAGGGAGGCGGGGACGCTAGGGAACAGGCAATCACACAGGCAGAAAAAAGGGAGGTAACAACCAAATACACAACAAGTAAGTGATAACAAAATAAAACAGGAAGCACAGAGTCCATGTGAAGGCACACAAGGAACAGATCGTGACACTAGGTCATTGCTTTGCATTTTCTACTTAGATTAAGGTCAGTTCCAGATGCAGCCAAACAATACAAAGCTACAAAAGATGAAAGCAACTGTAGCTGAAACTGACCAGATTTTTTTTTAACATTAAGGTATTTAATCATCATAGAGGTCACTGTTAAATTTATTAGCGCACAGCCTTGGTATGTGCCTGTAGCACCCAACCTGACATTAAAAAGGAGCTGTGCTGGTTTTATACATGAATATTACTATTTTAAATTAACACTGATCATGAAATAAATACAATTAGTGTCACGTTAAGCCAGAGCAATACTAACTCGCTGGAGCATTCTCTCAAGAAAATACATTTAATGATTCTGCAAAAGACAGATATCATCATTAATCTTCCCTTTTCGATTTTTTATCATGGTGAAAATCCACGTCAATATTTTTTTTGTACTGTGTTCATCTGTACTTCTGATCTCCAGTAACTTTCAGAATTCATAAAACCAGAAAGAGGCATTAGGCTTGACCGTTTGACAGGAACTCAGCCATTAAACCACAATGTATCACTGTCAATG
This sequence comes from Istiophorus platypterus, assembly GCA_016859345.1. Taxonomy (NCBI): domain Eukaryota; kingdom Metazoa; phylum Chordata; class Actinopteri; order Istiophoriformes; family Istiophoridae; genus Istiophorus; species Istiophorus platypterus. The sequence goes on along the minus strand of CM029125.1, from coordinate 4,604,428 downwards.
GCACTGAATGATTATAGCGGCCCTGTGAATGACGGTCCCTTCATGGAAAAGAAACATGTACAGTTACATGTACTCTGTCACATGAAACACAGAGAAGTTAATCTGGGTAGCAGGCTCATATCATAGCACATACAGGCTATCTTATATCCAACATATTGTCAGATGTCATTTGGCTCTTGATATTTCACACTGGAGGCTGAGATGCAGCCGTGAGCTGCTTTTGTTCCCAGACGGGTCAGCTGAAATGCCACCCATATGAAATGATGGGGCCGGAGAGAACGCTCCCCTCTGCTGTGAGGAGATAGCGCCGAGGCACCATGGCAGACACATCCGCCGCCGCCGCTGCAACATCCCACCTGTCCGCTGCGTAATCAGAAACGTGAGGCCATATTTATTTACAGGTGTAATCGGCTTGTCAGGAATGAATGGGCAGGCACACATGGGTGGGTCTAAATGGTTCGGAACAGCTTGAATGACGATGAGATTAACCCTGCGAGTTGACACGTCTCTATCACTCTGTGTCATCTGAAATGAGGGGAGAGCTCAGTGTTCGCCTTGTATCTATCATGCAGCACTGGCGACAATAATCAATCTGACGCGCCATCTGCCTCAGCTTCATAACCATCTGCATTTGTAGTCACTCTCAGCCATGCTCATTTTCGTTTTTTCTTTTCTCCTTTCTTTATTCTCTGCCTGCTCTACTCCCCCCTCCCCCATTCTGTTATCTCTTCATCTCTCCAGACTTCCCCTCCTGCAATCTCTCAATATTGTGTTTCTAATATCAACTGTGGCACTAATTAATGGAATTGTACAGAGAGAATGGAAAGCAGATGGCTTCATTACACAAACAAATATAATCGCATCCAAAACAGTGGCACATTCTGCATAATAAGGCAGTCTGCTAAACATAGTATACCATTACAGATACTTCTAACAAGGGAAAAAAACATGTATTGTTTATCAGAATGAAAAAATCTTTTCCATTGGATGTATTTTCTGTCTATTAATTTGATCCAAAACTATTCCTGACTCAGTTGGCTGAGGGTGTTTTCAGACAGAAAAGGGCAGATGTTTTTAACATCTGGTGCCCAATTAAAGTCTTATTGCCACACTTCATTGTCACCACATTTATTTATTTATTTTTTTTGTGTAAAACTATTCATAGATCCATAGAATGAAATTAATTTGTATGTGTGTGGTCATGGACAGAAAAGAAAGATTCTCTAAAACAGCAATTCAGGGGGCACTCCACATTTTTTTGGGCAGCAGTTGCTTCAGTCGAGAGCACAGGGATTTCATCTCACTCACTAAGAAATTTATGTTAATCAAGTTGTGGCACAAACAAGTCCTCAGAAGGAGCGCTGCATAAGCAAAGGGCCCCTTCATCACCAACTGCAACAGCAGCTTGCATGATTCAGCTGGAAGACTAATTCACCCAAGCTGGCAGACGTCTGCCCCAAAGCCTCTTCATAAGTGGAGTGTCCTCTGATCTAATCTGAGATCTGGTGGTGGAAACTCCCCTCTGCCCTGCTTCCTAATTTGTTCTGTGACGTCAGCTTGCGTCCTGGAGTAACGACGTCACACATTCTGAATGGACGGAGGCTTTGTGCAACGCCGCTCTGTCACACTACACAGGAACGAAAGCCATCTCATGAGTAAGTAATCTTCGTAACAATAATGGCCAAGACCACCTGTGTAGTTTCATTGTGAGTTCTGAGAGTGAAACAGTATTCTTCACATTGTTGTGAGGGATTTTTTTTTCATGGGAATGCTACGATAAAAATACACACAGTGATGCAACTACAAGACTGGATAAATTTAGATCATCTACTCTAGCTTTAATTTTGAATAATTGTAAAAAAGTTTTTTAAACTCATTCTCAATTTCATTCCTAACTGGTCCAGAAAAAATGTGATTGGTTATGACTTTTAAAAAGCTGTAGCTATAGTTCTATTAACAGGACAAGTTTAAAACCACAAATATGGTTCGACCACCCTTAATCTGTTTGCTTCTCTCTACTGCCTGTGCTGATATAGACAGTATTGCAATACACCCGAATTAGCAATAAAGCTTTTCACATTCACATCTTTTTCTGTTTCTATTGTCAGACAACAGAAGAAGTAAGAAATAGTGACTGAAACGTGGCCCATTATACCACATGTTAATAAAACTTCACTTCCAAGTCACTTCCAAGTAATTTCCGAGCTGCTGTTGTGCACCGATTTTATAACTGAGATACCATCTGACAAAATCAGCTGTGCTCTGGTTTCAGTTCCATTACTTGTTAAATGATCACTCACAGAAAAAGTTAGAGGCCCATTCACGTCTATGCAGCTGCTGTGCAGTCGGTTGAATTAGAGTCATAGAGAGGTTTGGCTGTAGAGGGAAAGCCCAAGTTTGTCCAAAAGTTGCTAATTACGTTTGAGAGTAAATGCTACTAAAGGGGTGTAAAAAGTCACAAATCTTTTGACAAGGGCATTAAAGTTTGCAACACTGCCTTTAACCCCCCCCCCCAATGCAATAGAAACTGTTTGCACCAGTTCATTTTGAAAGAGCAAAGGCCAATTGGGAAACTGCAGCACTCACAGGACCAACCAGTGGCGTAACATCAGCACTCAGTCGGTCAGTCACTGAATTTAAGGTTTATAGTGCTGGCATCTCTGTTGCAGTTGTAATGTAGGCTCTCTGTTACAAACACTCCTTGCCTGAACTGAAATAATCCTGATGATTTGAGAATGACACAATTTCTTGTTTTTGTATCGCTGAATTGAAAACCACTACAGACCTACAAAATACACAAGCTCAGTCCTTATATCCATGACAATTTATCTGAACCTAATGTATAAAAGTGGTGGAGTGCCCCTTTAAAACTATTGAAATATTATAGGAATAATATATGCTTATATTTTCTCCATATGGTTGGAGGATGAATTACATTGCTGACTAAATATTATTTCTCCCTATATTTAATGAAATGGTTATTAAAGGTCAAAATATTTTTTGCTGAAAAAATACGTTAGACTTGAGTAATCCAACAGAGATTTGATGCTTTTTTAATTCTTGTTTCCAAGGCAACATTTTCCTTTCTTCAGCAGTATGTATTATATTCTAACACAGAAATTCTGGAGAATTAGTCATTTTAACTGTATTAGATAGTGGACAGTGAAATTATTTTTCCACGTTATTTAAATATGTTGCCCTGGCTGATGTCCTACTTAAAAGGACAATAAGCTAACAAGCTTAATTCAAGGGGACATATTTGAACCATCCACTCCTGTTTTACAAGTGAGTGCAAAGTAAATCTGCTGTGAAGCAGTTTCACTCTGGAGAATTTAGAGAAGAATTTGGATGGTGTCATACAGGTAATGTTTCAGCCTCTTCCATTTTGTAGTCTTCTGATTTCCCTGTTTCTTTCAAAGTTCAGTGAGGGGCAGATTTGTGTGTCGGTTATGTGTACTCACTCTTTCTAGACGTTCATGTCTGCGACTACCAGTCATCTGAGAACAGTTTTTTTTCTCGTTTTCAGTGTTGTAAACTCTGGTGACTGTAGTGTGCTTTGTTTTGCCTTTTCATCTCCTGCCCCTAATTGGACTTGGGTCTTGACTACATTTTCACAAGTTGGCCTCTATGTGCAAGTATGTGCAAATTTATTTTTTTTCTCCTGGACCTAACGGATGATAATGGTGAGGCAATTAAACTGAAATGATTTTGCTGTGAGGTTTCGCTCTTTTAAATGTTTATGTCACTGACTCCTAATATGTGTGAGGCTCTGCAGGCTTGCCAAGTCATTTGCATACTGTAGGTTTGATAGGCTCACATGCGGGGCCTCTTCTACAAACAATTTAATAGTAATAATGATTTTGACAACCAATTGAATGAGTAGACCCTCAAGTTAGTATGGGACTCTTGTAAAATGGTTGGACGATAGGCATTTCACAGCTGGTACTAGAGATATTGTCTTTCTATACAGTTGTTTTATTCAAAATCATCCTACTTCCTTTTCCGAACCTGAAACATACATTAAACACAATGCAACTCAACCGCTAACTGTTCAGTAAGAGAGAGGTTTATGTTATGCTAGTATCAGCTAATCTAGCCTTGAGCCTCTGGCCTCAAGCAGAGATGAGGAGTTGGCTGCAGAGGCCCATACTTCTAACTCTCTAGTTTTGTTTCAATTTAAAACTTATAGTCTTTTAACCCAACCAATGCTAACTCGAGCATGATTTGAGGAAATCGAAAAGATATGACAAAACTCCCACTTGGGGAATAAAATGCTTTAAACAATTTTGTACACATATGCAGTAGCGCTCCTAGAAACACCTAGAAACAGAATTTGATGTATGTAATGGGTGGTGTTTCCATTTATCTTTCTGTTTATACTTTATGACAAGGGCTGTATGGGGCATTTTGAATTATTTCAAATAATGAGTCATGAGTTCCTGAGTAGTCAAGCCAAGCCGGTAACTACTGTATATGAATGTAGTACCATTAAAGAATGATTTTGGAAATGTTCTATAATGTCACCAGGTTCCATAAAAGAGTAAACGCAACAGTACATTAGTCCATATCTCAGTATTTTCAAACTCTCCTACCGTGTTTGTGGCTCTAAGCCTCAAGCCCAATGGTCCCTACAAAAAACAAATCTTTAAAAAAAAACTGTAATTTTCCAACTCAGCTGGTCTGTGTAGTTTTTAAGCCAAGATTTAAAAAAATCTTAGCTAATCTAAAACACCCACAACCTGCTTTATTTGCTTCAATGATCTGTGCACCTCTGAGACATCTTCTTTTAAAAGCTTAACTGTCTATGATTAAATGTGGTGATATGCATAAATTCTTCATTGCCTAATTTTGCAACTCTAGTCCCGGACCTCTCGACATTATGCACATGTACTGTATGTATGTGCCACCACTGTTGCAGTGTTTTTGCAGATGTTATAATCAGGCACCAGCACAGTCTCTTGACCCATATTGAAGAATCTTTGGCCCGTGTGAGCCTCCACTTATTCACACATGATTGCATTAATTTGTCTAATGACCAGTCATCACCTCTGAATTCAGGCCAGGAAACAAATAAATTTGCTTGTGTGTGTGAGTGAGTGTGTGAGCGTGCACCATTAGAAGTGCCACATCTCCTCTAACGATCTTAAACAGTTTCAATGTTATTCATACGTTCATTAAATTCTATACTCCTTATTAGTACAAGGTTGCTTGATGTTAATGGAACACTCCTGTATAATTCATGCTGTATATAATGCACTCTGCAGGCCTATATGTTTAACATAAATGGGTTAAGTTTAAGGAGGGTAAACAACATCAGTCAGCTGTTGCTGCCTCTCTCAGTAAAGCCACTCTGGCTCCATATTGGAGTCCATCACTCTTTTGCCCTTGATTGCAAAAAAAACGCATTTTATGCCTCATTGGGCTTTAGCAATCAGTATTAGTAATAGGTTTTAATCTGAGAATGTAATTAATTTGCAGGTCCCCTGCACTGGGTGTCACAGTGCAGTGCTGTGGCTCCCTGACCACTCATCTTCTTGACTGGTCTGTGAAACTGGTAAGAAACCTAGGATAGGAGGGCTCTTCTCCACCCTAGCAGAGAAAATAAAGGAAGGTGAATCAGTGTCATCTGATATAATTGCATTTTTTTGCTAAGAGATGAAAAGGAGGTAGGTTCAATATGGACAATAGGTTTTATGCAGGTACGGTTGTAAGCGACCTCCTGAAGGTATTGGATAGGGTAACTGATTTCTTTTTATGCATTAAATTACAGAGTTTAGTGTGTGATAACCTAGTAGATAGCTGGTTTGAATCATATTAAATCAAGTATTAAGTATAGTTATTAACAGTCCATGAGTTTTAACATGTGGCCTTCTGCAGGGATCAATCCTAGGACCCTTACTAATTCTGAAATACAGTATGTAAATTATATGAAATCCGCAGTCAACTGGAGCTTTTCACGTATGCTGAAAATTTGGCTGTTCGAATTGATGTTAAAAATGTCAGAATTGAGTACATGGCTGATTGACAAAAGACTTTCACTTCAGCCTGAATCTGATTTATTTACCCCAAACAGCAGTGGTGGAAAGTACCCAAGTACCTGTTTTTAAGTACAATACTTATTTACAGTATTGAGGTACTCATAGTTTAGTATTCACTTTGATGCTATTTTAACCACTGCTTTTTAGCAAATTTTTGAGCAAAACATACTATTTTCCTGCTGGAATTCTGTAATTAAAGGTGGGAATTTTGGTCGAGCTTTCATGCCAACTTCAAGGAGAGCTTTTTTGTTTCAGTCAGTCAGCAATAAAAGAAGTTTTCAACTTCTCTGTCTTGTGCAGATGATGTGTTATGGAGTATGTACACTGGGGGCTAAATGGTAATTTTAGCTCCGAACAAAGAGGACTCCCCTGATAAGCTGCCATTATTATGAAAACCCTGAAGACACAACTTGGGAATTAACCCTCTTTACTAAGCAGTCAGAGAACATGTGATGTAGCCGCTCTGTGGAATGAAATGTACGCTGGGATGCCACGGCTGAACGTCAGCTGTAGCATTTGACTTCGGGAGTACATCCTTTCTCAGATTCCATAGGGGGATTCCTCTTAACAGTCGAGCCCAAAGGGCAGATGAGGCTTCAGTATATGTGCCAGAGTGCCCTCTGGCCATGACTGACCTTTGTTTTGTTTTGTTTTGTTTTGTTTTTTTGCTTCTTGCCATACAGAGCTCAAATCATCCTAACACAACAAAAACGTCCATCATACTCTGCAGCATAGACCATCATAAATGATCTTTTCATTAATAATCATCATCAAATCCTAGCAGCAGTGTCATATTATAAAGATTGAATGAATGCACATTTACAATTCAATGATTTTTATTGAATGGTGACATTTTCACCACACTTTAAAATGAGTATCAGATCCATTCTTAATTATGCATCGTATACATCACCTCTTGGAAATCTGAATTCAGTTTATGTCATCACACAAGTTAAAATGGTATGTCCGGGTTCAATATAAGCAAGTGATCAGTTTTTAAAAAGGTGAACTTTGTACATTTAGAAAAGAAAAACTCTTATAATATTTCCCAATTACATACTGTATCACAGTAACTCAACAAAAGAGTAGCAACCAAAAATTAAGGCCTGTGTTAATTTAACTGGTATAAGATATATATATATAATTTGAGCTACAGCAACAGGAAATAAAATTCCAACAACAATTTAAAGATAATTTATCAGCATTGTAAAAAGAAAGCAAGTTTATAAGCCTATTTATAAACAAACATATACTTTTGTGACAGAATTTTATTACACTGAAATGGATGAATTAGGACATGGATTTAGTATACAAAAAGCATACGAGATCAAATGATGGTCTCAACACTGAATTCTAATTTAGCCAGTGATGCAGATTATCTAATTTACCAACACTTCTCTTCTCCGGTGTCGTGATCAGGCTGAAATTTCTATTTGTAAAATGCAATAATTTTCAAAATCCAAAGGGAAAATTGGTATGAAATTTACAGGATGTCTTTATGCTCCCGAGAGGGTAAACTCTTTCCATTTTTGATACTTGATGAAATTTTCAGAAGCAAAACCCTTAGCCCATAACAATAATGCAAATATTATAATCTCATGGGTAGATATGTTTTTTTAGTTGTACTGTGTATTTTAATTAACACAGCCCTATTGGCAATTAGTATGAAAGAGGTGAATATAGTTAAGAATATAATGCATTCTTTTTCAATAACAAATGAACATGAAAACATTTACCATACAGACTGTTATTTCATAGTAAGGTAATGTATGGCTTTCCTAATTAGAAACTGGTCATAATGCAGAGCTTCTTGGAACATTGTTTAGCACTGATAAAGTCTTTGTTCCATTCCTGATATTTTGGACAAAGCTATTAAACAGAACATACAGTTGGGTCTCCTCTATTGGGGGTCAGGAGATAGATCAGGTCCTCCACTAACCGAGATGTCAGTGGTTTGATCCCCGGCTGCTCCAGACTGCATATCAAAGTGTCCTAGGGCAAGATACTGAAGCCCAAATTGCCCCCGATGTGTCACTGGCGTGTGACTGTCTGTGTGTATGTATAGAAGGTGCTGTATGTTTCTAAAAGTGCTATACGAGTGAATGGCTGAATGTGGTATGTATTGTTAAGCATTCTGAGTGGTTGATAAGACTAGAAAAGCGCTTTATACATGTCGTCCATTTACTATTTACCATATTAAAATGGGGCATCAAAATACATCTATATAGCATATATGTATATTTGAAATATCCGTTTAAATCTTAGTATTGACTCTAATGTACTGGCTAGAGAGATTTGTAAATGATTGGAGGATGACAGGGGATTTTTCATTTGTGTGTCCATTATGGAAGCTTAAGAATGCATCACTTGTGTATAAGGTGGTTCAGAAAAGGTGGGAGGACGTAAGCTGACTGATGGAAAGCTTTGTATTTGTATTTTTTCCTCACACTAGATTCATGCTTTATCCAGCCCTCACCTACAATATTTTTTGTGTTAAAAACAAGAGAGCTTTAGGCTGCTATAGATCATAAAGGGATATTTTGCCATCTGCAGAGGACAACAGTTCTGCCTCTGAATCAGGGTTTTATTTTTCCCATCATATTCAACTAACTGCCAATTGCCGTTTTGAAATTCAGAAAATGTGCCAATATGTATAATTATCAACAGGAGCAAAAACCATGCCATTTTGTGGGCGGGGTGGCCTAAAGATTGCCCCACCACTGAGGTCATTCTGAGCAAATCCCTTAACCCTGTAGAGCGAATGTGTGATTTAAATCTGATCTTTTTGGCCATTTTTTTGCGTGACTTTTTCAAGCAAATTTCCCCTAATAGCACTTAAAACACCCAATTAACCATAAATGGTCTTCGCTAAATGCTTGTGAATATTGATATACATATTGACGCTGTGGAGAACAGATGCAGTGTTACAAATAAAACAAACAGTGAAAGGCTGATTGCTGAGGCAGCTGTCAATGCAACAAACAGGACAATCTCAAGATTAAACAAAGTGGTCAGACATGGGGGAGTGCTTATCTGCACATGGACCAGCTGGCGGGAGCACAGGTCCACTGAAAGTCATTGCTTGTTGTTGTTAAGCATCTACTGTATGCTCTCACACATACACACATGTACACACACTGTTGCATTCGTGTCCTGGAGAATTACCCTTATGCTAACCTTAACCACCACTTTCCTGCCCCTACTCCTTATCCTAGCTTTAACCGCTGACACAAAAAACATCTTTTTGGCCTTTGGGGACATTGTTTTTTTGTTTTTGTTTTATCCCATTTAGACCATCAATCCCAAAATAATTGGTCTTTAGTCTGAAGTTTGTCCACAAGTGTTGTCTATGACACACACACACACACACACATACTCATACACTCAAGAGTGGGTGTGTTGTCTTTTCCCACTCTCTGGTCTGTCTCCATCACTAATGACCTGCTGCCAGACAGCATTTATGGTCAGTATTTAAATGACGCAGTTTCGGCGTTGAGCACACCGATGCAACACCCTCCCCTGTTTTCCACTGTAGCAGCAACAGGGAAGCGAGGAGCCAATTCAAGTGATGGGTCACTGCAAATGATTTGAAGTTCATAAATCCATTGTTTCAGACTTACTACTTTAGACAACAGTGTTATTTATTTTTCTTTCATTTTTGAAGTGTGTCACCATTTATCCTTACATCCCTTGATTTTTTTTTGCTATATATGTCTGCATCTCATTTGAATGGCTGCATCAGTAATCAGTGAAAGAACAATGAATCTTAAATGCAATAAAATTATAATCAATTTTGCAGGTGTTATGGAAACTGCAACAGCAAATAAGTTTTGTAGGAAGAGCAGTTGTCATCGTATTGCCCTTTTTCTTAATGTAATGAGCGTATGTTTTTGATTGACATATTTGGCAGGCTGCAAATACAGAATTCTGATACTGAACACATCAATAAAATGTTCACAGACAACTTATTTTTTGTCCTTGACAATATCTGATCCCACTGTACAATATCCACTTGTAATAACTATAGCATAATTAATCTTTATCATGGTTAATTACGTTGGTGGTTTAATTTAATACAGAAAAAAGTTCACAGTGACTTCAGACAATATGTTAATTTACATTCAATCAAAACCCCAATTTTTCCCCAGATGCATATGGGATCAAATATTATGGGACAGGGCAGTTTTGGGATCTTGTTTATGCCTTAAGTCAGTGATGAATTGATAGGTTCTGTTCGGTTTTGCCTGTGCAGCAGGTAACTGCTTGATTTATCTTTCCATATTGAAGATAGGATCTATTATGATTATGTCATCCATGCACACACACGTTACCAGCAGTGGTGGGATGGGACTTGATTTGCATACAGTAATAAAAAGCCAAAGAGAGATCATCAGCTTTGCTCAACATGCTTTCTACATCTGACGCTTATAGATTGTGAACTGTTGAAGTTTCTTCTATATGATTCCTGAGTGGCCATGTCTGCACTGACTGTATCTCCATTAAAGACCAGGGATCCAGTTTCAGACACTGTCCTACAGGGGTGGATTACTGACTTTCTGGCTCTTTAGCGTTAATTGAATCTGTGGATTAAATCATCTTGATTCTTTTTCATTGGGGTCTAATCCAGGCTATAACAATGTCTGAAAGCTTTAGGAGGCAATTGATGATGCTCATTGGTGGCTGATGTTCTGCTGAGGGTGCAGTTTGAGTCTCCGCAGTTCCTCGTCTCCTGTTACTTTAACATTATAATAATTGCATGTTCCTGAGAGGATCTCATGCCACACCCATTCACTCCCCCATTAAATGGTGCAAAGTTCATTTTGAAGGAATAAATTTGAAATTTAAAAAGAATATTTATTGAAATTGTAAATTTATTTTACTTACTGTGGATAAACATTTAAATTGAAATTATATTTAGAAAAGAGTGCAGAGAGACTAATTTAACCATTGATACATGTTTAAGTTGAGGTCTTTACTTGGTCTGACGTGATCCTTGTTGGCTTTTATTTGGGGCTTGGCTGTGGGCTAAATAGCAAAAACTTACACATGACATGAAAAAGCAATGACTTTTTCCCACCTTGGAATTGTATTCCAATCATTTGAAATTTATGAAACCAGTGTTTTGTATGTTTCCACACACAGCGGAAGCCTTACATCCAAATGTGATCATTTGCATTTCAGTTAGGTCTGCACTGCCAAATCCATCTTTTCCTCTTGCTTATGCAACCTGACAGGCTGCTGTCAGATTGACTGAATGCACTATATTTCTGTTGTCAGAACAAGAGTTCAAGAGCTGATTCGCTGCACACATTTTTAGAATGTAATTTTGAATCTTCGGGCATGAGGAGGGCATGAGAGCAGTCAATATAAAAAGGCTAAAGTCCAAATGATATCACGAGTCACTGATGTTGTGATTTTGTCAAGTACATCTACATGTATGCCATCAGATTTGTGACTTGAGTCCAAGTTACATGTCCAAACTTATAACTTTTTTTGAACAGTTGATTAATAATTATAATATCAAAGATAAATACAGCGAACAGCTACAATATTAAAACCAGCTACCAGTTTTAATATTATGGTTGATCGCTGTATAGTTGACCATTTGGTCTAAAATGGCTAAAAAAAAATACAATGTTATATAGTTAGATAAAAAGACATGTATCCCACCTTTTCACTCATTTCCCTCAATGGAAAAATCAAAAAATAGAAATTTCCAATATATTATTCCTATTCGCACTATAGGCTATACTGATAATTTTATATTGTTTACTTTGGTGTAGCTTCAGGTTTGTTTGTACAACAAACATATACTGAGGGACTTCATAATGGATTGCCTGGGAGCACAATAAATGTCACCTTGTGACAGTTATTCTGCTTCCTGCCATTATTCTACTGCATTTTAATGCCAGTGGGTGTACTTGACCCTTGTTCTATACACATTTTAGTTTTAAAAGCCCAGCCTAGAAAACAGCCAGCATGTACATGCATTAACCAGTATGTTTTCCCTTTGTCATCATTTTTCCCAAGTCTTAGGAGGAAAGGCTCTGTTTGTCTGTGTGGTTGTGAAAAAAATTATGGCGATACAATGTCTAGTAGTATGTTTTCCATGCCGCACATGGTCGACAAAAGTGCACTGCAAATGTATCAGGAAAAAGTAACAGACATTGACTGTGCAAATAAGTTATACGACATTCCACATGGCTCTTAGCAGTTACATTAGAGTAGAGATGAGATGTGTCATGCTGCTATGGCAGCTGAGGAAACAGTGATAGGCTTTCAAAGCCACAGCGGGTGGGCACCGATATCAACAGGACATTTTTACCAGATTTGCATTTAAAGCAAAATTTTGTGTTTGTGTGTTTTGTGTTTGTGTGTGTGTGTGTGTGTGTGTGTGTGTGTGTGTGTGTGTGTGTGTGTGTGTGTGTGTGTGTGTGTGTGTGTGTGTTCTCTTGCATTTGGTGCTGGTGTTAAGCGGCATTAAAAGTTACCTCAGCTAGACACTTTGGCAGGTGAATTGCTGCTAGACCTCGATGGTATTTACAAGGGTTAAGGCGCAACACAAAATACACTGTTATGTAAGCTAAAATTGTTGTCAGGTTACAGAGTGTAAATGTATAATTTGTTGTTCCAGGCTACCACAGTTGTCTGTGTTATCAGTGAGTGACTAAAAGCTCTTCTAAATGTCAATACACTAAAATTGTCATCCAGATGAAAAATTCTGAGTGTTAAATTAATTAAATCTTTTGTTTGTTCTACTATTACCTGCCAGCATAAAAGTCTGACTGCTAAAGAAAAAGAACGTTGACATTTGGTCTGCCCAGGAAATAAATTTAGGATCCTGGGGTCATACGTACTCAGTATTCTGGGCATATTCAGGGAATCTGGAGGAGGATAAGGAGATTACACTGTATAACCACACATGGTAAGTTTTTAAGCCTGCTTGTAGTGGTTTTAAACTAAATACAGTACATTTAAATATGACTATTTATCAAATAAATTTGATTGTAATAAATGGATTTATTGTTTCTCCATCAGAAACATATTTCAGGCAGCATGGATGAATGACAGAATATGGGCCTACCTGGTACAGTCCCAACACCTGTGGCAACAAGAAACCACTTATTCTGAGATATTTTGTGGGAAGTGAAAGAGCCAGTGAAAGTATGGATGTCCTGATTACATTTTGTGCTCCTGACTCTTAGACATTCATCATCTTTGCTGCTATGTATATGGTAGAGGCTTTAATATGTCTGTACCCTGGGACTCATCATCACATAAATCACCCATGGCTGCAAGTGTGGACAAGGCAACTCAAAGTCTGTACTTGACATTCTTCAACTATTTTGTTCAGTTTTCCATGACACACATTTCATACTGCAATAATGGTCCGGATACACTGCACAGGTTATGCAGCTGCAGCCTCACTTATTGTGCACTGGGGGGCTGGAGCCAATCCCAGCTGACATTGGGAAAGCAGCGGGGTACACTGGGCAGGTCACCGCCTATCACAGGGCTGACCCCTAAAGAAAAACAATGATATGCGCTCACATTCATACCTGCGGGTAATTCAGAGTCTCCAATTAACATCACCTGCATGTCTTTGGACTGTGGGAGGACACCGGAGTACCTGGAGGAAACTCATGCAGGCACAATGAGAACATGCAACCTCCAAACAGAAAGGCCCTGGGTGACTGGGGCCTTCATGCTGTGAATTTACTACTGAAGCTAAAATATCTCAAGGGACTGGAGTTGTACTGGGGGAATTTATATTTATGACACTGATATTTCTGAAATCCTCCTTACGGCCCTGTGTATAAAGCAGAACAAAGATGTCTGATGGCCGTAAAGTAACAAAAAACACAATTTAGTACAGAGAGGGGATGGCCTCCACTAATGTCAACACAAATAAACATAAATCAACAATGGTGAAGCCTTTCTTAATTTGCCTCTGGCAGCGGAGAGCTTATTACAGTCCAACTGGGCTGAGGAAAGCATCCTGTGCCATCAGTGATTCTACACATTAACCTCCATCTAATGAGTCTGCATTTCCAACATTCACCCTTCACTGAATTTCATAAATGTCTAAATAACATGAATGTTCAGGATGTCAGGGCTATTTTCCTTCCAGTCAGCTGACCAGCTGCTGCTGCTAATTAACATACACAACCAGCGTGCTAGATGTTACTTTTGCACCTTCTGTGGTTCAATCAGAGAACATCCTGAGATACTGCTGCTCTCTCACTGAGTGATTAGAACGGCTCAGATATAAATTATATCGAGCATGCTGGCTACACAAATAGATAATCTTAGTTTACTCGGTTTATTTACGAGCTACCCTTTTGAAACGAACAAATCAAGATGCAACTGAAGTGTAGACTTTCAGTTTCAGCTCAAAGGGTTTGACAGGAATATCACATTAGCTGTTTAGGAATTACAGCCATTTTTATGCATAGTTTCTAATTTTCAGGGACTCAGAAGTAATTAGACACCTGACAGTTGATCGGTTTCATGGCCAGGTGTGGCTTTTTTTCCTTCTTATTTCATGATGAATTAATAAGATAAAATATCTGGAGTTGATTTCAAGTGCTGACTTTACATTTGGTAGCTGATCATGGGAACTCTCAGTATGCAGTCCAAAGAGGTGTTGATGCAAGTGAAGGTGGATATCATTAGGCTGATTAAAACAAAATAATGGCTATTAGGATATTTTTTTATGTTGTTTGTTAAAGTTTGTGTCTTTTGTTTCTGTTCAGCTTTACATTAGAGCGCACACATTTTTTGGCTCAAATCGAAACATTTTCTGTCCATGTCAATTCATGCAACTACAAGAAAATTTGTGTCTCATCAATATTTCCATTCGATTTGTATTGCCTGGATTATTTCAGTGTTTTTGTAAAAGCTATATATTAATATTACTATAATCATTCATTTCAATTCAATTCAATTCATTTAAACTAATTTCACTTGACTTGACTTGACTTCAGTTCAAATCAATTCAATTCATATTTTATTTACATAGCACTGAAGCATAACAGAAATTATCTCAGGGCAATTTTCTTATTGAATAGGTCTAGCCTGTACTTTTTATAGTTATATTTACATAGACGCAACATTCTCCAATGAGCAACTACACGTTGTGGTCTCTTTTGTTGAGTCACATGCTTCTGTGCTTGAACATCCAACCTCAGCTCCTCCCTCAAAGCCTTTTCAGACTGGTACAACAACTAGTACAACTTACTATAATTAGCTCGACTGAACATGTTGCTGGTAAAGACAGTCCCCAGATGCTATGATATATCATATACATCTACATATATATCTTGTGTATTGCAAGATTATCGCATTTGTCCCATTTCCGACTTTGCAGGGGCTCAGAAAGCAATACTTCTGACAGCCTGGAACCATCCAGTTAGATATAACTGAGACCCAACAGTTGATGCAACAAGTGTATAGCCTGACTAACACAATGAGCAAGCACTGGGGGCCACTAGAATCACTATTTGGACTATGAATGGACATAATTGATTAACTCTTAAAACTCACAGCAGGTTGTCTACTTGGGAGTCGGGTGCTCTGGAGGGTTTAGTTTGATGTTTCATCTGTATGTAGACCATCCATTCATTTCATCCATTCAAACAACAGAACCATGCCAGAGAAAATACAAAGAGAATCACAATGATTGTGTATGGTTGAATTTCAAAAGGTGCTGATATATTTTTTTACCTGTAATTGGACAAATCTAACATAAATCATAACCTGTAAATGTTTAGAGAAATAGTTCTCAGATACTGATTTGATTTATCAGAGAATCAAACAATATTTGACTGACCGGTTAATGTAAGTTCAAACCATATTCCACAGGTGTATCACTAACATGGTATCACCAACTCCTCTGCCCATAGTGTGATGGTGCACTGAAGAGCAGGGGGCCACAAATCTCCAAGTTACCTTGTATGTAGAATCGGTGGAAAATACCCTACATACATCTATGCTCAGCGGGCTCACTGTCCCCGATGCATAAGTATGAAGCAACTGTCAGGATGTGGAAGGAATAATGTTGACAGACAGCAGCCTCGTCCTTTGTTCAAAGTTAAAAGACCTGAGCGCTGATGTTTCCTGGGCCACCTCTGAGATCCTTGGCATTGATATTCTCCTACGGCCATTTTCATTATACTGGGAGTGGCACAGGATAAATCAAGGCTTCAGAGAGCTAAAAGGACAACTTTTTATCTTATGCTCACATTAGGAAATTAATACTGATAGTTTACAACAAGAAAGAGCAACATCCTAGAGTAGACCTTTAAGATACCCTCTGAACAGCAGACCTTTAGAAATCACTATCTGACTCCCTCTTATCTGGGAACAACAAAACATAAATCTATTGATCCATTTTACTCCACTTATCCAGGTCCAAGGCTATAGCGAAAGAAACCTGAAGTGCTTCTCTCTAGAAGAGAGCAGAGGAACACCTTCTTCCGCTGTTCTAGATCAGCCCCCATTTATCTGACAACCCTGTAGCTGTCAAGGGATAAGAGAAGGAATCATAAAGTACAGTTAGGTTCATAAATATTCACACATTGACACAACCTTTACAATCTTTCCTCCTGGGTTGCTTTCGCAGTATGTTTTAGGTCATTATCCATCTATACTGTGAAGCACTGTCTTATCAGTCTTGCAGCATTTGGCTAAATCTCAGCTGATTTTTTTCCCTCATACACTTCAGGATTCATCTTGCTACTTCTAACCAGCAGTCACATTCCCAATAAACACCAGGACCCCAGTTCCATTGGCAGCCATACACGTCCATACTATATCACTGCCTCTACCATATTTGACAGATGATGTGGTGGCTTTGGATCACGAGACGTTCCTTTTGAGATGAGCTCGCAAGTGCATTCCTTCTTTTTAAGAATTTTCCAAATTGTTGATTTGGCCTCTCTTAAAGTTTCTGCCATCTGTCCGATAGATTTGTTTTGTTTTTTTGGCCTAATGATGGTCTCCTTCATTTGCATCGACACCTCTTTGGAACATTTTTTGGTACCCATGATCAGCATCCAAATGCAAACTCAGTGCTTGGAATCCACTCCAGACCTTTTATCTCCCTCATTTGTGATAAAATAACAAGAGAACAGGCCCCGCCGGGCTATGAAACTGATCATTTGTCAGTTGTCCAATTACTTCTGGGCCCATCAAAATGATGTAGTATATATACAAATGGTTGTAATTAACTAAATTAACTATAATTAACAGTTAACTCAACTGTTATTGTGAAATTTTTGTGAAACCCCTTCAATTGGATCCGAAAGTTTACGTTTCATCAAACCTTGATACATCCATTTCAAAGCCACTGTGGTTTTACTCAGAGGCAAAATTTTAAATGTTGCATCACTGTCCAAATATTTATCAACCTAACTGTATATGTCAACCAAACTGTAATCCTTTATACATGTTCTGAGTCAGCCTGGAGTCTGCTCCCTGTTGAATTTGCCCAGCAAACCCTGAAAGGGCATCCACATTGGATGAATACTCATCTCAGAATTTATGTACAAGGCCAATGTTCAATCCTGGTGCAGGAGATATTGTATCCATAATGTAGCAAGGAAGAAAGTGCAGATATGGACTTCACTTTGTGGCTGGATGCGTAATCTTAATACAGGAGAATGGAGTTCATGCCCCCACAGACTTGCAATTAGTAGTTTTCATTTTATTACCCGCAAAGTATTTTCTCACTTTAAGTATACTGTAGTTCCCATGCGTAGGTTATAGAGGCAAGAAAATTACATTAGACCTTTTGGGATAGTGACATTTCTGTGTGCTAAAAGACAGTAATGGTATACGTCTGCAGAACACCTCATTTTAGCTGGAGCACACGCTGGTGGAAAGCACTAATCATTCTTACTAATGCTATGCAGCAATTGTAATACGAAACCCTAAAACCCTAATTAATTCTCTAACCTATTGTGAAAATACAGTAAATCAATAACTTCCTTCTGTTTATAACAAGACAACAAACAAGGGCTGAAATGGATAATAAAATGTTACAAAAGATTTAGATATTTAATAGCAAATTGTAGTGATTGCAGTATTTACAGGTCTCAGGGATGGAAGAACGTAAGCAAAAGGTTGAGGCAAGTGAAGGAAGAAAACAGAAAAAAAACAAAACCCAAAAAAAGACCGTAAAATGGTAAAGACAGAAAGAAACCGCAGAACAAAAGAAAGGCTCTTTAATTTGTGACAACAGTGACCTTGGCGATTGCAGTGGGTAACGATTGATGCCTTTTCACAGCTTTCTCTCCCATTAGCCCTGTAATAAGAAAGAGCCCATCACCTGTGTCACCTGAGGGCTGATGCTGCCTCCACATCCATCATCACACAACAAAAGGTGACCCATGTTATCCAGGTAGACACCACTAATAAGGCTGGCTGCTTCAGGGCTGCTGCACCAAGTACCATGGTAACACTAAATTTGACTCACTAACTGGCAAATCTTCACATACAGAGTCTGCATACTGCAAACATACTGCAAATAAATAGCTTGAGGATACTGTCCTCCTGTAAAAAAACATGCCCACGGGTGCACGCAGCAGTCTTGTTTTATGTTACACAACCTCTAACAGCTGTAGCAATTATGATGGGAGTGAAGGAGGAAGTGAGTTGACTTAGTAGAATGACTTAGTCCGCATTAGGTGGAGGGTCGGGGTGGATGGATGGAGGGATGGACAAAACACAAGACTCTCACACAGGAGACCACTGTCTGTTTCCCATGTGTTGTCAATACTCAGTGTTCGGCTGAGATAGCCCGACGTGCTGTGGAGACGCTTTTCACCGACTCAGCCGGCACCACACATAAAGATGGCTGCACCCAGGTTACACACGGTGTATGTCTCCTGGGTAAGGAGCCTTTTCAGCTTTCAGAACTTGGGAAGCGATCTCCTGCTGTCACTTATGGCCAGTACTGGGTTTGCTGAATTTCCTTTTTACCTCCTTTGTTCCTCCGTCCTGCCGGTGTCCACTGCTTCAGCCCTGCATTCATCGTGCCTCCACAGCAGCTATGTCACAATGAGGACACACACATGTCCACCAGTAATGTACAGAGAGAAAGTACCTGAGCTAGAACAAGCAGGCAATAGATTTGTTTGTTTGTTTTTTGTTTGGTTTTTAGACATTGTTTTTGATTACTTTCTTGGCTATTACGATGTTTCATTTCAGTCAGTGGAAACTGAATCACTGGCACAAGACATTAGCTAACTGTATACATTACGTGCATTTATTGAGAAAGAGCTGACAGGACAGACACAAATGTAGTTACAGTTTGTGGAAAAAAAAAAAGAACTTGAGGAGAAACGCAGTCAAAAATGATTAGTTTCAATCCATAAAGTGAAATTTTGGTGTAAGACAATATATCAATTCATATATTGATTTGTCTATTCTTTTTTTTTTTTTTAATAAAGATACAACTACAAGGAGAAATGGAAAGTTCTACAGTTATGCAAACGAGTGCAGCCAAAGTGACCCTGATTTTGAAGAACAGGCAAACAGTTACCGTATTTGTATTCAGAAACTGGTCGGTTGATGCATTTTTCATTTGTAAGAGAAGGCCTAAGCACTACGGTCATTCATTTATCGTTCCCCATCGTACCGAATAAGTAAACATTGTGTGACGATCAACAAAGTATCCATGACAGTAATACGGATCATTGTGAATGTATCATATGTATTATATGAGGTAGCAATTATAAGTGAGGCCATTTGAGCATAGAGGCTCATGTATTATATCCTCATGAGCTGTAATTATGGAGTGTGTAAGGAAATCGGACAAGAAGACTAAACTAATTGTGTTAGCCTGACTTCGCTGTCATGTAGGGAATTCAGATTTTCTACCACGCATTACATCCTACACAGGACGTAAAAAACATAGCTCAGAAATATATTGTTTATTGTATATTGTTAATATATTGTTGAATATATTGGCTCACTGATGTGTTTTTAGGAGTTTTTGGAAAACAGTGGAGTTCTATGGCTCAGAGTAATAAATTACATCAATAAGAAATGACAAAAAGTGGTACCTGGTTTTATAGTTGAGGTTGATTAGTGAATATCAAACTTTGGATAGACACACACTATTAATAGGATTCATTCTTTGTTGGTTTTAACGTTTTTTAAGAATGTTTTTTATTTGTTCATTTGTTTGGTCTTTTGTCTGATCACAAACAGTGATAAATGTTATCGTCTACAAATCCCCTGTATTATTTATCAAATGGCTGATTTAGTCTTGCACTTCCATTATGTTGTTTGAATGACAAAAATCAGAGTGGTCAAAAGTAGCGATTATCAAACGCTGGCAACTACTTTTCCCATGATGCAACTTAATAGTTTCTTTTGGTTTTGGTTTCCTTTTGGTTTGTGCCCTGTGTCAGATGAATGCCCATTTCTACCATTCTGCACCGATTCAGAAGTCAATATAAAACTGTCAGGTTGAGTTGTAATTCCAATGATGAATATACTGACTTTTGTGTGTGCAATTGGTGGAGTGGCCCATTAAGTCAAAATTATTAGTAATTTAAAGCAAGGGCTACAAATTATATGTAGACATATAATTATACATAGACATAATTTTAATGTTGTGGCTGATAATCACTGCTCTCTGCTATAAAGTTCCATTATTCTGCAAACACCATTACAAAGAAGTCAATAAAGCACACTTTTGAATAAATCCCACATACACCTTCCTGGTGTCCCAAATACTAGAGAAGCAATTGTGGAATCATTTAATGTGAATTGTGGAACAATTTGAAAAAGAAAACAAAGTAGAAGTACCATTCTGATTACCATCTCAGAATAACTATTGTTTGACTCATTGATTACCGAGAGAAATTAATTGAGCTTTAAAAACAGCTTTTGAAAATTATATTGCATTATATCTGGGTCTGTGTGGAGGCAGACATCTATTTATTACATGATAACAACAACAGTGAATATTTTTAAAACACTTGAGCCCAAGTTTTTTAAAAGAAAATACATATAGGTCTGTTTACGCAAATATGAAAAAGCCCCTATCCTCCAGTGTCATAAATGCATATTGGGGCTTCAACAAAGCCTCTTTGATCTTTCCTTCCACCATCTTTCGTTCGCTTCCTCAATTCAGACTTCAAGAGCAGAAGTACAACAAGTAGAGGGGGGGGGGGAGAAGGAGAAAAATCACAGGAATTATGTCATTTTTCTTACATAAAACCCCAAAAATAACAAGCCATCTCTATACCGACAGTTTCTTTAATAGAATATTAGGTAGTTTGCATATTTATTTAAAAGGAAAAACTGAAATTTCAATTCAGACTGACATACTGTAAGCAGACCTTTTACTCAGTACTTAGCTCTTTTTGGAGTAGTATATAAGAAATGGTTCCTAAGCAACAGGGATCACATTTATAACAAAAAAGGTATGGTCGTAGGACACGGCCGCTTTTGCCTACTTAAGATGATTTTGTAAATAAACCTTGTGCACCAGATATATAATATAAACTTAACTTTCTTTTAATGACTTTAATGATTTTTAATTTTAAAAGAAGAAAGAAAAAAAACACTGACAGGTCAGACCAGTTGTTCATGATAAAGGTCAGACCTGTTGTTTATAATAACTATTACCAGTGCACACTTACAGTATGTTGATATGAGGTCTATGAATTATCAATATAATATATGGCCTAAAGCAGTAGTATCTTTCACTTACCTATATGTGTTTAATTATTATAACCATGTAATGCACTTTTAATTTTTTTGCCCCAGTAAAAATCCATTGGTTTTAAATTTAATGATTCATAAATATTCCCTTTTTTCTCAATGTTTTGTCACACCTTTCCTACTAACCTCATTAACCACGGCCAAAGGAAAAAATACTGGAAGGAGAGAAGGATACTATGTAAAATAAAAGCCTATTAAGCCTAATTTCAGAGCATTTAAATATAGAGAAACTCAGCGGATCATTAAAATATAATTTATCAACCTTTGAAGAAACCTGGTTTCATTCCTAAAGTTCCTCCAGATCTGATCCTCTTTTAGTTCTTTACTGCCCCCACCTCACCAACGGTACAAATATAACACCCAGACAATAAAATAATCTATCAGCAGTCGAGCTACTTATCACAATGTGCAGTGATTCTGGTTGGTATTGATCAGCCCTGTCTCAGTATGATTTTTCTCCTCCACCTGCTCACCCGATGTTAGCAATGATATTTTTATCCATTTTTTTGTGTTGAGAAAGAAAATAAAGGTAAGCAATTCTCTTTGAAGGTTGTCTGGCCTACCAGTTTTGGCTGCCTATTAATCTCTATTCATAACCTGGACAACAGGTCCTGCCAGTAGGGCACTAAATGAGGACACGCTGGGCTGGGCTGGAGCTGACTGGCCAATTTCATCAACACCTATCCCCTGCACTGACACCAAAACAGAAATCTGAATAAAATAAACAGCAGGTTTTCATTTTTAATAGTCATTTTTAATAGTTTTCAAAGTTGTGCAATTTTTTATTTTTCAATTTTTATTAGAAAGGCTGTCAACATACTACAAACTACAAGATGAAAGAGACATTTAGACCTAATTCTACAAAATCTTTGAGCAGTTTTGGCTTCAATGGACTGTATCTGGTTGAGGCATGTCTTGGCTTCATTACTAGGTTGTAACTGACAGAAGAAAAATCCTGTCACAACTGCTGGTCTGTAGATGAATCAGTGAAGCTGTAGGTAAAGCATCTGTTTCTTATAGTTTTCAATAACAATATGTGTCCAGTCTGCTCTCAGAATCCTGACAATTTACAGTGATTGGTGGAGTTGTCTAGTACCGATAATGTACCACTGGTGTACTAAGACATTCACCATCAGAACTTAAATATGCACAGTTTGCTTGAATCCTTATAGATCTGCTCAAACTATGCACATGTTCTAACTTTAAAACAGAACTTTTGAGGTATTAACCTGGGAAGTTAGGTATTAGTCGGCCAGAAGGAAAAGCAATCCTTAAATACTTGCAAGTTCAAGCCAGTACTTCAACTTTTTCCTTCAGTTTATTCCTACCCCTTTTGGGGGGAGCCCAAAGTATAAAGTTGTTGCTTTTCTGGCATAAACTGCAGCTCAAACTCCTGCTCAGCAGTAAAAACTGCATTGCAGCCCTTTTACCCCACTGAGGACGACATGCTTGAGCCCCGCTCGGTAAGGTCCCTTATCTTTTTGACATATCCGGCCGGGGTAGCAAGGGGAATGCTCCACTCCTGCGCTATGCTCCTAATTGATTTTCCTTCCTCAACTAATTTCGAGGCCCTCTCTAAAAGATCTTCTGGGACTCCCATACATCTGCTCCTAACTCTGAAATAGCCTCCTGCATCATGATATGCAAGAGCTTTATTTTACTTTTTAGTCAGCCTGTATAGTTTGCTCGATTACTTTTAAACCCCTGAAAATGAGCTATGAAGAAAAATCTGTCATTCCTGGACGGTTAATGTAATATTTTTGTCAAACCCCTTGAATTAAAGCTGATTCTCCACACTTCAATCACATCTTGTTGGCATTGTTCCAATTTCCAATTCCATTTTTAGAAGATTTATTTTTTTCCGTTTAATCAGTAGTAACCAAATCCCTTATATGGACTCTGTCTTTGGAATGGAAAAGTTAACCACCGTTTGATGCCGACATTGTGTCATCATCCACACTGTACCATGCTGCTTTTACTCACCCCCACCCTCACATTTCTGCTGTGTTAAATGTCTTTGTCTGTGTGGGCCACATTGGTGGGGGCAAACTTCTTGGACAGTTCCTGTTATAGATAGCATAGCGTGGAGCTCGGAGTGATTATACCACCCCTGCAGTCTTCCTTGACAGAGTCTAAATTGGATGTGGCAATAAGACTCAGGGGGAGCCATGGGAGTGGACAGATAAACTTGCCGGGGAAAGACCCTGCCATGCACACAGACCTCGCTGCATTCTCTCTCCGAAGCCATGCTGGTGGCATTAAGACATCCCTGCACTGACAAATTTGGAGGGAGAAAGGCAAATGCTTGGTGTTTTATTTTCCATCAGAGGTATTAATAATCTGTCTCAGTGTTAACGCCCTCCTCACGCACTGCTTTCATCCTTCCATCTTCCGGCCTCTGATGCCTGTGGTCCTCATTAGCAGAATAACTAAAACAAATGTGGAGCTCAGGGATGGACCACTGTGGGGCAACAGGCTGCTAGACTTAGCGGGTTTACTGCCTATCAACCAGAGGCAATAAAATTCTTGTGCGGGCAAAGACAGCTCTGCAGAGGTGTCCTTGAGCAAGTCGCCGAATCAACTTGCCACCATTATGGCAGAAAAGTGGACTGGATTGCCTTAGGCAGAGGTAATAATATACATTATGCATTGTTAGACGATTTTTCCCCCCATTGAAATCCAATAGGTTTGAGTAGGTTCAATAGGTTTTTGTACTCTGCCTTTGCATTCCAGGGGGCTTTGTGTTTCATCTGCCAAGCATGTCCTGTGTTCTTGAAGGAGCACACTTTAAAGAGGTCACTATTTTTCAGGCCAACGGCTTGTCCATCACCTTTACAATGTGGGTATTCGGGGGGCTTCGTCAGTCAACTTTTATGACTTTGTAAAATCGACAATACAACAATCACACATACATACAGTAATTGGCCAGGTGTGCAAATGTGTGAAAGTAGGCAGGGTTTGAACTTCTTTTTGCAGCTTGCTTCTTTCATCCTTTAATCAACTATTTCTGGCCCTTTTTTTTTGTGCAGCCGACTCCCACAACATACTGTAAATGTCTCCAAAGACTGACCGAGAGTGTGCATTGTTATTTCCCTTTGTATGATGAGAGTAACAATACTACTAAGACTCAGAAAAGCCAAAGAGCTCTTTTTAGAGAGGTCAGAGAGACAGTGGGATTCAGCCAGGAGAAATAAGGTCACTTGGAAACAGGTATGAAACCTTTTCTGTAGACAAAGACAGACAACACGTCTTATAATGAACAGACTTTTTAACATTCTTTAAATGCAACTCTAGGCTCTTTTACTTTAACACTCAGTAACAGTATTATATCATTTTAACAAGTCCATTTGTTTATTCCGCTGATTACCTTCATAGAGTTTATACGTTATTTCCCTTCTGAATACCTGTTTAATGCGAAGGTCTCCTGCAAGATACAGCTCCGTTCTGACCTGTCTGTATTTCTTTCATTCTGTTGACAGTAGTGTGCCACTGTTTTATGTATTTCATCTGTGTTTTCTGCCTTTTTTATTTCTTCCAGCCGTGTCTGTAACAGAGAATGAAGACACATCAGAATCCATAAAAAACATCCGTTTTATTTGGACATGTTGTCAGAGGATGGAGTGACACTCAGTGGAGCTCCTGTCAATGCCTCTGTGGTGGTAAGATTTCTTTTGAAAAATGTCATAGTCGTAGCTCGAGACTCTCAGAGAGAACCTCAGAACTCTGGGTGGCAGATCAGCCAAACATCCGGTGCTCGACAGACCGAGGGCCTGTGGAGACCAGGGGTCTGTTGAGCACCAGATGAGTCAGTAGTGTTAAGTGCAGACCCAGCAGGTATGAGGTTAGCGTGTAGCACTTGAGTCATCTGTCTATTTCTGTGTGAGAACAGCGCCTACTGATGCTGATGCATCTGCTGCTAATCTTTGTCCTTCTTTCAGCTTTTGAAAAGCAGTGTGTTGCCCCCCCCATGTCTCTCTCTCAGTAGATCTTTTAGTGGCATGGTGATGGTAGTGAGCTTTGGCACCAACTTGGCCGGACGGTTTACCGTGCCCATAAGACACCACCCATCATCCATGCTGGCTCTGGTAGCTGTAGGAATGCTTTAACTGCATTTGGATCGGACTCAATGTCTTTCGCAGAAACCTTGTGCCAGATGAAAATTATGTTCTCCCTTAGTGGGCTCACACTCTCATTCATTCAGAGTGAGGCCTTCGTCCTGCATCTTCTGGAGCACATGAAGTAGTCTTTGGTCATGTTCCCGTCCGGTCTGTCCAAACATTAACACATCATCTGCATGTCGTACCACGCCCTCGGATCACTCGAACATCTGCAGCATCCCTGTTTGAGAGCCAGCGGATGCAGTGCCAAAAGACTGATGGAAGAGTGATGAGGGTGGTGAAGGGTCGTGATTATGGTGTTATCAGAATTTGCCAAAATCTGGATCAAGTGTCCAGTTTTGTGAAAACCTTTGGATCTGGCATTTGGCCTTTGTGTTTTGTCCTGTGTGCTGGACCTGTTCCCTTTTTTCATGACCGTCTTAATGCCATCCACATTTGTTTCGGGGTCCTTTGTTCAAACTGCATTACTGTGCAATATTTTCTGTTGTATCATTACAGTTTCACTTTGTGTCACGTTTTTTTACTGCTTTTGAGTGGGATATTTCTAAATTTACGTCTAGCTGTTTTGACAACCTCCTGTCTTACGTCCCGGACAGAATTCGGTCTGTTATGAGTTCATGTTTAAGCACACCAAAGCCACAATGTCCCACTCACTTGTGCACTGCTGTAATGAATGCTTCTGTACCCTCTCCCTCTTATTGCCATCTCATGTTAAACTGAGCTCTTTCAAAAATCACACAATTTTTTCCTGCACAGCGCTGCTCAAATGCAGCTTTAACCCCCATCAATTTATTATTTTTTATTTTCATCAGTCACTGGCAAAATTCTGAAAATACCATCGCCTGATATTCTTTTTTTTTTTTTTTTTAAATCAGGATGTGACACCAAATCTCTCAAAATGTCGGATCAACCTTGGCCATTCTGACGGATTTGAGAAAACATTTGCTCTTGGCGAGCTACTCGCACAGCTGCCACTGCCATTTTTCCGTTCCCCCCATTGTCTTAGGTTCAGGAAAATGTGTGTGTTTGTATATCTCCAGGCTCTGCCTATGGGATGCCAAGAAGTTAGACGAAGTTAGAGTTTGTCTCTACTGCTACACAAACTGCTTTGGTTCAGTTATACTCAACTCAAGTTAAACTGTGAGCAAATAATCCCTCTACTCCACAGGATTTCTGTGCTGTCCAGTCGAAAGAGTGCTAGGATTAACGTGCCCATTCATTAACAAAAATAGTTGTTCTTGTTGCTCACCAGCTGGAGGTGTTTGATTTCATAGACCACCAATGAAATCATAGTGAGATTCTTGGATTTTCTTTTTTTGTTAATTTTTCAGCCTTAATTTTATCTGTCTGTTGTTAAACTGCTACACTGCTGATTAGTTAGTAATTTTGAGTCATACTACAATTATGGTATTCAGAAAAATACATATAAGCATCTGTCATAAAGATATATCATAAACAGCCATGGAAAGATCTCTGAAATATCCTTTTGTATGGTTACCTCGATGCAGACCACAGACACATGATCTAATCTTTACGCTGCTTTGCTTCGCCAGCCCTGATGTGACTGACAGCAGTGATGCATTCCCCCATAACAGCAAAATGCCTCACTGCTGCAAAAAAAAAAAGCTCCAGTGTGATTCGGATCGGTACCTGTATTTTGTGAAATGGTGGACAAACTTTGAAAAGATAAAAGTTAAGATAAAAACTTATACCTTAACTTTTACTCCCACTCTTAGTCTTTGAAATAAAAGTTATTCGTCAAATGTCACATTCAACAAAACTTAAAAAATATTATATTCCTATGATACATAATTTAAGAAAGCTTAGGATGTCTTTTGAATTGGTGAAGAATAGATCCTAGAAGTCTGCAGTAGAAAACCAGATTGGAGCTTATATGTTTCAAGGAGACTTTCCTCTATTACAAACAGAGTAGTTTTTTTAAGGGTGGTTATCTGTTTACGGCAGTAAATCTAGCACTAATTTTGTTTGCAATCTGTTTTAATGCATTTTCATTGTCTGCACTTGTTTCAGTACTCATCCCTATCATATGATTTATGTGATATGCTTTATCAGCCAGCAGCAGAATTTCATTTTCCCCCAAGTTTGTATTTATTTTTATTTACAGCTCACCCAGTACCTCTCATTTCATTCATATTTATATATTCATATATTATAGATGTGGATTGTGTGTAATTTCATATCAAATGTTTTTGGATATATTGGGGTTTTCACAAAAACCAAATGAACTTTTAAAAACAAAATCTGTTTTATTTTGCAGTGTAACATACACCAATCAGCCACTACATTTAAACCAGTTACCAGTTTTAATGTGGTGGCTGAATGGTGTAAATGATGTATATGGTATATATGTGCTTTAAAGGTAACTCGTATACTTTACTTTGAGTAGGAGGAAGATTGTTGATTAATTTGTCTCTCTGATTACACTGAGAAATTATATACATATATAAATATATATATATATATATATATATATATATATATATTTAAATTCTTAGTTGGAACTGTATTGTACTGTGAGTTTTAGCATCCCTCCAAAAAAGCAGTAACTCTGCCTGAATTTCTTCTGTGAAATATATTGGGGGTTTTGTGTCTTCTTTTTCCTCTTTTTTAAAGACATCTCACTCTGTCAAATGTTTCTTTGATATTTTGAGAATACGCCATTATAGCGTTATTAAGGCTCTTTCAGTGTCTTTCGAATGTGGTCATACTTCTCAGGGGTACGACCACATTTGAAAGCCACCCAGGCTTTACAACATGCCTTCCGAAACCCATGACTGACATCTCTGGGTTGGGTTTTTTTTTTTACACTCGAGTCACTGAACCCATACCTGCTTAAGGGGAGCTGCTCTGTAGATTCAGACAACTGACAGTGCCCTCCTCAGCAACAGAGAAAGAGACGAGTGAATTCCCACCCTGGGATCAAAAGAATGTCAGAACTGATGTCGGTTCCAGGGCTGTCACAGGCAAATGCCTATTATTTGTTTTAAAGTTGAGAAGTCTGTGTGGCCATATTTGTGTTTCTTACTTCATGCCCTTCAAAAAGCATCAACCAGATGGCACTAGCTATTAATTAGAGCTTCACACCCTACTCTCAAGATGATGGATCAATCCCATTATCATTTAAATCTCAGCCCTTGCAGCCTTTGTTGTACCAAGTCAGAGCTCAGAGTGGTTTGTGGGTGCCAGTGGACAATGAAAAGCTCATTTGCTACTTTGCACTGTATAGCTTCCCCTTGCAGAAAATGAATATGTCATTAGCCTGGTTAACCTCAGAAGTAAATTGTTTTAAATCCAGCCTTTGCTATATGCATTATGTAAAGCAATCCTGGATTGGAGCTGGACCATTACTTTAAAGCCTGGAGTCTACTCTTCAATTAATTTGAAATGATTGTTAATAGAGAACAAAAGAAAACCTAATTTATTTTTGATTTACACGTCATATCGATTTCACGCTTGCATGACTAACCTGGCTTGATTAAAAAGGACTCTCAGTTCTTCAAAATTAATTATCCTCTCAGGGATTTGAAACATTCTAGATTGTTCTTTTTATGTCTATGGAAAATCCCAAATATGCTTTTAAAGGCTCTTTTGAGAGCAAATCAAATGGAATAAATGTGTGCAGATCCCTCTGATATACTGAGGGCAGTGAGGAAATGAGGCGAAGTTTGGAAAGACTGAGCACTGCTGATGAAAAATATATTAATCTATTTGCAGGGTGGGAGAAATTAATACAGACTCTCTGCAAAACATTTACTCTTAAACAAATTCCTATACATACAAATACACACACACACACACACACACACACACAAACACACACATATAAATATATATATATATATATATATATATATATATATATATATATATATATATATATATATATATATATATAGTATGTAATACAGATAAATATATGAGTATTTTCAGTATTAACTTGTTAAACAGCAGCTATATTTTGTATGTTGAACAACTTCCATCTGAGAGCATGTGTTCGTTTTGACCAGCAACATCA
Organism: Istiophorus platypterus; assembly: GCA_016859345.1. Lineage (NCBI taxonomy): Eukaryota > Metazoa > Chordata > Actinopteri > Istiophoriformes > Istiophoridae > Istiophorus > Istiophorus platypterus. Next base: position 4,574,495 of record CM029125.1, on the reverse strand, counting down.
TGATAACATGGCGAGTTCACAGAAACAAATTTTAGTAAAACATGAACCATAGACCCCGTTTTCAAAGCCAAGGGACCGTGTGAAACTCAGATCCTCCTACAGCCTGTTACACTGAAAAACAGCAGATGTACGCTCAAGAGCAGTAACACACTGGTTCATATTTAACATGTGCATCAGTAATGCTCCATTGTGCATGCTGCACAGAGGACGAACAGCCAAAATGCAGCATGCACTCTTGAGCTGTGCACACAGCTGTTAGAGTCAGTTTAACAATTAATATTGAAAGGAGAAAATTATAATACTATAATATTTGCTATTTACTAATGTGATGACAGCTATACCTTTATCAAATGTGTTAACTGACTGACAGATGGCATAAAAAAATGTATACAAATGCTTTTCAAACAAATAAGTTTCATAATATTTTTGAATTTGTATATATATCATGATGTGCCACTTGCAATTACCTGATTTTGTAGATCTTTATACATAGTGTTGACATGGATATACGAGATATACAACTGAAATGGCCTCAGAAATCTTTTATAAGGCATCAGTGATGGCGTTAGAGTTAGAAAATGATACTCAGATGTTGATCTGAGATGCAAAAGTTTATTACTCTTCTTCTTAATCTTTCATTTCAAATTATTTACAAACAAATCTTCAATAATTCTTGGGTTGAATCTAAATAAATATAATTAATTTTTTACCTGCTCATGGAAGAGTTTGTTCAAATGACCTGCATATCTACAGGTTAAATAAACGAATCGAATATGGTGCACAAGTATCATGGCTACACAAAGTTTTGTCATGGGTAAGGTGCAAAATCCTTTAAGATGACACATCGGTCAGCTCCTACAAATTTAGAAACACCAGTGAATTTGGAGTAGGGAAACAGAGAATGCCAGAAATTGGATTAGCCAGTTGGATGTGATGATAAGCCAGCGAGGACGGCCAGCACAGCGCCCTTGTGCCCTTTCTGATAACAAAGCTAATCCATCCATCTTAAACTCCTGGCCTCTGCTTTGAGTCCCCTCATCAAACATCCCACCACCCTATTGTTAGCCATGTTTGCTGCCTGTCCTGCTGTGGCACTCTGGCCATAAGTCTTCATTCTGCAACGTGGTGAGCGGGTCAGCTATTAATTTAGGTGAAGTGCCACTGTGTCTGTACCTGCTGTTCAGCTCAGCAGGACGAGCCGAGCTGTTCGCCCTGAATGAAAGAGTCATGCTGCCTGTCATCTTTCACCTGCCTGGCACCCGCGCTCCTCTGGGCCTTCTTCACATTGTCTTCCAAAAGTCACTTGTCTTCCAAAAGTGCCCATCGTGACTGGCAAGACATATTGCGATATTACAGCAAAACTATCAGCAGAACATTTACTGTGGCCAAGAGTTAAGCTGGAGTCATAAGTCAATCCTAACAGACAGCCAATCGTCAAGGGTGGAGGGCAGACAAAGAGGTATAGCAGGGTGGGAAATGTGATGATGAGAGCCGTGTTTGATATAAGAGGATGTTTCACGAAGTGAGATTCCGTGATCAGATATACGTTCCGTTCTGGTATTTTTACTGGCTGCAATAAGCTTTTAACTTCTAAACTCTCCTGTCTCACCGGCCAACTCAGTCCCCTAGAAAAGATATTCATATACAGATTATTTATGATCTGAGTTTTTGCCACAGGGTGGTGATGAGATTTTCAATAGGATGCTTCAATATAAATGATACAGCAACTCAAATACCTAGATATTTACCCTCTGATTCTTTCAATATTGCTACTCTTTAGTGTGGATAGGTGTTGAATCAAATTTGATATATTTTGCTTGTATTAAGTACTAGTTTAAGGCTGGCAAGCGATCTTGAAGAGCATTGTGCACGTATGTCTCTGTTGCCTAAAGGCAAGTCGGTGGGATGGGTCCCTGAGCATCTAGCACAAGACCGTGCTTTTTGTCTTGCTATAAACAGATTTGAAAGATTGTGCATGTTTATCCATGACTGCAAAGAACTTCTTTGAGAGATATTCTAATTCTATTTCACATCAGGGATTTCAGGGATAAAATGAATGCCAATATGCTAAAGGTCCTTTATAAATGCTTGTTTATTAAAGATTCTTAGATTTTGGTCGGCGCTGGGCCAACTATCACCAGCGAGTGGATGTGCCCCCCTCCCTCTCGGATCCAGTATAGAATGGAGAATCTCTCGTAGCGCTCAGAGATCTCTGGACTGTGTCATCCGCTGTTTGCACTGTCAGGTGGCGTGGTAATGAGGGCCGTGCTTAAAAAAACGGTTGCATCAGCTGAAAGGTAAAAAATCCAACCACCTGTGACAGCACTCAATAGCCACTTACTTAGATGTCTGATCTGGGCACAATTAATAGTTTAGGAGTCAGTAAGGTCAATTAAAAGTAGTTTAAATTGATCTAAAAACAAAGTTTCTCACAAATTTAATCAATCTTAAAGTGAAAACTATGCTTTTCTTTCTTACCTGGTGTGTGTGTGCTGCTGTTTGATGAAAGATTAATGATTACTAATAAACTGCAATTATTAAGGCTCTGCTCAGTAGCTTCTGTCCAATCTACATAATATCTACATAATATATGCCGGTTGCGTTGGTTTTTACCTTAAGTTTGGTTTTATTCTGAATGGCTTGGTACTTTTGAACAGCCAAAGTAAAGGGGAGGTCAGTTTACTCTGTAAAAATTCATAAATGAATTTGCACATCTTGTCCCATCATGGTGTTTCCTTTAAACTTTACATTTTTATATTATATTCTTAAATTGCCCGTATGTGATTGGATGATTTTTTCACATTTGCAAATCAACTTCCCTCAAATTGCCCCTGGAGGGATGAATGAAGACTGAATTGACTGTGTCCAATATGTTCTATTAGTTTATTAGTTTAATTTGTAAATGAGAGAAATTAAAGATTTAAACATTAATCTTCTCAGAATACCAATCTATTCTGGTGTCTGCCCACTTCACTAAGTTGAACTGATATATTTTGGGAGTTACGTTTGAGAAATGCAGTGTAAATTAAGCTCTAAAGTGCGGTGTCTTTTTCATTAAAGTAAATACAGTCTGAACATACAAATTGATGTGATCAGCATTCCACTGCCTACGCTGACTTTCTAAATCAGGCTGCAGGGCTGTAACCTTTTTTCTTTTTTTTGCATTAGATCTTTGTAATCATTATATGATATGTGGCTCTGAAGTGTGTCTGCAGCATTCCTCCATTCAGCCTGCTTTAATGTGCACATGCATGCACATCATCCAACAACCCTGCCACGGCATCTTTAATCCTAACTGGAAGAGTCACTAGTTAGTTTACTAATGCAGGGAACCAAGTCACGTTTGATGAAGTGAGACTTTCATCAATAGAAGTCTTGCTCTCCTGGAGCCTCCTCGGTGAAATGCCCCCCAGGTAGCTGCTCCTGACAGCTGCTCCCTTGTTTGAACATCAAATTCATTTTCAGTACTCCTTTACCCCTGCCATACCGAATCCCACAACAATTACGGCATAGATTAAGTGTTCCAGGGGGGAATGCTGCTAATGAAATGTGGCCTTAAGGGCCACTCATGTACAGTTATGTGGCAATGCAGTGGAATTGCTTCAGGCTAACACTGGATCATTGGCTTACCATCAACAGCATTAGGAGCCCGAATTAACCTTCATGTGAACAATCTTCATAGCAAGGTTTGTTTATTCTCTTTTTTCTTTGCATGGGATAAACTCAATCTCTCAAAGGAAAAGCCTCCTTTTCACCCCTGAAAGTTGTTTGTACTATATTATTTTTCTCAGGGACACATACACAAATTGGACATAGGACATCAGGGACTTTAGACAACACTACACAGATATGAAGACACTTCCCTGACCTAGTAAACAGTTCTAAAATAATAAATACGGCATCATACTCCTATGACGGACAAAAAACATTTCAAAAACTGATGCAGCAGAACCGGAAATATCACCACTTTTTATCTACCGCTCCATTACCCACAATGCTGCTTATCCAAAGAAATTCTGTTCTGTCATGCTAGTAGAGGCTAATGCAGCCTGGAGCTTATAGCTTCGAGCAGAGATGAGCAGCGAGCTGCAGAGGTCGAGCCAGCTAACTTCCTTCTAACTCCAAGCCCACAGATTTGTTCTCTTTTTCCATACTTGTAGTCAACAGACCCAAACAGCGCTGGCTCCAGTGACATCATTTTAGGACATTTGTCTGACTTGACACAGCTCCCCCTGGAACACAAAGGGCTGTGTGTAACTTTTTCAGTAGTAATCCCCAACACCTGGGAAGAGACTTTGAAATGTAAAATCGGTGAAGTTCCCCCAAACAGTGCTGGCCATGGCAAACCCGTAACAGAGAAAGATCATTTCTTGTGGTTGATATGTGTGGTAAAATCTCCTTTAAATAAGCAATAGCATAAAATTTGATAAGATCATAATATCATATTCTTGTCAATTCCTCAACTAAGGATGCTCACATTTTCTAGAGTTCGATTCTTTTTCCTTTGTTGGATGAAATCTAAGTTTGCCTGTTTTACTCTGCAGATTATAAAAAATAAATTCAAATTATTAGCCCAGTGCATACTGCATGTGTGAAATATTAAACCTAACTACATTTATAAACTTATACATGAAAAATGTAAAAAGAACATTAAAAAAGTTAAATTTAGAAACAGATTGGTTGTTCCACTATTAATATTATAATTACTTTCATCACATCCATATGGGAATGAATTATGGATAATCTTTTGAGCAAAGTCTGGAGAAGTCTGCATCTCAAACAGATTCACTGTAAGTCTGCAGAAAGTCAGCTTGAAGTAACTGAATTAAGTCTACAAGTCTGCAAGTATGGGAGAATCTGGACAGATCAGCCATTATGTTACTTACCTTCCATATTAGTGGTCCATACATGCCAACATAATACAATACCCTTGAGTATGATGTTTTGTCAGTGATACACTAATCTTTTGCAACTGGAGCTAATTCCTGCGATGTCTCCTCACACACCTTAAAATTCTTTCTTTTTCCCTGACCGCAGGAGGTGTATGTGTGGGAGCTGTTTTGAAATTAAACTAAACTAGACAAAAGAATTATATATATTTTTTTGCAGTTTTCCAATCTCATGATGCTCTGGCAAACCTGTGTTTTAACAACTGAGCTAAACTCCCAGTGCAGTCAGCCTCTGGTGGACAGTGGAAATGATGTTATTACTGTTCTGTACAATTCTAAAACTGTCCCCGAAGGTGATAAAGTATTTAACAGGGATTATATCCTTTTCCACCTTTTTAGGTTCCAAGTATCCATTACGCTAATTGTTCCCAAATTAAAGATGATATTTTTTTTGTCCATCAGATATTTTTTTTTTTTTGGCTCTACTATGAATATCAGTGACTTCATCACCAGCAAATGGATGTTGCTGCTACCATAGCGTGCCATTTACAAACAGCACAACCACTGTATGTGTTTTCTCTTCTAAATCAGGCATTTTACATGATCAGGATTGTGATTGGGTTAGTTTGTGATGTGCAGGGGTTGAAGGGGGACAGACAGCCCCGATCAAAACCTAATGGATTTTTTTTATAGTTCACTGGCCCACGTTAATGTATATTGATCTGCTCATCAGAGACCAAAGCTGCCAGAACCTCCCAAAATGCAAAAACAACACAGAATAATACTACCAATGGAGATATGATTATTTGAAAGGATTATTAATTTGATGGAGCAAATTAAGTATTCCATCAGTACACAATAATACTGGGAAAAGATTTTCAAAAAACTAATAATAATGCTCAGTACAACGAGGCTGATACTCTCGCTGATCAACTCTCTTCTCGGGTTACTGTTGAGTAGAACTGAACCGGAAATTATGTGACTTCACCGCACTTTGTGCTTATGTACTGTAATCTACAAACAATAATGAGAATGATGTGAATTGCCCCAACCTCACTGGTGCAGTAAAACTAAACACTGTCAGCGAAGCACCCCACACCCACACACTCTTGAGAAGAGGACTAATCGGGTAACATTCAGCGTTCACCCTGTGGGGGTGGAGAGACTATATAATTATTAAGAGAAGAAACAGGTTGAGCTCACAAACAATAAAACACTGCTTTGCTGAACTCAATACATTCAGGCATTCTGTACCTCTTACTCAGTCTGGTATGACCAGTAGATTATGGTGGTGAATGTTAATGGCGGCTAACCATAAGCAAACTTTAGACAGATATTGCTGTGAAACTTAAATTGCTGGGGAAGTTTTAAAGAGTCCTCTTTCATTGTGCCGCTGTAGCTGAACCTTTTTGGTGGTTTTAGCACAAAAATAGGTATTTAATTAGTATTGTCAGGAAGGTGATGCCATCAGCCTGCAGTATGGTAACTAAATGCAGTTTGACTACATACGGTTCTGACCACCTGAAAAAGTGACTCAGTATATTTAGTGCTGGATATATATTAGGTCCAATAAAACATGCACTTTTCAAAAGGTTTTATGTTTAGTGTACTGTTTGCAATTCACTGTCCATACAACCTGTTGTATATTGGCAGACGTTCATGAACAAGAAGTGAAGGAATATTAAATACAGTCTTTGAGGAAACACTTCAGTGTGTCTAGGTTCTTATTGATGGAGACTAATGTTGACAAATTTGCAGGCAGGTATCTTTGATAAACACTTGAGACCATTTCAGCTGCTAATAGCATTAAGGGGGCTCATCGGAGAAGATGAGATTTCAAGCTTTATGGAATTTCAAACCCATACAATAAAGAGATTATGGTCCCAGGAGTAGAGGAACATGATTTTTGAATGTAATTTAATTAAAAGTAAAGAGACACAAAAATACAAAAGTTTTATTAGCCACAATGCTAAAGTTTCATTTATGCATTATAAGGGATGGAATTTATACAGTATGCATTAATGTCAAGATGGTCAGAGAAGTGGCATGAACATTTTATAAGAACATGTGAAGCCTATAAAAATCTTGTATGAAGAGTCACATAATGGATATAATTCTCAGTAGATAATGGTTATGTATACAATACACAGAGATTACAACATACAGCTTGGTAGACGAGGACAGTCTGCTGAGACCAGGTGTCTGTTCGGATGCGCGGAGAAAAAAAGAAAAGGCACAGATGGAGTTGGAGATGTGATGACGGTTCAAACCTCTCTGAATGAAGTATGCACGCAGCATTACTTGCCAAGATGTGAGCCAGCTGTAGATAGAATTTTTTTTGACAAGATTGCACCTGGGGTTTTAAAGTTCCAAAGGTCAGAATTGGCACATCCCACCATTATGCAGTAATTATACAGGAAGTAACTCATCATTCACACATTACACTGTGTACTGGAAAACAAGCAGTTATAATTCACTTCATGTGAGATGTCACTGGTGAAATTACATGTAACACTGTCTTCTAAACATTATATTTCTGTAGAGACATAAGTATGTTGTATATAAATGTGATGAGGATATGTTGTTAATTTACATACTTGGCAAATTACAAGTAAGTTTTTACCAAACTTAAAAGTGATGGTAATACAGAAAATGTTCAGAGTGACTTCAGACACAACTTATTTATTTACATTTAGCCAACGACACAATTTTTATCAAAATTTTCAAGAAAACCTCCTGGTGTTGCTTCAGGAAAAGTCAGGGAATTGAAATTAAATCTGTCCAGACCAGAGTTTTGAAATGAAAGATCGAATGATGGGCCGATCTCCATCAGTGGGGCCATGCCACTAGTGTGTCTACGATTCTTGTATCTATAAAATAACAAAAAGAAACAGCTTGGTTTAAATGGTCTAATTCACTTTCTACAATATCCAAAGGATTTATAATAGGGTTTAATGAGCCAGTGGGAATGGAAAACAGTGTTGACACTCGCAGAAAACTTAGAGTATATTACAACTTAGGTTATATATATATATATATATATATATATATATATATATATATATATATATATATATATATGTTTTTTTAGCTCTGGCCATTCATTTGATCAGTTCTGATGGACACTACCCCACAAAAGTATTTGCTACAATCCCTGAGTACTGCAGTGTTGCTAAAAATAGGTCTGACGATGAACAGACTAGAGTGAGAGAGAGCAAGGCAATGGTGGAAATATTCTATATTCAAAATGATTTTAGACTTAAAGAAATTCAAGGAAAAGTCTCAAGTTTATTTTGGGAAAATCAGGGTTACACCTTGTGGATACACACCTTAAATATTTGAACATTAGGCCCTTGCATTTAATGTACTTTTTTCAGGTATGTAAAATACACACAGAAAGAAACAAACAAGAAACAAAATTAACTCTATTGCGATGTCATTTTAATGGTCATTATTCAGACGAGATTCCCCAAATGTCTCAAATATAAATCAAAATCAACATAAATTGGAGCCTAACTGTGACCATGTGGGTATATTGGTGGATTGAATTTGCTCAGGATGCGCAAGTCAATACTCAGTAAACTCAATTCAGCGTTGAAGCTGAAAGCTAAAGAAAATTTCAGTAAGTCGATTGTGTTTCAAAACCTTTTTCACTAGTATTTCCGAGATCATAGAGACTTCAGGCTCAACCGGAGATACAGGATTTTCATATGACAATAACCCATATATATAGTACAAAGTAACCACAATGCGCACAATAACAGGAGATACAATGATAATCCACATACCATTATTTGAGGGCATCCATGGGGCAGGCAGGCGTATACGTGTTAAAAATGTGAAGACCAGAAATGCCTCGGACCATCCCTGGGAATACAAATGGGATGATGTAACACTGAGGTTATCACATATCTCCTTGATGTCCATTTATCCTCGGCAGGATGTCGGTGTGGTGTGGAGATAACACTCACAGGCAGGATGGGGAGGCTCTCTGCAGCATGACAAGATGCTCCACTTCAGGAGAAACATAAGAACTGATGTGTTGCTGACAGATTTTTCAAAAATGAACTCCTTTGCCCGACTGTTGGAAATTATTCTCCTACCCTTCTACCCTTAGAGATGTATTTTCTAGCTGTTCTTTCTCATCATGAAACCAGTGGAAGGAAAAGACCCTCACTCCTAATAGGGACCCAGCTTCTACGCAAGACCAGCCAATTATCTACATATGAACTAGCATGAAACCACAGAACCTATAGTTCTGCTTTCACTTTCAAAGTCTCAGTCAGAAAATGGTTCGGCACAACAGGCGAGTAGTGATGAGGAGTAATCAGAAAGGGCCATTCGAGGGGGATTCATCCGAACTGTTTACTCATCTTTTGAAGTTCTCCTTTAAATATTAGTGCTATAAATTCACAGCTTGCTATTGCTATGACTCATATGTTTTCCAAAGCTAATTTCAATTTTTTTTTCTTTTTCACATTTCGAAGCCAGAAACTGCCCCGATTCGTTCACTTATTCATTCCTTATTCATTCCGCCTCCGCCATTTTCACTGACGGTCCTGCCGTTTGTGATCCTTCCACTCCCGTCTGCCCTTCAGTAACTCCGACCCTTACCGCCTTTACTGTCACCCGATTCCCCCATGCCCCGGTGCTCACCTGTTGCCCATTCCTACACAAGTTCCCCAGTATTTAGAGCATACTGGTCCGTTTCCATTTGCTACCTGCCAGGATAGCAAATGGTTATGCCATCCTTGCTGTAGTGCTCCAACCTGTTTGTACCTGCCTGTTTTTCCTGACAGTTTTTGCCTGCTTTTGGCCTCCTGCTTGTGTTTATACTTCTCCTTTTGCTTGCTCCCTTTTCCCTTTTTGCCTCGTGTCTCTGCCTGCCTGTTATCAACCACTGCCATGTCTACTGACTGTGCCACTTGCCAAGCCCTCACCTGCTTTAGCTTTTAATAAAGGTGAACTGTTGGAATCAGTGTCTCTAAGTTGTGCTGGGCTCTGAATAATTTATACGTTAATGTGAGACTATATAACTTGGGAAAGAATAAATGACACAGTCTTCTTATTGCAAATCAAAACATCATCTCTTAAGAAATAATATGAATCCTTGCTCAGTTCAGTGCACACAGAGGTTCTACTGCTACAGCTTTTCTTAACTTTTTTTTCGTAACATATGGCCAGTTATAGTGTTAACATCAGAAAACACAGGACATGCAATGTTAAAAAATAGACATATCAGATTTATTTTGCTAACTTTATAACTGCTCTCTAGTTGTGTTAATGTGATGCTACATTATAGCATGTCGTAGAAAATACACATATCACAAAATAAAAGAACAGACTAACACACCATATCTCATGAGAAGAGATATTTGTCATTTCCTGCTTTTTGTACCAATCAGTTCTTTGGAGTTTCACGAGGGAGCACCCCACCCCTGCAGGGTAAGGGTAAAATGTCCAACAGGGGTAGCTGAGCTGGCACTACTGGTAGCAAGCATAGATGTTTTCAGGAGAACCGGATGCTGGATTGCATCAAAGATGATACCACATTCGTTCCTGTGACAGTTGCTCCCGGGGTGTGGATTAGCTACTTTACAATTTTATCCTATAGACAGCAAAGTTAACAGTTTTATTTCTAAAAAATAACACAATAGAAACATTTTCAAAGGAATCAATTAATGACTATGGCATATTGTTTTTTTAATTGCAGAGGCATTGAGGTGAGCACTCGTCATTATCAGATATTTGACCACGAAACAGACCCACACGTTAAAGAATTTGAGGGGAATTTTTGTAACTTTTGAACTTAAATGCGTAATTCCATTAGCATATTGAAGAGACCTTTAAATTTTCTTTTCAAAGCCTGATTAACGAGAGGTTATGTTCTCTATTACATCATGAAGAGTTTAATGTCATAATTTTAAAAGAGGCTGGCTTGCCACAAGTCTTTATTAAGTTCGTTTTTCTCATAATCATCATTTTTTACATTTAAAAACATTACAAATTACAGATAAGATAGCAATGCTACGGAAAAAGTAGCTATTGATGCCTTTTGTTATCTCTGTTCATTTACCTGACTCCATTTTGCATGTCATAATGGAATCTTGCTTTTACTCAGGTTTCATCAGGTTGCAAAATAATGACCTCTTCAAAGTAATTGACTTACGAAACTCCTGGGGAATTGGAGGATATTAAACAAACCATCATCCTGTAATTGTCACTTGTGATGAGTTGTTTAGCAAAAATTAAGTAAATAAGCATCATGAAAGGGATGTTATACTGCCTATAAATGAATAACATATACAGTACAACATACTATTTACAGCAATATGAGTTCATCTTCACACAGCAGCTAGAAAAGAGCAGTCAGCTCAAAATACATTGCCTATAGCCCAGTATATTGTGACAGCCTATTTTATAGTAATGTTTCTGCTCTCTGTTTTGTCTTTCATGTGAGTGCAGTAGAAGCTATAGTAATTATTTCTATTTTCTGCAGGCACAGGGCTTTCGGTTGTCCTTACGTCAGTGAGAGATTCTTTGTGTTACTGAGAGTGCCTTTTTAAGAACGCTCAGAGAGGATCTGTTACTGTGAGGCAAAGGTGGTCATATGGGAATATATGGTACGATCATGTAGAGTGCAACAGTAATAAAAAAATAGTCCAGAAAAACTAAAAGTGGAGAGAAAACAATTCAGTCTCATACAGTATCGTGCCCAGTTGTTCAAATGACACAAAATAAAAAATAAAATCAATTTATCTCCATTGGCTGCATTCAAAACTACTCCACTGAAGCTTTATTGGGTGGACAAATCGGTATTTCTGCAAAAAGAAAAAAACAAAACAGTTACTCTAGAGAGAAGTTCTCTGATTCTGAAAGCTTCCTTTCAGTAAGAGCATATTGCACATGTCAGAGTTTTGTGCAGGCAAAGTGGTATTTATCTATCAAAGACCCCTCCTGGGATAAAAAAATATTCAAGAATTGACTGATTAATGAAATTAGTGATATGGTCGGGTTCAGGTTAAGGTCATGGGCAACACATATTAATAGGGAAACAGACTTTAAAAAACCAATGGTGCATTTTTTTTTCCTTTACCTGTAATAAAACTTTGTTTTACAGAGTTTTTTTCCGTCTTTTGCACCTATTTAATATTTCACTTACTTTCTATGGATTTACATGTAGGTGTGTCAGTAGTGATCATTGCAACACATCTAATGCAAGACATGGTGTATACCAATGTTGTGGTATAAAGAAGTAGTGTGGATGACATGTTAGGCAACTTTAATTGAGAAATTATTAATAAGAATGAGAATTTATTAATGTGATTCCCCAGTATACAGGATGGTGAATTTGTTTTAGGCAGTTTAGATGTTTAGATTCTTTTTAATGAAACAATACCAACAGGGAGGTGTTTAACTGGTCCTAAAAAAATTCAGACAAGCCCAGAAATACAGCCAGTCATAAAGAATTGTCTTTAATGACAACAAGAACAAGGAGTCCGGGAACAGATGGTATGGCTCCCACAGAGCCCAGATCTCAACATCATCAAGTCAGTCTAGGATTACATGAAGAGACAGAAGCAACTGAGACGGACTAAATCCACCAAACAACTGTGGCAAATTTGCCAAGATGCTGAGATGGAACAACTTAACTGCCAAGTACCTTTAAAGACTGTGCAAGTGTATCTAGGGGAATCGGCGCTGTTTTAAATGCAAAGAGTGGTCACATCAAACATTGTTTTGATGAAGGGTTTTTTTTTAACTGCACTTTTTATGAAGTTAATTAATGAATAAAAACTACTGATGGCACTTTCTTTGAGACTCTCTTCACTTAACTTTGAATACTTAAAAAGTTTTACACAGTACTATAAATCACATTCACAAAGTATTCAGATCCCTTCACTTCTTTCCCATTATGTTATGTTGTAGCCTTATTCTAAAATTGTTTAACATATTTTTTTTCAAAACTGCAAAGAGAGAAATTTAATTTTTTTGCAATGTAATTTAAAACGGAATATCCAAATATTACATTGACACAAATATTCAGATCCTTTTGCGATGACACTTGAAAATTAGCTCAGGTTTTTCTTATTTCTCTTGATTATCACTGAGATGTTTCTACACCTCAACTAGAGTCCACCTGTGGTAAATTCAATTGATTAGACATGATTTGAAAAGGCACACACCTGTCTATATAAGGTCTCAAAGCTGGCAACGCACGTCAGAGCAAAAAACAAACCACAAGGTTGAAGAAACTGTCTGCAAAGGTCAGTGACAGGATTGTGTCAGGGAACAGATCTGGGGAAGGCAATAAAAAAAAAAAATCTGTTGCAGTGAAGGTTTTCAAGAGCACAGTGGCCTCCATAAGTTTTAAATAGAAAAAGTTTTGAACAACCAGGACTCTTGCTAAACCTGGGTGTCCAGCCAAACTGACCAGCTGAGTGACTCAATGGTCACTGTGGCAGAGTTCCAGAGACCCAGTTTGGAGATGGGAGAAACGTCCGGAAGGACAGTCATCACTATTTATGAAATTTTAGATACATTTAAAAAATGAAAACCTGGTTCATAAAACTCAGGACCTCAGACTGGGCTGGAGGTTCACCTTCCAGCAGGACAATGACCCTAAGCACACAACCAAGACAACATAGGAGGGGCTTAGAGACAACTCTGTGAATGTCCTTGAGTGGCTCAGCCACAGCCTTGATTTGGACTTAACAGAACATCTCTGAGAGACCAGAAAACGTGATAGCGTTTGAGTGGTTCTGCAGAGAAGAATGGCAGAAGATCCTGAAGTCAGTGTGCAAAGCTTGTTGTGTCATACCCAGAAAGACTCAAAAATTTAATAAGTGAATGGGTCTGAATACTTTCTGAACGTACTGTGCGTGTCAATGTATGCCGGTGGAGTAAAGAAGCATTGTGATACACAAAAGCCCTGTGCATGCTTTTTGTGTGGCCTACATACTCTCATGGACAAACCTGGCATTATTCGTTTGAACTTCCTTGGTTTATGTGACTGTTTAACTCAGCTGGTTGACACACAAAATGATATTCTTTGTCCTGCTTACACGAGAACAGTCAGATCAGTTTAAGCTGTCTGCTTGTTAGAAGGTGGGAGTCTGTAGGTTCACAATATTAAAAAAATTAAAATAAGTATATTTCTGGGTTGAAGTTAAATTGTTGAGTCTAATTGTTCCATCTCTAGGAATTCCATTGCGTAAGATACTGTACACGTAGCCTCCATTTAGAAAGATGTTTCCTCACTCAACACTTGTCATGCTACAACACTAAAGCTAACAATAGAGCACAAAATGAAAAACACTGCACAAAGGTTGTCCTGATTTTACCTTTATTGTAGCTGTGGATTTCTGCTGTGTTCAAAGTAGATTTGGCCAAAATGAAAAGGGGAAACAAAGCCTCATATGGAATACTGCTCTTTCTTCAACATATCCACAGTACATCCAACATGCCATTTAAATCATGGCGTACTTAAGCTGTCAGTCCTCCGCTCATGCTTTTGCTTCCAGGCATGCTGCAGCACTGCTCAGCCCCTTTTGTGCCTTTGACTATGTGATTCCTATCACCCAATTTCCACCCGCAGTGTTCCCCCACCTGCCATGGAAACTCTTTGCCACATGGTACGTGCTCCTGCTGTGTGTCTTCAACTATACCACCCATGGTTCACAACTGTTTTTGTCATTGTCATTTTGCTGCAGGTTGGCTCCTCAGTTTGATGTAAGGAATTGCGGTGTTGGGTTTACTGTCATGATTGATCCGTGTAGAATCTCTACACTGATTCCTTTTTGTTTATTTTTGGGATGATGTTTCTCTCACTGTTGTGTCTGTTTTATTTACACCTGGGGCATATGCCCATATGGGTTTTCTAAGTAATGATCAGTACCATAATCTATGGTTAAGTGGACGGCCAGACTTTTCTTATTATACTGAGTTTCACTACATATTTTCTTTTTGGTGGTAACATATGTATATTACCCCCACTGTTTGAGGTTAATAATGGGTGCAGGGCTGAAATATTATGTTGGTATAAATATTCTAAAAGCATCAATAAAAATATAGTTAGGCAATAAGTATTTGGGCACTATTTTCTAAATTTTGCATCTGTACACCACCACAGTGAATTTGCAACAAACCCATCAAGTTGTGATTCGATGTGCAGACTGAGCTTAAATTCAAGGGGTCACGTTTTGCAGCATTTGGCTGAATCTGAGCAGACAGTGGAGCCCTATGCACTTCAGACTTCATCCAGCTGCTTCTATCAGCAGTCACATCATCAATGAACACCAGTGACCCAGTTCCATTGGCAGCCATACATGCCCGTGACATAACACTGCCCCAGAGATGTCTGACAATGCATGTTTGACATGTTTAACAGTGCAAACATGGTGAAAGCAGTGTTATGCCGCCTCCACTATGTGGTATGGTTTGGATCATGAGCCGTTCCTTTCCTTCCCCAGCTGCCAAATGCAAATTTCAACACTTGGAATCAACTCCAGACATTTTTATCTGCTTAACCTGTGATGAAATAAGGCGGGACAAGGCCTCACCTGGCTCACGGCCATGTCACTCAATTGTCATATTACTTCTGAGTTTCTGAAAATGAGGGACTATGTATTAAAAAATATGGTAAAAATATATTTCCTTAATGGGTAAAGCAACATATTTGTCAAATCCATTAAATTAAACCTGAGAGTCTATACACACACATCTTGATTTCTTGATGAACGCAAATATGACTGACTGACTGACTATAAAGTTACATCATTGGTCAGCTGAATGGCATGCGAATAAGTGCTGGTTGTTGCTCTTTAAAAATGAATAGGTGCAGAAAATTTCTATTAAAGGCCTTTGTCACTAGATTTCCTAACTTTTAACCCCCCATAGCTATTTTTTTTTTTTTTTCACAAAAATACCGAGCAACAAAGCCAGTGACTTTTTGGAAAAACCAACTATTAGAAGAAGAGAAAATAAGAGTCACCAGTATTGCCCCACAAGCACAAGGTTGGACTTTCTCCACAGGCACATCTCTCTTCTCCTCTAATTCAGTGGGTCATTTTACTGGCAAATATAGCTGAAATCACAGTACAGCTGTTGTCCTTAACTTCACCAGATGATGTTGCAGTTATAAAATCCTGATTTTGGCAGTAAAGAACAGCAGCCCTGAGATGGTTTGGAGGTCTCTGCTGGTTTACATATAGTCTTAATTGGCCACATTTCAGTCACTTTCATATTTGTTCCATTCCAAGCACCTCAAATTTGAACAGACACAAATTTCTTTCAGTTGAATCATCAGAGAAACAATTGCATCACAATATTATCTGATTTACAAGTACAAGAATGTTCACACTCCAACTGTGTGTGTGTGTGTGTGTGTGTGTGTGTGTGTGTGTGTGTGTGTATAAAAGTATACAGTAAAGTGAGAAGTTAAATATTCTATTATAATTCCTAGAGAGATGTTCAATCACTGTTAACACCAGATCTTTAAATTAGTACCAGATCTTAGAACCAAACTGACAACTGTGTATTAACTCATCATTGTCACTGACCAAAACAGTAGCTTTTAGCAGAGGTGCTCCTCCCTGATGGAGAGCACCATCTTACGCTCAACTGAAGTGTGTTCAGCTCTCATTCACAGTATGTTGCTCCTCATTAAAAGCTACTTAAAGGACAGCAAAAGCCACAGGATCAATCATGATCTGATAACTCGGTCGTAAATAACAGGCCACTGACCTATTAAACTTATTTACACTACTTGTATAGGACTACATAATTGATTTACAACCCAACTCCCTGGGTGCATCTCTGTAGGAAACATCTAATCATCAGACTTAAAATTCTGATACAACAGCTATGGTGTTGTTTTTGTTCTCAAATGCAACAGCAAATCTGCAGCTCACGACTGGCCTCCTCTCCAATGCTACAGCCGAGACTGAGGCTTATAGGGAGTATTTTAGTATTTCGAACAAGGGGACTCCCATGTTTCTTTCAACATTAAGATCCAAAAGATTTTTTCTTTGAATGTAATACTGTTCAAATCAGGCACTGACAGGCTGCTCATATCATAACTGATTATAACTGAGACTGCATTTTTTCATATTTTTCAACAAAATTAATTGAATTAACTTAAACCTGTTATAGCACCACCAGGGTCAAAACTACTTGCACTAAGTTTTCAGCAATGTCTTCCTATGAAAATAAAAATAAATAAATAAATAAGATCCATAAATACAAGCAAAAGAAATTCAGTTCTATTTCTGCTCTGCCACATTGTGTACATGATAAAAAAGAGGGTTTTACAATTGACTGAGATAAAGGGTGACATTCCGTCAGGAGGCTTAAATATCAGGGGTTGACTATGGAGATTATCTGAGAGTCATTTGCATACAGACACTTCTGACAGAATCGATGAAGCACAGAGCTCTCACTCTCTGCCTTGCTCTATCAAATGTTGCTGAAATTTTGATGAGGGAGAAGATGCTTGTCTTTGACATGAGAGGGATGAGCCACTTGCTCAAGAGTGATACCATGTTTGTGCAATGATTGCAGTCACTGCTTCAACATCAGTACAAGTTGTTTGATCAAACCAGGTCACCACTCTTACTGCCTACGGTCTTTGATGAATAAAATAGTGTGCGGACATTTCCTAATTAATGGAACATCTTTAATGAAACTTTTGACCTTGATCATCGCGTTTTCCTGATTTCAAACCGTTAACAGCATCCAGGCAGCTGGGTCTTGGAAGTCTTAGAGCACTGCTGATCAGTAGAGTTCACCCTAGAAAACCGAACAGAGCTTCTTTCATAAAAGTTATTTTTATTGTAAAAAAAATATATATTAGTATTATTATATATTATTATTTATTATTTGCACTGTTATTTATTATATATTAGTACTGAGATCACTGTATGAGAAGCAGAGTAAAATAACATGTATCTCGTGTACTTACCCATGCACTGTTACTTTTTGAAAAATAAAACTTTTTAAATGTCATCCGTGACAAAGTTTATGCTAGCCAGGTTTTTACATCCTGCTGTTAATCGGTTATTTCTCTACCCATTAAGGGAAAATTAAGTGATTATTTTTTTTTTTTTGTTGTTCTATATTCAATTTAATAGAAATAAAAAACACAATAAAAAAGGTTTTTTATTTTGAGATTTTTCAAGTATTGAGGAAAAGTGGGTGTTCATTATCTATTTACATTACATGTATACATAGACATGAAAAAGATCCAGTTCTTTAACTGTTTCAACACACTGAGTATTATCATTTTTGACCAGATATAGATTCAAACGTTAATTTAATGTTTCTGATTTGTATGCCCTCATGTATCTGATATATTCATTGTCTCTCTTTTATGGGGATCTAAATTTGTCCAGATCTCAACCTGCATTTGAAAGAAATATTAATTTTACTGTACAGAATCAGAACTTGAATAGATTGACACCAGCACAGATTCAGGTCACACTTAATATGATGTTTTTAAGAGAACGTATTGTACTTTTCCTCCTCATAAATATTTTCCACACCAAACCACTGCTCCTGTGTGTCTCAATTTGATTGCATGAATAAAATTGAAATCCGAGTCATGTGTGTATCTTGACCTCAAATGCTTTAGCTGAAGCCTGACAACCTCTGCACATTTCACTCACAATAAACACAAACGTTGACATCAGCTGCAGCTGGACAAGCAGTTCTGAGTGTCATTTCTGGTTTGCTCCAGACATGACACTTTTAAACTTCCATTTAAAAATTGCAGAAGCTACTGCGCTCTTGTAAACCTGCAGGTGGTTCCTTTGACCTCATGGCTTGGTTTTTGCTCAGATAATTATTGTCACTTGTGAGACCTCATATAAAGAGGTGTGTGCCTTTCCAAATCATGTCCTTTTCAGATGAATTTGCCACAGGTGGACTCCATCCGAGGTGTAGGAACATCTCAAAGATGATCAATATAACATGGGAAGCCCCTGAGCTTAGCGCCTAAATGTGTATGTCAATATGATATCAGTCTTTTTTTCAGTCTTAGCGCTGCAACATAAAAAATATGAAAAAGATGAAGGGGTCTGAATACTTTCCAGATGTACACACAGTATATATCAGCCTTCTGATATATAAGTTAACAAGGCTCTCGGAATATGAATAAGAGCCAGACTTTCTTTCAGGTGTATATTGTTTGTGTTTTCATCTTTCTTTTCATCTTCTGTTTCATATTACCGTGTTTTATGTATGTGTGTTAATTATTTGATTTTTTTTTCTTTCTCTAGGTTGTTATCCTCATGAGAGATTCTCCTGGTCATCATTAAAAAAAAACCACAGCGATGTTATTAAGTGTTCTGCTTGGGTAAATAATAAATAGAATAAAAAAACATATTAAAATAAACTTGTTCTGTATCTTTGTTTTTTTCATTTTATATGTTCTATGATATGTCAGAGAAAAGCAGCATGGTATTAATGCAGATATTCAATATGTACCTCAAGGTACAAATTAGCTAGTTAGAGCTTTTCCATATGGTTATTGTTCTTTTTGTGGGGTTTCATAAAATGTTTGAACATTTCTACATTATATCTTTCTTTTTCTCTCCATTAGTAAAGTAATGGGGCATCAAAAAAAAGTTTAATTTATTACTGCTTTTGAAACAGTATTTAATATTTCAAGTTTGGAAATATATATGTTTTAAAGGCTATCATGCCTTTCAGGTTTTTGCCTAGTTTGCTTTAATATTTGGGTTTGGCCTTTAAACTATGAAGTTAACCTCCTTTTGTTTTATCATCCGTAGAGTCGGGCTTCGTTCTCATTATCCTGTGTGCTCTAATGTGTGTTGATCGTAAGGAAAATCGACAAATGACTGTGTTTATGCCAGATCAAGCCGTCTGACATTGCGATTCACAAAACGGATACTACGCTAAAGTTTGCATCTTGTTGCCCACAGATGGCTCTGAACCTTTTCTGATGCAAGCTGCTATAAATGTAGTTGTACCTCTAGATCCATCAATCATAAAAATCCCTGCTATTACTGCAACAGGATGCAAAGTAAGTGATGAATCATTTCATACAACCTTTATGCTTTGTGCCTTCAGACAGAGCAGTGATATAATGTGAAATCACCAGTGCTCTAGATATAACTGCATGTAGTATCCGTTTTTAATGACTAGACGAGGATGAGACTCGGCACCCTGGAGAAGAGAAAAGTTTAATTAGCATGGGATTACTTATATCAGGGAACTCTGTCAAAAACATTTTTTTTTCAATTTACAAACTACATATGTGGCAGTTTTATGCAGGATTAAAATCCCCAATGTCCTTTGCAGTTATTACAACTCACCCAGCTGTCTGAAGGTAATATTTGTTCTGTGTGTAGAGGGTTTCTGCTTCTTTTTATGGTACCCATTTAGAACCACTATCTCTCCTCTGAAGCACCACAGAAGAATCTGTAACATTTGCAGCAGTCCCTATTACAAACTGTGTTTTTTCTGAGTGCCGAAGCCCGAGTCCCATCCTTGTTGGAGAGTCTACAAAAAATAAGAGTTATCTTTTCTGTAAGATCCCAATTTGTGAAAGGTAGAATTTTGCTGGTAGATGTGATTTGCCCTCATCAAGCTGAGCCCTGTTTGCTAGGGTTTATTTGCCAGTAGATATCCACAATGTGACAGAAATATATTTCACAGCTGTAATGACAAGCAGACCGAATCCTGCAATGGGGTAACATTCAGCAGTCTCCTTTCTTAGATGGTGTGGAGAGTGCAAAGTTGCACATTAGCCAAAGTGAGATAACACTGATCCCCGCGTTATTAGAAACTGAAAACCAACGCCGCACTGTTGTTGATGCTTACGGGAGGCATCGGGTATTGGGAGCCATGCTCTCCTCAAGTGGCTGACCCAGCAAGCTTTCAATTGATGTGTTCTACACCTTTCTTTTGATTTGTATTCAAGACAAGAATATGGTTTGTCTTGCATTGCAGAGCAAATGACGCCCAAACTATAACTAATGCCTCTAAGCTTACTGTGCTAGAAACTCATTCTGCCTGCCAAGCCATACAAAATTAATGTCTCTATCATCAGAAAACCATGACGACCGCCGCAGTGTTCAATTTTCTAAAGCATGTTTAACAACCTCATGTTGATGAGGAATGAATAGTATTCATCCAGTGTAGTCACTTTTTACTTGAACTTTTTTGTCAACATGACTTCTTCTATGTGGAGCACTGTCACCATTTATCCCTCCAGAAGGCGTAACCCTGGTTTCTTTTCGGCGAGAAGGAAACGTAGCCCCTCTACTCACAACAGACCCTCAGTGTACCTCTATTATATAATTTGTTTCCGGCTCCAACTCTCTTGCAGGTCACTCTTGAGGGCATATTTAGCCACACCTGCAGGGGCCTCATATGCCTGGCCTGGCCGTGGGAGTCACACAAGGTCTTAAGAGCAGCTTTAAAAATGCACATTGCATTAAAATCCTGTAAATTATTTAAATCACGTTATATTTGAAAAGTATTAAAATTTTGCAATATATAGATAAATATAAAAAAATAACTTTTCACATTTGAGACCCACCCAAAGATACAGAAAGATCTTAAATCCTAGTATTGACTCAAACACAGGGATCAAACAGACATTTAGGGCTGCAACTAAAAAAATCACTTTAACGTATTTTACTTACCACTTTTCCTTAACCTCGGTTATGGGTCATGAGATAAAGGAAAGATGGGAAGGAAAATTCATAGGAACTCAGTATAAATGAAGTCGGATTCTCTGAACATCGCGGTTGTCTTTTCCTAAGGTTTATTTTTTGAAACCACTTTTATTTATCACAAATGGAAGATAAGTGCAGTGACACACTCAATGCTGTAGGTCAGATTCACGGGTTCCTCAGAGAGAATATTTTCAATTTATACATACATATACATAGGTACATTTAACCATAAGTGACTCATAGGAGGTAAATACAAAACAGATATTGTTGAAATGAAACATTGAAATGGTATAATTAAATGAAAGAAATATATAAGTAGACAAAGTTGAGGTGGGGGATGTTAATGAAACAACATTTAGGGTAATGATATTGTTAACCAGAAAGTCAATATGTCTGTGCTTCAAGATCCCTCCTATATGGGTAGATTTAAAAGAAATCTATATTTATAGCTTTGGAGCTCAGCCACTCACACAAGGATTTCCATAGGTTTTGGATCGTGTCACAAGCATATTATAGGTGCTCTGTTTTTTCTCCATTTACGTGGGTCTTCAGTGGTGAATCTAATCTTGTGTGTCACTCTAAATGTTGCTGCTACAAGGAATTCTGGGACAGCGTTATCTCCTTTCCTTTCATAAAGGAAAATCCACTGTATCCTATGCTAAGGAAGATAAGAAAGGAAGCACGGGAGCACCTTTCCTCAGCATATGGAGGATTCGACCAACTCTTATCATGGCTGATACTTAGATAGTGGGGGTCATTTTGCTCATTTAGGAACCGTCCTAAAGAAAAAAAGAACTGTTTGACCTCAACTCAGGCAAGATTTCAAAATCAAAGTCTTACCTGGAAAACCAGGTAAGACCAGAGCTCATGCACAAGACACTATGCTGCGTCATTATGTGACACAGATATTATTGTCAATGTTCTGCCATGGTGAAACTGCAATGTTTCGAAGACAGGCTAAAAAAGAGCATCTTGGATACTTTGCACTGTGCATTCTTACCTTGTTGTTTAATGCAGTGAATATAAACATGGACAACCTGGTAAAATACACCAAGGTTGGAATTGAAAGAGGCTGCCAGTCAGAAACACCCAATCCCAATTAGTACTGCTGTAAGGAAATAATTAATTTTATGCAAGACAGGTATAACACGTTAGGCCTACAAATCTACTAGTGTACACATCATTTGTAAGTTTCAAACATCTTGAACTAAACTCACCTGGCAAAAAATGTTTCATATCCCTTTTTCATCAAAGATGGACAGAGGGAGCAAATTAGTATTTTTATTTTAATACTTTAACTACATTTTGCTAATGATGAGTTTCATTGCAGAACTTCACCCACCACTGATTGTATATGCATTGCCGACGAGACGATTCAGTTCAACTACTGCCTTTATTAAGGCAAGGGTCTAAGCATCTGAAGTACAATTAATGATCTACCTAATGGTTGGCAATACAACAACGTTCATAATGAAGATTTATAACTAAAGCAAACCGAGCATAGGTTACTCTACAACATTAGCTTCACTTTGATACAGCAGTATAACTTTCACGCTTCACCTTTGGGTGTAACATTGTTGAAAGTTAGTAAGTAACGGTGCCTTGCACAATTATCTGCCTCCCTTGACGGTCATGATTGTTTGTTTTCATGAACGGCCGAATCGTGAGTTGCTCTAAACGCAAGGAACCGTGGGACAGCATTATCTCCAATCCTTTCATCAAAGAAAATCCAGTGAATCCAATGCTAATAGAGATAAGAGAAAAGATAAGAAGCACTGAAGCACCTTTCCTAAGCATTTAGAGAATTTGACCAGCTCCCATCATGTCTGTCAACTAAATACTTCCAGGTCACTTCACTCAATTAGGAACCTTACTAAGGAAAAAAGGACTATTCGACCACAGCTTATACATACAAAGGGGACTGACTGGCAGAAGACACTGAGGTGACTTAGAAAACTAGCAGAAAAAAGCAAATAAACACCCCCGCCCCCGCCACAAAGGCAGGAAGTCAAACCACCAAGAACACATCGGGTGAGTGATTTCAAAATAAAACAAAAAATAACCACAGAGAGTCCAAGCAAGATGTCACACCTATCCCCTGTTAAGGCCTCCGAGACCACCTTTATTTCACACATTGAATTTATCCCATTATGTTACAAAATGTCACCTAAAAATTAGGAAAGCTACACCTATAAGGTGAAACAGCAGATTATTATTTTTTTTTTGCCCTCTTCACTTGGATCCCATGTGGTTTTCTTCCTCATGCATGGGGATAAGATAAATACCACACATGCAAATCCATATGCACAAACTGGCATGCACGAAAAACAGTGTCTCCAGGCACTTAAGGTGTTAAGAGACTAACAGAGCATCAGAACAGCGTGCTCTGCCTCCTCTTTCTGATCTTCTCTTCAGACCTCGTCTCTTGATGGTTCACAAGTTCTCTCATGCCTGTCTGATCTTCTTGTGACCTTTTCAAAGTTATACATACAAAATGAGATCCTTTCCCTTCAGGAATGTACCATTTGAGAGCAATCCCATAACTTAGAAGACACTCTCCAGCGCTGCATGGATTTTCAAATGCCCATTGAGACATAATGTGCATGATTTCCTCCTTTCTCTTTTCCTCCCCCATTTCTTCTGCCTCGCTGTGTTTTCATAGTCATTCCACACTTCAGCTCTCACTCTACTTGTGATATTGGGCCAAGATTTCAATTTGTTGTTTGACCTTTTCTCGGCTACATTCTTTGGTAGAGTGCAAATAGCACTGTGCTCCAAGGGCTCTAATTCTGGGTACTGAGCTTCACTGAAAGAAAAGTCCATCTCCATTCTTCAAACTTTAATATCCCATCAATAACATCATATATTTAATGCCTTTAAAATACAGATATTATTTACTGGTATCAGACACTTGCCTATACAACATTAGGATCTGAGAAGACATAATGCATCGTCACTGCTGCCTCACTCACATGTAATAGCATTCTGACTGTTTTACATGACCAATGGCATTTTCATTGTGCAAATGCAACTCATATCATAAATAAGCTTGTTAATTTTTGCCCTGCTGTTTGTGATGACAAATCACCCGCCGTGTAAACACTGTCAACAGATGGCAAAATTACTCAAGCGAGCGTGCGCCTGATACTTCTGGGACGTGTAATGGCAGGGCTGTGTCTGGCAATGGGATGCAGGGCTCCATTCTTCTTAGCTCAGCCTTGGCAAACAGCTTCATACATCATTCGAGCCCCCCCACCCCCACCCCCCAGACAGATGTGTGCAGAGGAGAAGACGGAACACATGCTACTATTACCTTAGATGGATCTCGCCAAAACAACATGCACGATGGCTATTCCACAGTCGCTGAGCTTGACAGACCTCGGCAATAACAGGGCGCCCCATGAGTAGCGTGTGTGTGTGTGTGTGTGTGTGTGTGTGTGTGTGTGTGTGTGAGAGAGAGGATGTTTATACCTCCCATCTTCACCTTGTGTGCCAAGATTTATCAAATTCCATTAATTTCCCATGAATATCTGTTAGACTTTTCATAAAGTCATCATTTGCAATTACCCAGTTTTGTTATGAAATGGCAGATACAACACAGTCCCCCCTCCCTGTGATATTTTTCAGCACGCCTTCCAGGGTGGTCGTTTGGACTTTGCACTTTTGATTTCTGAAATTATCACTGTGAATCTTATACGAACAGGTTTTGACCCATCATAAACTGGTCCTTATACAACACTGACTATAAGCTATGAGATGACTTCCCATTATGCAGCAAATGCTTTTGGATGAAGACATTTTGAGGTAGACAAACATCGACAATAGACATGGCAGACCACAGTGAAGTGGTAGCGACACCTAGCCCAGTGTTTTGTTTTGTTTTTTTTTTGGTTAAACTTAATTTCAAAAATTTCAAATTCTATATATTGTAGCCTCAAACACATATTGCACATTGTCCAGTGTGGACTGGTGGAATGGTTTGGGATACAGAAAACAGGGGCGGATATCTGCTCTCTGCTACATGATTTGTTAACTACTATCACCTCAACTCCACAACTGAGTAAAATGTTTGTAAATGTATTGTATGCATAGTTCAGACTGGTGATTACTGCCCAAAGCTTTATATCCACATGCAGTTTAAACTTGCAAATGGTTTTGCTGACTTTCCAGGTTCTACCCACTTAATCCCTTCTGGTAATCGGTGTCCTAAAGTCTCAAGCAGGAAACTCCCTTACCATCCTTCAGTTTAGCACTTCTTAAGATCAAATACCTGGTATTCAGTGGACGGATATAGCTGGTATCAGTGCACCTATATGCGATTCTAACATCTCAGCGTAAATGCTAAACAAAGCTTTGATTTGAAACAAAGTAAAGGCAGGTGATGCAGCAACACACAACCAGTGACCGGGCCTTATAATAACACGCTATGCTAATCCTTTCAACAACGCAGTAGGAGTCCATGTTAGAAGGAGAGATACAGTTTATTTCTCAGGTTCAGGTTATTTTCAAACATGAGAGACCTCGTTTTCAAAGGAACTATAAGATGAGAAGGAAAAGGTTGGGTCCTTAAAACAAGGATAATTAGGTATTCTCTGCAACAATAATTATCTCAGTTGTTTTGATAGCAGTAGAGCTCAGGGCTCGTCTTCGCTTTGCTTCACATCTGCATGAGGATGTCTATCCCTTCACATCTTTTTCAGGGGAGCATTTAATTTTTTTTGGCTTTCATAGCCAAGCCTTGGCTTCTTTGAAAAGTGATAAACAGCGCTGTGTGAATGAATCAGATATCTGTTGGAGGACGTACTGCGTCCTCTCAGACTCCTGCACGTAGCATCAAATTATTAGGAATTGCACACTCAGAGAGCAGATATACAAGAGATCAATGACAATCACAAAAGTTTTCCCTATAATCTAGCTCATTCATCTCACTACTTTGTCTTTCAAAGGTAAAGATAGGTCTATATGTAGGATGTCTTTAACAGAAAGCAATTTTGAAACACGCTCAACAGAGAACTTCAAAACTCTAAATTGCCAGAATCACATCTGTGAGGATAACTGTGAATTAAAGTCATCGCTTGAGTTTCTAGCCGGCCCAGTAAAATATGTAGCATTAAATATGGATTGTGCTGACTAGTGGACTGGATTGTTTGCTGAAGAAAAATAGAACTTTATGTAATACATGCAGTAAATAGTGGCAAGAAAAGGTAAGTGAACCTTTTGGAATTACTCTCATTTATGTATAAATTTGATTTAAAATATGGTCGGATCTTTGTCTAAGTTACAGTTATAAACAAAAACAATGTGATCTGAAATGGTTTAGACAATTAGTCCAAAGTTAGGCCATGATTCCATTGAACTCAAAAAGGACCCCAGAGTAGCAGGTGAAGGTTTAAAGGAATTATTGGGGCTGGTTAACATCCCTGTTCATGTCTATCGCACACAAATCTCACACAAACATAACTGCGTTGCCTGAAGGTTGCCATCGCGCACACTGACACTGAAGTACTGACAATGCTGCTGGGAAAGTGATCTCCGGATAGATGAGACTAAGGTTGAATAGTTTGGGAAGATGATGCAGCACTATGTATGGTGTAAAAGGGCACCGCATACCTACATGAAAACACCATCCAAGTCCTATAGTGCAGGTCTGATCTGCATTTATTGAGGCTATTGTGGCCAAAGGGTTATTATAATTATAACCAGTTATTATATCCAAGGGTCCATTCACTTTTTCCAGCGGCACTGGGAATGTCTAATAGGCATGTTCAGGAATGACACAAAAGATTAAAATTGCTTGTGTATTATTATCACAAGCACATTGTGTTTGTCTATGCTACTCCATTCTAGACTTAGATGACAGTGACGAATGATCAGCTATCCCTATGTATTCATCTTATTTTCTTTCTGCAAATGACATTTTAGACTGGGCTACTCAGTGTGTGTGTCTATGGACATGAGTATACATGGTGGATGGCAGTAGATTTCCATTTTGATCCTTTACAAGCCTCAATACATCTAAAATGGGGAAAAACATCAGGACTGCAAATGAATGGTAAGGTGCTTCGGCAGCTTTTAGCCAACACTGCCTTTTCTGCCCAGAGGATATTTCGTGTCTTATGCTGTTTGAATACGTATAACGTTCTGTGAGGGGAAATAAAAAATCCAATGACTCTCCGTGGCTCTGAGTGCTTTTCTCCTCTCTATTTCATAACCGGAGCAGAGTGCAGGACTCTTCTCCAGTGGTGTGGCTGCCAACGTCCCCTGAGATCCTGGCGCATACGGATGGAGGCCTTATCGAGGCTTTTTAATGTGTTCTTGAGTTTGTTCACCCTCTTCTTTATTTCCTCCGAGATCTCAGCCTTCTTTTATATAACTAAGTCTATTTGGTAAAGAGAAACAGCTGAACTGTGCTGCAGACATAAAGAAAAAGTGAAATACATGAAATGCAGCCCCCTTTTTTTTTTTTTTTTTTTACACAATGGATTAGATATGATCCCGAACACTGTCTGTCTATTAACCACAGGGAATGAACAGTCAAGTGCTGTATTCTCGATCAACTGAAGAGAATACTAATGAGGAGTTAAAATGTGCTGAATGTGTACTAAATCCTGCACCTAATAGTAGTTTCAAAGCATCCCTGAAGTGGCAGCTTTCATGGAGCAGTATGTGAAAATGACACCAGCTTGTTTTCAGCACTTCTTGTCACAGTTTAAGAATGTAGGACAGAATGAATAAGAGGCGTATGAACAAGAGAAAATTGCATGCTGTCTTGCTCCACCACCTCCTTTATTGGTTGGTTTACATTCTCTTTATACGTGCGGGGAGGTGATCCGTTCATTCTGCATGTCAGAGCAACTGGAATTGGAGGAGTTTGTTTGGGCGTTATATTATCACCATTTTTCACTATGGCCTTTGTACCTAAGTATGCTGGAGTGACGTCTCAAATCTTGCACACAAAAGTCTGTTTTTGAAATAATTACCCCAACAGAAGGCTACAGGGATTTCAGGAGGCAAATTTTTCTTTTTTTATTCGACGCAAGGAAAACTGACTTCAAACTGTGCAGCGATTTGCTGTGCCTTGCTTTTTATCTTATTTAAAGCTTTCTTTCAGGAGACCGCAGGGTGGGCATGCAATTATTTTCATTTTTCAAGTGGCAGTGAAAATGATTTTTAATCAATTTCAGAGATCATTGCAAGAAATAAAACTTATGACTTGTGTTTGAGGAAATAAACACTGGTAAATATCATATTAAATCTTATTAATCCCTAAAATTTAAATACATGTTTCAGCTGATATTAACATGTATTTCAATTTTATTTAATTTTATCTAATTTTTAGTTTAATTTAATTTTGAATTACTGTGGTACCTGTTGTGATTCCTGTATTCCTAACTGTGTCAAATTTTAATAACTAAAATAAGAGAAATTTAAATTTAAAAAAAATTTTGATTCACATTTGGTTGAATATATCTGTGGGCTTGAGGGCATTAATCAACTTCCCCACAGTCTGGAATTTTTCAGGTAAACTAAAGGGTTACAGGCTGCAGCAACAACCAGTGCAAGCAGCACTCTGACAATTTGGTAGTCCCCTAACCTTGAAATTAGTCTCCCCCAGCTGTGTGGTATTTTGTTGGCAAGTACACAGTGCATGGTGCACGAGTGGAGGAAAGGCGCAAATAATTTAGATGTAAAGTTAATTTGATAGCATTTTGGTGGAAAATGTACTTGGAACAGATGCCTCAGAGCAATGTATGTTGTGGCACAGTCTGCTCTGCTGCCACTTTGGTGATTTTCAGCAACTGGAGCAAGCAGGTTAGTGAAACAAATGAGCAGCAGTAACAGATAATGCTTAAGACATGAATAACCATTTTAACTAAACATCATAGCATCAAAACCTAATGTTTAATAGGGCCAATGTAGGAATGCAAATTAATCAGCCCGCTCTAATCTATAGATTACGATTAGTGATTTCTCAATATATCTGCTCTCCTTAGTTGCTTTATACTACATGAAAGGCTTCTGCCGTAGCTCATTAAATCTCTGCAGCCATCTGAAGGCAGCAGGAGGGATATTTTGATAAATCCGCAGAGTTTGATACCAGAAGTGCCACGCCAGAGCACAGTGCCATTATGTACGACTGCCCACTGTGTTTACCTTCATTAAATCACCCGCAAAAAAAACACCGGACTGCTACTGAATAACCGCACATACCTCTGCACACAACTGGCGTGTTCATTATAATTCGATACTGGGAGATCGGATCACCAAGCTTCATTAATCCTGTGTTATGACCTAACAAGCTTTTTCGTTTTTGTTTTGTTTTTGCAGTTTTTTCAGTGGTTGAAGAGTCACTCTTGAAATTCATTGTGGCAAAAACAATGTTGTATTAGATTTTACAAAAATAATGCAAAAATTAGAGAGAGTAGAATTAAAAGTTGAAGAATATTGATTGATTGATTGATTCTATCATATCGACGACTTAAAAAAAACAATTTTGTTTTTTTTTTATTTCTATCATCATTGTACTAGTTGACTGTCAAAAAACATGTTTGGTCCTGGTCGCCATGCCAATCTGCTACGTCCACACAACAATATGCTTTCCTGAAGTTCCTTTGTTCAGCCGTTGTCATGCATCACTACGATTGGTCGCTCCGAGCGAGACCAGTGATTCGACTGGCTGAAAGTTCAGTTATCAACCCCCACACCCTCCAGACTACTGTGTATTCAACTTCCCCCAGGCCTTTTTCACTCTCCATAAACCGGGTGCATTCTGCAGATGACCACACTGTCCAGGCCCACAAGACCTTCCACTTTGCATTTGCCTTGCAGTAGTTTCATTAAAAGACGGCTCTAATGGCTTTTTTCTTTTTTTTTTTTTTTTGGGCTGAGAAAATTATCCTGCTTCTCGAGCTAAATAAACCATTCAAAAACCAATTTAATTCAGTGAAAAATGCATTATCACAAAACTGAAAACAGGACTGGTTTTTATAGCTCATAAAAAGTTTTCTCATAAAGCTAATGAAGATGTAATTGGTTACTGTACATTACTAGTTACATTACTTAAACCACCCAGCCCATGCACTTTGAGCCCAAGACACCACATCCACTGCATGTAAGACATGTAGACAGTGTGGTTTAGGAATCAGAAACTCTACGGTTTGGATGTGGTTACGGAATATAAACAGCTACGGCTTAGCCCCATGTGACTGCACATAGCACCGAGTCTCTGCCTCATAGCAACGCAGGCTTCTTCACACACCCAACTCTGAACAAAATCACAAGTTAATGAATGGTGGCTTAGCATGGCCTAATGAGAGAGAGCCTGCTAAGAAGTAATCCCCTATAAATAAAAGTCAACTTTAAAGTTATTGTAAAGCATATTCCTCTTGTTTTGCCTACGTCTACACCTCCAGCCCCTGTGCCAGGCAAATACATCCCAGACCATTTGTTCACTGAACAATAGAAGAAACTGATCAAACTCATGGCAAACAGAAAACAGTGATCCCTGAAATTGTTGCGGTAAAGGAACAATACTGGGATTAGTAAGTGTAATATACGTCCACGTTCATAGAGGATAAAGTATGATGTCCTACAGTTAGATGGAGCTTACAGTCTCGAAGTGCAGACTGTTCTGATAAATATGACAAAATCTGTTTTATTTTGTTTTTTAATTAATGGAAAGTAATAGTTGCAGTTTCATTATCATATATATTCATTCACAACAAGTGAAAAAAAAATCAGTCATGATTTCACTTAAAATACTGATGTACAGGTCGCTGCACTGAGCTTACTCACTCCCTTGGATTGTTTCTGAAGTCTCTGACTATATTTCTATCTTTCGTTCTACTATCTTCCGGTGCTCTGGCCTCCATGAACCTTCCCTCAGCTGTGCAATCTGAGGTAATCTGCAAATATGACCGGCCACCACTTGAGCCAAAGCCAAGATCAAAAATGACTCACTGCACCGCCTGCCTGCTGCTGCTGCTGACGGCCCTGTTGGGCTCCGTTGGGGCATGAGGGGGGTCTTCTTTTGCACTCAAGTGTCCGGTCTGACCTGAAAAAACGGTGCTGCTGATGGGGGCGATAACAGTTCTAACCATGGCAGTGACATTTCTACCAGACTATCTGTAGAAATGACATCTTCACCAGTGGTGATGACGTTTCCACTTGCTGCGGTGCTGTATTTGACCACATAT
This sequence comes from Istiophorus platypterus, assembly GCA_016859345.1. Taxonomy (NCBI): domain Eukaryota; kingdom Metazoa; phylum Chordata; class Actinopteri; order Istiophoriformes; family Istiophoridae; genus Istiophorus; species Istiophorus platypterus. The sequence goes on along the minus strand of CM029125.1, from coordinate 4,542,707 downwards.
GACGTTTCTGACCCCAGCAGTGAACCACGGCAATAACATTTCTACTGCTCTTTTTATTGTACTTTCCTGTGTTTGGATAGTGGCAGCTTCTAGTTTTTGTTACTTTAATATCATCTCAGATTTTTTTAGAACAGGCTGTGCTAAACCATTCTTTTTTTTTTTTAATTATTATTTAGTCCATTACCTTTTATACAATAATGTTTTGGTCTGCTAATTTCTAAGGAAAAATGCTAATTCTCAAATTATCAAAACTAAAAACATAAATAACCTTTTTTTTTTTTTAGGCCGTTTTGCAGCCCTCTGATCCAGAACAACTAGTGGAAACATCCTGCATAACATAACTCCTGAGACTGCTTGCTGAGGGTGTTTTGTTTAAGCGGAAGCATAATAATTCAGCTTTGTTTATCACCTAAGCGTTCTGTAACCATTATCACTGTCATATGAAATTTAAGGAGAATGAGGCAAATGGTGGGACTTCTGTTTTGCAGCTTTTTCAGCTTAGTATGTAACATACTGTAATGGTTTTGCAGCTTTGTTTTCAGAGATTTAAAGAGAACATGTTTATCCAAGCCTGTTTTCACTAACACATACACCAATCAGCCACAGCATTAAAACTTGTATCTGATTTTTAATGTCGTGGTTTCTGGTGTATTAGGCACATTAGTACAAGCTAAGGCCTGTCTGAGGGAGAACAATCAGTTCCAAACTCTATTTTTTTCTATTTGTTGCTGGTGTTTGATTTAATAGTCCTGTTTTCATTGATGCCATTCTCAACTGTAAAAGCATTTCTGTTCATTAATTTATCTCATGGTGTTCATCAGATTTGCTGTTTTTAACCTTGGGGTTGTCCTGTGGTTTAGTTCCAGATGTGTCACAGTGTCATCAGCCTAAAGGCCCGGTCACACCAGAAAGTAGTACAGCAATTTTAATCCGCATGAATGAGTGAAAGAACTGGCAGGGGGTTGTTGTTTTTTGTTTGTTTTTTGTTTGTTTTTCATTGTGGTGTCTCCTGTAATTAGTGTTTCAGTTTATTTGTTAATGGACTTAAGTTCTAGAATGATGTTAAATGAAAGACAGGAATAATGAAGTTAAGGTTAAAGTTAAGCACAGTTACACCATTTACACTTCACTTTTGTTGACTGAATGTTTCCTGTAGCTGGGATTAATGGTACAATCCAAGCAGTGTTTAAGCTCAGTCTTTAGATGCGCACAATATCCAATGAACTTGCCATACTCTTGTTTTCAACGAGTCCTTGTACCTGAATGACCTGGTCAGGTGTACTGGAAACTGCCTGGTGGCATAAATGTGGATGTAAATGGCTCTTTTTTTAAGTGTGTTAACCCATTGACAGCCTGGTAACCTGTCCAGGGTCTAGCACAAGATAAGCAGGTGGATGAATGATTTATAGGGCTGCAATGAATAATTTGCTAACCATTGATAATAAAGTCATTAGTGACAATTTGTAACCTGACAATTAATCGGATTTCTGTGAAAATGTCTCTGTTTGTCAAATATACATTTTAGATGAAACAAATGTTCATGTACTGATTTCACTGAGCTCATGTCTCAAAGCCTCACTAATCCACAGCATCACTGTTCAGAAGGATAGATAGAGAGAAAATGAGTTTCATTGTGTTTATGGCTGACCTGTACCTTTAATGATAATTACAGCAAATGTTAAGGATTTAAGGATTAAGCATCATACTGTATATCAAATCGTGACTATTCCAAATGAATACAGACTCTATTTTCTCTGCTACGTGCTGCGTACTGCACACATACATATTGCATTGATTCAGCACATTTCCTTCTCTGCAGCAATCTTAAAGTAAGTAATGTAGAGTTTTGGGTTTTTTGTTTGTTTTTGTTTTTGTTTTTTTAAATCCCTGAGGACCCCATCCCCTCCTGGTCTGCTGTCAACCTAAGTCAATCTACAGGTCAGACTGTTATTCAGCATGTACACATCATATACAAAGGCTTAGATGCTTATTCTATAGATGACTGTACCTGACAGTCTCATGTAGTTCATAAATTTTCACGATGAATGGCATGAACTTTTTATAAATGTAAATTCAACTTGTTTGAATATAGACAAACTCAAATCTGCTGTTGACTGTAACCATCCAACATACTGTACTGCAAGTTTAAGCGTTAAAAGAACAGTAAAATTTAATGCCCCAATTACTTTCTACTGGAATATGACATTTTTGCAGGTAGCACGTCGAAGGACAGCAGTAGAAAGGCTAACGCCGAATGTAATGAGTCTGTCCCAGACGTGGCTCTGAGGATGGCCTCAAGTTAACAATATTTTGTGTTAATTAAAATGTTAATTATACTGTCCCTGTAGCCAGACTCAGACTTGAGTGCTCTTCTTTTCAGGTCATTCCATCTAACCTCCCTTGGACACCAGAAATGTCATGAAACAGCAGGGAAGAAGCCTTGAAGTCTTATTTGAGACAGAGCGGTTTAACAAAAACATGGAAATGTTTGACTCATTATAATTAAGGTGATTTCTTAAAATAGGAAAACAATTTTAAATGCTTTATTATGCTTCGCACCATGATTTAATAGTGAGGTGAGTTTTTTCATAGAACGAAATGAACAAATTGCCCCAAACTCATCCATTTATTTATTTATTTTATTGTAACTAGCCTGCAGGTTATAGTTGCACCAGAAGCACAGTAGTTCTGCAATGTTCACCTGTAATAGTCCATGTCAGTGCAAGGTATATAGCTACAATGGAAGGTTAGGATGGACATTTTGAATAATTCTTAAATTCTTTGGAGCAGGAAAACAAATAAGAAATTCATTACAACCCCATTCACGCATGGAACTGACAAGTGTATCTAGATACCTAAAGAAAAACACACAGCACCCTGCAACTGGAATGGTTGTCTCTAACACTGTAAATAGATCTTATGCAGTGGTGTTTGTACAGCTTGGCCATGTTTTAAATCAACTAACTCTACCTATTTCTGCTATCTTAAGGTGTCTGTCAAAACCAAGACCCCAGGAATAGCAATGGGCTGTGAGGAAGTTTTGCAGTAGTGGCAAGGTTTCTGAATTGCGGGTTACATGATATAAACACTGGCCCTGAAAATATTTTTTTTCATAAATAGTCATTAGGAAAGGTATGAATGTCAAACCAGATACCATGGTTTGCATCCAGAGTGCCATCTGTTGTTAGGTTTAGGAAACAAAAGCACTTTATTTCAGGTTATTTAGGCAAGGTTTGCGGTTTTGATTTACTGTACTGCTGAACTGCATATTGTCGATTTGGAACTGCTGTAACCAACTACTTTCAATGGAAAGCAGCTAAAGCTTGCTTGAAATTTCACCTAATGTGGGTTGGTGATAGTTGCTAATTTGCATATTCATGATGTCATTTCACCTCATTTGCATTCTACGGTGTCAGCTGGTTACACCCCTTTAACTGTTTGCTTCTCCCTTTCTATCTGCTCTCATATATAAAGTAATTTGATGTACCTGAATTCCCAATAAAGCTGTTCTCATTTACATTTTTTTCTGTCTCTGTTGTCAGACAATGGAACAAGTATGAAATACTGACTGAAATACGGTGCATTAAGACTACATGTCACCAGTAAATTCAAAGCCGTTTACAAGCTGTGACTGTGCACAAGACTGTGCACTGAGAAATCCTGTTTTTCTAGTTGCGACTTTGACAAAATCAACATACACATAAATTAAAAACAGCGGCTTTGCAGTGAGTTGGGCTATTTTTCCTTTTAAAAGGATCCCTCAAAAAGGACAGTGGAAGCTCTTTAACAAATATGTTATTTAAATTCTTTTTTGTTTTATAATTACTTGCAATAATAACATGTCTAACTTGTGAGATATGTAAATGAACAGCATATTCTCAATTCAAAAAAGAAATCCAGTTGCAATAATATTTCTTATAAAAACACAGTATTTACTGCTTCAGTTCAGTTGTATATAAATTATATTCCTAGAAGACAGAGTTAAAAGTTGCTAGCAACTTTTTGGAACACCATCTAATAAGGTATCTACTTCTCTTAGTACATACATGGTCAAAAGACTATAGCTGATTCCTCAGCAAAAGAGAATAAGTGGAAACAATGCTGCTGAAATTGCTCTATCAAACTGAGACTGCTACTTCCACCTGCCTAAAAAGCACTATGAAATAACAATTTACAGAATGTGAATAAGAATTCACAAGAAACAATTAAGTGTAAATCAGGCTTAAGTGTGTGGGTGTGGAGTGTGATTAGCTAAGACATTGATAACCAAACTGTACACAAAACAAAGCTTCAGTTAAGCATACAGTACCTCACTGACACTCGAGACATTGGAAGGTAACTCAGGTGTACAGTCATTTTGTAATTAGGTTAAACAGTCGGGTCAGTGCATTGTGGTCAGATTTAAAATGATCCTTTTTATACACTTCATTTCTCCTTATATCAAAAGATTAAATATATAATGTTATGGTAGTTCTTGTAGGAAGCCTCCTATTATTATGCCAAGTTTTGCATTAACCATTTTTAATTTCAGTTTGTGTGGACGACTGTTTGCATAAATTCACACTACCTTGTGCAAACTCCTGTCTGTTGGCATCCACTTGTATCTTTCCCTCTTATGTAATCCTTCTACCCGTAGTATTTGCTCCACACTCAGTCTTGTCATTCTTTAAGCCTCATATTTACCATGTAAATGAGATATTTTAAGGTACTTGTTTTATACAGTTGAAAACTGAAAGGGGATCAACATAAAAGCAATTTTCAAAAGTGTGTTGTTGTGGAAACTGGATGCGCAATATAGAAAACTGAGCAATCATTTGAATTATGCTGGGATTATCTTTAATTATGTACCAACTACCGGTCCCAACTTTGTGATTTGTTAAATTACCCACCAGCCTCATGTATCTGGCAATGTCAATACAGTAAATCATAGTTAGACACACGCCCACTCTCAGAGATATTAATACAAGTATACATTAATTTATCAGAGGTGATAAAACAGCTACTTTCACCATTTACAACACTACAGTCATGAATATTTCTAGCATCTACCACAGATGACGGCATGCTCAGCATTTCAAGACTGGACTCCAACTAAGAGTTAACTGTTGGAAGTTTCAGGCTAAATGGCTTCACAATACGCATTACAACTCAGACAGGAAGGACAGAAACATATTGTCCTTTTCAGCTGGATCTATTCAGCCTGTCCTCCATCCTACCATATGACATCTATTACAATGCAAGTCAATGAGAATCAAAGAAAGGCAATGAAAGGTTCTCCCATTTGCAGCTTCCCTATCTTTGAAATGAAGTCGGTGATTAAAAGGAATAAAGACAGGAAGTAAAAGGCCGTACTCGAGGTGACAGACAGGCGGCCGGAGCGAGAGGGAGTTCTTCAAGAAGCCATTTGCTACATGTCAGCAAAATGACAGCCTCAATCATATCTTAACGGCCCGTGTGTGCAGAGGCAGCTGAGCAAAGCAGGAGAAAAATGTACCCTTCTCACTCTGTTCTAATTAAGTATTACAAACAAATTAAGAGGTCTTGGATAGATTTCACATGCACTACTTAACGCATCTATTAAAACAGCTTCTCATCTGTGTTCACTTTATAATAATGACAAAGTCCTTCTACATTCCGAATCCATTCCATTCAAAGTGGAATCCCTATCTTGCGAATGCTCAAAGATGCAGGCGTGCTGTTTAACAATAGGAGAATAATGGCCTCATTTTACTTGAAACAGGCTCAGCAAAATTTTATTCAACCATTTATCTCTTATGGCAAAACTGCCTCTATGTGTTGTGAACGGCCACACCAAGAGTGGGGTAAAAAGCCGTCTATGAAACTGTTCTGATTTCCCTCCAAGAACTTTGGGATAGATCAGTTTGGAAAATGGTATAGTGCTAATGTGCGCTTTAGGGCGTTTTCACACCTGAAAGTTTGGACCAAGTTCCAAACCAAGGTTCATATTTGTGTTACATTTTATACATTTGATCCGGTTAGTTTTGGTTTCACATTGCAATTTTTGCGAGCGCACTACAGAGGCTTTGCATGACATCAAACGCCCTGTCATCATCACCTTAGTGAGCCATTAAATATTTTGTCTCCCCCTCTACCCATGTGCTGCCTCAATTTCATTTCTTTCAAGTTGCTCTGCGCCTTCTATTGTTTAACGATTGATCGCTTGCCTCAACTTCTGAACAGGGGACTGACCTTCAGATGAATTCTATGAGAGCTCAGCAGTGAAATTTCTGGGGGTCTGCCGAGTTTAGAAATCTCTGATAACCTAGTGATCTTGTCCAAATGAAGATGTACCAACCTTGATACCGCATGAGGAAAAACAAAAAAGTCTGTTATTAAAGTTTAAATTTATTAAAATTACATGATTACAATTTTTAAGACTAGTAACTAATCATGCGTTTGGGACAGACACACTTAATTAGGAATGAATAAAGAGATGGAATAAGTTGCACAAAATGTTCAAAGCAACTATAACCAGTGTAGAGAAAAACATAGAGAAGGGGGATAGGATTCAAAGACCGGACAAATCAGGATTTAAAATGCTGGAATTTTGTAGCACTGCCAGGTTATTCCGACAGAATCAGCACAATCAGAGGATATGCTCATAGAGTTGCCTCTATGAGCATATCCTCTGATTGTACTGATTAATCTATGGCAATGTTCCGCTTCAGATTTGAACTTTGGTGAATCTCAATTGTACTGAACAATTGAAAGCTGCCTCAGAAGTGTTGACGTTTAAAGGATCGGAAGGCCAGAGAGTCCAAAATGTTGGAAGTAATCACAACTTATTAGCTGTGTTGAACCATCTACTTCTACTTAGCCTCTTCTAGTGGAGTAAACACTGTTGTCCGCTACTGATGGTTGCAAACAGTTATGATACAGGAGTTGAAGGAAGAAATTAATTCATCAGCTTATTAGCCTCGTTCAGACACTGAAGTGAAAATTAGAATTGCTAACTGTTTTGCTTGGTAAGCCCTTAGCTTAGATAACTATTTATTGGATTGGTTTTAATAAATAAAATGGTGTACAACGGATTAACAAATGCTAGGGGGAAGTAAGTTTTAGTCTAAAATTGTGAGCTAAATGGAGTCTAATGCAGTGTATAGTAAATACATTGTTAAAAGACAGGACAGTGGAGCCGCAGCCTTTGGTAACTTTATAACAACACAAATGTCAAGTTTAAATTCAAGTTCGATGAACACAAGCCAATACTCCCTACTTTCTGATAAGTTCAATGTCAACCTATCTTCTAATATAGGTTCATCAACATTACTAGTCTGTTTAGGAAGTTTTGAGTCTATATTTTTATTTGTGTCTTTTAAAATAACTGATATGGTATAACTGTAGCAGATGTGACAGAGATATCTGTAGAATAAAGGTAGATTCACATTTTCTTTTTCCAAATAAAACCTTTTTGTGGCTCCAGTCAATTTCACCTGTGCTATAGAATTACCTGACAACTGGATATTGCTTGACTTTCAGCAAACAGAATATTCATAGCACTCAGACTATTGAAATGTCTCCATGTGTTAGGTGTGAGGTCTTCCCCTAAACTGATATTCAATGACAACACCTTGCAAACACTCCAGTGTTGAGTTTGATTCTAATTTTTGGGGTATTTTTGTATTTTTATGTTTATTGTAATAGAAGCTCACCTGTATAAAAAACTAATTAGCCAGCAGACTTTATTTACAACGTTTCATCTTTTGCCATGTTTCAGTCATATCTGGTCCTTTGTCAGTAAAATTTGTAAGGAAATTGTTCACACTGATATTGCTGCATTAAAAACTGGTCCATACAACAGTATAAACTTATCATTAATTAAGATTATATCCAGTATATACAGTAGCATGCAATTCTAAATGAGAAACCTTTCTTGGCATTTATTTCATAGAAATTCTTATTATTACCTTAAAAAATCAATAACAATTTGCTCTAATTGGATGTATGCCGATGAATGTCTGGTATATAGAGTGAAATATTTTAAATTAAATGGACTTAAAAAATGGTAATTTGATTAACTCTTGCGGAATAAATATGGAGTTCTCGTCAGCCACGCCATCAGTGTGTGGGCTGAAACCTTCAAGGAGCTCCAGACGGAGCTGTTGACTGTCAGTGGGTTTGGCACTGCAGATAACCCTTTCATATAATGGGGAGAGACTTGAACAATAGTTGTTATGCTATAGCTGGTTCTAGAACAGCCTTGAAAGCAAATTAAATCAAAATCGGGTTTATTCATATAGAATATTTCACTGATTGCACACAAAAAGTCTGTTTCCAGGTGTTGCGGAGCACGACTGTATATGTGAAAAACATTGTATAAAGCCAGCTGTGTCTCCAGGCGGAGCTGTGTCAAATCTTATAAACGCCCTCAGACTAATGTTGTTTGAGCCATCGAAACAGTCTGCAAGTGTTGTGTTAGAAAGACGTGAGCTGACCAGTCGTCTGCAGCTCGCTCCTCACCTTGGCCTGAGGCTAGAGGCCCCTGGCTACATTAGCCGCTACGAGCATAACAAACCAGCATCTCTGTCGCCAGTCAAGTTGCATTGAGGGAGATGTAGGTCCCAAGTTTTCACAAGGAGGAGGAATGCACGGAATACAAAAGTCAATATCTCTTGTTTTGCTGCACTGATCCTGATCTTTTATCTCTGTCCATCATGAGTCTGACAATGTTATTGAAGTGCAATGTGAAATCAGTTGAGCACTCTGTCAGTGCTGACTCTTTTAGTGGTGATGCATGAGTTGCGGGGTTGTTATGTCCAGCTCCGCTTCCCACATCTCCACTTCCCGCCTGCATGTTTTCTTGCCACTGTGATTGTTTACCCCAGACCTGTGTCTCATAGTCTCCCCTCACCTAGTCTATTTAGTGTCGGTGCTCCTTTCCCCCTGTGCAAGCTCATCTTTGTTCTCTGCAACAAACATTCCAGCCTTTTTGCTTGTGTTATTACTCTGTCCGACTCTAGTTTTTTTGATCTCACCTTTTTCTAACCCTCTGGTTTTGTCTGCCTGTTCCTATGTATGGAACCATTCTCTCCGGGAGTTTTTTGGAACCCCTCTTAATCTGAGTCGTGCATTTGAGTCCTTCCTTTGTGGTTTCATCTGTGATAGCTGTCTGTTTCAGTGAGGGCCAATGATCACCACCACCCGAAATGGTTCCTGCTGAAATGAGCACTAAATATGGATTTTGATTTGATCAATTAGTGAGAATATTGTTACATCATCTAAAAAAGCAGTAAAGATTTCACAAGCATTAAATCCTATTATCTTTTTTTCTTCCATCTTAAAGACATTTTTTATCAAATCAATTTTTCAGCAAATTGCAGTATTATGCAAGTTTTTTTTCAGTGACTTTTGACATTTCATAAAATTATTTTGATTACACAAAATTGGCCAATTTGTATCCATTTCTAAAGATGTTCCAAATTCTCTCTTCAAAATTCAAGGGTACCAATGGTTTTAATGAGGATTGTACTTTTCACGTTCATGTCACTGGTGTGTTCTTGGTACCTGAGATACACCAAAACAATACTGAACTGATCTGACAAGACAGTGTCACTCTCACATCCTCCTGTGTGTGCAGCTTGCTTCCTTCTCTCAGGCCCCTATGGCAACCTGCCAGGATCTAAAGGAGACAGGAAGATTTTGCTGGAAGGGTCTTCCATATTGCATGGCACTTAGATTTGAAACAGCAGCATGGCTGCATCACTTCCTCATGCTGGATACAAAGATGCAATGATGTCCCCAACACACACACGCACACACACACTCTCACAGGAGAACAGTACTATACATGCCTGTCCCCTGTTTTATAGTTTAATGAAGCAGACTTCACATTCTGCCAAGACATTCAATACTCAGTTCTCTTGGGCTCCCTTTTTTTAATCAACACACCCACTCACTTACAGTATGGCAATGCAACACATTTCCGTAACTGTCTCTATACTCCCTCATCTGTCACTTCTGTTGGGTTACACTCACAGCTTTGTATTCACACACTTTATGGTGGCTCGGCTGTTGTTGTTGTTGTTGTATTCAGTAATTGACGGCATCCTAGGTCTCCCACGGTATAATTTTGGCTGAACAACCGATCAGATTTTCTCTGAAATCGGTTGGCGTTCCTAAATCCCGCAACACTGAGGGATGCTTAGCATTGATGGGTCCATACAATCACCTTTCCATTGCTTTGGGCATTTTGTGAAACAAAACAATCAAACGGGGTTAGAACGTCACGCAGTACATTACAGTGACGGATTCCTGAAAGCCCAATAAAGACCCTTACATCAATGCCAGTTTCAATTGATTACCTTTAATGAGTGCAAATAAATAATGCAGGGCTGATCATGCACACTCACACACAGACACAAACTCAGTGAAAAGCAACAAAAACTTTGGTAAAGTTTAATGCCCTTCAATTCCTTTGCCTTCGTAGAAATGTCTTTGAGCAGAATTGCTTGTTAGCACTTTGCAAACCACTAGGTCCTGCTAGCACCAAGAAGATGATGTCAGAGGACCCTTCATCTTGTTAAATCAGCGGTAACTGTATTCGTGAAAGCATGTGGAAGGAAATACTTCACTTCTGGGTTATTCACATTAGCTCAAGTAGTAAAACCTTTTTAAAAAATGTGCCAAAGTGCTGTATAAAAAGTGTTAGTTCAGGCAGGGCTCCAAAGTCACACTTGTATTAGCTTATTGGCATCAGCTGCTACCTTCATGTTTTACCAAACTCTTGGTCATCAGCTGTTGCCCATCAGCTGACTAGCAATGTCCAGTCATGTTCATGTACAGTTGGTAATACTGTGTGGTAATTATAACACGGCACTATACTGTACTCTGCTGATTGACTCATGCCAAGTTTGATGCTGTAGTTTTATCTGCATCCCCCATATCCTGCTTGTGTACTTAGCTTCTGGTGTTTTATTACATCCGCCAAGGAAGTTGTGTTTTCACCTGTTTTTTTGTTTGTTGGTTTGGTTATTGTCAGCAGATTTACACAAAAGCTCTGCACCGATCTGCACCAAACTTGCAGCATGGGCAGGGGAGGAACCTATTAGATTTTGGTGCAGATTCAGTTGAAGGGGTAAACCAGGAGTTTTTAAGATCACTTCCCTTTACATTGCGAGAGAGTTCCACTTTGGCGGAAGTGTGCATGCACTCCACTGAGCACAGTTTCCGTGTGCATGTTTATTGGGGATTAGACTCCTCCCCAGAAAAATGATAGTACTGCTCGCTTGTTTTAAAACAACACATGTAACATGGACTTTCTGCGACCATGACTACTGTCTCCCAGAGGCAAAGACAGAAGCAGGGTGATGTACCACCTCAAAACCTTGTCGGTGGTAGGTTCACCTGACTTTTTTTGTAATGGTCAGCCGTAAAAGTTTTGGAAGTCACTGTGGGGTGGGATTATTACCAAATGGGCAAAGCAGACAACTGACTCCCTTGGCGCTCAAAACCCCAGGTTTATAGCTTGGTAACAGGTGCGTGGTAGTTTTGTTTGATTGTTATTTTATTTGAGAACATTGGACTACCCATACAGCAATAAGGTCATGAAGTATGTATACCACATAAGGATATAATCTAGAGTGGGAGTAAAATGGCTGCCCTAATGCACTAACCCGCACATTTTAGTCTTGGGGCCCCCATATAATCTGCTACCGTCACTGACAAACAATATCTTGGTGATCAGAACATGCTCATGTGACTTATTTTAAAAGGCAATGCAAACTTTTCTGTTTTGTCATTTAGGCAGAAAACGCATTCCTTCATTCTGGCCATCCAAAGCCTACAGTGGCACAAAAATCTACATCTGCACGGAATATATTTTGAATAGTAGCAGGCTGATTAGCATAGCATTTAATTATGACAATTTTGAAATGAATATGAAGATTCATTATGAATTTGGGAATTGCATACCTGTTATAAAGTGTCATTCTGAAATAAAACTTTACGTTGAAACAAACCTGAACAAGCTCTTCGGTAATTTCAAAAAATATATTCAACACTGCAGCCTAAAGGCGCCACCTGTGAGGCTTTAGACTTTTAGGTAGCTAAAGTCATTGCTTTTTGCAGGGTTATTTAGGGAAGGAACAGCGTGTGTTGTTTCCTGTTATTCTTGCCCAGAGACTTCCAGTCAAATCCATTTCTCTAACCTTTAGGCCACTGCCTTCCCACAGTGCTGTTATGGTTAGATCTTCCCCAATTTTTCTGACACACAATGTCAACCTCGCGGTGTGAGGAAGAATACACTGCTGTACACATGCAGTGTTACCAGTGGGGTGCTTTGCATTAAAACTAGAATCATAGCGGCTCAGCATGGATCCCATCCCTATGTATGTATGTATATTTCATGAGCATATCAAAATGTAAAATTTAGTTTTTGCACTGTATTTTTTTTCCTCAGTGGAAACACACACAAAAACAATGAACGGATCTTGGCCATCTGTGATTCATCAACAATGCCGCAACATATTTTAATATTCAAGATTTAGACAAGCTTAGTCATATGATCATGTCCACACTCCCTATTTCTTTTTGCGGCACGAGGGCGGCTAAAGCCCTGATTAGAGCTCCAGAGGTAGGCTGGGGGTTTGCTCCGCTTTTGCCACCACATAAATAACTGTGTCATTGCTTGCTAAATTAACAAACATGGGCCGAGGGTTAATTTTGTGTCGTTGCTCGTCTATCTCTCCTGGCTTCACTCTCGTTTGCCGCTGTGCCTGCTTTGCATTCTGAATTCCCTGATTAAGTAAACCTGATTAGTTGAGCTGCCACTGCCAAATTCACTCCTCAGTTCCAAAGAGGATCTTGTTTTTCTTCTATCTGCTCATTTTCCATTCCTATGTCTTGTCTTCCAAACAGATGAATGGATGATGAGATTTGACGGGCCCATTTTTACCAACAGAGGGGTAGTTTCCGGTTTCTGAGGTTTACGCTGATGAAGGCTGACTGCCAAAACCAAGAAACCTTCAGTAAGACCAATTTGCACTGTCATATGCAAACACCCCCCCCCACAACCTAAACATGACAAGAACTGTTTATGAAGGGTCTCGATTGTACCACCACATATAGCGTTCATACATTATTCCTACTGTATGTCAAGGAATGCGTAATTCTATGCAATAACCAGCTTTTCCCATAAAACTTTCATCCACATTTAATGAGCAATTCTTGAAATGTTTGAAGACATGCTTGTCCCTTAGCACCTCCTAAAGATTTAAAACTAACAAGACTTTTCACAAGTCAACTTCTGTGTAATTCTCTGTACATCTCTACATGGGTTCTGGGACATTTCTTATTGATAATTCTCATAATTATAAATAATCAATATTTCATTACAATCTCCGTAGCAAGATTTAACACCAAATATTTTTATTGCGATTAAATTAAAGTTTAAGAGTTACTTGAATGCATGCTACAGATTAAAGTCTATGCAAGCTCATTCAGTCTTATTGTATTAATAACAAAGCATGTTTAGACACTGTAAACTTGATATTTGTAAATCCTCAGTATTGCTGCTGATTAACTATACATAATCTCATTATGATGATATTTACAGTTTATGAATTATGTAATGCATTAAAGTCTATGGAGACCCATTTGGCCTCATTGAATTTATAACTCAGCACATGTATACAGTACAAAACTCCATTTGAATTTTAAAATGCATTTCGTGACATCATTATGACAGAGCTGGCGCTTGGCATAGGTAACACAGACAGTTGCCTAGCACACAGAATATCAGGGGGGCGCTGCAAGAATTTAACTAAAACTGTTTTATTAATCATGGTTACAGTAAAAGCATTACTGCCCCCCCCATACTGTCAGTCACAAATTGACACAATTTTTCATCTGCCCTGCACTGCACTTGGACTCTGAGCAGCGCTTACTTAAAGTGGGGGATGATGGGCACCATTTGATGCACAATTGTGCATCACTCAGCCCCAACTGACTGACGGCAAATGCCAGATTGGATCGGCCGGATTGGTGCTTCAGTTATTATTAGATTCGAATACATATAGGAGGATATGAATCTGAATGGCGAGTCAGCGGTGGGGGAAGAAGTATATTTAATCCTAATCCTAATATCGCCCTGCGCAACAAAAATGGCTAGAGCCGTCCCTGCATTAGGATTTCCTGTACAGTTTGAGTTACATAGTGTAATGTATTCAAAAATAACACTCAAGTGTTTTTAAAACTCCCATTTCTTCTCATAGCCGCTATAGTTGAGTAATACATAAAGGTCGGTTGATTTTCATATTATTATGAAATCATCCAAAAATCATGTGAATCAGCAGCAAGGCACCCAGTGATCACACATACTTTTTTTTTTTTTTTTTAAAGGAATCGCTTCTCTTGTTTTATATCACTGTAATCCCATTCAGTTTTTTTTCCCCATTTCTCAGTTTCTGGGTGGATTTTTAAATGAAGGGTGGACTGATTTTGAGTAACATTAGCAGTATTATCAAACAAAATGTGATTATGCTCACAAAAAGGAACTTTCTTTTGAGTTGGAAAACTGGGCCAGTTTTTGGCACCGTCAGCACTCTCTCCAGTTCGCTCGCTATAAGACTCAGTATGTTCCGACCAAACAGATGGAATCCTTCAGTGTTTGAATTTCATCTGTGAAAATGATTTATTTAAATATTATTCTGCTATTGTCATTATAATACAAACTGTTGCAATGTTCCAGTACAGAAGCCTCACACAATACCAAAGAAAAGAGAATTATAGTTCATCAGAATTTTCGACAGCTCAACAAACAGACAGGACTGCATTGAAATGAAATACATTAGAAGAAACAAATACATCTAGAGTGGATGAGTAGCGGGGCCTATAAAACAGAACAGAAAAAATGGCTGTGTGATGTTTCTGAAATAACATCCCTAGATTCTTGTCATTGTGAACTGTTCTCCTCTTTGGTAATAGAGGCGTCGTTGCCTGTAAGCACTTCTGCCTCCATCGGAACCCAAACTCATGACTCAGTCTTTTACTAAGTATCACTTTTCATCGCTCTGATCACAGTATCTAATTAATCATTCCAATCTTTCATTCTTTGTTATTGAATATGTTGCAAAGACCCACAATCAAGTGAGTCCCCTAGATTAGGATGAAAGCTTTATAAAGAAGATGTTTCTAATATATATATATATATATATAGATACAGATTTTTTTTTTTTTTGTCAAATACATTTTACCCAAGTTCATTTTGAAGAGATGAAGACCAACTTTGGACTTGTTAACACTTGAATATGAGTACATGACACCATTATTACAAGTACAGAACATCACTGGCCTCTGCCTTTTTAAATTGATTTTTTTTTTTTAGAAAAAAATGTCAACATGCTGATTATTTCATTTACAAGTTGTACAGATCTGTAACTTTTTACATGAGGGTTGGACAAAGTCAACATGTCCATTCAAACTGTGCACACTTTGTCCAAAGTGCTCGGGCACAATTCCAGTAGAATCAACATCCGATTTCCATTCTTAATGCCATAAAATAGGATGTACTTTTTTTCTGCAAACTAAACATTCTGAACCATGTTACATAAGATGTCTCATTTCAAAATGCAGCAATGTATTTCCAGTCACAGCAGAGTGGCACATATATGAAAGTGATACTAGATTAACTGTCCAAATACACCCTGAAGCTCTTTGCAGTTTGAGGGATTAAACAGGGTTGCCCACTATTGCCCACACCTCTTGTACCCAGGCCAGAAGCTGCTGATCAGGAGATGTCCCTAGTCTGAGCCCAAAGCATCCAATACTCTGTCAGGCCTTGAACCTTGGCTTAATCAATAAGTTTCCCGACACAGTTTTTTGGGAATGTAGTACAACTATACAGGGGGGAGGGGGGGGATTTTGGCCCCGTCTGCAAGGCAGAATAAAAGCACAAAGTGAGGTGAGTATTTAGCATTTTGAAAACACATAGGACAATAGTTATTGGCAATTACATCTGTATGTTACGCATGAATGTTAGATGTTAGATCATGCCTTATGTCGACGACCTTAAAGTTGGTCTAAGTTTTGGGCATCAACTGAGCAACATTTCAAAATTCACTAACAGCATGATTCTTGACACATAAATCAACTATTTTATCATTTATCAATAACTCAGTTTGAATTGGAACACCTGCATTTCTAATGGATGGTGTGTCATTTCCTCTTCAGCTCAAAAGTTAACAACAACAGAAGAATCCCTTTTATTCTGGAAGTTATACTGTATCATGGTAATGATCTGAATAGAAGATTTGTTGCACAATGAAACCAAACCACACCTCTGCCTGTGTTTGTGTCAGATTGTCAAAGCGTTTTGCTTATAAATGCTCTGTATGGATAGATAGCTCTATGATATATCATGTGAAAATAAAGCTCAGATATATTACTGTGTGATCTAAGAGAAGAAAATGCAACAAAATTAACTTATTTCTCCCAAACATGGGTCATACACAATGCTGATGATAAGCAACTCTACTCTCTGGGTTGCATCTCACGTCACTCATCTTCCCAGTAAATGTGCAAATATGTGTGCTGGTGTGCTTGCTATAACATAATACAAACTAGCACTACTCATGATCCGAAGTGGATAAATACATATTCATCTTCTGTAATAATGAGACATACCAGGCAGGTGCACAGCAACCGATTCGTAACATTAAAAAATGGTACCGGTCAGTTGAAATTAATCATCCAATGGTTACATACCAGGATTTTGAATGACTCATAAATTGTGACACCCTCTTTATTCCTACTAAGGATGCAATACAAATTAAATTGACAAGGAATATTTTTTTTTTACACCAAGGTAGCACATTAAAATAAAACTAAATCCAACACAATGTAACACTGAACTCCACATGTTGACTAATGTAGTTCAAATAACATACTGTATGTTCCTCTCCTGGAAGCCTTCAGACCAAAAACCATGCACACCTGTATATGCATCACTAAGAAGATGTAAAATCATACACATCAGATAATTTGGGTGGCCATTAGAGCCGAAAGAAAAATAGAGAGGAATTTAACCTTTTTTAACCTGATGGTTAACGTTAACAGTCTGAATTAACATGTACTTGAATTTCTTTTGTTTCTTTCACAACAGAGTTCCATGGCCAATATAACGAGTACCAGCTGTATATACAGCACATCTTTAAAACAGATATATGTCTATAATCATATATAGTACACAAATATAGATTCTCCTTTTTTCTTGTTCACTTTTGAGCAATGAACACATGAACTGGAACATTGAAACCATAAGAAAGTCATTCTTCCGCGAGAACTATCCGATAAGATACAGAGTCCATTTTCACACCAGAGTGTTGCACCTCAGATGGTGTTGAGCCGACGTCTGTACAAAAGGTAATCCAACTGGTTTAAAGGTGACTGGTGTTTACAGTGGCTAATAACAATGTGCTGGGTGCAAGAGCAGTAGTGGCTGGGAAATGAGGGCCAACTGTGCTGTCCGCATGGTGGGGGGAGGGTAAATAAAACAGGCAATTTTCTCATTTGGGGGCAAACAGAGAGAGAGCGAGATCTGGGAGCAAATTATTTCAGTTCTTCGAATTATAACAAGGCATCCCTCAACAAACCGCATGCCAGAAGGAGGACAGCCAGTCCGTAGCTGGATGATATTCTTGTACCTGTAAAGAGAAGGAACCGAGGATTAAAAACACATATTGAATATTACGCTTTCTGCTAACCATTCCACAGATCTCTGCTTGATAAGCACATCGACCAGTGAAAATGTAAGAAAGTGTAAGACAATACTCAACATACAAAAACAATTTTTAGTGATTTTACTGTAGCATTATATTTGTCTGCAACATATACATGTGAATATTGATAGAGTATACAAATAGATGAATATTTTTATGGACAATGACACAATTTTCATAATTTTTCCTCTTTACACCACGGTGGATTTGAATGAAGTCATGAAGATTTGAATGAAGTGTAGATTTTTCACTTTGATTCAAGGGGTTTAACAAAATTACAGTAACCATTCAGGAATTACAGCCATTTCTATACAAAGTCCCTCATTTTCAGAGGCTCAAAAGTAATTAGGCAAACCCATATAATTATAAATATAGGAATTATTTCAATACTCGGATGAAAATCCTTTGCAATCAATGGCTGCCTGAAGTCTGGAACCCAAGGACGTCACCAAATGCTTAGCTTCGTCCCTTGAGATGCTCTGTCGGGCCTTTACTGCAGCCACGTTCAGCGCTGCTTGTTTGTGGGTCCTTTTGCCCTCAGTTTTGTTTTCAGTAAGAGAAAAGAACGCTCAACTGGGTTGAGGCCAGGTGACTGACTTGGCCATAGAAGAATATTCCATCTCTTTGCCTTGAGAAGCTACTGGGTTGTTTTCACAGTTTGTTTTGAGACATTATCCATCTGTACTATGAATCTCCGTCCTATCAGTTTTGCAGCATTTGAATGAATCTGAGATATTATAAATTATAAATATTGTATATATTATAAATGTTCTCTGTCTCTGTCTCTCTCTCTCTCTCTCTCTCTCTCTCTCTCTCTATAATATATATCTATATATATATAAATATATATAGATATAACATTTTATGCCATAATACTGCATCTCCCATGTCTGACAGATGACATATGCCTTGGATGTTTTCTGGCAAAGACGATTTTCCATTGCTTTGCACCTTGTGGTAAACCTGCTTTATTTCCATGTATGAAAGCCTCTGTAGACTTTGACCACGATATACCAACCTCCTGGAGAGTATTCTCGACCTGGTTAGATTTTATGAAGGGTTCTTCCTTTTAAAAAAAACAAAACAACAAAAACAGCTCCAAATGCAAATTCATCTCTTGGAATCACCTCCAAACCTTTTTTTCTGCTTAGTTTGTCATGAAAAACCGAGAGAACAGGCCTCAACTGGCCGTGAAACTGATCATTATTCAATTATCAAATTACTTTTGAGCCTCTCAAAATTAGTGATTATGTATAAAAATGATTGTATTGCCCGAAACAGCTGATGTGATTTTTCTGTGAAACTGTCAAACCTTAAAGTGCCACTGGACAGAATTGATCCCTATAGAAAACGGTAATTTTCTCACTATTAATTTTGATGAGCTTTCAATGTCGCTATGGCAACGCCTTTTTGTACTACCACTACTGTGCGTACGTCCACAGACTCTCTCTGTCCCTCCCCCTCTTTCTCTGTCCAGGTGGCAGGCGTAGATGGCCCGTTATTGCCTTGGACAATATGCTGGGTCTTCCTGCCATCATTGACTGGGTGCGGGCCCATGAGCTGCACGCCAAGTGGATGGCATCAAAGAGGCACTATGATGTGCCCCACACAGACGCAGAAAAGTGCCTGAACTGTCTGGGGAAGGTGCGATGCAACATAGGATAAACATTCTGTAAAAGACTGAAGTGCAGCTATGCTGTGGCAGATATGCACCAATCACAAGATGAACAACAATTAACATTTTTTTAACTTTATCCCACAATGTTTTATGATACTTGTGTTGCTTTCCTTCGATTCTGCTTTATCTTCTGTTCTTGTTCTGTTTTGCTTTTGGATTCAAATACTTAAATTGCATCAGATATCTGGATTCTTTTTTGGGTTAAAGCCTCAAATATTTAGATTTGTTTCCAAAATTTAGGAAATCAATAAACAAATCACATTCATATTCACCCATATGCAGTATATGAAAGTATTTTTTTCACCGTCACAAAACAGAAAATTGGAAGTATGAGTTTCTGCTTTGTACTAAATTTACAGGTGGTCACACCTTGAATAACATAAATATACCCTCAAATGATGCACCACGCTGAGGCTGCTAATTGTAATTGCATTGCTGGAATTGGTAGAGGGTGACGAACCATTCAAATGAAACTGTCAAGGCCTAAAATTGACCCTGTGATTGTGACAATTTGACTTTAATTTAAACTTACATATTCTTACATGAATGCCACTATCTTTACAAGACAACCAGAGTAAACTACAAGTGTAACCCCCCTTAGAGTAGACAGCCTTTGAACTGTTATGAACAGGATTTACATGGGCAGCTACCGTCGTCCTGGGCCTGACAAGCTGCTATCATCACTGCAGGCAGCTTTGACTGTTTACTGAGCATCTGACAAGTCTAACAACTGCAAACTAGAACACAGCCTCCTCGGCCTACTGTTTGATGCGCCTGCATCTTGGGGACATCGAACCGTAAATGATGAGAGCAAGGTGACAGATGACAACTGCACAATCCAGCAGAGTTCTGTGTATGAAAAAAAAGGAGTTTACTCTACATCAGCAAAAAACTGCTTAGATAGGGAAAGAAAGGATCTGAGAAAGACAGAGGAAGAAGAGAGAACTGAGAAACAAGAGAGGTATGAAGGTGTAATCATGAAAAAACGTGGCAGTACTAAGGAAAGAGAAAGTGAAATATTCACTAAATCATTTTGACTTTCATCAGATTCCTATGTGAGACCAAGAGATGGTTCAAGGATGGAAATTGTCCAGGGGAACACTTTGTTCCCCATGGGGCAGCTCTGGATTGTCTGTGCTGCTGGGGATTATGGGATGAAGGGAGGAATGGTAAAAAGGTGGGAGGGATGGAGGACAGACATGGAGGGCGTTGACCCTTTATTCCTCCCCACCACATCTCATTTAGCTTGAGGTGATCTACAGAATAGGAGTGCCACAGAGGAGCAGCAATCTGGGCCAAAACATCCTTCACACTGAGAATAATTAATCAGCCTCCAGCTAAGAGACGGAGCGACGCATAGATGGGGAGAAAGTACATAAAAATGTTCACCTAAAATATGCACTAATCCAGTGATATCGAGCTTTTTATAGAAACAGTAAAAGCAGACTCAAAGATTTATTATTTTCTCTGAAATAAAAACGGAAAATGAAAACTGCTTAATTATTCCAGGGATGGTGAATATGTCCATCATTTGGATAATATTTTTTTGGAGACAGTGTCAGCAACACAACACCCTCCTCCCCCTCCCCAAAAATGTCTGAGACCCTATGCAGTTGCCAGTAATCTTGTGCTATTTGAAACACCCTGTTGCATTTCGTCCTGAGGTCACACAGTGTACCTCCACGTAGCAGAGGTGTAATGCTAAGCCACCGCCTGTGTCAGTTTTTCACAACTAATATCTGTATCAGGATATATGTTGGAAGTTTTCGGAAATTATCATCGTATATTTTCCACATACTGTAGCTTACAATAACTGTGTGATACTTTACTATGTTTTAGAATTCATAATTCCCAACGTATACATTCCTTTAACCCCTACATTGAGAACATATTTACCACTGCACGTGTTAAGTATGCTTAGAATAAGATGGTAGTTCTGACAGTGACTGGAAAAAAAAAATGAAGTTAGTCTCAGTTCAAACTTTCATGCATTTTAGGGCACTGATGCCGACATAGCTTCGGTCGCCTTTGTCACATGTCATCTCATCAGGCACGTGTTTCCTTTTACACCTTCATCTCTCATCGCTCCCATATTGAGCAGGGGTCTCCCGTTGCTTATGCTCCCAGGGAGGCCTCGGCGAGCAGGGAGTGCCATTCATTACAAACAGCCTGTATTTCATCTTGTAGTGTCTTTATGTCTCAATATCCAGAGATATATCTCTCACCAGAAGAACCAGATTTCGGTTCTCACTGCACTGTAGGACCTTTAGCCGCACAGTGAGAAAGACGACTGCATCACTCTTGAAATTATTTTTCGGACCATTTGCCTCAGACTTGGCTTCGCTTGTCAGATTTCATGTTGCTAAGATGCATCGTAGTGCCGCAATGATTGAGGGTAAGTGAGTTGCCACCTATCGCAGAGCAGCAGGGAAGAGACAATGAGGAGAGCATCGTGGGTTTTTTTTCCCTTCGAGATTGCCCATTGCTGTGGACTAGGACAATTAACAGAGCCAAAAACCTTGGGACATAACTCAGCTGCATGGAAACCCACCAGACTGAAGGGATGGGAAGTATATGTGGAGTATTTAGTGAGTGGATAGACTTTTAAAATCTGAGCTTGTACTCATTTTTCTCCATTATCACCTTGTCGTCTTCAGTCCTTTCTTGCACCGCTGCATGAATCATATCTGAAATTTCCCTGCCCATCTTTTTGTGAAAGCCTTTAAATTGAAAGAACCTCTTGGTTATCCCCCAAACACAACTGTCTTTGTCTTGATGCACATTTCTTACCAAATGCATGTTCTGTTCAGTGCTAGATAAAGTACGAGTGGTGTTGGGTGACATATCACAGAGTAACAGATTGCATCTTCTATTTCTGTCAGGTAAACCGATCTCGATGAAATCGTACTCGGATGACAAGGGAACCGCGACCCTTTATTCTTTTGCCTTACTTTTTCTAAGGGCTCGTGAAAAAGGGGATTGTAATTTCATAAACTCAAGAATTCCAAGAAAGCTGCCATTATGGACATCATCTAAATTCAAAATTTTTGCCTCTTAATGCAAGATTTCTTGAAGCCAAATAAAGGGCCACATCCAAAAGCCTCTCTAAAATCTTTTTATTCTTCTCTACTCCTGTCTGCAGTTGTTTTTGAGTGTGACCATCAGCTCCCATTGCTGCCAATAATGAGCACTGAGGGCCTTTCCATTTCACATAGAATCACTTACGGGCCGTGTGTGTGTCATGTTCTAGTAATTTTCTGTACATTCTTTGCCATTTGATGTTTGCTAACTTTATTCCATCCTCGCCATTCAATTCACTTTTGGATGGCTTATTTCTGCTCATGAGAAAACAGAAGGCATTGGCTGCAGTACAGAGCCTCTGCACTCTAACTATAAATATGCCAATCTCTTCTAATTTTCTCAAGCCCATTGGCTGACTTTGCATATCAAAGATAATCCAGGGATGGTTTGCCTTCCATATCTTCGGGTGCCATTTTGGTTATGTCTGTTTTTTCTGCACTTGTATTAGCCAGTTATCAAACAATTTTTACTTTCTCCTTACTTGTTAACTTCTCCGGCCATAGTCCTGGGTCCTCTGGCAAATACCCTCTATATTGCTCTACTTTTTCCTCCTTCCACTTCTGTCCTCATTCCCCCTCACTACCTCTGAGGAACTTTCATTTTCCGTGCTCCTTGCACTTCCATCATCCTCTATCACATCTTTTTGCTCACTATCTGCTACAAAAATAGACCCCTTTACAAGCACGGAGCATACAAGATTGATATTAGTCTTTCAACCTGCGCACAGCCTGACGCACAATAAAACAGGTTGCTTTATTTTAGTGTTGCTAAGCGACTGCTTGGAATAACTCTTACCACTATATGAGCTCACCTTGCCTCATGGCCTCAGTGACATTACAAGGAGATGAAGAGGGACCTGTAGCTGCTCCATACTCTGTGGCTGAATCTGAATCTGAGGGCCATGTGGTTTATGATGTTATGCTAGATGATATTAATAAATAATTTTACATGACAGTGTTGCTATGATGCTGATTAATTTATTAATTTATCAAAGGCAAAACGTTATGCTCCAAGCGATCCTGATTGACGGCCTCCAATCAAAGCAACATACCCATATTGAATTAAATCATTATCAAACAGCATTAGGAAGTTGTGCCTACAGGACTGGCATATCCTACTATCTACTTGTGAGGAATAGAACTGTAGGTTATGTTATAATTAGATTCTGCCTCATTAATCACTGTGATCTTTAAATTGGTTACACAATGTTATACAATGCAAATATGCTACAAGCTAGATTCCTTGCCGACCTTAGCCGATATTAGCGTAAACTGTGGTAGCTTTGCTCAACTTTCTTTTGAAAGAAATTTGTCAAAAGCCGTTTTCCCTCTGTTTCGTCTTCCCTTTCTTTTTTCTTTTGGCATCCTGCTTTTTCTTTGGGGGGGAAGACATGACTCTTAGCAGGTGCGGCAGTGTCCAGCTCCGGCATCAGCAGCCACTGGGCTGGATGAGCTGTGTTAAAGGAGTACAGGGGCAGTAGGGCTGACTAAATCATTAGTGGGGTAAGAGGGGCATAAACAAGTTTTGGGTTATTTTGGTTTTTTGACACAAAAGCTACTCTCTTAGCCTGTTTTATTCAGTCAAATTTAATTTCCTTATGAGTAATTACTTAAGAAAAACAATAAAAAAAAAACCTCCAAAACTTTTCATTCTAGACTTTCTGAGGGTCCTCAGCCATTCCTGCCATGATTAGTCAGTGCCAACCCCCCCCCCCCATGTACAACAGATGCCTTGTTAAACGTAGGAATTCATTTTACCCTGGCTCCCCCGGCAAACTGCCCAGGCCCAGGAGCAGCAAAGCAGCCGCCAATCATGATGCTCTACTTAGGGATGATTTTTTTTTCACGTTTGTATGCCGAATACTATTACATGTAGTGCTGTGTCGTCTTTTCCTAAAAACCTCAATCTTAGTTTCATCAGTCCAGGAAGGATTTTCCCTGTAGCGTTGTGGAGTGTCAGCGTGCTCTCCGGCAAACTTCAGGCATGCAGCGATAATGTATTCGGAGAGCACTGCCTTCCTGCAATGGACGCCATGCCCCCTGCAGCCATGCACTAGGATTTGCATATGGTAGACTAAGAACACAGATGTTAACTAGCTCCAATGATTCCTCTAAGCCGTAAGCTGTTGCTCTGAGATTCTGTTTCACCTCCTTGATTACAGCTGGGTACCCGCTTCTAGAGAGAGTAGCACCAGACCGAAATCATCTCCATTTAGAGACAGACTGTCTCACTGAGGACTGATGAATATCTATACTCTTTGTAATTAGTTTGTTACCCTTTCCAGTTTAATGCAAATGCACAGCTCTTGATTGTGAGTCTTCTGGGATCTCTTCATAGCTCTTCATAGCTCACATCAGCCTCTTGTCAGCAGTGAGCTCATAATGTTTATTAACAAAAAAAGTCGTTCTAACGCACACCCCCAATCATGGATGTTTGAATGGTGCATTTAGTATGGACAAGAACAACACAATAACTTGTTAAATAGTTCACATACGTTGTATTTTTTCATAATTGTAACTTAGGTGAAGATTAAGCCCATTATCCTTTCATTTCCAAATAATTAGTATTTGGTTTTCTTTCCCACTTTGTGAAACCAGTTAAGCGAACACTGGTGTAGTTATTAAAATCATAAATACCACATATGATATAAAAGTTTTGGGAATCTTGCAGAGTGCTGGTGCACTATGTGTTCTATTTATCCCTTTCTAGTGTAGAAACTACTGCTTCTTAGCCTTGTACAGGATCAGGGGTTTCAATTCAGAAAATCAATCAGTGGTGCTTTAACAGCAATGCCTCAACCAATTATGGTTCCTGTGTTCTGCCTCAGTGGTGAAAATAATAATGATGCCTTAGGCTACATAAAAGACACTGCTATTAGCGGTACATGCTTGTGAAAATTTGGTTGCTAGCATTTGTTATTCACAGTGTGAACACCGACTGTCCCTCGACTATGTTAACGAACTTACTGAATTAGTTTACATTTTTGAGGATTGCACCAGGGAAACTTTCTTATGAGCTTCTTGCAAAAAATCCCCTACCACACTGCATAGTACCACAGTGAATTTCAGCAAATAATTTGTTCTTAACTCTGGATGAGAAAATATTTTCTTTGTCCCATTGCAAATGCAAAATTTGCATTTATTCCAGCTAGTTTATAGAGTATGATCCAAGATTTAGGATTTTCATTGGCACAGTGTGTTCAAGTTGACTGCTAACATATACTGTTATCTATGGGGGTGAGAGGTTCCCACAGCTTGCATCTGTGCTGAAAAAAATGTTGCAATACCTGCACAGATGGGCTGGAAGAATGGCTCACATTAAATTGATGCTGGCACATCAGCACTCCGCTTTGTAATGTACTGAAAGACTGCAATGTATGACAGGTAATGGCAGTAAATTTGTCAGTTAATTTTTAAATTATAAGGCTGGTGCTATTACATATTTTAATATTGTTAACAAATCCCATTAAAAGATCCAAACCACTGAATGTACTCTACTAACAAGTACTGGGAGTGTATCCAAAGCCTAATATAGCTTATTCTCCGTGCCAAAAAGCTCCATTGTTGTCAAAAAACTATTAGCAAGACACTGTGACATGTTCCTTCGTTACCATAAAAACACAATGTGTTTTTTTAATTTTTTTTCTTTTTTATTTGACTCAATCCCACATAAACTCTCCTGATATTCACTAGAAACCACAAGTGGATTAATCCACCACTGGAAAGTTTCCTGAACAATTGCACTATGTTGTCCTGTTTGCTAATGACTCCAGTTACCACCTGTTTTACCAACCTTAAAAACTTTTTGATAAGAGAAATGTCTGGTTTATAAAGATTTATGTCTTCAACAAGAACCAGTGGGCATAGGACTAGTTACCAGACCAGGTAGAAAAGTATTGAAAAATAGTGATGAATGGTTGAATTTGGTCTGTTTAATGGATTTGCTTACATATCGTATACTGATGCCTTATCGTTCTACAATATTCACTTTCACAGTTATACTTTACATATTAAAATAAGCAAAACATGGTTGGGACATTGGGACCAAATATGGGGATCAGTGTCTTACTCAAAAATAGTTTGAGCTACAGGAAGGAGAGCCAGCTGTGACTAGTGTAGGGTTTTATGTGGAATTGTATATAAACGTCCCCTGAAACATTTTAAATTGATATTACTTAGAAGGAACTTAAACCAAAAGCACTCATTGATTTTCCTCAAAAATACAACCAAATACAGTAGAAATACACTGAGGCAGGGCTGCTGGAGCTGGGTCATAATGGCCAGCCCTCTGGGTATAACGCAGAATGATGGGGCACTGCACGCTACGCAGCTGTGCTCAATCATTTCCTCAGTGTCGGTTCTGACATCTTCCAGATTCACTCTAAAAATCCTTTGAAACAAAACCCTAAACATGGCTACACTTCCTCCTGGAATCAGGGGATCAAGGCACACTTGTACAGAACAGAAGGGAGATTTTCATTCATACATTATTGATATGCTGTCATAGTGGTTTCTGTTGTCTTATATGGTATTTGCCAAGCAATTTTTCAGTTTGGCCATACGAGGAAACACAAACAGTAAAAGGCGGTACAAGTAGATAAGTTTTTATCGGGTGATTAATTCACTAAAAGAATTGGGAGAAATCCAAGGGAATACATTCAAAAATCTCAGTTTACCGCATATTCCCACAAGAATTTAGTGGTGTATTGATGGTGACTGAGTCAGAAATTTTCTTGTTTTACAATCGAACGAATGTGTCTACAGGCAGACAGATAAATGACATGATGACACCGTAATGTTCTAGTGTCTCCGAACTGACATTCTGTAATCAATTCAACAATTCAACATAGGACTGTTTTTATTTCATAGTTTTGGTCATCAGTTCTGTCAGATATGATAATATTGTACTAAACCGATTTTTTTTCAAGTGCAGTCAACTATTTTTTTTCCCCCATTATTCAACAAAGGTTAGAGAAAACATGGTATCAGAGCCAGTACAGGAGTGTTCAATCATTTTAGATTTAAGACTGTTATGGTGGTGATTCTTTCACGTATAAATTGTAGTGGAATGTTAGTAAACTGTATATTCTATAATGTGTTAGAATGTTGTGAGTAAACAAAATCAATAACCAAAAGACAAAAGAAACCCCTGAGATCTGTGTCTAAAGCAAGATTGCAACAAAGAAGTCTGATGAGGCAAAAAGGAAGAGCAGTTAGACCCTTTTCAAACAAGCTAACAGTCAATCCATATGATCTTTACTACTGGTTCCCAACTGTTTTGAGTTGTACCAATTCCAGAAATATCTCTGCATTACCTCTTGCCCATGTCTCTGAGCTGTGAGTCATTTAACCCAAAACCTGATGTTTTCTTCTCAGATGGTTAATTTCAACAGTCTATTAAGGTCTAAAGAACTTAAATCCTACAGCGAAGAAAAAGCCAAAAAGAAAAAATCTCGTGAAAATATACATTTTTGTTCTTTGTTTCCTCCAAATTTTCAGTCATCTCACCAGCCTTCACTTGTATCTTGCAGTTTCTTGGGAACACTGGGTGCATCTAAATACTGGGAACAACTACGGGAAGTAGCCTACAGGTCAAAGTTGTAGCACATTAATCTGTAAAATTTGATGGATGTTTACAAAAACAGTGTTAAGGACAATGAAGGTATAATTTACTTTTTGGTTAAATTGTATTTAGAGCTGAAGGAGAATGATTTAAAGTCAGTACTTAGTTTCACTCACTATTGAAGAAAACAATTCAGAAATTCTTTGTTTAATCATAGACTCACAGCCAATTTTGACATCCACATTAAGTTGATTACAAAATCAGCCTGCTATTATCTTAAAAACATATTTTAATTAAAGGACTTGAACTTATCCATGCATTTTTCTTCAGTAGGAGCAGCTACTGTGAGGTTTTCTTTACAGGTTGACAAGATAGCCGCAGCTGATTGAGAATGCTGCTAGAGTCCCAACTAAGAGCAGGAAAGTGAAGCACAAGTCTCATGTGTCTTTTTCATCCATCTTGTGTTTTTTCATATATTGTCTCAATGCTTTTTAATGCACTGTATTTACCGCTTTGAATTATTTGGTTCTTGTCTGAAAGGTGCTATACAAATATCGTTGCCTTGTCTTGCCTGATAATGATAATAATCAGCTCAGTTTTCTCTCCTTCGGATAACTATCTTGTCAGGTTGGGCTTTTATTTAATGTTATCACCATTTCCCCAGAAACCAGAATTATTCTTTAAATCAGCTATAGCAGTTGTTTGTAGTTTTTTCTGCAGTGCCAGTCACATTGAAATACAGTATGATTCTAAGAAAATTACTGTATAGAACACATAAAGGACTATTTTACCTTGTTCTACCTATTAGCATGCATCTGATGTGAGAATATTTTCATGTGTTGTATCCCTGGCACTGAAAATATATGTAAGCCATCTGCATACATCAGGAAAGCAATACTGTGTCTAAAGCTATTATTCTTACTTTCAAATCACAAACACTCTTTGGGCTGTTTTTGATGTTAGTTGTTTATCACTTCAAAACTAACCTTGCCAGTAAGCACACTAAAGGTAAATGTACCTTCTGTGCTTCCATGCTATTTTCAGAAAACAACAAAGGAAGCAGGTTTGTGAATTATTGTTGTTTTTGTACACTGCTCTGCATTCTAATTGCTGTGCAAAGAAAAAAAAATACAAAAATAAAAGGGCAGTTCAGCTGAATTCTCAAAAAAAACCCCGCCCTTTATGTAGGCGGTGATTGTATTATTTCATTTATCCATCACAAACAGCGGCTTCACCCCTTCGCTGTCGTGGTTTGCTTGACAAGGTCATTTTGTGTGTACAAGTCATTCGGGATGAGTTTTTAGCTCCGTTCCTAAATGACTATTCAGCGAAAGAGGCAAGGCTCAAGGAAAATTGCATGATGACGCTTTTTAGACTTTGCATTTTCTCCACCCTGGCTTTCCTCCACAGTCTGCAGGCAGATGGACTGCAGACTGTAATATCTGCAGGCATATGAGGGAGAATTTCTGCCTGAGCTAGAAGAGACCTTTGCAGGCCGTCTTGGTACATGCTAGGGTAGAATAGACCCACAGTGAATACTCGTCATTTTGTCCTACTTAACCTAACACAACACCCTACATTTTGCCAAAACGTTTTTGGCTCGGCGAAATGTTGATGTGGAATATCGATTCCAGGCCAGCGAGGCAGGGAGGTGAATCACCACAGCACCTCCAACGGGAGCTCGAACTGGCTTAGTGCCAGTTCCATCTATTCCTACTGATCCCTGGCCGGCTGACTGGCTAGCTGACTGCCTCTTTGACTCGCTCCCAGTAGCTCTCTTCTAAAAACTTTCTGTCTTATTTGCTTGTCGTCTGATCCACTCTTTGACTGTCTACCTGCCTGAGTCATGATGGGATTTTTGGCTGACTAGTTAAATACAACTGGATGTCATTACATTGCAGCTTTACTGTTCAGCTCTAGGGAGGCTAAATGCAATAAAACAGTCAGGTATGTACTGCAAAATCTCCAAAATTAACATCCACTGCATTTGAAAGGATCAAACCAGGAGTTTTGCATGTTTCAACCGTTGCTGCAACCATTTTCCAAACCATAAAGCCACAACTGACAGGGGGGACATGCAGCTGATAGGGCTTAATGTGGGGGAACTTATCATTCAGTCTTTTTCACTATCAGTTTCTTTCCTGAAACAAAAAACCTGATTCTATTACATTTTCAGCATTTGTCAACATACAGTTTCTGCCGGTTCCCATGGAAAATAACAGTGGTGGAATGTAAATGAGCAGGGCTTAGCTGGCACCCATTTGATCTGACTCAGCACCTTCTTTGTCACAATCAAAATCTCTGTTTAAACTTTATTTACAGTTCTGGTTGTTACTCATGGCAACCTTGAATCTTTTTTACCGATTTTAAAATATATGTAGAAATAAATTCAAATTAACCAATTTTGGATAATCAGAATTTTAAATAACAATGCCCAAAGTTACTGAATGACAAAAAAAGTCATTCATGGTGAAATAAATAATACAGACATAAAATGTACGCTTGACACATCTAGTGGCACCCTTTTGATGAATTTAAATTAGTTGGTCAAACAATATGACCCCCCAACCATATAATTTTCATTGTTAAAGAGACCTGAATTTTAGAATGATTTCATAAAAAGGGACTGATTTCTTCCAGTTTCTTTTTCAAAAGTGCGAAGAGAAGAGCGCATCAAAACTATTACTAAAAAAAAAACATAATAATTCCAACATAACTATTGTAATTGTGGAAAAAACACCAAGACATCTAAAGAGCTTCAGGCTGACCTGGCGCAATTTGGAGTGGTGGCCTCAGCCTCAGATCATATATATATGTATTATATAATTTATTGAAGGGGCAAGTTTTTAACTGCATTAACTGCAGTTCTCTTGATTACTCCTCACTGATTATTATTGTTATAACAGTGGGTCAATTTTCAGTTATGTGGATTTTTAGTTTTGGACAGGTGACACAAAGAGTTGGTTCTATGAACTAACTCCATAGCGTTGCTGTCTCTGTGTTTCCCAATATTTCTTCTGCCTTTTGGACACAAACTGGCACTGTTGCAGTATCATTTCACATGAAGACATCAAGCCACATCCACCATGGGACTTCAGTGCATCTCAGAACTTGGCTTTTTCACAGACGTTTGCCAGTTTTAAATGACAATAGCAGGAGTAAGCAAGGAACGATGGAAGTATCCACAGGAAGCTGAAGTGACACACTGACATTGCGTGCGACCGCTTGAGCAATATGAATGTGACCATGAACACTAGTCTGCTGTTCCTAACCAGCTAGTGGAGCGATGACTCACTGGTGATCTTTCCTTAGATATACGGAGTCGAGGCACTTAAAAAAAATACGCTGATTCTTAAAAACAAGGTCAGTGATTTTTTTCGTTTGGATGAATGCTTATGCAATCAAGCTGAGTCCATATTTGTTTTTCTTTCATGTGGGAACCAGGCTGGCCTCTGGGGTGGCGGGGAGAAATCTGGCCAAGGGGACATTTTTCTTTCCCTTTTTTTTTTCCCCACATTCAGCGCAGGTCACCTCTGGGCTTTGAGAGAACAACATTGCCAGGAACGATGGAGGCCGAGCTGTGATCTAACAACAGCTGACACACTGGTGGGGAGTAGCTGTGAACAACCACTCCGCTGCCGCTACTGCAGCCGCTCCACCAGCCACAGACACATTCCCCCAATCCTGAAAGTGCCTCATTGTTTACAGATGCAGCAATGCGGAAAGGGAAATATCTGCACCCTCCCAGGTTTAATTTCATCTCAGCCCATTTACCTATTGTTGCTCATCTGCCTCAAACCTGAGCGCAGGAGTAATAGAACTCTGTCGCCCTCAGCCGTAACACCTCTCTGCTGCTCAGAGAAGGTGGCTAAGGCTGCCTGAGCAGCAACAGAGAGGCATTTATCAGTGTCAGACACACTACACAGAGGACTCACTGCAACACAGTTGTCAGCATAATTTGGCTGCCTCATAATCTCCAACTCGGCAGCCCTAGGATTATTCAACTTTTTACCTCTATTCAGGGGCAAGTAATATCTTTCTGTGCTTTGCTTCAGGCTGTAGAGGGCTATCTGAGCCCAGAGAGGGGCCGACCCCGCGTGTGAACTGTGACCAGTCGGAAAATGATTGGCATTCATAGATGAGAGGGAGCAGCACAATTATAGCGTAGTTTGATAAAGAATTTAAGATATTGCCAGGAGTTAATCAAAGCAAATTTAAACTGAAACACCTGATAGTAAATGTAGGTTGCTACAAAGGCACATTTAATGTTAGAAGCTGAAAACCCTGAAGATACAAGACTGGTTTCCTCATCCGCTTTACTATGCTGGAGGTCTAAAAGATAATGGGAAAATCTTGACAATGTGAAAGGCCAATGTGCAACATGTTCTCCCAGCCATCAATTTGACTCAGTGCACATTGCTTACATACTTATAAACCTTGTGTGAGCAACCTTTTTCTATAAATGTGTGTGTTTGTCTATTTTGTCTGAGAATGCTGCCACACTAGTGTTTTTTTAAGCTTTTAGTCCAATTGCTCAGATTTGTCTAAATAAGTGGGATTGGCTCAGTGTACATTCTGTTTCTTTTTCATTAATGGTTTGAGACTATTCTTATCGAAAAAATTCAGCCTCGATAGTTTATAAAAAAGCATATGTTTATGTTTTCTGACAAGCAACCACAAGTGTGTTTGTGCCGATAATGCATCTCTGTGCAGTGTAATGCCATAGTAGATACTGTCATAGCATCACAAAACCCCACAGGGAGGTGGTTTGTGTTTGGGTGAACAAAGCATCTGACTTTGACAGCCGAGTCAATTTTAGTTTCTTTTATTCGTGATCGTAACATTTCCTAATCTTAACCAAGTACACTTAGGTGAATAGGTTAACTTGACCATAAAGTCCAAGTTCAGGAAATGCACATATAGGTTGTTTTAAAGGGCAGTGACAAACAATCTAGTCCACATGATCTGCACCTTTTCTCTTACATTAGATTAAAAAAAAAAGTCCATTTCCAAACCATAGGGTGAATTGTTGGGAACCTAAAACAAAGTTTGCAGTGAGTTAGAGTAATTTAACATCAGGTGGGAAACTCTGTGGTCAGAAATGTGTTTTGTTTTGCCTGATATGAGACTTCATATGAGACCTACATCCCCATTATTCCTTACAATTAAATAAAGGAATTGTGTTTCTGGTCCTGTTTTTGATAATCATGCATAATTTTTAATGTAATGTAAGGTCCACATTTGTTATATGCTTCTGTTATTTTTCATGATTTATCTTAATTTGATCAATGGCAACAGCTTGTACCAAAACAGTAAGACATTCCCTCTTGGTTACTGCTTGTCATCAATAATTGAGACTGAAGATTATTTGAATTACTTCTTATATATTATATATTTCATAAAAACAGACTACAGTCAGTAGCTAATCCAAAGCCTCATTGGATTTATTAACTTTTCTTTGCTTACACCTGATGTTATTAAAACACGAAACCATGTCTTGGGCGTTTCAGACATACAAATTAAGCTTAGACAACTGCATGTGTGAATGAGACCAGGCTTTGTAGCCCTATGCCCTCTGCTGAGTGCAACAGATTTAAAAAGCACCCATCCATA
This sequence comes from Istiophorus platypterus, assembly GCA_016859345.1. Classification (NCBI taxonomy): domain Eukaryota; kingdom Metazoa; phylum Chordata; class Actinopteri; order Istiophoriformes; family Istiophoridae; genus Istiophorus; species Istiophorus platypterus. Next base: position 4,509,038 of record CM029125.1, on the reverse strand, counting down.
CTACAGGGAAAGCTGAGAAAGTGTGAACTTTAAGCAGGCATCCTCCGGCACAGTATGAGCAAAACCAGGGAAAGGCTAATCCAGACCATCTTGATTCCAGCGAAAACAGGAAAAACTTACTGCACCGCTCCACAGTGCGAATGAATTTGATTGTCACTGTCCCAGGAACATAAAAGAGAAGAACGACATGTTGAAACAAAATCGCAGAAAATGTTGGTCTGTCTGTCAGTGGCTTGTACAGTAGTTCAGAAAACAACTGTCCAGCTGGAGCCTGTAAATTGTGTTTTTAACACGACGCACTTCCAAAGCTACAGTTTCATGTATTCAGTATGTTTGAACTCACCAACAGGGTCCAGCAGAGAATTTAAGTTACATTATCACATCTTAAAATCTTCTAAATTAATTGATCTTACAAATAATAGTTTTAAATAAAATATTTGATGTGAGATAGAGAATGTGACAAAGAGATAAGTTGCTGTGTATTATCCCTTATCTAAAGATTTCCTTGAGATTCCTTGAATTGGTGGGTTTCGGTCATGTTTGTCTAAGTCAATCACTGGGAACATTGCTGACCTCAAAATCAACGGGGTTAAATTATCAACTGCAAACTTGGAGCCCACATTTTACTTTTCACGCATAGGTAGAGTATGTTTGCACTAACAAAGACAACTCAGCAGGCATTAAACCACACATCTGTGAAAGGATTCCTGCGTTACAGTGCTTGATGAAGGACAAAGGTACCACTAATATTCTTTGTAATCTGCTGGACATAATAACAGACTAGGTATTAGAATTTACTGACAGTTAAAGGTGTGCTGGAACTCCCATGATACCGATATACCGCAGTAAACCCGATGATTTAAATTTGTTCAAGCTCAATAAAATGATTTATAATAACATTCAGCCAGTATGTGTAGCAGTTTTATGTGATTAAAACATCTTTACAATAATTCTCAGTGTGTGTAACTTTCTCTGTAGGAAAAAGAGACAGTTCTGGGGGAAATCAGTGCACCCTCTGCAATAAAGTGAGCTTCAGAAGTGACAGAGGAGGCCTGTCTGAGGATATCAGCTGCAGCTCATCGGGGATGAATGCTTCTAAAATTGAGCTGGGAGTCTGACCATGTAGTATCTTAAAATCAATTTTAAAAGTCACAGGCAGCCGGTGAAGATTGGCATGAAAGATTGAATTATCTTCTCATCTACTAGAATTCGTTAAGAGCCTTGAAGCAAAATTTGGCTGTATCGGAGGCAGGTACTTGACTTGGAGCCGATCCCTGAATAAAGAGTCCGGTCCAGCTAGATGAAATAAAAACCAAAGACTTCTTCAATATCTGTGGTTACTGGAAGAAAAAAAAAACAAGAACAAAAAAAAAAAACCTGTCTTGCTGTGATCCTCAGCTGAAAGAAACAAGACCGAATCACCACGGTCACTTGGTAGTTAATAATTACTTTTATTTCTATGGGGAATGGTTCATCTATACAGCTATGATGTGAAAGGAATAAGTGAAGTTGAATAGAGGAATTACCAGATTTTGTTTCACAGTGACACCCACTGCATGCTTCCCCTGCTGGGCTCTGCAAACGCATGTGCACACCCGTAGGCCTAAAAAGTAAACGATTGCAGCTGGCGCAGGCCTCTCGAAATGTGCACATGCCTCTCGAAATTTGAAACACTGTGTTTTGCAGTCACTCCAACCATGCACATCTCCCTGCTGATGATAGGCTGGTCTCTGTTACCCCCGAACAAATCACCGCCTTCTGCGTCTCCTTCCAAAACACCCCAGCAATCAGATAACCGATGTGTTTTTGAACGAGGAGGCAAATAGAAAACAAAGCATGTGCCTTTGCGAGAGAAATGTTGGTTTTTCATTTAGCCAATTTTGGTAATTCTCCTAAAAAAGATTGTCTAAGGGGCCTTAGTCAGATGTTTTATGAGTTTGGGGGGGGGGGCTATGTAGGGAAGCAGCCTGCCACCTTATCATAAATGGAAATAAGCCAAGCTATGCTTTGTCGATTCACCTGTTATAAATTAAACCTAAGACAGAGCGTGAACGCCATATAAGTTCTTATCCCATTGGATGATGTGTTTAGGTAGAATTAAAGACAACCAGTTGGAACTAGGTTCTTCTCTCAAGAAACACTATTAAAGATGATTGTGAGACTCTCTCCGTTGAGAGACTCCTTTGACTGCCTTTGACTTTTGAGCCCCCAAAGACATTAAACCCTCACCCAAGGATTCCCACACTGTAGCGGGCCACCACAGTCATGGGCTGACAGGCCGTCAAAATATCCATAAAGGTTTTACCGGCCCTGTCAATATCTTTACTGGTTTTGCTTCGTTTGTTCCGGCCAAGCAACCTAATTGTGATTCAGCCGCACCAAGATTTCAGTCAGATTCAGCTCAGACATTGTTTTTCATGACCTATGTAATGTACAACCAGTCAGGTGGCAGCTTCCTTTGAATTAACCTGAAAGCCAACTGTGACAGAGGAAAAAGTTTACACCATTATGTGTTTCTGAAGTCGCAGAACTCTATACGACATCTTAAAACCACTGCACATTCTTAGCAGGAAGGCTGTAGCATGGTAGAATATCAGACTGGGCTGCCAACTTTGTCACAAGGCAGATTTTAAACAATAACGGATTCCTGCTACCTAACCAAGGTTGTGAAGTAAAGTTGGGCTATACTTTGCTTCTCAGGGAGGCTGACCGTTTGTTAATCAATCCCAAGGACGCATTGATTACTTGGCCAGGTTCTCTGAACTGTGGCTGTCAAATCACATTTGCCTGTTTTTAACATCTGTTCCGCAACACCTGTAATTTGTCTCCTGCATTTATCTAGTTCTGTGAGACCAGATACTCTTCACAGAGTCTCTGTAGCTGTTCGGAGCCACCGGATACTGGATGAACCGGGTTGGTCTCCATCAGTCTGCCTTGAAACACGGTTTCATGAAGGAGCCATGTTTTCTTAAAGCACCATTTTACACTTAGCTGTTGTTGATTTTTGAACATGAACCAAACTTTTTTTTTTAACCAAAATAAGTGGCTCAACACAGGAGGAGGGCTGTGGACCAAACTTTACGCTGGCAGTGAAATCTCTTGCTACAATGCCTTTTTTTGTGTGTCCCTCACTGCCCTCATTGTGTAACCCTCCCCCAGGGCCTTACCTGAGCCGGGGTTGTGTTTAGCTGTATTAGAGGATGTGTGAGAGGTGGAGGTGGAGGCCATTCTCTGGTCTGAACTCATGCTGTCCTGGCCCAGAGGTGAGGTGGACTTTCTCGGCTTCTTGTCCGTCAGGTGCAGTGGGGAGGTCTTTTTGGGAGGCAGCAGTGGTCGTCGTGGCCTGGCCGTGGTGTTGACCTTCAGCCAGGCTTGGGCTTTGTACTCCACAATCTCTCCGTAGTTGGCTCGTGTCACCCGGCACTCGTACAGTCCTTCGTCACTCTTGCTGACTCTGGAGATCTGCAGCTTGTGTGAGATGTCATTTCCCTGGACTTTCACTGTCTGTTAGAGTAATTAAAAGAGACCAGTGTCATAACATTGAACAGTTTGATATAATACCACAAGGTTTCATTACATATCAACACCATTTAATTCTGCAAAATGCTGCAGGACTCTTATCCTGTGACACTTGAATAGTAGCCTTGAAATAATGTGTAAATCTGTCATAGTACATGTAATCTTTTACTGTGATTCCAACATACAGCATGGTATGATATATTTAGTCAGGAGTAAGTTGAAAAACTGTGTGATTCAAACAATAGTGGATCGTTTTTTGGGAAGGTTTTTGGCAGAAATAACTTGTTAACTAAATTAAATTCATTTAATTAAGAAAAAGACCCTGGTGTGCATTTGCAGACCTCAGTACTTCGTTTGAGTCAATACCAAGAAGTTCCAGATTTTTTAACCTGTTAAATAGCTGCATAGGATAAGATTTAGCAGAACTTTTTGTTTTAAATAATAAATACATTTCAGTTAGGTTGGATTGATTGACTGAACTCAATATTCTGATGATCTTGATGCAAAATCTTATTTTATCTGACAAAGGTCTTATTTTTTCATATTTTTATCCATCAATTCTGACAGACATAACATTATACTCAACTCAATTTAAATGCAGCGATATAGGGAGATGATCTCTGAATTCAACATCTAAACTCAAAAGTGGTTGGACTGCTGACATGGATACAGCTTCTGTGATCATCTGACAGCTTGTGGTTCATGTGACTTCTAACTTTATTGTAATGATGTTACCACTTTACAAATTAACGAATATCAACGGGAAGAATGGTTTTCATCAGGTGAGTCCCAGTGATTTGTAGAATCAATGCCAAGGCTCACTGAAGCTGTTCTGGTGGCTCGTGGTTGCTCAACCGTTACTAAAAAAACGTAATGTCGGTTTTTCTTTTAATTTTGTCACCCGTCTGCATCTCGACATCCTAAAGAGGAAAGTGCAGTGTAATGGGCCGGAGTGTTGAAATCTCCTTTGGGTAAAGAATGCACATTCAGAATGGCAGGGAAAAAAAGGGGCCGCCCGTTGCTGGGCCATGAACGCAGAGAGGGAACCAGTCTGATAGTAATTATAGTCTGACACTGATTTCACTGATTAGCTCCATTCTCTGCCTGGAGATGTATTATTTGGAGAAATCAGTTGCTGTTGTGTTTGCTTGGAATGAAGTGATGTCAAGTCGGGTCATGATGGCACATGGTTAAGAAGCACTGCACTTTGACCACGTTGGCTCAAGTTAGGGTCAAAAAGATTTTGAGCCTTTATAATGAGGTTCACAAATAATGTGTATTTGTAAATCAATCATCAAAAAATATTTTTAGTAAAGATTTGTATCTGTAGAGGAGACAAAATGTTCACAGCTGAATTATGGACTCCGACTGAACAATGACAGTTCAATCACAAAGCAGATTCCAGTCAAAAGGCTGGTGGTTGTTTTGCGTTCATCTCCAACACAGGTGCTGAAAGGTGTAGTAGAGTTTAAAGATGTATGACAGCACGGACTCCTCTGTGACCCAGATGGGTTATGCATACATAAACAGCACATTAAACATTTACCATATTTTTTTTTAACGGCATCATCGAATATAATTAAACCTACCAACATATTTAAAACTTACTAAACCTTTCAGGCGATTGAACCATCTGCCCTCTGATTTGTGACTGGATTGAAATTGTCCAAACAGATTCTGCGTTGAGAGTCATTTGAGAGAGTCAAAATTCATACTTGGAACTTCTCACCCACTTTTAGTGTCTTTGTGTAACCACTGATATCATCTGTTCCCAGATTCTTTTCAGTCTCAATTTTATTTATTTATTTTTTTACAAGTACAAATCTTTTCTACACATATACAAACTTTCCCATGCAGATTTATTTACAATAGTTCATTTAAGGCAATAACTTTCAAATTATTTGTAAACATCCAAGCTAAAATTCTTTTGACATTAATTTTAGCCTGTGTGAGCGAGATTAAACGTCATGAACTTCAACTTACACTTATTTTTGTCCCCTCATCATCAGGATCAGGCTCTGGTATCATCTCCATCTGGGAACAAAGAAAGCAATAGAAAGACAGCATTAGCAAAGTGATATTATCCACTTGAGTACAGAAGCTCTTGTAGCGTCAATCTGAGGACACATTCAAAGACGTTTTTTATGCAAGTCTTGTGACGAACTCCCTTAAACCAACTATGAGGTTACAATGACATCTATGAGAATAGGCACCATTAATCCACTGATGGCTATAAATCTTTCATTCCAACATCAGTGCATCATTTACAGACTGAGTGACTGTATTGCTACTGTTCTTCCTTTAAAAATAAATGCCCAAAGATGTCACTCTTGCCACTGTTTTTGATTTATTTTTAGATTCTTTGAGTGGTTCTGTAGAGAAAATTAAAGTCAGCTTCCTGCCGCCATGGCGAATTGATGGGAAGAGATGGTCCAAACAAGGATGCGGTGTGACAAACTAACAGCTGCCTGAGACAAATTATGCCTCAAAAATTCCATCAGTCTCTGCAGTAAAAGTAATAATATCTATAAAAAAACCTTATGACAAATAATAAAATGTCATAAGGCCAGGAACAGGTTTTCATTTAAAAAAAAAATCAAGGAGAAAAAACACAGAATATCATATCTCTTGGACTATACAAAATCCCCCTGTTTGAGCTGCCATGGCATAATTCAAGCACGTTGGTAAGCACTGAGGCTACAGCCTACATCATGGACTGGGCATTGATTTTAGAGGCTATAATTTATTTATCCCACACCAGATGCCAAATGGATGTGTGCCTGGAAAAAAGAAAAAAAAAAAAAAAACTCTGCTGACTACAAAGCTGAAGAAGAGCAAGAGTGGTGTAGCAGAAAGAGCTCGAGAAAAGGAGGAGGAGGATGTTTGTCCAGAGGACATGGAGGCCCCGGCACCAGAGCTGAGACAGAAAGGGAAGGGCAGGAGAGGGATAAGATGGCTGCTTATGAGCATTCGCTGGAGAGAGCGTTCCTTCAAGTACTGTAATTACCTCAGAGGAACCAAGTGCTTTTCTTTGGAGGATGTTCAGCAGACAGGAGATTAATGAGCAGAATTAGGAGCCATAGCTTTCCCTGTCTGCATGTATGCATGACTCTTAAATCTTGACTCCAGAGATGGACCTGGCATCCTCTATAGTATCAAGCAGACGTCTTTAATGGCGAGGCAGGATTAATTGTCCTCGGCCTTGGCACTGGACTGTTTCAAGCCATCAATTTCAGCCTTCTCTTTTACAAACTTCCCAGTGGCTAAATGGGTTGGGTGTGTAGTCTATATATGTCACCTGAGGACAGAGGTAGAGCTCCAGTGGAGGACAGACACTCTGCTCTGGTCTGAACGTAGTGGCTGCGGCAAGTTTGAAAAACATGGTTACAGTGACGTCGATGGAGCAAAATGGTTTAATTGCTTCTCACACATTCCATTATGGAAAATCCTATGGGACTATTAAAATGGCTTTTCATCACAACGCAGCTGAACTCTATTATTTCCAGCTTCCAGTGTCTAATTTATTAGTGCATTTTTTGCAATATAAAATAAATGGTTGTGATTTTTTTAAATTAAAAACCTTTACTGACATCTCTCAAGTCAGTAACCAAAGCAACATATTGTCATCGCTGCCCTGATCACTAATTTAGAAATGGTTAACAGCTAATCTTAGTAACCAATTTAAATATAAGAATCCGTGTACCCATAGTACCTTGCCTTTGAAAACAGTTGTATAATATCTTCTGTGTCCCTGCGTAAGCTTTGGCAAGTCTCAGAACATGCTATAACCCTAATAATGTCATCAGAGTTTTTCACAGTTTGTGCCTTTTTTTAATTGAAAGACGAACAATTAATGGAGCATAATTGTCTAAAAAGAATACAGTATGGAGTGTGGAGCCACTCCTAATTAAAGTTCATCAGATGGCAAAGTATAGTAGCTTAAGATTTCAAATGCAACCACAGACATCATCAAGGAGGCCTTGAAAATAAGCATACCATCATTTGTTGTATTCTGCTCTGGCTGATCAAAGGCCTGCTGGAATAAATTCTTTAACAATTTATATTTAAGTACTGTCTGGGAGCAACTTCCTACTGCACCGTGTTTTAGTCACTTTGATTTCGTCATTCTCTTAATCACTGCAAACTCTTTTGATGCTGAGGAAGAATTCAAAGCCTCAGACGCATCAGCAAAGCTTTTTTTTGTGTTCTTCATGACATATCACATATTAAACCTATTAAGTTCTCTACTCAGAGCTTTCCTCCTTTCTTCTTTGTGTCATCCTATGTAAACTGTGTACACGTAGGTTTTATTACTGAAACCAAAACTGCTATAACCTCACCTGTCTCTAATGGCCTGGCTGCAAAGGATTTACACTTGTGTTATGCATTATTCTGTGTGTTACAAACATTTTGAATATGGTCAAAAGAAAAGAGTCCGTTGAGCGGGGGTGTAAGTGCAGCATTCTGACTGTGGAGATGCAGTTGTTTTTATTGAATGCCTAAAGCCTTAAATAAACTCAGTATATGGCCATAAGGTACAGATGTCACTTTAGTGTTAACTAAAAGTTAGTCATAGCAACAATAACTAAGAGTCAGTTTTACTGTCATTTGAAAGCAAGATTTTCATCACGGTGGCTGTGCGTGTATGCAGAAAGGAAGTGGACCCAACATGTGATGAGAGATCTGAATAAACAATCGTTTTAAAAGTCATCATTGAATAAAGTCAAATAACGTTCATCAATGTTGAGTTGAATAGGTTACAAAACTTGCACAGTTGATACTAAGAATACTTTGTGACCTCCGAGACTGCAGCATCAGGGCACAGACTCATTGCATACAGTTTTATTTAAAAGGCAAACAGCGATGGCCTAGTGTACTGTATGTGGGAGGACTGGTGCGGGTTAAAAAGAATGAAAATATTATCTTTTTTTATGTCTCCTCTCTGACTTCAGGCCAGCTGAGTCATCTAGGTTCACCTCTATCTTTCAAACATTTCAAAATATTTTTATTCCAAATTGATTCTCTGAATTCACAAGCACTAAAACTAAAACATTAGGTGGCATTTTATGAGTGTGAACCCATTAGTCACCCAGCACTGTGCAAGTGCAATTAAAGTAATTGTGACATAATGAATGTCCAATATCAATTCAGAATCCTGACATTTATCATCTGATGTGAAAGGCATTCATCTGCCACTAAGACATTACTTTGTGTGTCCTTAAAAAGAAAAGATAAGTGTTGAACCTTTTTATAGAGAATAATCACTCCTGTCGTGTTGAACTGTTTCAACTTATCATGAATGACTTGTTCTTATCTAAATGTGTACCTGACAGTTCCCTGAAATAAGTTTCAAGCCTCTGAAAGCAAAAGTTTTCAATGACAATGTGGGAGTAAACCTGCATTATATTCCCATTTATATTTCATTTCTTTCGCATGAGTGCTTTCTGAGCCAAAGCCGCAGCTGCTTGCAAGTATCTCAATTTCAATCTCTTGTCTCTTTATTGCAAAACCCTTCCACCATGACACACTGCCATTTTTAATGCAAATCTCAAATTGACTTCTTGTAAAATGTGCTCCACAATTATTACGCATAGAAAAAAAAAAAAAAAAAACTTTCACTCAGTTGCTGAGACTAAATTAATGTCACAGGGAGAAAAATGGTTATCGTTTAAACTGAAATATGGACTAGACCACCTGTGTTGCCTGGATTTTATTGGAGCTTTTACTGTGATCGGATAAGATCTGATGTGAGAACCCAGACCCCCGGATGATACCAACCAATACAGACGCATTAATACAGCCAAATATTTAAATGAGTTTGTCCAGCAGTCATCGGTTTTACAAATATACAAACTAAGAGGAGGTTAAACTCTGGACACGGACTTCATATGACATATTAAATCCTGTAATCTTAAGCTTTTCCCTGCTGTGTACACTGACACATTCCCTCCACCATCATATCTTATCATCAGTTTGCATTAGATGATGCCAGCTTAGCAGTGGTATTGAAATACACATAGAGAGACCTCTAAATATTCCTTTAAATATAAACTACAGTGTTTATCTCTGATGCCTCTGTGATGTAATATGCATCAAATGAGTCTCAAGACAATGGATTTAAGTTTATTTTTTGTGAACACCATAAGTATGAAAAACAAGTGCAGATTTAAACATTATGAATAATTTCAGAAATGTCATCATCTAATTGTTAATGGATTTAATTTTTTTTTTTTTATATATCTGCCCTTTTAATTTCAATACCTCTCGCACCTGGTCTGGACACTGGGCTTCATAAGCCTTTGGTAGTGATTGGTCACACTTAGAGAAAGGTCGAACAAGGAGACACTACTCTCACCCAGATGTCTCATTTAATGTTGGACAGTCATTGGCCTAATCAGTACCGGCAGAAGGCGACTTCCCAGGTTCTTTGAAGTTTTCCCCGGTTGTGTGACGACCACGGGATGATTCAAGAATTTAGGAGGTCGTCGTCAAAAAAACAAAAAAACCCAAAAAAAGCCCCACTGAGTTTTTTTGACACTTTTTCCATGATGGGATTCTGTTACCTTTGGAAAGGCCTGTGCTACCTGTTTCCCCCAGTGTTAAGCTCTTCTAACCACCTGCTGGTTGTAGAAGAATATATTTTTTCAGCACAAATTTTGTCCAGAGCTGGACAGAGAACGACCTGGCAAAAATTTGTGTTTGAGCTACCAGGAATTTCTGACACCGACAATATCACCCACTTGCTTAAAAAACACTGAAGACATGTCAACAGACTGCTGGCAGACTTACTGCAAATGCACCACCGCTTGTAGTTTTATCAAAATAAGAAAATTTTGGATTAACACTAATAAAGTCGATTCAGCTTCTTTTGTAGGAAGTATATGCTATTTTTTGTATCTAGTTTTGCTTGGTAATGAACTGCTACATATACATAACACACAAAAAAGTGGCCAATTAAGGCTGTTTATCTGGTGTGACTTTTCTACTGCTCCTTCCATTCCGCCAACATTGTGTGCGTGCAGCATTGCTAGGCTTTCGTTAATGTTTTTATTTACACCTGTACTTTTCCTACAATGTCTCGTCAATATGTCTGAATTAAAAAAGGCCCATCGTATCATCATGTATTGTATCATCACCACGACTTCTTGCCATTAACTGTGTGAACATTTGCAAGGTCAAGAGTAGTTTGATGACTTTCTCCAATAACTTATCTGACTTTGTGCCGAACTGGACCCTTTTTTGTGCTTGGTAATATCAAAGGTAAGGGTCACTAGAAGGATCCCGCAAAATTACATTTATCTTGATCTCCTAGAATCTAAACTTAGTGGACAGATTTTCAACATATCACTTTGGAGGCTGCAGGTGAATTTTGACCTCATCTGATTTAAATCAAAATCTTGAAACCTGCCCTTTTTTATATGCCTTTTAAAGCAAATCACTAATGTCCCGTAGAAATTGAATAGGGGGGCGTTTGATGTGTTTGACAAATAAGCTGCTGATAGTCAGCATAACCAAGCTTTTCCTTTGTTTTTTTTGTTTGGTTAACCCTAGTAATGCTGTTCTATGTTATATTTTGTATATGTACCGCATTTGTATCTCTGCATATAAATCTGTGGCTGGTGGATTTTTCTGAAGTGTGTGGCTTTGAGATCATTTGCATTATTTTTGAGCTGATATTAGTTTTTACTAATATTCCTATCTATGTACATATAAATAGATAGGGAAAGAAATATGATCCTAAATCAAGTACCTAAATACCACAATACATCCATTCTAACACCTCTTGGATTTGTTTTCGGCACATCTGGCCCCATTTTGTTGTTAGCTAGTGTGTGTTTTTCGTTCTTTACCTAGCCACATGTACAAAAGTTCACATAATGTCAAGACATCTCCAGTGCTGCATTAATGTTGTGTGATGGAAGAAAAAGTCTGAAAAGATCTGAAACACCATATCTTGGTTCCTCTCTCTAATAATCAAAGAGCAAGGTTTTCTTTGTAGAGCTGCCATTTTCACTGATTCTCAATAATGAGAGAAGGGGAAATCCATCATGAAAGAGGCCTATATAACAGTTTCTCCTCCTACAGCAGCAGGAAATAGACCAGCATCCAGTGTTACAATATGACGGCATGTTTTTGCGTAAGACAAGTAACCCACAACTGAATGTTCCCACTTAGGAGCTAATTTTATGCCTGTACATCCATTTTGATTGAATGAAATGAGTTCATGGCCTTTCTCTGAGGGACGTTGATGATAAACTAAACAAACTGCTGATATCAGAAAATATGTGGGGATTTTTTTTTCTTACTTCAGCTGGTGTTGAAAAAATGTATCCGCTAAAGGCAGCACCAAAAGCTTTAGTCTAATGAAAAGGTTGTATAATTTGATTTGATGAATATCATAAAAAGACAGCTGCTGTAAGTGGGGATAAACAGAATCTTCATCTCTCTATTGGGGTTGTAAAGAGATGACAACTGACACAAGACGAGCAGGCTGATAATCTAAGTCAAAAAGAGACTACTACCGAGAGAAAAAAGGATTTAGAAAAAATCATATATGATCTTTTAAAACATAAAGGCTCCAACGTGAAAAACAAGAAATTTCATCATCTTAAAAGAGAAGGCGTTTCTGAAAGCAGAATTAATCAGTCTCCAATAGACTGTGCAAGACATAAGACTGTCTCTTTCTGCTCAACCTTGAAGACCAGTGGGTTAGACAAGGTCATTTTATGAGTCTCAGCCAGTAATAACATTGTAAAAAAAAGATTAAAATTAGAAATTAAAAATTAAAATGAAAAAAAAAGAAATAAAATAGTTTTTTTTTTCCTTTGGGCAAAAACAGCTTCTCCATTTGACCACAGAAGTGTATCTTTTCATTCCTCCATGAAATAGAATCGTATATCTAGCAATATATACTGAATGTAGTAGGTTTTTCCTCTTTAAAGCAAAAGTCTTTTTCTCATTACTAATGTCATGGACAAGATTATTGTGTAAATTGCAATAAAGAAAGTATTTTACATATAAAAAGAAACACTCACAACTCACAACTTGTCAAATGAGGATAAGAACCTCTTGAATGCACAACACAACCAAATAGACAAGTGCTGCAACTAAACGCAACACAACCATATAGACAAAATACAGAAATTACACACTATGAAACCATATAGACAAGAACGCAGCAAATACACACTACGCAACCACTTAGACAAACCCGCTGCAAATACACACAACAAAACCAAATACAGAAATACACTGCAAGTAGACACAGAGAGCAACAGTGTTTTCAGGAGACACAAAAGAAATTATAAACCCGGCTGGGACGTCCTTGTTGTTCAAAGCTTTGTGACTTTCAGGCAGCTACTCATCTGTGGTGTTGGAAAATGAGGTAAAAAATGATTTAATTTGGCAAAAGGCTAAGGCTAGGTTAAAAGCAAATATCTGCAATAATATTCATATCATGCAATTGCAGTATCAAAATTAAAAAAATGATATCAAATAAAGAAAACCTTACCTTCTGAAAATAATAGTCCATCTATATTCCTAGGAACTTTAAAGTTGGATTTATTGAGCTCTTTCATCAAATCAAAACTGTGCTGACTGTATTTAAAGTCCTACAGCATAATTCTCACTAGACTGATTATTTAGTTTGATGCAAGATTATACATCTTGTAAAATACGTATCAACAAACCCCCAGAGGCAAAACAATAGAAGAGTAACTAGTGCATGTGTAAGGTAACTAAAATTTGACAGTGTATTGATACTCAACGACACATCCCCAAGTATTATGGATGTGTTTGGTGTTTGGCTCCATCAGGATCCATTACAGCCAGGACAACTTAATCATATCCGATAATGAGTTATGAATGTTGCATGCATTTCAAATCCAGTGTCTCCTCCAGCTGTGGCCCTCTGTGGCGCTGTACCCACTCTTTCAGATAAAAGTGAGGTCATAGTGGGCGTAAAGTTAGAGCACTGTAAAGTGCTTCCTAATTACAATGCTCAATGACTCCTGCTTGAAGATGTTTTGGGTCTAAGCTTAGTTGTTAACCGTAATTACATTCCACAGCTGACATGGGTCCCATTCACATGCAAACACTAATCCCCTTCACAACCCATTGCTTTATGACAAGAGCTATGTTAATTACATGTAAAGCCTGCAATTGTGTGTGCAAAAAACCTGAAAGTACTTGATTTGCGTACAATTACTCCATTACTTTATCCAGTGAAGAGGAAATGATCGTTTGACAAGCCAATGTGGCAGGAATTAACGACCAAAGGAGCAGTCTTACTCAACTGTGACATAGTCTCAAAGCACAGTCAGAAAAAAAGAGGTTGAAAATAGTTCTATGGACCAACACTAACATTTCCATAAAAGTCACATGAACTTCATCTCTGTTGTCACATCAGCTCGATTCACGACGCACATCCACACTGTGTCAGCAACATTAGAGTTGGACTGCGGTCAGTCCCATTGCGCAACATTGAGGTACATTATCTAAGGTTTTTCCTCCTTTCAAATAGTCATGCAGATGTTCTCAGACACATACTTGACTCGCCTCTCTTTTCCGCTCTTTTCTCTCATTTCAGGAAAAATTGCTCTACTTACTTACTTACTTAAATTATTTTCACGTCTCCCACATTTATCAGAATATCACTTTGTAATATGCATGCAAATGAAGGACTGTAAATGCTTCTCTCAGATTTAAATTTAGAAATATTTACAAAGCAGACACACAGACTTTTTCAAACACCATTTTCTCAAATTGAGATCTGAGAAAGTTAAGCTTGTATCTCTAAATATGCAGTAAGTATTTCTCATACTTTTAATTTTAAACTGCCCTTTGATGCTAATATAAATATGATGTTTGTGCTCTATCAACAATCCAAATTGATCTTAAGAAAACACAAAAAATAACCATACATTCATTCAAACATTTAACGCCACACTTTTGCTCTTGAAAATAATCCGGAAAAACTTTCACATTATTTGTGAACTCATTAAAGCATCATGTTTTGTTTATCATTCTTATAAGATTACACTACATTGGAGCCTGTTCATTCTGTTGCGTACAGCTGACATTACTTGTTACTGTGATTAAGTAGTGACATGTAACTCTGCTACAAGTCATTCCCCCCTTTATCTTCCCGCATATACTGTTCCCTGTCACCTTTCAAAAAAGATGAGCATGAAAAAATAAATAAATACTAAATAATAATGGAGGGGGGCAGAACTGTTTGTATTCAAAAAGAGAGAAGCTTGATTGACAGACATATATTAATTGGCAGTCATGAAACTGTCATGAACAAGTGTCATGAGGAGAAAAATAATAAATCAAACAGGCGCATAAAACAAGACTCGCACAATACAAGTTGCCAGAAATGAATGAAAAACATCTCACTTGTTATTGTCTCCAAAAATGATACATACGAATGTTTTCAGACATTCAGGCCACGGTAGCGTAACATCATTTCTTAGTACCATCTAGAACGATGTCAAACCTGCTGGTAGTGCTAAAGAAAAACTCAGAGCGTTACCAAAGTCCATAGAATTCATTGTCAAGGCACCTTTTAATATTCATACAAAATTTCATGGCATTCCATGGAATATTTTTTGAGATATTTCTGCCTGGATATAAAGGGTCGACGGACTGAACATTACGATTCCTAGAGCTGTGCAGCTAACGTGAACCAACGTGTTAAAGTTTCTAGCATTTGTGTTTCACGGATTTTAGGCAATAAAACTTAGTAAAGGTTAGGAAAGGTTGTTGTCACAGTTAAAAGAAATCAATGTTGGTTGTTTTAGGATATAATAAATGAGTTGCAGTCTCCCATATCCAAGGCACGTTGCTTGTTGAGCCATATATCCACTCTGATCTTATCTTTAAGTATAAGAAATGCAGATGATAGATTGTTTTTGAGACATTTTCATTCTCTTACTTCCAGTTATCTCATACATACAATGTATATCTTATGTTTCTTTCACAATGAGGGGTTTGAAAACTAGCTACTTTTTGCTTTTCTTGCATAAAAAATTTTTCGATTCATTTTTACTTCCACGTGAAGGAAAAAATAGAGCAATGGAACTGTGCCTAACATGAATAGGGTACTTCGGTGTTCTTACCTAACCCTGCATCCTTTTTCTAAATGTCTAACTTTTTAGGCTGGCCCATAGCAAAAGTGAAAAAGATAGTTCAAGACCTGAAACATACAAGTGTAGAAAAGAGCATGATGAACAAGCATTAAAATTAATCTGCACCTTCAGGAAGCCCTAATTGATTTGGCAGCTTAATTTTTGTTCTGAGTGACTAACCGATTTCCAGGGGAGACAAAAAGGTGAAATGGCATGGATGAAAATGAGTGGATAGAGGCAAGGGCAGCCTCAGAAGAATACTGAATGAAACGAGAGACACTGAGTGAAATGTCAATTGAAGTCGATGGCTAGAAGAATGATAAAGTCCTTAATTCTTACGATTGGAATGCCAAATGAGACCCCGAGGCGACATTCAAGAACGCTGAATTGTGACAGCTTTGGTCGAGGCTCTAAAGCTTAGCTAGGCTGCTCTTTCCACCAGCAGATTGGCGATTGAGAACGTTGCAAAAACCTGAACCCAAACCCTCGAAGTTGACATCAACCAGTGGTCTATCCAACCTTATCCGCACTGCGCATTGCTCACTGCACTGCACTCTTCTTCCAGCCCCACTTTGTGATTTAGGCAGGTCACTCTTAGCCCATTACAGCTTTAAGTCAAGCCTTCCAACTTCCAAATGAACTCTGTTCTTTCACTGGGGAATGGATTCGTCTCTTCTCTTCTCTTCTCTTCTCTTCTCTTCTCTTCTCTTCTCTTCTCTTCTCTTCTCTTCTCTTCTCTTCTCTTCTCAGCAATCAACAGTTGCACAAAGAAAAAAAAAACATTCACTTTATATTTCAGACCCGCATACTGATGATCAATATGGTCCAAATACATTGAGGTGTACAGGACAGATCCTTAATGAGTTCACTAAAACTTAAAAAAAAGATTCAAAGTGTACCCCATAAGAGTTTGGGAGAAGAAGAGTGTGCGTTCAAAGCACTACAGATGGCTGTAGTCTGCTTACAGTATTAGCGTGAGCCTGTTAAAAAATAACCACAGGGGCGGTACAGTAATTGGAACAGCACATGAAAAATATCTTTGAAATAACTAGATCACAATTACTAATACAGCCGCACCAGCGAGTCAGATCAAGCTGAATGACAATTAGCAGTACATTTGTATGTGTCAGCAGAGAGGAAGTGTGGAAGAAGTTTGGCAACCACCACTTCTGTGGGGTACAGAGTATGTTTTTAAGGCCACATGAAGAAACCGATAGTTCGGTAACATACAAGGACCAGCAGATTGGTGCACAGTATATCCTAAAGTTGAAACTTGAGCTTTGCTGAACCTCAGCTTTCTTAGAGTAGCTTGTTAGGAGTACTAGATTATTTAATATTCATGATTTGAGGTGTGGTTATACTAAACACTAAGCTAATTTAAAATGTCTTGCACTTGTAAGACCGTCCTTCTGAGGGAAATAACAGCAGGAGCACTGTGTTCATTTGTCAGTCAGCATGTGTTTAAGTTTAACTTACAAAGACTTCTAGCAGCTGTGTGAATTAATATTCTTTTCTATCAGGAATAAATTCAGAGGAAGAGGGAACGGACCGATGGGTCATCAAAATGTGTGACTAACACGAGGGATGGGTGCCAGCATGCTGTCTCCTATAATTATCAACAATCCTTCCCTAACCTTACCCAAATCATTTCTTTTTACCATGACAATGAGTGTCCCCCAAGCCGAACACAGTAGATGATTCAGCCAAACATATGACTTTCCCCCAACCCTAGTTCATTTTGTGGCCACTCATGACTGTATTATAAAATGAGGCCAACATTTTTCTTTGTGTTAAAGCCATATTCACCTTTACGATAACTATGTTCACCACTTTCCTTTGTCCGTTGCTGTCGAAGAGAACATGAAATCCATTACCGACCACAGGGTTGTTTTGTTGTTATATTTGAGGTGTTATATTCTGAACATCTTGGAACATCAAGATCTACTAATCATTCAGCCTGGACAAATGCTTCTAGCCGCTAAATCTGACACTAGTAAAACAGAATATCATATTAGTTGGGTATTGCTAGATAGTAACCAAATTTACAACATAAAGAGTTTTTATATTGGTTGTGACTGGAATTAAATTCAGAAAAATCAGGAGAACTCTCCATCAAATATGTTACAAGCAATTAATTTCAATCTGTGTCTCTTTAACTTTTGTAAAGGCGTAATAAATGTATGCCTAGTGAGGGTTTTCTTCTGTTTTCAAACAGAAATATCTTATGTTGTGTTCATTTTGAAAAGTATAACGAAACTATGTTGTTTCAGACAAGCAACTCCTCTTAACACATCTTCAAAGCCCCTATTCATAAGGTAGTGTGCCTCCAGGGTCCTGTGGAATTACCTATAGCAACAGCCCCGATACTGTATATGCTGTTGTAGCGTAGTTGTAGTCACTGGAGAGAAGAGAGGATGGATGTCTGGTGTATTTCTATCAGGATATTTTTGTCTCTTAAAAAAACAAACAAAAAAAAGCAGACTGAACCTTTCACCACATGCTATCATGGTATGTAACCTTACATCTTTACAGTTTAAGCTACAAGATGCCTTTCCAACATCTAAAAGGGGTAAGCATTTAACCATCGATCACTTAACACTGCAGGATACCACAAACAGCTTGCTCATGTTTACCAACCGGCCCCATGTGTTGCGCTTCATAGCCAGAGAATACCAAAGGGAAAAAAGGAAGCCGAGCATCTATTGTGTCCCAAAAAAATTTGCCACTAAGGAAGCATCGTATGCCACATTTTTCTCTTCTGCTCATAAAATGTTTTATTTCAATACTTCCTGTTCTCTTAGACTTCCTGGCACGTGCCATTTCCAACAACATGAGTTTGTAAGGGCAAAACCTGTTCTTGTGGTTTATTGTGTCCCACTTTTCATACAGGTTTGTGGAGTGTCATGCATCACAGATTGGTATTTGGTATTTAAAGATTCTTGGGCCAGTGTTTAGGCTGCTTCTCATGGATCAGGACTTGTTTAGCTCTGTCAATCTTTTCTTACTTTGGATTCAAAGTAAGAGGAGATGGATAGTTTATCCACTGGAATAAAGACAATTCTTTAATCCAATTCATATAATTTCTCCCTGTCCTGCCAGAGAAAATGGTTTTATTTAATTCACAGACAGTTTTGATGAAAACCAGAGGTTTTTGGGGATTTTTTTGTAACCGTCTACAGGTTTTCAAGAGTCCACTCAACCCCGAACCTGACTCTGTCCTATGGTCCCTTTTGGTTCAAGTGGAGTTTTGGATGATTTATGCACATCTGCTTTGGATAGATTTTCCACTGGTACATTCTGAATTGGGTCAAAACATTTTCAAAAACATTCCTCGTCTTTCCAAGAAAAATACTTTACTAAGACTCTCTGGCTTCTGTATTCAAGGCAGTACTAAGAGCCGTTCGTTGTGTTTCAGTTGGTCTCTGCATTAACACACATGCCCCTTTATAAATCTGTGTTGAATCCAATGACCCAAAAAAGGGGGTCAATGAGGACCTAAAGTTGAATTTTGCCCTTTAGTTTAATCTGGCCATAGTTTTTGTGGCTGTTATGTTTGTGTTTCCATCTTTGCTTCAGCATACCTTTCAGCACCTTGTGCATTATGATCTATGCAGGGTCTTTTGACGTGGTCTTGCCCTAACCAAGTTGATATTAATGTTCTTTCCCTCAAAACAAATTTGATTTTGGCCGCTAGCTTTTTTTTAATTGTTTTTAAATGCACTTCTCGTGTATTTTCCCCAATAATGGCAGCACATTTTATAAATTTCTATGTGCTCTCAGTGACTCCAATTGTAGATAAAAACTGCCCATGTTATTTGAATGCACATTTCAGCCTCTACCAATTTATCAATCTTCCAGTGATGGAAACTATCTACTCAAGAATTTATTCAGCTCAGCTAGTTATGCGTTGGAGAAATCAGTGAAATGTAAATGCTGTATGGACTGCACTTATATAGTGCTTTTCCAGTCTTATTGACCACTCAAATTGCTTTTATACTACTTGCCACATTCACAAATTTACAGACACACTCACATACTGATGGCACAGCCATCAGGGACAATTTGGGGCTTAGTTCATGGCCGAGGACACTTCAACATGCAGAGTGGAGGAGCCATGGATCAAAACAGCCTACTCTACCTCACGAACCACAGCTTCCCCCTCATAGTATTGAACAGCCTATTTGAAGTTGAATTTAACAAAAGCATTAAGACCAAACACAGAGAAGCAATATTTTTATTCTTTTCAGGACTAACATTTGATAACATGTAAAGGAAATAATATTTCATGGTGTAAAATCAGCCGTTCGTGATTCATGATAGATAAGTACAGCTGCAGAGCTCAGCAATCACTTATTTCTTTAAAGTCAAAACAACACAGGTAAGTCTGGATCCACGGTGCGGGTTCTAAAAAGGTGCAAGCACTAGAAGTAATTGCAGTGTGCAGACTGAGTGGACTTGAAAAGGCAATCAAAAATAATATACTGTTGATACATTAAGCTAATAAATGGCAACATATGTGACAAACTAAAGGTAGATTAAATTAGGTTTTATTACTGATTTGGCAAAACTTGTTTTACCAGTGATTAAAAAAGGTTCCATATGAACAGGGATGATTAAAAAAAAACATTAGATGTAGGCTGTGCTATAGAAAGAGCCCAACTCATTTAAAAGAAAGAGAATCAGTCCTCTGTTGTGATCTTATTTAGGTTCTCTGTAAATTCTATGACATGTGTATCATCGATGATTTTGGAGTCTTGTGGCCATTTGTCCCATCAACGTTGAACAACTGCTATAGTTACGCCACAGCTAAGAATTGTCTTATTTGTAGGGATTAAATGGCACATAAGTCAAATAACCAGGAGTCCCAGTTTTTGTCATTTCAACGATGGGAGAAATAATGGATGCAATATTCAATCAAAGGTTTGGGTTGTCTCAGAGATGTGGAAAAGCAGGGCTGCTTTTGTTAGTCTCACTGGAAATGAAAAACAATGCCAGAGGGGCTTCAAATCTGTGTTATTTAACAATTGCTCTGGGGTTCGGAGTCGAAACGTTTTCGCTTTTTTTCTCCTGTGAACTGTAGCCGGGGCAGGTGTGCGTGCTGCATTATTGAGAGGCCGTGCTCCAGCGGTGCTTTGATTCTATAAGCAACAGACCCCTTTAAACAGATAAAAAAGTTTGCCAGAGCGAGAGAGAGAGAGAGAGAGAGGGAGAGAGAGTCTCTTCAGAATACTTTGCCATGAATCCATATCAGCTTTGAAGTTCAGATGCATGACTTCAGAAGGTAATAAAATAATTATCACAAAATTTTCCAAAGTTAAAAGGGAGAAACGGAAGCATGAAAGGGGAGAACTTGCACTTAGATGTCACATTCCTTTAAAAGATTGTGAAATGGCTAAAAACTGAGCTCGATTTCCCATGCAAGAATTAACCCACTGGATAGAGTGTATCAGGCTTATATTACATTATTAAAACATTATTTGTAAAACATTTTCATAAATCAGAGCATGCACTTGTACTGTACACTGCTGGTATTAAAGCTTTCGCTCAGTTCAGCTGTCACAATGGGTGAGCCTCTCCAGGCCAGACCCACAAATCCTGTTCCCATCACCCTAACGGAGAGCCATTCTATCTGTAAAGTTTAATTGAATGTTGCTTGTGGATAATGGATAGTGTTTCAGTCTGAGGAGCAGCCTTGGACAACTTCTTCAACTCTCTCATCGGCAGGCATTAGTGTCTTCATCAATTTTATGAGATAAACGATTACAGCAGCCAGTGGAGATGTCAGAGGTGTGGGCGTCGACAGAGGCAGATGGAGGGACATAAATTGTGAAAAAAGTGAACTGTGTTGCGGATGTTTGCAGTTATGACGGGAAAGGTTTGACTTTAATGATATGATATTGAAAGTACTGATTTATTGGAGTGTGGCAGTGAGGGAGCGTGACTGCTTCTTTTTGAATTTTAAAAGAAAAGATCTCTTATAAAAGAGCTCCACCATTCTGCTGGCCTGCCCAGCACAGTAGTCCAGAAAGACATATCTCAACCACTACTGCTGAGATTGCCCCAGAATGAGTTTTGAATTTCTGTCGCGGGAGGGCGATTCTTAACGACTCTGGTGATTCCCTTGATCTCGTTTTCTAGCAAAGCGAATAAGGAAAATGTTCCTCTTGACAACACTTTGTTCCAGGACAAGGTAACTCCAAAATCTAATGGTTCATTACGATCATATTTGCTGCGGATGTTCATGGAAGCCAGGGGATAAATCCTAATGTTTTTGGTGATCCCTCTAGCCTTTCCTCTAGTGCCAAAGTCTCCTCTTGCACATGAGAAATATTGAAACCTAACAGGCATGTATACCAATAATTTAGAAAGCACATTCATGTCCCAAAGGAAAAAATCCTTCCCATTCATCTTTATCCTCAGGCCAAAACATCAACTTTGAACGCAGATATACCCATTCAGGCTCTCAAAGCCTTTTTGCACTGGGCGAATTAATACATCACCCACAGCACAAATTTAAAATTTGTAGCTCCACTCCGGCAGGACTCTTAACCTGTTCACACGTATGAACCACTGTTGCTGCAAGACCAGGCTGTTTTTTTTGACTGATACTTGACACAACATGCTGGCTCCACCCTCCATGATTCAAATACTCAAACATCATCTGGCTAGGAAAGCTGAGAAATGTTTATTTGATGCAGATGCCATGTGTGGGTGACAACCTATCACAGTCATTTTGATTATGTTTTTCTCAAAGATAAAACTTAAGTCACTGGGTCTATATCTGTAATAATGATACATGGAAAAAATACTGCCAGGTGAAGTTAACTGCCCATCCAGAGCTGAGTCAGTCACGTGCTCAATGCAGACAGATAAGAGGCGAGCAAAAGCCTGTGATTTTAAGTCCACATCTATGAAAAGAGGGTAAGGGACTTATTTTAATGGTCAACATCCGAAAAGCATTGCAAAGTGTTGGGTCATTTAGGTGCTCATTTAGGCTCATTTAGGTGCAGCCAAAATATGAACATATACAGAGTATACAATGGTTAAGGAAATAGGTTATTGTAGTTTGGTTTCCTTGATTTTGTTATATTTTATAATATTTATTACCTTCATAGTTAGATTTGTTATATTTATAATGTAGGCTTTTGCCAACACTGACAACTCTCCACGTTGAAATACATGTAAATAAACACATAGGTTGTTAAATTAAGCAACCTGTGGCATGTTTTTCCTTGTTTTTTTGTTGATAAATGTCTAGTCGGAGTGTAACATCCCGCTAAAGTTAGTCATATTTTTTATTTTTTTAAATAACCTCCAACACCCTTTACCTTAACAAAATAAACCAAGAAAAACACTGGCAACCAAAGTGATTTAACAAAGGTGTTTCAATTTATTTAGACAATGACGGAAAAGCCCTGTTGAAATGCATTGCTGTTTTTGTTGCTGTTGTTGTTTGTCCTACTTCCCGCCGTCCTTGGAAATGCCACAGTGATGTTGTCAGCAGCCGTCAGATGCTCTGCCGTTATCTTAACAAAACTAAACAATCTCCCAACTGTCCATCTACAGCAGTCTTATTAACTCACAGTCACTTGAACAGAAAAAAAATCTGCAGTTTTTTAACTCCCAGTACTTTTTGCTTGTTTATGTCATTACACAGTATCTACTGTTAACATTTCTAGTTATATTTTATTTCCTGAATAAGTCTAAATCCTGGAAATCCTGCACTGTAGACCCCCCTTGCTATGTCACAGAGTGTCTTGTGGCTGTTCCTCAGAAACTTCTTTTTGAGTTTGAAAGTCATAATAGATCTCGTCAATTTAAAACAGTCGTTAGTCATTTAACACGATGATGAAGTGAAAATAGAACCTTTGATGGTGTCTCTTCTAAAACAAAGCATTAGGATGATGACTTGGTGCTGCAATATTAAAATCTGTTTTGTTAAAGATTGTAATTGAATTGTTAAATCCAACTTCTGTGTTACTGTTTATCATTTCATTGGACTAATCAAGTACAAACACACATATTATTATTATGCACTCAATTAAAAGACCTCTACCAGTATTTGAACGCACTGTCTGTTTGTTGCTACTGAGACAGCAGATGTATAGAGCAAATGTGGAGAATGTAGAAAATAATGATGTAAATATGGGACTTTTAGAAGCACAGTGCAGGCTGCATTCTTTAAATGCCATAGATTGAAGCTTCAAACATGAAATACCCTCTCTGATCTATGAAAGCTATTGAATAAATATCATAACACAGATGTCAAGTGTTATATGCTTTTTATGCTTATATGTTTTATAAATTGTGCTTTTCTCTCTATTATCACTGTAATTGCTCTGCTTATTTTGTGGAACAATCATTTTACTCACAATTCCTTTATTAAACTGACTTATTTAAAGATTAACAGAAAATTAACATAAACAATACACCCCAAACAATACAAACAATACCAAAAACATCCTGTTTGTCAGTTACCTCTGTCAGCCAATTTAATCAGCTGAACTGTACACAATACTATAATACTTAACCTGCTAACCTGCTATGATAACAATTCATAATTTGAATCTTGTGCTGGCAGCTCGAGTACCTGGCTTTTGGTTTTTGTTTGTTTTTGTTTTTTGTGTTGTTTTGCACCATGATACACAGAGGGACACACAATGACAGCACTGCAGGTTTTACTTTAACTGTAATTGAAAATAGGGAGAAGGATGATGGAAAAGTATGTTTTCTCTTGTTTCTGACACTTTGATACTGAATGAACTGCTTTGTCAGCAGGGATCCTGAACAGTGTATTGATTTTATTACTGAACAAGGATCAGGGACAAGACTAACCTACCAGCCAGTAAAATGGGCCATTGACCCAGGGCCCCATACCTCCAGTGGTCAGTAAGTCCAAGGCTCACTGTATGCCTGCTGCTTTCTGATAATTTTATTTCTAGCAATTTTTAGGGGGACTTTTCGATGAATATTTTTATCTTATTTTCATTAGAACTATAGACCCAATTATTAATTGAGAAAAATCACCAGCAGATTGATAGACAATGACAATACTTGTCAGTTCTAGCTCTAAAGTTATGTTTAATTAAATGACTACACACAAAATGATGTACAAAAACCTGTAGTGTTCTGGTATACGTTTGCATGCAAAAGTTTGGGCACCCCTGGGTAAATTACTTATAGTAGGCTTACTGGTTGTTATTCCTGTAAACGCTGCTATGCCAACCCGAGTCATGATTCTCGATTGTATGCAAGGACAGAGAGTGATCTCCAGTCCTCTGTTTGGGTCTAATGTCAGTGCATTACCAGTATAAACCTTGCTGCACCCTGGGTGACTGATACCTCCATCTCCAAGCAGATGTCAGCGATTCGCTTTGACTGACAGTTCAAAATGACTTTCTTTACTTACCCAAAGTGCTTTCTGTCTGCCTCCACCTGAGGATATTGAATCAGTAATTCCCGCTTCATCCCCCCTCCATCCACGCACGCACACAAACACACACACACCTTGACATGTATAGATTTTTTTTTCCTTTCCGCCCTTCAAATTGTATACATGTTTAAGGACTGCCATGAACGTGAGACTGACAGAGCCCTTCAATAGAATGTCTGCAGGCCGGGTGTATTTAATTATTATAGGCCTGCTACACCTCATTCACTGCAACAATAGTTTTGCATAAACAAGGTCTGGAGAACACAATTGTCATATCTTATTGGACATAGTTGAATTACTCCTTCGATTTTTTTTTTTCTGAGAAGACACAGAAAGCAGTGTCATGGGGTTTGTGTAATTCACAGTCACATTCTCCAATGAAAGAGCACCTTGGTAGTATACGTGTCAGTGTTGTGGCATCTCATCTGGGGTTCTGTATGTAATACTTAAATAAAGCATTGCCGGGAATGTAATTTCAGACCCTGAATACAAAAGTGGTGCCGCTTCATCATCTCAAGCACACTGTGGAAAATTGCCTAAATGTTAATCCAACTGACAGCTCCTATACCCCTTCACACCAACAGCAATCCTCTCCTTTTTGTTCTCTGTCTCTGTTTTCCTAGAGAGTTACTCTATTTGCCATGGTAACAATATTGTTCCAGACAAAGAGGTGAAAAAAAAAGAAAAACAGATGAAAGTAATTCAAATAAAAACCAGAGGATGAGTCAAAATTTAAGTGGCCATTTAAATTAGGTGAGAGGAGTTGGAATTGAATGATTGTGAAGAATGGAATGAATGAGGCAGTGTCACAGGTTGAGACAGGCTTTAAATGAGCTCATCTCCACTTGTCAGAAAAGAAAAACCAAAAATAATGAAAAGAAGGAACATAAAAAAAACTGAGATCTGTCTCAGGCTTTGAGGTTTAAGGTGACCCTGACCGCTTGAAACAAGGGTCATTCAATTTACATTAAAGCCCGATTAAACGGTATTTTGATGTTAACATTAAGTAAAATGACTGTGTAGTATGAAAGGGCTGCTACTTCTAACCCACTGGGAACAAAACAGCCAACCCTGTAACTCTATGCAGCCGTATTTAAGTTTGCCGTTTGAAGTTTCTGGCCCATACAGATTGTAAACTGGGCCATACGTAGACAATTTGAGGGGAAATGAGTCGGTTCCAAGAAAAACAGCGGAGGAAAGTAGAAATAAAGCCCCACTCTCACTACTCTCCTAAACCTTCAGCATCAAGTGGCTATTTTCAGCAACTAAAAAAGCTGCGATAAATCCACTGCAGACCACAGGTGAAACCAGCAAACAGCTGACAGACATTAAGACGGACAGCTGGAGACTAGCCAATGGACATAATGGATCATTCGGCAACTAAAAAGCCAATTACTGCCTTCAGATGTTGGTGGAGACCAAAACAGACTCATAAAGAGATTGAATATTGGATTTACATTCAGCAGGTAGCCAGAAACATCACATCAAATGGAAACTAATTTTTTGTGTCGGATGTGTATGAGGGTTTGCTAACAAATTTACCATATCACCAAAGGAGGTGCTGTTGTATCCATGTTGTGTTTACAGCTTGCCTCCAAGTGGCCACAGAAATCAAGTTTAATGTATTAATTGTTCTGTGTGTGTATATATATGTGTGTATATGTGTATATGTGTGTATATGTGTGTGTGTATATATATATATATATATATATATATATATATATATATATATATATATATATATGTATATGTGTGTATATATATGTGTATATGTGTGTATATATATATATGTATATATACAAACTGGTCATTTCAAATCTGGAACAGAATTTCAAGTAATTTTTCCAAATAATATAATGAGAGAATGATTTTGTTTGTCTAATCTATTAATGGGATTTTTTGTTCCTGAGTCAAGGAACTCAAGGTTCCTGAGCTCTGCCAACCAAGCAGTAGAAGTCACGTGTTGTAACAAGGACCAGAACCCTCACCAGCTTCCAGACATTTTCTTCCCATTTACTGACATATTTCTGAAACTATTTCAGGCTGCAATTACAATTTTTGAAGATATACATAAATGTCTCTTTGGGTCTATGCAGAGAAAATACTTGCATGAATGTGAATATATTACTCATTCAGCCCTGAAATGGCTGTTCCGGCCTGCACCCTCATCCACAATTAGGTGTAATTCCTTACAGCTGTTAGTAGCTCCTCAGTTTCAGTTGTGCATTGCATTGTGGGACAATAGCATCTATCAACACCACACTCAAAAATCAACCACTTTTGAGCATACTAAATCTAGTCAGTTTTCCAGCATAAACACTCT
The DNA here is from genome assembly GCA_016859345.1 of Istiophorus platypterus. Lineage (NCBI taxonomy): Eukaryota > Metazoa > Chordata > Actinopteri > Istiophoriformes > Istiophoridae > Istiophorus > Istiophorus platypterus. The sequence goes on along the minus strand of CM029125.1, from coordinate 4,481,632 downwards.
ATTCATTCTCAATACCTGGTTAGAATTGGTGGTAATTGCAGAATTGGGCTTTTCCTAATTGCCCCTCTTAACTCTTTGTCATCCTTGCCTCCTCTCTTTAAAAAGCACTGTCACACATTGTAAACAATGTGCAGGAACCAATTTGAGTTTTCATTTAGAAAGTTAAATAAACCTTAGCTAACTACAAGCAACAATTCGCCCCGAAAAAGCAATGCAGCATGATGAAACTAAAGAATGTTATAGCTTTGAAAACCTAATTTTATACACGTTAATAAAAAAAAATTATCTTTTATATACTGCAAATTGTTGCAGTTGCTCACGTTAACTGCTTGCCTACCCAGCAGGATTTTTTTCTGTATTTAATTGAGGAATTTTTTTTTTGGCCGAGCACCTTCTCCTGCAATAAGATATTTTTTGGCCTGTCAGATTGGCATCATGATATACACATTATAGAGGGTTCAACGCTAAGAACTACAAAACATCAACCACACAACCAAACTCAAACAAAGCCACTATGCAAAACGCTCTATGCTCATTAACTGATGAGTAACACGAAGAATCAGTCGGTCGTACAGCCTTGACTTGGATTCAGGAACAGCTGACTAAAGCAATATTATAACAAAAACTGCTTAGATCATTTTTAATCAAAGAAATAGGATGTGTTCAGTCTCTAAAATAAAAAAATAAACCCAAAGGAGTTGGTGAAGAAAACTGAGTATCTATCAAGTTAAAGGACCTTTTTTAGGAGTCTGTGGAGATCAGTGCTAAAAGAAAATTGAATATTGGACTTCGATTAATCAAAAAGACAGAAATACACTGGTGGGATGCTCATGCCTGTGAGTGGGAAATCGTTTGGTAGCATGTTAGCTATAACACTTGATATCAGAACTGAGTTTTGAGATTTCCATACAAAACAGTGTAAATTATAAAGTCATACTACAATAGAGAAAAGTGTCCTAACCCACTAGTATATGGTGGAGTCCTCCAGTTCGAGTTAATTAAACTCTGCTGGGTATTGGCATTGGGCAAAATGTGAGGAGGAGGAGGACGTATAATTACCAAAACAGGAGTTCTGGCTTATAAAATCCATCAGAACTTTTAAAGCACCAGCTGCTATCTCCTGTTGTCATTTAGGGCAGCTAAAGTGAGGCATGGCTACAGCGCAGCATTAAAATGAACAGTCTGACATTTGGGGAAACACACATTGATTGCCAGCTTACCCAGAGCCAGATGAGTAGATCGATATCATTTTCATCTCAACCACTACACGGATTTAAGCTGAGAATCAGGGGAAACTGTTCGCATGGCGGCACCAAACAGATAAGAATATACTCTCCAATTACTCCAGAGCTATCCGTTTTGCACCCTGCATATTATTGATATTCAGGACTATGAATAAAAAAATCAATGAGATTGTATGTATGTATGTGTGTGTGTTTGTGTGTTTATTTATATATATATATATCATATCTATATAAGATTGATGAGATCCATATTTTCAAGTGAGCACTTTCCTATTCACTTGAACATGAAAATGTGAAAGTGGTCTCCAACTTTCAAATAAAATGTCCATTACAAAAAGCCCCTGCTGTGGTTAATGTTAGAGATGTTAGAGAGAATCATTAGTTTTTGGCTGAAAATTGCTTCAGCCATTGAAGGAACAACTTCTTTGTTAAGGTTAGGTGACCTTCATCATTGTGCAAAAGTTGGTTACTGTTAAGGTTAGGGAGTGATGATGTTCATGATTAAGAAAACTAATTTTTACTGTCATAGGAAGAAAAATGGACGGTGGTCCACCTGCCAAACTGGCATGCTGTGCCGACTTATCTGTCTAGTCTGGCCTCCACCTTATTAGAATTTGTAGATCTGTAACAACATAATAAAGAGCCATATTTTCAAATAATCATAAACAATCATATTGAAATGTATTTGACTGATGCTGTTGTTTTCTTGGGATGGCAGTCTCACTACCTAGTACCCGTATCCAGATTAGAACGTCCAACAATCCCAAATAGCTTTTATGTTCGAGGTCTTTTTATCCCTGTGTATAACAGTTGCAGACCTCAAGCTAAATGTATTTTGAGTATTTTGAGTTTCCCTATATTAGGTGTTGTGCACGTTACGGCACAATATGGGAGTATCCGGTGGAAATATTCATATAGTATAATGACAGTAGCAGAAAAAGGTTATTTAAATCAAAATGTAAAATGATTATTAACACTAATATTCACCACAAGTTGTGTAGCGTAATCGGTCGCTCCGAAGCGCGCAGGCAGCAGGTCGGCGTTTATGGGAAGCGTTGAAGGCAGCGAGTATGTACAATAGATGGTATCGACAGTACCTGGAGAGAGGCACGGGTGTGTGGTACTGAATGGTCTCAACAGCGAGCCCACACAGCTACGGTAAGGCCTAAGGGGAAAAGGTGTCAGTCACAGTCACTTCCTACCGCTCAAAGCGAAACTTTATCACACATTACTTGAGTGGGATTGTAACACCGTTTAAGGTCTAATGTTTTCATTTATAGGGCTGACAGAGTGCTGGAAAAAGCTTTCGACTTCTCCTGCCCACTCAGCTCAGGATTTTACCAAACTAACTAAGTGGTGGAGTAGACTGCTTTTTTCTGGAAGCACTACATCCCAGTGTAAATTCAGTTAGTATCAAACTTGCAAAGCGCCAGCAGAAAATACTTGACCGTCCATTTCTGGCCACCACTAGTCCCGCCACCTTATAATGATACCGATATTGAGTCAGAGGTGGACTTTTGTGGAAAAGGTGCGTACAAGGTAGCATGTTTGAATCCAGTTTCACTTTGTTTTTACTGGTGTGACTATAAGTCGAAACACTGAGTGTTTAAATATCCACATGACGCCCGCGTTGACTGATTTATATTTATAAGGGGAAAACATTTAATGAGTCGGCAGCTTTGCCAAACTCACTCTGCCCCCCAGTTTGCCTCATCAGGAATTACATGGTCTGTTTTAAGGGATCGGTATGATTCAGACAAAGAGATAGTGAGATCGCCTCGCAGTATCCGAAACCTCCTTCCCTCACGCCTGTCTGACTTTGGAATTCAGAGAGCTGCAAATGACAACTTTTGCAACTTTTGGAAACCAACAGATCCAACAGGCTGAGTTTACACAGAGACTTGCTCACCATTTGGAGCTGAGAGATTAGGAGGACTGGTGCTTCTCTCTCAAGTTCTCCTTTTTCATTCTTGACACAACTTCTTCCTTCATCATTTCGTGTGTCAAACACAGTTAATAGCTTAGCAGAGACCGTTCAAAAGTGTGCATTTCACTCCCCATTTGAATGATTTTCCCCATCTCACCTCTCTCTGAAGGAGGGTTCTTCTCAGTGCCCTCAAGAGTGGCCGCAGCGGAGCAGCTATAACCACTTTTAATTTTAAATGTGGTTGGATGACATTTTTATACTAACTTGTTGGTTTCAGTCATTCCTCAGCTTTTAGACTGTTTTAGAAAATGGTCCTATGGATCTTTGGCAAACATTATCATTCTGGAGCTGCCAAAGAAAAAGAAGAACAAAGTTGAAAGGGAACAGGAAAGTCGAGACCCTGAATTAACAAACTACTGGCTTTTGATCCTGACCTGTGACTGAAGATAAATTTTTAGGCCTATTCCTTTAAAAAAAAACCTATCTGACAAAGAAGCATATTGAGGAGAAAGTGGGGAAGGGATGCAGGAAAGCATTAGTTTGGCTCAATAAAATAACCAAGGTGGATAGAAATGGAGCACTTCTCTGTCTGAGTTATGCCCCTAATCAATCGCTGTAATTGTTTGGAGGCGGCCCAAATCGATGAAAGGATTATTGGCACGGACAACACATGAGTACATATCAGTGTGTGATCAGTGTCATAACTGTTCTAGTGCAACAATACATTACATTTAATATCCTCGGACTGCTATCCAGCCAGCGGAGGCCTGAAGCAATTAAAGGCAAAATCAATGCCCTGAGTCAAAAATCTGTGACAGCTCTATTATCCCTGGATATAGGAGGCATAGTGGAGTCCCATTTCGCTGCCTCACTCTCTTTCTGTTGTCTGGTGCACACACACGCACACATATATTCTCTCTCACTCTCTCATCTGTCTTCAACTATCTGCAGTGGAGTAGATACACTGCCGCACTATCACAAACATAATACACCAACCTTTCACGTTTTCAGCCATTTTCCTCCTTTTTTAAAATTTTTTTCTTCCTCACCAAGCACATTCTTACCGTCTTTAAGCCTGAAATAATCCCTTCTGGTATTTTCTTACTTTCTTCTTGCCTTCATTACCTGCCTTTCCCTGTTCCACCTCCCTGTCTGACAGCATCAGTCTTTTTCTGTTGAAATCCACCCTATCAATGTCAGCAACACATCATCACTGACAGCGCTTTTATCTAATCCCACTCTTTAATGTGCTCAGGCTCCTCTAGTTCTCAGGTTACGTCAGGTGAAAATCATTTTTGCCTATATTTGTTCTTCATTGCTTCATTGACCACTGTAGCCTCAGTGAACCTAAAATTATGTCAAATAAATCTTTCTGAATTACTTATACCTCGTTCTTTTGAAGGCTAAGACTTTGGACCCTGACACACTGCGTCAACTAACCGTACAACAAGCTACTATTTAGGGCACTGAGTTCATGTCCTTGGTAAATTCTCTGGGAATGTGGGGGTTTTAGCAACCTGGAAAGAGATGACAATCCAAAATTACAAAAAACTTACACACCCTTTATTCTAATTCCAGACCCAGGCTTCAAATCAAAGTGAATTTTCCTCTATTTCTGGCAGTGTGGAGAGGGCTTTGAAACATTTATCACTCTCATGGAAAATAAGATGGTATCACTTTCATTTGATCCAGTACTAATGTACAGAATTCAGTTTAGAGTTTTAGTACATTGCATTGAGTTTATAGGCAGTCATTGATCATAAGAATTCCCCTGAAAGAACAATGTATTATTATTAACGAGCAAAAAATATTTTCAGTGTTTCTAAAATTGGGAAAGCAACTGGAGTTGAAAATACACCAAATGAGATATTAAAATCACCCAAATTATTTGATAATTTGTACAGTTCTTTTTTCTTTTTTTAAAATTTAAATCCGTAACACATCCAAAACCAAAATTCCAAAGTGAAGACATGAGATTGCTATTATATTACAGAGGGATTAGTGACTAATGAGCACAGTTTGCGAGATTTATTCAACTATGTGTAATGAGAGGCTTGTGTTGTTTTTAGAGAAAGAACAGCTCCTTGTGAAAGAGCAAAATGGGTTTCAAAAGTCAAGGTCATGTCTCGATCATATCTTTGAATTGTCTATAATTATAACAAATAGTATTAGTGAGAACAAGTCAACATATGAATGTTTTATTGACTTTCAGAAGGCTTTTGATATAAACACTAGAGAACTTTTAGCTTGTTGACTTATTAAATATGGGATGAATTAAAAATTCTACAGCGCTCTAAAAGCTCTATACAGTTTTTCCATAGCATGTGTAAGATTGAATATCATACAAACTGGTTCCCAACCTCATCAGGGGCGATGCTTTATCCCCCCACATTATTTGAAATTTATAAAATTGATTTGGCCAAAGAAATGTAATGTAATGTTTTTACATTATGGGCAAATGTATGGAAGGGAAATGATCAATATTCTTCTGTATGCAGATGACAGAGTTCTACTTTTGCCATCCTAGGACAAAATGTAGCAGATGCTCTCCTAGACTATCGAGTGGTATAAAAAAATGGAGACTGTTTATTAACAAAAATGAAACTGAAGTAATTCACTGTGGAAAACCCTCAACTACCTGCGGTACATACCATTTTAAAGCTGGAGCACATAAGATGAATTATAGAGACTTGTTTAACTATTGTAGTTTCTATATTGATGACCAAAAACTTCCAGACAAACTCTAAACTCTTTCAATCTTATGTGTGTCTGGTGCTTGATTTTGCTGCTTGAGTTAGGTGCCTTTGAAATATCTCTATGTGTGAATCAGTGCAAAACAGTGTCATAAGATATTTTCTTGATGTCAGTAAATATGCACCAATGCACAATGGCTATAGTAGGGGACATGGAATGAGAATCATTCATGGCTCACTGGAAGATATGTAGAGTTCAGTTAAGGATTTGGTTACTTGATATGGAAGAAGGTAGGCTGACAAGAATAATTATTGCTTGTGGTATAAAAAGGTGGACCTATTGTTCTGGAACTCTGGGTCTGGTGAGGCTTTATGTGTTTGCTCAAAACAAAGGACAGTGGGTTGACAGTATATGGACTAAATAAAAACTGTGTATTGTTACGATGAAAAGTATTGAATATAATACAGAAAACAACTGTAAGATGTTTTTATTTGTCTAAAAAGCAAAAATCTCTATGTCCCCATCTGAGATCTTGTACTTTACCTCTGTCTGTGAAAGTTAATCTAGAGGTAGAAGAGCGGATTTGTCCAATTTGCCATCTAAATAAAAGAGAAAATGTGCTCCATTTTGTTTTCTACCATCCTTTTTATTGTGAACTGCACAAAGCACTTTTTATGTACAATAAAAAGAGATATTAATTTTGTAAACATGGACGATGCAGAAAGACTGAGTTAGCTGTGTACAAAAGGAAGATAGAAATTAGCCAATTATCTCGAAAAAGCCTGGGAGAGAATAAAACTGTGTTAATTTGTAGATATGTAGAAAGTTTTTTATGTAAACAGTTTGTTTTGTCCTTTTTATTTTATCATTTCATGTGTGTTTCTTCTTTTTTCACATGCTCTGTCTATGCAATCCTGGAAGAAGATCTATGTTTTGTAAAAAAGATATCTATCTATCTATCTATCTATCTATCTATCTATCTATCTATCTATCTATCTATCTATCTATCTATCTATCTATCTATCTATCTATCTATCTATCTATCTATCTATCTATCTATCTATCTATCTATCTATCTATCTATCTATCTATCTATCTATCTATCTATAGCAGTGTCTAACATAACCCGCCATAATCTATCAGAGGCATGATGAGGTGGCCACAGCATATGATTCAAGCTTTTTCTCAGCATTCAGTGAGCAATTAAGCTCTATATGGAGGAGTCTGCATTTGTTAACTTTCTTCACTCATTTGCCCTGATTTTATGTTGAATTTGTCTGTAGATTCACTGGGCTGAGCAGCCAGTCAAATAACTGTCTTTCTCAGGCTGCCTCTGCTGTTGATTCAAGATGATGGATTGCTCAAATGACCACTGAGAAGGGCCGACTCTAGCTAACAGACAATGTCAGACATGGCAGCAATCAGCCATGGATGCGCTACAATTGCCCAGCAGTACCTGATAATCTTGTAGAAATAGGGAAATTTGACATGCCAAGTCTTAATATTTTTTTTCTCCAGTAACTTTAATATACTTTGTCATTCGGGGATGGTGTAAGAAAACCCCACAAATGCATTGGTAAGATATTCACTATATATTCATTGAAATTAAAAGAAAATCCCCTCTAGCTTCACCCTCTGAGAAAAGATGTACAAAAACGGAAGCTCCTTGATGGAAAAACTGTCTCGTTCAAAAATGTACGTAAATCATATTTTACAACGCCTTTACTTTAAATTCTTAGTCCAACGTAATAACAGCTGCACTTTTCCTGTTCACCTGTGTCTCTCTGTCTAAATTGTCCATCAGCATCGCGGTTGTTAGTGAGCTTAATGCCAGCAGGCAGGGCTGACTGATGAGGACCCTGCCCGAGGAAGTCACACCTAAGGAACCCCATGCAGGGTCCCTTCATGTTTTTTGTCACTTCACTCTCAGGGCTGCTTTAATGAAGTGTAGCGGGTCCGGCAGCCCGCCAGCTTCGCCACACGTGTGAGCACTTTAAACATGCAAACATCTATAACGTTGTATCTATAATATATAACAAATAACATTGTGCTTTATTTATCCTGCAAATGTAAAAAAGTCAGTGTTATAACCTGAAACATTAGTATACAGTGTTAATATATGTATACACACACACACACATACACTTACAATACATACACATATGTATGTGTGTGTGTGTGTGTGTGTGTGTTTGTGTCTGTGCAATCAAATGTAATCAAATGTAACCATAACAAGTTACAAACTGAAAAAAAAAATGCAAATTTTGGATGGATTATAGGATTATACAGGTTTAACCTCAGCCTTTAATTAGAATGAAAAGACATGCAGAAGGGGCTGACTGACGTTTTTTGATTCGTGCACGCTGCAAGACTAGTTAGTTCACAGCTATGGTGGTGACTGAAATATAATATTATAACTATTTGATGGACCGCCATTAAGGTTGGTACAGACATTCATGTTCCCTTACATCATGTCAAAATTTTGTGTTGTCCAGTACCTTGATTTACAGCCAGGTACCTGCACAACCAAGGACATTACCATCAACTTCAACTGTACTTTGTGTTTATTGCTAATTTTCAAAGGCTGTTTTAGCTTGTTAGCATGCTAAGATGGTCTGCATGGTAAACATCCTACCGGCTTAACATCTTCATTTCAATTTTGTAATTTTGAGTGTGGTAGTATACTGAAATTAGCATTAAGCCAAAGCCCCCCTCTCCCTAAGTACAGTCTCACGGAGCTGCTAGCACAGCTGTGGACCCTTAGTCTTGATATAATACATTAAAATTCAGCTTTTATTCTCATTATTAGGGTAATAAAAGGTTCCAGGCAAACCATACAGACTACTCTGCACCATTTTTTTCTCAGCTGGCTTTGGGATTTAAAGTGTCAATAAGAAGTTGCTTGTATGAATGAGCTCTAGGGTACTCACATGCGTGTGTTAGGTTTGTCAAAGAAAGTAATTAGGAGGATATTCTGCACTTGTACTGTTAAGGGGTACTTCTCATTGTTACCCACAGTACTGGTTGAACCAGTGTAAACTGGAAATATTGTATGATAGGATTAACTGTTATGGCTTTAGTACCAACTGGGCAAAACAACTGGCAACAGCCCCGGCACCCAAGACCTTCAAGGGACGCAAGAGCCCAAGGTTCACTGTGTGGCAATTAGTTTGTAGTCCCTTAATTAATTCAAATTTTTAATTAACTAACAACAATAAACAACAAATTAGGATGATATATGTTTCAGTGTATACAATATCATACTTTTGCGATGAATTTCATGAATAAATTTGGGCTGCTTCAGGACAATACAAGCAAATTACTAATTACTAACCTGTGCAAAACTGAACGTTGAACAAGTTCTTTGGGCTACACTAAATGTTTTTTCTTTAAAAGTAGATGTTTTAATGAAAGGAGACAATTTCAACATCGGTCTGGGTTTATTAGAAGAAAAGTGATTAAAAGGTTTTGCTAATGAAGATGGCTGAATGACTGGATTGAGGACTTAAAGCAAATTTACACCACTGTGTTTTTGTATTCTTTATTTTAGCATCCTGTATGTTTACAATTGGGCAAAGCATCTGAACCACTAGTCACCTGGATTACTGATGACTATAGGACAAAGATGAGGACTTGCGTTTTACTATCTATGGACATGTGTCGATACATCCTCGATTAACAGGACATAGTGCGTTCAGCTGATTTCAGAAGTTGTCTCTGTTAGTTATGCTTCACATATTTGGATTCTGTCCATATCTCTTCAGAATATCATATCTCTTTATATCAGAATAATGGATTTGTATTCTGTTACATCCCTACAATGCACACAATGTGAAAGAAACAGGGTGTTCAATAGGGGCTGACAGCTCATTTTTCTGCCCCAACTCCCCTAGTGGTTTAAACCAGCCCTGTTACTGTTAATGATTTGTAATAACTTCGTCTTGTCACTTCAATTTGGTTATGCCCTACTTTTTTTGAATCTCTAAAGGGGCCCATTGAGTTGCCTTGGCATTTTTCTGGGACCAACAGAACATGATTCTCTTTTATATTTTTCCTACTCATTTGAATCAGCAGTTGGTGGATATTCTGTGTCTCCACTGTGTCCCACTTTTCCAGACAAAGGCAAAGATAATTCTGTAAACTATGACTTTTGCTTGGGTTGGGCAGAGCTTTTAAATCTCTCGAAACCTTTAATATCATGTTTGCTGCCAAGACCTTGACTATGCCTCCATTCAGTGTGGCAAGGTAGCCATTTTATTTTAGATATATAATTTCAGGTCTTTGCACAGAAGTATGGATTGAGTATGAAGTAATTCTTTCTACTAAATAAGGGGTGATTCAACCTATATTTAAAAACCTGGCAGCTGGCATGTAATTATCTATATCTCAGTGAAGATATGTGAGTAAAGGGGCCTCAAGCCATTAGAGAAATTAATCATGATAGCCAATAAAAGTCCACTACATTAGATCTAAGCTCCTCAGGGAAAGCATTATAGGCCATGAGTCCAGTAAGCTAAAACAAATCATCCTCAGCTCTTTCTCTGATAATAGCTTGCTACCATTATGATCTAGAGTTAAACAAAAGCAATGCTTTCCTCCTCATGTACTGTTCAGCACAGGTTGTCCTGTCCTTCAACTTAAACTTGGAAATATCATAACCTCAAAAAAAAAAAAAATATTCATAGCTTTATTCATAGGTCATTCATCAAGCTACTCCTTTAATTTGCCCATAATTCTCAGTTACTATAATTTTCAATTGTGTGATTTACACTGTTAGTTTATCTATTATTCATCTTAAAACACTAAACAGATACAACAATCATAAACAAAAGCCCCCAGCGGGGCTTTTTCTTTTTCTCATTTGTTCCTGTGTAGTTGGTTTTAACTCACACTAAAATTAATCAAGAAAATACAAAGAATGACGTGCAACCATGGCCATGGATTCGTTATAAGGTGCTATGACAAAGTGATTTGATGAAAGGGTTGGAATATTATAATGTGCAAGATCTGTAATGATATGAACATATTAATCTCTTGCAGAATTTTAATGCATTAGAAGGCAAAACTGAATGTAATGGGGAAAATTAAAATTACTTAGTATTTATTTTTTTTAAATACAATTACTGACTTTGTGCACCACAGTGATAAATGTATTGCACCTGCTAAAAGAGATAAAGTTTGTGTTATCTCATTATGTTTTCTCTTTTCACAAGCTGGAATGAAGCAAAACAGGTGCTGTTGATGCAGAATTAGAAGATATGAATTTTAAGGGATGTGCATATTTACAAACGCTTTGTTTTGGCTTATAGGTAGAAAAGTAAAAAAAATTCTAATGAAAGCATTTCCCTTGTTTTAGAGTATTTTAAAATCTAAATTGTTTACATTAATGATATTATTATTATTATCATTATTATTATTATTATTATTATTATTATTATTATTATTATTATTATACTGGTTACCCATCTTACTCCTCCTTGACTCTCCTGGCACATTGCTGTGTTTCTTGCTCAACTAACACCACCGACTGCTGATCGGTGGAAAGGTATTAGACTGTCAGAGGGAATGTGTATTACATTGTTGCATTCTCATAGGTATACGTGCACATCCACTTGTACATGCATGAGATACAAACAAACGGGGGATCCGCTCATGAAAACTTTAACCCACATCACTACAAGTGGTCGAAAATACACAGGAGACCTCTGAGCTGTATAATTAATCACTCGAACATCAAGTTTGCATTACATTGTCATTACAGTATAAGCACAAGTTAATTAAAAAGCCTGCATTGCACTTCTATTAAATAAAAATAACTGACAAAAAAGAATGTAGACCTAATAATCACTGTGATTACAAAACTCAAGGAAGTGTCATGAGTCAGCTAATTGATCTTCACACTGTTAAGATATTAATTCAATTTGATAATTATTTTGCACCAAGGAAACACAATGAGAAACAAAAGTCTGTGCTGAGTTTATATCAGAAAAATCTCAAGTAAAAAACAAGGATCTGATAGCAAAAGATAATAACAGATAATAAATACATCACCAGAGCAACGATTTTATTAAAAAACATCAATTTATTAACTAAGATAATTACAGCTAAGATTAATCATGCTCCTAATGAGTTTTTTTTTTTTTTTTCAAATTACTAAAGGACATCAGAGCATCAGGCTTCAAGATCTGCTGTTAATGATTCCATGGAAATGAAAGCAGACTTTCCTCGCTGAATGCAATGGAAACGAACAGATCCTTGGATGGATGCACAAAATCCCCTCATCACTCTAAAGGCCCCTTTGCACTCTAGTATTTTTGGGCCGTCCCAGACAGCTTATTGTTTTTAAACAATTTTTCAAAACATTGTGACACAAATAGAAGGTGTTAGTTGATGATTTTCCTCTGCTTGCTTTCTGGATTTTTTTCTATTTAGATTATAGTGCTATGATTTGACAGGCAATCATACAATCTAATACACCTCAAAGTTGATACCATGCATGTTTAGACCTTATTGTGCCCACTTCACACAATGAAACATGTCTTAAAACACGGCAGCACAGTTTACAGATTTCTAAGTTATGATGCCTAGTTACAGCACAAAGTTGAATGTGGCCAGAAGTGCAGAATGCTTCAGAGTTTTAGTCTAGAGTACAGAGAAAGTTGTGGCAGAATCCTCCATCCTGTATTATTTATTGTTGATGTAAAATTTATAAAATACTAAGTGATGTAAATATGGATTTATTTTTATCACAGACAAAGAAGAAGAGTCGGTCCTATGTTTGATATCTTTGACACAAGAGGAGATGGTCATGAAACAAGGGGGGCAAAGAACATAACTGAAAATGATACCCATGCAAAAGTCACAGAAACAGCTATATAGATTACCCCCACCCCCAGAAAAAAAAAGTATGTGGGAAAAATCAACATGGCTTTAAATAAAGACAATATTTCCAACAAACTCCTCTCTATGTACAACCCTTCCCTTTCCACCAAGCTAATATTCAACAAATAAATGAATGGAGAGAATCCGCTTCTGCCTCTTTCCCTTCTCTTTCTTCCATTCCATTTTGACACTGAAAGAAATATTACACTCAACCGTTCCAGTGCCGCCAAAATCTTTACATTGCGTCCGTGGTGTGTAAAACCTCAAGTGCTATCATAAAAATGTGCCAGTGGCCCCACAAACCTTACTACCAATTTAAGAAAAAGATGTGTGTGTCGACAATGAAGTAACCTGCCAAAGATAACCATCAATTATTCACTTGTGGGTTTCTCGAAACCCAGATGGTCATTTAAGAACACTTAAGGTTATTCTGAATTCTGAATTTAAAAAAAATTAATTCTAAAAATATTCCAAACGATGAAAAAATATTTTTAATCCATTTCCAATGCTGCATTTCTGTTTCTGAATAAAAAAGTATAATAATGAATATAATAACGGATAGGAATCAGAGACACAAAATAAGAAATAGTTTTTCAAACCTTGCCTTGTCATAGATTTGTGACCACAATAAATTGTATTCAAGGCAAACACTGGGAAAACAATACTTAGTTGGCAAGATTTAATTGAAAATTCGTCCACCTTGGGAACTGACTGAAAAGTTACAGAGAATACTTTATAAATGCCCATGTTTACTGTTAGTGGTAGAAAGTAACATAAAATGAAAATTAATATTGATAGAATATTGATCTTTACAAATACTACTATTGTTAATACTAGTTTTAGTTTTCCCCCTGAGAATATATCGTATATCTCAGTACATACTGAATTACCAAAGAGGCAGAGATACTTTAGCCCACATGCTGCCAATCAGACACCGTTTTCATCAAGACTCTAAGGACATGTGCACAGCCGTGATCAGCAAGAAATTGTGCAAATACCAAAAAAAAATCCCTTTGCCAGAGAGCACAGCACAGGGTGAGAGAGAAAATGAAGGGGACGCGCAACATGACGACGCTCCCAACGATGGAAAAGTTTTCCAGCAGAGCTGACATCAAAGACATCATCTGTAGGCATCTGGAGAAGCCTCTGATTCCATTTAAAAAGTACTTCTCTGAGTCTGACAGCTGTTATTGTGACACCAGATGGGTTCAGTTTCCTTTTTGTAACAGTGCAACAGAGGGGTCAAGAAGAGCAGTGACAGAAAAGGATCCGCTGATTGAATTATCTGCAACTGTTGTGAGAAAAACGGCCGGTATGAGATCAGCTGGCCGTCTTGTCAGGTCATGGATCAGCTGCAAGGCGGTTACCAGGGCCGACATCGAAAGCAATAAAGTGACTCTCCTGTTGATGACCATATACTGTCTCTGTGATAGTGGATTCTGCAGCCTTGTGCATGAAAGGAACAAATATGATCTCACGCTTCTTGGTGTTGTTCAGGTATGTGTTGAGATTTCCCATTAGCAGGATTGAAAATGCATATTAAACAAGTCTGCAGATTTCCTAGCTGGAGGGTTGAAAACACCATTGCCCACTGTAAAAGGGAATCGCTGATAGCTTAAATGAATACACGCGTCACATCAGAACTGCGGCGGTGGGTCCTATTTTGAACGTAATCCTCACTGCTATATCAGCAATAAAAGATATAAAATAAAGCTTGTGCGTTCACATCAACATGAAGAAAATAGGCAGTGTATATAAGCTGATTTCCATGGTGTTAAAGTCACAGCAAACCTTAATACCTCCGTCATTACGCATGTATTATAATCTGCCTCTACTATCAAACAGCAAAGATAAACCATCTCCCTAATCCTTGTTTAATTTCCTGTCCCACTGTGATGTATATAAGCCCTTTTTCTGCCATCACTGGTCATTATCTGCTGCTGATTTAAGCACCACAAGGAATATGGTGGATTATGGGGAGGCTGCTGGTAAATATGTCGGCTGTAGTGAATGTATAGACATGTGAGAGCAGCAGCAGCATAATGCTAACATTTGGCTTTAAAGTGGAGTTGAGATGCTGAAGATTTTTAGTGTTTGAGGCTCTTGACATTTTCAGGCTCAAAATTCTTTTTTCATATTAGTTGCTTTTGACACTCACTGATACATTTCCCCATGCTCTCTTAAAGGCTTTTACATTGAATGTTGTAAAGCGATGCCTTGAAGATTGTTTTCCAGCTCACTGTTTTGATTTTGAACTCTACTGTTTTAATTCAAGGCTATAAGAACTCACTGTACACCACTCTAAAAAGACAGTTTTTTTTCCTCAGGAGTTGGTTGAGACCAAAACGGAGCCAAAAAGCAGAGTGCATATTGGACTTCATTTGGTCACAAGAAAATCAACTCAAAATTAATAAGAGTTCTGCTCTGTGCGTGCAGAATGTGTAAATAGGCATATGTTTGTTTAGATATTTTTTGAGGTGATTAGTTTTCAGGCTTAGCAGCTAGTCAAGCTTACACCAATCATTGTGCTCCTTTTTATGACACTTCATGTTTATTGAACATAAGTTTCTTCCATCTCCACAGAGGAGCTCTGGAGCTCGGTCAGAGTGACCACTGGATTATTGGTCACCTCTGGGGCCCTTCTCCCCCAGTTGCTCAGGTTGGCTGCTCTATGAGGAGTCCTGGATGTTCCAAACGTTTTCCACTGAAGAAATATGGTGGCCGCTGTGCTCTTGGGAATGCAGCAGACGTTTTTCGTAGCTTTCCCCAGATCTGTTCCCTGACACAATCCTGTCTTTGAGCTCTGCAGGCAGTTTCTGCTAAGCATTGTCGGCTGTGAGACCGTGTATTGAGATATGTGTGCTTTCCCAGATCATGTCCAATCAATTGAATTTACCACAAACGGACTCCAATCAAGTTGTAGAATTATGATTAGAAAGATAATTAAGAGAAATGAGAGGCACCTGAGCTAAATTTCAAGTGTCATAGCAAAGGGTCTAAATACTTATAAATATTAGATATTTTTTCAAAAGGTAAAACTTTAATATCACATTGATATGTTTCACTTTGTCATTATGTTATATTAATTGCAGATTGGTGAGGGAAAATGAAATTAACACATTTTGAAAAAAAAATTGAAGGGGTCTGTATAGCTTCGAAATGCACTGTAGTTAGTAGCTCTCAACATGCTTCAATTAAACATCGAGTCCCTACATTATAAGTCTACTGTGCTCTAGTTACAGACTAGCCAATATACAGAGCTGTGTAGATACACATGGGACAGTAAATGAGGATTTGCTTTGCATGCACGTATGAATTGCTCCTAGATATTTCCCCAGAGGAACCCTGTATCCTTATTGCATCATACCTCCCATATGTTTTTTCCATCTGCCCTTATCCCTCCCTCCATCATTTCATTCTTCCACTGCACATGAATAGACCCAACATGGATGAAGGTGTCCTGGATCCAACAATGGTGCAATTCAAAGTTCCACATCAGGGTTTGACTGGCACTTTGGAAATGAGGTTTCAGAGGAAGAAATCGACACGGCTTTCAAAAACAGAAAAAACATATAGAAGCGCTTTTTATTATTCTTATTTGTCGATTTGAATGTGTGCGCAAGCTCTTCTGAATGACTTTCATTCATGTAACCTTTTTATAAACAGTTAGAGATCGGGCCCTGTTGCAGACAAAAAACAAAGAAGTTGCCGGAAAGAGTTCCAGTACGCGTTAAAAGGCAGACCACACAACGCAGAATAAAATAAAACTGAAAACCGAAGCACAGTTAAATCGAAATAGTTAAAAATCCTCTCTCTGACCTTTAACTTACAAAACGCATTACGTTTGTATTGCATGACAGACCAACGGGTCATTGCAGCTGTTTGATGTTCAAAGAAGGGAAACGCAGACAGCTATCTGAATCAGAATTATCAACATGGAAAGAAATATATGTGTGAATACTTTTTTTTTCTGAGAAATTGTAGAATTGCCTGAGAGAACGTTGTCTGTCATAGTCTCTGACACCACAACAGTCAGTCATCTTCAATAACACTGTCTGTGGCCATCATGACAAGATAAATGCCCTATAATTACAAAACCTTGGTATAACCTTTCTCCAATCTCTGTTTTGTCCATTACTCAAAATTCACCACTTTTAACTAATTTTAGATACTATTCATTTTGAAGCATAAGGCTGTTGGTATTCTTTGTATGTCCTATTCGGAACAAGTGAGAAGACTAAACCCAAAACTGAATGTATCCTATCCTAGTGTAGTTTGTGTATTTAAAGCCTGATGCATCTTATTCCTCTCTGCCACAGATTTTCATTATTATCCAAAAACTATTAAAAACAGACAAATGAGCCACCGTGTTATTGCCATGAACACTGTCCTTATGCCACAAATACTCACTTGAGCACCAAATGTGTGTTAACCTGCCACTAAAGACTAAAACTAAAAACTGCACTATTTCTTCTTGTTTGAGTCATGTTTGATTAAAAAGAGAAAAAAAATACTGCACTGTCCAACTGTTTTAGGAGATTACTGAGACTTAAAAATAAAACACATATTTATTAGTGGTTAGATTCACATCTTCACTAGAAACCAATGGACTCGCCACTGGGAGCCACGGACAGGGAGGGAAGTGGGAAAGCATTGAGAGACTTAGCTGGTTCTGGTCTTTCCATAGATTTTCTGAGAATAAGAAAAAAATCAAAAATAACTCCACACTTCTCCATCACAATGAGTACTGCCTTCTACTTACATCTAAGGGGTGAGCGCTCTGGTCAAACGAAGATTGTCTTTTTTTTTTTTATTGTATCGGAATAATTTCAGTAATTCACTTGGGACAGAGGAAAGATTAAATGGCCGTCTGAAAAAATAGAAAAAATTTTATTTTATTCTGCTTTCTTCTTGCCATCATTCTTTTCAATTCATCTTGATATTTTTGACTACAAGAAGGAGAAATGAATGGTGATTTCAGCTGGATGTGGCAGATACTCTTCAATATGAACCAGAGGCCTTTGCACTGAAAACAAGTATTTGCGGTATTGGTCTTTTCATGCGACAACAGTTATGATTTTACATTGTCACTCTTTATATATCATAAAGTAGTTATGATAAATATGGAATAACTGGTCGGTCAAGAGGTGCAACTTGCACTTTGAACCATCACAAAGGTTAAACTGAAGGGAACAAAGGTCATATTATTCTATAGTTACTCGAATTTATCTTACTTCAGAGAATGAACATTAGAGTTGATTCTTTCAAGATAAATGATAAGAATGTGACGCTGGTTCGGGAAAACACAAGGCAGGTGCACCAGGAGCACAATGCAGCAGCTCTCAGTGATTTCAAAGGAAGCCTTCTTTCCATGACTGCTGACTGTGGTGGAGCCTGACTGAGCGGTCCACAGTCCACTAGTTGGAAACAAAAGCAGCAGGCTCTCTCATGTGTCAGCGCCTGCTCACACACAAACAGCAGCCTCCCGCGGAGAACTTGTGTTCACCGAAAACCCTTTGGAAACCATTGCAATCATTACAGACGCACGTGTGCATAGCAGGGCAACAGAGCTGATGAGAGCGGTTACTAGGACTGCACCTGGGCATCACACTGACTCTCGGTGTAGTTATGAGAATGGGAGTGTTGGAGGAGGCTGTTCAAGCTGCAGTCAGGCATTGATGGAAGGGCAGCACGGCAGACAGTAAGGTCACTCAGAGAGCACAGCAGCCAATGGATTTTATGCTTCCTTGCTGTTACACCCACTGGATTTATAAACTCACTTGTTAAGAGAGGTAAAGCTCGCTGTGGCTTGCGTGTATTTTGGTCAAAGTGCACCAGTGGATGTTTTATGTGATGGTCATTTGTATTCCAACCACAGGCCTTAGCTGATCCCTATTTTTCGCTCGTCCCGCTGAGGAAAGCCTCACATCACGTCTACGTACTTTCTCTAAAATTCATCTGACTATTATAGAGGCATCACACCACCTTTTAACACATCCCAGGTCAGGAAAATCCACATTTAAATCCAGCAGCAGCCTGGCCATTCATACACTCCAGGTGGTATTTGAAGAATGAAATGTGGTGTGAATATTTAAACAGCATCCATGTGCTTCAAGTCTCCAACATCATCTCTGATCCTTTGTGCTTCAAAATTCATACTGTCAAGGTGTAGCCTTTCTGATATTCCAGATATGAAAATATATTTTCCCACTCACAAAAAGCATTAAATTGATTTTAAACTGTTTTTATTTTGCTTATACATGTTCTCAGCCTAAGCAGGAATATAAATATGCGAGCGCAAACTCCCTGAGCACTGGCTGAAAGGATCAGAACAGTTACCTTCACAGATATGTCTCAGCTTTTCTTTTTCTTTTTTTTCTCCTTGTATCCAGACATAATCCTGCACCAAATAGAATTACCCGTGGACAGGGTTGTAAAGATTTACTCAATAAATTGATCTTATGGCAAACAACAGTGGCCAGATTAGCTGGATAAAAAAGAGAGATCAAACCCAGAGAGGAATTGAATCCACCTCTTCAGAATAAGAGGGATTTAGGGTTTAAAACCAAAAGGGGAATTCACTAATGTATTTCTAAATTAAAATACATGGAAATGAAGCTCTTTGTCTACCATGTGTGACATACCTTTCAGTTTCTACCATTACCCAGGAGGCAGTGTTTTGTTCCGTCTAGGTTTTTTTGGTTCTATGGTGGAGGTCAAAGCAACAAAGCAGAAATTCACAGCCTCAGGACACACTTCTTTACTGTTGGGGTATTTATGGCCTCTACCGGAGGAATCACATTATGTTTTCATCTATTATTTTTATATGTAGTATTACAAGAATAGCTCCAGATTTTTACAAGGTCAAAATATCTTGATATCAAACATTAGCTACACAACACCGTCACCGACACGTTTAATTTGTTTTCTTTAAAATATCCCCTCATAGCAATCACTGCATACTTTGTATTTTTATAATAATGTATAGCAGCAGTTTGGGGCAAAGGGGAGACATGTTTGTTTTTGTCAGTGTTCAGCCAAAATCATGATCTTTTCCTAATCTTGACCAAAGTTTTTGTTGCCTGAACGTAACCACAGAACTCTGGACATATGCCTCTGTCTCCAGTGTTGAAGTCATGCATTTTTTAAATTTGTTTCCCTTCAAGCATATTTGGAAAAAAAAAAATATTAGTATAGAAATCTAATTTTTCTAGGAGACAGAACTAGGGTCACAGGTACACACTGCTATACTGTAAGTTGTCACAAACTAAAAATATTGAAATCCTCGGATGTATAAGTCACATGACTGATCAATGGCCTATACAAGGAAACCAAAAGCAGCTTTAGACAGTAGCCTGAGGAAGACACTCAGTGACTAAGGAATATTGTGCTGGAGCAGGCCACTATTTTTTAATTTTTTTTATTTTCTAAAGTATGCGCGGCTGAACTTGGATCACTGTCTTCCTGGGTGCTACCAAAAACGGATCTGGAACATCTGATACAAGTGGTCTGTATCCTAGCTCTGGAGCTCTGGTCTGTATCCTAGCTCTGCTGGATCAGTGACACGCTGCACCTTACTCTAGACATTATCCAGCTCATTACTGTTTCCTTGTACAGTGTATTTCAAAAACTGTACCCCGCATTTTGAAAAGAAATGAAAAATGCTTTTGCTGTGACACATTTTTAAATGAAATGTGCTACATAAGCCCTGCAAAAAACTGCCTCTCCTGCTCATAACTTTAAAAAAAATCATCCTCAAAATCTATAAGAATAACAATTATACTCTTATTATATACTCCTATACTCTTAAGAGCTACTTTCAGTCTTTCTGTATTATGATCAAAAATACCCAAAACAGAACCAGAACATGCATAAAAATATCAGAAATGGCATAATCATGGGAATAACAGCCCACGCTGCCTAAGTTTGTGGTTAAAAAAAAAAAAAACTGCATCCAAAATGCCATACAGACTGATGACCCAGCATTAGCACAGCGATCTGCTCATGTTCTGTAACAGCAAATGATTAGCTTACACTGGTGCTCCACCATCAGTCTTCTCCTTTCTTTACTCTTCGACTTGAATTAACAACATCACAAGTGTAGCAAATCCTGCCAGCAGCATGGCTCCTCTTTGTCATGGAGGTGTGAATATTTTGTTCCTGTCTGCCTGTGTTTCTGCATAATTATGAACTGGCAGTGTGTCATTTATAATCTGTGAGGAGAATCATTTACCACTCGTTGCGAAAGCTGTAGCCAAACATCAGCTTTCTCTATTGACCCGTTTGTTGCTTTTCCTCTCCTCTCTAAATCCATGTCCGGTGAAGACTCGTAGAATTTTGTGAAACGAGCACAAGCGTGTCTGCATGAACCTCATGGACGTGATTTTCCTCCAATTCAAATTTTATTTTGTGAAAACAGCACAAATTAGACAGCATATTTTCTTATATTAATCATGTATAAAACCTACATGTAGGAAGCAATAAGGTAAACTAAACTGAAAGGATTTTCTTAAAGAACCATACTTTTTTTTTTTTGCATCTTTTGTGTCCAAATCACTTTAAAAGCAGATTAATGGAGACTGATAGGTATTTCTGTTGGGTAAACAAATCCCATGAGCAGAATTCTATAAAGTATTGTTGGAGCCTTGTTGTTGCCCAACCAATAAACACATCGGTGAACCACACTGCTACACTGGGAGATGTGTCCCTTCAATACCATGAACATATGCACTGCTTTTAATTCAGTCCCACAAACACTCTAAACACTCCCTTGATGACCAAATGTGCGTTAATCCACTGCTGAAAATGTTTGAGTCATGTTTGATAAAAACTACAGTGCCCGGCTGCTTAAGGAGATAACTAAGACTTGCTTGAAAATAGCCCCCCCCCCTTCTTTTTATAGGTGTTTTTAAAGATTCATATCTTCACTAGAAACCAATGGACTCGCCGCTGGGAGCCACGAACAGGAAGGGAAGTACGAAAGCTTTGAGAGAGGTGGTTCTGGTCTTTCCATAGATTTGTTGAGAATAAGAAAAGAAAAACCTCCACATTTCTCCTTTACAAAGAGTACTGTCTGCTACATACATCTGTGGGTCAAGCGCTGGTCAGACAAAGAGTTTTTTTTTTCTTTTTCACTGTATTGGAATAATTTCAGTAATTCACTAGGGACAGAGAAGAGATTAGACGGCCCTCTGGAAAAGTAATTATTTTTCATTCTGCTTTCTTATTTTGGCTGTCTTCTTGCCATCATTCTTTTCAATTTATTTTGATTCCCTTAACATTTTTCTCAAGGACTGCTTTTGAAAATTAGCCAGCTGGCTAGTACTGGTATGTTTTCTGAAAGTGAATCATAAAAAGAAATGAATAAAATAAATAAATGTATATTAGGGATACACTTTATGTACATTCATGAATGCATGTCTGTTCACTGCATGTATCACATATATATATATATATATATATATATATATATATATATATATATGTATGTATGTATGTATGTTGGTTTTTCATATGAGACATGAACTTGTGCAGGCAGTTAAAGAAAAATTCCCTCCTCGAACATTAACAGAAAGTCCAAATTCTGTTCTAAATTAAAGGGATATTAAAGGGTTTTAAGGTTTGTTAGGATTCAATGCGTCCTCTTAATGAAGAGATGAGGGACTGTTACTGTTGGTGACATAAACCAAACAGCCACAACATTAAAATCACTAACTGGTTTTAATGTTGTGGCTAAACGATGTATGTAATATCTTTGTTATATTCCCTCAGTTTTGACTTAAATTTGGATTGGAATTAACCCCAGATCAAGAAACTCCAATCTTAGGTTGATCACCATAGATTATAATTTAAAAGATAATAGCAGTTCAGTGCTGAACGGTAATAGCTAATGAATTCTAATGCTGTGGAATAAAGACTCCTTACACAGCAGTTTAAATCCCAATTGACTGAATTAAGCTGCCTGCTGCATTTGAAAAAAAGGAGATATGAAGAGTCTGTGAAATATCTTTTTTTTTTTCAGATATATTGGATCCATGATTTGCCTACTTCAATGGACCTGGCAACACTTTAAATAGCAGGAGAGTTTTATGTTGTTTATTACTGCTTATTCCTTGAAAACAACAAAACTGACTATGTTGCACTTATGTATAGTTTTACATTAAGTATTGATGCCATTTTTGTATTGCTCTCCAATCCAATTTCTGTGAATCCATAGAGTATTATAGGTATACTGGTTACTTGTGAACTATGGTATGCAGGGTGCTCTGTCAAGACATCCGGCAAACATGAAAATGCATCCATGTGTGAAATGAAACAATGAGATGTATGGGATAACTTGTAATATGATAACTTGTCATCTAAGACTGCTGCTGTAATATTTCCCCCTCTCTTTTTAGTTATTGCTATATTTTCCCTTCTCTTTGTGTGTTGTTATCTATTGTAGGTGTGGATATGGCTGGGTTTTGGTATAGATGTCAGGACGGAGGGTTGTGTTATGTTTTGATGCCTCTTTTTTGTGATGCGACTGAAAAGATGTAAAAATATATATATATATTTTAAAAATACATTTATATCTGAACCTGGGTCATTGAGAGATAAAGGATGAAGGAACCATCCACCCATCTACCCGACTCTTAATTTTCTTCCTCCGCACTATTCCAGTGTTAACCTGCTGTCTGTTTTCTCAATGTTCCTCTTTTCATGTCATCTTTTCAAAGATCAGGCAACTCTCACTTTTCATGCACGCAGCTGCTATTTGATTACTCATTTGCATTCTAAGACTCCATGATCGTTTTTCCCTAAATCTTCAGGAGACCAACTGGTTCCCAAGCAGCATCTCTCACACAGCCTTGACTCCGTTACCATTCAAACTGAACCACTGCAGGACAAACACACACACACACTAACAAACAGAGCAGCTTTCATTTCAAAAAGCCCTCCGTGATAAGAAATGTGGGTAACAATGATGACTGCATCAATAGGCCACTTCAGCCCAACATCCAAGAGTCACGTGGGATCAAACCCACATCAAAGTCTGGCTGATGCCACTATGAGAGCTGAGCAACAATGGAACAATAATTAAAGCCACATGGATATCCAACCACCCTGCTGTCTCACACACACACACACACACACACACACACATACAGACACGCACACAAACACATTCACACATCTCTTTGTCACAGAAATAGAAAGAACACTGTTTGATGCCTGTCACGACAATACACCAACCCTTCCAAATCTTGACACGCAGCTACCCACCATACAATGTGTAAGCATGTCATTTCTATCCATTTGAAGGCAGTAAACACATTTACTCACTTTCAGCCACTAAGCAGCCGATCACTATTTGGGGCGAGGGTAAGCTGTCATAACCAGCAGTAATGCAACAGCAATACATAATGCTCCCAGTGCACTGTTTAATGATGCAATATACATGAATATGCTTTGGCTGTGTCGATCCAGACACTTTTTTTACCTATTCATGAACATTCAGGCTCATTTACTTCATTTACTGTGTAATTAATATGCAGAACAAGCTATTTTTTCTTTATTCACAGCAGTCCTTCATTATAGTTCCTTTTTTTTCTGCTCACTACACATTGTGTGGAAGGACGGTTTTAAGTGACTGAAGGAAAGAGGGGACATCTAATCCAAAGAAAGATCCAATCAGGTATGAAAAAAATCGATGGATACTAGAAGATACAAATTGAAAGCTTAAATGGTCATTTCTAATCAAAAAGGGTCTGTGTGTAAGATTAACAGTGGTTTCCAATCATTTCAGGGTGGTAAGAAAGTTTAAACCAGCTCACTGGTTTCCCATCACTTCAAGGCAGCAGATGATGATATGCGGATGTTCTAACATGTTCTTCCTTGCAGGGGAGCAGGGAAGCAGAATAAAAAGTTCTAGCAGGAGTGCCTGACATTGTTCCCAGGACTGCTGCACAAACGCGACGGTGATGACACAAGGTGCTTGTGCGTAATAGCGCAGGGACGTGTTGAATGCCCCTGCTCCCTCCCGGAGTGGGTGTGCTTAAGACATAATTCGCAACAGCTCCTGACCAGAAGTGATGGAGGGAAATAAAACTGTACCTCCTCGGCATCGATGTCCTCCTCGCTGTCAGCGGGCTCCGGCGCTTTCACGAACCACCACTGGATCTCCAGATACACAGACGCAGTTCCGCTCTGGAAAGCACACGCCATTTCTATGTTTTGCCCCTCTTTAACCGTCATGTTGGAGGGCAGATCTGTGAAGCGACCTAAAGATGGGAAAAGTGGGTGGTGGGGGGGGTATAATTAGGACAGTGTGTGTGTGATTTCTACACGCAAATAAATGCCTCCGAATTATCACTTTAATGGTCTGCTGGTGGAAGCGAGCGCTTGATTAAGGTGCGTTGTGGTTTTAACTGAAGGAGATGGCGGGGACCCCCCCCCCACCACCACCACCACCCCCATGTCACAGACACTGACGCGTCTTTATCGGGAATTTACATAACGCACAGTCTCACCACGGGCACATGATTCAGACACTTAATTATGAGCGGGTTGAGGTATGGAGAGTTTTTTTTCCACCCTTCTTTTTCTTATTTTTCCTCAACGTTAATTATTTATTTATTAATTTATTTATTACATCTTTCCGTGGCCGTTGTCCAGTTACTTGAGACGTCGACTAAACAATAAATAAACTTGACCGTGTCTGACTGTGAACACGCACACGCAAGAGAGATTAACGCGAACGCGGGGAATAACGAAGGAATCCGGTTCGAGGGAGGCCAAAAGGGAAATGTAGCCAAAAGGAGGGTGGGAGCGACGGTAGGAACCAGGCGGTGAAGAAACCAGTGCATGTAAACTTTAATTAAAAAAAACAGATTATACATCCTAGATAAGAAACTACAGCCGTTCTTGCGCAGGTTATAGGTTTGCGCGTATTTGTGGATGATTTGAGAGCGCAGCTTCGAGGAGGAAGAGGAGCACAGGGGCAGTTTGAAAGTAATCTCCCATGAAGCGGTGGGTGGGGGGGGCAGAGTGTGTGTGGGGGGGGGGGGGCAGGCTGTGGACTGTGGCTTTCAGGACCAAGGACAGCCGCATGCAGCAGCGCCCGCGGTGCTGAAAACCACCGGCACACCGGCCACTTTTCACGCAGAGCAACTGTTGACGGAGACCATTTCTCTTATGGCCACGACCTATGTGCCACAGCCAGAGAAAACGCGAGAAAGGCAGCCGCTCTGCGTCCTGCACATAATGTCAAATGACTTCATCTTAAAAAAAAATCACCAGTTGCTTTTTTTTCCTCCTCGTCATCACCAGTAATAAAAAAAGAGAGGACAAAAAAAAAGAAAACGCAGCCACCTTCGTTTCAACCGCTGCCTCGCTTTCCCCGCACTGTGCCTGCGATTTAAAACATTTCCCCCCAACATCCAGCTCTGTCTTTCCCGAGACAGGCTGCGCACATTTAACGCTTCCCCCGACCGAGCGGCTCCCGGCGACGCAGGGGCAGCGAGCCCGACGAGATGGCACTGACGCGGACCGAGCAGGGAAAAAAAAAACCCCAAAAAAACAAAAAAACAACCAAAAAACAACCAGAAAAACAACAAAAAACAACAAACAACAAAACAAAATAAAAACCAGCAAACTGGCAATGCTTACCTTCAAAGGAGAATCCGAACTGCACGCAGAATCCAGCTAAGAAAACAAATCCAACCGAATCATGAGAGGTCCACATCATTCCAGCGGAGAAGGGGAGATTTTCACATCAGCCGAAAGGAGGGAATAAGACCGATGCGTCCACGCACGCACCCCAAAAACCAGGCTGCACAACAGCAAAATCAAACAGTTGCCGAGCGAGTGTGATTAAGCGGAGATTGGCGAGGGTGGAACATGCTGCAGAACCGCAGCTTATCGTTGCCCAAGTTTTTTCTTTTTTTCTTTCTTTTTCCCCCCTTTTTTTTTCTTTTCCTCCTCCTCCTCTCTTTCCTCCTCTCTGTGTCTCCGCAGGAGGAGAGACTGTCGACTGCTTGGCTGAATTGAAGTCTGTGGAATAGCCGGGCTGCGGTCTTCCTCTGCGCTACGGGAGAGACGTCAGTCTAGTGGATCACTATGGCATCCACACACTCCACACCTCTGCGAATCTAGACCTCGCCAGGCCCCTCGCTGTCACCTTGAGACCACATTTCTGCGACACAGACATTTCCGTCCTTATGGAGGGGATTCCACATGAATGGGGCGCATACGGGCGCCAAATGATGTGGATTTATCCAATTCTTTCTTTTTCTTTCTCTCTCTTTTTTTTTTACTTATTAAACGACAGATGCTTTGGACACCCGGCACCTTGGTTAACTAACAAAACATAAACACGCAGAATAGAAAACTTCCCCCATCGAGGCAATAAATAATGATAATAAAAAAGGTCTTTGACATAAAGAAGGGTGCGTGTTTGGTGTGCGTTTTGTCAGCAGCGTCAGACGGGAGACACCCCGACGGCCCGTCCAAGCAGCTATAAAACAACAGTTTAGCACCAGACACTAGACAGCGCGTTCAGGGCGAGCACTGCGCGTCCGGAGTCATTAGGATAAAACGAGATCCTGCCGGAACGCGGCGAGTTCCCCGAGCAGACCGAGGACGCGCTCCCCTCCGCCTCGCGTCGGGCGCAACGCGTGCCACTCCTAGTATTTACTCTAAATTGTCTCAGAGACCAATCAGGGGATCATCCTTCCGGGACCGGCACTTTTCTCTCCCCCATCAACAAGAGTGTCTGCGGGCGGAGGTATTAACGAGACCGGTCTGAAGTCTGCCGGATAATCACCGGTCCCAGCTGCCGTGTGGTTCGCAGCAGACTCACAACTGTGCTTCGAGTACAAATGTGGATCTGGTGTTGATGTGGTTACACTCGCTGACACCATCCAGTCTTACTTTCTGAACAAAAAAATAAATAATTAATGAAAACATTCATCTTCAAGCTCAACATCCATCTGCACGTTTCTGCCGTCACCCAGTAATGGTTTATTTATTCGTTTATTTGCCATTCAGTGCCTTTATTTTGACAGGGGATAGCAAAGAGGTGATAATGTGGGGAGAAGGATGAGGAGTGGCGTGCAACAGTTTCCCAGCTGGACTGGGATCCCAGTGGAGACACTGTGGACTGTATAAACAAATTATAGCTACCAGTAACCTTTAATGTATTATATATGAGCATGTCAGTTTTATTTTTTGAATATATACTTGAAAAATGTGACCCTGTCCTTTAATTATTTGCCTTTGCAGTTAAATGGAGGAAGAATAAAACTGACACAGTTTTAAAGTGTTTATCTCAGTCACATGAAGCAGGGCAGACAGACCATCACTTGCAGGCGTGAGGCAGATGTCAGTGGTGCTGAAAATCACTCACCCTCCAAACTGGCCAACTGACCATATTTCACACAAGGAGCCCCTACAAGTTGGCATCATTGATTCAAAGCCCCCGAAAAGAGGTGAGTTTTCTGCAATTACATTAAATATTCAAGACGACTGGTTTTGTGAAAAAATAAATAAACAAATAAATAAATAAATTAAGCCATTAAGGGCTGCAACACATCTGATTTGTTTCATCAGAGCTGTGTGGGTGTGTTTTCATCAGATCTGATTAACAGTGGCCTGGCTACAACAAACAAACGGCAAGCAACCACTTTAAATCAATAAGAAAAGAGCACAGACAAAAACACACCAAAATCTCTCATGTGAAACCAAACTAGGCCTTTTTTTGAGGAAATGGTGTATTCATATACGACCCCATTACTCAGCATAAATAGCTCATTGAGGAAATACATTTGCAGGGTCTTTAATGATCCGCCTGTTATCTGGTATGTGAGAAGATGCAAGTAAACATCAATTTACTGCAGATGCACAATGCTCTCTGTATGTTAAAGTAAATTTACAGATGCCAGTGTTGAATTAAACTGGAATAACTATATACAACTCTGTCAGATACTCTAGATTCAGCCTGGTGTTTATGGTGCTTTATTTGAAAGTAGATTTAGGGAAAAAAAAGGATATGCCTTGTAATATTTTACTAAGAAGTAATAGACCAATAGCACAAACAAAGAAATCAAATGATTGTCAGCAAGTTCAACCTGAAAGCCACTAACTCAGTGTGAAATGTATATTTTTCGAAGAGTTTATCTGTGAAGTTCAAAAAAGAAGTTTCACTGATGGGATGGTTTCACTTTTTCACTTGTTAGACAGTATCGTGGCATTGTCAAAAAGAAACTGGGAACAGTCGGTTCCTTTTTATACAGTTAAACCATTATTTATTGGTTAATTCAGTTCATTTTGACACTGAAAATTAAGCAAAGGTGGGTCTTATTTGTTTTTTTTTTAATTAATTTTGTTTGATGAGCTAATTCAAATTCATCAAAAGGGTGCCAGTAATTATGTCAAGCATACGTTTTAGGTCTGAATTTCGTATTTTGCTATATATTAAAAGATTTGTTTTGTTTTTCAGGAACTTTGGACATTTTAGTAAATAATGTGATTGTAGAAAATTGGTTAATTTGCATTAATGTCTGAAGATATTCTAATTTTTGCACTTAGAATTCAGGAGTGCAACTAAAGCCTACCAAGACAGTATACCCCATTTAAAATAAATAATCAAATAAATGAATAAAATTCATATTTGTTCTAAACAGAGTGCATAAACTCCACTCCACCTAATTATTGAAATGTCTGTGCTGGGCTTAAAAAACACATTGTCACAGCAGCACTCTTTTGAGATGGAATAAATGTGATGAATCGACGACTGTTCAGTTTGAAAACACTTTGCTCTGGTTTGCAGCTTGTCCTTGGCAGAAACAAGTTTCCTCCCATCTGTTTCGTGGCAGCCTCAACAACATGTTTGCTCCCATTTAGCGGGGGTGTTTGGAGGTCTCACCAGATGATACACAAACAATATGGCTTTTCCCTTTTTTTTAATTAATTTGTTTTTTTTTTTAACATTTGCTGCAAATGAGCACTGTTTGTGAGACAACTGACTGATATGCAACTGTTAAGGACATTAAAAACCATGGTTATCACAAGAAACGTTTGTGAATCGTACACAAATTTTTGGAACAAGTGATTTCATTGAAGGATAATACATTTTTTCAGAAGTTTGAAATGAATTCACCACGAAACAACAGTTCCCTATTTAACTTTATGCTTTATGCCTGGCCGGAGATACAGTATCTTAGTTTATCTCTCGCTAAAGTCATTTGCAAAAGACATAAAACAAGCTAATTGCCACACAGCAAACCTTCAAAAGGACAACTGCTGGTGCTGTTGTTCTTTATGAAGGACAGAGTCCAAAAGATTTAGTTTGTGATTCAGTTTGCATGCATTGCTGTAGCTACTACTGAGAACACAAAGGTTATGTTCTTTTACACATTAAGCGAGAAAATTTGCTCTTTTTCATGTCTTTGGTTGGTTCTACATTCTACACTTAAGAGCCACCACCATATGGATATCTAATTGGCTGTTTCCAGTATTTCTTAAAGTGCCTTTATTTAACCTTATATATTTAGCTGTGATAAATTTTATTTGACTTCCTTCAGGCAAAAAAAGGAAAAGAAAAACAAATAAAAGGAATCACCAGAATTTTATAATTGAATTGAATTTAATTTTCATTTCTAATTTTATAGGAAAATAAAATAAAAAAATAGAAAGTAAAATAAGAAATAAAAATAACATGGCTTCATCCTAGTTGATCTTCATAGAGAAAAATTAAATTTACAAAAAATATAAATGACCAATTAACTGAATAAATAAAGCATTCGATTATTGTTGTGTGCAAGAAGAATAGGCGATTTGGACATTTGACCTAGCTACTGTCTTGTCTGGAGGACTTTTTTTAAGCTTCTGATGGGGTTTGAGAAAACTCGTATGTACAGTGTTACTTGTTCAGGTATCTCTGTGTCCAGCCTGCACTAATCGTAAGAGGGAAAAAAAACAAACAAACTTCAAAATCAAGCAGTGTCACCTCTTCTGCAGCAGATCTCAGTGCATTGCCACTGTCAAGAAATACCATCTGCCCTGTCATTACAATAGCCATTAGGCAGTGAAACCACAGTTTAGCTGGTTCCCTGCCAGCATCCATTTTGTCAGCCTGAGCACACTCGCCGAGTGCAATAGAGTGCATCAAAAAATAATTAAACACTTTTTCCAGGGTGATGATGCAAGCAGTAATTAATTGCCTTTGCATTCAGTAATATTCATTAATGTGACTACCACAATAATAATGCTTTCTACCAAACTGTCTCATCTCTTGTTATCGTGCTTCCCAAGGTTTCATGGTCATACTATTGCGCCGTGGAGAATATCTAGCATGTCAATAAGGCCTTGAACTGCCCAGTAGCCAGTAACATACAGTGAAAAATAAAAGTCCAAAAGTACACTCATAATTTGTGCTTCACTGCACTAATATTTTGTTTTTTTTTTTTCTAGAGATGCAACTTTATGTCAGAATGATGCAGCTTTGGTGTTTGAGCAGTGGGAGAGGTCTCTGAGACAAGACTGTAGTGTCTTTTTATCTTTGATGGAGGCGGAATGTAGTTGTGAAAGAAATAGCTGAGCTGGGCCTGGGTGTAATACAGGATCAAAAACCAATGAACTTTTAATGGAAAGTTGTACTTTACTGGACCCTGTGGGTGCAGGTAAAAAAAAAAATCAGGGTGAGTTAAAAGTCAAATCCATAAAAGGATTTGGCTTTATTTAGTTAATATATGTATATCCACAAACTGTAGAAAAACATTCCTATGGTTCTACAGGAAGTCGCCCACGACTTTCTGAGGGGATATTTTGATGTCTGGTTCTGGATTTACAGGAGCCAGAAGCAAGTGACAGATAAGAAGGCAGTAACGCGCTACAACCTGTCGATCAACAAAACCTGAGCACATAATGTACTTGAAGCCACATTATAACATTTGTGGAACAATATTTCTTGAAATTATAACTGAGACAAGTTATACTACAGTCTATATGCTTCTCTGTTCATTGCAGGACATGTAGTTGAGACTTGAGTGTGGCTGCATCACAGTATGCTGCATCATTAAATGCATATTAGTTGACACCTGTATAGGCATCTGTAACCCCTTATAAATAGCCAAGATCCAGGTAGCAAATAGGATAAAATTGCTACTTTTCTGGAGAGTGATAAGCGAAAAGCACATTTTTCCACATCAAAGTGTGTTTTTAGGTGTTTGAGAGTACATATGCGTGAAAAACAGGGAAAAAAACGAACTAACAACAACAAAAAAAAAAAAAGTGGATAAAGTTTTTTGGTTCCAGTTGGAGCTTCGTGACATCTGTCAAATTGCAGCTGGGCCTGACGACTGCTGGTGTGAAAATAAATAAATAAACAAATGGAAAAATAAATAAATGTAGTTAGAAAGAAAGGAGCTTGCCAGACCTCCGTAGCCCAAACTAAACCATTACAAACCATGCCTAAAGTGAGTTTGGGTTCCTCATCACTCCTTGACATCATTCCTTCAAGGAGGTCTAGCAGTTCTAAAGCCACACTTTTGCACATAATATTCTAGCAATCAAGTGGATGTGTTTAGGTTTCCATCATGGAGCTTAGCTTTAGGGCTGGGGCTGGGGTGTGAGGATGCCACACTAAGTATGGAAGAAAAGGAAGAAGAAAAAAGACGAAGAAGAAGAAGAAGAAAAAGAAGCTCTCGCAATAATAGAAGTAACTGCAAGGCCACATTCATCCTGTCCTGATTTATCTTAAAGCTGTTGAGAATCAGTAGGGTCAAAATTTGACATGGTAGGGATCACGATTAACACGCTTTTAAAGCCACTACATGAAGAATTTGATGTTTTATGACTTGGCAAGGGCTTGGTGTAATAAAAACAATATGCTGCTGGCCTATGGGGTTTCATACATTTCACAACCTTCTTTGAAGCCTGCAGTGCATGTTTTGATGCTCAAGGTTTATTTTCAATTGTGTATTCCTTTAACAAGGGCTTAAAACCACTGTCAACTTGCTGGAGCTTATCACTGTTCTCCTCACAGCTGTGAGGCTCCACTGATAACAAATCTTGACTTACCAGAGTGGTCAATACCAGCCTCTTGTGCAATCTGGAAGCTGGTAAGATTTACTTTGATACAGTCAGCACTTGTAGAAAACATAGGACTTCAGTTCTGTTGCAAGACACTTAGAAACCTAAAGTTAAGTCCCAGCAACACAGAGTCACAAAGAAGTTTATTCAAAAGATAGAAAGAGGAGTGGATGTTTGGCCCAGGGAGGCGGGGGGGGGGGGGCTGGGGAGGAAGGAGGAGGAAGGTCAGAGTCACTGATGGTAAGATAGGTGGAAGGGAGGTAATGCGCAGTCTTTGGGGGTTGCAGGTTGCAGGATGAAGAGGGTGGCTGGGTTTGAGGTCGGCGCAGAGGAGGCCGGTTGCTGATAGAGGTGGATGTGGTGAGATGTAGGGGGGGAGGCTGCAGTCTTGAGTGGGGTTGAATGAGACGGTGACGCGGGCAGAGCAGGAATGGAAGAGGCTGGCAGAGCAACTGGAGCGTGGCACTCAAGAGTTCGCACTGAGAATGAAGCATGGCATGCTCCTGAACACAAAGAAACACTTGTCAACTTACGTGAGAGAAAGAAAAAAAACACGTACACACAAGATTTTAATACAGACAAACATACACACACAGAACAAACCAGGGAAACATAACAGAAAACACAAGGAAGTGGGGGAAACACAGGAAACACAAGGACGCAACACAACACAAGAACCCAGGGTCAAGTTTGGTTGTTCTAGACTACTAGACAACCCTGCTGTCCTAACTGGGTACCTCTTCATATGGTAGCCGGATGGAAAGGTAGTAGAAAACTAAACAGACCTACTGAGAAACTAATACTGTTAAAGTAGGATTACAAGTTGAATTGTGCGTACTGTACGCCCTGTTCGTTGCATGCCTCTGGTGTCTTTAATTGGAAAATCTATAACTTTAGCAGTATTAATTCTTTCTTTTTTCTTGCAGAGCAAGCTGAGAATACATTATCAGCTTATAAAGTTGTTTGGTCAAAGCAAACAGTTCTGTATTCACACATCCAGTAGAAATGAGCAACATTACCATTTATTTGGAGTCAAGTTTAGGTCGACCTGATGAATATATATCCCTGCATTCGCTCTCTTTTTCGCAGTGCCACCAATTACCGGCTATAAAAATATCTGGCCCTCGCAATGGCTGCCCACTGCTGCTGAAGAGAGAGAGAGAGAGAGAGAGTGCGCTGAGACTTAAACACCACAGTAAAATTGTGGGCTGTAAAACCAAAACAATTAGCTAAAAGTTGCTAAAAATGCTCTGTGGAGATGAGGGGATATGCAGAGTTGGGTCAATGAATTCTCTTTTAGTTTTTCACTGTGAGCAACTCCTTTCATGTTAATATAGAAGAAGACCGATGATGCAGTTCTAATTTTGCTAGTCCAGTTATGACGTTATAACGAAGGCTGAGGCTCGGATCGATTTAAATTCTATTGCTTTGCCACCTTTACTACCGTCATAGATAGAATGTGGTATTAGCCGTCCATATTTAACTAGCAACTCCTCACTTGTCATTTCAAGCATCAAGGGCACTGACCCACTGTTTTTAACAGAGACAGACAGAAAATGCATGAACACATCTTTTCTGTCAAGTGGATCTTTTCTCAGCCTTTTCACCGTAGGTTTATATAACAGTCCAGATCACTTGGGTAAACAGTATGAGAACAGTCACAGAGAAATGATCATGTGGATCACCATTGTTATTAAAGGAACAAAGCATGCGTGCTCAGAGGTGTTTAGGTATAAAGGGCCTGCAAAACGTTGCATGAAAAATCCATGGGCTGCTTTATGCATGTTTTGTAACCATCAAAACCACCATGTCCCTCTCTGTTTACTATTTTTTTTACTGTTTTGTGGTCTGTTGTTCTAGACTTGCTTCCTAAGATCTTTCACCAGAAAGTAAGAAGATCAGACCCCAGGGTTAGTCAGTTTTTTTGGAAGAGAAAATAAAGGTGAGCAGTAAAAATATAATCTAATCTGCTCTTTGTAAACAGCAATTACATTTTTCAGTACAACTTCCTGCCTCAACTTCGACCTAATCTAATTACTTTAGTTGTACCAACGAGTCCCCCTAACTAAACAATTATATAGATCCTTTGTCACTACCCTTGGATACGAGCTGTAAAAGTGTACCAGTGGCAGGCGAACCTGTTCTTATTATGTTATGGTTGTGGTGGGGTAACGATTGATTATGTTTAGGAAAAACTTGTGGTCTGGTTTAAAATAAGTAGCTGGAGGACCTTTGTCGTCATGATTACAACAAGAAACACAAGATTCAGGTTGTGGGACGGTCGTGCTTAACAGGAGCAACGCCGACTATCAGTTTCACATGGGAAACAAACAGCAGTCTCCTTTGTGGAAGTCCTGTGTTTTGGCAACAGTCCACCCAACCTCCTCTGAATGTGGACATGGTCCCTCTGTATACTGCATCATCTGACTTCCTCCGTTGCTCCCTTCATAATTACAGCTGCTAGAGATCACCTAACAAACCAAAACGTAACTATGAGTCATTATAACCTGCCCTCACAGGAAACCAATGGGATTGTGTTTTTACAGGAAGACCGAGTCAGTTGTATATGATTGTGTTATTTATCCATTTATTTTTGTGCAACAAGGGATTATTATCCAGTTTCAGGTGTGTTCGGTTTTACCCTCTTGTAAAGTTTAGATAATCTGGTGAAAATGCTGTTTACTGTGGTTTACAAACTGTCGACTTTCTGACCCTCTCAGGCATCACCGTATAAACTTCCCCATATCTCAGCAATCACTTCGAGGAGTTCATTCATATTATAATATAAATGGAAGATTCAGTGTGTATTTGTTCCATCTTTCTTCATGAATGTTCTTATATCACATGGTGTCTGCAGGAAATTGTTGTGTCCTCTGTTATTTCTCATATCTTCTCCTTCAGTGTGAAGGGTATCCTTGAGCCTCAAGCGTGTGCTTTTACTTCTTCATTTATATTTACTCAAATGGCAGGGGCTTTTATCCAAATTGTATAATTATATATATTATCCTATAATTATAATTACTAATTACAATTAATGAACAACACTAGAGCTTCTGTGTGGTAGGAAACCCTGAAGTAAGTGTTAATTACTAGATCTATAATGGTTTTTTCTCTGGTCTGGTCCCTGGAAAAAAAATATCTACACTCCTACAAACTGTGCCTCAGGTCGCTAGAGACCCTACGGACTTTTTAGAGGAAAACATTAGAAAATCAATGCTTTTTTAATCATTTCTGGCTTGTTGATGCCAGAACACTGTTAAAGACAAATAGTCTGAGAAATACCATGGAGCTGAGTGCTTAAATGAATGAAATGAATGATTTAGACAGGGTATTATATAGGACTTGGTTGCTAAAGACCTGAAGTGTGCATTTAAGGACAAATCTATTCATACAAGTGGCCCAGTGTCTTTCTCTTCTTCTATATTGTAATTTTACTGCTGCTACTTTCTATCCCTCAAGGAGGGATTGGTTCTCTGTGGCTTTTCTCTGTTTGTTGTCCTTTTTTCATTGTCAAAGGCTTTTTTGTTTTTCATTATCTCAATCAAGGGTCCAAGAATAGAGTGGGTATGTTGCTCAGGTGGCAAATCTGTGATTTGTCCTCTATACATATATATGAAATTGTTTTGACTTGAGACAAATCTCAAGTCACAGAAGGACATTGTGCTTCCTGCACATTAATGACCCATGAGACCTGTTTGATTGAATGCAGGGTTGTTGTTGGTAATTGCTCACAACTTGTTTCACTCGTGACATTTGACAAATGAGATATTTGTTTGGAATTAGTATCTTGATCTTATCAACAATGATTGAGGCAAACACTATAAGTGAAGGAAACGTGTAAGCCTCTCTCTGGCTATAATACAAAGCCAGTCACACATCAATGAAAACATCTCATGGAACATTTATACTGTCAGCTCCACAGCAAATCCATTTGAACCTGTCGAGTCACAGGTATAATTATGATATTATGATTATGATATATTATGGTATTATGACAGTAAATAATCTCTTCAGCAGTGTTACTGGGACACATTCAGGCGTTAGGTTTCTCCCAGCTAATGCATATGATGAAGTAATTCATAGCAGCGTGGAAATCATGACACTTTTTCTTTTTTTTTACTTAATGCTAATTGCCCACCTCACTGTGGATTTCAGCAAGCTCACTGTGTTTCAGTCAATTTGATGCTATAAACCCCAGGTCTCAGCTCTGTGTGTGTAATGAAATAATATGGAGCATTATGTAGCAGGAGACAAGAATATGTAATGAAATTAAATGTAGTTTTGAGCCTATGGGGGAGATTAACTGTTGGACGAGTAAGAGTTTGAATGACAAAGCTATATAATGTGTAAAATCTTAGTATGATTATTGGTGGGTATTAACACAAAGTATATAAATTGTTGTACTGCAAACCTAACACTTGATGAAGCTTACGTTTAATGCAAAGTCCCCATTTTCCTTTTCACCACATGTATATTTACTTAGTGAGTGTCATCTGGGTTCATCTGGTAAACCTGAAACTGTTCAAAGTGATAACTAGCCTATAAGGCTGCATTTAGAATTAGCACCTCTTATAAAGGGTTTATATGTAACACTGTTGACTTCATTAACGACTAATAAATCATTTAGCAATGCTTTATAGACCTGTTAGAAGCCATTAATGCATACATCAGTGTGCTCATTTGCTTTGCCAAGTTAGGACAGATCTCCCTTGCTAGTGATGGTCATTGGTTATTAAGTCAGTCGGTAATGGTCTAAAATATTGAATGACTTAGTACAACTAAAACAAATGAAGAATACGTTAAACAATCTGTACATTAAGATGACATTCAGTGAAACGTATATGGATTTGAAACACTATAACTTCCTTATAAGTCCCAAGAAGCTGGCACCGTTCTCTTTCTTGTTGAAATGACTGTCGGCCTGATATCTTGACAGGCTGAACTTTGTGTAGTCTGCATGAACACAACAAGAATTAAGAAATAAATCCTGTTGGGTATTCAAGGCATTTTTCAGAACTCCTCCTTAATCACTGGATTTATGCCCTTAATTACGTTACAAAAGTACAGTCATATATTTCCACTAGACCCCAGGTGCAAATTCATGAAAATAAACCTCAAAGTTGCTGTTTCGGAATTCTGATTTATCATCATAAGTGTTATTGTTTAGAATGGATTCGCATAGCTCTCCACCGACGTGCTTCTGCTGAAGCAGTGCCACGTGAGACATAAACAGGTTTTTATTTAGTGACAGGTATAAATGGGTAACAAATTAAAAATCCTGAAAAAAGCCACTATAGTGTCTTAGAAGATGCTGTTTCTTAAGAATCTAGACAACCTTAATGCTCCTTGTCATAGAGTCCCTCCGCTGTGTAAACACCATTCTTGTAAAAGATATTCCTTCATGTAGTGTTTTGATTGTGAACCCTGTCTGACAAGTCATTCCAAAATCTCCCAAAGGTGTTTAGATTGCGATCTGTTGACAGTGGAGGCTACCACCCACATATAATTATTTTCTCCATTTCTTCAGTTATCTATGTATTTTTTTTTACTTTTAATTTGGTCTGTAAATCTGAAAAAGAGATATAAAAAAATGATATGTCCTTGCCCCAGTAAAGAGTCAACAAAGTTCCTTTATGATTACTCAGCTCTCATGTTTGCTTCTATCAAGCCAGCAGACTTTTAGGGAAGAGAACAGAAAACCAAATTCTTGTGATAGACAGACCAACATGAGACTGCTGGACCTCTGTGAGTCTAGAGGGTGACAGGCAGTCCTCCTGCATCATTAACCCAGTTTGTTGTGAGGACCCGCTGCCATTGTGAGGTTGTGTTTTTGGCACGCTGTGTTATCAGTAGTGATGGGGAGACTGATTGCAGCTATACAAGGGGGAGGAAATTTCCACAGCCCATCTATCACAGCTTCAGATAAACAGATGGAAGACTGTCGGCAGTAACGGCTTAGCGTGCTGCCTCCCCTGCTGTCCATTAAAGCTGAGGATTCTGTGGATCGGGCAAAAAGTAAAAGAAGTACTCCAGGCTAAATTCCATTTAATGTAAAAGAGGCCTTATTCATTGTTACAAAGGACAGTCCCCATTAGTATAGATTCATATTTTTCTCCATATCCTCAAATTAAATTCTAGTATCATAATTGTCACCAGCAGGAACGGGTAATTGAGGACTTGAAGGACTACGTAAACGATCACGAAACTCATGTATATATTTGTCAAAGCATGACATTCCTATATACATTATATAGGATTATAAACTCCATTTAACATATTAGTAGCTAATCCAACCCCCTCCCACAAAAAAACTGCCTAAAAGCCTAAAAGCCTTAAACATTCAATTATCAATGTCTTTAACTTAATACTTCATATTGAGGCATGTAATGTGATGCCAGTAAAACAATAATTGGCTGATAACACCCCATCACCATATTTACTTTTAGGCAATTTAAGAATGTCCTAATTTTGCATTAAGTGGTGGTGTGAATATGTTGATCCTGATGCAGGTTAACTATGAATGTTTTAACAAAGAAATAATTTCTGACGAGAGAATATAACAGTCCAGGCCAGTATGGCATTATGTGTCCAGACTGGATGATTTCCAAACTCACTATTTATGTGTCCAATGCTAATGTTTCGTGCCAATGCAGGAAAAAGTGTGTCCATTATGTAGCAAGGTTGAAAGTAAGGGTGTGGAGGTAAACATATATATGTAAATCATATTGTATTAAATCATAAATTATATATCAAATTATAATGCAGGACAAATTCAAATCAAATCAGTCCAGCTTTCATCAGGTGGAGTAAATAGCACAAAATCAGAACTCACTCGTGGGAAGAATTACAATTTAAAAAATTGTTGTCACGTACAAGTAAAGGCTCTATTCACCAAGTATTTCACTGGGTATATTCGGTACAAAGATTTATGATACTGATCATTTACTGTGCACTTTTTCCTGAGGGCATATGGAATGTTACAATACATTTCACAAATAGTTTTCATACATAATTGCAGCAGATATAACTAAGTGGGGAATAAGTATGGTGCTGTCGCATTTTGCATTTTGCATTTTGCATTTTGCATTTTGCATTTTGCTGCTTCATGCTGAATGCCCTGACATCATAAAAACATACTTCCTGTTGTGGAGAATCCTTAATTATCTCAAAATGGGTTATGGGTACTTTCACACTAAACTCGGTCCATTTGCACTTTGGTTTGGTTCATTTTAAGCCTTGACAAAAACTACAGGTGCAACAGCAACGTAGGTCTCTGCTAGTGTCTTGTAATACAAAAAATAAAGGTGCATATAAAGCAAGTCTGCGCATGTGTGTTATAGTAAGGACTATATATGACACGTAAACCTTTGCAGTAAATACAATAGGCTACAGAGTATAACAATACTGGTATGGTCCTCTAAAAGAGAATAATCACATCTTATTATATTTCAAATAAACCTATTATTTAGTTATAGGAGTAGAAATGTAACCAAGAAGAAGTATTCTCTCCTAGAAACTGATCAGCACCTACCAACACACACTGAAAAAGTCCCAGCCTCCGTATCTTCACTTGGTTGTCACGGTGGCCACGGTGAGTAAGCTCGGCAAGATTTCAGACAGAGACCTTGCTCTCTTACTGAATGCTGGCAAAACTGCAGGGAGAACAGCCTGGCATGATGGAACGATAGGCACGCAGAGTACAGTTCTGACTTTAAAACAACTGGCCCTGGGTGTGCTCTGTGTGGGAAAGCTGAGATGATTCATGACACCAGCCAGTGACTCACCTTCAAAAAGCAGAGGACAATAAAACAGAGCTTTGCAGTTAAGAAAGTAATAATTCACCCATCTCTACCTTATATAAGTTATTCTGTTACAGCAGCTGTTCATTTCTTTTATGCTGCGATTACTGTAAATAATTTTCTTGTCTTAATCATCTACTGCGTTTCTGTCCCTTTGCCACACTCACCGTAAAGTGCTTTTCTTCAACACAGAAACTTCGCCTCTGAAACTTTGGGATTTCATTTCAGAGTTTTGTCCATGAAAAAAAAAAAAAGTTCAGCCGTGAAAAGGTTAACTAAACCACTTAGCATTCTGAAAGGATCCAGCCTCAACTAGCGAGTCAATTGCAATGTGAAGACATCAATAAGCCATCTCCAGCAGCATCAGGTTAGGCTGCTCAATTGATCATTGTTATCCTGATGGCCATGTGCCATAGGCACTAAAAGACTGATCTATGGAATGGAAGTCGTTTGCAGGTAAGATAGGCCCGAGGTGTCTGTTCCCCACATTGTAGAAGATTTGTGTGGTACTATGTCCTTTTGTTTATGGTGTAAGTTTTTTCCCTAATTTGTCTTCAATCTTTCCTACAATAATGGCCCATTTTTGTTTTGGTTCTGGTTTTGTTTTTATCTGTCAGCCTCTAATAAGAATGACCCCAGGTTTGACCTTCCAGCTGTGATAATAATGTTACTGAGCTCTGACTGAATGGTTCTTCTAATGACTAATGGCACCAAACACATGCTAACCACATATTAATGGCCATCTGAATACATTCACAATGCATCAAAGGGAATATTATCTGCCAGAGTGAAAGGGTCTCTTAGCACAAATAAGCACAGGCAATAGGGAGGATTAACTGAATAATGTGATAATTTTTTAACAACACAGTAGGGATCAGATGTAAACAGTTTGTGAACCCCATAAATTATACCCTTACAATTAGTCCAAAATTAGGTAACAATTAAACCAAAACACCAAAACAGCAAATTGATTTTGAGCAGTAAGTCAGAAAAAAGGCAGAAATGGTAGAATAACTACTTATAATTGTACGATAATGATTGTCGTGTTGCATAAATGGTTAATTATTGGAAAAAGAACTTGTAGGATTTGAAAATAATAACACAATTGTTTTAAAAATCTTTTTAGTTTCAGAGACACATACACATACACAGTGCCGTGG
Source organism: Istiophorus platypterus (assembly GCA_016859345.1). NCBI lineage: Eukaryota > Metazoa > Chordata > Actinopteri > Istiophoriformes > Istiophoridae > Istiophorus > Istiophorus platypterus. Next base: position 4,439,853 of record CM029125.1, on the reverse strand, counting down.
CTGCAGTTGAGGCCACTGACATCGTTTGATTGTTTTCGTAAAACACTTTGGCCTCATGTTGGACCCATTGTTAAAGCCACCAGACAAAATCATTAGGATTCATCTTCTGTGGACCGCAAACATCCAGACAGCAAATTTGATGTAGTAGCTGCTGACATACGAAATCGTACAAAATTGTAGGATGCTGTGCTTTTAGCTTTTGTAAAGAGAATATTAAGTGATACTGTGTCATATGTAAGTTGATTTTGATTTTATTACTTAATCGAAAGTTTCTGTAGCGGTCTGACCAGAATGCTGATGCAGATGGAAGGAAAATTCTGGAGGCAACTGTGATTAATGACCATGTTACGTAACTTCTCCGTGATTGTACCAACATGGGGTCTTGGCATTTATTACCATTGCGTATTCGCAAAACAGGGCCTGAAGGAGGCGTACGGCACTTCCCATGCAAAAGTTGGGAACTATGAAAATAAAAAACTTGACTGGTGAATTTCCGCCGCTGTACTGAATCTCTAACCCATGCATATGAACAATTTGAAGACATGGGAAACTGGCAACACAGATGGTTAGGTGGTGATCTGAAGCCAGACTGATTGGCTCGAGGAAAGCATGCAGGGTAGAGTGCTGTCAGAAATGAATAAAAGGGAAGTGACAGATTTGATAAGCATATCAGGAATTCCCAATAGAGACAGAGAACTAGTGTGTACATACATAACTGTGCGTAGTGGATGATTGAAATGCCCCATACTCAGGTTAAAACCAAACCTACGCCCTAGGATTCAGTCTACAACCTGTGTTACACCATTCTGTATGTGATCAGTAAATTTTTTCTGTGCTACAAACACAGAAATACTCTACACTCAGATTCAGGTACTACTTTTCTATTTTTTCGTCAAGTGCTAATTACAGTTTAAGTTCACTAGCAACTTTTTTCGTACAACTAGATTATTTTTTTCCCCCTTTTTTTTTTCTCAGGTGTATGACCCACAGTTCCCGAACAGAAAGCAAACTGAGAAGTGTTTCTGAACTGCTGCTGGGCGGCATCGTGGAAGTACCGAGTGCTTCATATCCTTGACCCTGTCTCTCCTTGAATGGTCCCAGACTGCATGACAAAGCTGCTGCAGAGCTTTTAAAGAAACCTGACGTAAGATTAAGAGTAATCACCACCCACCCTTCACCACCAACATTCTTCCTGGTCCAAAATCAATCCTTTGTATTTGGTATTTAGTATTTCTTTTTGTCCCATCCTATCCTTGAACCTTTCACTTCTGCCATCCTAATTTGTCTGTTTCCTCTTTAATTCAGTGGACACTGAGCACCAGGAACTGGATTCTATCTATGGAAAGTGCAGTACAAGTAAGTTTTATCCTTGATAATAAATTCAATTGGCGCCGTCTAATATTTTTTACTTTGTATGAAAAGTAGTATTAAATTGTGAGAAAAAGAACTTAAATTCAAAAAAAGGAGAAAAATCCAATAAATGGGTGGGGGTGGAGGAATGGAGACTAATGCTCTGGCTTGAGTTCGGCCGTCTAACCGCACACCTTGGTTTCAGCTCAGTCATGTGCCATAATCCTCAGCCCTGGACCAACCAGTGATGAATAGATCTATGCACTTCTTCAGACTCTCAAATATCACTGCCTAATTTCAACAGAATAATTTTGTCATATTTTAACTGGGCCAAAATAATTACGTTCCAGTTTTATGCTGCTGTAACATTTGCAGATCCGGACACATTAAACCCTGCACTACTTCATTACTGCAAGGTGAGACCTTGAACAATTAATGGCTTTAGCCTGTGCCATGGTACAACCATAAATCATTTTTTACACTAAATGTAATCATAAAATGTGTCAAAAATCTGTTTTGTGCTTTATTAATTTTTGAAGAGGGATTTTTGAGTACATCCAATTATGTTGGGACTCCGTACCAAATGTCATTGAGTGCTTCGCAAGACCACAGCTCCTTATAAATGCTTCAATGATTCTTTGCCACCTATCACGATAACGCACTGATGGATAGCACAAGTAGTGAATCATGAGGACATTCAAGTAGCAGTTGTGTGAGTGTGTGTGTGTATGTGTGTGTGATTGCATATCTGTGGGGTCTGAAGACTGGGAGCCAGCTATACCTGTCGCCCACAAAGCTATACCAGCTTTGTGGGGATTCAATAGGGATTCGTCACTGACAAATCTGTCTGTGACGGGTCCCTATAAATATAGAAAATCAGGGATGTGTGTATGAATGTGTGTTTTCATGTGTGTGTGTTTGTGTGTGTACGTGTGTGTTGTTCCTGTGCAGCTCTACTAAACTGTGTGTTTCACTCTGATGATCCCTAATGAGAAGTAAATGAAGCACTTGTAATGTTGCATGAAGGAGTGAAATACTCTGTAAATGCAGGTACAATTTAAATATGAACACAAAACAAAACATAATTACACAAGGTGTGCACACAAGGAATGTATTCAGTTTTCGTTTTTTTTATTCTTTAAAACTGACTGACCTTTTTCTTAACCAAGAATATCTATTGTCTTTTCCATGTTGTAAATGAGTGTGATGAATGATTTTTAATGGGTTTTTCACCCAAGACCTCTGGGCAAGAAATCAGAATATGTGAAACCCAGTAGTGTTTGGATATTCACTGTAATCCACCTGTGCCAATTGAAACTATTTTTCTGTGGTATAAAAGCAGTACATGCCAAGGCAAAGTAAAAATTCAGCAGCATATTTCTAACTGTGTAAATTTGGCTTCATTCAGTATGTATATAATCAGATTTAGTCCTTAAAAAATGTATTTTTATTTATATTTGAAATTTGAAATTCAGTCTTTCTTTATTTAATGGTTTGCAATAAAACATAATGATTATTAATGTTCTACAAATCCCACATCCTTTTTTCTCCTCAGGCACCTTTCTCAAATCAAACTGGTCACCGAGATCAATTTCCATTTTCCACTTCTCATATTGCTTTTGTCAAGAATATGTCAGGTATTAGCGATGGTGCCTAATGCAAATCTAATGGCCAGGAACAGAAATAATAAGGTGTACTGTATTCCACGTATTGTTTTTCTTTTAAAAATGAGTTCACTATTATTTGTATTGTGATGCTAAAATCTGCAAACCATTTAAATATTTTTCTCTTACATTTTTTCAAAGACCACACAGGTGTCGAGCATGTTTTGACCCTTCAAATTGGACTCTTTATACATGGGTGCTGGACATTTTGTGTGTGTGTGTGTGTGTGTTTGTTTCCTTTCCTTTCCTTTCAGATAGCCGTCTCTCTCTCGATTCACCTCAGTGCACTTGTTTCAGTTATATTCCTATCATGTTATTATGCTAACAGCTGTGGACTCATTTTATAAGAATCGACAGATGACCTGTGACACTCATAGCATTAGATTTTTGATGAGTTCTGTTGAGAAAATCAGACCAGGAGACACACAGTAAACAAACTAATGTGCAAGACCATGATCTTAAATTGCACCACACTTGCTGTTTTACTTTGGGTAACTGACACACTGGAATAACAGCTACAGCCTACGCTTGATTTATGAGTGAAAGAGAGGAGAGATAACTGATTCATCAGCATCAGAGTTTCGTGAATCTGTGTATTTTGCCAATCTTACTGTCTGAATCCATGGTCTGTCACACTGCTGTGGCCAACTATTTTTCCACATTCACACATTTTAATTTTCATCGCATATGCAACTTAATGTTGCGGTGTAGGCTGCCATAAAGGAGAACAGTGCTGCAACACTAGCAGGCTGACGTGGACAAAACATAGAGGATTAAAGAAATGATCGGAATTTGATCAGGATTGTCTTAATTTAAACAGTGAACATGGTTTGAGCTAATAACATGTTACAGAGGTCCACTAAAGAAAATTACACATGACTTCTCCTTAGTGTCCAGAAACCATGGCTATCAAACATGGTTTTCATATGCTCCACAACATTATCAGTTATCTGGAGTTGTTTTTGCCTTTTCCTTTCTCCTTTCAGGGCTGTTTTCACTGAAAATAGAAACCAGCATTTGGAACTGAGATGAATCAGGGTGGTAAGAGTGAAGTTGTTGGTCATAAAATGAAAACAAGGCGCTGAAAGATGCTAAAATGTGCCGCAGAGCTGAGGGGAGCTGCAGACTGTGGATATAAGTCACCATGGGTCACAAGGTGGCAAGTTTACTTAATGCAGGTCGCGATTATGAAGCACCACATTCAGTGTGTGCTGAGTCAGCAAAGACTGAGCAAATAATCAGATCATGTAGAGAGAATCTGCATTAGTGATAGTTTAATAATCTCACCATGCAATATTTGACTTTTTTCTAAGAAATGTGAGAAAGATCTTGTATTAGAAGATAAAAACAGACCTTCATAACTACATAAAGCAACGCTGTGTTATTGAAGTAAGAAGTGTCTTCATCACTGCTATTCACTCTGGCCCGATTGGCCCCCAGTCGACCGCCCCTGACCACTGTCTCTCCTCCTCTCCTTGATCTCTCCCATCGCACCCACTGCAAGACACTTTACAGCTAGCCATAAACAATAAGCAGAGAACCTGTCATTGTGCCCACAAATGCTGCAGCAGCAGCCGTCTCTGGGGGTCATCTAATTAATGCACAGGATTATTGCCGGGTGCCTGGGCCAAGGCTGGGCACTGCTGTCTCTGAATAGGGTTATTATTGGAGGTAATGAACAGGGTGAGCAATGAGTTTTGGGCTGCCTTGGCACGGGGCTTCCTCAAATGTCAAAGCCACAAGGTAATTAGCACTTTGTCTGAAACACTGGGGATGCACTTTATTTGTGTTTGTGTAACTAGTAGTGCGGAAACCACGTTGATGAAGTCATGAATGGATTGGTTACTCGTAAATGCCCTTCTCTTCGACAATGCTTATGTTTAAAGGGTGACTGTTGGCACCGTCTCTGGCCCACTGTGGCTGCGTTGGGTTCAGGAGTCTGTCTAGGAGCTTTTGATTTTGAAATTCAAACATGAAATAGCTATGATCAACCCATGTTAAAAACAAAACAAAACAAAAAAGTTTTCATCCTTTTGCCTATGTGTAAGGAAGAACAAAAAAGTGGTCATGTGATTGTTTTACATTTTGGCATCGATGATTCGTCCGTATTTCCAGTGAAAAAACTAATTTTCATTATTGGAAAACAAACAAATGATCCGGTTATTAAAGACGAAAGGAAAAAAAAAAACAAAAAGCAAAGGCATTTTAACTTGTTTTTTTTTAATTATGACATAGAACTGCAAAAACTCTCATTATAACGAGTATTGAATTTCATCTTTGTTTTTTGTTTTGGGCATTTTTCAATGTAGAAATTTGAATAGAAATTAGATTATGGACCTCACCTGGCACATTAATGCCACATTCATTATACACTCATGACCCGATTTGTTCCAAGCTGGCTTCTTGGCAGTATAGGAAAGATTTAGGAGTGTATACGTGACCCCTCAAATGCACATGAGGCCCAGAACTGCAGTGTTAACCATATATTGTTTCATCAACAAATAATGGTATCTATGACAGTTTCCATCTGCATCATCGGTATAGGCCCCATCAGCTGCCTTTTCGCTGTCAAAAGTACTTGTGTTGCTCCTCACTTTTCAACAGTTAGACATAAAAACACATCCAACAACACACAAACAGAAAATAATTTGCTTAACTCATTTTTTTCTATTTGGTGGCCCTAGTCATTAATTGGGGGGACTGTTTGTCCTTGTATCATTTTTGAAAGAGTGAATGCAAGAGGTTTGAAAGGCGTTCCCTTGAATTCAAAGGCGTTACTGTTGTACTGCTAGAGTCTATTATCTGTGAAAGAGAAAGAACCTTTAAATGTTTGTTTTTCGTCAGTGTGTGACCATTTTTAATATTTTAATATTTGGGAGTCACATGGGACACGATCTTTCCCACCACCACACAGACCTGGGTTCAGTCCCAATGAGTGGTCCTTCCAGCTTGTCACCCCATCCTACACACCTGGCAGTGTTAGCAAGCGGGAAGTCGGTGAGGGACCACGCTTTTGTCTCTGGTCGGGTGAATCCTGCTGGTTGGTCAGGGACCCTTGCTCATGTATCGTGCCCCTCTTGAAACCCCTGGCAGGTACATGAAATGAAGCAGATGTCCACTGATTGTGTATTGGGGGAAGCACATGGCTGTCTGCAGTCTCTAAAACAAGAGAGTTGAAAAAAAGGAAAAAAATTAATGAAAGCATTTTTTATCATATATGATATTTTTGCGGAGTTTGTTGGATTATCTAAATGTGTTTGAACTACCTCTCACACCACAGTTTTTCTGACACTGGAACTGGTAGGGCTGCATCCGTCAAACTTTGCATTTTTCCAAAACCAACCTACCAAGTAGCACACAAATTTTATGTAGTGATTGGCCACATGTTAGGAATATGCAAATGTAAGGCAGCAATTAAACTTTTATTCTAGCTTTTCTACATTCTTTGCATATCTATTTAGACGGCAGCACATTTTCATTTGCAACTCATGAATCCCGGACTGTCTGAAAGTTTGCACCCACATCCTCATTTGTATGATTCATTGCATCAGGAATATAAAGACACACAATAAAAGTACTTGGTTCTTGGGGAGAGTTCTGTCAGGCAATGTACTGTGGCCAGAAGAATGATGGCAGGATTTTTTCCTCAACCTTTAGTTGAATGCCAGTGTAAGTCACTAAAATTGTCGCCTTTAAATGTGGTTGGACAACATGTCTTTTGAGCTAAGTCATTTCAAGCACTCTGATTTTCAAATGTTCCATTAGCAGTTTTATGATCAATGCTATTTTCATAACTTCATAGCCTGTGACTTTTCAAATGTAAATCCTTGTCCAGTAACATATCTGCACGAAGATGACATTTCAACTGTGGTAAATCTCATCTCTAAATGGTCTCTATCAACACACGGTATGTCACCATATGTGCATTGTAATCACAACTGCGTCAAGAAATGTCATGAAAAAGCAGATAGCATGAGAGTATGAATCAGCTGTTAATTATACGGTTTAGAGGCCATATGGCTATGATGACATGAGATATGTTTTTCAACAATTCTGAGTCATTTAATTTTTAAAGGGTACAGTCAAAGACCAGCTCCATATGAGAAGGGCCCTTGGATAAGTTTAGAGCTTTATAAATAAACTGACTTTGACTTCATTTGTTGTGAATTCTAGGTTGGCAGGAGCTATGTGACTCTTTTAAGCTGTGTGACATGTTTTGGGGTGCTGCCCTAGGCTCTCCCAGCTCTATGGGTCTCGGCATTGCAGAAAATCAGCATCAGACAGAGGAAAAAAACAGCAGTGTCTGGAGAGATGTAGGCATTTCCCACTGAGTGCAGTTAACTTTAACTGCACCTCCATACGGATACGTCCATTTTCATCTTCCATCATATTGTCTCCTTTCTTTGACAAGAAATGTGGGTTTAGTAAGGAAAGAAACCTTGTGTATTAGTCTTACTTAGCATCATCCAATCGACATACAGTATGTTCTCTCTGAACGTCAGGTGTTCTTCGTCAGTTCCTCTCCAGATATTTTTTCTCCTCTGCATTTTCAAGTCCTCAAGAGGTCCCAGACCAGCTGGTTGATGTAACCCCTCCAGCGTGCCCTGGGTGTACCCTGAGGTCACCCAATCATTCTTCGTACATCTCCAGTGGGACACACCTATGGGGCACTCTACCAGATGTCTGAATCACCTCAACTAGCAAGTCTCAGCGCATGGGGGAGTTGACGGAAGGTACTTCAAGACAGACGTACCCATTCTTTGAATAACTCACCCTACAGGCTACCATGTATGGAGCCCCAGTGTTTTTAAATATTAATTAAATACATAGTTATAATGCTAGTAATAATAAAAGTCATGTATAAATGTAAAGATTTGTTAAATTATATGCAAGAAATTATCAAAATTCAACTCCTTATTTTAAGATCATTTTATCATTCTCATTTTCATAGTAACAGAGAGTAATACCAACACCCTTTGGTCAGATCCCGCCACATCTGGAAGTCCCACCCTTTTTCTGACATTTTTGTCAACACTGGAAGTCCACTGGAAGTTTCACAATCTTATGTGTAAATTTAAAGGTGTATTTTATTAGAGGACCTTTCCGACTCCATGATGCCGATCCAACCTGGTTGTGAACCTGAATTATCCAGGAGGGCATAGAGAAATGCCTTTCTATTGGTTTATACATTCTTTTCACATGTTCTGATTGAATAGATGGCAGTGGGCCATAAGGATGTCCCTCTTTCTTTCCCACGGTCCATATCCTCGGGAAATAACTGTAATCCATTTGTATAGCAGCCAGTAACATCATTCCCGTATTTGTATAACAGCCCAGTTTTCGTCAGGACCCTAGCCGCCACCTGCATGTCTCATTATGAGCAAGGAATCACTACAGAAGGGGGACACTCCTTCTTTTCATCCGTGTTCACATTCAACATATGGGAGTCAGGCCATAGCGAGGTCACTGTTCTCTTTCTCACTGCCCATATCCTTTGGAAATATCTGTACTCCATTTGTATAGCTGTTCACTGCTCTTCAAATTTTGACAGGTCCCTAACCTCCAAAAGCTCTTCACATAATGATAAACGATTCAAAGGGATGATAACTGACCCCTCTTTTAATGAGTGAGGACTTCAGCAAAAGATCTCTATGGTGACATAAAATCCCTTAAATTGGCGAGGCAGAGGCGAGGAAAATAATGCACAGCACAAAGCAAGCGTTTTTTTCACGGACTTAACAAGGTGAAATTTACTAAAGCAGTATCTGTTTTTTGAAAATAAGCTAAAAGCCATTAAATGATGGGACGGAGATGATGAAAAAAAGAGAAAATAATGCACAGGGCATTTTTCACACTCTTAATAAGGCTCAATTTACTACAGCAGTATTTGTTTTTGATGTAAAATGCTCTGTACAAGTAAGGTATGAAATAGCCTATGATCCCTTGAGGGATTCGATGAAGATGAGGGGAGACTGAATGCGCAATTTGAGAAGCGTTAAACTTTAACTAAGTATTCCGTCATATTTTTTTTTTTTTAATAATACAACTTTTTAATACAGCGTTCACTCCACAAAGGTCGATACCTTTGAGGAATGCCTCCCTGTGTCCCCATAAGTAAAACCTATTCTTTTCTCTAAATCAATTTTTATGTTATTTTTCAAAAAGATATCACTTTTGGTGGAGCTAGAAGACATCTATTTCACATAGTCAGAATACAGTATGCAGTTGTGTCCATTTTGTCAAAAATTTCAACATCAACAGCGTCTAAAAAATTATTTCATATTGTAAAAACTGCTTTCATATCTGAGAGAAGTTGATTCCAAGTTATAAATCCTGCAGGAGCCATCTGAGATGAGAATGCAGTGCAGTGATAGAGCCCAGCACATCCGTCCTTCAGCGGCTCCTTTACTGTATAACAAAGAATACGGGTAGGGAGCAGACAGATCCCCCGTTAACATCAGGTTGGTAGGTCCAGTGAGAGAGCCTGTCAGCAGCCAACTTGAATCAGTTGAGCCAATAAAACTTTAAATGATTAATTTCAAGTTTCAAATTCAAGGTTATGCATGTAGTCTGTTTGCCACCTATGATTTGAATCAATGCACTTTATGTTGTTCCCAGCATATGAGAGAAAGTGAGAGAGAGTCTTCTCCGGTGACCTTTAACGTATAAGTTAGGAAGGCAGCGCCGGTCTCAATTAGAATACTCTACAATGTAATGTATGTCATGTGATGCTAATGCACCAAGATATTGAAATACACCAGAAATAAAAAGTCTGCTTTAATATGAAAATAAAAAGTTCCTGTGATCATCTGGTTGCCTGATAATAAGAATGTTTTTCTTTTCTTTTCTATTTTACCTATAAAGATTCTCAATCATCAATAAGAACTGTAAAACAGCTGTGTTAGTTAAATCCACTGGACAAGAACCTGTCACAAGGAGACTGGTCAGAGACTGGTCAAAGTATATTTATGGTCTAGTCATCATATCTTTGGTAGCCTATATCATTTTGGGTGGAAGTTAAAGTAAAAGGTAAAGATGTAACTAAAGATATGAGTGTATCTGTACACACACACACACACACACACACACACACACACACACACACACACACACACAGGTTTAACACGGCAATTTCTCTCACTCTCTTTCAACACAGAGGACTTAAAAAGGAGAAAATGGATTCAACCATGTCACCAAGGACTGTAGCTCAGGCAATGACATCCCCCTCAACTTCAGAGGAGTGAATGAACCCACTCATACAATCGGCAGCAGCTCTATGTGGGGCCATATTCACCATACATGACTTTAGCTGGTCTCTGAAGATCATTCCGATGACTGTATTTGGCACCCATGGCGATCCTGTTAAATAACAGTATAAGAGCCCATCTGTATCATTATTATTATTGTTATTATTAAACACAAACAGACTGATTAGTCTATTTTCAATAAGAAAAGAAAATGAGAAAAGGAAAAAGAGGAAAGTGGAAAAACAAAGGAGATTCCAAAGTAAAAATGACAAAAATAGAATTAAAATGTAGTTATGGAATGAGTCTAAAACAGTATAAAATTATCATTACATGTAGTTTTTTCCCTCAAAAATGGTAATAGAAATGAATCATCAAGTCAAATAGTGTAAGCATTTTTAAATGAGTTGAGTTAATCAAAAAACAACACATGGCCAAAAGAAAAAAATAGGAAAAAAGGTATCACATCAGATGCAGTTAACCAAGGCAACCACGCAAAGCACTGTAATGCTATTCTACTAACTGTAAAGCATCTCAACTTATCACCCACTTATCTTTAGTGACAAAAGCCTCTATATAAATGGTTTTCACCACACTTTTTTCCCCAAGAACAATATCTGCTCAGCACAAACCTTCAAGGCAAAAAGTTACACACTATTTCAATAAACTATTCACCAATTCTCATAGTTTCAACATAAACACAAACCACCAAGAGAAATAAAAAACACGACAACCATCAATCTCTTTCACGCACACAGACACACAGTAATTTAAAGCTAAACAGCTTCCACTTGCTCTCTCTCTCCAATGTCTCTCAGTCACATCCTTACAAGGCTACACACACACACACACAAAGAAAAGAGTTGAAAAATGAGGGGCTGGAGGTCTCACACACACACACACACACACATACATATGCAGACCACAAACAGAGACACTGACTAGCCCATAAATTTCCCTGGTGGCGTCCAGCGCCAGTCAACCCAACGACAAATAGCCATCAGTGCTTCCAGCCCTGAATTACCTCAGCAGAAATCTGCCCTAGCAACCGGTGGATATGTATCTCTAGGCAGGGATCCTTCTTCCCTAAAGGTCGGAGGCCACCTCTCCCTATTTTCCCAGCACTTTAAGGCCAGAGAACCCTAAGTTTCTCTGCCCCTTTTCAAGCGAATCCCCACAAGGAAACTGCCGTTCCAAGTTTGGAATCAACAAACAATAAAACTTCAATCGATGGATAAAAAATTAATAAAGAGAAAAAAAAAAACAAATCACACAAGCTCCACTAAGCTATATATTTATAAATTAGAAAAATATATGTTTGCTTACTGTGCTCTGCTTTCTGGAGGGACACCACTGAGCATCTCTGAACAAAAACACTTTCTTAAGATTTGAGGATTTTCACCCAATGTCCTGGCCAGGGCCAATGATGTCTTTTCTGAAGACAGCAACAGGATACTGATCTTGGTGGAACCTCCAAAATGTTCTGGAAGACTATCTACAAGCGACTTCGAAGAAAATTACAACACACCAAAACATAGATAGGGTTAAAGTGAGATATACTGTAAGTTACAATATAGGAGACAAACAAACTGTATCTCAAGAATTCAAGGGAGTCTCAGAGGATAAAGTCTTACAATCATCTTTTATGTTTCCCAAGACAAAGAACTTAATTCCAACTAGTTACCGTTACTTCTACCTGAACACATCATCCAATAGGATAGAAACTTGTAAAAATTTCATGTGCTGTCCATGCATTAGAAAATGAATAGCATAGCTTGGCTTATTTTTTAAGGTAAACCTGCAGGCTGCTCCATATGTGCCCCCCCCCCCCGAACCCTTTACAGCATCTGTCTAAAGTCCCTTAGAGAGTCTTGAAACTTCTGTAGGAGCATTACCAAAAGTGAATAAATGATAGACCAACTTTTCCTTTGCAGGTGCTAAAGGTAACGGCTTTCTGATCGTTCATACTAGAGGCACATTTCAACTCGCTCCTCATTTTCACAGCCAGGATTTCGATGTGTTCAGGATCAATTAGACGAGGCAAGCTGATGGCAAAACAGAGCTGGTTCTGCCTCTTGCTACAATAGATCCTGCCTCTTGTTTACACTGTACGCCACAGAAATGGTAAATTTTTTAACTTAAAATTTTGTATCTGTCTACTCCATACACCATTGATGACTAATACGAGGCACAATGTCAGATCAACAACCTTAGACAAAGCACATGGCTCACTGAGACATTGACCTAGTTTTGCTACAAGCACTTTCAGGCTTGCCTGCAAAGGAATCACCTAGATTTGGCTCAGCTCTTTCTTAGACATCAACAATAAATGGTTCAGAAAAGTCAGATTCAGTTTTTCACGGCCAAGCACGAGTCGTGACAGAAGCAGGATACACAACCAATTCTGGTCTACTTTGCTTTGCTTACTCAAATAAATTTGAAATGAACTCTGGAACATAATTTTTCAACTCGTTAAGAAGATCCAGCTGCTGAAGCTGCTCTTTAGTTTCCACCAACATTTTGCACCAATGATCAAATAAAATCATTTTAGCAAGTTTTCTTCACAAAATCGCCTAGCAACATTCCATAAAAGAGAGTTGCCAGTATTGCACCACAAGGGCAGGGTTGGACTTTCCCTTTGCAGGCATACCCTTCTTGGTGTCTCATTAAATTGACTGCACATAAGCTGACACAGATGTATCTCTAACCTTCTCTCTGGGTTCTCAGGGTTTAGCAGTGCAGAAAGCAGCTTGAAAATGGCCTGGAGGAGACTGCTGGTTAACGTATAGTCTTAATGGGGTGTGTTATAGTCACTATTTCATACTTATTCTGTTGCCTGACAACAAAAGCAGAAAAACATGTAAATTGGAACAGCTTTATTGGGAATTACGCTGTGATAAATTACTGTGTATGTATGAGAGAGGCAAACAGATGAAGGGCAGTCCATCCATATATGAGGTTTTGACCTAGTCTTGTTTTACTAAAGCACATACTCAAAATAGGCTTTACAGAGGTCATCACGTGTTGCCACATGCTACTCTTATTAAAGGGGTTTGACTAATCTGCTCTAGAACTTACTCAGTTAGCTACCTACCTGAAAAGGTTTGCCACCTTACTTTACCAGTTTATTTTCAGTGGTGTGCCTTAGCATGCAAGGGGGCAACCAAGGGCCACCACACAAAAAATGATAAAGTAGTACTAGTCTCTCCAGCACCCACCAACTCAGCTAAGTGGGAAAGTTCATATGGCAAAATATAAATAACGTCACTAACCTCAAGCTAAAGGACAAAGTTTACATCTCAGATGAGCCCCCAATATTATATCCTCGCCGGCTTGAACACTGAATGTAATTAGGGACATAACACAGGGTAGACGTTTACTACATGAATTTTTATTGCAAAAGATGAATAAAACAATGAAGAGCACATACCAGGCATCCCAAAGGTGCTGCTGCATCAGGATGGAGAGAGGGACAGAAAGGACCTGCATATTTAGGCACAGCTCACATGCAAGACATCTAAAGAGCTTCGGTGGTGGCTTCAGCCTGTACCAAACACTGGCCAAGGAGGATACCACCATTGAAAGAAAGGCACAAAAAGGCAAGACTGATATTTGCAAAATCTTTAACAGGTGAGCCACAGTCTTTCTGATATAATGTTTCTATAGACAGAGCTCTTTGGGAATGCAGTGCTTCTGTTTGTTTATACACAACAAAACAAAGCCCACAAGGGGGGGACTTCATTGATCTACCTACAGTGGAACATGGCAGAGGTTCTATCAGGCTGTGGAGCCGCTTTGCTGCCTCTGGTACTGGAAACACTGAATACATCAAAGGAATGATGAAACCAGAAGATTACCACGGCCTTTTGGAGCGAAATGTGTTACACAGTGTCAGAAAACTAGTTTTGAGGAGATGGTCTTGGGTCTTTCAACTGTCCAATGACCCAAAGCAAACATCCAGCAACACAAAAGAGTGGTTGGAAAGAAAAGATGGACTGTTTTTTAGAAACAGAGAGAGCTGCAATCTGTAACCCCTGTAAACTTAAAAAAGCGTGAACATACAGCAGTGTAAGACTGGCAGAAACTACTAGTGGACCGGTGCAAGATGGTTCTCGGATGTCTATAAGAATAATAATTGTGTCTACATTTTGTGTTTGCATTATTTCACTATTTCGCAAGATATATATATTTTTTTATTTTATTCAATGATAATTGTATTAAAATATTTTGATCATACAAAATTGGATCATTTGCATTTATTTCTGAAAATATATATTAAATTCTGTATCAAATTTTAAGGGTGTCCAATAATGAGAACCAGGGCTGTATATGTGCATAGCTGCTACTATATGGCTGTGGTCTGGTTAGGTTTAGGCAACTTAAAACAATTTAGGAAATTAGGAAAGGATCTTGGTTAAAAAAAAAAAAAAGCCAAAAGCTGTTGGAATGTAACACATTAGCTCTTGGCCCTGTTTCCGAAAGTGGGTCTAATGAAAACTCAGAGTTAGTTGACTCAGAGTTTAAATAAACTTTGGGTTTTCAGTATCACAAGGCCAATTCCTCTTACCTCTGAGTCAGTTAACAGCGACATACTTCATGAAGCCAACCTGATCATGTTACTATCCTCTTTTATGATCAATCAGCTGTCGGTGTAAGGACAGACAGCCATCCTCAGCTCAGAATAAAATAGTCTGATTTCTAACACTGTGACTCTGCATATTAGGAAAACTGTAAGGTTCCTCTGAACTTTAACCAAAATGCTTTTTCAACTGCAAATCCTAAGAACCATCAGGGTGCTACTGGATCAGACTATGAGGTTACAATCATAGACCTATAAACCTTTGTCTTATATATTTGATCTGTATTTTCATGCTTTGCAGCCAGCAGGTACGATACTTATATTTGAAATTGATTAAATAAATATCAAATGATTCCAAAAAACAATGGCATTTAATCAATTTAGCATACATTAAGGAAATCAAAGTCTGCTAAATAGTTTTTAGTGAACTGTGCTAAATAAAATGTAACATTTTCATTGCTGCTGATTTTTTAAAGATAAATTTGTATCAGCACACATATTCTTTCAAGCTCCGCTGGATTAAAAAGAAAGCTCTTTATTTACCCACGCCACTGTGAATTGCGTTACTGGAGCTCTACTGATGATGGCTTTGTTTCATTTTTCGCCGTTTACCAAAGTAAATATACTCGGAGTCGACTGTGCTAACTCTGATCAGCTGGTCTGGGACCGGCAACTCTGAGTAGCTCATCTTAGAGTTAAGTACTGTGTTAGTTAAACCCGCTTTCTGAAACAGGCCCCTGGTCACCATTGGAGCTGCACATGATGTTTAGCTTCACCTTAACATCCTTCACATTACATATGTCACATTGCTTCTACCAGCGTAACAATATCTATCTGTATTTTCCCTCTTAATCAGCACAGGTTTGCTTCACATTTTCTCCACCTGTAAAATTGCCTAAATGAAACTACAAAAGTTGTCAGGGACATTAAACGGCATGATGCCAAACATGAAAACCAATCTACTCTCCACTCCTCCTTTACAGCCTTGTTGTGTTTGTGCTCGCACTATTCTTATAAACTAACTACAAACTTCCTAAAATGAAAGGCTTTTGTAGATAAATCAAATGACAATCTGTGGTAGCTTAGTGGTTATGATGCTATAAAAATCCTAAAAGTGGTGTTCACTTGTGAAGACTGTCTTGCTGAACAAAACGGATAAGTATCATAATCTTTTTTTTTTTTTTTTTTTTGTCACAAAGCTTATTTTCTAAAATAATCCAAAAGCCAATAGAAGAATCCTATCGGGGTCGATGACTTGGCCTGCTTTAAGCCAGCTTTCTTCAGAACATCATCAAAACAGCTTCACATTCGACACTACCTTTCTTTGGGTCCTGATTGTTACACCTGCCATGACATAACCGTGTCCCCTCAGAATGCTAGAACAAATGCAACATTGGTGGCGTTGGCTGCTCTGCTCAGCTCAGATAGTGCCTGGTTAATGGTGCAGAAAGCGCTGTTGCAGTTGACTTGAGCCCTTTTTAAAACCCTGGCATGTGTGTGCTGCAAATGCTCGGGGTGTTGCACTGCCCCCCTAGTGTTGCCCTGCTTCTTTTTTCTTCATGTGAATTAATGTGTAGCCAAGAAGAACGATGTCTGAGGCTTTTTCAAGACCTGCTCATCCTAAAAACTTTACACCGCGCTTCCTTGATTCGTCAGTCATACACCTATGAGGTCTGAAGTCGATGAGATAAGCAATTGTCGAGGAAATTGAAATACAGAGGGAAAAACAGACAGATTTTTCCATTTCTGGTTAGATTTGTGAGCGTCTTTGTGTGCACAGGTTTTTATGACAACATATGCTGAATCATGATTTTCATATCACGTTTGCCATATGAGTGAATGACTATCACAATTTGACTTTTTGTTTTTACCTATATAAAGGTGCAGATTTTGGCCCCTAAGGCCTCCATGGTTATTGCAGCTAACATGTTGACAACAAAGCTACATTTAGGGTCTTACCAATAACTGAGGCTAAAAACATAAAGTAGTCCCTGAGGAAAGTGCTAAAGGAAAGCTTCTAAAACTGCAGCTCAGCATTGCCAAGAGAAATGAATTATATTCAGCTGTCGTTTAAGAGAACTAACCAAACAAAGTTTTGACTGCCAGAACTGCTTTAGAGTACTTGTGGATTCCTTTTGATGTAAATCTGTGCTGCAGCCCAAAGAAAGTCGAAAGAATTGATATACTGAGAGATATCAAGAGTGACAATGTATGTTAAACAGCTCCAGTCTTTTCCAGACAATGTTGCTCCTGTCAACATGACCCCATTTTACACTTGCTGTTGAAATTCACCTGTGTCTAGACAGCTTATTTTGCATGTTAGTGATGTGTCAGTTGCAAATGCATCAGATTTATTAGCTTGGCTGACAGTCTATGTCACATAGCATTTTTTTTTTTTTTGGAAAGTTTATAATGTTATTTTATTTTCATATTTATTAATATGGACATCACAGCAACATTTGTAACATACGTTTATGCACAAGGACCAGATGCACCGTGTTTAATATTTGTAGAAAAACTTTTTCAGTGTTTAATATAGAATAAAATTGTGCTGTATACGTGTAAGTGTTTCATGTTTTTACTTGGATGTTTTTATACCAAACATAATGTAAGATAATGGTATTCTAGAAGTTACAAGGTTAACATGACTGGATAATTTAAGTGATATACATGCACACGTACCCATCATATTTCTAAACACTGTTAAATTTGGCTGAATCATAAAAGCCAGGAGTGGCACTAAATGAAGAGCCGTTTGGGAGCTGAAAGAGCTCTTATTACTTAGCTGAGCCAAATGATCTGGCTCACCGAGAGCTGGAAGCCCCATCTACTGCATGTTAATACAATGTGCAAGAGCAAGCAGCTACTCCTGGCAGAGAATAGAATCTACCAGTCAGCAAAGTCTTCAATATATCCACATTTGTTCAAGTGGCCCTGTGGCAATTATAAGTTCAATTCTGAAGTGCTGGTCGTTGAAGATCACAATGTAGAGTGACAATACTTATATTCAAATACACTTCATTAACCTAATAGCAGACAAGGTACTTTACGGAAAATAGTTTCAAGTGTGAAACGTACAGTGCGCTAAAGGATGGGTACAACTGCTGAGTTCAGAGTTCATTCTTCATATGTGATATTGGCACCAGGAGCAACCCTTTCAAAACCAGAGTCACTTGATTTGGCTCAATACATATAAATACCTCCTCCAGTTAAAGTCAGGTTTTTAACCCAGTTAACATTTCCATATGCTGTTGTTTTTTTTTTGGGGGGGGGGTATATATATGATGTAATGTCATGGACAAAATAAGGAGACAACACCATAGCGCTGAATATTTCAACCATGGAAATTCAGACAGTCTGGGGTTCATACATCACCTACCTAAGGGCCTAGTCCCATCAACTTGAGGAGTGGGCCTTTCTCTATAGTCTCACTGAAGCATACATCTGATACCCCTCAATGGTATCAGGTATCAGAGGAGAAGTCAGTTGTAGCTAATCACAAGTATTTCGAAAGCCAAGTTAGCTAAGGTAGCTAAATCAGAGCTCGCGATCGGGACCAAGGTTTATTGAAAATTAGCAACACATTATTAGCTGTGATAATGTAGTCAAGCCGAAGGCTCATGGTATCTATTATGAAATACACTGTCATTCTGATACATCTAATTGTAGGTGACCCTGTACAATACGCTCTTCTTCTTTGTCTTCGGAATTAGTTTCTGTTTGGAAATGTATGCGTGAATTAGTCCTATATAAGCACTTGCCAATGTGTATCATACTGTAGTTGGAAAAATTGAAAACGAGCAGAAGTTTGTGTGTTTCGATGAGCAGAGTCAACGCTAAGCCATTTTAAGGCCATGAGGGGATCTTTTTTCATGGAAAAAACTTCTAATTATCTAATGTTGTGAAACACAGATGACCTTTAGTAGTTTAATCAATGACAAGAGACAGACTTTAATTGAATACATTCTCTAAAGGTATTAATTACAAGTCCGTTTAGCTTAAGGGAAAAACTATCTGCTGTAAATTTGGAAACAATTCTGCAGCAGGTAGAAGTAACGTGTTGGAAAAACACATGATGAAAGTTGGAAGAGAATTAAAGAATATCATCACTGCTGAGAAAAAAAAACAAAAAACATTAAGTCTGGGGATAGAAATGTTACTTCTGCAGAAGGAACCGAGGACTTATCGACTAGAAATATCAACAGAAATGCTGTCACTGCATGTTTAATGTTGCCACGGAAATAAATGCCACTGCAAGTTATTTCACTTCGACTATAAAATGCAGCTGGTGCAGGTCTTTCTGTCCACAAGCCTTTTTGTTCAGACACAATCCACAAAGATAAAAAAATAAATAAAAATTGGGACCTGGGAATAAATGGCTGCCTGTTTCCCTCAGACCTTGGTGCCAGCATTATAGTCTGTTCTGTTTTACTGGTTTTTTATATCCTTTTTTTTCTCAATTCATTAGTATTTTGCTATTTAGGAACTCAGTTTATTTCATTTTATACACATGATTTTTTTAATTTTTATTTTTCATCTTAATATACTTTCTCAAACTTTCCACACCTTGTCATTCTGCAACTGTCCACCAGATGCATATAAATTGATGCCGGAGTGTCCTGCCCCTTTGCCAATCACCTCATCGTCCTCCTCTCTGCACACCTGCCCCTCATTTGCTTCTTAAGCTCCAGCATAGAAACCAGCCACTTTCTTTTCCTAAGAGTGTCAGTGTTGCATCACTGCTATTTCAGCTTCCCCGTTTTCAATCCCTGGTCAGTTGACTCTAATCTGCCATCCTTGTTTAGACCTACTTTCTGCCTTTTAAATTCAGATTTGTTGGCATGCTCAGATCTCCTTAGTGTTGTTGGATGTTAGTCTCTGTACCATAGTCACTAGTAAATTCCCACTGAAGCCCTTGTTATACTAGGAAATGAGACAGCAAGTTTAACTGCATGTCTTTGAGAAATTGAAGGATACTACAACATTCATTAAATGGGCACTACTCAAAGAGCTACAGCAGTCGGTGAACTGCTGTAGCAGTTATCCACTGGTATGTTGGCCAACTGGAACGAACTGATTGCACCCCAAAATTTTGCTCTCAAATGTTGATTAGTCTCGACCTTAATTCAACCCGCACCGCCAGTCTCTAAGATTGGTCCTCTTCCCTGTTGCCAGTGCTCTGAACACCATCACAAAATCTTGAACCATTACAATAAAGATGGACCTCAGCTGTTGTTTTTTTTTTTTCTCTAAAGCTATCTTCCAATCCTAGTGAGCACTTGATACTCGGATGAAAAATTCTCGCCGGAGTATCATAGATGCATACAAAGAAAAACAGTATAATACCAGCTGCTTCTGTGAGGACCTCACTGTCCGTGTAGCCTCAACCAAGGCCATCTGCTAACTGTGCACGAAAGATTCATCAACATCTGCGATCTAGATTCACCTGTGTTTCAGGCATCCCACTGTGGCACGTACCCAAGCCACCGAAACACAACATAATTCACAGCTACATCACACCACTGCAAGGGCTTCTTTCTATCACCTAACACATCTAAAATGAAATTTCTCCCAATCCACCCCGCTGCAAGCCACACACATTGTGGAAGACATCATTTTCCTTGATGTGGTGCCCCACTCGCTAATGTCCACGAGCTATGTTGGTCCTCACTATAGCGTAGGTTTCATTTACATAAAGATGTGCCACTGCTTTAAAAAAAAAGTGATACCAGAGTTTATTGAAAGAAAAGGAAGCCTTGCTGAAAAGACATGAGACATTTGGACAAGGTGGTTTCATTTTTCAGATGCGTATCTATGTCTCATTGGTCAGTGGATAGAACCTGACTAGATGCACTGTATCACAGGCGTTACCAGCATTTCTCAGCATGGATTTGATTAACGCTGACATCACCTAACATAACTTAACTGGCTTGAAGGAAAAGTCAATCTACAGCTAATATTGTCACATTTATGTAGGCTAGTGATTGAATCTATTAAAAATCAACATTTTTCAAGACAAAAATCTCTTGTTAAATCAGATTTCATTTTAATGAGATGTTGCCCGGTGCTTTGTCAGCTCCAGTTGGCACCGGGCAACAAACTGAGCAATTTGAGGATGTGTTTTTAAGGAAAGAACATGGCTTTGTCAGATGTCGTCCACTACCACAATATATAGAAGGTTAGATGATTCTCAGTGTGTAAACTCATTGCAAGATGACTCACGTCTCTCCTCATGAGACAATCCTACAGCCATCATGCTACATTAACTCCAGATCCGTGGCAGAGTACTGTAATAGGTTTTAAGGTTTCATTCTAACTTCTGTCTACCAAAACGTAGCCCCCCCCCCAAAAAAAAAAAAAAGTTTGGCTTGTTAATCTTGTGTATGTGCTCAAGGACGCACATGCACGCACACATGCACACACGGGTGATGCGACACTGCTGTATTACTGCACCAAGACTGCACCTTTTTATGATCAGGGAAATGAATCAATCCTCAGACATCAGAGCAGAAACGGTTACTGACTGCTCTGGACAGAAAGATAGATTGAGGGACTCAGTCACATTCTCACCTGAATGCTGAAACATGTGAAACTAATGTTGCAAGTGTTTGAGGAGGAGAGATGTGCCTCGTGTGAGGATTTAGCCTCTCTATCTTCTGTGATTCCTCATATGATGCTCGGGGCTGCAATGAAGAACCTGTTGGAGGATGAAGCCCCAAGAGCTCCAGCAGAAGCACTAAAACGTACATCATAGCGGTTGATATTTAATGAACCTTCCAGACAGCCTTCACCGATATCTTCAGACATTAGTCTAAGACCAGAACGTAGCAGAAGCTTGACTCTCAGCATCATCTAAATCTGACAAGTTTAAGGCAGACTTAATGCAGGAGTTTAGTCATGTCAGCCTGCATCAACATATTCAGGTGATTAAAAAGCCTCCTGCTAATGAAGTGATCAGTTTTCCTTTAAGTACAATAGAACATGCAGTAATTTATAATTTGTTTTCAACTTTTCTTCTGCAGCTGCAGACTGAAATGCATAGTGACAAGCTCTGAGATGTAAAAGTGAAGAAAATTCCAAATTACACTGATTCACCTGAGGGGGGATCTGCAATCACAGGTCAAAAGGGTGCTGCATCATCAGTGGAGCACAACATGTTTACTGCTGCTGCGTTTAAAGAAAGGCTTTGGGCATTTATTGGTTTTCTTCAGCTGCGTCATGTGGAGAAGAATTCAGGCCAGACACAATTGGATCAGAGAAATCAGTTTTGTTGTGGAACTGGGAAGGGTAAAGCAGCAAAAGAGAAATTTAGTGGATCAAATACTCAGTGTATTCTCATTCTGATGACAGTTGGCTATGCCAGCATGAGCAGGGCTGAGTGGGTTTTTATTAAAGGCAAGAAAAGGCGTGTGTTCAACATTTCATAGCTTCGTAATATTGAACTAAAATAGTTTTACATTTATGTCTTGAATTTTATCTTAGTGAAAGACAATTTGAATGAGTGGTTATAATAATTTAAGCTAAATAGAAGTGAACAGAGCACACAATGTAAAAATGCCCCTGTGTGTTTTTTCTTTGGTATCTTGAATACATTATGTAGAGGAGAGTTTTGTGGTCTCACCACAGCAGTAAGCATATTTGTGGATGTGGTCATTAGTGTTGATAGAAAACCTGGTTCCCTATGGGTTGTACTGGTTTTAGGGAAATGCTATAGAGGCTATAAAGACCATCCGTCTCAGTGAACCTGGATCATGCTGTTGCCTGAGCACTGCTTTGGTCTAAGATGATGCTGGATATATGGTGATTCTGTATTAATTTCTCTGTTTTCACTGTTTTATACCAGCATTGATATCTTTCTAACACTATACAGTGATTTAAGTTTGGCACCATTACATGCCTGCTTTGAAATGATGCTACATTTATAGTGAGTACAAAATGTTGCGACTCTAGAAAATCGTGAAATTATTTTACTGTAAACAAGCCATTCTTTCAAATAACGTTTTGGGTTTTTAATTTTTAATTGGAATTCAGGTCCAGGGAGATCAAGTATATGAGATTAAAAATTGATATTCAGTATCTTAACTATTCAACAAGCTGTACTTTGCCAAAAAAAAAGGGTTACTACAGGAAAAGCTATATTATCCCATCTGCACAACTATTACGCATATTTTATAACTCAGTTTATGTCTATTGCAAATTGCCTGGTGCTACTTAATCAAGCGGATTACATATTTTTGATCCAGGCAGATCAGGTGAATAGTACCTGGGCATTAATTATCAATACTGATATCTATACTTAAATAAAAAAAAATCAGCTAATGTACGATCATGTAGCTGCGAGCCATGCTAATGATTTGAGGTGACTACCTAATGAAAAGGCTCCTCTATTATGCTACTTTATACTTTATTCCACAACTTTCAGAGGAAAATATAGTACTCTTCAGGGATCTACAGTTTATCAGCAGACATATCGATGAGTTTTTTGTGCATTCTTTTGATAAAACACAACTATTGTTAAAGATGAAGCTTTTTGCTGACCACTCACAAAAAGTAGTGTCTGGTTGGGCCTCCTTGTCATGTTTCAGATGTCTGAGTTAGCACTTCCATCAAGGAGACATTTCTAAAAAATCCACATGGTTTTACATCAATAATTAAGGCCTGAGACCTTGATAAAAGTTATGTTAGAGCTCAAATCTCTTAAGGTGCCCAAACCTTTTTTTATGGTGCTGCTTTACCTTTTTTTCACTCATATATAACACACACACACACACACACACACACACACACACACACACACACACACACACACACACACATATATATATATATATATACCTTCTGATATTTAAGCAATTAAAGAGCACTTGACACACTCATCCTGCATAACAAGGACACACATCTCATGAAGAACATTAAGGAAGATTTCCATCCCTTTTTGTGGAGTTTCAGTCAGCACCATCAGACCTGTAACAACAAAGTCTGCCAGTTGTGCTTCTGCAGGAGTTGGAAAATCATTCAAACATAATGGGCTGCACAAGTCTAGTAACAATAACAAGCTACCCTACTAGCCATAGACCACTGGCTGTTAGCCAAACATTAATTGCTCTCCTGCTAACAACCCCCACTCTTTCCTTAGCATTGTTATAGATCAGAAATGTTCCCTTCCTTCCTCCAATCTAAACAGAAACCAATATGGAGGACAACAGTATTGATAATGTACAGAAAAACTGTAGGAAAGCTGAGCATCAGTGGAGAAAAACTTAAGCAAGCAGGGCCATTATGACATTTCTTTAAGAACACCTCATTCACCTCAACAAAGCAATTAACAAATTGAAGACAAGCTCATTTCTCAAAGCTGATTTCCAAAATTCACAATAATCCAATAGTACTTTTCTCAACTATTGACAGTCAGTAAATTCAACTCCAAAAAGTCACGCTTTCATCACCTCATATCAAATGTTTCCTGCAATTTTCCAAGAGAGGAACCAACGAAAACTAAGGTGGACCTAAATCATATACAGAATATGCGTGAACCCCTGACTTCTCCGCTGCTATGAATGACTCTGCTGCTCAGGAAAGTATTAATGCATCCTCAACAGGCACGCTTGACCACACGCCCTTATTTTGAATCTTTGTTTAACTAACCAGAGAATGAGGTGCTAACGATTGTAAATCACTCCTTGCTGAATCATAGTTTCCCCTAGGCTTGAAAACTGCTGTTCTGAAATGTCCCCCAAAGGAAAGAAACCTGATCCTTTATTATTAAACAATTTCACGCCATTTTAAAACCTTTCCTAGTTAAGTAAAATTGAGAAATTAGTATTTCAATAACTAAATGATTAATCTACTAAGCTAAATTTATGCGGGATATTTTAAGAGGTTAGAATCTGGCTTATGTCCTCACCACTCGCTATTGGAATGTTTAGACCTAAGCACTGCATTTGATTACAGCAGATCATGATATCTTTATTAACAGATTAGAGAACTGTGTTAGCCTCTCTGGCCCAGTTTTAGATTGATTTAAGACAACACTTAAAGACTTGCCAGACATGCTTTTAATGTTTACCCCCACTAGATCATTCAGCCTTTGACACTGGCCTTTTAATTGTTTTCAGGATGCATACAATGAAATATGGCCCTTCTGGAACAGTCAAAGGAGCTGAAGGCTATGCAATCTATAAACACCTTTAAAGGGATCTTAGGCGGCTGCGACTCAGGAGGTAGAGTGGGTCATCCACTAACCACAAGGTCAGCAGTTCGGTCCCCAGCTGATACTGTCCAAATGACTAAGTGTACTTGGATGTGAAACCTAAATAGCGCTGTAGAAATGTACTGTATGTGCAGAAACAAGCACTGTATGAATGTAAAGGGTTGAATGTGGCAGTTTTGTAAAGTGCTTTGAGTGGTTGACTAGACTAGAAAAGTGCTATATAAGTGCAGTCCATTTACATATGTAACACAGGTTGAATAATATATGCATAGAACTTGAATAGCAAAGAAATCTCACATAAATCTCAATTCATGTTACAGAAAATAACCAGAAAAAACATGAAAAATGAATACTGAGGAAAAATACACTGTCAAATTAACCTGGAGAGATAAAAGAATAATTTTTAAACAGTTTCACATGTGGACTTCATGGGTTAATTCAGCCAGCCAATCAGATATCAACAAAACCTACACATTAAGGGCTTTCACTTCCTCTTGAGCCACAGCAAGGAGGAGAGCAGCCAGCATGACGAGCGACAGCAAAAAAATCGAAAGGAAAACCTATAAAGGTTGATAAATGATACAGCAGCCTAAACATAACTATCCAGGGTGGGTGCGACCAGATGGGTCCTTTGTTGTTGGCTG
Organism: Istiophorus platypterus; assembly: GCA_016859345.1. Classification (NCBI taxonomy): domain Eukaryota; kingdom Metazoa; phylum Chordata; class Actinopteri; order Istiophoriformes; family Istiophoridae; genus Istiophorus; species Istiophorus platypterus. The sequence goes on along the minus strand of CM029125.1, from coordinate 4,414,162 downwards.
TCAAGAAAAACCCGCATTGGTCCGGTTTCTGGATCCGCCTGTAGTTTGAGCCTGTTTTTGGATCTACCTGGGCTTTGAGCTCGGACACCACTGGATGTTTGATGGCGAGCTACAACCCAATGGAGATGAACTAGAAGCACAATGGCAAGCAGAGGACTGGAACCCAAGAAGACTTTGTCTCCATACACAACCAACTCATTCTACAGTTTGGTAGGACAAACCATTGGCCCTTCACCAGCGCTATCATCTAGTTCTGTTGATATGTGTTTAAATGACTGAAGAGAATTGGGGTCTAATTGAATTTTAAATAAAGCCTTATTGGTCCTGTGGAATCGTGTTTATTTTAACAATTACCCAGGTAATAATTGTTTCTTGTGCATAATTTTATTTTTTCTATTTTCCTATTTTTCTTACAGCTTTCATAAGAGGGAAGAATTATTCTTAAAAAAGGAGATTGTGTGTCCGTGTTGATTCTGGTGTATTGTTATTGTATTGTGTATTGTTATTGTGTATGGTATGTAGTCGGTCTTAGTAACTTCTCATTTTATGGCACATAGTAAAAAATTACCTTATATTTCCTACAACCTTTTGTTATATTTTGTAACTTATAGTAAAAAAGGTTACACATACAATACCTTTTTAGATTAGTATTCTTTTGATCTCTTTGTAATTATAATTTTATTTTATTCCATTATACTATGCTTCACTGGTCTCTCTATTCTACCATTTGTCTTTGTTCTTATATCATCATTTCCCTATCTACCTCCTTTGTAATTTTGTAATTTCATTGTATTATACCTTTGGTGATATGTAAATAAAGTTTGATTTGATTTTGATTCAATTTTTCGTTTGTGACACAGCAAGTGTCAGTGGCAGATTCCATCTGTGTTTAATAAATGGCCCAAAAGCCTTAGTAATCCTGGCCTTGAGCATGTCAGCGTTCCTATACAGCACAGCAACTGCAGTCAAAAAGGGAAGATATGACCAAGATTAATGACCATTATGGTCTTGCATTCGGAAGGTTGAGATTTTAACCAGTCATGCACAGGATAAAATACATCAAAGTTAATTTGTGGTGGACCAAATGAATATTTTTACCCACCAAGCCCTTCTGTCTTCAAAATCACTCTTCTGAGACTTAACTTTAACAAAAAGGATGATGTTAATGTAGATTGTACAACTAAATTTCATTATGTCCTTTAAAGGATAACAATTCAATAAGGCCATCCAAGAAATAAAGAATAGGAGGGATTGACATGTTTCATGATGGCGTAGCAGTGCCAGTTGGGAGGCTAGAAAGGCTCGCTGTGAGCCTGTTGGAGTGAGATGTAGAAGCTTTGCTGGCCGATCGCTGTGCAAGGGCTTCACCCTACTTGGCACCAATGGAGCTGCAAGGGGGAAGGACACCAAGTTCACCATGGAAGCTGCATAGAGGGCATCCAGATGGCTTTGAATCTGGTGGAGCAATCGTTGGGCCAATGCTGCTGCGACACAAGCTCCGGTCTGATCAGCCCTGACTGGGTCATGACCTCAGGAAACATTACTGATGATGTGTTCTAGCACATCCAAAGATGAATTTTCTAGCTAATAACATACAATTAAGTTCATAAATATTTGGACACTGACACAACTTTTGCAAATAGGAAAAATGGTTGTAATTCCTAAATAGTTAGTGTAAAATTTTTGTAAACCTCCTTGAATTAAAACTCAAAGTCTACACTTCAGTCACATATTGATTAATTCATTCCAAATCCATTACGGGGTGTACAGAGGAAAATATGCAAAAGTATTGACATTGCAGTTAAATATCTGGAAAAATATCAATCTCACTGTTGGAACAGCACTATACTGCTGATGCTGGCTGCAAGTTAGGGTTAGTTTAAACTAGTTATAATCAAAATAGTTATGAAAGAGCCCAGAAGGAAACAGTCCATACAAGGGAGACCTAGGGATGTTGTACATATGAAAATGTATGAAATGTTTTCCCAGAATATAACAAGCCCCTCTTCTTGCTATTAGAAATGTGAAGACCTCTGATATACAAATATTTGAACATACAGAAGACCATAACAATTTTTTGTTTTTTAAATTGAGATTAATTTCAAAAATGGCATACTTTATACACATTGTCAAACTGATTTTTAACCAAGATAGCGACAGTGTCTGAAGGTATGTAAAGGATGTGGATGCATTTCCTATTCTTCACGTTAGCTTGTTCATTCAAGATACATGACTATCTCTGGTTAGAGAGAGAGTGTGTAAAAAACGGAGGATGCAACATGATCAGCAGTTTGAGTGTTGATACTTGATACTTGACATACAGTTTATGGAGGCAGTTAAAGTACTTTAAAACACTTCCCTGCCCCAGGTGGACTTGCATATATACACTGCACATTAAATGTTTATCATTAATTTCTACAGCATCATTAAATATGATTACACCTATGGGGACCATGGAGGGGCCTCTACTGTCATCCATCTTGAGAACCTACTACACCTTTGAGGCAATGGAACCATCTGCCCTCTAATTGGGCTCTGATTTGTGATTCGATTCTTATTGCCCTATCACATTCAGATGCAGAGACAGGGTCAAAATTCATACTTGCAGCTTCAGTGTCACACAATTAAAGTGTGGGAACTTGATAGCTAAGTTTTACAAAAGGTTTCTGCTCTGTATCTGCACTCAGATGTTCACAAAAATACTTTTTTATAGTCTTTGTGTTACTTCTTCACAGATATAATTTGTTCAAAGATTTTATTCATACAGTCTAATTTTTCTTTTTCCTTTACAAATGCATATCTTTTCTACACATGCGTAAACTTGAAATGCTCATGCAGATTTATTTTATATGTTTACAGAAGTTGACTTGCAACTACAAACTTTAGATTTATTTGTGAACATCACTTAACAAGCTCAAAATCGTATTCACTCTAATTTTAGCCCTAGGTAGTCTGTATGACAACCCTCCTTTAATGTACCAAAAGCCCAGATGAAGCATAATGTTTGTTATCTATCCATTTTCTTTTAACTGTCAATCCCAAATCAGAAGCCATTTAACCTGCACCTGGAGGAAACCAACACAGACACATGGTAACATGCAAACTCTACACAAGAAGTGTCTTGCTGAACAGCTGTGGATTCAAGCCCAGGATATATTTCTGTGAGGTAACGCTTGCTATAATAAGCAGAAGTAACTATAACAGAGCTGGGATTTTGCAACCTAAAAAGGTAAATGATACTGTATATGACAGAGTAGTAGTGTGTTTTGTAAAAGTGAATCAGTGGTTACTTTTAAGAAGGCAGTTTAACCCTTCCTGTGCTATAGTAATCTTTTTCTATATCTCTTAAATTGTAGAATGTGTATATAATGCCTGTAGCAGGATACAATAAGTTCCAACAGGGATTATAGTGACTGCGGCCTGATCTAAGCACTCAAAGCTCTGCACACCATCTTGACCTCAACCTCAAAGTTCGACCTCATCTCTAAACCATTGCCCTGCAATACAAGTTTACAAATTGCTCTGCAAGTTAGAAGACATGGCTGTCTGCCATCCCTCCTGATTAAAGGAGGGGTCAGGTTAAATAGTTATCTCTGAGCTCAGGGAAGAAAGTGATCCTGCTGCACCTAGGAGGGGGAGGGTTTGGACGGGACGAGTTTTTGGGTCACACAGCTCAAGTGCTGATGAAACAGACTATGACCTATGAGATTTATACTACCCCTCTTAGACGTCTTAGACAAGATGTATGTATTAAGAACTCGGGCTCTGTAAACTTTCCATGACCTAGGTTTCATCGGAGGGGACACACATCTTGGGAAACTACAACTCGAAGTCGAATTTTGATGATTGTACTAAATGGCCCCAAGCCCATGAACTCTACTAATAAAAATTGTATTAGTACAGTTCTGGAGCTTGGGGCCACGGGACTCAGCGTCACATACACGGGTCCAAAAAAGATTAGAAAAATGTCAAGCATTTTGATAGTTGATAGTCAGCTTCTTGATTATTGCTGGAGTAAACCACGGAATTGGTCAGATACTGTCGTTTCCTATCTCTTTGCTTGACATGTACATTTTAACCTTCGAAGCTTTCATCCTTTTGATTGATTTTCACTCACATTTGATCCTTAGATTGATTATCACTCACATTTGATAAATGCTTTCAGCCAGCTAACAAACAGACCTATTAATTACTTCTTTTGATTTCTTGGTGACCATCTAAACAATATTTGGTAATTTGTTAATAAACACTTAATTAGATATTTTTCCTATTACATACTGATTGATTTGTAATTGTATTCAATACTGATATAAACATTGAATGAAAAATTTAAGTGAAAGAATTTACTGTTTGTCAAATTTTAAACATTTTCTTTATTTCCATATAGTTTTGCATATTTTATAGTTCTCAGACTGATTTTGGGCACTGATATTTCTAATATGCTTATGATTGAATGCCTTGACATGTTTAGTTTTGCTGATTGATGATGATGACTTGCCCTTTTTTTAAAATTTCAAATGAATATTGCTCAACCCTGATTTGCAGCATCAATTGATTCTTGCTGTAATTAAGTTTTGATTGATTGCTTTTCCTTAGATTTTCTGATTGATTGATGAATTGGTTGTTGCTGATTGGTGATTTTTGCTTACTCAATCTGTTATTCGCCAGAAGGATAATGTATTATGAATGCATTTAAATCGTGTATTGTCATTTCAATGACATGTGTACTCAGAGTTTTAATATCGGGTAAAATCATTGCAAATTCCCTAAGTTGGTTGTTTTACTTCATTGATTTTTCCCATCTTCAATTTATTTTACAAAGTTCTTCAGGCTTTACTTCCATTTTTCATTCTTTAATTTCATTGTGTATTGACAGCACAATTTCATGTTCCCTGGGAAGGCACAGAGAGCATTAATGCCAGAGACCTGGTGTGCATTTTATAAAACAACACAATGCAGAGTAAGACCCACATCAATAACACCTCTGAATGCTCTATTAGCATAATATGATGCATGAAAAGTACCAATGGCAGTGTGTATCGAAGGGTGACAGCTGGCTGGCATTCTCCAGCAGCTCAGGTCTAACAGGGTCCATCAGATAAGTCAGCTAAGCAGAGGCTGCTGAGATGGTCCCATGATGGTCAGATGGTGGTGACTGTTTATGCTACAAATGAGTTTCCTCAGTGTGCCTCCAGAAAGAAACTCTTTCAATGTCAAATTTAGATTTAGCGTTGAGCAAATCCAGGTGGGCTAACTGGCACAAATCTGTACGTTTCTGTGTGTTTCCTCCATTAAATGTGTAAGTCGTGTGTGCGCTGATGTATGACTGATGTAAGTCTAGTGCTGTTTTAGCAATCAAAATTAGAGTACAAATAAACCATCATATTGGGACAAAACTGAAAACATTGGCTGGATCAATTGTCAGCCTTCAGATTTTGCCACAAGGTGTGTTAAACAAATGTTCTTTGAATCTCTTTAGGACTCATGTTCCAACTGGAGCCTGTGGGTCTAAAAAATTACCAAATTTAATTAGAGACTAGAGTCAAATTTTTCTGCAAACTGCTATTTTCCAAATCAGTTTCACAGACTAGAGGTAGAAATTATTAAACACTTGGCTGTCATATCATTCTCTTAAGTTCAGTTCAAAAATTTGTAGTTTATGACTATTTAGTTCATTCGGTTTTCTTTCTTGAATTAAGCATCACCATTCAAATGCACTTCAGTACATAAATCAGTATATGGCAACATCATTAGATACAACACTAAGTGATGGTATCACAGTTCATACAGCAACTACACACGAAGCTTATTCTGTCTGTCTTCAGATCTGTAGTGCATTCAGTCTGCAGCAAGTCCAAGTGGGTATATTCGTTTCAGTGCAAAATTTTCAGCAAAACTTTTGAGTTGCCTTTCATTTCCTACTTTTCCTGCATTGTGAAACCTGTGCACTTATATTTAGCAGGACATAGAAATACACTTGACTGAAATACAGCATTAAGTATATGCAGCAGAAACTACTGAGCAGCAGTATCGTGGATTTAGACAGGAAAATTGAATATGATCTTCATTCAAACTCTTGTCTTCTCCTGTTTCTCTCGCTGTCCAATCCTAGTGTGCCTGTCGTCAAACAATCAACTGTTTAGATTACTGAAATGGCACCGCCTTCTTAATTTTCCTGCATTCTCAGCATGTTTTTTTCCATATGGGTGAGATGAGCTGGGCAGGTTGATGACAATAGAGAGCAAGAGGCAGGGAAACTCCGTCTGGCTTTGCAGGCAATGAGCTATTGGAGCCCTGTGGAGTTCAATCAATAGCATGTGTATAGCAATCTGTTCACAGTGTCTGTGCCCAGATACTGCTGCTCTCAGACTACAAACTACCTTGTGTCCTATGTCAGGGGAATAGATATCAATGTTGCATCCTTTAGAAAAGTTTTTTCGAACACAAAATTGTGATGTTTTACAAGCTTACTTGTGTTTATACTCACACCTGTGTGGATGTATTTGGGAAATTAAGTGTTATGTAAAATACTTCACAAATAACAATTATTTTTTTAAGTATATGAAAAAAGTTGATAGCAGATAATCAAGACTTCAGAGCTCTATGCAATCTTTATTTATAATCCATATGGGTCTCAAGAACAGCCCCCAGAAAAAGGTTAAATGCATCTTTACATAATAATACATAATTAGGACATTTTTTGGAATTGCACTGATTCATCTGGATTACATAGCATACATGATTTTGAGCTTAAAAAAATAAATGGAGGATCAGTATAGCTCCATCTACATTTGCTCAGAAAAAGGCACCCGTCATGCATTATTTTTTTTTGGCTGGACCAAAACAGCAGGTCGAGCCCTATCAGTGCAGATTTCTGTCACCGACTGACTGACTGACTAGAGTTTCCCCATTGGCCGTTGCTCAGTCAGAATGAATTGCTATCTTTTTTCAAAGTAGCACCTAGTGACTAGTGACTATTTGGACAAACCATAGCCCACTTTTCATCAAAAAGAGGTGCTAGTATTGCACTGTGAGCGTGAGGTCGGGCTTTGCCGCCGTAGGCATTCCTCTCTTTGCGTCTCATTCAACTGACCTCTGTCATCACACCCAAATAATATTCATTATCAGCTGAATGGTTATAATGCCTCGCCTCTTTAGAGGTGAGCTGAGCCGCTCTACGAAGAAAACTAATCTTTGCCACATGTATTCCCTATTTCATTCTTCCCCTAACTCTCCAAAGTGCATTGCCAGAGGATGATCTTGTGTGAACGGACCTCAAATACTCAAACTCCTTTGCTTGGGGCATCAGCTCACTCCCCAGAGCGAGCAATCCACCTGATAAAAATCAATCCAAACAAGGAATCTCATCAACAAGGTTAATATATAAACTTAAGCTTTAATGCCCATTTGTATTTTCCACTATCAGCTATCAAAAGGGCTGTTGTGCATTCTATTATAACTTTTGAAAGCACATTCATGACAGTGACAGAGTTGCAAAGAACATGTGGTTTAATAACTTACGGGTATAATTTCTAATAAAACCTGATGTTTTTCTCAAGCTTTAAGTAAATGGAAGATGAACCACCCACAGCAGCAGGTGCCGTGGCTTGGACTCTCCCAAACCTATCGTAACTATAGTTTTAACATTATTAACATTGCAGTATTTTTAAGTATAGCATGGGAAATTGAATGTAAAGGCATCAAGATTGCTGACATCTTTCCCAGGGATTATGAAAGCTTGAATCAAAGCCATTAATTTGAATTTTTTTGTCAATGGGCCAGTCACTTATTGCAGTTGTTTGGATTAATGCTCAGTATAAATGCATCTTGTGTCAGCACTTACATAACTTAGAAGCACATTGAGGTATGACACTATGGGACAGTCCAACAGCAGTTGTCTGGCTGTACAGCACATGTTGCTTACTGAAAGTTGCACTGTGCGGCAACAAACTACACTAAATCCCTCAGGTGTCTCAAAAAACATCAGAATAAGTGAGACATATTACTTGGCTGTGATCCAGTACAAGCTGGAGCAGTTTTGGAAAATGTTCTCAAGGAACACTGTTTTAAGAGAAAGGACAGAAAAACATGACTGGATGTTGGATCAGGCACACTGACAGACTTTTGGCAGCATTAGCATCATTTAAACACCAGAGGGGAAAGATGCCACAATCAGGTTTCTATTTTTTTTTTTGTAAACATTACACAGTGGCATTATCGGTTATAATTATTATCATAATACTGATGGCACTCAAACATTGGCACATGCCTAGCAAGAAACTATAAATACATTTTAAAACAGTTTTTAAAACTTTGTTCAAAAATGAACTCGGGCATAAACTTTATATTACTGGGGTCGGTGTTTCAGAGAAAGCTCATTCGTTTATGCCGAAACTCGGTTCAACATCCGTCTTTACACATTTTATACATTTAGTCACGGTTTGCTGATAACGGCGCAGGAGGAGGACCCATATGCACACACACAGGCAGGTTGATGCAAAGAAGTTGTTTTTTTAATGTAAGAAACCAGGCTTACAGGCAGAATGTGTGGAAAATAACTGAAGTCCATACAGGTAGGCAGGCAGGAAGGTAAACAAACTCAGGAAGCAAAACACATGAGGAACAAGCACAGGACTGAACGGACGAACTGCCGAAGAATAAGGGAAACACAGAGACTAAATACACATGGAAGGCAAGGGTAGTGGTGAAACTAATTGGTGCAGGACAGGCAATAATGCAGGTGGGAAACAAGCACAGGAGGTAAAGAGCCCTACACAAAAAAGAATGATTTTCAAAATAAAACAGGAAGCACAGAAAACACTGACAACAAAGCAAATTATACCTATAGGAGCGGGACAGGACAGGACGTAATGGTTATAAGCTCTGTAGCCCTAGATGTTGATCCATGGATCGGCTGTCAGAGCACACAGAATAACCAAAACATAATTCCTGGAAGAATGCAGCTCATGAACACAACAGCAGGTTCGATATGTTTTTGTTTCCAGACATAACATCATCCAAGTTCGGATTTCATGCAGTCCATCATGCTTTGTCCAGTTTTTCTTACAACCACAATGCTCCCAAACACACACACACACACACACACATATATATATATATATATATATATATATATATATATACATATTTTTTTTAAATGTATTTATTTATTTTTTTACTTTCTGTACAATGGAGGCTCCTCTAGCTCTGATTTCTCATTTGCATTCCTCCTGTGAGCTGTAAATCTAGGGGCTACCACTTCTAGAATGCTGTCCCACTGTCAAAGCTGTTCAGGTGGGTTTACTGCACTTGAGGAAAAATCCCATACATGCTATGATTAGACTGTAATAAGGTAATTTAAGAGTTATTTGATTCAGAGAGCATGACAAACTTCGGAGGGTCACGTACCAAACCAAATGTACTGAAGCAAAATGAATAATTTACTGAATGAAAAATATCCTGTTGGGAAAAACGCTACCTTTACGTCTCCGGTAGGTAGGTATATGTTGACATCAAGATAGATAGATAGGTAGGTAGGTAGGTAGGTAGGTAGGTAGGTAGGTAGGTAGGTAGGTGGGTAGGTAGGTAGGTAGGTAGGTAGGTGTATATGGAAAAAAAGTGCAGGTTACCTCTTCAATTCAGTCCACAGACAGAAATGAATTCCTCAGGGTACTCTGGCATCCAAAAGGTCTCAGCCATTGCCACATGGTTTGATTCTCGACCTCTGGATTCTGGTAAGTCGTACTCCTCAAACCCTCCCCTTGTTTTCTTTCTCCTTCTTCGCTATGACCCATCGAATAAGGTAAAAGAAAAAACAAACAAAAAAAGAAAATTAGGCACATCAGTCAGAGAGGCCAAGGGTCAATGATGTAGCCCGATGTTGACAGCTCTGATACTGGTGATCCAACTTGATCCAGTTTCTAATGGTGTGCACATGTCAAGTGCATAGACAGACTGGCAGTTACCTTGCTTTTCTTTCTGGAGAAAAGTCTTGCAAATTGCAATGCAGTATCTGTTAATTATGAATATTGGAATACCTGGGTTCCAGTTTGGACTCAGATAAGCATGACTGCTAAACTTTTCAATCCATGCCATTACAAGGCCTGCATTAAATTATTCCTCAAGAAGCAGTCAAGAGCATAGTGTAAACAGAGGAGAGAGGGTTAAGGACACAGAGAGAAAGAGCAAGAGGGAGAGAGAGAGAGGCTGACACACAATTTTCAAGGACATTCGTGAACAATTAACTTGCGGTTTTTGCTATCTACCCCATTAGTCTTGGGGGTTTGGAAACAGGCATTGATTTTGGATGTCAGCCACTCTCATTTTATGGAAATTGCACTAAATGGCAGGGAAACAAAAACAAATTGAATTTTCTGTGCTGTTACTTGTAATGTGAAATTAGATATGTGGCCATGTGTGACTGAAGAAACCAGCCACAGAGACAGAGAGAGCAATGGTGCACTATGGGTAGGCTAGATACATACATTTTGTTAAGTGCTATTGCAGAACGGAAGTGTATGTGTAGGGTATAGTACCTAAGTGCCAGTTCACAACAATTTAATTTCTTTCTTCGTATTTGATTGTTTTGGAATTTGGTAACACAATAAAAATTTAATAAATTTAGGTTTGTTGTTTTGTTTTTGTTTTTTTTTTGTGCAGAGCTCAATTTGGTCTGAATGTGGTCTAAGGACATTCTGAAAGAGTCAGGCCGTAAAGAGTAACTGAATCCAGGCAAATAATCCTGCTCGCGCTCCTAACTGGTTGTGACTATAATGCTATTTCTACACGTTGTGTACCCACCAGTGCTTTAAAAACCTTTAAAGGCATATTTGTGATTGGCACTATTCATACAAAGAGGGTAAATACAGCAACAGAAGAGGCCATAGAAGCTACTAAAAGGCCACAGCATATATGAATGTCTTGCCATAAAGAAGAAAAGGATGCCGACCTTATGAAACTCCAGTAAACTTGAATAGCTTCCTCCACTCATTCCCAACGCTACTCTTCTTGTGTTAACGACCATGCACTGATTGAAGCTGAATAGAAGACACAGAGAATAAAACGCGACACCTCAATACTACTTGTCCATCACAATCGTGATAAAAAGGTTGCTCTACATTCAGCCGTGGCTGTAGCCATTCTTAAGCGTGTCCACTCTCACTCTCTCCCCGGGCGTCAACCTAGCTTCTCTCTTGCCTCTTGAGGTTTGCAACCGATCAGAAAATAACAAATTAAACCTGTGATCATGACAGCCGTCATTTCTGTTAATTGAGCTAAGGCTGTTCTCACCAGAATGATATCTGAGATCTTTGAACACATCGATGTTGCTTAGCAGTCAATTGGGTCAAGAAACACACTCAGTCAGATGGTCTGACAGGATGTGGAAAAGCAACAGTTTATCCGGATGATCTAAATTGCTTTATTTGGAGACAAAACCAAAAGCAAGCACTAAAAGCTGAAATAGTTACCGTAGTAATGTACTGTAGTAGGTCAAAGATGAGCCAGGAAATATGTATTTGAACTGTGATTGATGTTTACAAGGACATATGTACACATATATGATAAATCACTATGGTTAATTTTGCTGGAGGGTTAACTTGCTACAGGGCAGGTTAACATCAGAGGATTAGATCAAAACCTGCCAACAGCCCAACTACTAACCAATCAGATGACTGGAGACAGCGAGTCATCATTCCAACAGGATCCTGACATAGACAAAAGAGATTATTATAAAGTGACAAATAAAAAAGAGCAAGAGATACTTTTATAGATCAGTCTGATTGTTTCCCTGTTAGATGCTTTCAATAAGTCACATCGGGATTGAGACAGAGCGTCTAACAAAACAGAGGGCGAGCTGACCAAACTAGATCACTGCATGATGACAGCTAGAACTGCGCTTTAACTACACAAATATCTTTCATTGCCAAGAGGATTCATGACTGCGTTGATGCTTTTAAACTCTTATTCCGTTACTGCAGTTCAGAACAACATGGGGAGACCTTGTGATAGTAACTGGAAATAAAAACTATTCCCTCTGATGACTTTTATCAGAAAAATAAGCCTCACCCTGTTAAACTTGCCCATGATTAAAAATGACATATTCCAGTCAGATTTACATCAGACAACTACTAGTCCTCTCTCCTCTCCTTTCTGCTTTGGCAGCAGAAACTGTATGACGTGAACTTAATTTTTTTTTTTTTTTTTTTATCTGTATCAGATATTGGTAACAGTTTTTTTCAGCAACAGACAGAAAAACAAAAAACACTGACTCTACAGGAAAGACGAACTTATTAATAGCTGCATTTTTTTATAGCCTTTGTGTAATGTTTGGAGTTTCATATTTATTTTTCTTTGTATTTCTACAGCCTCTGATGCTGTTTCAGTTACGTGATTATATTCTTTACATTTCACCTCACTTTCCGCTGTCGCTTTAACCAGAATTACTCATCAGGGAATCTGCTTCTTCTTGTATTACATTAAGAGTAATTAATTGATGGTTCTGATGATGTTACTTGTAACATGAATTGTATTTCACATGAACATGTTCATAGCCTGACAGGTAAACCCAGTGTTAATAGAGCCGGTTAATAATCAGCTTCATGAGGCAGGTTTTCCAGGATGGTCGATGTTAGTCTCAGTGAAATTAGAAAACCCAAAGAGAGTCGGACTAAGTTGAACTCACTTCATGAAACATCCAACTGCCTGTGTTTCTGCAAAGTTTGCCACATCCCCACATTTCAGCAATTACTGGGTGAGTATTAGAAATAGGTATAATACATAGGTATATGAAAAAAGGACCCTGTGGGTGTCATACAAGAACTTTAGAACTTTCCATTAGAGCTCAGACACGAGTGCTCGTGTGCCTTTCGTGATCAGTAACCGAAGATGATAGTTTACCACAATGTGACAGCAGGTAAGAGCTTTCCTCACACTCACGTTGTGTGGTTGCAGTCATATTAGTGAGCATGTGTGTGTGGGTATGGCTGTAATATTTACTTGGGGGCAATTTTGCTAGACGTGGGAAAGCCAAAATAGCGATTTTAGTATCTGCCCAGGGGCCTCCAGTCCCTCCTCAGACATTCAGCACTCTGACTGAGGCTGCGGGGAGCTCTGCCATTCACTGGCCCAATTCTGTCTCTCCATCTTCTTTTTCTCCTCTTGCCTGCCAGAATCTGCAATGCATGGACCAATATGCATCACACCAAACACAGCCACACATACAAACATTATTGCACATACACATGCAGAGCTGTAGACACCTGAAATTAGAGAAAAAAAAAAATTTGAAAGATCAAATTTTGTGATAAAATGATTTTGACTTGAAAAAAAAAGAAAGAGTGTGAGTTTTAAAAGCAATAAAACAGAAAACTAAATAAAGCAACAAGCATAAAAAAGGGGGGGAAACTGTATATACGATTTAAATGGTTCTGGTAATAAATATGGTCTCTCTATTTACAGCTAGGCTGCAGTAGTGGGGTCGGCCCTATAAACATGAATATGACTGGGTAGGTGAGTGACTGAGTGCGTGCATGGTAAAATTACACCACTGGTCAGCCGAATGTAGCATGACTGAGTGCTGAAGTTATATCTCTGGTTTTTGTGCTTTTAAAATAAATAGGTGGAAACAGTAGACTTTGTTGCTGAAATTATTCTCTTTTCACACCCTTTTTGCGACTTGTCTCCACAAAAACACCTAGCAACAAACCTAGAGGCTTTCGAGACAGTCTTTTGCTACTCTCCGTGGAAAAGAAGGTCAGGCTTTTCCTCTGTGGGCACACCTTTCTATGACTCATTCAACTGAGTGCACAGAAGCTGACGCAGATGTGAAAAAGCTTAAAATTTTCTCTCTGAGTGGTCGTTCTACAGATAAATATAACCAAAATTACAGCAAAAACTGTTGTCTTAAATTCCGCGAATTGTGATTTTGTCAGACGACTTCACGGTCAACTCAGAGACGGCTCGGAAGTGACTGCTGGCTAACATGAAGACTTAATGGGACAGGTTTCATTTACCATTTCCTAGTTGCTCTGTTGTTTGACAACACAAACAGAAAAAAAAAACCAAAACATGTAAATGAGAACCGCTTTACTGAGAATGCTGTTGTGTTAAATTACTGTATATGTGAGCACAGAGAGTAAGAGACAAGCAAACTAATGAAGGGCAGTCAAGCCGTACAAAAGGTCTCAACCTAGTCTTGTTCCTATTTGTGTGAATTTATGGTAAGAAATAAAGGTGTGGTTACAAGTGAGAAAGAGGCAAACAAAAACAGAAAAAAGTTTTGGAAACTAGCTAAGGAACATAGAAGTAAATGTAAAGACTACAGAGAATTTTTAAAAGGAGGTGTTTTTTATATCTTTAATTTAATCGAATCGAATTTTCTATTTTTCTAAGGAGCTGGTAGCAACCAAAAACGGAGCTAAAAGGAAACTGAACATTGGACTTGCAGTCATCGCAGCTTGTGACAATGCTCCATGTGACCAAAAGGATAATTAATTCAGATTTAACAAAATAATTGTTCCCTAGAGGAAATGTGTCTTGGATGCAAATCTTGTTAAATGCTGCATACAAAGTACATACAAAATGAAAATACATATTATATTGTTTCGATATGAACATAACGCGGGACACGCATACACATAAGACACTGTAAAAAAATGCAAAGTAGTACTAAAACTAGCCCAGTCGAGCGAGGTAAATTTTATTCATATTGCCCAAAGTCACAACTAAGTTTCTTTGCTTTTAGAAGGAAAAAACTCTCAGGAAAAACCCTTTTAATATTAAAACAAAACATTAGAAATTATACTACACGAAAGATAAAACATTAAAGGTGAAAGGCATTATGGAATAATACATTAATGTCATTTTAAAAACTTCCAGTTTAGGCCTTTAAGGTATACCAATTTGCTCATGAAATCTAATCAAAGTCTGGCCAAAATTCTTAACTCTGGCCCACCTGTTACACAGACAACAACATCACTATTTATGTATTCAGCAATCTTAGTTTTGGTATTTATACCATGAAGCCATGCAGATACATATACGCATTCACACACACACACTCACTCACTCGCACACACACACACACACACAAAGAAGTAAAGAGAGAAAATCTAAATGCCAGCAATCAATCTTGCCCTTTATGGGGAAAAAAAGTGTGTGTCAGCTTTAGTAACAGGGGTTGTAAGGTGTCCACACATCACAGGCAGCTGTAAGCTGCTGTGTCAGTCAGTTGTAGTGTTAAGAATGATCCATCCATATGCAACCTTTCTGTTCCAGTGGCTGACATGTTAGCTAAGCTGGATGAGGCTTTGTTCATACTGCCATGATAACGAAAGCCTGAAATAACTCCTGACCAAACAAAAGAGAGAGAGACTGTTAATATATCAAAGAAAAGAAAATTAAAAATTCCTGAATGGTGATTGAGAGGTAATAGAGAAATCCACTAAATGATGTAGAGCTGGCTGAGGCTGACAGACGGATAAATAATAGCACAGATAGATGTAATAGTTGTATATACAGTGCCATTTATATTCCACATCTAAAACCAAACTCACCTCCTTGCACAAAACTCCCCCTTGCCATCCAGTTGCTGCATCGGCCTCTGAACACCTGATCCACTGTGACACACAGCTCTTCTGCAGGCACATATTATCCACCCACATCCCTGCCCTTGACCCTCTCGCTCTGGCCAGCATCACAATTGTCCTTCCTCTCCCCACACTGTGCAGAGCACAGCAGGTCCAGTTATTGCCACTGATTACAGCACATACAGATTCACTAAGCCCTCAGTGCCATGTGTTTGGTCCTTGCAGCCTTAACAATGGCACTCGTGAGTGTTTCCAGAACAAGCTGGGACTCAGTGTGCCTGTAGCCTTTTTTCTGTCCTTGTTTTAATGGATAATATAGTGATAGCAGAGATGCATTCAACTCAAGCTCGGACCACTCTGTGGACTAACCCGTATCGCTCTGCTCAATATCAGACCTCCTACAACAAGTAATTTTCATTTAATGTTTTTATTACTCTATACCATCTGGATTTTATGCTTTTAACTGAAACATGGCCGGATGACATCAGAGGAGCAACAGTTCTGTTTGAGAAAGCCTCTCAAATTTTAATGGTATAAATGATTCTCAAGCTGGCAGGAATGGTGGTCATGGGGCTGCTTTACTTTAAAACTCATTCCAATAAAAGGGGCTACAACTTTTTTCTTTGTGTCTCTTTGAATTACTCCTAAAAACTTTACAAAAAAGCAGCAGCAACAAATTTTGATTCTACACATCTGTGAATACTTTGTAAACTGTACTGAACTACTGCCTCTTGTCCCCCCTGATTTGACTTTTTATCATAAGGATGAAAGGGATGTAACACAAAACCAGACGTACAGCAACTGTTCCATGACTAACTGCAAAGCCACCTACACTACAGAAACATGCGATCGTATTTGACCACTGAGAGGCTATCGTAGTGTCATTTATACCCAATTCTGACCCAGTTCTGACCAACACAGTAACCCTTGTTCGGATTGGCTCAAAAATGCAGCTGTCCCTCCTTCACGACCTTCCCCCCTGACTTGGACGTGGGTAGGAACTGAATTGCAATAGTGAACTGTTATTTTGCTCAGGAATGGAATTTAATAAATGACGTTTGAAAGCCATTAAACTGACTCACCAAAAACAGAGTTAGAGAAAATAGAAAGGAGTAGAGAGAGAGAAAAATCAAATCTGTGGGTTAGTGTGAGTGTTTACGGACAAGAGACGGAAGTTGAGCCTAACCTTAACATTTATTTTGAAATATTTCAGTGTAGTTTTCTGGTTTAACATTGAGATGAATCGAGCTGCACTGCAGACTGAAGCCTCTGCTAACAGCGACATCCAGGTTTTAACCTTTCACTGCTGTCTAATAAGTATGGGTCCAACATAGGTCAGACATGCATCGCGAAGACTCTGCAGTATGAAAGAAACCTAGATACAACCACCAGTTAAAAGACTGAATATCCTTGTCAGATGATAAAAAACATGGATCGTGACATCTGTAAACGTGAAAATCACCAAATGTGACGAATCTAAATTAAAGTCAGTCTGTTACCACATATTAGCAGTTTATGGCGATAAAAGAAAAGATGTCAATGATGTAAAAAAAAAAAAAAAATTCTATTTATCTTCTTCTCTGCCTATGGGGGTATCACACCGTCGTGTGGACAGCCTGTCATTATTTTCTAATTTATCCTTTGATAATGATGCTAAGCCAATACTCTCCCTGAAAACTGGTAGACAGTGACTTTATCCAGCATCAACAGCATCTGTGTTGGCTCCCTGGAGATTCTAGTCCCCTTGCAGCCCGCTAGCCCTAACCTTGTGGTTAAGCACTCTTGCTTACTTTGCATAATAGCACCAAGGGAAGGCAACAGATGAGTTATATCAAAGTAAAAAAACTTGGATATACTAAGCAGCCAAGGTAGAACAGGAAGGCTGGAAGGCCACAGTCACCCTGGGGACAATGGGAGCTGTAGTTGCAGCCATTAGTTCATTCAGGAAGAAAGGGACTGGTCTAGGATTTACATGTAGTCACAAATGCAGCTTCTAGAGAACCTGAAAATAATATCCTGGGGACTCCTGTATCGGCCTTAAAGAGTAGAAACTTTCAGCTCATGATTAAAATATCAGTTTATAAATAGTAAAACATGACACTGGTTCCAGTAGCAGAAGTTAGTACTTTAAGATGTTTATATGGCCCTGCTTTACAGCGCAGGAGTTAATACGTTTCAGTCAGGAATGGCACAGTAAGTTATGTGACAAACTCGATGTTTGTTTTAATATTTTGAAGATCTGTGGTGTCCTTTGGATAAAAATCAGTGTATAGAGGGT
Source organism: Istiophorus platypterus (assembly GCA_016859345.1). NCBI lineage: Eukaryota > Metazoa > Chordata > Actinopteri > Istiophoriformes > Istiophoridae > Istiophorus > Istiophorus platypterus. The sequence continues at coordinate 4,396,297 of CM029125.1, read as the reverse complement.
AAGTCCTCTATAAAATGCAGACCTTCCAGAGATCATCCCTTGAGGAGGGACGACCAGACAAAGCTCTTTCAAGGCTGTACATCCTCCAGAACCTTTTGCAGGTTGATTTCCAAACAAAGTCACAGATGTCAATCAGAGTTGCCCGTATAAAAATTTCACCTGAACTCTTCAATCAGAAATGGTTTCAATCAGGCCTCAAAGTATCAGTAGAAGTAATAAACAATGAATAGAACACTGTACTTACTGAAACTGAAGCTGTAACTCAAAGTTTCTCTCTCGGGCTCAAAATGTGACTTGCTGGCTGTGATATTTAGAAATGAGAGCATATCATGAACCTGCAAACTTATTGGTTATGCCTACACTCATCTGCTTTTATACTGGGCATATAATTTTATTTAGTCTTTTTTCTATCTTCTTTCTTTTTTTCCAATCTTTGTACAGCCATTCCATCATTGTACAAGCTAACATCTCATTTTCTAAAATCTGCTGTAATTCATATTCAGTTATTCTAACTTTAAAGAACTCTTCATGTATACAAGAAGACTGATGGATTGTGCCTCAATACCTCTTCAGTAAATTAAAGGAGAAGTCTATTTTACACTTCAAAGTCTGTTTCCGGATGCTGGGGACTACTACTGCATATCTGAAAAAAGTTATATAAAGCCTTTTGTTTCTCCAGGGGGAGCTGTGTGAAGTCTGATAAATGTCCTTGAGTGATGTCGCTCGAGTCAGTGTTAGTTGGTGATGACTACAAGTCTGATAATGAAAAAACATCTGAGGGCGTGGAGTTATACAGAAGTGAGCTTACCAGACCTCTGATGCCTGCCCCTCGTCTCTGCTTGAGGCTAGAGCCTCCAGGCTGTTGGCACCACTAGCACGACGTATCCACATCTCTGGATGAGCCGTCGGCAGTCGAGCTGCATCGTGGAGGATGTAGGTGCTAGAGTTTGACAAGGCAGAACAGTGTGTAGAATGAAAAAGATGCGGGCCACGTCTCTGCCGTATTTACTCTGACCTTTGTCCCTTTAAACTGTCCATTGTGAGTCTGTCAATGTTATAGGAGTACACTGCTAAATGCGTAGAGTACTTATTTAAAGTCCACCTGACACTGTACAGCCCTTCTGTCTTGATATTTTCACAAGGACTTCATTCTCAACACAGCAACTTTCTAGGTGAAACCTAGAAAGTGTTGACTGACAATCACCTCATGCTTTATTTAGTTAATTTCACTGTGTACTTCTTACCTTTGGTATTCTGTGAAGGTCTTGTTTTCAGGTATGTATGTTTTTTCACAAATTCTAAAAAAAAAAAATGATATACAGCTCTGTGTGTTCTATCAAACATATCAGTGTATTGAAGGGCATAATGTGATGCGATCAGTTTATACTAGTGGTTTAGGTACTTTTACTTTTGTGTTTACAAATATTCTGGAAGCTATTAAATCTTTAGCAGCATCAGAAAAGCATAATAATTCAGACTGAGTCATTATTTAATGCTGCTCCTTGTACTGAGACCAATCATTCAGTTTGAGAGTAAAAACTGGAGGGTAATTCTGTATTTTCAGTTTTATTAGTGGGGTTTTTTTGTACATCTATAAAATTGTGCCTTTAAGTGTCTAATATTTTTAAGATACTTCTATGTTTCCACAAATTGGGCTAGCAGTTGGAAATACAATAATTGATACAGATATGATATCGTAATCCTTTCTCAGTGAAGCGGCCAGACTAAAATGGCTTTCTGAATTTGTCTTCTGCACAGAGTATAGAGAGGACCTAAAAAACTTGACAGAAATAATGCTCCTATAAAAACCTCATAGTGAAGCTTCACGCAGTAATTACAGTGCACTGAGAAAAGGGAGCTGAAATGTGCTGAGATTTCAGATTGTGGAGACTCCCTGAGATGCATTACAAACACTTCATTTCTTTAGTTGCATTTTTACAAGTTGAATCAGTTATTTATACAGATATAAGAAGGCTGATAGCTGTGCAAATACTGCACTAAATTTCACCAGGATTGTCTTGTTTGTATAAAAACAAAATATTATTCAATTAGAGTAACTTGAAAGACCAAAAATGGGCAGCGAGGAGGTGCAGTGATTAGTTCTGTTGCCTCACAGCAAGAAGGTTCTGGGTTTGGACTCTGGTTTGGCTGGGGCCTTTCCGTATAGAATTTGCATTTCCTTCTCTGGCCTTTATGAGTTCTCTTCAGTTACTCTAGCTTCCTACCACATGTCAATAATTTGCAAGTTAGGGTAACTGGTGACTTAAATTGCCCGTTTGTCTCTATATGTTAGCCCTGTGACAGCGAGGCGGGCCATGCGAGAAAATCCAGTGTCAGCTGGGATTGGCTCCAACCCTCTGAGGACCCTCATAAGTGCTAAAAGCACTTTTAATATTTTTCATTTTAAGATGGCAAGCACTGAATAAAAAAAAATGCCAGTCTACATCATCAACCTTTTACTAACTTTATTTATGAGGAAAAAGGACTTCACAGTCAATTCTTACAGTCCAAAAATAATTACAGGCATGGTTCCGCAGTATCTGCAGTATCTCTGTTTCAGTTTAAGAAATGCAATACTTCCGGAAATTGGGATATTGCTGGCTGTCAGACATTTGTGCAGAGACGTTGAGAGCAGAGCTTCCAGAGAGAGCTGGACGATGTGATATCAAGAAACAAATTTAATGTTTCTCTAAACTTATAGGCAGCTGCATCCTCAGGCCAGATCTCGAGGGTACAGGGATTATTCAACTGAAAGGGACGGCCCGAACGGATCCTCCAGTTCAAACACTGATGGATGAAATTAGAATAGAGCAGGAAAAAAGCAGATCGCAATTTCTTGTGCATCTAGCTTTTCTCCTGCAATGATATTGTAAGCTACTTCTGTAGCATCTGCAGACATTCTACATCCTTTTTCCTCGTATCCATTGGTGGGATCCCAGCTCAGTGTTTCATATGTTTTAGTGTCACTTAGTGGTGTGGTCACCCTGGCATAGCAGTATTGCTGTGTTCAGGACCAGTGTTCATCTTCCCATATCTGCTGGTGGGATGATGATATTCTGGTCCTTGCTCAGTGTTGTCACAGCCTTCCTTTCCTAAGTGGTGAGGTTGGAGGGGTTTGCTTTTGCATGGGAATGGGACTGCCAATACTCTCAACCTGAACTTCTCTGCCTCTTTTTCTGTTAAATTGTTTTTTCTGCATGGCTGATTCTATTGCTGTCAGCTGATGCCAGTCCTTGAAATATACCCAGATCTGCCCCAACACTAGACTTTCCTGGACATCTCTACTTGTTATAAAGAAAAATTATATCAGAGATGAATAATGCTTCTCTGCATTGTAAGGAGTGATGTTGTTAGTGTCAGTCTTAATAAATGCTAAAGAAACACAAAGCGAAGGCTTCCAGTCAGAGAAGAGATCTAACATTCATGTATACATGTCTTTTCTTGAAGTGGGGGTTTAGATCTCATAGCAGAATCATTGTCTCAGCTTCGGGTTTTTCTCTCTGAGAGCTCAGCCTTTTCTGTTGCATCCAAATGCACAACAATAAACGGTCATTTCCTTGACATAAAAAAATTAATCAGACAGTTACTCAGAAATAGAAGCTGTGACTGAAATGAATCATACAACTGATCAGAAACAGGTATTTTTGAGTAGGGAAATAAAGACCAGTTGTACTATGTTTTATAGAGCCTATACTGCTTCAGCACTGTTTTCATAGAAAGAGAAGAGCCCAGTATCTATATGGAGTGACTAATTAGTTCACATCAGACAGTTGATGAGGAGGTTAGCACAAACAATAGAATGTTAATTGAATCAATCAACTTATAATTTCAATTTGTACTTAACCTATGAATAACTAAGAGGACATTATCAGTGAACTGATGTATAACGAGTGATAGAGCTCTGGGGTAACGTTTGTTATACTTGCTTCAGGTGGTCCGATCCTTTGGCTCAGAGTAAAATATTTGCAGGACAGGGGGAGCATTGAATGTGGCACAGACACTCTTGCTGCCTAGACGAATTCTGTAATCCGATGACTTTTCATCATCTAGTACAATTGTTCATTTTTTGACATGATGATGAAAACTAACAAGCAAATTTCTGTCAGCCTCAGTCAGCCTCATATCTTGAGAACATCTACGTCAACAAGCTGACATTTCACATTTTTTACATATTAGCAAGCTATCAAAACCTGCACTAACTGAGTTTTTGGCCACGAGGGGGCAGCAAAAAAACCTGTGAACACAACAATGACATATTATCATCTTTTAAAGGTCATACATTACAACTACTTACATTTGAAGTCTTGTTCCTGTCCAGATGAATATAAATCCAATATTCACTCTCCTATCAGCTCTTTACTAACTAAATGCTGTGCTATGTTCACCAGCTACTTTTGTTTTACTTTTTTATTTTTTCTGCCCATCATGCTGAGCATTTGTTACAGCCTGCTGCTGGAAATTTAATGAGAGTGGCGAGACTGAATACAAACAGTGGAGTTTTCATAAAAACCAAAAGAACGAGCTGAAAATGCTAAACCAACCAAAACCAGCACTGAATTCATCTTATTAACAAGTATCATGTGTGTATCCAAAGTCAAATCTTATACCTCTGTGCCACTGAGCTCAATTTTTCTCTAAAAACTATAAAAACACATGAATGATTCACACTGTAGCACTGGGTGACAAGTTCCTTGATTACTATGAACACTGACTATAGTTTATTTTGACTCAGTCCCACATACTGTACACCATCCTGCTGCCCCTAATACTTCCTAGAGCAACGAATTTGGATTAATTCACTGCTGAAAATAGCCCCAAACAAATACAATATGTCCTCCCGTTTGTCCGATAAAACATTAAGAAAAAAAAAACTACAGTGACCAGCTGTTTTAGGAAATTACTGCGAACTATATATATATATTTTTTTTTTAAAGTATCTTCAGGGGGAACTAATAGATTTAGGAATAAGAGACACAGAGTAGAAAAGTATGAAAACACTGAGAGATGGACTTACACGTTGTTTGTTGTTATCCTTTCATGGAATGTGTGGATATGAAGAGTATAAAATAACACTAGCGTTGCCCTCAAAAAAGCATGTAATCTTTTAGTTGCACTTTCAGGCCTCTTTTTGAAATTTTAGTCTTTTTAACCTGTTTGTTTTTTCTGTTTTTCTTTATTTATATACCGGTTGGTCTGACTGTCCGACCGTCTCATGAGCCAAATATTATGCTGCCTAAAGATGACCTTTTTTGTGTCAACTATAGCTAAAACTTTTCATAAAAGAAATTAACTATCAACATCATATCCAATACATTTTCTTTTTTCCCCTTCTCGGTGGTATGAAGAGTGGAGGGAGGCTTAAATTCAACCAGAATCACTGGTCTGAGGATGAATTTCAATGGTTAGGGAGGAGTGTGAAAAGATCAATTTGTGCTTCTGAGGTTAATTTGGGTGGAATCTTTCTTTTTCTTGCAATTTATTCAGATTCATTATTTGTGTGAATTTGCTTAAGGCTATTCCCCCTTTTGACAGTGTCCCACTGCACCAAATGCACTGTAGTTTTCCATGGTTTAATTTAAAGATGATGAGGAGTCAAGTGGAGATTCTGCTAAGGGCAGATGATGTTTCCTGTTTTCATGAGAGGATCATTTTTCCAAAGACTGACTATTATGCATTTCTGCAGCCTGCGTGAATTTGTGAGTCACTACATGACACGTATCTGTACAAGATGCGGTAGTGTCTCATTGATTGTGTGTTTCAGCTGTAATCATTTGAAGCTAGTGTGTGATCTTAGCAGTGTGAGAGGGCAGGCTGTAAAACAAGGAAACAAAGCAGCCTCATTATTCCCTGCTGATAGAGGGTTAGTTGCTGTATTGCTGCATCAGAGATGCATCAGCTGTTGTATCAGTTCCAAGTCCTTTTTAGACTGTCCGTTCCTGTGAGGTTTCTACTTTATGTTTTCCCAGCCTTTAGATTGTGTCTTGACTTTACAGCAGCCTCCATACATATTTGACACCCAGCTAAAATGCTTCTATTGAGTATTTAAATGAAAAAATCTCAGGATAAAAAGAGAAGTCACAACGCATATGATAACTGGCAACCTTGGGATGTATTTTCAATATTGCATTAGACCTACTTGCCAGCAAAGTATGAAAAGTTTCTCCTTTCTTGGACTCCATTTACAATTATTCACCACATGTATCTTGTCAAGATCAGATAAGATACATACAAGGGTGTAAAATGTCATAAGATGGATTGAAATCCTGTTGTTCAAATCTCTTCTGGAAGTGGTTTGAGACTCATTCCAGTCAGACGTTGAGAGGGTGTATTTGAAACCTTCTCTCAATGACACATAACGTAACTAATATTTACCCTTCCCTCGTATAAGTACGTCAGTTAGCGCCCTGTGGAAATAGCCACACAGGGACCTTCCTCTGTGATAGCCTCATCTGGAGCTACGCTAAAATTATGGTTACATAGGGCATTGTAAAAGTATCTTAATTTCAACATGTGTGATCATAAAAAAGGCAAACTGAACTGTTGTCATTATCTGATTCTTTAGCGGTGCAACCACCAAATGATCTGTGTCGACTGCAATGATCTGTATGGGTGAAAGAGGGACGTGAATTAGAACAGTTCTCTTGCTCATAGTCAAGTTATTATTCCTCTAACACACCCGAACAGCTTCACGTGCATTACCACCACCCTCTTGACAGGAGTGAGGTTTATTCTGATTTTCATGCAGCTTTGGAAAATCATGACGGACGTTACCTCATTTGGCTAAGAGAGCTGTAAATGCTGTATATGGCGGAGTGTCCATTTACTAAACTGCCTCTTCTATTGTGTCTTGTTTTTTGCAAACCCTATCAAGTTGTCCTCAGCTCTGGCTGCTAGTCCCCAGCCTCGTAGGCATCACCTGCCTGCACACCGTCCTCTCATTCTTCTCACCAGCCGTCTAGTACTGTATATACTTGCTAACTTGCTAATGACTTCAGATTTGTTTGCCTCAACTTTGGGACAAAACCTGAATTTTAGCTGAAACCAATGACGACTGAACAAACCACGCACGAAGATCGTTTGCAACAATTTGAACGACTGGTTGGTACTGACTCAAGTTCTGCCAGTAGAACGCCGAGCAAATCTTGTGACAAAAGCCAATAATCATGTTCTTCTGCCAAAACAAACATGGTGGCAAACAGCATCTTGCACTGCTGATTTGCACTGATAAGGCTAAAAAAAAAGAGGAAAAAGTTTGGCTGTTGTGAGTTGTGAGTCCGTTGTTTTTTTGGTTTAAAACAATGCTTAGTTCATTTAAAACTGTTTATTTACTGGTATGTCCTCCTCAGGTGACACACAACTGACATTATCATTCAGTTATGTGACTGATAGAGAGCAGCAGAGGCGCTTCATACAGTTATAATCTATTACACTAGATATGTAACATTTACTAAATCAGATGTATAATAAGTCTTTCTTGCTCTTCTTGGCCATTTACCCAATCTGGTGATAAAAGAGCACTGCTGTGAGATAGCAGGTAGCTCGCATTGGCTGACCATACTCGTGAACTAATGCGTTAATTGCGTCACATATTGCATCCATGGGCCCAACACTACAGTTTGGCCCTAAATGTTGTAGCTTTGAATCCTGATTTTCTTTTTTCTGGAAGAGTCCGTGCTCACCTGTTCAGAACGTGACTAAAGCCACAGAAAAACGCAAGTATACAATACAGTGCGTCTTGGCCAGCTGGTCGGCTTAGAGCCGCCGTCTGCGTATGCAGTGCATTTTGTTTAATTTAAGAACAGTGTTACATAAGCTTTTGGAGGAAAATGTACAACTATGCTGGTGTTCAGTAACTCTCAGTAGGTTTATAGTGTACACAGCACAGAGAACAGGATTCAAATATATTTATGCAGCCAAAAAAAGAGATAATCCATTCATTTTCAGTCACTTATCCGAGTTCAGCTCGTGGTGGCAGCAGGCTAAGCGTGGCAATGCAGCCACTTCCTCTGGGGTTTCCCTAGACATTCCCAGGCTAGAAGCGTTATATAATCTCTCAGGCATGTTCTATGTCGGCTCAAGGCCTCCTCTGAGTCGAAGATACCTGGTTAAAGTCAAAAGAAACGGATCCAGATTGCAAACTCAACTCGTTCCTTTTTTGTGCAGGGGAGCAGCTGTCTTACTCTGAGCCTTTTTCTGGATGTCTGAGCTCATCACCCTTTGTCTACGGATGAGCCCAGCCACCCTGTTAAGAAAGCTCAGTTTGGCTGCCTGTTTGATTTTATTCTTTTGGTCACTACCCAGAGTTTGGGAACATCTGAACGTGGACTGGCTGGTAAATCCCTCCTCACCGAGATAGACCGTTACGTTGCTTGCATTAATACTTGCCCCTTACCAAACTACCTGTCAATCTTGTGTCCTCTAAATGGTCAACAAGACTACTCATTTGAACTCCTTCAATTGTGGCAGCAACTTACTTCACTGGAAAAACTCTATGTCTAAGTTAGTGAGATGATCTCACATTTAGATTTAAAATCTAGTCCGACTTGGTTTGAGTATGGATTTGATTATTCAGTGCAGATTATGTAAGGCTGTTTAACCCAAGTGTATCTTGTATTAACTAGTAATGTTATACTTTATTTCGGGTTATGTTTAGCCAGATATAAAAGTCATGCCATGTATGATTGTTGCAGGACCTCCAGTATAGCATGACACATATTTTAATTTCTTAAGTATCAAGACAAGAAAACCCTCTGATTTTAAATTTTAGTCTCTTTGCTTGCATGATGATATACTCTCAACTTTATTTTTGGACTAAATATCTAATTTCACGGTTTAGTCTTTTGTTTGCATGAATTCTTTTTATTTCAGCCCTTCACATTCCAGCGATAACAATAGAGCGTTGGGTGGTTTATGTCCCATCTAGTCCAGAATAGCATATTGTACATCTACAGCAATCATTACACATATGCTAGTCACAGACAAAATGAAGTAGATATTTTATGAGAAAACACAAACTTACTCCATCATTACTTCATTACTACACCTTTGCTATCTAAGCTAATATTTAGTGTATTCCATCATTTATAAAAGAGTAAGAGTCTGCAGCCTTGCTAGTTGAACTGTGAGCTTTACTAGAGGAGCTTTGACATAAATTTTCGTTTTCAGCGCATCAAAATACTAAACATACTGGCATCAAAAGTCCAATGAATGCTGATGGGAATGTTTTTAGTTCTGCAAACACTGGATGAAATACAATGAGGAAAAGTCAAAGGGTCAAAGTGTGTACCAAAGTGCTGGGCCAGATGCTGCCAGAGACACAGTACTAGTAGTTAACTGATGTGGTAGCTCAATGGTTAGTACACGTCTCCTGACTTGAAAAATGACAAAATATTTGAAGCAAGGTCATTGCTCCATATAGGTATTGCATCTGTGAAATTTTGCTCATATCTCATATCAACATATTTTTAGTTATTTTCATTTAGATAAATTTCCTCTTATTTTAAGCAATTCTAAGTGGTTTTTAAGAATTCAGGTAGCTTTTATGAAACAATTGAAAATCATTTACTGTACTGCACAGGCAGCCAAATTTGAGGGCTTATATCTAAAATGTTTTCATTCAAATTTGACAGGGCATTTTTGTAGTATCCTAACCCAAATGGAGCAATCCAAGGTTTTCACGTGGCCTCAACAAACATAAATATATAGCTACAAAAACAAACACTGATACAGATTAGATGACTACTGATCTTAAGGGTTATGGAACAAGTTGCAGATAGTACAAGGTAGTGCAAGAACAGAGGGATATATTCTGTATAAGTTACTGTATAAAGATTGAGTTTAATGTGCTTATTTTGGTGAATGTATATGTAAATTGAAACACATTATAGTATAGTGAGATGATTTAGTATTGCAGATTTATTGCACAAAAATTGTTTTTCATAATTTTTGAATAATGTGACTGACTTAGTATTGCAGATTTATTGCACAAAAATTGTTTTTCATAACTTTTGAATAATGTGACTGACCTAACTCTTGGTGAGAGTGAAGGGAGAAAGTACTTGTGTCTGGTTGTTTTGCTGTACAGTGCTTTGTAGCACCTATCAGAGGTAATAACTTTAAACAAGTCATGTCCGCAGTCTGTGATGATTTTTCCGGCTATTTTCCTGACTTGGGAGGTGTGTGAATATATCGGTTTGAAAGATGGTTTGGTGCCGAATTCTTTTATGCAGACTTAACTATCCGTTGCAGCCTGTTCTGATTTGGAAAGCAGATTGCGATTGGTGTGCAGACTACAGACTCAATAAATGCTGTGTCTTGGGTCTAAAGAGGTCAGAGGGCAACAAATTGAAAAGCATTTTTATTGCAGACAACAATGAATGAGTTGCTATGACAATCGGGAGTCTGGAACAGCAAAAAATTTGTTTTATGTCTAAAATTAAGTTTCAATGTCTCATTTTTAGTGACATAAGCAAAGTTCAGCTCTTTTTTTATACTGGAGATTTGAGGAGATGAGTCTGAACATTCATTCTGCTGAATAGACAGTGCCTTAAACTATTTGCTTTGTGTATAAGCAGAGCCATATTTATTTTGGACCAAGGTCATCAGAAATATGACCCAATGGCAGGCTGGCAATGTGGACTACTGGAAGTTCAGTGGTCTGCCAGGGAATTTGTGCATCTGTATACAGTATACTGTGGATTATCTTTCACACATAACCACATTTAACTTATCTATTGTTACTTGCAGAAACTATATAGTTTGGTGTGTGATATATTTGGTTTATATTCACTTTCCCTACACATAATTCATTTCCCCAAATTCTAAGGCATTTTGATCACGACCTGGATTATTAAATGGTGAATTTACAAACCACAAATGACGCAAATAATCAAAAAATTGGAAAACATGTAACTGCTAGTAGCAGTGTTTTCACTGCTCTCAGTGACTGAGTAGTGAGGTCCATTGACATATTATGGTTCCTATCATTTGTTCAAAGTGTAAATATAGAATTCAGGTTTTTAATAAATGTGCTGTTTGTCAAACTGTGTTTTCTCGGGACACATGCAGAGAGAGTAAAACAAAAACATCACTGTGCTGTTTTACTCTTTTTATGTTTACAGTGCAAACATGGGCAATTCCAAATCATTAACTTGCACAATATGACTGCTAAGGCTGAATGACATTTCAGAGGTAAACGACATCTCAATTCTTTAGAAATGCATTTCCTAGGTTCCTCTCTCCTCGCATCTCTTCCTTTATCCCTCTGTGCATCTTTATTAGGGCCTATGATGCAAGGAAAACACACAAGTGAGGGGAATGCAATGTATCCTCTTACTCTGCTGCTACTTATGCCACCATTGCCATCACAACTCCTAAACCACCCCCAGCCCTAGTCCTTATGTTCTTCAATACAATTTACAATTCCTGTATATTTTAATTAGGAGGGTTAATTTTCTCAGCAGAGTCCTCGTTGACTCTGAACCTTTTCAACCAAAAGTGAGATAATTTTGCTGTAAATGGTCTGTGCCTTGACTTAAATGTCTGTGACTATTCGCAAAACACAGTAGGCTCTTATGTTCGATATATTTTATGTTTTTCACAGCCAATGCTTCGCCTTCATCTCTGAAGGGTATCAAATTAACTGGCTGACTCTTCAAACTTCAAACTCAATCTCCATTTAAACTGGATTACCACAAAATGATATAATTTTGGAAAAAGTAATGATCTGATACTTTGCTTGACTGATACTTGACCTGATATTCGCTAGGATTGATTGTGCAATCTGGGCAAAGATTTCAAGAGTCTGATAATAGTTTTTTTTCTACCATATAGAAATTAATGCAAGCCAGTTTCTATCTGAAAAGTAATTAAAACACTGTCAAACATCAAATATCTACAGTAAGCTTTGGAAACTACAGTAATTCAAAGTGTGAAGTGATATTTGATTTACAAAGCATGATCAGACTGGGAGAGAAATTTGAAACAGGATCGATGGTTCACTGTGTGTGTCTAGGTCAATTATACACTGATCTGCCACAACACTGAAACCAGTAACCGTTTTTTAATGTTATGGCTGAATGGCGTATATTTTAGTAACATTCATCATTGCAAATTTATGCACCGAAAATCTTTGATGTGGTACATTGCACTGAATTCTAGCAAAACAGTAGCACACTATATTATAAGATTCCAAATGCACTAACATCCTTTAAGTTAATATTTGTGCACATCGACCCTTCGCGTTAAATTTACAAAGCCATTTGCCAGAACAAATTGTTCTCCAGTCTTTCACACACATACACACACTGTTGCATCTTCATGCTGACATGGTATATCACTAGCCCATTGTTTGCCCGTGATTATCAAACCCACTCATGTTCTATTTCTGCCATGCATTAACCTTTGCAATCATAGCATGTCCCTTACACACACAGCTTTCCACTGGCATCAGACCACACAATGACAACGACATAGTTACCCCGTACTACTTGGCAACATATGGGCGTACAGTAATTTGTGCGTCACACACTGAACTCCTCCTTTCTATTGTGCAGCAAACACCAATTTGTTTTGAAGCTATTCTTGTGCTAGTCAATTTGTTGACTTGTAAAGGCACCGCCACTACAGAGATTATAGGAGGGACAGTAGAGGGGTAGAAGAAAGTAAGGAAGAAAATACAGTCCGAGGAAACAGATAAAATGAGGAGACAGGAGATGGGTAAACAGTAGAGATAAATAGCAGAAGTAGGCACACTCTGAGGTGGATGGACACAAAGAATTGAATTATGATAGGCAGCAGGGGTTATAGAGCAACCAAAGGAGTAATGACAAAAAGATAAAAGCAAAGATTCTTAAGGCACACTAGTGGCTCCTAGAGGTTACAACAATAACTGCACCCCGTGATGCAAAAGTGTTGGATAAAAAAAACGATGCACTAATGATGCAAGGATCCTAATGTTTGATGAAATGTCTTGCAAAGTTGATATGTCATTCTGAGGTAGGAAATTTGAGAAAAGCTAATGTAGTGTCCAAAAATGAAAAAGGGTTAATCCTCTGGAGAACATGTACTGTAGGTGCTCGCTGAATTCCATTGCAGCCTGCCTGTTAGGCTCTCATGTTTTCAGTGTCGAACTAGAGGACACGGAGTAAGGAAAAGAGGTCACCAAAATCAATAGCATGCAACCTCTTTCGATCATGAATATCCACAGAAAATTCTCTTTACACATACGTTTACCATGTTGCCAGGGATTATAGCTGAATTTCCTTCAGGTGGACTCTCTTGAAACCCCATGAAATCCTCTTGGGGCCCCTCGTAGATTGGGAAAGCCCTGATCACTCGTGGGCTTCCCGGAAACACGCCCATGTAGTCCACGAGTCTTCTAGTGCAGTGAAGTCCAGACATCTGTATTCAGCCCATAACTCGTTTCAACAACTGAATATTTTTTTATGCTCAAGTGGTGAATATTCCTCAGAATATTACACTGCACTTGATGGGAATTTTGGGGGGAACAGAGTACATATGCAATGCCTACAATGACAATGGAACTCAGAACAACCATTTGAAGGAACTGAATTCAGCTCAAACTTGAAAATCCAAAAGAGAATGCTTTAAGAAAAAGTAACATACATGTTATTCAGTAAACGGGCTAAAACCTGCAAGAGCAATTTGTCATGGTCTTTAAAGTACTAACCATTATAGCTTCAAATGTTAGCTGGCTGGAAGTGGCCTGGCCAACCAGCTGTTCAGAATCGACCACCAGATTTAACAAAAACAAAGATTACAACCGTCTTTAACACTGTCACATCAAGGTGCAAAGAAGCCAAAAATGAACATTTAGTTGTGTCCATTTTTAGGACATCAACAGTGTTCTTTATTGTGGGATGGAGCACTGATTTACATCAGTGTTGGAAGCTGGCCATCGCAATGCAGGCGTTTCTATTGTCACAGTGAGCCGTAGCTGACAACAGCTTCGAGGGGAAAGCGAGTGGATAGGAAAATAAGAGGGAACACTTTCCCGCTTGATCAGGCACCTGAAATAGTGCATATCCCTCGTCTTTACATATTGCAGCTGAAACAACCCACAAAGCTCTGAGAGCTCTGTTGTTTTCCCGGCTCAATTTTCCTGACACTGTAATAGAAAATCATTAACTAAAAAGGCCGTATTGTGTGGAAATCATCTATGGCTACATTTTGTTGAGTAAATGCTCTATAGCAATGGAATTTCCTACTCCATCTGCACATCAGGTTAAAAAGAACCACTGAAAAGTTACTGCATTTAATCTAGCGTGGCGCTATGAATGATTTATTTGAAAGTCCTATTAAAAGAGAAAAAAGGCCCTATTGTTTGAATACCTGACGCCTGGAGTGGGGTTTACAGGCAAGATTTTGTAAAAAAAAAAAAAAAAAAAAGAGTCAAAAAAAGGATGTTAATTTTATTGTGGAAATGAAACCACAGTCCTTTTACAGACAAATTTATTTGGAGCTTTTTAAAATGTAAGAGAGATGGATGGTTTACTATGACTAAAATAATTGCCTGTATCATGAGAGTTCATTAAGGTAAAGTGGGACATGTTTCTGACCATTACATTTGGCCCTCAGTTGTTGCAATCGTAAAGCAATAGAGCTTTTCCACACCGCTAATCCCTCAGTGTGAGATTTACAGCTGTGGACCCCCCCGCCACCTTCACCCATCTTTTGGAGGTGATCTGGGCTGCATATGGCCATATCCCCATTCAGTGTGTACGTGAAGTGGATATATTTAATCCTTTGCAAAATACAAGTTGTACAAATCGCTTAAGCAGACTCTGTTCATGACATCTGAAAATTCTGAAAAGCCCAAAGAGATATATTAGCAGTGCGTCAAACATCTTGGGCAATTTGGTTTGCATGAAACACGCCGATCAATAGACCCACTAAGTATTGTCTTGATTTTTTTCTTCTTCTTTCAATTTGCAGCAGATTAAACTTGGAAAGAGCAATGCTGCCTCCTGCCAATTAAAAGCATCAACCATTTGGTCTTTTTAAACAGAAATAATGTACATGTTTCATTGCATTTCATGTGGGGAGGTGAGATCCAATCACAATTGGTCACTCAAGACTCACTTGGAGACGCATTCCAGTGCCAGGTGTGAACTGAAGTACTCAAAGCTGTCTACTTATAATCAGGTCATCCAAGTGAATGCCAGGTTTGAAAAGGGATTTAGAAATTACATTCATATACTGCTAAACTGTTTTCCCAGTAACATTATGGAAACAATGTTCAGAGCCAATTCTTCTTATTTTTTTTTTTAGATAAATTAATAAATGTGTGGAGCACTACACATAATCGCTGGAGAGTCACCAGGAGATGGTGGGGCTGGATGTTGTGAGTAAAAGTGCATGACTGTTACAGCAGAAACTGGGGTTTGCATCCAGAGTCACAGGTTTAGGCAACAAAAAGCCCTTCACATTTTGATTAAATGTAAATAAACACACTGTGTCTGAAGTCACTGTCAACTTCCTTTGTATTTAACCAGATTACGACCTTTCCCTAAACTTAACCAGGTGCTGTGAGCGTCTTAACACAAAAAAGGTAAATAAAAAAGTGAAATAATGCTTTTGTCGCTACCGGTGAATATTATACTGCAAGATTGGATAACGAATGCCACTGCCACAGCTGTATACTTAAACCAGTATAGCACAGTTTCAAGGTACAGTTCCTTTAATGATCCCAGGATGCCTCATCCAGCAAGACTGTAACAAATGTCTATGCCATCAGAATAATATAAAAGATGCTATACTATGATTACATTCTTCACAAAGTTTATTTAGGGACTGAAAATAGTTCATGTTGGTGGTCTGTTTCTTGGCAGACAAAATGTTTTGGCCTTTCACAGTCAGCTCTTAATCTAACCTAACTTTAATCAACCACATTTTTCAAAAAGAGGTGAAATGGCAGACATTATTTGGCCTCTGTAATGTGACATATTTCAGACAGAAACAGAACAAGCTGTTGGTATATTTTTGAGAGGGATTTGATCAAGTCGCTCACTCAATCACCTCTTTTTCCAAAGGAAGAAAAAGCAAAACTGGAGTGTGTGATTGCTTTATAAACAAATCACTCTATATAAGGGCCACTGCAATTGCACAGAAAAGAAAAAAAATCAATGCTACTAAGTCTTGAGAATAATAAAATGCTTTTAATATTACATGGCTGACACCAAAGCACTTTGGCTGAAAGCCTTCGTCAGGGCGTTAAGGTAAAATACAAACCTGAAAACTTTAGCAGCACAAGGCACGATACGAATGAGGTTACAGGTTTGTAGACAGGACCTGAGCAGAAGGCAGGACTACGGAAATCTCACGTCAGTGATGAGGATCTGTGAAAACCCATCCGATACAGAGAGTCTGTCTCCACCTCGATATGCATTTGGAGCAGACCATAACTGCTGAAAGCTATGCAACAAATTCAAAATTCAAAATAAATTACAAGAACAAAATTCATGTGGAAACTACAACCTATCTACAACCAGCCCCCCAACAAAAAATTCTGTCTCCCCATCTATTGGACTCAGAAATGTCACCAATGCCAATGGCTTTGAAAGAATCAAGGTTAGGGCCATGATTGGTTGGATTATGTCTGGCCATGGAATATCCCTCCTTACCAACGCCGAGTCCTTACAACATGAATACATCCACAGTGGTATTGTGTATATGAGTTTAGAGGGTGGTTTGCAGCAGTCCTGCTATCTCCCACTAACTCCAGCATGGGTTGTGACTTCATTTTCAGATTTCATTCACTTTCAACACAGCTTCAACACTAGTAAGCTACAGTAGAAGGTTTTGCAGTGGAAACGGCATCTGGAATGGATGTGTGTACCGGGAAAGGATAACATTGCAGTGTTTATTCAACCTGCTTATTGTTGTTTACACACAACAGTCTCCGCATGCATCACAAACTTGTCAGAAAAAAAAAAAGAAAAACTGCACAGAGCCCATGAAATCAGAGTCCTATGTGCTCTTTTATCAAGCAGATATTCCAGGTGGAGAGTAGGCCTTTTGTGCCAGAACCATAACTCACCTCCACTGAGCATTCACTTCTTTGTTTCAAGCCACGGCTATGGGGAGTAGTCATTTCGGAAGCCTGGAGCAACCACATTCACAGGTTCTGAAGTCATGCTGTAAGCTATAAATCCCCTTTTAGGGTGCAAGTAGTCTCCCCTCTACGGCAATATCAGGCCGGGGGACGGCTGTCCTCCAGTCCGGTACACCTACTACTAGCATGCTCCTCGTACTCATATCTGAGGCGCAGGACAAGCAAACTATATGGTTGTTTGAGTAGGACTGGTTGAGCTAACGAGTTCAAATCTGGTTCTTTATGATGGAAGGTGTTAGTTGCCCCCCCCCCCCAAAAAATGTGTTTTGACATGTTGGACATGCAAAGAGACAGAGGATAAATATTTGACAAATGGATTTTTTTCAAGTCACTGTGTCTTTGTTTTGATATAGTTGGTAAAACTATTATCCCTTGTTCAGTTAAAGCTGAATATGAATAAATGAATTTCATGTCAGAAGTTTAATTTCTCTCTACTTTCATTACAAAACTTAAGCACATTTAAGATGCCATAATTTCCTAATATTGCCAGAAATGGTTTCGCATTTGTTATACGACTGTAAATGATAGATATCAGCTCTAGCTGAATGTGATCTGCAGGGTGACAAACAGCCGCCTGGAATCCCACAGTGCTTCTCCAAATGTCAGTCATTATTCAGATCATTTGCTTGTGTTGATTTAGCTCTTATTTTTCAGGGTCAATGCTGTTTGGCCGGAAGGAAGAGTGGAGAAAACAAATGCAAATTTTACATGCATCCCCCAATTCAAGTTTTCAATCTCACCCCTGCCCAGCAGGGACATCCAACCACGTCTCATCTCCATATCAGTCGGTTGCTTTGCTCCGCTTTGCCTCGTTTGCCTGCCCAAATTGTAGCAACCCAGGATGGCATCTCATAAAATTGTGATGGAAAGGAAGGTCGAGTGCTACACATACTCCAAATCATCAGCTGTTTTCTATGAGAAATAGATATGTTATTACCTCTGGTGTCTTCTTGGAACGAAGATAGTATGTTGCCCTGAATTTGTATTCATAACCTGCCTGCCAAGGATGCACATGAAACAGATACAACAGAAGACATAATGGAATATTTTTGGTCTCTGCCTTTCAAACTGATGGAATAATAGCAAATGCTGAGGGCAGAGGAAGGAGTTGAGTATGGTACATTCAATAGTGGGATTTTAATATCTGAGAGAAATAGTAAACATGAACAGTGCCAGTTTTCAGAGGCTGCCTGAGTATCATTTCTTTAATGCAGCAGTCAAAAAGAGTTCATCTTCAAGAGGCTTTATATGGAAAACACCAACAGCCATCTTAAAATGAATGAAAGAATGAGGGGGTGTTTTGCCAAAAAATCTGAGGAAACTTAAGCCAGGGTTGTAGGCAAATATTGAGGATCGAGATTAATCCATTTCCTAATGCTATTTCTCTTTCTCTCATTTGTTTTCATGGCTTATTTCTCTGCAATACTGTCCACATTGTCAGTATGAAGAGAGAATGATTTGCTACAGAGTTGGTGTGAAATGTGCCATCAAATGGTAGAGTCTATTCTGTAGCATTTCTGGGGGTCACTGTTCATCATCATTGAGTTTAGGGGAAAAGAAACTTTTTAAAAACTTGCAGTTGAAATTGTTTTACTTTTCAAGATCAAGATTTTAAGCTGATGATGTACCATTAAAAAAGAGAAAAGTTAAAAAAAAAACCTTTATTTCTGTATATTATTTTAAATGTTGGTACATCCTCATCATCTCTTGTCCAATATTACATAGTGCAAATGGGATTTGAAACAAAAAAAGGCAATTTTTTCATTTATCGATGCCTTAATACAGGTGATTGTAACTGTGGTCTCTTGAGGCATTTTGATGGAAGCACACTTGACTGGATGGAAAGGTGTGAAGTGGATCTAAAATTAAATAATTCTGGACTGAATGAAAAATATCCACTTATCATTAGGTAAACTTAATGATGAAATCAATATTGTTCTATCAGTACTTTGTGAGAGCCTTAAGTTTTTTGTGGTACAGCTCTACTACTTTTTCATTAATCTTTATTTTTTAGCCGCAGTGGCAAAATTTTGGGGCAAACTTGGTCCAAATTTACTGGTACTGTATATAGTTCAGTGAGTAGTAGGTGAACCTATTTCCAAAAGGCATATATTTAATGGTGAAACATTATTTTCAACATTTTAAGCAAGGTTAGTGTTCTATTTTTGTGTTGTATGAGCTAAGATTGGAAAAAAAGAAAAAAAGAGATTTGAGCTCCTAGATAGAATTTGCCGGGGTCTCAGAGCTTCATTAGCTTGTCAGGGCTATGGCGTGTTCACAGCCATCTTTAGGAAAGGCCAAGTGATGCAAATTTTAAAGCTTTGTAAATACTCTGGCTCCCCAGACCTTGTCCCAAGTAGCTGCCTAGCTCTCTGAAAAATAAAATAGCTGATGCCCACAAAGCTGGAGAAGGATGTAAGTAGATAGAAAAAAATAGATAGAAAAGCTGAGGTCTGGAAGACCAAGGAACCTCTGAGGGACCTGCTTGCAGGGCTGCTAGAAAGGCGAAGGACAACCCTCGTCTGACTGTAAGAGGCCTTCAGGAAGATTCATCAGACTCTGGAGTGATCCTTCACTGTTCTACTGCAGCAACACCGGCACTAATATGAGCTTCATGGAAGAGGCATCAGAAAAAGAAACCTTTCCTGCATCCTTTCCACAAAATCAGAAAGTTTTCAAAAGAACATCTAAACAAGCCTGATACACTTTAGAAACAAGAAACAAGAGACTGGGGACTGGTGAGTAAAAACAGAACTTTGAAGTCTTCACTTTAATAAGTCTACAACCTCTTACCAACTTTGGTTGTCATGTGACTTGTCTTCCAGTGTCACAATGATATTAAAATTAGTGGTTTTGAGTGAAATATCTGGATAATCATTGGAAGGATTGAAATTAGGTGCACATCTTCATATTACCTAGGGAATGAAATGTACCAACTTCAGTGACCCCCTGGTGTTTCATCTAGCGCTATCATCAGGTAAAATGTTTCCTAACAATGGTTCATTAAAAAAATAATAATGATAAATTAAGAAAATTATTTATTTTATTTTTTTTTACACAAAGGTGGGTGGTAGAAAAACATTTTGACAGAAAAATATTAAAACTATCTTGAGCAGCATTAGATGTAATAATGCTCAAAACTGACCAGCTCGTTGACGGCAAAACATCCAGTTCTTGATTGGATTTTACAGAGATCAGTTTTCTACGTTTTAAAAATTCATTCCATGCTTCCACATGTTGTATTGTTCTTTCAAAACAGTAACATCTGCACTAACTGTACACTAAGTGAAATCCCAATTGAAAAAAAAAAATCATAGTGAACAGAGCTACTTAAACATGACAACGATTAATAAACCGTTACATACAGTACATCTGGAAGTATTGAGAGCACTTTTGTTATGATGTAGTCTTATAATAATAATAAAAAGGTAAAGTCTCTCATCAGTCAACACCTGATACCCCATTAGGACAAGCAGTTCTATGTGTCATGTCCGGTTTCCTCTGGACATAGACACATTTACACTTGAATCTTGTATGAATCTTGGTCCAGACAGATTTTTTTTTTTTCATAATAAGGCTGCAAAATAAAAACTGACTGCAAAAAAAAAAAAAAAAAAAAAAAACTGACTGGGTCTGAATACTTACTGCTCCGTAAGTGTATAATTATTGCTATAATGGTTAGGGAGAAATGATTGACAGCGGCAAAGTCTGAAAACCAACGGCTGAGGGGGCCCAGTGGACTGACAATATTTTGTTTTCCAAGCCAAAGTCACCCTGGCCTCCTCTTGACCTCGGCTCGGCAAAACAAAGAGCAGCACAGCTGAGAAAATAATTGTCACAGTTCAAACATCTGATTAAAAATTTAGACTGATCAAATCAGCCTTATTTATTCGCAGCGCCAGAGACTATGCGTGATTGGCTGAAAACTAGAATCAAGCTGTACTTGATTAGTTATGTCTGATGAGCTTCCTACTGCTCCTGTAGGGATTGTGCTGTTGATTTGGGCTGATGAGACTTAATCATGCTAATCAATGGGCTCAAGAAGAGGGGAGGAGGGGAAAAAAGACATGGAGTTGAAAGAAAAAGAAAAATATGTCTGTAGGTAGCCGGAGTGTGTTTCCTTCCACCGCTGTGACGATCAGTTCTATTCAGATTGTATAGATTATGCAATGGGTTTATAGTCTGATTTTTTTTCATTTATTTATTTATCTTAAATTTTTAATACCGTTGATATAATTATAAGCACGAGCACTTTGATTTTTCTCTCCAGAATGTTGCACATTACTGGGCAAGTATTTAACAGTTGTCTAAAGCTGATATTCACATGAGGTTACACTCTCCTCCCGACTGTTTTCTGTCACTGCCTTCAGCTGCATCCTTTTTAGATTAAGACACTAAATTAGTATAAACATGATTCCCTTCAAGGCACTTGGTTGAACTTGGTCCTTGAGAGCAATTAAATGCCTGGTGATGGGTTTAAGTCTAAAGTAAATGAAGAGCAAAGGCAGCAAAGAAAGTTCTTGACCCTGAGACCATTTCTTATGCTTCTACATGGAGCCGGATTGTATAACGTGCATATAATGATCACAGAGATCAGTGCATGTGCTTTATGTTTAATAAATGATGAAAGGGCCTGCAACATATTGTAGCATACTGTCATTTGCATAAGCGCAGACATCCGAATAGTATGAGTTGGTGTCTCAGTTTTGGAAAGTATTGAGTATTCTTCAAAGCATTAATGGTGTAGGAACCTCCTCACGTAGAAAACATATACCTTTGCTGATTAGATACGTGTATCTGATGCTACACTTTAAATTTAAATTTGCACTCATTGACAATTTCAATTCTGCATGGCAATAAATTAGGATATTCATTATAGCTACAGAAAATGAAAGTAGCTTAATAATATAAGGTATTAAGGATTAACATGTGTCAAAGAGATTGGAATCAAGCAGATGAATAAAGTGTGTAATTCCGAGTTAAATGGGAGTGGCAGAACCCTGGGGGCAGTTTAAATGGTAATGGACTGCACTTATATAGAGCTTTTTTCTAGTCTCATGAACAACTCAAAGCCCTTTACACTACATGACACATTCACCCATTCACACACATTCGTGCATCACCTTGTTTTTTCTATACATATAGCGCTTTCTATACATACACACACACCCGCAGTCACACGGTAATGATAAATCAGGGGCAATTTGGGGTTCAGTATCTTGCCCAAGGTCACCTCGACATGCGGACAAGAGGACCACCGACCATCCAGTTAGTGGACAACCCCCCCTACTTCCTGAGCCACAGTTTTACTTCTTTTCCTTCTTTAGGGCTTAAAAATAAGAATACAAAGGACTATCCAATATCAGCTCCTCTCACAGAAAGCAGACAAAAAGTTTAGACTACTTTTGAAGCTTCGTCTCGGTTAAATTCCTCGCAACTGGACCCAAAGTAGTTCAGTTGGTGTAACTCGCAGTTGTCCCGGTGAGGTAATGCTCCCCGGGACTAAGCAGTTGCCAAGCAACAAGGGTCAGATAATGGGATGCTCAGCCTATCTGGCGACCTCACTACAGGGTTGATGGAGGGGGCAGAAGTTGGCGGATGATGCAGTCTCCGCTGGTTTTTCTGGGCTGTTGTGGTCGGATAGTATCTGCTCATTTTCCTCAACTCAACTTTCTGAATAGTCTTGAAGGTAATTTTTTTGGCCAGACAACAAAACGTCCAAAATCCTTTCAAAGCGAGACTTGCTGAAGAAGAAAAAATATGAAACATAGGCTCATTCAGTTTGTATTAGGAGGCTTGTTTCAGCTTAAGATCAAAATGTGGATAGAATAAATGGTAAGATATGACCCGGTAAAATATGACTGGAGAAGAGGCTTGGTGAGCAATTACAAGAGAATCATGAAGAACAAACAGTCAAAGGAAACACTATCAATGAGCCAAAAGTAAAGTAAAGAGAAGGCAGAACCTCTAAAAAGGAAGCCCGTTGAAGCGGCAGAAAAAAAGTTCCAAAAAAGTAAGAGGAAAGTGGGAAAATCGTTTCTTTCTCAACCATATATTCTGGGGCTCTGGCCTTTTGCGCCAGATCTGTAACTCCCTCTCACTTCGTTAGGCTGAGGGATCAATTTGGAAATTCTCCTTATGTAGAAGGACACTGATTAAATTGAAGCTTTGCGCACAAAGATCCCATAATTCAGCTTATTCAGTATGATCAATAAACAATGATTCTGAAAATAGATTATATGAAAGAGCGTGTTGCATAGAATATGAAGGAAAGCATATGGTTTGAAAACAATAACAGTGCAGCAAATTAATGAATAATTAAATTGATATGCAGGACTGATTACTGTCGAGATTAGTTTTTATATTGCTGATAGATAAACAGAAACTATACAACACTAATTAGATTTATTTTCTGTTTATTTTAATTAATTTTATTCATTATACATGTTATTATACATGATGTTATATTATATCTAGAATTATCTTATTCTGGCTTCCGTCATTATTTTGTCATTGATATGTCATTCTGATGCTTTCCTTTGCCTATGCAAAGCCCTTTGAATTACCTCTGTATTTGAGATGTGATATAGGTTTAAAATAGAGCAGCGTTGCCTTTCTTTGCCTGATATTAGGCTCTATCGAGTTGCATTATGGGAAGTGTTTTTGAAGCTTTTCTCATATTAGATTGTAAAGGTCAGAATGTCTCAGTTTTTGCAGCTTTAATTTTGACCGTCCAAATTGTAATAAACTTCTTGTGAGTGTCCCACATTTATGGAGGTGCAACAGTAATCTGCCAGAGTGATTAATGATAAATTGTCCATCTCATTTTATAAGACTCTTTGTTTTTTTGTTTGTGTCTCATTGACATCAGCTTGTGAAACGTGTTTTTATTAATTTCCTTGAAATTATGTTTATTTAGCACCACGTTTTCCCAATCATGGTGCAATGGGAAATATAATTGCTGTACAAAGGGCAGGATTTTGACATCAGAGACTGGGGGTCTGTGTTTGGTTAAGTTAAGACATCAAAAGCACAGCATCTGGCTTGTAAACAACCATCAACAATGCAGATGATGATCCACCGTGTCACAACTGTGCAAGATGCAGTCACAAAACTTTAGAAGTAAGTAGTTGAGGCCAAAATAAACGTTTTCAAATATGGGTGTGGCCTGACTCATGAGTACTAAATACTTGTTATAATGTAGTAATGAGCACTGAGTACTTGTGGGCAGGGACGTCAAATATTAACAGCCATTACAGCTGGTATGATCCAATCACAAGATGGTCGCTGCTTTCTTTTGTGCCACATTGTATTGTTGCTGATATTCTTGAAAATCAAGGTTTATGTAGTAGAGTCACAAAAACCAAAAGAATTTAAACCAAAGTTTTCAAATGTGTTTTTGAGAGCTACATGAGTGAATAAGTCCTGCTTAAATTCGGTCTTAAGTGGCACAAAAAAAAATTGATGGCACTACCCAACACATCAGCATTTAGCTATGAAAGCTGGGAATATCCACAGAAATGAAATGACAGAATGAAAGCCCAGTCATTAGTTTTTAAAATACCTGGTAATAGACTAAAGCATGAAATCCAGACTGAGCTGATGAAGCTTGATTGCTAATTCAGAAGATCAAGGTGGAACTGCTGGTGTAGTCTGTATTCTACGGTTCTGAAAGATGAATGGAAAGATCAATCCAAGACTGAACTTTGAGGTGTTTCCTTCATGGTGAGATTATTAGAGAGAGCTTCTCTGTAATCATAGCTGACAAAAAGTGATACCAAAACATGAAGCGGTTTTTAAAATGTGTGACTTTTTTTTGACTGTTGGAGCTGAGTTCATCGGGTCGTAGGGTTTTGTTTATAACCGTGCTTCAGGAAAAACTACCGGTTAGCCCACGTTGTTATGAAACAAATTAACCATATGGTTTAATTGCTCCCTTGGATCAAATCTAGTTTCATTTTCTTTGTGAGATAAAATCAATGCATTTTTTTACACAGTGAACCATTGTAGCATTTGCAGCTTCATGTTTGGAGCTTATAACATTTCGTGAGATCATAAAAGATTTTCCACCAGGGAGGGAGCAACAAGCACATATATTAGAGACTGTAAGCAAATACTAGAAATACTAGAAATGCAGTACTTCAGTATGTCACAGCTACTGGACCAACTCTCTGTTTAACTTTATCAGTTCCTTTTTGAACAAAAACTATATTTTCTGTCCAGTGGCATAATTGTATTGTATTCACAAATAACTAACTTGATACAAAATTTTAAGATATCTCAAATTTTATTGTAAAACAGAATACAAATACGAACTATGAGATATTTTCTCCGAAAACAATTCATACCGTTATACATGAACAAACAGGAATTTCCGTGTCTACTGGAACATGAGTCTGGCTGAAATTGATTGAATGACTGAATGTCGTTCAAAATATGACTGTGGTGCAGTACATTCATAATTCGGTTTTGATGAATTAATGTTTGAGCTGAAATGAATTCATATTTGGAGTTCTGTAAATTAATATTTGGTGTGCTGTGTGTATTAATATTCCTAACGTCATATATTAATATTGTTACATTACTTTGTTTTATATTTGCCTTCTTCCATAGAGACGAGCACGTTCAGAGAGGCTGGTTTGGATTCTCCTCTCAGCCTCTTGAACTGACAGCTGTACCCCTTCCTCCTCCTGCTCATACAAACTGTATATTCTGTTCCACTCTCTTTCCCAGGCTGCGCCATGCTACGTTAGCATTGTGCGATCGCTACCGGTCATTAGAATTGCAAAACTTTGTTGATTCCGTCCTCTTATTTTTGTGATACAAGAATAAGGTTGTGCCTGCACTTAAAAATTGTCTGAAGCCCTGTGGGGGGGCCTCACTTGACAGTGTATGGTGTGAAAGTGGCTGTTATGGCAATGGACCCATAAGGAATATAACAGTTTTGTTAGGCTCCTACATCCCATTGTTTAGATTTTTAGCTCATCTTAGCATTTTAGCAGACTCATTGTTCGGTTTTATTGAATGGTTCATTTCAGTATAGCAGGCTTTTCATCAACTCCATTTTTAGCAGCCAGGCAGCTGCTTAAGCCCAAAGAAGCTCTGTTGAAACTGTTCACTGTGTGATTACCATCTAGCACTAAACAGCAGACGGAAAAAGTAAACATTTGATTGGGGAAGAAAATCAGACAGATCAACGGCCAGATATTTTCCTCAGGAGTAAGTTTAAATTAAATATAAGAGAGCCGAAAGAAGAGTGACTATTGGATTTACATTCATCAGGCAAATATAAAAACATGACTCCAAATCAATGATAATATTGCTTTATTGTAGCTCTTATACGTAGAAAATATTGTATCTCATACACATAAGCACTGGTGGGCCTGCACGTCCTCTACTGCCGTATTATGTGCAGGTGGCGCCCATTTTAAAGATGAATCAATTATCAAATTTATGACTGGAATATAAAAGAATGAAAGTTTTTGGTGAGAGGATTCTCAGCCAGCAGGTAACAACCTCTCAAAGTAAAACCCATAGATGGTGCTCAAGCTAGCTTGTGTAAAGATAAAACACTCCAACACTCCCCATGCATAACTGGCAAAACAAAGTTCTCTGGCAAAGCTGGCCCAGTCTTACAACTTGTCAACACATGAGGTGTTGCAGACTTATTTTTTCAGTTGTGTGTCCTGCACTTGTATAATGGAACAGATACGTTTCTGTTTTGACAAGTACAGCTGCATACACAGGCCGAGTAACAGCACATATTTTACTTGTGCTGTTACTCACAGAAACGAAACCCGAATCGCATTTTTACAAGTCGAGCCTGTTCTGTTTTAAGCACATGACCGGTGGTTGTGTGTCGGGCTCACAGCAGTGCAAAAACATGGACGACCCTCACTCAGTACTGTACCGGTGTGCATCCTGTCTGGGCACAGAGCAAGCAGCGAAGCCGTTGCTGTGTCGACACAATGTTAATCACGCCTGGGTCACAGCACGCTGACCTCACCTGCTTCCCAAACCCTCAGTGCCTCGAATGCAAGGTCCAGTATATGTGACAGACGTGTAATGATCTCTCAACAGTAGATAAATAAACATCTAGCCCAAATAAAGTCATTCCCTCCTGCACAAACAGTAACTGATGAGGAAACTTTGTCAATACCCATTGGTTGGCAGTCATTTATTTACAACACGCAGGCAGAATTGACCTTCATCATCATGGTAACAATACTAATCAACAGCTAAGGTTGTAGATTAGTCATAGTTTGTATAGGTATTGTCACAAAAACTCTTTGGTTAGGTTTGGAAAAAGATTTCGGTTAACATAATTATTCCCCTAAGGTGGGAGGAACTTCATCGTCATGGTTATGATAATAAACACATGGTCAAGGTTGTGGATCAGTCATAGATAAAAGAAATAACACTGGTTTCATATGGGAAACAAATGCGGTCTCCTGTGTGCGAGTCCTGTGTTTTGATGATCAGTCTACCTCGACCTCTACTCTGGACTTTGTCACTCTGTGTTCTACGTCACCTGACTTTCTCCTCTGCTGCTGCCATAATCACTTTGGCCAATAGAGATTTCCCGACAATAAAAAATAACTCTGGATCATTTAAAAGAAAAATGCTTGTACAGACACCACCACAACAACATCTGGTCACAAAAGTCAAGTTTGTTGAGTTGGTGTTTGAATATGCAGACAAGGTCAGACTCCGTAGTTTTCTCTGGGCCCCTTCCTGATCTGACCAGTGATGATGTGTATAGCCGCGTGTCGTCGTTTAACCACTGGTTGTCGAGGTGGTGTCCAGCAAAGGATGTGGACTTGGGGATAACTGGCGGACTTTCTGGGAAAGTTTACTAGAAAGTCAAAAACCATGAAGACCCAGAGTTGAGACCAGGAAGCTGAGTAGCAATCATACCTGCTTCCCTGTCCTTTAATTATCGCAATAAGCCTCCTAAAACCCCATAGACAGTCATATTGATAGTTAATCTGACTGAGGTGGAGTTGCAGCTGTTTTCAAATCAATCCTTATAATCAACCCTAAACCTAAATTCAATTATGGCTCGTTCAAAAGCCCGGTCCTTAGTCTTACACATCTGAACTAGAAACTTTAAAGCCTATTCCATTCTCTGTTGTGTACCACAGCCCATCACCACACCTAATTTTTATTAGGTTTAGTACAGATAAAGTGATTGTAGAAGGTTATTTTGATACTGCTCTGGATATTGATAATTATATCTTTAGCATTGTATTTATCTCATCATTGAACTCAATTGGCTTTGTTCAGAGTGTAAACAAACCCACTCACCTTTTTAACTGCACTCTCGACCTTGCTCTGACTTCAAAATTGAACATTTACTAATCTTTGCACAGAAGCCTCTTTTATCAGACCATTATTTGATAAATTTTGAATTCCTATTATTATATAACTTTAGTCCTTCCTAAATTGATCATCTTGTTGATAGTGCTGCAGACTCAATGAGAATGACACTCGACTCTATTGCCCCTCTAAAAAAGATGATAATAAAAGGGGTTAGCTGCATGCTTTAACTCTCAAACCCACATTTAAAGTAAACTCTATTAAACTGGAAGAATCCTGCTTAGCTCCGGAATTATAGTCTTAAAACATATAGTGATGCCAGAGATGCCTATTACTCATCTTTAATAGAATAGAATTAAAACAAAGGGAGTTTTTGTTTCTTTTTTCCACCACTGAAGCTAGGCTGACAGTCACACCTCAACTGATCAATGTATTCCTACAGCTCTCAGTAGTGAGGAATTCATGAGCTTCTTTAATACTATTAGAGGAAAATTTCACCACCCCCTGCTTTCAACAAAGACCTATTTATCTTCAAACACAGGAACCTCAGGAACAGCTGTGAAACACGATAGTTATTTAGACTTTTTTTCAACCTCCGCCAACCAACTTCAACAATTTTTTCATCTAAACCATTAACCTGTCTCTTAGACCCCCAAATAGACTACTTAAGGAAGTATTACTCTTAATAAGCACCTCTTTATTGGATATGATCAGTCTGTCTTTATAAACAGGCTATGTATCACAGTCCTTAAAAGCAGCTGTAATTAAACATCTTAAACATCCTACTCTAAATCCAGCCAACTATAGACCCATTTCTAAACTTCCCTTTCTCTCTAAGATCCTTGAGAAAACTGCCACCAAACAGTTGTGTTACTTTCTACATAATAATACTTTATGTGAGGATTTCCAGTTAGGATTTAGAGTGCATCATAGTACGGAGACAGCGCTGGTGAAAGTGGTGATCTAAATGCAACGGACAAGGACTTGTCTCTGTACATGTGTTATTTCTTAATGCTGCAATTGACACTATTGACCATCACATCCCGTTACAGAGACTGGGATATTTAACTAGCATTAAAGGAACCGCTGTAAACTGGATTCAGTCCTGATTATCAAATTTTAGTTTGTGCAATTTAATAATAAATCCTTCATATACTCAAAAATAAGTCACGGAGTTCTACAAGGTTCTGTGCTTCGACCAATTCTATTCACCCTATATATACACGTCCTTTTGGACATATTATCAGAAAATACTCCATAAACTTCCATTGTAATTGAGATGATACCCACCATGTACTTGTCACTTGACTATTCAACCCGGTCAGTTAGCAGAAGTTCAAGCATGTCTTTAGGGACATAAATATCTGGATGACCAGAAACTTCCCACTGTTATACTCAAACAAAACTGAAGACCTTAGAAACACAAGGATGTTTCACCCTTAGTTAGCACCTCTTTATTGGATATGATCCGTCTATCTATTACCTGGCTATGTATACTAAAAGATAATGATATACTTACCCGAGAAGGCTCTGCCCTGGCCTCTAGCACTACTCTTGGGAATGTTGCAGTTCTCTTTGATCAGGTTATGTCTATTAACTCCCACATAAAACACACTTCAAGGAAAGCTGTTTTTTCACCTACGTAACATATTAAAAATCAGGCACATCCTGTCTCAAAAAGAGACAGAAAAACTAGTACATGCTTTTGTTACTCCTAAGCTGGATTATTGTAATTCCTTATTATCAGGCTTCCCCAATAAGTCTCTAGATACTCGTGCTGCAGTGCAAGTCCTGAAAGGAACAAGGAAAAGAGATCACATTTCTCCTGTGGTAGCATCATTGCATTGACTCCTTGTAAAATCCAGGATAGAATTCAAAATCCTCCTCCTCACCTACAAAGACCCTAATGGTCCAGCACCATCTGACCTTAAAGAGCTCATAGTACCCTATTACCTCATTAGAACACTATACTGCAGAACCTTCAGTTATCAGGCTCCTCTACTGTGGAGCCATCTTCCAGTTTGGGACACCTTCTACACATTTGTTGATAAATTTTATAGTTAAGGCGGGGTAATCCTGCTTATATTCGTTTTTTCCTCTTCCTCTTCTTCCTCTTCCTCTTCCTCTTCTACTTCTTCTTCTTATTATTATCTTTATTACTCTTATTTGTAGCCAATTTATTGTGAAACCTGCATTGTGCTATGTTCTCTATCCTCCCTCCAGCCCCCCACCGCTCTCTCTCTCCCTCTCTCTCTCTCTCCCTCTCTCTCTCTCTCTCTCTCTCTCTCTCTCTCTCTCTCTCTCTCTCGTCTTCCCTCTCTCTTCCTCTCCCAACCCAGCCAATTGAGGCAGACACTCCCCATAATGAACCAGGTTCTGTTCAAAGTTTCTACCTGTTTAAAAGATGTTTTTCCTGGCCACTGTCACCAATTTCTTGCTCATGGGGGAATGTTAGCTCTGTAAATATATCTATATCGGCTACGGTCTAGATGAAAAGTGCACTGAGATAAGTTCTGTTGTGATTTTGAACTATACCAAAAAAATTGCATTGCACTGATCTGAATTGAATATAGATGACTGCTTGGTATTTGCAGTTTTGGTCAATTTTAGTGTTTCACTTCAAGCACTTTATTTGGAACATAAGTTGCCTAGACTTTAACACCTGTTGTCTTGATAGGGTTATATTATATATGATTTAATAGCACAGAACTGAGGTCTTGCCAGTTACAGGCTTATTTCAGTGTTTTAGGTCGCAGATGTCTTTGTACCTATCTATCATAGTTTTTCTAGTTAGGTTACTGAGGTAGATTTAGTTCATGTATATCAAAAAAACAATAAAGATCACAAGAACACATAGCCATCCTGAGAGAAAACAGTATTTCACTAGTGATGCCAATAAAAAAAATATTTATCAAAGCACTCCGTTTTCTTGTTTTTTTTTCTTTTACAGAGCGAATTTTTAACAAAAATTTGACCAATTTTAATCAACAAAGAATAACAACTACTCCTTTTTCCTCTGTTTCAGTAAATTACTGCAGTCATTCCATCCCTACTTGTCAGTCTAGTGTATTAGAAACTCCTTACCTTCTTTTTCATTGAGCCTTGGAAGTCCAAAGGCAACCAGCGATGTTTGCCAAATAAGATGTCCATATTCAGCTCACAGGACATTGTTGTGAAATACATTATGAAATGTAATTTTTATTGAGCCAGGGGGTCCATTAATTTCAGCTTAAAAATGAATCCATTTGCATCAGCCACCACTACAGTTCTTCCTTCTTTCAAATCACTTGTAGCCATTTTGTAATTGCTTTGTGCCTTGAGTGGAATAGACACATCTAAATTGGCTGCTACATTTAGGCAGAACTGGTCCACAGCGAGGCACTGTGTATATTGCATGTTTCCTGCAAATTCAAGGTTTCGTCTTGATTTCTCAACAGTAGCCGGCTAGCAAAGTGTAACACACAATTGCAACCTGATGCTCCATCATCTCTGCTGTGTTTTCAACATGGAGTTCAGCTTTAAATTGCTTACAAATGACTTTGAACATATCAAGGCCAAGGTTTCTCTGCTGAGAACCAAGAATGACTGCACTGATCTGCTGGCTGATTTATATGCAGCACTGTCACTCAGACTGACCACAGTTCTTTTGAATATGAAAACACCAATGTTTGGATCAAAGTTGTCATTTTCAGTCAGGTGGGGAAACATGTGGCCCTTTCTTTTAAAATTCTTGCTTTGTCCCCCTCACTTTTATACTTTCAAATCACTGAGTTCAGCTGAGTAGATAAAAACACTGATGTGCACTTCTAAGTCGCAAGCAGCGGCAAGTGGCGCAGCAGGTTTCCTGCCTGTGTTTCTCCTCTCAGACTACATGCAGTGCGATCTGCCCTGATCTGCAGATTCAGGGCTGATCTAGAACTTCACCTTCTTTGAATGTATCAGTCAATAATGCGTATTTTTCAGTTAGAGCCTTTGAAGTATGTTTTTTTTATTCCATCATAATTTTTGGCCCTTCACAGTATCCCCCAAGCTCTGAAAACAAACATATTCTTTGGATTGATCACTGTGAGCGAATGCCTGCTTCAACAGCGGAATAAAAAATGTGACACTTAGCCTTAACACAAATTTTTAAGCATTATATGCATTATTAGACAGCAGAGAGCTGAGAGGAAATTCAGAATTGCGAGAGATAGGAAAATATAAGGTGAGTGTTTTAATCTCAAGGCCAGCAGGGTCAGGATCATCTTTGGCTGGAAAAATAACATTAATCTACTATGGAGGGATTTCAAATTAAAATATGCAATTCTTGATTTCTTGCATTGGGATTACATATAAACCATTAAATAAATCTTGCGAAACCATGAAATTGTGGGGGGGAATATTCTTTTCCTTTTACTAAGGAAGACAAAGTGTATGTAAAGTGGATTTACATGACTTCAGAGGAGAGGAGTGAGTTTTGCATTTAGCTCTTTGGAAATTAAAGATAATTATCTGAGAAGTCAATTGTTTTCACTGAATTGAAAAACTCAAAGAGAATGTAAAGAATGTGTTCAAAATGTCACAGTATTGAGTTGTACATACAATATGACCTGTTTCAACTTCACTGACTGCAATGTCAGTGTGGTGTTCAGGATTTACATATTTTTTGCCAAAATCTGCACAAAAACTGGGTAAAAATTGAACAATTTAAAACATACAGCTCTACCGGTTGGGTTTAGCATTTAAATGCCAGCACAGTAATGATGTTTTTACTACAGTCCAGAATAGTCTAAAGGCTATAGTTTGCCATTTCAATATCGGCTGAACACACATATAAATATTGATATAAATATAAATATCAATTATGTTATGTCCCTGCTGCAGCATCCTTCCATCAAAACAATAGTTTTGCCGCAGCTGCAGCCATCTTTGTAAAAGAAGAAGGGAAATGACAAGGTTTACTCAGGAATGAGAGCGGGGTGGTCCGTTAGCTGCAGGGTCGTGGTTTGAACCCATGCTCTTCCTGTCCAAATGATATAGTGTTGTTGAGCAAGACATTACTGGTAAGAAAGAGAGAGAGGGAGAGAGAAAGAGAGGGAGAGAGATTGAAAGTTATGCCCATTAATTCAAATAAAAGAAACGAACTGCATGAGTAAGTTGCCACAAAGGCTGCAGCAAGTCAAGTTATCTAAAAGTACAAAAAGCGGTAAAAGTGATATTTATAAAGCGCAAGACTTTGACATTCTCAGATGAAATCAAAATGCCTTACATATTGCCTTTTTTCAATCTGTGAATTAATTATATATTAATATAAACATAAAATACTGTAAAACAGACGAACATGGTGAAAATATGATTGTGAAATTTTCATTCTAAGACAGCCGTGTACTTTTTAAATATGCTGGAACGTTAAGTTCAGGAGAAGTTCAAAACCAACCGAATTTTTATTTAATTATCAATTTGTTTTTTAAATATAAGTTACATAAAAATGAAGGATGATAATTAGGGAATTCAGATAGAGAAGATAAGGTGGATATCACTCTTTCATCCAAAATTTCACAGTTGCCAGGCTTGGGTTTTAAAGTGCTTTTAAAGTATTTATTTTCTCGCACACAATGCACGGAGAGAGTTGTTAAATTCAGTTTTTAAACTGAATGTTAAAATGTGCCGCACATGTACTTGCCTGTATGTCATTTACAGTATAATCTTCCATAATTGATATTAAGTAAAACTAGGTATACAGCCAGCCCTATTGTCTCGTGTTGATTTGAGAACAACTGTCTCATTATATATTTGATAATTTCAGTGCCTGTTCAAAATGTGCCTGTCGGTAGTGGTTGATTGCTTCGAATCCTTTTCAGGCTGCAGCGTGCGTGGTTGGTCTCTGTTACTGCTGGAGCTGGCTGCTTCGCTATGCTTCGATAGTTTCTGGAAGACAGTGAAAAAAGTGCTGTTGCAATTTAGTTTCGGCTTTTCAGCTTTTTCTTCGTGTCAAGTAATGCGTTGGAAAGTGATGTTTGAAGCTCTCTCGAGGACCACTCAAACTTCACAGCCGACACTGGACTCTCTTGGGTCCTCAGCAATACCCCTACAAAATTTGACGTTAATCAGACAAATGGTTGTCAAGAAAATTGAAATTCAGACAGACAGAGATTCTACCATTTGTTGTGAAATTTTCATTAGCGATTGAGAAAAAGCTTTTAATTTGATTGATTCCCCCTGACTCTCTGTGATTGTATAATTATCATGAACCGCTTTGGCCCCATACAATGGATGATGATGAAATGAATTAAGAATATACAATACATATAAACCTTTTTCCTCAAATACTTTATTTATTAGTGATTTTCCAAGTTTCCTTCATTATAAATTGTACATATTGCTGGGATTTCCATAGTCAGCCTGCTGGGTATTATATCAGCATCATAGGACATCAATGATACATCATGCACATGTTTTCTTACACACTCATGAATAACTAAATTATTTTATTTTCCTATTTTTCACAAAATATAAAAGAAACAGACCTGCGAAGTCAGCATCAAAAATGTGGGAAAATGGCAAGATCACATTTTGAATTCTCGAATCCTGCGGTTACTCTGCTCACATAAAAAACACAAACTTGGGTGTTGGAACTGGCAGAAATCCAGTATCATTATATTCCTACCTATATTCAATGATATGCAGAATACTGATGATACAGGAAATGTGTTGATGCTGTTCTTCCACCACATCTAAGTGATGTATGGCTGTGCCATTCTGTGGGATATTATGTACCTTGTCTACAAAAGAAGCAGCTCCTGCAATTCCCTATCAGTGTCTAAAAATGACCTGCTCAGCCACTTTGCTTTTGTGCACTCAGAAGTGTTTTGACAGCTTTAAACATAATTATGTACTCATATAATTATGTAATTATGTACTTACTTACGTACATATGAGTAGATATATAAGTAGATAAAAAATAGATTTGAAGCATAAAAAATTATTTTGAGTCACAGTTGAACCTGTCTTGTAAAATTAGGTTTATTCATTTTGTAGCTCTGTGGGCTATAATGGCTAATATTAGCCTTTAGCCACAGACCATTTAGAAGTAGGCTCTAAAAGCAATAGTTCATTGTTTGTTTCTAGAATAGCTGAGAAGAAAATGAGCATCCGGATCGAATTTCCCATTGGCAGTTGCCATAGAAGCCAAGGTCACAGCACCAACCCCACACAAGTAGTATAAAATATAATAAGCTAAGCCTTTGGTTAAAGGAGTAACAGCCATAAAAAACAGCCAAGGTCTCTGTGTCTCAGGTTCAAGACATTACAGAAGTCTGCTCCAAGGAAGAGAGATATACAAAGTCATGATTCAAAACGTGGTTTAATGTTTAGGA
The DNA here is from genome assembly GCA_016859345.1 of Istiophorus platypterus. Classification (NCBI taxonomy): domain Eukaryota; kingdom Metazoa; phylum Chordata; class Actinopteri; order Istiophoriformes; family Istiophoridae; genus Istiophorus; species Istiophorus platypterus. The sequence goes on along the minus strand of CM029125.1, from coordinate 4,360,489 downwards.
TTCAGCAACCTATAGAATTTTCACACATGTATGGCTGTAGGGTGTTTCGATGAAGAACTAGAATGGCAGTAAAGTGCATAGCTATTTCGCGATGTTAAGGAAAGTGATTTCCTAATTTCTTAATAAATCCCAAGTCCTAATAAAACGCCCAGACTTCCCTCTTTCTGGCCCATGACCCATCCCTCCACAAAGTGCAAATCGGGGTGTTATCCTCCTGATAAATACACCAAAAAAACAAAACAAAAAAAACAGACACAGGTGACCACATAACAGAATTGGCGGAGGTACAAAAACTTATTTTGTAATGTAGTAACCATGGTGAAGTTAAGGGCTTCCCGGTTTACCAGAAAGGAAAGCTTCAGCACTGGGGGCATTACACACTTACTCTATTCTTCTTGGCCAAACTTCAATAAATTCTTCTGCTTGAGACATCCAGACATCTACAAGATTTCCATCACATGAATTGAATACAGAAACAATGTGCTGTCTAATGCTTCAACTCACCAATGGCTTGAAATATATCTTTTTTTTTTTGTCTTTATGAAGATACGATCATAAAGAAACCATCATCTGTGCAACATTAAGGGCCAGATTCCCTGCGGTGTTTGCGACCGTGTGTCGGGTGCAGATGTGGCTCATTCTGTCCTGGCCGGAGTTGCAGTTTGTGTGTCTTTCCTGTAATTGCTTGCAAGGTGCATCTCTCCTCATTGCTCATGCATTAAAGAGAGGATCATGTAGTCTGATTCAGCTGCGGTCACGTTTTGGGGGGGGGCATTAATATACCCCCGCCCACCTCAGATCAGAGAGAAGAGTGCAGACAAGCCAAAAATCACAAAACTGGTGCTAATTTTTTGCTCATGTAGAAAAATGACTAAGAAAAACCCATCTAGTGTATACACATGACATCATGAGGACAATATCCTTTCTGATCATGTTTATATGTTTGTGCAATACCTACCAAGTTTTTGATCCAAACACTTGCACACTACCAGATGCATTACTGTTATTTCAAATGTACTTTTCAATATACTGTATTATATATATATATATATATATATATATATATATATATATATATGTATACAGCCGAGGTCTCCCTCGAGAGGAGCGAAGTCCTATGAACAGCTAAAATACTGCCCAGAATCCTCAGATTCCCAGGCCTCCGGTAGAGGACCCAAGTTCGGAGAAGGAAGACACACCATCCCAATGGTGGGGGTGTGAAAGGGGTATTTTTTTCATTATGTAAATACGTATATGTTCTTCATTTACACACCGTATCCCAGCTTTTCATCATTTTACTCACTGAGGCCTCCACAAAAGCATAATCTCAGGGCATGATTGGAGAACTCTCAGCTGTAATTAAATGATAAGGTGTTTATGCAAATATATCTGATTTTTGTTGGCGGCAAGGCGGCAGCTGTTTGAATGAGGGGGTTGAGATAGTACAGATCATTGATTAAATAGTGTTAGTGTCATTCCACTTGCTCTGTGTCTGTAAGACACTCACTTCCTCACCTTATCAGTTTGGCAGATTAGCTGTGAAAGTAATACTGACGCTATGACTACCATCAGATATATTTTAATAACAAGTGTGGCAGCTTGGATTTACAGCCAGCCACCACACGAATGCACACAAATACGGGAAGTGTACCCAGTCCTTTTGAATAGCTCTCATCAGTCATCAAATTATCTGCGCACTCTAGCAGCAGTAAAAACACAGGAATGCTTGTGCCATTAAAAATGCAGAGTGAACAGTGCCATGAAATGGCTGAATGCTCATGTAATTACAAATGTAGGTCAAGTGAATCGCTACATGGTCTTCAGCTAATGAAATTTCTTTCAGTGATCAGAGTTTGATATAAATGCTTTATCGTTTCAAGCTGTAAAGGGGCTGTAATAATGCCCCAGCGATCATGGTTGAAGCTTTTGATTTGTTCCACCAGAACCAGGTGGTTTTCACAGGGTCGCAAAGGTCTTAGCATTGTGTGAACATTCAAGAGCTTAAAACCAGCTGGTCTTGAACAAGTACAGCTTCAAGTAAGCAGGAGACATCATTTCATCTATTTCTGAGAAGAACAGAGTTGGTGGTGGTGGTGGTGAAAACTTATGTTGGCATTTGAGGGAAAATAGAGGAAGGAAGCCTGTAGCTAACAGGGGCCTTGAGCCTCAAGTCAATGAAGTTACAAAATCTACAATTAAAAACTCTTCCTGAAACTAATTCTGTGATCTCTACAAGCAAAGATCGAGACTCAAGGCAGCTAATTATTATCTAAATATTGATCGGATGATTTCCTTCGAAGAGAATGAATCCTACAGGCTTGTCTGTCCTAATGCTGCGGAGTCTGGATCCACGACTGCAAACCACCTGTTGCCCCTACGAACCCGTTCTGTACCCACTGCTTCAATTATGATTATGGTTATAATTATTATATTTAGTCAAATCATGATTATTATAAACCGTATTATTATAATTATTAGTCCTTTTATTAATCTCATTATTATTATTATGGAACTCTGTGTGGTACCTGTGTTGTGTTATGTTCTCAGTCCTCAGAATATGAATTGTAATTGCTTTGATTAGAGGCAGAAGGATAGAGTATTACCAAAGTTTTCAGTTACCAAATAAAATACCTACAATAGCAAATATAATATTGCTGACTAATTAGCACACAACATCCATGGTCCCCAGATAATAAATTCTTATGACTTTGGCAATTCCAGGATCGTTTATCTAGGGGCAACAACAGACTATTGAATCAATTCCCATCAAATCTGGTAAAGATTCAAAACAGAGAAGGAATCCTAATCACTTTGATGATCACCTAACTTCTCATCTCTACTTTGTTGAAACATTCCTGTGCGTGAGCACCACCTCGCAGAGCTGCTAACAAAGTGTAAAGGCTCACTTACAAAACAGAACAAAGAGGTGGCACAATTTATGCAGCTAGGTCAGACTGAAGCGGCACATCTGCATGGTCTGAATATATGTCAAATTGGGCAGTGAGAAAAAAATTAATTTTCCCTGGGCTTTGTAAATTTTTCTTAATAAAGCTACAGGGACAAAGGGAAAATGGGACATACTGAGGGGAAATGAGAGAAGAGTTCCTGGTGACCTCTGAGTTTAATACAAAGAGACACACATCCATACACGCTGTCACTATCCATTTCTGGCAGATTACAGCTAGTGTCTGTACCCTCGGTCCATTGGCTGTTCAGTGTGAAATAACACAGACAGCACATACAGTCCAACAGTAAAATCTGTACCAATAACCTGAGCAAAGGTTCACTTTGCTTTCTGTCTGACCACACCCTAAGTCCTCTTTTACTGTAACATCATGCTGGTTGGATAGTAGAGATGGCAAAGAGAAACTCCTATGTTCACATAAAACCAATTTCCAGCTTTAAATTTGTGGCTGATTGTTGTATTTCATCAGGAAACTCAAGATATTTGCAAGATTTCTTATATGGTTGTGTATGGGTTCAGAAAGACTGTGTGTTGACAATGTGCATTAGAACTTCATCACTTAAATTTGGGATTAATAGCCTTAGCAGACTTTGGCTGAAATGAGGCAGGTTTGGTTTTCAAGCATTTGCATCTTACTAAGTGGATTTTTTTTTTTTTTCATTAAAAGCATTTTTTTTTTTTTGTAGTTACAACTATATGTCAATGTGAATAGTATTTACAAGTTGACCTTTGACAATTGATATTTGCATGAAAATTAAAAACAGAGGCATATCATTTTGGTGAAAATATACACTGATCAGCCACAACATTAAAATCAGTTTCTGCTTTAATGTTGTGAGGCTGAGTGGTATATATCATATATTAAGGTAATGCCCAGTTCACCATAATGATCCTACCATGAGCAAAAGAGGAAGTTGGGTAACCTCACTACGAACACACTGGTCGAAGGAAGGGGCTGCTGAAAAATCCGGCTTCAAGTCAGACTTTAACCCAGGAGTTTGCCATTTCGTTCTATGTTGTTAAACTATTAAACTCAGACATAACTGAAGCTCTTGCACTTGGCCCTAGCACTCAAAAATATTTTATCCAATGATATAGTTATTCTATAAAGAATATCAGGATATCAGGACATGTCCTTTATCTCCCATATAAAAGAAACATCAAGAACTGCCTTTTCTCAACTACCTAACATTGTAAAAATCAGGCACATTCTATCTCGACATATCATGACATTGGCTAGATCACTGCAACTCATTATTATTGGACTGTCCCATCAAAACTTTAAATACTCCCCAAATGATTAATAATGCTGCAGCGCAAGCACTGAATGGAACAAGGAAAAGAGATCATATCTCTCCTGTGTTAGCTTCTCTGTATTGGCTCCCTGTAAAATCCAGAATCAAGTTTAAAATCCTCACCTACAAAGCCCTTAATGATCCAGCACCGTCTTATCTTAAAGAGCTCATAGAACCCTATTACCCCAGTAGAACACCGCACTGCCAGAATTTTAGGCTTATTTGTGATTCAGAGCAGAACGGGGGACAGAGCCTTCAGTTATCAGGTTCCTCTAACGTGGAACCATCTTTTAGTTTGGGTCCAGGATGCAGACAACCTGTCCACGTTTAAGAACGGGCTTAAAACCTTCTTTTTTGATCAAGCTCATATTTAAGGCTGGCTCAGGCTTGTCTTGAACTATCAGTTAGTTCTAATGGTAGAGGCCTAGACTGCTTGGGGAATTCCCATGATGCACCTAGGATCTCTCTTGATCAACACGCATCACTTCAGTTATTATTATCATTATTGTTAACAGCTCTATTATAAAAATCATTAGTCTTGTTGTTATTATACATCCCTATGTTGAGCCTGTATTAGACTATGTTCTCATTTACCCCCCCCTTCCCCATGAGCGCCACATTCAGCCTTGATTGGAACATTACAGAGGGGATTACTGTTTGGCTGAGGGCTGTCTGACTCAGCTCAATCCCCAAACGAGCTTGGCTGGACTCGACACTGAGGCAGACTGAAGCGCCGTCATGCACGTTTCTCAAAATGAGGTATGGTTATTTTATCAATATTTAATGATGTAAATGCTCTGAAAAGACCACATTGTCATCCTCAAGAGGCTTAGCTGTATGTGCAGACATTTGAGGTTTAAAGCCAACCTGAAAGCACCAGCTGTCATTGATTTGTATTTGAGATTTTAAAATAACATGCATTTTTCTTTCAGAAAGAGAGAGAGAAAAAAGACATGTAAAATATGTATTTTTTTTGCCGCAAGCTTCATCATTGATGAATCAAAGTCCATCAATTGGAGGTAATTGATGTACATTTTCATACTGTATATATTGCAAGAGTGGGCTTTCCAGGGATTTTAATGCACAGCAAATATATTCCCATGTCTCCAGTTATAACGTGGAGAACAGATACGCTTTGACAACAGAGATAGCCTTTTGTTCAGTGTAAGGATAATACTAACAAATAGACACATCTGTCAGGCCTGCAATAGATGCTTTTTCCCTTTTGCCACAGTCCAAAGAAAGTAATAAAAGTTTTCAAGTCCTTCTATATTATGCAGTGTCAACATGTTGCCCGTGGCCACATAACTCATGTGTCCCCATCACTCATGGTGATGTGAACTGACTCTTCACATCAGCTAGCCTCTGCTAGCAGCTCTTGCTAGGCCTTCTGGTTAATGATGGCCTCTACACCCCTCTTCCAATGTTCCTCCACCAATTCCTCATGTCAGTCCATCAGAGGATAATGGCTTTTAAGACTGATGAGGATATAAGCAATGACAGCGTCGTCACGTGAATTCAGTTAAGAATTTGTTAATTAAAAATAGATATTCAATGTAGGGTTTTGACATTTATTATTAAAAAAAATCAAATGCTTACATTGAAATAATTATGTTTATTATAAGTTTTAACAATACAAGTTGGCCTTCACATGCTCAATATGACCAGAAAATCTAACGTGCATAGGTCAACACTCATGTCGCTAAATCAGGGCTCTACTTTCCTAATATATCATAGGACCAATGTCAGTTTTTAGAAACACTGAACATATACGGTAGCTCTTTTATCCGTTATCAGTGCTTGAACAGCGAGTCTCCAGACAGTGCTCTTTTACTAGCCTGCCTTGGCTGGCACACTCAATTTTATTCACCATCATAACTGAAGACAGTAAGGTGAATGTGTCTTATGGAGTTTACCCACACTGAAGTGCAAGTTCAGGAAGAAGCACTCTTCTCCGAGTCGCCTGGTAAAGCCACTCGGGCCATGTACAGGTGTTTGGTATTTGGTTTGATTATGACAGACAGTTGCAACATCATCTCACCTGATAACAATTTGTTTTTTATTATACAGTGGGGGGGGGTTGGGCTAGTAACATTGTGGTTCATAGTTGGTGCCCACTAATGTCATTTCTAATATGTGTGTTTTGGTGGATTTAAGTTAAAATTACTTCCTTTAGTTTTATATTGAGGTATAGCTTCTGAAATTCTTTGTGCACTTTCAGTTGCGCATGCTTAAAGCAGTTGCACTAACCTGATACTGTTTATGTCGTATTAGTGGGAAATATAATGCCTTTTCTTCCAATTTTTTTTGTTAACACTTGGGGAAGGTCTTTTTAGAAAAAATGGAAAATACTGTTCAGCCCTCCTGTCCGCTTCCCATTGAAGTTTTTACATTGTTTGTACAGTTTGCATTTGGAATCAGGCCCATTTCATAAGTGGTTCTTAACACCCAGCCCTAAACACTATTCACTAATGGGCAGATACCATCTTATCTTAAAGAGCTCACAGTACCCTATTGCCCCAATAGAACACTACACTGCAGAGCCTTCAATTATCAGACTGCTCTACTGTGGGACCAACTCCCAGTTTGGATCAGGGAGGCAGACAACCTCTCCATGTTTAAGAGTAGGCTTAAAACCCTTCCTTTTTGATCAAGTTTATAGTTAGGCCTGGCTCCAGCTTGGCTTGAACCATCCCCTGGTTATGCTGCTATAAGCCCAGACTGCTGGGAGAGTTCCCATGATGCACCAAGCTCCTCTCTCCTCCTCTTCCTCTCCATCTGTACACACTGACGTCCCATCGATGCTCATTACTAACTTCATTTCTCTCTCCTGTAGTTTTGTGCATCCTCATCTCTGTCCTCTCTCCCAGCAGGTTTTTCTGTCTCTGATGCTGCAGAGTCTGGATTTGCAGCTGTTAACCACCTACTACCCCCATGATCCTGCTCAAAACCTACTGCTTCAATCATTATGAATATTACTATTATTATGGTGTTTATTCTTACTAGCATTCTTATTAGCCTTGGTATTTTAATTAATATTAGTCTCATTATTATTCATCTTTATGGGGTATCTGTATTGTGCTGTCGCTAAGTGCTTGCTGATGGGGGAATGTTGAGTCTCGGTAAATATATCTGGTGTAGACCTGCTCTATATGAAACATGCCCTGAGATAATCTCTGTTATTATTTGGTGCTATCCGAATAAAACTGAACCGAATTGAATTTAATAAAAACCGACTCCTTTTACACACACCTCTTGAAAAAAATGCTTAGAAGAGTTTTGCACTGCTTTAACATTTTTGGTAACATTTTGGACAGTTATAAAAAAAAAGAAAGGAAAAAAAATGAAATCCTTCTTCCCCTTCAAAACATGGCACCTATATTACCCACAATTCAACTCAGCCACACAGTTTCAGACTTGTAGCTGTCAGCCTCAACCACTGCTGACTCAAGCAAGGACATTTATCAGACTTCACAAAACTCCCTCCGGTGACGCAGAAGGCTTAAACACCTTTGTTCGAGTATGAAACACTGCTCCCCAATACAGCACTGGGTAAAATCTACAGAGTTCCCTTTTAAGGACCCCGGCCCCTCCTGACTCCACGGTCCTGTGTACATACCCACTCTGTCCTTGCAGTCATCTACCTCTTAAGCAAACCAGTCAACTGTGTGTATCTGAATATCTAAAACCACAAAATTATTATAGTATAAAATAATAAAATTTCCACCATCTCTAACCTTAACACGCATCCCCCCCCCATTATTCAAAATGAGGCAATGGTGATCCTGTCTGTTACACATCCAGACATTGTGGAGGTGACTTCCAATGTACCACCCTTAGCACCTTCCAGGCTATGTAACCCCAAATGAACAGGAGTTTGTTCACTTTAAAAATGAATGCAATTAATTAGTCCATCACTTCGTATGGTCAGCAGGAGCCAGAGGTCAGAACAACAGGCCGACTCAGCCAGAATATCATAGGATTTCTTAAATTAAGAAGTACATTTTTAACATAGTATGTCTGAAATCTGACAGAAAACAGGAGGGTTTTTTTAAAGCAGTAATTGGAAAGATTTTCTTCCTTTGCTGTTTCTCATTCTCTTTGTCTACTTATCAACGGAAGCCACATATTAAATTTTAATTTTAATTTTAATTTTTGGCTATGCTCAAACATCTAAGATATTAATCTTTCCCTAAGGTTTCATCTGTCAAACTTTTGCTGTGATACTTTATTTTTTCTTTCTATGCCGATATGAACAAAATATTTCCTTCCTTCCTGTGGGGAATTCAGTTTGCAAAAGACCACTTCTGAGTTGAGCAGTGTGTCCAATATGGTGACATCTCAGATAATCAGCTGATGAGTTTCCGTAAATAGCACAAAGTTCTTGTTTAATTTACACAATATGATGATGCTTAAAGCTATTTAAATAATTTTCTAGGATAAAGTACTGGTTCCACACTTGAAATGCAACTCTGTGAAGGGCTGTTTTTTGTCTTTGATGTGGTATTAAAAAATCGGGGCTAAGGTCTAAGTTGCTCTGTATTCCGTCTTTAAGGCAACACTCATAAGGCTTATGTTCACAGTGAGGGGGGTGTTATGGAGACCTGGGTGATCTGAGAGAGCCTGGTTCACTCACATAGACACGGGGCATCAAGGAAAACCAGAGCAAGAGAGTGGAGTTGCTGTGCTATGTTGACGCCGCTCGTAATTCGAGATTATTCAGGATTCAGATGAAACAGTTTGGTGATAACAAAAAGACGTTTCATTTCATGTGGTCAGATCCCAGAATCATTTTTTTTAGGCATTCATAGTAAAGAATTACTTAAACATATGCTGGCTGCTACAGTAATAGGCTTTGGTATTTGAACATGTTACTTTCAAAGTAAAAAGAAACCAAAACAAAAGCCTTTCTATAAGAAAAAAAATCCCATTTTCTGCTTTTTCTGTATTCTGTTTCAATCCAAAAAAAGGATTACAAATGTCTTAAATAAAGTTCTGAAATTGCTGTTGTGTTTGGTTTTGGTTTGTTTGGGGCTGTTTCATTGCCTAAAGCCAAGAGCTTGGGCTCGCTTCAGGTTTGGTTATTTTCAGATGTCTTAAATCAGTTTCTGTCATTTGGATGTTGATGTGAACGATACCCACAGGTTGAATACTGGTTACCCCAATATAACATTGACACAGCACGGGTGCAATGGGAAGAGGGAAAGAGAGAGAGGACCAGATTTACTTTGGCGTTTGCATCTGCTTTGCAGGCACAGATGTGATGCATGTGCTGTATTTATCAATTGCACCAGGCTGGAACTAGTTATGTGTTATTTGTGCGAGTGCGTGCAATGTGCATCTCTCTCTCCACTGCATATGCATTTAAGGCAGGATGGCACAGAGTTTAATTACCAACCCTGCTAGATTTACTGAGGTCATTCAATTTGTGTCAGTTTTGAGGGGAAAATTCTCCACCTCAAAAGACCATTTGTAAATGTGCAAGAACCATAGGGACAGGTGTAGAGGGGGAAAGAAACACATATTATATATAGGCTTACATATAACAAAAAAAAAAATTATTCCCAGATAGCAAAACTATTCTGGCAAATACTTAGGCCACATATTGATTTTATTCTAGCTCCTAATATGGCCGGTTTCCTTGGCCCAAGTCCAGCCTACATACAGCATGACTGTCAGATGCTACGTCCACATCTGGACCAATTCTGGCCCACACACACAAAATCACTGGGGGATTAACAGCTGAAATCAGCCCAGATGTGGACAAATGTTGGATCAAAAGTTTCTTTTTACTATCTGAGTTGGAAGAAAAGGATCATTACTTCTTTTCTGAGTTCATTAATCTCCTCCTACATTCTGCAGCTTTACTCACAGAATGTTTCCTGAAGGGGAGTAACAGGCACAGTCTGGTCAGCTGACTTTGTAATGAGCTGCTGCATTGGTAAATCAGATGCAGAATACATGTATATTTTGGCCATAAACTCAATGAAATCCAGGACGCATAACTGCAGAATACAAATGTCTTAGTAAGTCTAGTCCAGTGTAGACAATGTCTTGCAATACCTTGGCTAGAAAGCAGTGATAATGGCTGAACGAAATGCAACAGCCCTGGGCAGAGTTTGGGTCTATCTGGGAGACATGGGTATGGATGGGTTTGATTCTAAGGTCAAGGTATGTGCAGAACTCTAGTGTACAGATCTCTCATACTGTAACGATGCACACAACTACGTGTCAATTTAAATGTAATATGAAGAAAATCCCAGAATTCTACAGAGACTGCAAAGAGTTGTCAAGATTTTCAGACTGTAGCATGCTGTAGAGTTACAACAATAATTCAATTATTCAGTTAGTAAAATGTAGAAAAAGAATCAAACTAAGATACTTAAACAGATTGGTAAACAATTAATTGTGTTACTGTGTTCAACCAAAATGGCCAAATTAGTATCCTGGATCCTGCTTTTTTGGATCTATGATAGTAAACTGAGTTCTGAGCTCACCTCAGGTCTCGAGAAATGTAAAGTTATTCATTTACTATATTCTAACTTTTTAGACCAAACGATTAATCAAGTAAGTAATCACCAGATTTATTGAGCGGTAGAATACAATATCTGCTTTAATAGAACATAGGCTCTTATAATTGCACAGCACATTGTGCGTGACTAATTCTTACACTAAAACTAGCATTATTGATCAATACGAACATCTTCATGCTAGGTTTCTTCATTTGACACTACGTAAACAATCAGAGAAACCGATTTGGTAACTACTTACTCTAAAGTGTTTATACAGGCATATAAAAACATACACAGCAGGGAATCACTATAACAGATATGTAAGTACACATATATACCATCCATGATTGCAAACTGATTTCTCCCCCCTTAATGAAAACACTGCAGAGGATAAACGTTCAGCTTGACATGTGTCCCTGCTGCATAAAGCTGGTTCACCCGAGGACAGGTGTGGAGTCGGACTGCAGTCTCGGTCTTAGTCAGCCGTTCCTCTAACACCTCACACACCTTGGTCTCCCTTATTACACAGTCCAACCCCTCTCTAATCCCACAAAAAGTTGAGAAAGCATATTAAATGGAAGTGAGGGAGAGTAGCTACTGTTGCTAATTGGATTGGAGCTGGTGGGCATTGACTCTGCGGCACAATGGGAGCAAACGAGAGTTAACAGGCAGATTCTCTTTGGCTGATGTTACAGTTATTATTAGGCACAGACAGAGAGGTAATTCACTCAGATCAAATGGATTTGGCACATTTTTTTATTCTATAGACTTTGAGGGTGGCTGAGGGGATTTTACTTTCAATGTGAGAATTACACTGTCCACTGTTTCAGCTGAAAGGTTTGACAAGGTGCTGGAAGGAAAACCACATGTAGACACAAAAGTGAACTTCCATACACCACAGTCTGTATATTCTAATTTATACAAGCTTTCAGGTGTAGACCTACAGTGATGCCACACTAAAAGATGGAAGGAAGACTGAGGTTTATATGAACATTCCAGTAATTAGTCCCGATGCAAAAAATCTGTATATCACAGACACAAGAACATACGTAACATACTGGGTATTGTAGTCTTATGGCATATATGAACTACAAAAATGGAGGTAGGAGGGTATTAAGCAAGTTAAACTGAACGGAAGAGAAGATCCGGAGAAAAAGGTCAGAGAGAAATGTGCTGAATAAAATATCTTTAGGCTTTTTAAATCTTTAATTTAAATAAACTTGTTGTGCTTTGATTTAATATTTTTTAACTATGGTGTTAACAATATGACTGCTATAGTTAATGATTTTCATAGTATTATTGTTTAAGAGTATTGTAATCCACATGCCACAGGACTGCCTTTGAGTATCAGCTTGTGTGAGGGATGCACACGTTTTTCATGTGGTGGTGATTACTGGAATGTCAGCGTATTCCCCACATTTATGAGAGTAGAGACTTGAAATGTTCGGGTTTTGTACTTACATTCAATTTGAGATAAATAATTGTCTTTGACTGAAGATTTAACCTGAGTTAGTTAGTAGTTAGTTAGTAAGTTAGTTAGTCACCCTAGCACAGTTCAATCACATAACCTCTGTGAGACACTAATGAATTCAAAGTTAAAGTGGGTTTTTTTCTGTTTGTTTTCTTTCCTCCGCCTTACTTTTCTCTGTCTCCTCATTTCCATTTCCCCACTGCCTTCCTCTTCTATCTTTTCTAACCTTTCTTGTTTTATTTTTCCCTTTTTTTTCCTCCATGATTTCTTCTATAGTTCCTTTTCTCCTTCCCTTTATATTCACCTGAGATCATGAAAATCCAGAAAAAAAAACTGAAGAGGGTTTGCTAAGACACCAAATTGAAAATACTCTTCCTCAGAACATTTAGTTGTTTTTTTTTTTCAATCTGCAATGGTATACCACCCAACATCTTCTGAATATTAGCGATTTTCCTCATGAATGCCTGAAGGTGCTTGTTAAGTCTATAGATTTCTAATTGACACTATGGTCAGCTTGGATTAAGTCAGTCAAAATGGATTCCAACAGCGACAGGCTTTTACAAAAACAAAACATTAAAATGTCCAAAGAAACTCCTGTTAGAATCGCAATAATATCACTCTACTACAGGAAACAGATCCTCTCCAGGAAAACAATACCCCAGTTATTAATTTTATTCAGTAAACTGGCTCTGCAGTGAAGGTGCCCTATTTCCTTGTTAGCAGTCTACTCCTTCTTCTGTGTAAAGATGTGCAGTACATGTACAGTGTGTATAAACTCACTATCCTCAGAGTTAAATGACTGTTGGTATTCACCATTGTTACTAAATAAATCAGTAGCTTTTGGCAGTTGAGCTCCTCATCAGAGACTGAGAGCGCTGGTGCGTGTACCGACGCACCTTTCGGTGGTGATGTGACCGTTCAGTTTAGGACACGAGTGAACGGACTATGCGGTGAATGACAACAGTCAGCAAAGTACTTGGTGACTTCCACCTCTTCTTCCCTTCCTTTTGTATACTGTGATATCATTGGCAGAAATGTGTCACATCAACCTCATGCACATGCATGTGTCCCCTTCTGCATTTGCAAGTGAATGAGTAAAATGGGGACCCGCAAGTAAGAACATTCCTTGATAGAATGGTATCTATTTTATCTGGAGAATTTTAATACTGAGCTTCACATGTTACCGCATCTGAAAGTAATTATACAGCATCCAAAATATGCCTTCAAAGGGAGAATGAAACTGAAATCTATTCACTGTGTGTATAATGTGTGCAATTATTTTAGAAAACAATTAGGATTATGGTTAAATGTAAAAGCATGTTTTTATATAAATCAGTCTGTTGATTCCTTCTCTATAATACTTCTCTATTTCATTGACTAAAAAGTTGCATTCTGTTAGTCACATCAATAATGCCACTACTGTAAAATTGCCTGTAATAATCCTGCTGACATGACAGAAAATGTTTTGTTAATCCAGGAGGAAAGGGTTTGAGATTTTTATAAAGAAAAGAAAAGCCACCCAGAGTACAAATGCTCTCATTGTAAAAACCTGGAAACTTTGAGAAAATTAGAGCGATATGTCTAATGCTACTATGTGAATTAAAAGAAATTACAAATTTATAACCCACTAGTGGTGCAATGCAACTATTTTCAAACTGATGCTGTAAACAAGTCTTTACAACTGACCTAGAATGACCAATGCAGAGTAACATTTAGTGACACTTTTTTGGGTCCAGCAGAGTGATTCACTATATTAGCATGCAAGAAATGCCTTAAGAGAGAATATTATGAATTGTCAGTGCCTGTGCCATGTGTCAAGGCTTTGGAGAGCTACGCAAGTCATGATAAATACCCTCCTGACAGTGTTTAAAACAGATCTCTCTAAATTATAGATATCAGCATGAATTATCAATAAGAAAAGGTTGACGGGACCAAGGGCAGCAAAGGATGTAACATTAACCAGGCTCACCACCTCTTTATCACTTAACATGCTACACAGCCCACTGAATGAGGAATGGCTCCCAATTTCTCTATCTCTCTCTCTTCCCCTCATTATCTCTCTAAAAGAGGTTTATATAGGACTTGGATATTATATGCAAGTTGCTTTTGACTTGCATGTCTACCCAGGGGAGTTTGTGTCATCCATTTTACTCAAGCATCACATTTCAACAGGCTTCATAAATATTAGAAAATGTTGTTATATTATAAAGAAATATTTTAGACAATTGCTGTGAAAGGATAAGAGATCAAGTATTAATTCACAGCAGCGTAAGAAACTGGGAAATGTGCTCTTTTTAATAGTGTGATGAAAAGTGCCTTGCGTCTTGTTCGTCTACCCAACACGAGGATGACCTATTACCTCATTAAAGGGTGTACTTAATATACACTGGACTTGACATAAAGCTGTAGGGCTCATGATAAATAGTTCTAAAAACAACTCTTAATTGATGCAGCTGATCAGAGACACCATCTTATTTCTGTCGGTCTCTTTTGTCTCCATCTTCCTTGTCAAAACCTGGTTCAAACAATACAATACAACTGGTGTTTTGATGGTGGTGGTGGTGGAGAGTGCTGTCAAACATGTCGGTCCCAAATCCCTCATAGTGTTTAATAGAGCTGAGAGGTGGAGACAGCGGCCACAGCATATGATTCAAATCATTTTCATATTCAACAAACCATTCACCGACCCTCATCCACACTAATCTTTCAGTTTTTTCCTTTACTTTGTCATCTGTCTGCATACATATACAGTGCTTTCGGAAAGTAGCTGGATACACCAAGTGTTCACATTCCTGAACCACAATAAACTCCAGGCTCCAACAGATGAAATAGAAATAGGTTCATTTTGACTACACCTTCATACTGTGCCTATGTTGACTGAGGTGCTGGATTTTGCTTTGGAGCCAGTGCACCTGCAGTGTAGTTTAAAATACCATGTAAATTGAACATGGAGGCCAGACACAAGCCAGTAGGAGCATCAAATATAAAAAAGTGAAAAATCATCCAATCAAGGAAGTGTTCTGACTGTGGAACTGCTATGTAAATGAATTTATTGAAAAATCTTAATTAAAAAGGGGATTATAATTATCATATTTTCAGCATTTAAGTTTATTCTCACTCTTTTGATACGTTGCAGCATAAAATTGCCTTAAATTTATTTTCATTTTATTCCATCATAAAAAAGCCTTACATATCTTCTAAATCAACTACTGACTTCACCACAGGTTTTAAGAATTAGGCTGCAAATGCAACAATATTATTATTAAGTATACATTTAAAATCATAAATGAAAAAAGGCCTACATGTTACACATTTTGGATTCTAATGTTCATCTCTCCAGACTTGCCAATAGGCACTAGACTTTTTTTTCCATATCCACCTGCTCAACAGTTTTCCTAATCCCAATCACCTGAGCTACCTTGTCCACTCACACACCTTTTTCCAGTTTCCTCATCACCCCAGTCACTATTTAAATCTTCCATTGCCACCAGCTCTTTGTCAGATCGTCTGTTTATGTCACCATGTGTTTCCCTGTGTACTTGCTATCTGCATGTAGTATCTTATTCTCTTTACCTGCTTGGCCTTTAAGACTCACCATTTATTTCACTGCACCTACCTATCTGTATGTCAGTGTTTGGCCATGCACCCTTGTCTTATTTTGGTTTATTTAGATGTCTTAATTTATTGAGCAACGCCGGTATTTCTGTGAACATAAGCATCCACTTTATCAAAACTGCTGTGCCCTGTTGTATAAAGCTCGTCTCTGCTCATTTTTCTTAGTTTGAAGAGTTAATACTTTATTTAACATGAAGAACATTCTGTGGACACTTTGCACCAGAGTTAACACAAAGACAACACGCAAGGCTTCGCATGTTTTCATCATTCTGAGAAGAAACAACCATTACTTATTAAACGTACATTAAAAACACAAAGCAAGTTTCCATCATGAATATTTTCTCAAAACAACACAACAGTAGGGTCTCTGGGGCATTAAGTCTCAACAATGCATACTGGGATGTTTGCTAACAGTCTGAAATGGCTTGACAGAAATAACAAGAAAAAGTAAGTGTAATTAACTTAAAATGAATAAATCTTTTATATTTACACAAAGTTAATGAGAGAGGATTAGTTGATTCCGAAAAAGTCCTGTATGATGTCTCACCGTGCAGCTCCTTTATAAAGATTTGTCTTTAGCTGCTGAATACTCCACTAAGTTCACCAGCTAGTCACTAACTTTGTCTGTCTACTGTTTAGTGCTGAGCAGGTAACGTATGTTGGCTTTATCAAAGCCTCCTCACTGAAAACAGCTGACTCCAGCGGCTGGAAATAATTGATGAAATCGGTGAGAAGGAATGAAACATCCAAGTTGCAGGCCACAAAACCAAAACGATGAGCTGAACAAAAAATTGTAAAAACTTTCAAGAGCGATGACAGGAACTGCACAGTTGTGATAAGTCTCTGTGGGTTTGTCACTACAAGTGACACTCTTCATACTACAAGTAGTTATTTGATCTATTTTTTTTCCAAAATAATACTGATTTGTGTGTCAAACACTCATTGCTGTTTAAGGTGGCCATAAAAGGATTATTGCTTCCTTCTTTGCAGAGAGCAACAAATAAGCGAACTACCTTTTGCTGTGACCCAGTTTCGTACTAATTCATTAATTCCTGAGGCATGATTCATTCAACCACTGCCCATCTTGATCATTATGTTCCATTTTATTTATATATAATATATATATATATATATATATATATATATATATAGTATTTAGTTTTAATGTTAGTTGATCATTTTGAGCTGAATACATTCAGCTTCTCTGACTTATAACAGTCATCATCAACCATGCAACATTAATTCTGTTAAGAGAATGAACCTTAATATGCTTTTTTGGAAAAAAAAAAAAAAACATTTTTATTGAGAGTGGAGTATAGTGTACACAAGTCATTACTGAATGTACAAATTCATTATAAAGATAATTAATGAATATACAGAACTGATACAGACACCGGGGCAATGGAAGAGCAAAAATAAAACATCCAGACATGGACATTTACAGCCCAATAATAGCAAATGAAATTGCCTAGAGCTAATCCCCCCTCTGTCTTAAGTTTACTTAAGCAGATCTATTTCATTCAGGGATGTTTGTTATTCTAGAGAAACTGGGTGACGATGGAGTCTAGATTCATAAAAATAAAGTAATAAAGTCTTTCTTAAATAGATATGAGAGATTTTGAAGTAGGTAGAGCAATAGAGGTAAACAGACCATTTTAATGACATTATGTCTGCCTCTCTGGCTGGATCCATTCAATAAACTAGTCACCTAATTTGAATTTTTCAAGCACACCGAAAAGTTATTTCCACTTAACCTGCTAACACTTTCTGCATCAAGTGCTACAACGATCAGGTCATCAGATATTGATGTGGAACATAATACTTTAATGAGATGCTTAAATTTAGGAAAAAAAAAATCTGATTTGGAAGGTCACTTTACTGATCAGGGTGAATGATTTTACCAATAACTTGATAACTTGAGTCTCAAGGCAGGGCCTTGGCAAATATTCAGGCGTCTAAGTTAAGCTAAGAGAAAATATGGTATGAGTCCATGTCTTGAAAGTGGTTGTTACCGCCGTAACCTTAGCATCTATGGTGGCATGTATTTATTTCTTGATAGTGTTAATATACACTGTAAAAGTGTCTTTTTAGAGTCTTTCTCCCAATTAGGATTATTGTAATGAATTCATCACTTAATTTTCACCCAGAAGAATAATCAAATAATTTTTATTGAACAAAAAATTATGTATGAGCCAATTTTAAGTTGGCAAGGAGATTCTTTCCAGTTCTGATGATTAAAAAATAAAAAAATAAAAAAATTTGCATTATTGTCTCTCTGTATTTTGTTTTTTATCTCGGAAAATTGACTGACGATTGGGCTGTTGTGGCTTGGGAGTTAGAGCAGGTCATCCACCAACAGGAGGTTAGTTCAGTGGTTCAATCCACAGCTCCTCAAGTCCACATGTCGAAGTGTCCTCGGGCAAAATGCTGAACTTACAACTTACCCTGTCTGTTAATTAAGAGGGAGTGTGTGTGTGTGTGTGTGTGTGTGTGTGTGTGTGTGTGTGTCTGCTGTATGTATATGTATAGAAAAGTGCACTATGAATGCATGTCTGAATGGGTGAATGTGGCATGTACTATAAAGTGCTTTGAGTGGTCGATAAGACGAGAAAAGTGCTATATAAGTGCAGTCGTGAGTAGCGATAAAAACCCATTCGGAATAATGAAATCATTTGGCAGTTCTCCTGAGCTCTGTGGGGCATATTCATTGTCTTCCAGCTCATTATTTTGGTTTTCACCTCCCACATTTAAATGTTTTCTGCTCTCATCAACAGTGGTGGAAGAAGTGTTCACACCCTCATTGTGAGTAAATGTAACAGTACTACAGTGTACTGTATATGCTCATCGAGAGTATATGTAACAATACTACAGTGTAAAATACTCTATTATAAGTAAAACAAAACTGTACTCAAGTTTTTAAAAAAGGAATGTATTGATCCTAAAATTCTAAAAGTAAAAATATAGCTTAGAGAAGAGAAATGGACCATGTGTGATATTTTTATTGATATTGCGAAAGATACACTTCTGGATGTGCTGGGATACATCATCAGTGATGTGACCCTGGGCCCTTGGCTTCTTTGGATCTCACAACATAAGTCATCCTCATCAAGCTGACCCTGCTGGGGTTGATCAGCAGCAGCAGCAACCGTCCACGGATGAGCCCTCTTGATCCAAAGCCAGCTGGTGGCTTTTTTTTTTAGGTTTCGCTCGTTGATGGAATGGCCTTTTTCTTTGCCACCCCTGTTATACCATAGCAGTTGATGACTTTTCAGCGGGAGAAAGTCCTGAAATGCCTCTGCAGCCCACCTGTAGAGCACATAATGCATTCCCCTTCCCCTCTGCTGACACGTCTCCACTAGTTCTGCCACTTTGCCCATTTCCTCTCACGGCCTCCTTAAAAAGGCTCTCCCCAGGCTATTGTGAATTCCAGCATGATCAGTTGTTTTGTCACCTCAGACATGATAATCATGTCCAGTTGGAGTAATGACGCACTATGATGTGCTATGAAAACTGCAGTTTCTTGCCCAGATCAACATGAAGCTGCCAGTCAGAGGCTGTGTAGAGGAGGCCCATCCTTGCTTCTGCCCGTGGGAAGGATTCCTCTCCAGGTTTGATAAAGGGGATTGACTTCTGTTGGGCATGGTGGTGCTTGCTGGTGCTGACAGCCATGGCTATAATCCCAGCGACCACCTTGAGCACCTGATCACGGCACCAATGATAGCAGCCTTCCCAAAGAACAATTGAGAAGCTACTGACAGGCTGTTCTAAGGATCCTCTTTCAGAGCAAAGAGGTTTAAAGAAGGTTTGCTGGCCATCGTCATCCTGCCTTGTGGGGGCTCATAAGCCTTTTCCTTAGGTAGTTTCTCTAATGCTTGATCTCCTCTTGGTGTTACTATTTTTGACCTGGCCGAACCTCGTGTGGGCAACGATGGCAGTTGTCGTTTGGAGTGTCTGCGTCTCCTTTGGCTGTGGTCTGAATGATGTCCATCATGTCTTTGTCCAACTGCAACCATTCACTTGATTGCTGGCTAGGGGCCTTTAATTTGTCACTGCCAAACTACTCTGCAGAGGTTGGGAGACTGGTTTTGTGGAGGGGCTGTGGTATTTTTCCGAAGGCCTTTTTCTAGCTACCAGGATTTCTTTAATGGGGTTCTAACCCATACTGTCCTGGGTGTCCTCCCAGCCATCAACTGTCTCTCCAGTTTTCACCAAACCATTTTTGGTTGTCACCCAGTCTAGTCTTAGGTATCACTGGCTGAGCCAGGCTTCAATGTGAAAGATAAATTTTCTGAATGTGGTGGAACACATCATCAGTGACGTGTCCTGAAGCATATTATTAGAATATTATGACTTACAGTATGCATTAATATATATAAGTACAATTTTACTGTTTATCTAATTTAAACAACTTCATATACGTTAGTGATGTAGTTTAATCCATTACTATGCATCATATTTTATTGGATGATCATACAGTACTTCCTTTGTAAAATTCTTAATCCGCAAAGTGACAATTAACTTGAAATGTCTGCTAAATATATTTAAATAAAAAGTATTAAATTGTAATGGAGTATAGGTACAAGTTGGCAGAAATTGGAAATATTTTTTAAAACATTACACAATTTTACTTAATTACAGTACATTACTAAATGTATTACCACTGCTCATCAACCTTATTTTCAAACAGGCAGCTCTTTTCAGTAGAAAAAACTCTGATTAATCCAGTTTATACTACTAGTTTATACTTAGCATTAAAGTGCAAAAAGATAAGAGTTGCCAACAAATATTGTCTGGTGAATATTGTGGAGCATTTAGCTGCTTAGGAGCCATATTTTCTTTTTTTGTCAGGAGTTGCTAAAAGCCAAAATTAGAGCTAAAGGGAGAATATTGAACATATTCACTACTCCAAATAAATGTTAATGTTTTTCCATGAATGCTGGATGTCTTGTATCCTGATCTTAATCTTGTTTGCTATTCAGTGGTACCACTACTCCCTTTTTCACATCAGGTGTCAGATATTCCACAGCTCTTTTTGTAATAGTCCTGTAATGTCTGACTAACACTCTTAGTGAAAATTTATATTATTTGTCTGAATGCCAAAAAGCCATTACTTTAACAAATAGATAAAGCAAGTAATAAAGAAGCAATAAATATATTCAGAGCATTTTCCAGGAGCCTTGACTCAAGTGCTAAATAAAATTTTCTGCAGTTGTGTATAATATGTTGGAAAGTGTATACTACATTCAACATACAATTAGGTAAGTGAGTATTTTGACAGTGACACAATTTTCATAATTTTACTTTTGTATATCACCACAATGGTTTTGAAAGATAGCAAGATGTGATTAAAGTGTAGAATCAAAATGAGGGACTATATAAGAAGGGCTGCAGTTCCTAAACAGTAAATTTGATATTTTTGTTAAACCCCTTGAGTTACAGCTGAAAGTCTGAAAATAACCAAAATATTATCACTGTCCAAATATTTAAATGCTACAACACAACGCTGTGCTATTTGAGAGTAAAACCTTAATAATTTGACAGGTCTGCTTTGACACCATATGTCCTCTCCCTGCCCTCTGTGGCGCATTTATTTCTCTTTTGTATATAGTTTTTTGGCTGGGGACTGTTTGTTCAGTTAAGTGTTAAGTGTTAAATCTGTTAAGTGTTAAATCTGTTTTACAGTCAAAGGGCTGTAAAAATGGCCAAACAATATATGTTTTGTCTTCAAGATCACGAAGGAACAGTGGATACAGGTGATTACCCAATGATTGCTTTGACTAGCATAATTGCACACTAGGGATAGTGTGTGAAGTACTTTGTTTGGAGAATATTGATTTTGCATTATATTTACTGAACACAAACAGAATAAATTAGTTTCCCTGTTTTTCTGCTCCTTTGTTGGATAAAGGCCATCAAGTGTTTTCTTTCAATTTTCTTTCTTTCATGCCCCAGGTCTCAGCTGAGATCAGCCATCCAAGCAGTAAGAATCTGCATGGGGGAAGGGTTCAAGTTTTTCAAGTTGCCATGGTATGCATATACAATTAGCACTCACTGGTTTTAATAAATACGAGTCAATGTGAACTACATATGATGTTACTGTATGGTAAAAAAAAAAGTATCAATAAATCTAATTGGGTTTTTCCCTCGGGTTTGCCCGAACCAGGCTGGGACAACATGCGTTTCCACTAGCTAGCAGCAGGGGATACCCTCACAGAGCCGTGCTGCTGTGGTCCTGCTCGGCCAACCACAGCCAACCTGTTGGTGTCTCTACGCCTCAGCTCTGTTCTCAGCAGTTAAGTTCTCAGTACTTTTTTTAGCTTCTACCTGAAACTGCGGTTCGGAGTTCACTGCTGAGCTCGTGTTTGTATTTTAGATATTAGCCTTATTTTACTGTCTACTGATTTAGATCAGTTGTATCAGCATTTCAGTTGTTTCTTTTAAGGCTTTTATTGGAATAAAATTATCGAGAGTACAATGTGTTTATCGCCGTGTTAGCGGAACGTCATTACCAGTTCATGGCTCGCCACAGGCCCTGAGTATTCTCCCTCCATGAGTTCAGTAATGCAGAGAGCTTCAGAAAGGAACTTCACAAAGTCAGCATCTGTGCACCAACAGTCCTAACGATGGAGACTGGCCGGACGAATGAACAACAGCAATGTCGAATTCTGCTTTAAACAGGGCATAATGTATACGTACCCGGCAATAACACAAAATGACCACGTCAGTGAAATGGCAATGTCCGTGGTTGTTAATTAATACTGGTGACATGTTTCTGTCACCAGCTGCAAAAGTCTCTAAATTTCCAAACTAAACTCCGAGCCTTTATTTTTTTGATCACAAGTTTACAAACAATATAATCCTATCAGCACAATTACACGCAAAGTGCAATGACTCTGCTACCCTCTATCCTCAACACCTTCCACACCCCAGAGATGACTGGAATTGCTGCAATCTCCCTAAGACAGTTGATACTGGTCTGTGAAACGCAGACAGCCCTTTTATTATTCATTAGCACACCATAATAGTTTGCCCTCTTCTAACTGTCCCAGGAGAGCGAATCTTGTGATAAGTTAATAGTCACTTACAACGCTACGTGCCAGTTTCCCATTATCACGGATTTCTCTCAAGAAATCTCAAGAAAAGTCATATTTCCACTCTACTTTTTAAAACTCCTAAAGCGTTTCAGGGGCTAAAGAGAGGAGAGACATGCTGGTCTTTGGAGGTGAATACGTTTTAGGTGCTGAAAAATTTAGCCTGTCCTCTTTATCCTGACTGAAGACTAGCTGACAGCACCTTAACTATTAATAGCACTTATTTCAGATAACTGCTTGTGAAAGAAAGCCAGGGCAGATAAATACAAGTTACCCAGATGTAAGTCCAGTTCTAGTTCCTGCATAGGCCTCTAACTGACTTGACATTCATGGCCTATTCAGCTAGTAACATATCTTTTCATTTTTCTTTGAACTAGGTGAGCGAAGAACAGGGGACAGGCTCAGCATAAAGACAGAGGGTTCTGCATCTTCTGCATATCCAGAGCTCACTATTTTGCATATGGCTTTTCAATAAGGGCAGTGGTGAAGTCATCCACAAAGTGCTTCTGATGGGGAAGGAGAAAGATGGATCACCGTTCTGTTGGCAGCTGCTTGGAAGGTCGAGGAGGTGATCAAGCATGTATGGTGAGTGAAAAGCACCTTGAAAAAAAGATCTTTCTACTATCCACTGCTAATGGTTGCTGAAAGTAGGAAGCCACTCCGGGTGCTTTCCATTTGGCTAATGTGGCTCTTCCCTTCCCTCACTTGTGTCACTTCCTCACATAATAGCTCCTCTCAGAAGACATAAGGAAGAGTTCTCTCTTTCTTATTGGGGAGAGAAATGCGAGGACGTAGGAAATTCATTCCCTAGAGGGTGTGTCCTCATATTGAGTAGGGGACAGCTAATCATAACGCACAGCATCTCAAATGCAAGAAGCCTTAACTGTTTAAAAGAAAAAAGCCACCCAGTAACTGCTGCACCAACACTGAGCTTAGACCTATAGCTGCATCAGGCTGGCTCGTAGAAATAACACAAATGAAAAAATGAAATGTGTTTATTACTGAAAGAACAGAACAGAAATGAGTGAGCAATAAAAAAAGCTATACATATTCCAGCCTAGAATCTAAAGCCTAATTTGTTTGAGAAAGACCACAGGCACAAAAAGGCTTTACAGGCTCTGGCTGATATCATAGTACTAATATCAAGGACCATGACCATGTTGCTGTATTAGACTATAGCTATTTTATATATTTTTCCTTTTCCAACATGCACTGGTAACTGAAACTCAGAAAAGAGACATAAAGTTGTGGATTTATGATGAAACATTAATTCTAAATAATGTTTGATTCATGATAAACATCTATCCTGTAACCTCTTTTATGAATAAAAGATAACTAATTACAGAGCAACCATTGGTGCTCTTACTCTTGTTTCCACAGGTATTTCGTGTAATTTACAGTTCTATAAATTATGCAATATTCTTAATATTCACCCGTGTCCACTAAAAACTATATATGACTAAAGTGCAACAGCCAATATGTTTTGTCTCAAATGTAATTGGAACCAGATCATATTTTTTTTCTATTAACATAATATGGATACAGTGTGTCGCTGATAAAACATATTTGCCAAGTCAGAAATACGATGATACTTAACTCATCAGTAAAATGTTTGCAGACATTGTGTTTAGTTTCTACTAAAGTATCTGAATAGCCCAGTATTCACTGGTAGTGACTACAGTATTATTGAACTCTTTTATGATTATGCTTAGGCATTCATTGCACTTAGGTAAGATTAGACCAAGATCGTCTTCTGGATCGTCTTCTGGATTAATACAGAGAGAAGTTCACACACACCATGTGTTTCCATTGAACCCGAACCACAGTCTTTCCACAACCTTATCCAAAGTGTTTTTGTTGCCTAAACCTAAGCACACATGGGACTGTGGATGTGAAGCCCAGTCCCCGGTGTGACAGTCATGCACTTTGTCCACCCTCCACCATCCCTCCATCCACCTAAACTCCATCCTGACAACTCTGCTGCCATTAATGTAGAACGTATTTCAGTACAAAAATGCGTTGTCTCTGAACATATTACAGCCAGCAAAGAACATATTTGCAACATATTTGCTGTTGCAGTTTAGTTTAACAGAAGCGTGAATTCTAGGAGAATAGAGAGCAGATGAAAGAAGAAACTGCAGCACAGAAAGGGCGAACTAGATATGACGCCATTTGTTGTCACCATTATAAGGTTTGTCCAACAGACAGCACTGACGAGCTCATTTTTACAGACATGGCCAAAATTGATAGTAACCTTCCACTTGTGGAAAGTGACAGTAGTGACCATTCAATACTTAATAGAGCAGAAACATTGCTTCTGATTTTTGATGTAACATTTTGTTTAAAATAGTATTACAAATTAAGATAAAAACACATAATTACATATAATTATAAAAAATATCAGGACCCTTAACCATTGTTTTGTAGCACACCCTTTTAAGGAAATGCCTTTTAATCAGATCTTACTCTTAATAAGACTTCTACACTTCTCAGCTAGTTTTGTGGCCCATTCTTCATGAGCAAACTGCTCCAGTTCTCTCATATTTGATGCTTTCTCCCAACTGGTAGTTTCAGCTCCTTCCATAGATGTTCATTAGGATTCAGATCAGGACTCATAGCAGGCCACTTAAGAATGCTGCAATGTTTTCTTCTCATCAGCTCTTGGGTGCTTTTAAATGTATTTTTTGAGTCATTATCCTGTTGGAGGAGCCAGAATGCCTAAATAATCTTCTGATTTCGTTGTGCCCTGCTCAAATTCGAGGCTCCCTGTAGCAGATGCTGCAAAGCAACACAATAAGATAACAGAGCCCCCCCATCATTCACAGTGGGGATGGTGTTTTTGTCTTTTAAAGGGTTTCTTTTCTTTCTTCTGGGAAGATAGAGGTGATGTGACTCACCGAAATTCCCCAGTTTTGTTTCATCTGACCAAAGGGCATCCTCCCTGAAGTATTCTTTGTCAATATGCATTTTAGCAAGCTCCGGTCGGGCTTTTAGATGTTTCTCATTCAGAATCGGGGTCACCATGGGCTTTCTTCCATGGATGCCACTTTCAGAAAGCAATGTATTGTCTAGCTGAACACCGTTGTACCTTGATCTTGGAGGTCAGCTTGTGTGTTTTGACGTTTTCCTTGTGCTTATTCCACTACTAGACTATCCATTTGCTTAATTTTCCTCTTGACTCCACATTGACGGTGGTTGGATCGCATGGACTAAAAAGTCTTTGATGACATAAGCAGTTGGGGTCACAAGAACATCAAACTACTTGAAGATGGTGTTTTGTAGCTTTATGTTGGCCATTTTCTTCTTCATCTCCTTAGACAAATCTCTTTTTTTTCCTCTGGTCCATGATCTGTGTGGTGCACACAATGACACCAAACAGCACACTGAGATTTGTTGTTTTTTCAATTTGAACAGGCTGAATAACATTAGGTAAAAGACACCTGTAATAATAATTGTGAACAATAGTCTGCTCGAAATATCAATACAATCCACTTCTCTATCACCGCTTGGCCAGTTTAGAAGATCACTGTAGAATAAGAGGTCAGCGCTTCACACAACTTCTTTGTATTCTTAATAAAAGAGCCTTTAATTTAGTTTGATTTAATTATTAAGTTAGACAGGAGCTTTTTTTTCATTTTGAGTCAAGACCCTCTGCGTGATCCCTTAGATTTGATTTTTAAAAGTTGTGTTACTTGTGACCAAGATTCATACAGAGTGAAAAATTTTACAGTGTGCAGATTTGGTCAGACATGTTGGCACCCTTACATTTTAATGAAAAAAAGCTACGCAAACTCTGTTAAGAAGGTGAAGGAGGAACGCAGATGCGAACCTGTGATTTCTGCAATTATTAATTTGTGTTTTACATTGTCTTGTAAAGTAGCAACAGTTCAGGTGCATACAAGGTGACATGTGGCAGCCTCTAAAGTTTGAATCAAAATGTACATAATGGCTATTTGTATAATTAGGGATCAGCATTGGTGCGAGCAACAGCTGAAAGCGCTTACTGCCGGAATATATAATTCAAGCCTATACACTACATTCTTAACAATATGCAGCAACATTTGGATACAAATTAAGTAGTACCTCTTTGATAATTTTTAGGCCCTGAAGGCCTGAACAAAATTCGGATTTTGAAAGGAAAAAGAAAGCTTTAAACACATGGAATACCCCCTCCATGCCCCCAGCATTAGAGTGAGAGGATAGTTTAGATTGCTGCCCAGTGAATATGCATGACAGACGATATCTTGTCTCTTGGGTTAGTCACAGATGTATGAAAAATAGACCAAGCAGAGAAAATAGCCTCTAGTTGGATGCCACTGCCATATATTTGAACTGAACTCTGTAATGATGAATTTTCCTTTTTCTGGTAGGCAGTTCATTTTAGGTCAGGGAGACAGACGGGCAGAAGGGAGACTCACCGGTGTAAATGTCATTTCAGATTTTCTTCTGCCTCCTCCAAAAGTGTAGACTGTCTGTAAAGATATTCCAGTTTGTACTTTATTTAATTAGTTTATCACAGACAGAAACACACACTGACAGCAAACACCTAGCTGTGCAGTCAGCGCATTCCAAGCCAGTGCTTGGCTGTTTGCCCAGTGGATTAACTAAACTGTAACTTTCCCCCATTTTTAAAAAGGGAAAGACACACAAGCCTCTTCACACATCTGCACACCTAATTTTATGCATGTATAAACATGATCTGAACCAAAAGCATCCCTGTAAATCAAACAAAGATTTTGACTTGACTGATTGACTATGTAACAGATAAAGATTAACATGTAAAATATTACTCTAGCAGTTACTCATCTGTATTGCTCCGGTTTAGTCCACCAGCAAGGACAAATAAAAAGGACAATGAGTGGTGTGCTTTACATGTGGTCCAAATTGCCACAACCCTGCAAAAGGATGTACTGTATTTTTGAAACTAATATGTAGAGAGTTTGTTGGTTCTTACCACCTGTGTTATTGTCAGGGGTTTTCTAATTTCTTTAATAACTATTATTTTGTAAGTAAACTACTATTATTGTTGCCCAAATAAAATGTTTTGACTACTTGATGTATCTGAAACATTATAATAGTCTCCGCTTTCTGGAAGGTGTACAAAGGTTAGTCCTCTCCCGCAGTACAATGGATAAGACTTGTCTCCAACTGCAGTAATTGCACCGATGGTGACTTTAGCATTCATGTGATTTAAAAAAAACAAACAAAAAGAAAAAAGTAAAATCAGGCTACCTCAAAAGAAATAATATGACAGTCAGGAGTGAGAAAGAAAATAAGAAGCAAATCAGCTGCTGAGAAAGTTCTTCCAGAAGGCAATGAATAATAACATTTGATATGATTTCCAAGGTTTAATCCAAGAGTTTCAATACCCACAAACACTGTGATGGAAACCTGCAACATCATCAACATCAGAAAGGTTTAAGACTTAGTCTTAGTTATTATTTAACATGATTTTCTGTATTAAGACCATTAAAGCAGTTTGAAAGTGGTAGCAGGTTCCTGTTTTTTTAGGTTTAATACTGGGGCAATATTATCATGTATAGTTAGGGTCATAGATATTTGGACAGTGACACAACTTTTGCAATTTTACCTCTGTACACATCCAGGACTGAATTGAAATGAACAGATCAAGATGTGATTGAAGTGTAGACTTTCAGCTTACATCAAAGGGGTTTAACAAAATTTTACATTAACCGTTTAGGAATTGCAGCCATTTTTATACATAGTCCCTAATTTTCAGGGGCTCAGAAGTAAATCAGTTTAATGAGCAGGTGTGGCTTGTTCCCTCCATATTATAACTATGAAGTACTGACATTTATGTAAATGTTAATCAAAAAGACAATTTTTTTATTTTGGATGGTAGAAAATATGCTTGCCCGGTGGATTTTTTTCGTCGACCAGCCATCTGGGCCAGTGAGACAGAAAGTTTACCCTGACCGTGTCAGCCAACAGTGAAACCACTCGGCTCTTAGATCAGGTGAGAGCCAGCCACTTCCCGTCCTGTCCTGCTCAGGCAGCCAGGTGCGGCAGTTGCTCTCCATCAACTGCCGCACCTGGCTTCAAAAACTGTAGTCATCTTGATCTTGTGCATTTGATGTAACTGGCATGCAATGTACACCATTTACCAGTAATCACTTCTGCAAAGGGGTTGCTCATCTGGAATGAGCCTATTGGGGACATAATAACTAGGTCCAAAATACAGTACTTATTATATATTATTCATCATAGCATACTGTTTTAACAGTATACAAAAATAACATACTTTACCATTTCCTGTCTCACAATGGCTAGTAACAATGGATGGATAAATGCGGGGAGATTTCTGCACACCAGAAAAAGTCCTAGGATTTATTTGAGGAAAAAAGGAAAAAAAGCCAAAAGCCCAAAACACTCCATAATAAAAGTGTAGCACATTATAACTGACATCATTTATTTAGACAAACCAATCCTGAAGTGACGACAACCATGCACACTCTGTGTGTTTTCTCATAGACCAGCTTATTTTATACTGTCACATTCTCACATCAAAAGTTTAGAGTTTACTGAGCATTTCAGGACAGAGAAAGAATTTCATCCATATGATGAAAGTCTATCAGTCATTTTCATTGAGCCTTCAGGCTCAGTGACGGCATTCAATTCCTTGTTTTATCTTGCATTTAATATCTTCCCAACATCAGCACATGGTGTTGACCAGAGACAAGGAGAGAGACAGACAGAGTTTAAAGAGGATTATGTTGCATACTTAGCTGCTCTATTCCCTGGTGGGTTTTCCTTTATTTAATTGTGATTAAATTAAAAAAAATATATGATCTTCATTGCTAGGGTTTCAGAGAACCAAGAAAAGAAGTGACTGAAAAAAGCTCCTAAAATCAGAGAACAATGGATATTATTGTGTGTTCTGACCATGTGATTAAAGGTTGATCCTCTGTAGGTTAAAATTAACAATGAACTTCTATCAACTGTCCAGTTCCATTCTTTGGTTGCAGCCGAGACTGGTGACTTTCCCTTTATTCTAATCTAACCCTAATATCCAGAGGTGGGGACTTGAGTCACATAACTTGAACTTGAGACAGAGTAAAGTATCAGATGATTCGGATTTGATTTGTGAAAAACCAGATGAGCCTTGCAACTCGACTTTGACTACAATGAACGTACTTTTCAACTTTTGATTTTGAATGACTTGATATCCTCCAAAAGTCCTTTGATTAAGATGATGTTGTGAAAATGTGTGTAGGTAATCACCTCTGCACTGTGCTGACAACAGATACACTTTGACAAAGAAACCAATCACACTGCACAAGCAAGAGATAAACATATATATATATGGCAAACCAGTTGGCAGATTTGAAATGAAGCAATCAAGATGTGATTGAAGTGTAGACTTTCAGCTTTAATTCAAGGGGATTCACAAAAACGTTACATCAACCGTTTAGGAATTAGAGCCATTTTTATACATAATCCCTAGTTTCAGAGGTTCAGGGGCTATTTTTAATACTTGGAAGAAAGTCCTGTGCAGTCAATGACTGCCTGAGTTCAGGAACCCAAGGACATCACCAAATGTTGAATTTCATCCCTTTAGATGTTCTGTCAGGCCTTTACTGTATCTGCTTTAATTTACTGCTAATTTGTGGGTCTTTCTGCCCTCAGTTTTGTCTTAAATAAGTGGAAAGCTTGCTAAATTGGGCTGAGGTAAGGTAACTGACTTGGTAATCAAAGAATATTCCATTTCTTTGCTCTGAGAGAACCCAAGTGCTTGGGTTCCGACTGTACTGTGAAGAACCGTCCTATTGGTTTTGCAGCATTTGGCTAAATCTGAACAGATATTTTAGGCCTATACACTTCAGGATTCATCCTGCTGCTTCTGTCAGCAGTCACATCATCAATGAACACCAGTGACCCAGTTCCATTAGCAGTCATACATGGACATGACATAACACTTCCTCCACCATGTCTGACAGTTGATGTGGTGGCTTTGGATCATGAGCCGTTCCTTTCCTTCCTCATACGCTTCTCTCCCCACCATTCTGGTACAAGTAAATCTTGATTGACACATCTTGATTCATTAATTTCAAATCCATTGATGCTGTGTACAGAGGCAAAAATGCAAAAGTGTTGTCACTGTCGAAATATTTAAGACCCTCACTGTATGTCGGGTTATCACATTGATTGTAAGAATTGTCAACAAAAAAAAAAGTATTATAAAAACATTCATCTTGTAAATTGCAAATGATTTTAAAGTGTCACAGGGTAAACATTCGAAGTATGCCTGATCAATAACATTTTAAACTGCGTAAATTTATATATATATATTTATTATATATATTTATTTATATATATTATAAATACAAATCTTAGTTTTTAAAATGCGATTTGTGATTTCTATATTTTATATATTTTAACTAGACTAACCGTTGCTACAATTTACTTTGTAAACAGTTTCACCTCAACTTTTTTCATTTATCAAGTAACAATAAAACTCAAGCTTTTGTTTATTTGATGAGTAAAGAATTACCAACCATTTAACAAGTGTGGACAAAATCAGATGGTGGCATGCAATTGATGTTTTAAACGTTTAGTATTTCCCTTACTCTGGAATTGGATTTTCCCATTTGTGTGGTGTTTTGGTGCAAAGGGCAGAGCACAAAACGCATAGGTGGGAGGAAAGCCCCGAACAGGTGGGAAGTTCATTCAAATGAGGCTGCCTAAAGCGAGTTTATGATATTTTGATGGAAAAAATACAATTTAAATGTTGTGCTGAAAAAGATCATCTTATGAAATACACATAGTGTAGTATTGGAGCTATTTATTATACTACAGTACTGGCACAAAATGTATAAACCAATATTTTCCACTGGGATTCTTGTGAGTTCAAAACAAATTGAGTTTACACTGTACGTACTGCTTTCTTGAAATAGCCATATCCTTTTTCTATAAAATCTGACCATGACAGAAGCTGAAGATACTGGGGAGCTTTGGAGCTTGTGAGACCAGTGCACTTGGCTCGATAGCGTGTTAACCTATTAGCCTTTGGACATTATTCCTGGGTCCTGCTGCCTGTGAACTTTGGAGAGACTCACTGCTGCAGTTTTCAAATTTTGATTGAAATACTTTTTGATCTCCAGTTTTTTGGGGGGTTTTTTGGTTGTTTTTTTTTTTTTTGCTACTGTTGTGATACAACATACATATGAATTGGTCGAGTTTTGTTTACTTGCTGTCAAAGCACACAGGTAGGATTGACACAATATTATGACAGTAAGTCAAGTAAAATCCCCTCTGGATTTGATACTTTACCAGCTTTATGTAACCTGCATCTTTCTATTTTGGGACCATACTATTTCACTTTCACTTAATACCAACATATCATGGTACTGTGTCCTACACTTTTGTGGCCTGAAACGGGGGCCGCACCCAACACTTCAAAGTTTTAAATACTCTGTAAATTTAGATGTCTGCACCTGGTATACACAGAGGGAAAATAACACTTTAAAATCCCAGCACTACAAGTGAGATTCCACTTCAGTAATACAGGCTTACTTACTTCTGTTTTCTTCCCTGGATTATGCTATATGTACGCTCACACAAACCAGTTGGAGGGATATTAATACTGCTTTTATTAAGATTTGATATATATTTTTGGTTAAGCTATTTATAGTTAAAAGGGTTACATGGTTCCTGTGATTCTTGCCCTTAAGCAGAACTCATTCATCAGTACCATGTTAAGTGTGCTGTCCTCTCCACAGCCGTTGTTGCGTTGGGGATTTATTTATATGAGGATTAGGAATACACCATCACATTCTGTGGAGTGGACCTCTGGGCAGGATTAACATGTTAGCGTCGAAAGAATGTGTTGGTACTTTTACACCAGAGATATCTGGAAATTAATGACTCATCAATTGAATCCCACGGCAAGGATGTTGTATTTTTTTTATGGAACTGAACATTAAGTGGGTGTGTGAAACCGTTTGTGTTTGGCTCTGTGTGTGTTTTATTGTGTGCACTATATCTGTAGTAACATGCATTCTTTTACCCTGAGAGAACCTCATCTATTTCCATAATTGTGCCTTCAAAACATCCACCTGTGCTGCCATACCTGACTGCTGCTTCTGTTGTGAACAGGCAAGAGCTTTCCAATGGAGACCAGATGAAAATGACTTTGAGATAAAGCACGAGGTCCATTGAGCCTGCAAATAACCACAAACTTAACACAAGGATGGTACTCCTCTGTAGCATCCTTAGTTTAGTTTACTTGCTTCATCAGTAGTTGAAAAGCTCTGTTATATCCTGTGCTTTGCATAGATACAGTTTAGTTGTATAATGTCTTAATGGCAGATCTGTTATTATGCTGTTTCTAGTCTACACTCATCATAATTTGGATTAATAAATTATGTATTTATATCAAAAATTGGATACAGGAAGGTTCATTTCTGCTGTTAGGCTCAGGCCATGTGCCACTAGTCCTTGGTTTTATTATGGTGTTTTGTATGAGAAATAAATGACTTTGTTTTTATTTTTTATTGTATTTTCTAGCAGTAATGCCTTTTTCACCGCACCCCATGGCATTGAGCCCTGCCACTAAAAGACAACAACAGTCTAAAGTGGTAGAGTTTTAATAGAACATGTCTATTGAGACTGTAATTGATGAATGGGTGACACCTGGTCTAAAATTCTTAAAAACTGAATAATGTGTTGATTGATTTTCAGTCGAGATAGAGATTATGTGCATGTGTGGATGTAAGGCGCAACTTGTCAAACAGTTCATTTTAACACTTAGGCTAATTTTTCATTTTTCTATTCATCTGCCATGGGAGCACATAAAAAAATAATGAGTAGCATCACTTCAGATGATGATCAGTTGGGCAGGAAGTCTTTTTTTCACACAATAGGTGGCGTCTCAATTCATCTTGCCTTGCATATTTTCCTTGCATCTCAAGGATTGAGTTTAATCACATAACAGTCCATTCCTATGGGGTTTTATTACAGGCAGTGCTGGAAAATAACTAAATACATTCCCTCTAGTAATTTGCTTAAGTAGAATTTTACAGTGCTTGTATTCTACTTGAGTATCTCCACTACTTCAAACTTCTGTTTTATAGGGAAATGTTTTATATTTAGTTTAATAGCTTTTAGCATCTACTTTTCAAATCATTTTTTCTTCATACACAACATATGGTATAATCAGTTAATTATTGCTGATGCATTTTAATAAATTATACTACCAGTCATCTACCAACAGTTTATAAATAAATTAGAATTAGCTCCCCCTTGTCCAGCTACAATGTTAAAATGCTGCTCACTTGGCAATGTAGAAGGAAACAGTTCTGCATTTAAGTTCCTGAAATATAGGCACAGAGTGGTATATCGGCAAAATGTACTTAAAATATCAAAAACAAAAGGAATGATTCTTCAGAAAACATGACAAAAATGAAAGATATTACTAGTTTGTTAATACTGAGGAGTTTGTTGGAAGAAAAAACAAATTCCTGCAAGACAAATTTGCAACCATCTAATTGACTTTTCTGTAATCATTTCCCTTTTTTGTAAATACAGGACAATTTTCCCTCGTTGGTATTTGTAAATGAAGCCATGTTCAACATTTAGAAGGAACTTGTCTCTGTTGAAATTGCAGCATCTCATAGACACCTAAAATATGACAAGGTGTCACAGTCTGGGCCGTGACAGCAGTCTTTCCCCTGTTCTTTGTGTCCACCCCTCCCTGTCTTTCTCTATGTTGGTGTGTGTGTGTGTGTCTGTGTTGTGGGCACGGCACTCCTCTCTCTCTTTACCAGCTACCTGATTTTCGGTCAGCCTGCACACCCGCCATCCATCTACTCATCAGAGCTGCAGTATATCTACCCCGTGTCTTCATCCACTCCTTGCCAGGTTGTTGTTTGAGCCAGTTTGGTAACTCATTCTCAGGCCACATTAAAATCGTGCATTGTTATTGCCTTGTGTCTTTGGTCTGTGCTAATCACTGATTTCAAAGCTACCGTGTTTAAGTTCACAGCCCTAATAATGAAAACACATTACTGTGTCTATACACATTTAAAGCCAAGGGACTACTGGTATGCTACGCCTGGTTTTTAACTGGAAATTAGTCAGCCGTCTCACTTTTCCCACCTGAGTTCCTCCTCACAACAAGTGTGTGTGTGTGTGTGTGTGTGGGGGGGGGGGGGGGGCAGAAGACTAATGTCTTATGTCACATGAAGTTTGTTTACTATGTGAAAAGTAAAATGAAGTGAGCACACAGGACTACAGACAGCTCTAGAGGGATGAGAAGTAGCCTGTATATGAAGTTGAAGTGCAATCTCAATGCAAATTTCACATAAATGTTTCAGGGCTCTGATTACCAACTCGTCCCTCTGATGGAGCCGAGTGCGTCTTCAGGCTGATTGCATCTCACAGGAGATTACAGTGTCCTGGGAGATCATGAGGATGACACTGACAATACTTTGAAGGCTCTTTGTTGAAAAAATATCAAGGGGAATGATGTGCATACCTAAGATCAAAAGTTATTTTAATATGCTTTTAAATAGTTTCAAGTCCTGACTTGAGAGTAAAGTCACTCTGACCCAGGAACCTGAACAGAAACATTCTTTTCACACACACACACACACACACACACACACACACACACACACACACACACACACACACACACACACACATTTTTTTTTCTCTTAATATTTGGAAGGAGTGTTGGTAACTTAAAAATTGGTTAATTGAATTTCAATGCAAATCGACATTATTATTATTATTATTATTATTATTATTATTATTATTATTATTATTATTATTATTATTATTATGCTGTCATTAATAAAACATTGCACAATGGGGGCTGCTGTGCATGCATACATGCAAAAAAAACACTGTTCATATTAATGTTTAGAATAAACAAATGACATATAGTATATAGTATTTGTTCATCCTGTCTGTCCTCCTAGTCAACAGCCGTCAGCACTGTCTCTGCACAGCTTTATTTATTTTTTTTTTTTAATGTCCTTATGTCCACAGGGTGGTAGTTGCTGCTCTGTGCAGGCAATAGGGCGCAGAGATAATTTTTCAACAAAATTAGAAAACACTGGATTCACGGGAGAAAACTGAGGCAGGCACTGCAATAACAATCTTCTGCACAAATGCACCTTTTAATGTACAGATAACATGCAGCCTCAGTCTCACGACCATATAGTCTCTTTTTTTCACAACCTATTTTTTAGTTTAGTTTTATTTGTCTAAACTGCACCATTCATTTCCTGTTGCCAGTTACGTTCATCAGCTCTTCTAAACTTGTAACTAAGGTAAAGGCAATCAAGATAATGAGGTAGAAAAACATATGTTTGTCCTTTTTAAATTTAACATTTTTGTCACACTTCAAACTTTACCACAACAAAATAATAAAACTGTGTGCACTTGAACAGATTTGTGGGTGAAGTGAGTTTTCTTAAAGGTAAAATGATATTCCCACTGTGTTTCGCTCTAGCCCCTTCTTCTCTAAGTTAATAATTAGAGATTCTTCACATACTGTAATTATCTTCACATCATGCAAGTTTAACTTGTATATTCATTATAAAGCAATGCTCAAATATTAACCATATAAAAAAGACTTCTACTTGCATTCATTTAAATCAACACACAAACTCACAGCCAGCCATTTCACCGTGGCATAAGAGAATGTTCCTGATAGAATAATGCGTGGCATTCACAATGTAATCAACTGGGCATGTTGTGGTTGATTTTCACATATAACTAATGTCCATGTTAAGATGACCTATCCAATACCAAACTGCAGAATTGATTGAATTTGCATTAAGCAGTGGAATTGCTAGCTCACAGTTCCGGGAGTGATTAATTTGCCTTCTTAATGAAAGCTGCAATGGTGTTTTGACAGGAAATTTCAGCATATAATAATATCATGTTGCCAACATAATGTCCATCTCTTGGTTAACATATAGCTTCTTACCTGTCCCCATCACATGCTGTGACCTCAGAGGTGGATTTAATAAAAATATCAAGAGAAATATTAAAATCTGAAATATATCTGTTCAAACACTTTTCAAATCAAATGGGCTAGATTGTCATTTAAGTGTTTTCCACTGAGTGATTGTTTGAACCAAAGCTGCCTTTGCTGCACTGAGGAGTCACCAGGAGGAAGGAGATTATTATTGAATAATCTTTTGTGATGTTTCATCGATTGGGACAGGACAGAAGAGAACGTAGCAGGTCGTACATAAAGACATGTAACAACAACAACAACAACAACAAAGGTTTTTTAGCCTACTCTTAAATGTGGAGAGTGTGTCTGCCTCCCCGGACAAGAACTTGTAGAGTGTTCGACAATAGAAGAGCCCGATAGAAGAAGGCTCTGCCTCCCATTCTACTTTTGGAGACTCTAGGAACCACGTGTAAGTCTGCATTCAGAGAATCCTACCTAGAAGGAACAGAAGCATATGCTAGTTTTTCTGCATCTTTTTGAGACAGGATGTGCCTAATTTTTGCAATGTTTTTAGAAGATCATTTGTAAATTTCACCATCTAAATCCTGATTGAAAATCCTAAAAATAAACTATTGTTATATGGAAAGTCACATCACTGGTGGGCAATTATATCTAGTAAAGAAGTGCTGACTAAATTGGGATGGGGTCCAAGAGACTGGTTGATGGTTTAGATGAAGAAAACTTTGAAGTTAGTTGGGGAGGTTGATGAGTAATAGGCTTCTCCGGTGTCACAGAGGGCCTTCCTATATGTTTTAACACTAACATGCCAGGCAGGATTCTTCCACTTTGGAAGGACACCATGTCCTTTCAACTTTTCACATTATTTGCTTTAATATGCTGGTTTGCGAGTCAAAGCATGGAGCTAAACTCTCTTGTTTTATTATCTTTTTTATTTTTTTGACAGAGGCAATGGAATTGAGTGTGGTTCTCATTTTGCCTGCAGCGCTATCAACAAGGTGATCAATGTGGGTGGGACTAAAGTTAGCAGGAGTCTTCTGTTCTATTAAAAGATGATTGTGTGTGTGGTAGATTGTCTTGGACTTTAAAACTTACTCCCCCCTTCAATTTGGCTACAGCACTATCAGATAGACATATAGAATAGACAGTTGTGGCCAATGGTGTGTGGTCCAGTAATAGGAATTCAGAAGTTATCAAACAATGGTCTGAAAAAAGAGAATCGTGTGGAAAGACAATTAAATTTTCTATTTTTGCGCCATAAGTCAGAACAAGGTCAAGGTTGTGGTTAAAACAGTGAGTGGGTTTATTTACACTCTGAGCAAAGTTAATTGAGTCTTATAATGAGATAACGCAGAACTAAGGATATCATTAGCAATGTCCATATGAATATTAAAATCACCCACTATAATTACTTTAAGTATATTAAAGACTAAACTTGATGAATACTCTGAAAATTCAGATAAAATTCAGAGTAAGGGCCAAGAGCATGGTACAAAATTATAAATAGACTTAAAGCGCTCTCTCTCTCTCTCTCTCTCTCTCTCTACATATGTATGTGTGTGTGTGTATATATATATATATATATATATATATGAGAGAGTGAGAGTGAGATCTATATCTCATAGTTTAGCAAGTTTTCTCATTAAATAACTATTAATTAACTAGTAATGTAGCATCAATATTGTTTCCATAGTTTAATATAGTTTCATTGCTGATTTCAGACAGTGGCTTAAGTGTCAATTGGTTGAAAAATTATATAAAAACATATTCTCTGTCGTCTTCATGAAAAAATAAATAGCATGTTACCCATTTCAGTATTTAGAATAAGAGAGCCGTGCGACTGTATTTCACTGTTTGTCTGTGTACATGATGTCTTTTTGACTTTGCAATAGAGGCCCTCCAAATTGCAAATAGAACATGGGGATGTGCAAATTCCAAAATAGAGAAAAGAAAATAACGGGATAGTTTCTTAAGCCCTTTGTGATGAGTAAAAGCAAACTGATAACAGCCTTCATTTACACTTAGGCCACACACTGCTTCAACTCTCCTTGAGGTTAAGATAACCTGTAAATTATATATATATATTTTTTTTTTTGGGATTATCACTTCTAGTGAACATTATCAGCAGGCAGAATGCATGCATTATAACTGAGTTACAAAAAGTTACATCTATTTTTTTGATCTAATTATTATTTGATGTATCACTGTATCACTCTGTGAAACTGAAGAACAAATTCAAAGTCAAAAACCAAATTACAGGAGCTCTATCAAGCTAAGAAACTCACAAATACAGCTTAAGCCAACAAAGTTCGTGCTGATCTGATGAGCAAACTAAAGCTGAAGCTGAGAAACTACAACCCGAAGCAGTCATCTACAACTGAAATGGACAAGCTAAACTGAAGTAGACAAACTACAGCTGAAGCGGAAAAACTAAAATTAATGTTGACCAAGTAAACAGAAGCTGACAAACCGAAACCGATGCTGACAAACTACAGCTGAAGTTGAAAAACTACAATTGAAGCTATACAAAGCTATAACTGAAGCTGAAAAATACAATCAATGAATCAGTATATCACTCTGCTATGTATATTGTGTCAGTTTGTGGCCTTGGTATGAAAATACTAAGCAGTGTATGCGCTGTGTAATAATATTGGTGTGGTAATATTTGCAAGAGTCTGTGTTGCAGTCTGTTATGTATTGTTTGGAGTTTACAGAACAGTTTCCAGTTTATTGTTTTTAATCGTTTCATTTATATGGCTCATTGCTCTGGGGAAGAAACTGTTCCTGAATCTGGCAGTACAGGAACAGATGGTCCCGAAGAGTCTCCCTGAGGGCAGGAGGGTGAGCCAGGGTATGTTGGATCTACGATGAGGACTTTTACTTTCCAGAGGCACATGGAGCTGTAGATCTCCTCCGGAGCTGGCGGCTGGATCTCAGTGGTTTCCTAGACACGCAGTCTCCCTGGTGTTGAGGACCAGCCTATTCCCTGAGCAGCACCTCGTCATGCGCCGCACCTATTCTCTGTAGGTCGACTCGTCATCATCAGTGATCAGCCCAGTTACTCTGCATGCTTTATGATTGTGTTAGTGTTATATGCAGGTACACAATTGTAGGTGAAGAGAGTACAGGAGGGGGCTCCACATGCAGCTCTGTGGTGTTCTGATGTTCATATACATTACAGCATATGTATGCAAGCAGGGTTTCCGGGAACAGCTGCTAAAACAAAAGGAAACATGTTTTGTAGATAGACCAACAAAGCTCTATTGCAAGACTTATAGCAATAATGACAAAAAGGATTTATACAGTGCATTTTAACATGCTTAAAGTTTCTTGTTTTTTTAATTGCACAATACATTAAAGGGTTTAATGTTTTTGATGGCATTATTTGTATATAAATCTGCCAGCTAACCTATGTTCATATTTTTCAACAGGTGGGCTGCCAGGTAGCCCAGGTGAGCCTCTTGAGTCATTGCAGAGCAGAAAAAAAATTCCACTTTTTAATGAGGACAACTGTGGGATTTATCCCTCAATGAATGAGCATTAGCATACTAAGCAAATCTCATGGTAATCGGCCTCTTTAATTGTGAGATATTACATGTGCAAAGTTTGCTTTTTAGCCAGAGTGTGGTGCTCGAGGAATAGGCAAACTAGGCAGCTAATGTTAGGAGTGAGCCTCACTAAATGTGACTGCTTAAAATCTATTGTGTCATTCAGCGACTATAGAAATATTTTCCTTTTATTATTCAGTTCTGTTTTGTAAAATTTTTTCTGTGGTTTCTCGGGTAGAGCCAAATCGCTGATTAGGTGGCTTTCAAGGTCTCACAGGTGTCAAAGCAAGAGGCAGATTATTGCACAATCAAAAATCAGCAGCACAGACACAGCAAATTATGGTTTGTGTGTGTGTGTGTGTGTGTGTGTGTGTGTGTGTGTGTGTTTGTTTGTTTTGCATGCATGTGCAGCACAACTTATTTAGAACTTGAGTAAAATTTGATAAGAAGCCCAGGACATTTGATACACTTAGCAGAAGCACACCACTGCTGAGTTCCTGCACTTGCAGTTATCAGCTCCTAGCAAATGTTTGATGGATATTACACAGCATAATCACCAAGAATATGTTTCTTTTTAAATAATCGTAGTTAAATCCATGCATTGGAATATTTTTTTTTTTTTGAAATTGCATTGTAAACCGTTGTGGAAAAATAATGTCGTTCATAAAATTGTGAATAATTTCTTTTTGACATGGTCAAATGGATTGCAGTTCCAGACAACCCAGATTGTGTGCTCGACACATAAAATTGTGAGGAAAGGTTCATTACTTAAGTACAGCGGTTGGCAGCTCAACACAGTACAACTTGGGATAATGCAAATGGACAAAACACAAGCAAAAGAACACATCTTCACCATGCAACAGCTTATATGAGTGGTATAAAGAAATGCACTTCATGTGTTGAAAACAAGAAAGGATTGTTTTACAGAACACAATTTTGATATTGTGGGTGCCCCCTAAAAGTGATAAATTAGTAAGAGACACTCAATAGGATTCTCCATAGTGAGCAGTAAATTGACAATTTGCACACTTATTTGCCAAAAAGGCTTTTTAAGAGCAGACATTTTGACTCGGCATAGCTAGAAAGCACTTTCATTCCAGTGCAGCATCAGGCCATGCCAGTAGGCCAGTTTCAATATTCTCAGTTACACCCGCGGTTTCCTCTTATGACGTGTCGAAGTATCTGCTGTGAAGAAGGGGGTTTATCTTCCCTCACAGTTATCTCGTGTCTCATTACTTTGCATTTTTTTCTTCTGCTGTTGAAGGCCCTGCCCATCCTTGTTATACCCACTCGTGTTATTTCACAAACATTCCCTAATCATACATCTTTTCAGAACTGTGCATGTGCGTGCAAGAGTGAATGATTATTTTTGTGTGGGGAAAAATGATGAAGACGATTTTTTTTCTCTTCTGTTGTTTTTTTTGTTTGCTTGATTTTGGGTCGCAGTACATTGAGGCATAACCTGTCTCTATGGACTGAAGTAACCACAGTTACAGTACGTAATAACCTTCAACATGTTTAATAAAATTTATTAACTGAACCCTTCTATTGGCACCATTTTGGAGGACATATCAAGGCTCGGGGCATATGGGTTCAAAATAAGTGAATACGGTCATTGGTAATCTCTACTGTGAAAAAATAACATTTTTCCTGTTTCTGTGCAACTTTTTAAATTTGTATAAATTGCTCATCCATAAAATGAAGACCATGTAGCCACTGAGATACTATTTCTTAACGATGACCATTAGTCAAATGTTTCATTTAGTGCAAAATATAGGCTTCCTTGACCACTAGAAGGGATTTCTTAAACATTTGGTCGAGCATCCTTTTAAATTACCACTCTTTTGCCTGTTTGTATGGAGGACAATGTTTGAAAGGATCAATGCATCTTGTAAATTGAGGGATTCAAGTGCACAAGCTGCAGCCACAGACTGTGAGGGACAGAATATATTCTATGCGAGGTCCTAACAAAAATTAATTTAAACAATTTTAGTGTAAGGCTGCAACATAACAGGATTCGAAAAGAGTATAGATCTGTA
Organism: Istiophorus platypterus; assembly: GCA_016859345.1. Lineage (NCBI taxonomy): Eukaryota > Metazoa > Chordata > Actinopteri > Istiophoriformes > Istiophoridae > Istiophorus > Istiophorus platypterus. The sequence continues at coordinate 4,318,002 of CM029125.1, read as the reverse complement.
TACAGTACTTTCTAAATGCATTTTAGCAGAGAACACTTCATAAAACAAGGACAAGAATACATGAAATATACAACAAAGCATGCTTCAGGTTATTTGAATAAGTAACAGAGTATGGTCACACATTGACTCTTTTTTAACCAAGCCATGCAGAATCTTATAGACTAGACAAGTGTCTGTAAAATTTGATAAGATTGTCCAGGCTCAGAAGATTATGATTTCTTTGGCAGTGCCAAAAGTGAGGGGTGTCTAGCTTCCAGACAAGCACCTTAGGAGTCCAGTGGTCATCCAAGTATTTGAAAAACCCTCATATTGATAATTATGTTGATATGTCCTATTACTTTTGAGTCCCCTAGCATTCTAGGCCCATAGCAGCATAAATAGAGAATGGTTCAAGACAAGCCTGAGCCAGCCCTGAAAACAAGTTTTGTCAAAGAAGCCTACTCTTAAAAACGGAGAGTGTCTGCCTCCCAGATCCAAACTGGAAGATGGTTCCACGGAAGAGGAGCCTGATAGCAGAAGATTCTAATGTCCAGTCTATTTTTGGATATTCTGGGAACCACAGGTAAACCTGTACTCTGAGCTGAGTGTTCTAGTGGGGTAATAGGGTACAGGGAGCAGCATTCTGGATCACATGGAGAGTAATTAGAGACCTGATAATAATTCATTCAGCCTAAAAGTAACACAAGCATGGATTAGTTTTTCTGCATCTTTTCGAGATAGGAAAGGGTAATATCAAAAACCTGTCAACAAATTTTGACAGGTCTCAATCAGATTGTGCAGGATCATCACCGGTAATTCCACCCCTGTCCCGCCATTTTTTTCAGCCAGGGAAATAGTGTTGCGTCATTACTGGAAGTGCCGCCCTATCGCCTCCCTCAGCTTTCCTGATACCCCTCCTTACCCGCCCCCCATTCGGACATCCTTTTACTAGCCCCTGTTTTTACCGTCTTGTGCAAAAATTCAGCGAGCTTGCTGGTGAAAAAGGAACATGGAAAAATGTTATACTGTAAGAAAAAACGTTTAAAGAGAATTCAATACTTTTGTGGTTAATGGATAAATAGAAGCAACATGCAGGAGATTTGAGACATGCACAAGAGCTGCCCCAGCTTCGGTGACCATAGAGGTACCTGTAATGGTCTGTCAAGAATCAACCTTGATAACTGACACCCCTCAGACACGCAGAGATGTTTCTGCAAGAGGATAGGTCTTTAGAACTCTACAGGCTGTGTGGAACGTGGAGCAATGATTTTAAGAATGTTTGTCTCAAATGGACGTGGGTGAAATCTTGAGAACCGCGACTGCTGCACCTAAAGCTAGGGGGTGCTGAATCTAATGATGGTGTGGCATGGGGCAATGGAGGAAAAACCATCCGCTGCTACATCCGCTGAGTGAGACTGGAGTCTTTTGCCACTATTGTCAAGATCACTGAGATAAAAATTGTTTTCAGCGCTTTGGGGGGTGATTGAAAACGTCACCCTCTTGTCAATGGTTCTTTGTGCCGATGGTTCTTTTCGTGCCGCCTGTATGTAGGCATCACGTATGTATAATACATGTTTGTTCTATCCCTTTGTGTAGCTCTGCCTGATGCAACTTGTCCTACTTCTGAAAAGAATGGGGGGGGGGCATCAACCCCCTTCCAAATTCTTCCACCCAGGGATGCGTTTTCGACATCTCCATTCACTTGTGTCGTCTCATTAAGACCGTGCGGATGCTGTAAACAGACCTTAATGTCTGTATTTTCTCCTCAAAGGGAGCAAACTCCCGAGCATACTTTACACTCTCGATCTTGGCATTACCTACATAACCGGCATACCCTAGTAATTCTGTTTGTCCCCTGCATGTAAAGCATATTGGATTAAGATGTTTTTGCTGTGCTCTGCCTACACTAACCGCTGGATGGAGGCATTAATATATGTTTTGCATTGGCCCCTGCAGTCATCAGGAGAGGGTATCACTAGAGTTCTAGGAGGCAGGAAATTGGTTACAAACACCTCCATGCAGGCTGAGGAGATGATTATACAGTTTAAAGGGTTGACACCCATTTCATGAAGAACCTTGTTACTGTATCGAATACAACCCGCGGAGAAAATGTTAACGCCATTTTCACAGTAACGTAGAGCTCCCCTCTAAAAGTCAAAGCCTGCCAGGCTCGCTACTCTGTACCACCTATAAAACTATTCCTGCACAACGCGGCCTCACGCGTTTCAAGCAGTAATCACGTGATGGAAGTCCCCCAGTCCCCATCTCACATCTTAGAAAGTATTACTTAAATATTTATTTGGGAGGACTGAACTTCCAACCCTTGATGAGGGCTAGCGCTGTTCCTTCCTTCCTCTGTAAGTTTGTAGTGTTCACTGTGAAGAAAAAAACAAACAGTCTCTTTGATATGGAAGTTATCCTGCTTTGAATTTAAAGGGTTTTACATACTGGCTCCCAGACAAGCTTGTAATTTATTCCACATCCAAACAAAAACAAGCAAATGCTACAATAGCTTTTTTAACTTAGAGATTATAGATATGAATTATGAAAACAATAAATGTAAATGCAACCATTTCACAGGTAATATGAACATTTAAAACATAATTTCATTTGTGCTTGCAAATATACTATGCAGAACAGCCCTATTCATCATTGTGGATTATGCAAAAATGAATATTACAGTATTGTCTCCCTGGCTGGCAGCAATCAAATCACAGGAGTTTCTTTGCCACCTGCATTGCTACAGTTGAATGGCAAACCTACTGCCACCATCAATAACACAATAGTTTAGCCTCAGATAAAAATGATAAATGCACTGGCATTCCTTCAGACCCTGATTCAGCCACCATTTATTTTAATATTTCAGCAACTACCAGGCGCTATCGTTAATCACTGTTAGACTGCAGATAGGCAGGGAGGAGTCAAAGAAAGCGGGAGAGCAGAGGAGCTGAGATGGGGTGATGGACGAGGGAGAAGGAGACGGACGAGGAGGAATGAGTTCAAGGAATGCCACTTCTCATTGGGGAAGCTGTTGCTCATCTGTCGTGGGCTCATTGGGGCATGGCTAAAGGCTCCCGTTCAGTCAAATTCCTCTCCTGTACGCATGACATTTCAATTACACAGTGAGCTCTCATAGCTCTCTCCACAGCCAGATAAGCCAAGACACCAAATGCCACACACTGCATGGATACTCGCACATGCACATGCACACGCACACGCACGCACACATACACACACAAACACACTAACACACGCACACACACACAGAAGCACACCTCCTGCAGGGTTTGTTTGAGTGGACATTACTCTGGCTTGTGACAGCTGAGTGTACTGTACAGAAGCATTACCACACACCTTCCTAAAATAGATACTGAATAATGACATAATTTATTTGAATCACTTGTTATGTGCAATTGGGTATATAGAATGTAAGGTAATAAGACAGTTAAACTAATAATAAGAATGAAGAATGAAAAGTCGGAGGGAATAGAATAGATTTCAACATAATGAGGCTGTAGAAAAGACAGATCAGGTCAGACAATGTTGGTGCACTGAATTTCAGAAACTATAGCAGTTGAGAAGGGTTTATGACTGGAGAGATCCAATTTAGATATGTGTTGGTGTTACAAAGGCAATAATGTATGATGAGGTATAAGGATATAAGCAAAATGATGGACAAAAGGAAAGTGGAGGCAAAACATTCCACAGTGTGACATTACTCAAATCTGTGAGAACATCCCGGATGGCTGGCTGGGACAATGAAGTCAGCCTATTTAAAAGAAAATAAACAAAAAATAATAATAATAATAACTTTACTATACAAGCACTGGCCTTGTTATGGTCTTTGTTTTCTCAAGGGAGGAATGTTTTCAGCATATTTCTATAGCATGCATGCAGGCTGCCCACCATCAGCGATTGCTTCACGGGACACGAGGTGTGGGACAGGGTCATAAAAGCGTTTCACTAGTCAGCACCAAGTCGGCAGGAAGCCACTTCAGTGTTACAGCAGGCAATCTTCTCCATGAGACAAACGCAGAGGAGCATCACCAGTGTAATGGTGTTGTCAACTCTGTTTTTGTCAAGTCAACGATTGAACTTGACTTACAAGGCCTACTGCAGACAATATGGTAAGTGGGTGAAATAATGATGCTTTTGTAAATTTTTGTAAGATTGATATGTGCTAACATTATATCATACTGCATACAAGGAATTCTTGAATAATGACCTACATACTGTGGTATGTTTCACAAAAGTCTTCTAGCAGCTCAAAGGGCTTTAAATAATCCTTTACTGATAGGGTCTTATTGTGAAGCACTGAAAATTAGAAGTGTTAGAACATAAGTTGTGACGACTGTATTCACTGTATTCATAGCTATTATGAGAAACATAGTCATCATTTGAATACCAACTTTTAGTATTTTGACTTTGTCTATGAAAAGTTAAGTCCAATCTATTAAATTTAGATTGATAGCATATTCTTGACCCACTAATTAACTAAGAACTGGTTAATTGGCAATTGAAAAAAGTGTTACAACAATAATAACGAGTTACTTAATTTTGCATCTTTAAAAATAAAAAAAGTATTTTAACTATCCAGAGTATCATGACCCTGGCTGAGTCAAGCCTCAACTAGTTACATAAATATTTATAGAAGTAATGCAGTTAGAAGTTGTCATGTCTCAGAGTATATGTAGTCAGGTTGGGTGCGTAAACTGTACCGAACATGAGGTCAAAAATATATTAAGTAAGTAAGTAATATTTTATGTAAGAATAAAAGCTTGGCTTCCTTTTCATTTGTAGGAGAGGAAGATTTTGATATTGATTTGATATGTTTCTTTCTATTTCTATACTTAATATAACAATCTTTTTTTTTTTTTTTTTTGCCTATATCTGACAGTGTACAAGTTTCCGCATGTCTGTATTTTTTGCATTTGTAGTATGTCATAGTCTTAAATGGCACATCTGAGACATCTTCCACATGTTTTCTTTGGATGTCTCCTCAGCCAGGATGTCAGGTGAGGCAGAGTGGATTCCTCCGCTTAAACGGTCCTCGCCATGGATGCAGAGGCTCGGAGGCTGGAACGTTACCAGACCTTGGCTCAGCTACTCAAGACAATCCCCCCCTTGAAGCTCTGTGCTATTCCATCCTGTCCATCACTGTCCTGATCATGTAGGCATCATATGCATTTTTGTGTTTTGGAAAGTAAAACACTGGAGGAGTAGAGGTGTCAGTAAGTCAGTTTGAATAGTTCTGTTCCAAATAATGAAGTGGGATATACAGACTTGTGTTTCCTCACTCTTCCTACTGTGATCAACTTTCATTTTAGCAGTTTTTAAGCCAGTTTTTTTACCAAGGAAAGAAATTATCCAGGCGTTTGTCCGTAGTTATGTGGGGCCACTGTTGTACAGTCATGGCAAGTGCTCCACCTACTTATCCCATAAATTCTAACATCAACCAGTTTGTCTTTGTCATGTCTCATTTCATGGTTGTCAAGACAATTTGCCCTGGAGAAATATGGAATGTTTGCAGTGACATGGTTGGACGAAAAACAGCTCCTGCCACTTTCTGCTGCTGGCAGTGAAATTTGTGTCTGAATCTGCAGACCCCTGCTGCTGTCAATTAAAATCTTTATTAACTGGTAACTTCACACAGTTTAAACTATGTACTGTTTTTGTACTATTGATTCCTGTCTCCAAATGTTCTAAAAAAAAAAAAATACGCTTCCATAAAACAGGTTATATTCTAACAGAGGAGAGTTAGATAAAAGTGAAATGTGCAACGCTGCTAAAAAGCCACAATCACATGATAACAGGTGCTTCTGAGCGGTGGGGAGATGGTACCCCCCGTCTCTCTTAACACATGGTCCTAGATGCTAGACATGAATGTCCTCCTTGATCTTGCTCCAGTCTTCCACTAGCTATACTATTTATGGAACTGTCTCTAGAAATGTTAAAGTTTTCTCACTTACAATTTATTGTTTTAAAAATACATTTTTTAAGCAATTTAGTTTCTTTTTGCAAACAGATAATTATCTGTAATATTTTTTTCTATCATGTTCATGTTGTGAAAGTGGCAGGACACGTGTTCTGTTAAACAACAGGACCGCTACTCGGCTTAATAGTTTTCCATCCATTATGTGGATAGCATCCTTACATTATCGGGAGTAAAGATGTTTATTTACACAAACAAAGTGTCTGCTTTTGATGAATAGATTTTATAGTCTACCAGTTCTGTCTCTGTGTTAGAAGCAAACATTAGGCTTGTGATGCTTTTTAAAAAGACTGCTGAACCATATCAAGGAAATATATATTTGTTCTGGAGCACTAAGTTCAATTAGTTTGGCATTTAAATATTTCTAGGCATCCATATTATTTCTTTAAATTTATAACATTACTTTCATATTTCCAACATATCCCATAGTAACTTAAGTTATTTATTTTGGAAAATATTTGTTTGTTTGTTTGTTTGTTATTTATTTTACCATCTCAATTTGTGTGTTTTGTTTCATTTTCAGAGTTTCTTTCTGAAGAGAGATGTTTTCCATCTGGTTCATTTGGTCAATAATTAGTTGTTTAAAAAAACAATCTAAACAAATGAAAATATTCATAACACTCTCACATCAGCAACACCACATCCAACCATTCAGTGAGAAACATCTGGAACTTACAAGAGACTCTGTTACCACCTGGGGTATCATTGGCTGACTGTGGTAGTTTATAGTCAACAAAATAGAGGCCTCTATATGTTAAAACACCGGTTGCTGCTGATCTAGTGGACCCTACTGTCATTCTGATCACAGTGTGGGATCATTGTTTTCACAGGGGTATAAGAAATATGTTTTACTGCAAAATGTTCCCCCTCCAGCATTCACCTACACATTTAGAGGGATTTCCTCATCAGTGTGCTCTTTTTCTGAAAAGTCCTTTCCTTCATATCATTGGTGTTTTCACAGATCCGGTCACAAGCCTCAAGGGCTCTGAACTTATTTGTCAACTGACTCAAATGCGGTAGGGAATTGTGGGTATTGTATTGTGTGCTCCAGGGACACTCTGTGAACAGACCGGCTTTCAGGCTCACATGACCGATGACACTAGCCAAAGGCAGACGAAATTATTGGGATTTTTAACATGACAAGCGGCTAGGAAGGAAAAAAAGCTAAAAAAAAAAAAAAAAAAGAAGTTGGTCAAATGCAGAATCAATGGGAAGAGAAAACAAAACCTTTGCCCTTGAGCTAAATTAAGGTCTTTGTGATACTGGGAGTGTTGCTTTTGTTAACAGAAAAAACTATGTTTATGCACATTTTTAATTTTCACATAAAAAAAAAAACCTGAGCACAGGTGCTTGCTTCTGTTTTTTCCACATGCAGCCACACGGCTCCACGCGCCTTCACTCCACTCCATGCATCCTTTATGATAAATGAAAATCTATCAACTGTCCAGTCACAGCTCTGGGACAAAACCATGGTTGGAGCTCAGCGTCGCTTACATGCAGTTTTAGACATGTACATTATAAACTCATAGCTTTTCCTTTAACAACATCAGTATATTTTTTTACATTTTATATTGTGTTTGTAGTGATTTATAGGTGTAAAGTACAATGTAAAACCAATTCCTCAAAACCAGGGATAATGTGGCAGGGACTCCCTACATCCTTTGTCTGCCTTTCATTTTATCACATTAGCTTTATTTTGACAGGATACAAAATTATTTTGTCCCAAGGGTGATACACGTGACAACATAATGAGGTGCTGAAGTGTTTAGCAGCAGCGACAGAGCATAAGCAGGTAGAAATGAATTCATCGGCTGACAGGAAGGAACATAGCACAATTAGTTTTATGTTTGGACTGCTCCCCTCAAAGGCAGGATACTGAGTTTATAGCCAGATCCAAACAGTCAGTGTGTAATTTATGCCCCAGTGTTGACCCCCATCAGCACTGTGAGATCCACTTACCTCCTGGCGACTAGAACAAGATAATTCAATCAGAATTACTGTACATTTTCTACTAGTAAATAAATGGGTTTAATGCCATTTAGAAAAAAATTCCAGCAACTGGTATGATAAATATAGATGAGTATTTAGATATTTAGATATTTAGATATTTTAGATATTTTATATTTTTTTTAAAGTGCTGAAGTTTCTTCTTGTGACCATCATAGAGTTATGGACATGTAATTGGCTATCATAAATGTGAAAATCATCGGTCGACCGTTTTATTGTCATATGGTGTAGACTGTTGCCAAATACATATAGTTACATGGGCAGAAAAAGGCTCATTAAAGCTAAAATACTTGAACTCAGAGGCTTGCTAGCCTGTTAGTCTGCAATAGCCATGTCTTCCAACAGCTTATACTAGCTTGACGCCTCAGTGCAAGAGGTTAACTAGAGCAGAAGTGTGTTCAAGTATTGACTGACAGCCGTGAGCTCCCATCCCTGATTTCAGCCTTTGCTGATTGGCTAGAAGGAGAGGCTTGCTCAAAAGGAAGGAAGGAAGAAATATCTCTGCACAGCTGTCAGGCTATTTAATGACACTGGGTCACAGATGCCTTTGACAGTACCTCTCCACATTAAGATATGTTTCAGAGCCTATTTCAACAAAATTATTTGAAAGAGTTACAAACTGTAGCATTAGGTGTTCATACAACTTATTTAAAGTATTTACTATGAATGATCATTGCAGTGATATAATGATATTATTTAAAGTAATGAATGAGTAAAACAGGAAAACTGTAAAATGCTTTGAATAAAAGAAGCACATAAATACATTCAATTTACTGGTCATACACACACACACACACACACACACACACACACACACACACACACACACACACACACACACACACACACACACACACACACACACACACATGTCCCTGATATGCGATCTGGGGTTCAGTATGTTGCGCAAGAACACCTCAACATGCAGGCAGGAGGAGCTGGGGATTTAACAATCAGTCCTGCACATGGCAGACAACCTCCCCTAGCTGCTGACCCATAGCCCATCGTTAGTAATTATTTAGTATTAAATAGGGACTTGGAAAAGTGGACTTCCTAACAATTTTTTTTTTTTTCTTCCATGAAACTAGTTGATATCTATGTAGAATTGGCTCAACTTTCTTCTAATTTGTATAGATGTGTGTATGGAAAATTTGTGCTGAAAATATAAAAAACTGAAGATACATCATAAATATTTCCTATTATGTATGCACGTCTTACACTCAATTAAGAATCGTATGGTAACTCTGAGAGTCTGTTTGTACAGCTGTTGGCACCACTGAATTTTAAGTACAGAATTTAGAATATCTTCAGAAAAAAATCAGATTTAACCAATTTTGTATGATCAAAATATTAAATAAAAATGTCAGACGTTGCTCACAAAAACAGTATAAAATGCTCTCATATAGGGAAATAAAAAACACAAACATAAAAGGTACACTTTGAATAATGATTGGTACTCTTTTGATGAACTTAAATTAGTTCCTCAAAAAAAAAAAACAAGTCAAACTCACCTATGCTTAATTCAGTGTTCACATCACCTGAATTAACCGATAAATGATGATGTTACCCCAAAAAAAGGAGCTTAATATTTTCTTTTTTCTTTTTTCAGAATGGTAAAGACAAGAGAGCTGTCAGAGAGCAGCAGAAACGCTGGGATGAACAAACATAACAATTCCAAAGGCTACAAGACATTCACTCAAGTTTGTAATGTTATCAAGAAGTTTCACAGTCATAAAACTGTTGAAGACGCTTCCAGGATCTGGTGCTAAGAAGAAACTCAATGAGAGAAGTCTACAAAGGTTGATGTAGATCGTGGGAAAAACATCATGGAAGACATCTAAAGAGTTTCAGGTTGAACAGGAGCAATATGGAGCAGTGGTTTCACCCCGTACCATGTGCCGCACACTAAACTAAATAGGCCTCTACGGAGGAAGGCCAGGGAGGACACTTGTGAAACTTTCATAGATAAGCCATAGTCTTTCTGGGATATTGTTCTATGCAGAGCTCAGTTTATTAATGGACAATGAAAGGAAGCCCATAAGGATTGAACATCCTACGTACAGTGAAACATAGTGGAGGTTCTATCATGGTGTGGGGCTGCTTTGATGCCCCTGGTACTGGAGGCATTGATTGTATCAAAGGGAGGATAAAATTGGAAAATTACTGAGGTATTTTAGAGAGAAATGTGTTACCTAGTGCCGGAAAACTAGGTTAGAGGAGAAGGTCTTGGGTCTTGAAGTAGGACAACATCACAAACCACAAAACCAGCAGCACAAAACAATGCTTGGAAAGGAAAAGATGGACTGATCTAAATTTGATTGAAAACCTTTGGAGAGAGCTGCAAAAAGTATTGCAAAAAGGACTCCTGTATACTTCAAAGAGCTTGAATTTATAGCAGTGGAAGAGTAGCAGAAACTACCAGCAGATAGGTGCAAGAAGCTTCTAGAAGGCTACAAGAAGCGTTAGAGGCTGTCATTGTTACCAAAGGTTCTGGAGATAATTTGAGAGGGATGCCAATAATTGTATCTTGAGTACATGTTGTGCTTGTATTATTTTCCTGTTATGCAACTTTAGATTTTTTGGTTTCTTTTGTTCAGTAATTCAGACATTTATTAACATTTTGATAATACAGTTTATCTCTGAAAATATGTTAAATTCTGTACTTACAATTGAAAAGTCCCAATAATTTCAACCAGGTCTGTATCTGCGGTGAAGTCTTTATTCTGATGTCTGGCATTAAAGCAATAGCTGGCCTCCTTCAGAGCTTGTCCACTAGTAAAAGAATAAGTCTCAGAATACTCAGGTATAAAGGTGATATTTATTGTCCTCCTCAGATGAATACTTTTGCAACCTTAAACAATAATGAATCATCATGTAGTCCATGAAAAGTAGAAAGAGCATAGCGGGTAAGATTTCAAATTCACTCCACTCAAACACTATTTTCTAAATTTCCACAAAAATGGAATCAGTTAGAAAAAGAAAAATAACCAAAAAATGTGTTATGTTTGGCCTCAAGATACAGAGGACTTTACTGTCCATATAAGACTAAGATCTTACTTTGATTTATGACTGACCGACAATGTCATAAAACAAAGTAATAAAGGGACCGTATCAAGGATTTTACTAAGGTATGACCTTGATAAATAAAAGCCCTACTAAGTATATAAGGCAGTGTTGAGGGTGTATAGCTTGAAGTTAGTGTACTTCTAACAAGTCAAAAGGTTTCATCACTTTAGAATCAGCAATTTATCTAGGCCATCAACCTCTTTCATTGAAATTTTGTGCACAAAGTTTGCATTCTGGCATAGTATATTTATATAGTACATAGGGTAAAGTCAGCGAGTCATTAAAATCATTAACAATCATCCTTTTTATACAGTTCAGTGAGACCATTCGGTTATTGTGGTGGGCACAGTTTCAACCTGCAGATTATATTGAGACACTGGTAAATAGCTACAGCTCCAGATTCAGATTTGAAAGACTTGGTGAATGCAGTGGCACAAGCGGCACCATATGAGTCCATGCTCATTGGATTTGTAGAATGGGATTTCTTCATGGGACATTTCTGGACATATAGAACACTAAATTCAAGTGCCTTTTGGATTTCACTGTAAGAACTTCTTGTGAATTTGACAGCGTTTTCTTTTCATCTCATTCTATATTAACACATCATATTTGACTGGATCTCTCACCGATTATTATTTCTATTTTACCATGTTTTGTGATGGTGTCCACTATGAATAAAATGAATAAATACTTAAATAACAAACATACCTTAACAGTCACAAATATCCCTGTGAAAGTTCTTAGTAATTATCAAATCAGTCGTCATGGTATATTTGCGACAAACAAATGTTGCCTGCATAGATGAATGGAAAGACTGAGATCCAGGTGAATACCCTATTGTTTAGGTAAGTCAGCAAACAAAAGGCACTGGAACAGAACCCCTCATCTTGTCTGAAGGATTGTCTTGGACTGGGCTTACTGACTTAGAAGTCCTTTGTTACAACCCAGGAGTATGGAGTTTGAAAGCTGAGGTTCTTATCAGGGCAGAGAGAGTCTAACAATGACATGCTATTGGTTAGCCTGTTAATCACACTGAGTTGCCATCTTGTTTACATTTAATTATTCAATCGCGCATTGTGTTGGGAAAGGGGGTTATTTTGCACTGACTGCTCAGTATTGACTGATGTTTCCCATCATTGTCTGGTAGTGGCTGCTGGTAGCAGTGAACTTAAATTCCTTTGACTTGACAAACATTAACAACAAATTTTACACTTACTCACTTTCCTACAAAAATTTGGATGGGACGATCAGTACCGGTCTCATATCAGATTATTATTGAACCAAAGGCATCAGCCAGTTGACCTAGGTTAGCGTTAACACTGGAAACAGGGTAAAACAGCTAACCTGACTCTGTCTAAATGTAAGACTCCAAGAAGTCACAAATCCTAGCAAAGAAATAGTCACATAACCCCTTGTTCAAACATTTTTGAACTGCAGCTTTGGTAAACTAAATTAAACAAGCATGTTAGTGAGCTTTAGAAGTGCCAGTAGGCAGTTTGATTTGGACAGAGCCAAGCTGGCTGTTTCCCCATTTTAAATTTTCAAGCTAAGCTAAGCTCACTGTCTGTAGGAAATGTATTCTACAGGATAATTATCCTACAAACATGAGAGTGATATCAATTACTCTACCCAAGAAAGCGAATGAGTGTAGAACTGGATTAGAACCTTTCATTGGTTGACTTGTGGGAAATCTACAGGTTTTTGAGCTTGACCCATACCAGTGACTAATAGTCAGGTTATCTCAACCTCTATTGCTCATGTACACTGATCAGATACATGATACAACGGGGTCCTATGTATATATACACTATTAAGTTTATGTTTCAGTGTATGTCTCTTGTTAATCTCCAAAATATGTAGAAGTGCAGGGTTAACTTGCCCAAGTAGCCCTTTAACCCCTTCATTGTTTTTCCATGACTGATCCAATTTTGGCAGTTCATCCATAGACCGAAACCATGATTTTAATAAAATAAGCACCTCCCTTCTCTTCAAATCAGAGTGCGTTTGCTGCTAAGTATCTCTCTGTGCTCCCTGCTATATGTGTCTGACAAGCCTCTTTAGAAGCCCACAGCTACCACTTAGCCTGTCCACAAGAGTAGAATATCTATCAGTATTATGGAACCAAAACCTTGATCAAAGGATTGGGGATTATCAAGAACTTGCAATTTAGAGTTAAAAAGAGGCAGCTGATAGGTTGAACTGCTAAAACCGTTTCGGCTGACAAAGTAGATAAGGCTCAAGAAGAGTGCTGGGAAAAAATACACAGTACCGATTCCATAGTATTAGTGTGTGTGTGTGTGTGTGTGTGTGTGTGTGTGTGTGTGTGTGTGTGTGTGTGTGTTGGTGTGTGTGTGTGTGTGTGTGTGTGTGTGTGTGCGTGCACATGTAAGTGTGTATTTGGTGTATGAATGCCTTGAGCCATTTCTGCAATAATGCAGACGCTCTGCTTTTTCCATTTAATACATCCCAATGTCTTCCAGCAAACAGACAAAATGAATAATTTCCATGAAGATTTACTCCAACTGTAATTGGTAGGAAACCTTATCAAGATCCAGATGATGTGTCTTTCTCTTTGGTTTTTGCCCAAACACAACCTCTTGCTGAGCTTTAAATATCCACAGACATCAAAGAGACTGTTAAAAGAGCTCAGAGAGACATATGGAGCACGCTCACTTTTATAAGTGCTGCATTTTTTATTCAATGGAGAAGATCTAAACACCTGTCATGGAGGGGGTGGAAGAATGAAAGAGCAGTCTTCTTATTTATTGATTGTCTTTAAACTGAGAAGAAATGCAAATGTGTGAAGCAGGGCTTGAACCAATATGTTGTGGTTAATTGGGACTGCTAAGGCTTTCCATTAAAACAGCGTAAAACTGGTGAAGTCGCCAGGTGAAATGACTTTTGCAAGTCAATTCTATCAATTATAGCCGGCGTAAGCTAATCAACAGTAACTTCGTGAGTTTGATGAATACTGTTTTTCAGCCGACCTTTTAAGAAAGAGATCTGTTTAGGATAACATTTTAAAAGGATGTTAAATATGCACATGATGGCTAGATTCTCAAAATTGTATCCTGCTGAAAGACTGAGGATTGATAGAGTTGCAAAGTGGGAAGAGCACCTAGTGTTTTCCCCCATTCTGCATTCCCATTTAAGATTTTACTTTAAATTATATACTCAGTGTCACTGAAGATAGAAGCACAGGATTTCCAAGTATAAATTTAATGATGCTATAGATTTATGCTTTAACCACCAGTTTTAATTATTTGAACTACTTTTCAGAGAAATCAGGTTTTATATAATAGAGGGCTCCAAATACTTCAGTGCCATATCAGGAAGGAGCCAGTCAGAACAGTAGAGAATTCAAAATGCTTCAGTGTTGCACTTGGAAACAGAAGATGACATCAGAGTTATTAAATTCAACCATATGTGACCCAGAATTCAAAAGTGAACTGGATTTAAGATTCAGATTATTACATCAGTTTTCTGATGTAAGCTCAAACTTTAGCTTCTGCCTCTCTCTATCACTCCCTTTAAGAGAGTTTGTTAGATTTGTGATATGATCATTCTTGATGAAATGTACCATGGTAATTGTACTTGACTTCTCATCTTGTGGTTTTATGTACAAAGGCTTGCATTTTAGACCTTTCCCCAAAGAACCTGATATTTTCTGGTCATGTTTTGTACTTATTTACTTACAAACAGCCGATATCGTAGCTGCTGCCTGGCTCATCTTCAACTGAGTCCCGCCTTCATTAGATGGTTCTGCTGTTCCCAGGGACTATCCTGGCTCCCACATCACCTGGCAGAAATCTTTCCCTCCACCCTTTCTGCAAGCATTTGTCCACTGGTGGTTGGTACTAAGGCAGCTTCCTCCTAAATGCATCCTCCACACACTTCCCATGAGACTCCTAGCTCCAACATTATGTTGGTGGATCTCAACCAGATTAGCGGCTCTGATCTAAGTGTGTTCACTGATATTAGAGTGAATACACTCTGATCAGTGGGAAGATGAACTGCTGCCCAGTGTCTGCTTGTACGTCCCAGTTGTTATGTTCAACAAGCTGCTCCCATGGGTACCGGAGGCCTTCTCTCCACTCTTGACAATGTGATTTTATCAGTTTTTTGTTGTTGTTGGAACAGCATTCTATATTTCACCTGATGCTAACGCTACGCCAGTACACAGCTACGTGCTAACAGCCATTAGCAAATGGCAGAACGCATACCCCATGGGGATCTCTATTGTTGCTGGAGACCTAAATCATGTCATTCCGAAGAGACTGCTACCAAAATTCAACCAGCATGTTATATGTGCAGCCAAAGGGGATAACACTCTCGACTGTGTCTACTCTAACATCACCAAGGAATAAAGAGCGTCTCCACTTTTACATCTCGGTCAGTCTGATCATCTGTCACTGTTCCTAATCCCAGTCTACAGTCCCAACTGTTAAAGCCTGGCCCGAGGAAGCATCTCTACAACTGCAGGATTGTCTCCAGTTCACCAACTGGGACCCGTTTTTTGATTAAGACATGGAAACTCATATTTACCTCTGGTCTCTGCTACATCGGGACCTGTGTTAAAAATGTCACCATCAACAAACGCTTCTGTGTTTTCCCAAACAGGAAACCGTGGATGATTGAAAAGGTGCGGGCCCTCTCGAAGGAGCGCAATGCAGCTTTTAGATCAGGTGACAGAGAACAGTATAATGTAACAGGCACAACCTGAAAGAAAGACATCAAGTTGGCTAAAGCTGCACACAAAGGAAAAATTGCGGAACATTTCACCAACATATGTAGCGGGGCATCCAACATATTAACAACTACAGGAGTAACCAAGAGCCACCCACAAATAACAATGCCTCCCTGGCAGAGAAGCTCAATCAATTCTTTTAAAAAGCTGTGTTTGATAATGGAGCTACACCCCCAACTGCTGCCACCAAACACACTGACCATTCAAATACATGATTTGAGGCAAATCTTCAGCTCTATGAATGCTGGGAGGGCGGGGGCAGATCGGATTCCAAGGAGAGTGATTAGATTCTGTCTACCTGCTCGCAGATGTGTTCACAGACATTTTCAATCTGTCCCTGTCCCAAACCACTTTACCTCCCTTTCCTCAAATAAGCTACAATCATCCCAGTGCCCAATCAAACCCATAGCAGCTCTTTGAATGACTACTGACCAGTGGCACTCACCCCGACAACAATAAGTGCTGTGAGAGACTGGTTTTAAAGCACATAGAATCCACACTCCCCCCTAATTTTGACCAGCGCACGTATTCTTACAGAACAAACGGATCCACAGAGGATGCTTTTGCCACAGTCCTCCACACAGCACTGACACACCTTGGCCAGAAAGAGAGATATGTAAGAATTCTTTTCATAGATTACAGCTCTGCTTTTTTCACCATTGTCCCCGGCAGGTTGGTCGCCAAGCGGCTCTCCGTGTACGTGGATAAAGGACTGCCTATCCCACTGCTCGCAGACAGTCAGACTCGGCCCACACCTCTCATCTAGTCTGTCCATCAGCACCGGCACACCACAAGTCCATTGCTCTATTCTCTCAACTCATTCAACTGCATCTCCACACACCCTTTAAAGACACACAAAAAAATTGCAGATGACAAAACAGTGTTGGGACTGATTTCGAACAGCCTGCAGGGATGAGGTCTGCAAATTGACATGAAGGTGCACAGGCAACAGTCTCAACACTAAACGTCAAAAAGACAAAAGAACTTATCATTTACTTCAGGAAGCACAGGGAGGACCTCTCTCTCCTTACCATCAAAGGACACCTGCATCCCTGAGGACCTCGCATGGACAACTAACTCCACTGCTGTGGTTAAAAAGGCTCTACTTTTAGAGGACACTTATCAAAAACAACCTGTCTCCTGAACTGCTAAAGGCCTTTCATCACTTCTCCATTGAGAGCGTTCTGACAAACTGTATTACAGCATGGTAAGCAAACTGCCCAGAAGCAGAAAAAGAAACTCCAGAGAAACATAAAAACATCTGAGGAAATCATCAGACAGTCCTTCCCCACACTGGATGACATCTTCAGGACACGCTGCCTCGACAGAGCCCGCAGCATCCTGAAGGATGAAACCCACCCCAGTCACCAGCTCTCCTAACTTTTGCCTTGTGGAAGGTTCTACAGGGCCTTTTAATGCTCAGACCTCCTGGCAGAAAAACATCATTTTCCCAAAAGCCCTCACTGAACTGAACTCCAATAACCCTCCCCAACTGCCATGCTCAATCCTCATCATAACTCAGGACTAATCCATAAAATATTTATCATTATATGTCCTCCTCTAACAGGTAAATGGAGAATGTAACACCATCTTGGATAATGCTGGCTGAATTTGCTGCAATATAAACTTCCCCAAATCCAATAAAGAGCATGACAAGTCACTAACA
The DNA here is from genome assembly GCA_016859345.1 of Istiophorus platypterus. Taxonomy (NCBI): domain Eukaryota; kingdom Metazoa; phylum Chordata; class Actinopteri; order Istiophoriformes; family Istiophoridae; genus Istiophorus; species Istiophorus platypterus. Next base: position 4,300,545 of record CM029125.1, on the reverse strand, counting down.
TTATTCAAAACTTTGTTGAAGCCTCCAAGGCTACCATGCACTTGATGCTCTAGTCTTTGAGAGTTTAACGCCATGCTTACTGTAGGTTTTGGAAGGTACCACCACTACTAATGTATTTAGCTGTTCATGCCAGCATTTGGATCTTATGTCAGAACCAACAAAACCAAAGCTTAATGCAATACTTAAAATTTTGCATGTTCGTGTTGTTTTTGGAAAAAATAAAACCACCATCTACACTCTTGATATACCAAATATCTCTCTTACTACAGCCAAGTTTTCAACATGCACATTGCTTAGTTACAATTGTTGAGCTTTGGCTGGACAACTACTGATCAGGGGAGAAATTTAGAGAGAGATCACTTGACCAGAAGATGTAGGAAAAAGTTTCCACAATTAGAGCAGGCTGGTTGGACTGAGAAACATCTGTTTAAGGGCCCTTAGATACAGCATCTAGATACTCTTATCATCGTGGTAATGTGAGAACATCCATTTCTTCCATAGCTCTCCAGCTGTGGATAGTAGGGAAAAATATAATAACATAAATGAACATGGCAGTTTAACCTGAAAGAAATACATCTGCCTCCTGCTAAGATCTCTTTCCAGATGTGTTGAGGTACACTGACGGTGCACACTGATGAACACTAAAAAAGGCTTTGTTTCGATGCGCATGTGATGACGCCTCTTACAACATGGTGCAAGCGATGTCTGTTGTCTTTTAGGCAGATTGCTGGTGATATGGATTAGCTGTCCCTCTCTCTATGCCCAGCTTTCTCTCTCTTCCCATCTTTCCTGTTGTCTCTCTCTCTCTCTCTCTCACACACACACACACACACACACACACACACACACACACACACACACCCTCACCTCTGTTTTCTGTCTGCTTTCTTTCCCAGCGTATGTGACCCTCTGGCTCAGCTCGCCAGTGTGGATTATAGCTCTCTCATGGCTATCATGATCTTACACAAACAACATTTGTCAGCTCATTTATCAACCCCCCCAACCACCACCACACCCCCAATCCCCCACACCCCCCACACCCCCATCAACACCCTCCACACTCGTCTATTCATCAGTGCTCTTTTTCTGCATCCCTGCCTCCAGGGTGAAACTCCATGTTACCTCCACAACTGAAAATAAGCCCCAAAAGTCCCCTTTGATATTTTTGCAAATTTACAATTGATACTTGACTGACTCACTAACAGCCATTGTATTCCTTGGTAACTAGAGCGGACCCAAACACATTGTAGAATAGCTGCAATGTTTTTCATCATTTACCAGTGGCAGTGTTGCCCTTGCAAATGATTATCCACCTATGATCAGACATATTATACTGCTGAGGCAGCAAAGGGAAATAGCATTTAGATACAGGGAGTCTAGCGATCACAAGATCAACAGAGTGCATGTCAGCCATATAAACACTTTGATGCACATAAGTTATGTTACTTCAAACCAGTAAGTGAACTATAAATAGCTTTCATGGGTAAGGACAGTACTAGTTCAGCTTTAGATTTACCTGATGACCAAATACATTTAATCAGTACAAGATGTTACATCTGTTCATTGTTCTTTTGATTTTTTTCTGTTTTTTTGGTTAATTTTAGAGAAATTCTCTTTTTTGAAATTCCAGGTATAAAGCATCTGGTTGACCTTAGGGTTATGGCCTCTCTAATCCTCTGACTGCTTAACATGAATATGTGATGGTGGGGTATAACAAGCAGGCCGATGATGGAGCAGCTCAGTTGAATGTCCTCAAACCCCCCCGTAGGTGATTGCAGTGATGATAGTATGTCCGAAAGACAAGAAAACAGGATTCCTGTGGTATTTAAACAGCTGCGTCAAAGCATCCACTGGCTCAACGAACATGGGCAGACAGATGGTTGGCCAGATATGGTGATGTCGGAATTTGTGAATGAAAGGAACTTTGACAGAGTAGAAAAAGCTGGTGGTGAAAAAGAGGATGCCAGTAGAAGGTTTGGCAGCAGAATGTAATAGAACTTTATTGGATTTTCACCAAAAAACTTATTTTGTTTTGAAGTATTTGGATTAGAACTGCCTTAAAGGGAAGTTCTGAAAACAGAATGTTTTCCCATCATGGCAATCAGTAATAATTACATCGCACTCACAAAGTTAATTGCTGAGATCTGGCCACATTCAACATCCCTAAAGGGAAGACTGAACACATTGTAAGCATCCATCACAGTTCAAAGACCCACCACCTTATCAAACTATATTACCTTTTACTTACAAAGTGAGAGCTGCAATCATGAATTCATACAGACTGATGGCCAACTCGTTGACTGGAAGGTTTTGGTGATGGTCATCAGCAACCACATTAGGAAATCAAATTCTGGTGGCAGAGAGCGGGTCGTTCTCCTGGGTCACATTGAGCTCACTAAGAAATAACTGATTTTGTATTATTAGACTACAGGTAAATACAGGACCAAAAGGAATCTTCTTGTACAGAAATAATTACAGGCTGTAATATTGCACAGAATAGGAAACAAGCAGTACACACCACAGGTTTAGCTCCTTTTGACCATCTGATTGGTGAAAGTCTTATTGGCATTTTTTTGGGCAGGAAATGGAACAGTCTGGGCCTGGCAATTAAAGTAAGTACATGCTGTTTACTTGAGGGTAAGCGTTTTTTTCTAATTAGTTCTAATTAGGTGATGGCACACTATTAAATAATAAGGATTATACGTATTACCTGTAGTACTCATGTTCCAGCCAGGCGGCAGGCACTGACATACATCCTGCCCACAGTAAAATACAGTGTCTATGTGAAATCAAGTGAAAAGATGACTCATTCATAAAGACTCCTGGATTAATCTCCTGAAAGGAGGGAATAATAGATCTTTCACTTGTCAACGTGGTAGAAGTGTACAGACAGGCTTGCGTCTCAATTGTCCTTCCCACCTGAAATGATTGAACAGATATTATCATTCCCTTTTGAGAACTTCTGTCCTTCACTACCAGACATTCGTAAAGATAACTTAAACCTCTTGATACCTCGATAAGAGAGATGAAACTTTATTGATCCCTGTGGGGAAATTTGATCTTTGCAGGAGAAGAACAGGGATAAGGTACAGCATGGGAATAAGATAAGTGGACAACAAGCACACAAAGAGAATATAGAATAGGCAATACACACAGGAGAGATAACACAAGCAAACATATATATTTAAAGTAGTTTAAGTGGACTGTATTGATTGGTACATGGATTGACACGTATGATTCAAGTTACAGTTAGTGTTGTACCTATCGTATTTTCAAATACAATACAAATATATGCTACCAAACATCTGAATAGATAAAAAAAATGAAACCAACACACAGATATGTCAAAAGAATTGTAAAAGCAAGTAAATAAGGGGAAGGTATGAAAATGGTAAACTCAGGAGGAGTAATAGAGAAATACCTCTTTCAGGACACTCAGATATGATATACAATAGATGCCATATGTTCAAAGTAGACATTAATAGCCACAGTAAAATTAAAATATGTTGAAAGAAAGAGACTAGAGCCATGCTAGTGGTTCAGTGTGGCTGTAAGGATTGTAATAAACGTTTTTCTAATTAGCTCTAAACACAAAGTGCCGCTGAGGCTAATGGGACTGTCATTAGTTTTGCAGGTATCTGATCATAAATCAAAGTATGGGACACATTAAAAATTATTTATTAGCTATTGTTATTAATTGTTACAATTCATCCCGAGGAGGAGCGTGAATAGGTGCTCAAATGATAATCCATGCACTACTTATGAACCTGCTGGAGGCAGAAGGAAAAGTCCTCTGGGGAACCTCTACATATGTACAAATTTCCATGGCAATTCATCCAGTTGTTGAGATATATCAGTCTGCACCTAGGTTTTGAACTGACAGACCATCAGACTGCCATTGCCTCCCCTAGAGCTACAACCACCGGTGGCGCTAAAAATTCATATCAGAGAAAACATCAGTCAACTTCCAGGTGTTTTTACAAGCACCGGTAAAGCCTGAACCAGAAAACCTCTCCTATAACACAAAGAACTGGGAAAGGGACAGACTACATAGGAGGCTCAAGGACACAGTTTGGAAGGCTATAACCTTATCTCACTCTAAACAATACAGTTCCAGCAATCAGTACATAAATTAACTTCTGAAATGTAATATCAAGAAAAAAAATCAATGGTTGATACAATTTTTCTGGCTTTCTGGCCGACCCCATTGTGAATGAAGATCAAAAACGATCAACTGATGTATCAGTCTGTTTTTACAGTCACTCCCTCTCCTCTCCTCTCCTCTTCCCTGCATCTACCTTCTTACTATTTCAGTCAGTGGTGTGTGGGTGGCAGGAGTCATTCCAGCAGGCCCCGCTGCTGGTATTTTTACAGATTTCGGCTTTCGCAGCAATCTGTAGAATGTCAGAGGATTAATATAGGAGGTAGAGGGATGCCATGTGGTGCATCCTAATCAATGGCCAAGCCTACTGGTGAGAGTACTTAAGTTTCTGAAGCTCCCTCTATTATTAAGGAGTCACAGATGGAATAATTTCATTTGCGATTCCTAGTCAACATTTGGGACACTGGTAAAGACAAGGGGGGGGGGTTATGTGTTTTATACTGTTAAATTGATAGGGAGTTTAAAAGGATATCAGGTGGAGGAAGAGGAATTCTGTTACAACAAGCAAGATGTCACTGCTATTAATTTTAATTTTATGTTACACTGTACAAGCTTGACGGTATCAATATCCTAATCTAAAATGGATGCAAATACTCTAATTGGTCATGTGACCGACCCTCATTCTGTGCATTATAGAGGTTCTTTGAGAGATAAGTCCCAGAGATCCACAGAATGCTACCTGACAAGATGTTTCCCCAAGCCCTATATATTTCCCTTACGTAAGTCACTGTTGTCAATGTCACTGTTGCTGCCACTTAGCTGCTTTGCTCTGCTGCATTTGAGGATGGTTGGAATCCTTTTAATGCAACGTCCAAGAGACGAGATCTTAAAGTGGAAAATAGAGTAAAATAGAAAAAAAAACACTGACCACTAACAACTGAGCCCTGACACTACATACAGCTCCCACCCCGCCCCTCTCAGTGAAAACCAAAAGGGATGATGCAGCTAATCGTACTAGGGCAACCATTCCTTCAGGTAATGCACACACAGGTGGATCAACACTTACCTTCCCATGCCTCAGCCAATAGCAGCAGCTAGACACAACAGGTGCAGGGAAAAAAGTCTCTTTAGCCCAGATCACCAGGAAGAAAATGCATTTCCAAACACACAAAAACTCAGCACCTCAGCACCTGCATCCCTGAGTGCAACAGTACCATACAAGGCTCACTATGTAACAGAGAAAAGAGGGCATCCCTCACTGAGTGACAACAGTTACACATGAGTGACCAGTCTCCCTATCAGAGGCATTTTGCTACACCCAGCCGATTCAACGGGAATATGTGCTCTCATGCAAAGAAAGCCTTTTACCAAACCAGATTTACTTAACAGAAAATAACACAGCACATAAAATAGCACATTACCTCGCTCAAAAGCTAGCCACCAAAATCCCCAGCATTTTCTTCGAAAAGCAAAAGCCCCTGCTTTGATGTGACTGGCTCTCGGACTCCAACGAAGGAAAGAGATGCATCTCAAACTTAGAAATAATAAAACTGAAATATATATAATCAGGTAATAATAATAAATGCAATGAGGTGCAAAAGTCGACAGTTGAAAAGGTACGAATGCTGTGGCCAACATGAGGCATATTATGCACATATTTCTTCAGAAGCCAGCTGGTGCTGCCATGACTACTATTGTGTGCAGGTTTCTCTTTCCAGGTGCCTTCCAACTGTCTGGCAGAGTGAAGCAAACAGAGCCAGCATCGGATAAACGTTCGGTTGTTTTTAAAATGCGCTGAGGTTCAACCAGTTCAACAAAAAGCATTACGTAACATTCAAGTCTTATCTGCCACTTAAAGCACTTTACATTACATGCCACATTCACCCACTCACACACACACATTCATACAGCGCTCTCCTCTACATCCGGCGCTTCTAAACAAATAACGCTTTCTATACACATAAGCATTCACACACTGATGACACATTCAGGGTAATTTGGGGCTCAGTATCTTTCACAAGGACAATCCAGCATGCAGATGATTGAACAGCCAACCTTCCAGTTGGTGGAGCTACCCCCCCAGCTACAGCCAAACCGATATATAATACCATAATATGCAGTTTGTGTTGACAGTGTTTTGTAGACACGCATTTTCCCCTCCCCATTAAGCCTTCATACATGGAGGTGGAAGTATCTGTCGTACCTACTTGTCTCGAGCGATCACTCTCCCAGTGTTTAACCGCTCACGCTTTCGTGTGTTTGTGTGCTCATTAGACCTCCCTTTGACTCTCTCAGACCTTGGCGCTATCACAAGCATGGCACATTCTCCTCACCCACAGTGCCGCCTAGTTCATACCCAGTGGTAGGGCCCTGTGCGACGTGATCCTTATTACTGGGAGATGGGTGATGCAAACGATGTGCAGGACCAGAGGAGTACTTCAAAACGACCGCCGATTCTTTGCTCCACACTGGTATATCCTTTTAAACATTTAACATCTTTGTGTCAACACTGAAGGGATATGAAGAACTTTCCCAATACAATATGTACTGTACTGTAGACTGCGGTGAGACTCATCCATGATTCAAACTAATATAGCATGTAATTAATCCAATCTTTGTTCTGTTGTACAGAATGTGAATAATTATACATTTCATTTACATAATAACACCTTCAAACATTTAGTGCCATCATTTTTTGAAACCCTTGTCACCCATCATGTTTAAGTTGAATCCGTTTAAACTGTTTCAACTTGTTTTATCTGGAACGTCACCATCTTGGAAGTTGGAGAAATATATGTAACCACATTCAAGGTCATCGGCATTGTAAACATGACATACAGCTGTGGGAATGTTTTGCACTCTTTGTTTTCAGCTTTCCAGCTGACAGAAAATTCCCCACTAGGCCCTGGCTTGAGCCCGACCCTGGGGACGGTCAAGAACAACTGGTCAGCAGACCTCAGGCTAAGAACAGCAATGTGTGGAAAGGGAAGGTCAACAATGTAAGCAGGTGTAGGACCTGCCAGTGGCACACGCAGTGACACTTAAAAAACAATTCTACATGGCAGGGCAGGGAGGCCGAAATGGGTGAAATGTGCTCAAATTTTTTACTTCTTGTGAGTTCCCTGGTGACTAGGGGTTGCATCAGCTGGAAGCAGTCCTGTGATATCTGGTCTTTTGGGGCAAATAGGGAGTTAAGCTGGCTGGAAAAAAAGAGCATGAATAAAAAGGTTTTATTACCGAAATGAAAGAAATGATCAAATCTTAGCAATGCATCTAATGTTATTAAAATGTTCCTTGGTTGTTTTTTTTTGTAACTTTAAAAAGTAAAAATAATTAGTGACTTTAAAATAAACAGCTTAAAGGATGTAATGTTTTAAATTCAGCAAGGAACATGCAATACAGAATAAGAACATGATAGTCAGGAGGGGGCCAGCAGTAAAACACAGACAAATTGTGTAGTTTTCTTACAAAGGGATTTAGATGCAGTCACCCCTTCATACTAATAACCAAGGGAGAAAAAAATAGCATCAGACGGCGCCCTGAGAATATGTGTCCTATCTAATCCAGTGTTTTTAACCCGAACACTTACAGGGTTTGTCTGAAGCTTTCTTTTTCCTCTCTTTTGTCTTCTTTTTTCCCTTTACTTGCAACCATTCATTTCCCCAGAAAAGGATGAATACACTTACAACCCCAAAATATGTGGATATGATCCTTAAAGGCTGATCCATACTCCCTCCAGCAAAAGTACTGGAACCCATTTATTATGGATTTCTGCTTAGGATTCATATTTTTCCAACAATTATTTCTCTAGGACATTGACTTTTGGTCACTTTTAGACTTTGGGGGGTTTTGTTCATCGAGTTGATCCTTGATATGATCCCTTTTTTACCTTATTTTATAAAATTCGCAGTCAGAGTCATAAATCAAAGTAAGATTTTAGTTTCATATGTAAAGTTAAGTCCTCTGTAGGTTGAGGCCAAACATAAAACATTGTGTATTTATTTTTCTTTTTAAACCTAACATGTTTTTGTGGATATTCAGAGTGCTGTCCAAGAACATACATCTGCACTTAGAATTAGAAAATAATGTTTGAGTTGAGTGAAATTTGATGTCTTTCTGAGCCAGGCCAGTTGTGCTCTTTCTGCTTTTCATGGAAAACAAAGTGATTCATTATTGCTTAAGGTTACGCAAGTATTCATCTGAGGAAGACAATGAATACGTTTTTATACCTGAGTATTCTGAGACTTGCTCTTTTACCAGTGAACAAGCTGACAAGCTCTGAAGAAATCCAGAAATCCATGTTCAAGTTCTTCTAAGGTTGCAGGTCTCCGTTTTGCAATGGCAGATTTGTTAAGATAGCCGATAATTTATCTTGCTATTTGCAGTAAAAACTCAAGTGTTGCTGTAATTTTATATGTGTAACTTCTTCCTGTTATGAGTCCCTCAGGAGTTAGCAGAGATCAATCAGAGCTCAAAGAGTGAATATTGCACTCACATTCAGAAGGTGGCCACAAACACCACTCTAAATGTATAATGTTCCAAACGAGAGTTGCTCCCTAGCTCCTAGATGTGTAACTAGGCGACTGTTTGCTAAATGAAACTTAAAAGGTGATGATATTGTCTCTGCTGCCTCTGAGTGGCCAAAAATCCCTTATTTCAGATTTAAGCACATGTACAAATCATTCACATGTGGGTTTCAAACTGACAACAACAAGCCTATGACAGCGTCTGAAGCATCAGGTTTTAGTCTTGATCTTGGAAAAAGTAGTTTGACAAAAAATGCAAATGGACTGAATTAAATGGCCCTTCACAGTTTATCTAATATATTCACCCATTCACACACACACACACACACACACACTGATACACACACATGCCCACACACACGCCAACACAAACGCTGACACAAACATACCCACACACACACACCGACACACACACACACACAAACATACCTTTACTCTCATAAAACCCAAATTACCTAAAATAAACATAGTCATTCCTCATTGGTGTAACAACCAAATCCCAGTCCTAATCAAGGTTGATGATACTTTATAGAGCACTTTCATCATTACTGCGCCCCAAATAAAATACCTGTTCTTAAACATGCCAGTTTAAGATTACTTCTTCAACTGCTGCACAAGGCATGATGGGATTTTTCCCTAATCAAAACACATGAGAGACTCTCCTGTCCGATCTACGATGAGACTCACTGTGGTGACTTGGTTCTAGTGGGGCAGTGTTGATAATTGCATCCATCTATCAAACTCCAGGTCAGTGTCACCATTTCAAATGACAACGTCCTATGGTGCAGCTGCTGACTAGGGCACCGTCAGCAGTGTTATCATGCGGTGTTCTTGGATCACTGTGTTGTAAATTGGCAGTGGGAAAGAAATAGGCCAGCAGAGGTCTGAAGTTTGACCCGAGGCTGCCAGAGACCGCAAGAGCAGCCATGAGGTTAAAGATAAGGCAATTGGGGTGGGAGGGAAAAAGACACAACAGTAGCATAGGGTATCACAAATATTTGTAATGTTTTTTTCAGAATAAATGAGATAATGTAGGCCTAGAGCAGTTTTATAGTTTATATGCAGGTTATCAAATGCAAAACCTGCCCTGAAGCCTCAAAGTTAAAATGTGGTAAATGCAACATACTATATCTGCTTCTAAAAAAAAAGGGGGGGGGGGTAAATAACACAAAATAAATTGTAGCCACTGGTGGTTTGCTGATGCAGCAGTCTTGGACTAATCCTAGGGAGTACTGCTATTCCTGACTAGCTGTATTCATATTCTCATATAATGATAACTGATAGCCTCCAATAAATAATTGTAGCCTTACTGTAAATGTGTTAAAGGTCTAAACAAGTACTGTTATAATAATGTCATCCCTTTTTCACTATGTAGAATGCTAAAACCAATAATTTCTCCTAAGTCTTAATTTGTCCAATAATGAAAAGGGTTTTTTCTTTCTTTCTTTTCTGAAAGCAACCAGTAAAAAAGCATCTGACAGGACAGATACTGTAAGCTTAAATTTCAACTTATGTTAATGTTTTTTCCAACCTTTTGAAATATTTTTCAAAAGATTTCAGCAACCAAAGATCATTTTTTTAATTAAAAACTTACACAGGGTGGTTATACTAAATTAAAAAAAAAAATAATAATAATAATAAAAAAAAAAGCTCTTTCATTAGATGTACAAACTTGTACCAAAAATTGTATTCACCTAAGTACAGAAAAGGCTCTGAAAAACCACTTAGACCTTTGTGTTGTAAAGGTTTACAGAAAGTATAATTGAACAGTTAACTATTTATGTCATAAAAGTATGAAAAAAAATTGTCTATAAAAGAAATTTAAAGGTCTTATTGTTGGTTTCTAATCAAAACTTGAGTGGTCGAGATTACATTGGTGGACTTTTGACCTCAATATTTCTAAAACCCTGCCCCACAGCCTTGCTTGCATGTTTGAAAAAACCGGCATACTGATTGTGTGTTGGTCGATGCAGCTGCACACATCTGGTAACACAGACAGTTGCTATTCTGTGAGGCTGCATTTAGGCACAGCAGTGCTTCTAGCTCAGTGCTAAGATCAACACGTTAAAATGAGGCAAAACAACAATGCCGACATCGTTTGGTTTAACAGGTACAATGTTTACCCTGTTCAGAACCCTGGTTGAGTGTGCTAGCAACATTTGCTACTTAGCACTATACACAGAGTTCAGCTTTGGTTGATGAGAGTGCCATTTGTTTTGCAGGTATTTGGTTATAAACCATTTGAAATTTTGACATAATAATGGCACTACATGAAAAATAATAGGATCCCCAAAGTTCATTTCATCCAATGGTGGACATCAATAACTGTACCAAATTCCATAGCAACCCTCCCATGGTGACATTTCACACTAAACCCCACCCCCCGGTGTCGCTAGAGGAAAAGTCAGGGTACCTCAGAAGACTTTAGGATTCATCATCTGGGTACAATGAACATTTGAATTAAATTTCATGGCAAGTCAGTCAGTAGTCTTTAAAGATATTTCAGTCTGGGCCAAAGTGGTGGACACAATTGACACTGCCTTCCACAGAATCATTCAGCTGGAATGGATAAAAAAACTCATCACTCATTAAATAAAAGAAGCGTTTATCAATCCCTGTTTATAATTACATTACTCTCGTATGACCTTTTTCTACCACTCTGTTGTCATCTGTAAGTAGTTACAGGGAATTTTCCCATGATTACCGGGGGCAATGGGACCTAAACAAATGTCACAGGAACGGCTGGACAAATTGGAGTGTCTAATCACCATTCCTAATCCCTGGGTACTACTGTCTAATACTGCCGCCATGCTTTCCAGTCCGGGCAACAATACAGTTTGGACTGTGATACACTGTCTTGAAATTGGTTGGAAACTTTTCTTGACATCTGTTTTGGACATTCCTTGCCCTTGGAGTGTTTAAAAACCTGTCTAACGCTACCCCAGGGCAAACTTATTTCTAATTTTATACAAAGACTGGAATTCTGGGAGCTTTGGACCTTATATGCTATCAGTTGTTTGTCTGTCACAAACACAAAGCCGATGTCTTCATATAAAGGACACTGTATTAACAGTAATGTTCCAACTTTTAGCTTTTCTCTGCAGATATTATATGACACCCTTTGAATCTGAAAAAAAAAATAAAAAGCACAGCTTGTCTCACAACTGACCTCTTCAAGAACCAGAGTAGTGGCACTGATTGTGTTCATCTGCAGTTAGAACCCACAAGAGACCAAGAAATAAATTAAAAATGACAGCAAGCAAAAAATAAGTGCTCACTTTGCTTGACTTGTAAAGGAAAAGGCTAGAGAGACACACACTAGCCATTACAGCCTATTTCTGGAGACCAAAATATGATCTGCAGCTTATTGCAAATGGTGCAGTGCAATCAAAGGACTGCAATGTTAACAGAAATGCTTACTACTGTCTGTATGAAACTTAATGACGCTTAAGATAAGTGTAACTGGTGATTACGTTCTCTGTTACAGTTTCATTCTTGACCTGAGGGTTTGAGGAGTGACTGAGGTGGAAGTACTGGCAAAAACTAATCAAATCAATCTTTTGATTGATTCTCTGACACTTTTTCAAGTTCTATGTGCACTGGTACTGCACAGGTTGATTATAATGTATTTATATAAATTACTGGATTTTTTATTTTCTTTTTTAATTATCTCATTGCTTCAAGTCTTTGAGTTACCTCTCGTCCTATAACGAGACAATTTCTAAACAAGAGGTCTTAGAAACTCATAATCCCAATTAGCAATGGAACACAACAGCACTTGTATCAGCTAAGGGAGACTGTATCGGGAGACTTAGCATACTGAACCATGTGACTGCTTTCCAGGACTGGCGACAGCAGAAAGCACTGGAGATTTTGAATTGCACTGTGTAACACTGTTGGACTCCTGATGGACATTTAAAAACAAGATAAAAATCTTGCAACAGAAACAGAGTTATCATCTTTATCTTTTTTTTCCGCCTCACACACTCTCATTCATTGTCAAAACCTTGAGCCTACATTACCCACAACGCGACCGCCAGCATTAGGAGCGTGCCACAAAAGTCTTCAGCCCGCCCCGCCTTTTTTTACATATCCTGTAGTACTCCTTAACACCAAAACAAAGGAATCTGCTTTAAATGGGATTTTGCACGCAGCCTGCAATAAACAGTGGTCAGCTAGTTGAAACTGTAGAGGACTTTAAGATACAAAGAATGTATATAATTAGTCTTTTACCTCACAGGCAATCAACTTTCTCCATCCATGGAGACTCAATTTTAATCCTCTGTATTCATACCGTCAGTGTTTTTGTGAAGTGAAGTGTGCATATGTTTAATGTTTAAACAAACTGCCAGATGGACCAAAGACAGTTTCCTTCCTCGGCCGACAACATAGTTATTTCCTGATCTAATTTATACTAATCTGTTATCATGGTAAGTAAAACACTGTGATTTCAGAGGTCATCAGGTGAATGGAGCCCACAACTAAGTATTTTTGAAGATGTGATATATTTTTTGGTCGCATCTCAAAGCAGTAACAGCAGTGTCAAGGAGCACTGGCTCTTTCGATGCTCGTGGAGGGGGAGGCGTCCCGCTACTCGCTCAGTGAGCATCCTGTGCTCCACCTACATCATTTTGTTGTTTTTCTCTAATTCTGCATTAACCAAAGAGAACAACAGGAACAATATACACATACCCTTGGTGTAACCACACAGTAACTGCATTTATGAAAGAGGGAGTGCAATGTATTATTTCACATGAGCAATTAGTTTTTGTCTTAGACTGATTATTACAAATGACCATGTTGAGACTAATCATGGGCACATATCAGTCATAAATACAGTTGACAACATAACAAATATTACACTCCCATTCAAATGGGATTTTCTTCTCTTGCTCTGAATATAATCTGTATTGCTGAAATATGATTTGCTTGCAGTTTATTTAATAAGCTAGGGCCTAAAAATATTTAAATACTGAAGCTAAAACATATTTATGTTGGCAGTTCAATATTTTAAAAGCTAAAACATATTCAGTGTATTTAATCACAGGGCACTGAATATTATTAACGTTTTGGCATGTGTGTGCATGCCTCACAACCTTATGCAAATAGCTGCACCACCCTCAGAATCCTCCTCTCACTTTTTCTTTTTAACTTAAATAAAAAAAATAGATGTTCAGCTGCAACCAACATATTCTTTATCTTATTCATTTTAAAATCATACAATCCTTCTCTTTTTTATTGCTTTACATTAAGGGTCACAATAAAAATAACAATGTATTAGAAATTAAAAGACCACACTGACTCTTGGGTGCACTTCAGGTTGAACTGAGACATGAGCAGATGATAACAAATTTACATCGCTGCTTGTTTGGAATTTTAATTATTATGATTTCCAAAGTAAAACTGAACAGAGGCCAAGAGGGTTTATATGGTAAAAGACAGTCAGAGATGCATTTTGTATTGTATTTTTTGTATTTTATATTTATCTATATTTTATATTTACATCTACCAGCCACAACATTAAACTGGTGAATGGTTTTAATGCTGTGGCTTATTGGTATATAGACAAGCGGCAGTATTTACTTGTTCATTTTTTTGCCAGAGAGAATCAATGGGAACATTGTTCCATTGGTAAATGAGCAATGTAAGTTTGGATGTCATCTGCATAATTATGATGGTTCCTGTCTTGAACCTTGGGGAACAACACACCATGCTGGTCCGCTCAAATGCCTAAATACCAACTGAGACATAACAGCTACTGTCTTAATAGCAGGACTTGAAACGCCTCAGCACTGTACCTGAGCAAAATTAGGGGGAATAGACAGTGTGTGCCATGACGAGTGCAGCCTGAGCGACTTTCAAAAGGACAGTGGTTATGTTAACGCCTCAGGAAGGGTCATGGGAAACTTTTCCATGCTGATTATATTTAGAAAAATGGGTCCAACCACCACTGCACAGTGTAACCCCTTTAATGAGTAAGAAGCTGTCTGTTCACCAGACACTGAGCTGTTACATACTCCAATGACAGTCAATTAGCCTGCTTCTCTCTGCTTGTGTTCCTACCCACAACCACATCTGTAGGTGGCCTTTCAAAATACACACACCTCCAGGAATGTTGACATGATATGATCAGAAGGCTTTCATAGTAGAAATACAATCAGCACACATCACCTTGTGGCTAGCTAAGGTAAAAATCATAATCAAACAATCCCCTGTCAGTGGTGGGTGGTGGTGGGGGGGCTGTATTTCTGTTGGGTTGCATTTGAGACTAATAAGCTCCCCTGTGAACTCATCAAAGAACAAGGGAGGGATAATGAGAGTGTTTCTCTTTTTATATAACTCATAATCAGTTTGCCTTTTTTGATTTTTCCTTTTGTGCCTTGACCTTCAGCCTCTTCCCTTGCATGACTGCAGACAAGGTGCTATATACACTTCTTAATTGATGCGTTAAAGAATTGTATTTAGTTTTAATACCAGTAAATGGCCTTCGGAGTGGTTTCTGCAATTCTTTGATCTTTTCTCATGTCAGATTTTCTTATTAGCAGCGCTAAGAAAAAGAAGCACTAATAAGGAAACATAAATGACACCATTGCTTTTTTTTAATCCACAATCAAATGTCCTATATTTTCTTTTTATGATTCTCTCTGATGACACAAAGATGTAACATATTGAACATTACCCTGCATTTATACTGTAAGCAGTAAATAACTGACCAGTCTTTGGCCATTCGTAGCATTAAAGGGTAGGACCCTGGTTAATTAGTAAACCTACAAGCCATCCAAAAAGTGAATTTGTCCCATTCAAAAGAACTAGCACTAATCTGGTTCAGTCAGTATGTTACAGTGCAAAAGATAACTGCCTTGAATTGGTAGAAATTTACTCAACTTGGTATTCTACAATATAAGTAAAATCAAAATTCTACTCCGTCTTTCATTTCATTAGGGAGCAAAGTTCTGAGATTCACCAATGTCCTGCCCATTTAACCTGATTTTGAGAGAACATCATTCATGTGTCTGTTGGGGCTGAAGACTACACGTTTGAAAGTGAGAAAAATCTGGGGGTCTGGACTATGAAAGACGTGAGCTAACCAGACCCCTGCAGCCTTCTCCTCATCTCTGCTGGAGGCCAGAGACTCCAGGAGTCACAGCATAGCAAACCCGAATGTCTGACCTGAATGTCGACATTCGAGTTGCAATGTAGATCACCTACGCCACCTGTTAGAAATAAGACAGCGTCTCTGGCTCTGCTGCATTGATTTTTCATTTTTTAAATATGCCTGGATATTCTTGCTAAATTTAGCAATTCCTGACTTTTCCTGCAGCACCACCAACAGGTCAGAAGTTTAATTTGTACCAAATTTGTCCATACTATCCTAAACTGACATTTCAATCAACCTCAGCTATAGTTTGTATTAAATGATAATGCTGTCAAGCTAAAGTAAATTGTTGAACATGGTAAATGTTATACCTGCTAAACATCAACGTGTCAGCATTGTCACTCTAAGCACCTTGGCATTCTGATATTAGCTCAAAAACGTTGTGCTGAAGTACAGCCTCATAGAACTGCTGGCATAGGTTTTTGGTTACAAGACAAGATGTGTTTACTTTATTAACATTTAACCCTTTTTATTACTTTTCATAATGTTAAGTAAATCAAAGCCTTACAAAATTGTACAAAAATGTTTTATAATATTATTGTTAATAGTTCAAAATTATTAAAGTTTTTTTTTGTCAAAATCACTTCTTTATCTGTCCACTCGGTGGAGCTCGGTGTGTTTGACAGCAGCCTTCAGGATGAGCACGGGCAGGAAAACACAAAACAAAGTACACAACCCTGCACTGTATCTTATAAGCCATGTGAAGACAGCATGTATATAGTGGCATTAATGAATAAAGGGCACATTTATACTGAAAGAGGTTACATTTGGAGGTTATTTTACATGCACTTTAACATGGCACCGCTGCTTTATGCATAGGTTTGACTGGGTGTATCAAAGTAAGGTGTCCTTCTATGTAAATGGATACCTAATAGTATTTCATTGAATTACCAATTTAAACTAGGGGGCACCTTCATGAAGCCAAAAAATAACAACAACAAAAAATAAAATAAAAAATATAAATATCTTCCTTTCCTCATAATCGGGTCAGGGTACAGATAGTAGTAGAGGCTCAATAGATTATCCAGGTACTTTGATCTTCATACTCCCCCATACACAACTTTTAAATTACTGTCTCAGAAGGTGAAGCAAGTTAAACCTGGGGAAACAAAGAGTGGTCTGCTCTGTTACAGGAAGCTTGAAAAGGTTACAGTAATTATTACCTAAAGGAGGAATCCAAGGAAGAGAAGCACGGTGAAACCGTTTTTGATTACTTAAGTGCAGACGTATCGATTACAGATTCAGCTCCTTGCTTGTGAAGTAGCTACAGTTTGACAGCAGCTATTTGAGAGCACTTTATATGCAAAACTACAATTCCTGCATCTGCTTTTTAATGTATTATAAATTTATAATCCTCCAAGATATAAAATTGCAGTCTGATATTTAATGTTGCTGTACTGTACTTGTGCTTTCCAACTGATTCTCTTGGTCTTTCTGCCCTCTCTCTATTCCTTAATTTCTCTCTCTCCCTCTCTCTCTCTCTCTGGGGTTAGTCTGTTGGGTTAAGGCCATTCTAGCCTGTTAAAAATTGAATCATTTTGAAAGGAGGCACTCAACTCTCTGGTGAACCACAAATTTGCAGTGGAAGAAGAATTAGGACTTCAAAATGTGTGTTGAATTCCACTATCGACACATCTATAAACATGATTGCGGTCTGATGGAGCCCAAATTTTCTTGCTTCAGTCATTTCGAGAGTGATGCACGATAAAAAAATCATTTTCTTTAAAAAAGAAAGCGCTAGTTCTGTAGAATTAAGTGAGGCCACAGTTCGGGACAGTTCGCAGACAGTTATGAATATGCAGTAGAAGAATTTACATTCACTCACACGCGCTTGTGGTGAAAAATAAATGACAGTTCCATTCCATTTGGAAAACTTCCTGATAAAGTATTATCTTAGCCAATTATGAGAACTGGCCAAATTACTTTTTTCTCCAACTTCATTATGTAGAAATCCCCAAAACTGTGATATTCAAGAATTCTTTCAGAAGGTGTTTGCACAAAAGCAGATCAGCCTGTTAAAGCGTTCCGATGTCGCCCTGTCTAACCCTTGCTAACATGGGCTAACATGACACTTCTCTGTTTTGACACCTGATGGCACCATCTCTCAAGAAAGGTCATGACTGCAGAATGCTTTGTCATGTCCACAAAAAGAGTCACCTCTTAAAAAGAGATCAGGATGATCAGTACCTTTTGGGTCTCACTCATACAAAATCCTGATATGTGGGCAGGTAGGTTTATGGTTCACTCCAGCCAGATGTTATGTCTTTACTCCTCCCAAGTGTAACTACATTATTAAGTGCTCTGTGGAAATAGCTTCTTCTCTACAGGGTCTGTCCGTAGTGATAACGAGGTCATAGCGATGTTGCACCAAGTTTAGCCGTCACTCTCCATCACTTGAGACAGTGCGGGCATCGCCGCCTCCTTCTGGACTGGGGTAGACGTTACCCTAATTGGAAGGGAGCCTGGGAAACCCAAGACCAATCGCAATCAGATTTATGATCTGGCCAACAGAAATACATATACTCAGTTGCCAGTTCATTAGGTGCGCCTAGTTAAAACTAATAAGGTCGAATACAAAAGTCTTGCAATAAATTCCTCAAACTATTAGTATGAGGGAATGAATTAGTGATGAGTGTGCAGAACTTGAACCTACACCCCCTATACCTGCTAGGCCCCATCAGAGGCAGCAGAATACATTATCTTATCCAACCCAGGTCTGACCTAACAGACAAGTAATAGCATGAAATCCAAGGCAGTCATAAATAAAGTATAAGCATTGGCGAATATACATTATATCACATACTTGTACTCAGCTGGAAACAAGAAACCAAATCCAAACTTTATGAAAAACCATGTTACTCATATCCATTGCTTCTCTTGCTCTCCTGTCTCCTCCATTCTCACTGCTATTCTCAGCTATTCTGTTTCTGTGGGCCCAGTCTTGCAGTTGTGCTTTGTCCAACAGAATCAGAATGAACTCTGCATCGTCATGCATACATTTGCCTCCCACGTTTCCCAGCTGTCAAAAACTCAAATCATTCCTTTGTT
This sequence comes from Istiophorus platypterus, assembly GCA_016859345.1. NCBI lineage: Eukaryota > Metazoa > Chordata > Actinopteri > Istiophoriformes > Istiophoridae > Istiophorus > Istiophorus platypterus. Next base: position 4,281,713 of record CM029125.1, on the reverse strand, counting down.
TTTTTGTGATTTGTTAGCGAGAGATTATCGATATATACTGGACAAAAACATTTCTTCTTTTTTTAGCAGCTCTGCTGTAAATGTTTCTGTTTTTCAAAATGTTTCATGTCAGCATTCCTACTGACCCTCATCACAGCATGCTTACTATTCTGCAGGTGGTCTGGACAGGTACTGGTCATGATTTATTAAGCGATCAATCACTGGGTTACAGTTGTCATTGTTTTTAGGATGCGCTTTATCAGCACAAAGAGGTTTAAACATTTTTTCTATGCACATTGGATGTTTGGCAAATAAACTAAGTTTAAATTTGAATACTTGATTTTTACTATAATAACTTTTTCAAGTTAATGAGCTTAAATAAACTCACTATAAACATTTGTAACTCATTATAGCAGGTGTAGGTAATAACATTAATCATGGTTCAGTAAATTGTGAGTGCCCTTGTAAGTGATGTCAGTGAGCTCACATGTACAATACTGGGACTCTGGAAATGAAGCACTCAAATGGGATGTATTCTACATTTTTGTTTTTTTTAATTACACCTGTGCTTGTCCTGCCATGACACGTCCAAATTTCTGCTGTAAAAAGGCTAATTCTCATCCTTTATAAGCAAAATAACAACAACAACAACAACAACAACAACAACAATAATAAGACTTGGAACAGAAGGAGTACAAAGAGGCAAATTAAAAAAATTACATTTTATATTAGAAACAACATAACTTCTAAAGATTAAAATATAGGCTAAAAACAGAGCAATGGAAGAAGAGCACAACACCTGTAGACCCATCTAGAACAAACTCAAACAAGCCGAGTGAATATCAAACATGAGAATGTTCATTCTGAGCCAACTACAAATGCTGAACATCTCACAGTAAAGATGCAATTACCAGAGTCCCTCTTACATCCTCCTCAGTGGTTTCACTCCCACATGATGTGCTCACTGATATCTCACATCACCCTGTCAGTGACTGTGCTGCAAGACCTTGTCTACTGGGCCTATGTCTCCTTAAATGTTATCCAGTTGCAGGATCGGTTGCATAAAGCGGTGACCAGCGGTGATTTATTAGTCCAACCACCACTGACTTTAAGGTACTTCAGTAACCCCACCAACCTGCGTGTCGGGCAGAGGTATAAGTGGGGGAGGTATATGTAAAAAAAGACCAAATGCATAGGCATTCTTTTCCACGCCATCGGAAATAAAACGCTTATAGCTGATCCAAATGGCTTTCGCCGAAGGTTACGTGAAAAGGGGGGGGTGTCATTGAAATATGGGGATAAGGGCTAACTCCCCTGAAGGGCACTTAAAGTGATGCACTTGGTTGTGCACATAAAAAGCGAAAGAAATACTCGAGAGCCAGAGACTGCATCTAAAATCAGATATGATGTCAAATAAATTACCTCTGACATAATTTGTTGACCGTTTCCAACTGTTTTAAGATTTGATTTTGGCAAAATATAACAGAATAACAGAAGATGCCAACTGTCACTCTAAACTGTCCTCAACTCTACAGCTGTCCACAAACAATCAAGTCATGTGCAATCGTGATTTAATTTGGACAGACACTTCAGGGCAGCATTATGGTCAACCGTTAAATCAGATCACATAATGTGTCACTGTTAGCTGTCAGCTACATGTTTTGCTAGGATGACTTTATAAGCAATTTACTCAATTTAGCTGTTCTTGTTATCCAACTTAGTGCAGTGTACTGCTGTGTCACCAGAAGATAATTGTGAGGAAAATTACAGAAAAAAACACAGCACTTGAGATATGGTAAAAAAAATAAAAACATGGGCTGAGGAATATGTTTAATCTCAGTTGCTCTCCTGCTGAGCAGATGGAAAGATTGAATTCTACATCGAAAACTCTGCTGCTTATTTTCTAAAGTGCAATAATAGCTTTTGAATTTTAGAATTAAGAGGGAAAAATTTGTGCCCCTCAAGAATTCAACCTTTCCATACTTAATAATATCAGTAATACAGCTTGAGCGATATGGGCACGTTGGCCCAGAATCAGTGTTTTGTTTTTTTTTTTGAATTTTGTGTTACACAATAGGGAATGTTCACTGACAAAAACTTGTGTTTATTTTGGCATCAAAGGCTTCGCTTGAGCACAGCTTTCAGGTGAACATGGTGTCAGTAGCTTGGCTTTAAAGGTCATCCTGCAAAGATAGAATACCAGAGACAAGCAGCGCATCACCGTTATTTATACAAGAGTATGTAGTGATACTGTGGGGATTTATGGACCTTTCTTTCTCCCTCTCTTTCTGTTGCAGCCTTTACTTAAAACCTTTTGCTCAAAGTTATTGGTAAAACTTTACTTTAAGTCACTCTATTCTTATAACCTTTGTACACACATTGAGTAAAATGTTTAAAACACACTGTAAAGTAACTAGTATGTAGTTGTAAGCAGGTACAAGGACATTTTAAGTATTCATTAATGTACAATATCTACCAACAATTATAACTTCTTGAATGAATACATATTTTATATGAAAGAATTTCATTATCTAGTCAATCATCAGTTTATATCATTTACTCATGAGTACTTACATTGTACATGTTTATTTTCTGTTTTTAAATGCTAACTAGGCCTATTAAATTTCATACAGTTAAGTTGTGCCATTAAATGCAGTCCAGTTATCCAGTTATTTTTTTTCACGCCTTACAAAGAATCAAGCAAGTTTTTGTTTGAAAATGATGAAGTATTGAGCAAACTACATTAATATACAATACATTACTTTTCAAAACATTACTAAATATTTGATTAGGGCACAGTTTACTCTTTGCTGTCACTATTAAGGCAAAATTACTAAGACAACAGTGAAGTTAAGTATTCCCCCATGCAAAAGAGAGAGATTTCACCGATCGTTCAGCAGGACAGCATGTTTTTGTCAACTTTCACATTTCAGTGCTTTTAATGCAAAATTGTCTGTTAAAAAGAAATTATTGAAAAAAATTATCCTCCAAGTAAGACAGCCAAACCAAGCATGATTCTATGCTGGCGAGCTTTAAAAAGAGTTGAATACTCTTTTATGAGCAACAAAAAAGTTTTATTGTGGATGAAATGCACTGTATATTCATACTATTCAAAGTTGAATATCTACAGATAATGTCATATATTTTATGTTTCCTGTCATTGTCATTGGGGAACAAAGCACTTGAAGTAGAGAGCTGTGCCTTTCTTTTTCTTGTCTCGATGAGTGGGCTTTCCACCAAAACAGGCCATAATGAATGTTTTCTAGCTGTGTTTTTTACTGGTTTTTCATCTTTCCCTCATGTAGAATATTAGAGAAAGAGGCAAGAGTGATGTGAACTGAAAAGTAAAGAGGCTGAAGGCATCACTTGTTTCAGAAGACATTAAGACCAAATTATGACACTGGGTTCTTATCCATAGATACTATTATTTTAATATTTTAGTATTAAGTGTTGTACATCTTTTCATTTATCCCAGGTGTACTTAAGTCATACAAAGCAACTTTTTAATGTGTTCCTTTAATACTAATGTTTCATGAACGAAAGATTTGTCTAAAATATAACTTTAACTTCAGTAATTTTTTGTTACATACAATGGATCGGTCTAGATATATTTTTGAGTAAAATCACATTATTAAAAGCTGTCCCTCATCAGTTTCATATGCTATTTAGAAATATAGTGGTGGTCTAAACCTTTAAAAAAATGTAGAGATAATATTTATATATTAACATGTACCAAGTTTTGAATTAATCTGCGTAGAAAGTAAAAAATTGAAAGCTGCTGTTATGTGTTGGTTTTGTCTGGACATTTCTTTAAAACCAATGCAGAACATATACTAAAAAACTAAACTTATATTGTGAAAAGGAAAGAATTACCCGCTAACTGAATAGTTTGCCTCTGTGTAGGAGTAGGAGGTATAATTTATTTGAAATGTTGCAACCTCTAAGAAAGTCTGTAGGTGTAGCACAGGTATTGTGATGCTTGAATAGTGGACCAATAACAAAAACAGTTGGCTGATAGAATGCACCTTTTTTCCACCAGTGCATTTGATTGATTGTGTTTCTTTTTTGTCTCGTGTTTGAATGTGTGAGGGAGAGACTAAAACTGACTGAACCCATATTGCCTGCAGCCACCAAAATCTCGGAAACTGCTCGTTCTGCAGACAAACATGTCCAAATTTCAGATGAGATGCAAGTGCAACATACAGAAGCATTCAATTTTTTAAAAAAGCACTAAAAATGACTTGCTCCAAGCCCCAAACAAAAAGGCAACGAAAGCATGAGACTTGGACACCATGGACCACATACTGAGTTGTATCAGTTGTTCATATTCTTCAGATCACACATCACAATGGGAAAGAAATGTCATCTAAGTGACTTTGACTCAACCCAACCAGCCGAGGCAGATGTCTGACTGCCCACCCAGAAATTGGTTCCGCTCAAGGTTTTGTCCTCTTAAAATGGAGTTTTTCCGCACCAGGCACTTGCTCATGCAGAGATGCTGAATACTATGTAAATAATTATAAATTTAATTGAATGATTTTTAGAGAAGGGATGACTTGAGTAGCTCACAAACTGCTGATCTGATCAGAGAATTGTGTGAAAAACAATAAAAACATCCAGCGGGCAGTTCGGTTAATACGTCCTTATAAGAGGAGGGGTCAGAGCAGAATGGTTGGACTAGTTCAAGCTGACTGAAAGGTGACGGTACATCAAATAACCAGGCGTTCCAAAAGTGCCATGTAAAAGAGCATCTCTGAAGGCATCCCTTTGTGGACACGACCCACCTATCTTCTTTTGACTACTTTCAGCAGGATAAATTGTCAAGCCCACATCATTTCGAGCTCATTCTAACAAAATGACAAAGAGTACTGTTCCTCTGTTACACGGTCACCAGATCTCGGTCCGATCCTTTTGGGGTGTAACGAAACAGGAGATTCGCAGGATGCATATGCATAAGTCTGCAGCAACTGCGTGGCAAGGAGTGTTTCCAGCACCTGGCTGAATAGATGTCACAAAAATTATGGCATTTCTAGGGACAAGGGAGGTTCTGCCCAGTTTTAGGAAGGTACACCTAATAAAGTGTCTAAGGTTAGCATTTTTTTATTTATTTATTTATTTTGTTACATGCATGTGCCGTATTCTTACGACTTCCACATACACTGACATCACACATATACAGGGAATTTATCATGGGCTCTTGAGTAAACAAAGGTTACTTCAGAATCCAATTAACTAAAGCAAACACACTGCACTGCATCACTTACCAGGGGCACGCTGTGTCTGTCAGCGTTTAGTCCACACTGTGAGAACTAATATGTGCTCCACACGGAGGATGCTAAAAAAAGCAGTGTCTGACAACCTCTCCATGCCCAGTTCCCTCCATTCCCTTTGATGTTTACGCAGTTCGCATGCAAAGCCTCCATGTAGGGAGGGAGAGGAGGGGGAACAGAGTTAAGCACGAGTTGATTTGGCAATCATTCCATTCAATCATCAGGATAAACTGTCATTTGGACTTTGGTCCACTCCGCTGGAAACCAGTATTTTAAAGAAGTATCAACCGATGTATTATTTCTTGTGGAGGCAGCAGAGGAACCTGTATATGCGACATTTACATAGTGTTTTCTCACTGTATAAAGTTGCTATGGCGAACTTCTTAGCAATCAGTTGTCTAATTCCACATCCAGCAGACTCAGAGCAACATTAGTATTAATTTGGAGTTGTTTTTATGTCCATCCAACAAATTTAAAAGGAGTACTCCTAAGGTGATGCAGCAGAACTAGAATAAAAAGAATATTGTCTTTTTAATTCCACGCAGTCTTCTACCTTGTCAAAACCTGGTGCCTACATCTCCCATAATGCAACTTGACTGCCGACAGGGATTCAGGTGTGTTACGCTCGTAGCAGCTCAGGTAGCCTTGAGCCTCTAGCCTCTAGCAGAGATGAAGAGTGGGTGGTTATGTAAGCTTACTTCTGTTTTCTTTTATTTTCAAACTTGTAGTCTTTAGAAACAACCAACGCTGAGTGAAGTGCCATATTAACTCATACTTAACTCCATTCCCCCTCTTCTCTCTCCATACGTGGAGCAACTGGACCTTTTTGAGGTTCTTGAAGATGCTTCGTCTTTCATCCAAAAGGCTTCTTCAGCTCTAATTGACTGGTGGGGGAACCGGGCAGTCAGCCTCTTGTCGGGTTGTTGAGTGGACATGTGAGTTGTTGATCCACCTGCACATCATGTGAGTCATTGCGGTTATATGAGTTATCGTGCTAATGGGTGTTCAGCGGCCTGGGAAGGGATCTCAAGACTGCGTTGCGAGTGGCTGATAAGTGGTGTCGTAGATCACCTGGACCTTTTAGCAACGGCCATTCCAGTTTGACAGAGATGGGGCCTCTTTCCAAATTTTGTACACTGCTGTCATCAAGCGAGTGTCCCTTGTCCTGCAGATGCAGGTGTACTGCTGAGTCATGACCTAAGGAGCTGGCTCGCCTGTGTTGTGCCATGCACAAATGAAGAGGTTGTTTTGTGTACAGGTCTGTGCATTCTTCACTGCATTTAAGTGCATAAACCATATTGCTCTGCTCATGTCTGGGTGTTTTGTCTTTAGGGTGGACAAGCTTCTGCCTCAGAGTGTGACTTAGCTATAAGATGCACAGGGTTTTTCAGATACTCCTGCAAGATGAGGAATGACAATTTTGTTCTGTTTATTGTTGTTGTTTTCTCCCCATCTGTTCTGTATCTTTTTGTGGTTTTTGCCAAGACCCAGTTTGGGCAAACACAGGTTTTGAGCGCTTCCCTGATGCAATTTGTCTCCTCCTCCTTCCTGTCAATCCATCTGGGCACGTTCAGCACCCGATGGTGTAGGGTTTAGATAACCCCCAGCTTGAGCTCCTGTGGGTGATGAGAATCAAAGAGCAAATATTGATCTGTGTGTGGGGGGTTTCTGTATACTTCAGGGTTGAGGTTTCATCCAATGTGCACTGCACAGTCCAAGAAGGCCAGACTATAGTCTCATGTGTTCTCAAGGCCTCCACTTCCACACAGGAGGTTCACCCGGGTGGGAGTAGTTCGATTCAATTCAGTTTTTATTTATATAGCACCATATCATAACAGAGGTTATCTCAGGGCACTTTTCATATAGAGCAGGTCCAGACCGTACTCTTTACAGTTATTATTTACAGAGACCCAACATTCCCCCATGAGCAAGCACATGGCGACAGCGGCAATGAAAACCTTCCTATTAACTGGTAGAAACATTGAACAGATCCTGGCTCATGACAGGGGTCCGTCTTCCTTAAGGTTGAGTGTGAAATAGAAAGAGAAGAGTGGGGCACATAAAGATGTATGATAATAATGAGACAATTAAGAAAACTATTAATTATAATAATGGGGCTAATAATATTAATGATAATACTAAATAAAACAGTGATAGTTATAATCACAATAATTGAAACAGTGGGTGTTGAGCAGGATCAGGGGGCAGTGGTTGGTCTGCAGTTGTAGATCCAGCACAGAGGCAGAAAAACCTGCAGAAAGTGACGAGAGGAGAGAGACGATGAAAGCACAAAAATACAGGAGAGAGAAGAAGTAAAGTAAGTAACGAGTAATCTACACTAGATGGTACATATACATATTTACTGAAAGTGTAAAGAACAGTGCCAGGGGCTTTTCTGGAGTTTGTCCATCTAGACATGTACATACAGTATCTCTTGTGTATCCCTTGTGTTCCCCTTCTTTCTTTTCCAAAACAACAGAGCAGCAAGCCCAGAGTTCACTTTAATTAGATTTAACATGTGTTCTGACAGAGAACAATACATCTCATAGCATTTGCATGACAATGCCATCTAATTGTGCTTTTGCTTAATTCGTTTTTAATAGCTAAAGCAGCAGTGCCTGATTATATTAAAAATGAATTGCTGTCACCCAGCCCATTCCTCTGGCTCTCTCTCTCTGCTTGTCCCTTCCTCAGTCTCTCCCTCTCTGAAAACTCACACCCAAATGGTCCACGTGGGGAACTATTCACAAGTATCATTAACCCTCCTGACTCTTCATTGTGTTGTTTTCCCTTGGGGAAATGGAATCCGCACTCATTTTGATGAAAAACTGCAGCAGTCCCTTTGTTTGAGCCCCAGATGGAAAGAAGCTGATACTTGATTGTGTGAATGTGTTTGTGCCCCAAACTCTGAAGTAAATAGTACTGGATAATGGTCAATGCTCTTCGGCTCTCTAAAGCCTTCTTCTCACTCCCTGCGCCACTAAACCTAAATAGGCTAAGGAGCAACAATTTACACTGGATTGAAGAACTTGAAGCGTGGGGCTGAAGAACTAATCTTTTATCCACTTCAAATCTGAAGTGATTGGTCAGGTGTGGAGAAAAGTGAAAGTAGGCAGAATTTGAACTTTGAATTGGTTTCAAGCTCCCTTTTTCTTCATTCAGCACGCAATTACTCAGTTTTTGAGAGACAGCAGGTTTTTCAGCTCAGAGTGCAGCACATAGAGGTGGACATTATGGGTATTACAGCTGATCTCTCTCTCTCTCTCTCTCTCTATCTCTCTATATATATATACATATATATATATATATATATATATATACATATATATATATATATATATATATAACTAATTCTGATTCCCTCGACCAAAGACCAAAGATTAGTCGACTAGTAGGCGTTAGTTCAAGCCATTAGTCAACTACTTGTCATTTATTTTTTTATTAAATCTAATTATGCATATATATATATATATATATATATATATATATACATATATATATATGTATATACATGTATATGTTTGTATCATTGGAAAGGTTTGAGTTCCAGGGCTGAGACAGAATGTTATAGGTGACACCATTAACTCTGTGCTGCATTACAGAGAAATACAAAGCGGTAATAATGAGCATGCACATACATGAAGCTAGTGAGACTAGCCGCCTGTTAATGATACCAGCAAAAGCAGTAATGACACTGAATGTTTTTGAAAAACTAGCAAGGAGCATTTTCTGAACATTCACAAATTTGGTTAATTGCAAATTAAGTAATCGAGGAAAGTTAGCTTCCCCCGTCCCCACAAAAACTTGGATAAGCCCAATGATGCATATTTATCTAGGCTATAGTGTGTGGCCATGTTAAGTGTCTATAATTAGGCTACACACGTTTCATATGATAAGCCCTGTCGACGAATGACAGGCAGATGTGGAGTTCTGCACGTCAACCTCTAAGGGTTGTCCTTTACCCTCTCGAAACGTTCCCACACTTTGGATATCCTGCCTGGCATATGTAATCACTATTCAATAACCACCTGGACCAGCCATGTAAACCATGTCTGTCAGTGACTGACATGGTTTACATGGCTGGTCCATGTAGAACTCAGAGAGAGCCAGACACCAGTTCCTTGATTTTTTTTTTTTCCTGCAACCAATTGACCAATCAAGACTTGGTTGACTAAGACTCTTCCCATCAAGTAACATTTAACTAACTATTAGAAGCCGCCCTATCATCTAATGTGGTAGGGATATCTTAGAAATAGAGCCAAAGTCCTGTTTCTTTTCCCTCCACAACCTTCTTTGTGAAGGATCCGAGACTCATTCACAGGAGTTTACACTACTTCGAGTGAAAACCTCTAATAAGTATTTAATTATTATTTTGCCACTGAGAGATAACTGAAAAAAGCCTAAAATACAGCACTGTAATACAGACAGATGACAAATCAAAGGAAAAACCTACATAAATGATCTTAGTAAGGTGTTGGGCCACCACCAGCCTCCAGAACAACATCAACTTCAGTGAACCTTGGCATCGATTCGACAAGGTCTCTGGAACTCTGCTGGAGGGATGGAAGACCATTCTTCCGAAACATCTTCCCTCATTTGCTGTTTTGATGTGCTGGAAGCGCCCCAACACTGAACCCTCGTTCAAAGTCACTTAGATCTTTTCCACTTTCAATTATGATACAAAATCAGAATCAATTGGTTCTGCTCAGCATTTTTATGAATGCCACAGAGCATGATTGGATGTTAATTGCTTAATTGTACCATGCAGTGCACCTGTGTGGAAGCATCTGCATTTGTTATGTTTCTCCACTAATTTATTCAGGTTTTTTTGCATATAATATGTCCCCATCTGTATCACCTTATAAAGACTGATTTAGCTAACATTAACAAAAGGTTATTAATTTAAGCAGATATTTTTGCAATGGCTGCTTTCTCTTGGAGTAAGATTTATCACCCTATAAAAAAGGTATCAAATATAGCATACAACAGACCTGGCACTAGATCTCTCAACCTGGAGCAAAGGATGTTTTGATCTGATAATACAATTAACAGCAGGTCATGAACTTTCGTAGTCTATCCGGTGGTCACCCAGCTCTGGAAAAAAGGACAAGATGAGAAACAAATGTCCTTGGAACAGAAGAAAGAAGAATGCAGTCAACATTCAAAATTATGCTACGGAAAGAAAACAATCAGAACCAAGCACATAATTGATCACAGGTCTTTTACTCTCTCTCTCACTTTCTCTTCCTCTTTCTTTCTCTGTACTACACATAAACACATGTGACACCCAAAGCTGTCTCCTAATAGAGCCCCCACCGACACATTATAAATTTCCTGAAAAATAATGAAGTGAAATCCAACTGATTCCCTCCTTCCTTAAAGTATATGTCTGAGATTAACTAAATAATATACATTGTTGGAGCCAGAATGTTTTCTTCTTATTATTATTATTCATAATAAGCAATATTAAATATTTACTTTATCTTGCATTTATAGTTGCATAAGGTGCTGAATGTATAATTTATCATGGTTTTTGAAGTATTTGGTTTACCTGAGCAATATCCAGGTGCACAAAGACACTCTTTTTCTTCAGATAGGTGACTGCAGCACCTGCTCTGTTAGGCTTTAATTAGATCAGAACTTGTCTCTAGTCAGGTACTCAAGAATGCAGCCGTATGGTTTTGGACCGTGGCAAGCACAAAGTTTTATTTGTCTTATAACTTTGAATTTTTTTTTATATGACTCAAACAATCCTTGTGCCATCATATCATAGGTAGGAACGGTTCAGTATTTAATTTATTGTCATTTTACCGGGATAAAACACAAACAGGAATGCATTTGACCATTCATCAATTAGGCTCAACTATAAATTTCTCTTTCATATACATATATATATATATATACACACACATAGATATTTGGGTATTGACACAATTTTTGTAAATCTTTTCTTCTCCATACGTTTCTTTTCCTATCATTCTGTTACCGGTTAATCTTGGTTTCATCTGTCCAGAGAATCTTGTTCCAGACCTGAACAGACTTTTTTTTATGTTTTCTGGCAAAGTCTAATCAGGCCTTTCTGTTCTTGGATGGTATCAGTGGTTTGTACCTTGTGGGAAACCTTCTGTATTTACATACATGAAGGTGTCACTTAATTGTAGACTTTGTTGATTTGGCTACTCCTTGGGTTTCTGCCACCTGTCTGATAGCTTTGTTTTGTCTTTTTCAGCTGAACGATGCCGCCTTCATTTGCATCAACACTTCTTTGGACCAGATATAGAGAATTCCCATGAACAGCTACCAAATGCAAATTCAACACTTTGAATCAGCTCCAGACCTTTTATCTGCTTAATTTGTCATGAAATAACAAGAGGACAGGCCACATCTGGCCATGAAACGGATCAATTGTCAGTTATCCCATTACTTCTGAGCCCCCGAAAAGAGGGACTATGTAAATAAATGGCTGTATTTCCTGAATGGTTAACACTATTTTCATTACCCCTTGAATTAAAGCTGAAAGTCTACACTTCAATTGCATCATGATTAGTCCCTTTCCAAGCCTTTGTGGTGGTGTACAGAGGCAACATTACAAAAATTGTGTCACCGTCCAGATACTTGTGAACCTAACTGTTTTTATAGATAAAAAGCTGCTCACCAAGCCTCATCTTGAGGCATTTTAATTTGCAGCATTTTTAATTATTTACTAAGCTGTGTGTCCGTTTTTATTTTTATGTGAAACCAGGCTCTGTTTGCAATGTATTGCTAAACTAACTGAATCCATGTTTTGTATCCTATTTTTGTACTTCAGTAAGTCTTGCGTGACAGTATTTTGAAAGTTTTGCCACCTGGCCAGTGAGAGTTTATCCAACACTAACTTGAATGGACCAGCGAGCCAGCAGAGAGACTGTATCTTCCAGAACTTCTGCCTGGTTGGCGAAGAGCCATCTTCAGCCTTAACATCTGTCCCATCAGCTGCAACGAGGTTGTCAGCTGAGCAGCCCCACTTCAAGACACCTGTTGTTTGACAATCATTGCTTCTCAGAGAGCTCTGCATCATTATGAAGCTGTGAGTAGAGTCAGGGTAGAACCATTTTGGATCCAACCAAAAGAGGCCAGCTCTGACCAAATGGCGCAGACGATGCTTAACTTTAGATCTGCTGTCTAGAATAAGAGCAGCCATTTTTATGCCCTAGATAAATTATTCATTACCCTAGCATTCTGTTTATTTGATAATCCTAATAAACACACTTTATTTCACTTTTGCCAAAATATGTGAGCAGTTCATTTTACCCTTAAAAGATAATTCTATTAATCTATTCAGTTGTTTATAGACATTTAGTTACAATAAAACCCTCATTTATCATCAGCTCTCATCTGGTATATTCGTTTAAGGCAGAAATAGAATTTTCCTAACCTGAGAGCACAACTACTTCTAATTATAAAATTTGATCCATTGATTTGATCAATTTTCCTTATATAAAATATAAGCTCTCCTACAACAAGTGCAAATATAAATTTAAATCTGAAGTGCAGTCTTTGCTCAACTATATTTTACAGCTTTTTTGCAGATAACGGCTGCCTGCTGCCGCTGGAAATGACTAAGGAGAGCAACAACAGTAAATCAGCAGTAAAGCTGTGGGCTTTAAAACCAAAACAATACTCTAAAACATTCCATAGATATATCGGAAACGGCAGAGTTGGGTGATAATTTTTATAACTACAAACAACCCCCTTCACATTACACTTAATAACAACATCAAAAAATATCGGTCAATGAAAGTTACATTTTTCCCAGTGTATGTTGGCTGAGTAAATAATGGTCCGAAAACAAATTTTAACTTCATGAGCCGTAAAATTGAATGAGGTTTTAAAGATGAACAGGAGATGTAATGATCATTGCAGCAGCTGTCTCTGTCTCAATCCTGACTCCTTTTTCTCTAATCAGTTCTTTGAAGTTGCCAAGCAGGAAGACATGATGCTGAGCGTGGCTTTCTGATACCAGGCCTACATTGTTTTCTCAGCCATGGTTAATGTCTTTGACAGCGAGGCGAATAATTACAGCGTCTACCTGATGCCCCCCAATTTCCAGTCCTCTCACTCTCTGCACGAAAGAGGGGATGGGAGGAATGAACACTGATTATCTCCACTCCAGGGAATCAAATATCACCCACCAAATTTGAGTGTGCTCACTCTGTCATGTTTATTCTCTCCGTACCTGAGGGGGACTGTTGAGTCGGGTGACAGTCTCTGTGTATTTGTCACTATGAACATTACCGTCTATGTAAGAGGAGCCATTGTTTATACAAATTGTGGGTGCTTTGGTTTGGGAAAAAAAAAATTATTCAGGTCAACAGTGACTTCAAACATGAGACAAGATGTGTGATTTATTAACATTTACCTGAAACCGTGGTAACCAATATATACATTAAATAATTGATAAGTTATATTGTTAAATTGAATAAAAGGATCTCTTTGAGCTATGATTTTTAAGCAGAATTTTTTATGGGGGGGACCGTAGGAAAGTATAGTATTTGAGTTCAAATACACTGAAATATGGTCAAATATTAAGATGACATTTACACACACATACAAACTTTTTCTTTCAGATTTCTGAAATTGTATTTATGTATTTTCCATTTTTGGATATTTCACTTACTGAAAAGTTTTGTATGAGCACGAGCTTGATTTCCTCAACCACTGTTTACAACAGATAGACATTAGATGGAGAAAAAAGCCAAATGGAAAAACAAAAATCAGACTAAATAAAATGAATAATATTAGAAAAAAATGCACAAAGCATTAAGGAAAACATATTTTATGCATGCCTGTTTGATTGGCTGTTATCCCTTGAATGAGGGAAATTTAAGGGGAAACTCTATTGATTTAACTTAAATGATCATTTTATTACTTCACTAGTAATTGCTTCGTTTACCATTTGGTCAAGGCAAACAATATTTATGTAATAACATCTGCTAATTTGTAATGCTTAGCTACGATACATGCTAACCCTTACGCAGTAACTTCAAGGTAGCACCACAAATCTTTAAAAACCACAAATGGAATTTGAACATTGATGTGACTATGACACAAACAAACAATTATTTAAGACAAAACTAATACGGACTGTTTACATCACACCCGCTATGGAGTTTGCCCGGGTTTTGCACGTAAGGAATGGCCCTGCTGCCGATTGGCGGACGGGCCCAAACGACGTGAAGAGAATGAACCAACTGCAGACAAAGATGACTGGGGGGGTACGAACACAGCGGGGCAGGCCGGAGGGGTGACCTTTTGAGGTATCTCCGGAGGAGCTGAGGGCGCCTTAATTAAAGGGAGAGAAAAACTTCTTCTCACCGCAAAAATAATACAAAATAACGAGAAACCAGGACACAATATAACGCGCCTAGCAACGGGGTTCATAACGTTCAGATTGGTGATAAAGCGTGTGAATAGGTGATAACGCCTTTCTGAAACCTACTAGTAGGTGTAGCAGGCCCCTTCTAAACTGAGGCTGACAACTGCATATCATATCCAGTCAAATCGGTTATAGCATAGTATGAATAAATGTTAAGACAGTAGGTAAAATATAAACCACCCTAACACATTAATGTTGGATATTCTAGTCTACCTTTGGTCTTTTTTATATAACAGGGAGTGCTGTTTTTCACCTCCTGGTTTTTTTTAAAGCAGTTTATGTATAGAAAATATAGGAACATGTAGAAAGGGTTTATTCTTCTTCTTCTTTTCACATTGCATTACATCGGATATGCATCATTATCCTTTACATCTCACAGTATTTGGATTATATCAGAAGCAGGTATGGCTTATTCTGGAAGTTACTATAAATTCTCTGCTCTGTTTAACTTTCTGCATTAACATGTTTGCCATTCGTTTGTTTGTCTGCATTTGTACTGTCTGAGATCCTTGTATTATGCAAATTAAAATATATTGGGAGCCAAGCTTTTAACACGGAATAACAATGAATTTAGCACAACATTGGATTATTCCTGCCGAAGTCAGCATGATATCCTGCTCTACTCAAACATACACCTGTTGTCTCTCCCCTTATCTGTTGTTGATGTCTCAGGCCCAAGTTTACCAGAGGAATTTACAGCTGCAGATTCACTTCACCTGTCATCAGACTATCTAATGTGCACTTGGTAAGCAGTAAACTGGATGTCCTTATGACCAGAGCTGAATATAATACAGAACAAAGGCAAGGCCATCTTACCTTTCTTTCAAAGGCTATATTAGAATCGGAGCAGACACAGATGAACGTAGACTGGCAAAATCCATAGGAGGCAAGCTTTGTATCTTTGTAGAAAGTAATTGGGCAAAAAACAAGCAAGTGTTCCCAGCCAGACTTTGAAATGTATAATAAATTTCTGGTAGAATTAATGATGCTGCAACAGACAGACTAGTTTGGAGTAAAACGACATCCTTCCTCGCTCTGCAGATCCACTTGTTTTTATCCTTCAAGATTTTAATACATTTGATTTATCTGGGTGCTTGCCAGGCCTGCAACCCACTCACTTACCTGCTTTTGGAACATCCAAGCTGTCTATAAAGCTGCTTGCAGATCAGTCCCCAGAGTCATTCACCTTTTGCCCAAAAATTGCCCAAGACGCTATTGTAAAATAAGTGAAGACCATCACCGAAGTAGACAGTTCGCTCTTATATTAAGTTATGTGTGTAGGACAAAAACTGTGAGAGTCTTCCCAAAAACAAGTCTCAGCTCTCAAAAGTAGTGAAAGAATGTCTATTACAAAAATAAGACTGAAATAAAGAGAAATGAAATACATTTTTCAGAGGGTAAATGAGCATATATATATATATATATATATATATATATATATATATATAATTTGTTGATTTGACTGTATAGAATGTGAGATTATGCAGTAACATATCCTCAGTGTCATAGTAAAAAAGACTATTGGCTCAGATGGAGCAAAGCCACATATCCTTAAAGACTGTGCCCCCATTGGGGGAATCTGTAAAGTTTTATTACTGGAAAGTCTCAGTGTTTAAGCATGTGCCCCAAAAGCCAAAACAAAGTATGCTGAATGAATTTCAACCAATGGCCATCATGTAGGGAGTCTGAGCAAGTCATCTATAGCAACTTCCTTTGTGGCAAGGAACCTAGACACACTCCAGTTTCCTTACAAATTCACAGAGGTACAGATGATGTTCTGCTGACTATATTTAATAGGTAAAGACTCAGTGATGCTGGGTTGAACGGTGACTTAATGCTATTCATAAAAGATTCTCTTCCTAACCAGCCTCAGACAGTCTGGGTCACTGAAACAATGTCGGACTTTCTATATGTTAGGTGCACTTCAAGGACGTGTTCTTTCTCTAGCACTGTTCTCACTGTACACCCAGTGAATATGAAATCAGGGAGCAGGGGTTTTGTTTGGTCGATTATCCCGATAACATGGCCTTAGTTGGCTTTCTTCGGAAATAAGAACCCTTATGTGTAGCTGAGTAGCAATTTGGCCCCCACACTTAGTCTTCAGTCATGGTGCAAAAGTAGAAAAGTTGATAGGACTAAATGAAATGGTCGTTCATGCCAAACAGGATTTTACAATAGTGCCTGTTGCATATGACATGACCAATTTGTCTGATACTCCTGAAAAGTTCACATATCTTTGAAGCTCTTGGACTACTTTGACTACTCTTTGATTAATGAGCTTTTCTGGGGAAAAAAAGTGAGTAAATCGAAATTAGAAATTGTGTCAAAGAGAAGAAAATACATTTTTAAAAAATCGTTTGGAAATTGATTTAATATTTCACTTTACTTCATGATTTGGTCACCTGAACTGCAGGTTTAGGAATAAGCTGGCTGGAGTAGTTGGCATTGGAAGCAAAATAATTGGGAAGGCCCGAATAAAGGTGAGTAAGCCGTTTACTGCCAAGACAGCAGATAAAGCCGTAGGTGTCAAGGCTGTTCTCATCCTCTATTTTCTCAGTTTGAGACTCTCAACTCTACCCAAGTGCCTTTTGGCAAGCAAAAACATTTTCAAGTCATTTATAAGTCTTTTATTCTAAGTGCAGTCAGGATTTTTAAACTGAAGGAGGTGAGCCACACAAATTTTTCCACAGTATTTTATGTTATGCTTTAATTTTTTATGATTTCTGTTAATGATTTAACTGTAATTTTTACGTATGCTGTAGTGCACTCATGAAATTTTTCTTAGTGGTATATTGCTGCTACATTTGCTCTATGTGTTCATTTTTTCTACATATTACTTGATCATATGTTGCTTTTATTTTTTCATAAGCCAAAAATAATTTGCACTAATGGACTATTCTATTCTATTCTATTTTATGTCAGGTCTATAGAACTTATTAATTCAGACATTAGTATTCCCTAGGAGGAAAAAGCATACTTGCAATTTAAACTGATTAGAGCCACTGTACAAACACTTACATTTACCAGAGCTGTCATAAACTACAGGCGCTACAAGTGCTGTGGAGCGAGCTCGGTAAAAGGCATCTGAGAATCAGGGATTAAGCTCTTCAATTGAATTAGAATCCGGACCGATTAACCATTGACAGACTATAGCAACTTCTTACTGTGAATTTATCACATACTCTTCATTCTTATATAGATTATTGAGAAAAGTAGAGACAGTGTTGTTGTCCATTTTTCAAGTTTTCTTCTAAAGGAAAAATTTGAAGCCCCGCTTAGAAAGGATTGACATTACTGGAGGAAGTGGGGAATGACTAATCACTGTGCTCTGCAGGAATTTAACTCATCATCCCAGACGAGAACGGCCAAAAGCTTCCGAGCAGAGTGCAGGAGGGTTGAAGGGGAGGCGCTGAGGGAGAGACAAGAAGCGGAGGTAGTATGAGATGAATTTTTGTAAAATATCCAAGTCGCACTCATTTGTACCATTCAGTCTGATTTAAACTTCCCGAGGGTATTATTAACTCCCCTGTCCATTGTAAATTGACATCCATTTATGCTCTTAGAAATCAGAGAAAGAGGAGGCTTCAGAATTTGTCTGAGACTCTTCACATTTTAAGCGCTCTTCTGTATCATATTCCAGGGATGGTTGTCTGTACATCCATGGGTACATGGCGAATAGGAACCGATAAAAGAACTGCTGGAATAGTTAAAATAGTGCCAGTGTAAACAAATATAGACCCAAAAAAGGAAAACAAACAAACAAACAACAAATGGGCTCGAGAGATATTTCCAGTACCTACCTGTAGTTGAAATTACAGCAACACATTTGATGATCTTATATGGAGTCTTGTCCTCCTGGTGGCTTGAATTTTTTTCTGCAGTCATATTGGTTCTCAAACTGGGCTAAACATTAGTAGAATTCTTCCTTCCATCAGATGAGTAAAAAATTTCTTGACTTACTCTATTTTTCCACAAAAGGAAAAATTTCATACTGAGCTAAATTGTCGCTATGAAAAAAAAAAATCAATTTCAGATCCACCTTAAAATACAAGAACTCCAGATGGGTTTTAAAGGGGCAATGTGAAAAAATTGGCCAACTGTCAAATTCTTCGGTTACTGTTAGACTGACAGTGAGAATTTCACACCCAGTTTTCTTGGTCAGAGACACAGTGAAGATGTAGCGGTGGCAGAAGAGGACGTGGGAGAGCAGCTAGACCAGCGTCAGTGGCCGAGCTTGAGAAGAAGGAGTGGAGGAGTGTCGCAGAGAGCGTGGCTACGACTCGAGTTTATTGTTAGGCTTCTGCAGTCTCCCTCCTCACCTCCTAGTGTGTCATGCGTTTTTTTACCCTGCCCTCCCTGTGTCATGTCTGTCTCACCCCGTCTGTGGTTCTGCGTCGTCCTCAGGCCAGTGATTTCCTGGCCGGCCCTCTGCTGGTTTTGTCTCCGCCTCCCTCACCTGCACAGCTGCCAATTATCTCCTCATCATCCACGTCAATTAGACCTCACCTACCCACAGCGTAAAAAGACCCGGCCGCTATTCATTGAACCGCCCGTTGCTTCATGTGGTAACATGCTTGACTAACTACCCTGATGATTTTGACCCAGGTTGTATGCTTGTTACTCTGTATTTCCATCTGCCATAGATTCAATTCAGTTCAATTCAATTTTATTTATATAGCACAATGTCATAACAGATGTTATCTCAGGCACTTTTCATATAGAACAGGTTGAGATCAGACTCTTTATAGTTACTGTTTACAAAGACCCAACATTTCCCCCATGAGCAGGAATCATCCGCCTGCCAGCCATCAGCCTTGCCCTGAAGGTGTGTGCGTATCCACACCGACTGTTCGATTCCCTTCTCCAAATAACTTTGTTCTTCTCGTTTTCGGTGAACCAAAGAGGGGACCTGTCTGCTGTCCGTCAGTGAACCCTAGAGACTCTATTAAATCCGCCTCCCCGGCTCTGAGCTTTGTACAAGTGAACCACCTGAAAACCAAAATTAAATTGAATTAAATCATCACCCTGTCTTTGTCCCTGAGCCTTAGTGTTTGGGTCTCATCTGTCCTGGTAAATTACAACATTTATAGCACACCTGCAGTTACTGCCTCTTCACCCTTTTCATATTGGACTGAGGGCGGACTGGATGTTACACTGACTCACTAATGTCTCTTCAGGTAGAAAAAAATTGTACTTCGAGGAGGGATGGGCCCAGGCTAACTGTTTGGCACGCTAACTCCAGTAGATATCTCTGAAACACAATGCTGGTGTCTTTGACATTGCATCAAAGTTGTTATTCAAATTAGATTCATAATCTTTAATTTTCGAACAGTGTAAACTAAAATACCTATATTTCGTCCCTTTAAATTACAGGGGGACCAGCTGGATCACAGGAAAAAAGTTAATTGTTGCTGTGATTATTTCTGGGATCGGAGTGAAAAAAATACCCACATATGCCCTCAGGACGAGATTAAAATCACTGACCAGCGCAGGTAATGTTAAAATCTCCCAGAGAAATAAATCCTGCCCAACTGGGGCTTTGGCTGCAGAAAACCATACTGGTTCTTCTCAGGTATATGAATGTAAAACATTTTTTATTACACAAATTTTAAAATATGTCAACCCTGTTATGACCAGGGGCTCGAGTGGAACCCTGAGGAAGCTTGGTTTAATCTGGAAAAGTGGCTGGAGCATCATAAATACATTGTCTATAGCAGTTGGAGCTGGGGTGAGCTGCAATAATGGCCAATCAAATCATCTCTTCTCATTCCCTTCAAAAGCAGTGAACCTCCTCAGAATGGTTCATTCATGTCATGATAGGGGAGTTAATACACACTGTTTAATTGGGTTGCCAAGAGAAAAAGACAATTATTCTCCAAGCTGCAGAGCCCATATATATATAAACAATGTAATACACAGAAACTCAAATATTCTTTCAGAACATGGTAAAATATTGTGCACCATAGCGTCCTTCCTATTTATACCACAGATGATATTTTGATTCAACAGTGAAGGGATTTTTTAGGGCTATGGTTAAGAAAAATGTCGCATCGAGTGATGCACTCTGAGAAGTTCTATTCATTTTCTCTGTTTAACCTTATGGTACAGCCCATTGCTTTTGTGTGAAGAAGAGAATATTATGACCATGTACTGGCCCTCACCACCAAGGTCAGGAGAAGCAGCAGCAGTCGCTGTGGCTCATAAATGCATGCAGGCTACCTGAAAAATCATTAGGTCCTGCTTGGTGCTATTTGCATCAATATAAACAGGTTTAGTGTGTATTACACTTTCCAAGGAAATAACTATCTCTGGTGTCCTTCTTAAATAAAGGTCCATAAGTCTGTTCAGAAATCATAGGGAAAAAAGTCTCTAACAAAACCAGACCTTAGAGTTTTTGTCACAATCAAAGTAATCCAATGATAGCAAATCCATTGGTACAATGTAAACAAGACCTGCTTTGCCAAAATGTAAGCAAATTAAGGCTTAAATATAATCTGAGGGAGGACCCCCAGTGTTAGACTTTGAAAACTAGGGGGTTAGAGGATGAATCCTTATGTATGTGACCACCCTGACTATATGAGCACATTTAATCATTAACCCTTGTGTTGTTTTAAAGTCTGTGGGACCTGTTTTCAATGTTTACCAAAAGAAGAATGGTGCAATTAATTATTGTTTCAAACTTGGACTCACTGACCTCGGCTCTTTTTCTGTGAACATATAAAAGAACATAATTTCAGGAACTGCACACTCTACACCCCGATACACATTTATATCACATATGTAGTGTTCGGGTCCACTGGACCCGAGGGTAATAAAAGTGTGGAAAACTAGGTACTGTGTACCTTCACTCCATCCTCCTCCTGCCTGGGCCTGCTGTTAGTGTGTGGGTGTTCGTGTGTGTGTGCATGTGTGCATCTGAATTTTGTCTTTCTGCACCTCCCACACAAGGTTGCAGCATTGTTACATTTCGAGCACCTACACCTGTCTGCTCCTTCATTCCTGCACATTTTACTCTCTGTCTTCTATATTCTCTCACACTCTATCCCAGCTGCAAATTGGGGGCAGGGTACAACTAATAAATGGCTTTGCCTGTGTGGCTCCTTATCGCAATTGATCAAGAATGCGGAAAGATTCACTGCTCCAAGGTCATTAGAAATAATTTTCAAGAAATGAGCCACAACGCATGGCTGCCGATGTGAAAATGATGCAACGAGGGCCAACATGAATGGCAGTTACTCATGTGCAGGAAATCAAGTCTTCAAATCCAGCGAACAACATATCCCAAGAACCGCAACTTCTGCAGCCATAATGAGGAGGATTCAGGAGGAGGACGCTTGTGCCGACCCACAGAACCACCATCTACAGTATCATCTGTGTAAAAATAAAGAATGAATCAGCTTTAGGTGGAAAAAAAACATCAAAGAAAATCACCCAGAGTGACAACTTCAAGTGTTACTCCTCCACATTTTATAAAGATGTAAATTAGTATCCAAATTAATGCTACCATTAAATATTGGCCAGCTGATTAACGATAAATGGTCAATGCAAATCCTGCATGAATATTTATAAACATATTGTTCCTGTTGAGAATGAAGGCAGCGTTCTCAGACATGATTGAGGTAAAAAGGTGTTTTAACGCTTAATATTAAAAGGCAATAGAAACAGGCAAGCCAGACTTCCATGAATCCTACACCTGCCACATCTTGATATCATATAGCATTTCAACAGCTGCAGGGCTTGTCAGTAACACGTCAGTATCACATCAATAGAATACAGTCCGGCCTTCTCCTCTGCACTCAAGGGGCGAGGAATGTGATGCTGAGTGGAGTGCAGATGAAATATTGAGTAGAATTTGATTTGAGATTTGAGTTGGCTTAATATTTTATAATTAAATGGTTCTCATGGAAAAGTTGTGTCATACAAGCTCAAGCATTAATAACTCCACTAGTTTCAATGTTTCTGATACGATGGATCTATAAATAATGTGCGATATGAAATGGAATTATATTGTGTGAGAGGCATCACTGCACGTACAACAATGCCCCTCAAGTTTAATTTCTACAATCTGGATTCAGTTCAACACCTCGCCATCTGCATCCTTCATACGCACGGGTCAGAGTTTCCATACAGGTGTGCACATTCTTCCATCAAGTTTGTTTTTATAGACCCCAGCTTGTGCATGGGAAGTGGCGTACGTCTCTTTCATACAAAAGCAATGGTTAGAAATGACACCCCTGGTCTCAGACGTGAGGTCTGCAGTTGGATCTGTCTTCTAGATTTACTACCATTGTATTTGTCAACTTTAAGTCTTACAATTCATATTGACGCTTGGCACAGGTTCGCTTTGTGCATGCTTTTGATGCAACTTGATGACAACTTGATGCACACACAGTATATACATTTTTACATCCACTTTCGGGCTCTGTGATGGAGGCGAGCAGTCAAAGTCTGCGCTCTCAGCTGGCAGCGAGGCTGTATGAGGCAAGTCAGTCGAGGAAGACCGAAGGCCATGGCGCACTTTGATCAAAGTGACAAGCCTGAGAAAGAACATTTTGCCCTGACGGAAAACAGTAACTCAGGGAGAGGTGCACCTCGTCCCTCCCGCCCTGGCAGAGATGTACAGTGGCTGTCTGTGTGCCTTAACACGGCCTATTTCCATCGCCAGCACTCACAAACCACACAGTTAGTGAGGCAAAAGATTTTCTGTCAGAGAGGAAAGTATATGTGCGTGCACGAATGTGTATGCGCGTGCAACTTTTTCTCACCTCGTGCTTCACTCTTCTTCCACTCCAGCTTCTCAGGGATTCCTTAATGACATTGCACTTTAAGTTTTCCTGTGACCCGTCAATCATTAAAGTTAAAACGAAAGCACTGCACACTTGCCATTTAACAGCATGGCTCTTCAACTAATGTTTTTTTTTTTTCCTGCTTCCAGAAACACTTTGCAAGCAGATAAATTCCTCTCTCGGATGAGCAGATGCATTCCACAGAAAACACTTATCTATCATTCTTAAATGGTTACCCCATCTCACATAGAGCAGTTGGCATCCTCTTGTTAAACAGTTGCACAGTTCTTACTTTCCTCCGTCTTTCAACCCCTTGTGGACCAACAAACACTGTGACAAATGAGTTAATAGCTGCATTTGTTCACTTCTTTCCTCCACAACATCATGAATTTTGACCGGCTCCTGTTTAATTTACTGTTGCAGAATGCCTGGTATTTTGCAGAAAACGCAGAGGACAAGGAGTCGCTCTGTGGAAGGTGAAAGGCAGTCCTTGATTTGGAACTCGCTTTATCACCTGGCACATGCAAAAACTATTATTCAACAGGTAATCAGAAATGTTAAGACCACCTGAGGCAAGTAGGAATATCTCAGAGGCAAAGTCACCTTGAGACCTCCATCTGGTGGAGCATATGCTCTGTGTGTAGCTGTCTGCATAGCAAATGAGCTAAGGCCTGAGTGCTGTTTCATTGTTATTCTTTTACTTCTTTATTCCATTTTCTACTCTTTTGTCTTCTACACCTGCTCTCTGGTCCTTTGCGGTACATCTTAGAGCCTGATCATATCAAAGGTTTCTGTACTGAACAGTAATGGAAGATGTTACTTTCTTGCATGTACTTTTTATTCATTTTGGCTTTATCATGGTATGTCTCTAAAACCATGGCATAAGAGAGGGAGACACCAGTTAAAGGCAAATAATAAATTTTAATTCGACAAAGACCATAAAAGTTACACAAAACAAATGAAAAACACAGTGAGATGTAGTCATCTATATTGTCAGTAGTGAGGGTACGTGTATGGATGAGTGAGATGTGTATTGTTAAGAGATGATGTTAAATGACAAATAAAACAAAGACACATTAGAGCGATAAGTTCCTCCCAAACTGAGGAGGGAGGGATTTTAGGTTGCACCTGGCCCAGGTACCCGCTGCAATAACAGGTAAATGAGGACGGGGTCCCACAGGCAATACAGGCATTGAGTACCAAAATAGAATAAATGCAAACCAATAATGAAATAGGTTAGTGAACCCAAACAACAAAAGACAATAAACCCCAAACTTTTCATTACCAAACCTGTTTCCATCTAAAAACCAAAAGGACCTGAAGTAGACTAGTGGTGTGCTGCGATCGTACCACATGAAAAAGCAAAAAGCAAAAACCTAGACCTGTACATGAGCAAGGGTGGTTGATATACTGTACCAAGTTAATTCATGAAATTAAAACTTTTGTTTTTGCACGATGCACAAAATATCTGCAGTGTGAAAATTTAATATTGTTATTATAATATGCATAAGAAGTAGATTTTCGGCCTAAGAGTAATTCAGATCACTGCTGCATCATTGGCGGCCATGAGAAAACTTTGACGTGATTAGTTACACGATACGCGCATCCCGCAGTTTACAGGACTTTCGTGTCTCCGCCCATCCACAGGTGGCTAAAAGAACTGAGGAAGGCTGAAAAAAAAGACAATCCATTATCTGGTTACATGAGGTGAAATCATGGGAGTCGACCGATCGCTGTGCAGATTCTGCTTTGTTCAGTCGGTCTCCACCTGCTGTTTATAGCTGTGTGTGTGCAGACATCAGTCTTGAAGCACAAACAGCAGGATATTAATCTGCATGCAACTATTTCTGCTCTGTCTGTCTTGAAACCCACTGTTATAGTGGATGTTTTCTCCTGCTTAATGGGATCATCTGGTGCAGACAGTCTATATGTGTTGGGTAACCTATATGTTTCGATCTTCTTGCTCTTTATGGGGAAGAAAACCATGAATTGGCCTGAGGCTTGAAGAAAAAAATTGTAATCTCTTATCCATATTGCCCAGCCTTGTACATAAGGTATCGTGGTTTTCAAGTAGAAACCGTCCATCCCAGTAGATCTCCATTTCCTCAGTGTTCAGGCCCATATCCTGATCCTGTCTGCCCTCTATGATACAGCTGACTTTCTCTGGCATTAGCACCAGGTAATAAATAAAAATCACTGTAATCAGTACAAGCATCAGTACAGGCCTGATTTTGAAATTCTGGGCTTTCCAAGCATGAGGAGCTGTTGTAATGATCTGCTCTTTGTGTAATTTAAGATAGACTTGTTTACTTACCTATTACCTGTTGTGGATTTGGTTGTTTTAATGCCTGTCTTTGTGTATTTTCCAGCCTGTGTGACTGGCTGCTCCGCCTCAATTAGTTTTACCTGTTCTATATTACCCTTGCCTCCCTTGTGTGTTTTCTGAGTCCCTGTTTTCCTCTCACTTCTTGTCAGTTCGTCTGTTTTGTTTCCTTTGCTTGTTCGTTGCATTCCTGGTGTTTTTGTGTTCTGTTTTCCTGTCACTGGATAACGCGTATTTTCGATTCCTGTTTCTGTTGCCAAGCTCATCTGTCCCTCTTGTGTGTAAGCCAGTCTTGTGCATTCACGTACGAGGGCCCCTACCCGCCTTTGTGTGTGACTGTCTGAACCTGGGTCCTGAAATCTTTGAACCTTGACAGCTGAAGCCATTATGCTCAGACTCTTTGTGTGTTTGATCCCCAGTTCTGTATTTGGTTTGGATTGCATTCACACTCCATTTGAACCACGGAAGAATTCTCTTGGAAGACGGCTGCGAGACATATTTTTTTCAGTGTTACTCTGAGCACTTGACTTTGAATGTCAATGTCATTCATCTAGCCAAAACTACCAGCTAGCATATAAAAAACATCTTACATCCTTGATATGGACCAACACCAAGCATCTAATCTCAGACATTTGTGCAGAGTGAACTTTCTGCAAATTGAAAAATGAAGCTGGAATTTGTTGCAAATATACAAAAACTATGTCTGTATTTCAAGACAGAAGGTAAGAACCACAGGTCAGTTCTTCAGTTCTAGTTTCTGTGTCTTGGTCTGGCTGAATCCTATTTTCAACTTGTCAGTGGGAGAAGGTAAGCAGGTTACACCACTTCAGACTTCTGAAGGCCACAGCATCATAGCTGTGTCCCTACCCAAGGGTCTCTGCTTTCAAAGGACACATCCACTGCTTATAACATTCATCAAGGAAAACAAATATTCGCTGGTGTTGGCTGTGCAAAGGGGGAACGTGGTCTTTTTTCTGTTTTTAAACCATACATTTTCTGTTTATGGATACAAGACTTGATATATAGGCTTTTGGGGACTTGTGGTGAGATGGATTAAATCTTTAATCCATTAATCAAAAAAATGAGGGTTACAAAGTAACAACTTGTCTCCACCAGCCACACAACAAAAGCAGTGGCTGTCGTCCGACATCAGTCTGAAAGCTGAAAGCTCCTGAATATACCTGGAGTCCTGTCCTCACTGAGCGGTTGCAAGGCAACCAGCAGAGATTTGTAAAAAGCACAACTTGGCTTTACACTTTGGTATTTGTATGGAATAAATAAGCATTGCTTCCAAATGTGTTTCTGAATTTTAAGTGTCCAGCCTTTATGCTAAGTAAAACAAGCATCTCCCTGCTTCATCATATATAATGATAAGATGTGAGAATTTATCAATCTCTTTTTTTATCAACGTCAGGGAAACAAAATGAATAAATAAATTTTCCAAATGCTGAACTATTCCTTTAAAGCTTAAAAATACACTTCAGACTGCAGATGTGGGTGTAAAGCTTGAACACAGATTGCTTTGTTACCCAGCTGGTGCGGACTTAGATTTAAGCGTATCTCAAACGTACATGAGAAGGACAACTGAAAAATATGACTGAAATATGTTCCACGTTGGCCAGTCCACACTTTTAGCCATAAGTCTGTAAAGGTCACATATGGCATCTAAACTAGCTTCACTAAAAAAACCCAATGAGATGCGTTGAATGCTCAGAAAAGATAGAATGTAGACCTTTGACCTTATGACATTTTGAAATTACATTTACACTGTTCAAGCTGGAATTATGTTTCCCTGAAGATGCAAGTAATGTGCAGGTTCACAGAGAGGGTTGTTATGGTTAGTTCTAAGTCACAAAGGTAGATATATTGCCTGCCACTCAGCCTAGCTACCATTTTGTTTCTGTAGCATTACTTGACTATCACTTCAGAGAAGTTTGACTGACACTTCAGATAAGTCTCTTTATATACTGTATTACGTGTCACTAAGGGAATCAAAAATGCACTAGAAACAGATATACACAGCTCTCTCTCACACATGCAGACTTTTCTATCTTATAGAGACACTTGATACAGTAGTGATTCTTCTGTCATGCTGTGTTTTCACACCTCTGAGAGCACAAATTGCTTGTCTCCACCTTCCCTGCCTTTCACAAAGGCGATGTATTAACAAAAAAAAAACTTCAGCCATATTGCCAGTTGGTCTGAAGGAGAAAGTTTGGACATGGTTTACATATTCTCCCAGCGTTTGTGGAGGTGGTTGTGATGAAGGGTGCTCAGTTCCTAGCTGGTCAAACACACTTCCATTCTGTTCCATACATCATTACGTAAGTCACACACACTGTTCAATCACATTTTGTTGCTGCCATCGGGTAATTTGGCTTTTGTGTTAATCAGGTGTTGAAATATCACGGTGGATCATTACCTCTGATTGGACAGAGTTAAATTCAAGAGGAGTAGGAAAAACTGGGAACTCATTTTGGGTGATATCTTTTAATAACACTCAGTAAAGTCATTTATAAAGCTGTTGTGTTTTCGTTAATATTTGCTTTACTTGCTTATAAGTCAGGTGTCTGTTCAAATGTAAAATTTACAGTAAACTGGAAAAAGAATTATTATGTGTTCCCTTCCACTATTGATATGAGAAGTGCTGTGAATATGCATTAAAACACTAGTCACAGATATGAAAATCCATGGTGCTTAATCTTATTTTATAGCTACAGTCTCTGAGACTCCAAACAGAGGTAATGCATTATTTTCTGTAACAGACTTCTGAAATGAGTCAGCAGTTAAACATCATAAGCCATTTTCAGACAATTAGGAGGTTATGAAGTATCAAACTGCTAAAACAACTTCTTAACGTGACCTTTCGAGCTTTTAAGGAGGACCATAGTACAAAAAGAACAACGGAGTCAACACTCGAAGCTTTAAATGTCATGGGTCCCTGGTGGCCAAGTTGTTAAGATGTGTAAATGCAACATCTCCAGTTGGATTCCATCTGGGGATCTTTGTTGCATATCTTTCCTCATGACTCTTGCTGAGCTCTACTATCACATTCAATAAGGACCCAAATGCCAAGATCGTTCAGTTTAAGAAAGTTTTATTTATTTTACCATCTAACAAAATGCTGTGTGCCAATGGTAAATGTAGTACAGTATCTCTTCTTTGAAACTTAATAATAAGTGTAGTATTGGCTTTCTGTGCCCAGCTACCAAGATACAACATTTGCTGCAGGTAATGGCCAAACAAGTAATCACACCAGCCTCACATCCACTTGTCAGCAAGACGTTTGCCTCACTATACTTCTTTGGCATTAAAGTTATACTCAGGTATCCCAACAGATCATATTCATATTGGATGAATCTGCAAAGCATAATTTAAGTTGAATACCAACCCTCAGTGAGAATCTAAAAAGCGTTGTGCTTTTTAAAAAGCAAGGCATAAAGTTGGGCCGGTGCATGGGCATGGGGCCCTTCTGACTTTGATGAAAGAAATCAGATGTCATGTGCTGTCACGATCTAAAATTTAAAACTTTCCCTAGCCATTACCAAGTGTTTTAGTTGTCTAATCTTAATCATATCCTATCTATCCTTTATTTGATGAACGCTACTAATGAACCAACAACAACTTGTTCATTTTATGGTAAGGTTTCTTACACTCAGACTATTCAAATCTAATGGACTCCACCTTAGCTGCTTTACTGTATTTTTGAATGTTGGCTTGTGATTTGCCTCAAAATGGTCATTTTGCTTGAACCGTTATTTGCTTGTAGTGCTAGATTAACCCTTGCACGTCCCGATGGTATGTACTATATACGGTAGAGTCTCGCAGATCACAGTCGTCATATATCCAGAACAGTTCCTAAGAAGTATAAGTCCTTTTCCCTCAACAGCGTTAAATAATACTTAAAGAAATAGAATACAGTATGCCATACATGTTGTATGCTGCATACAAATGTAAAACCCCGGTGTGGCACCCTGTAACTGTCTGAATTTGCAAGTCACATTTGAACTTTAATTTGTCCAGCAGACAAAGGACTTCCATGTGCCAACTACGTGTCAAAGAGGTCCTCAGATCATAAAAGATAGGGTGAAATATGATGAGTCTGTAACTAAAAAAATTAATTGGTAGTACTGCATAATTTACTTTGGGGTGTGCCGACAGATCTTCAAAGGCCTGATTTACTCCATATTTCTGTGGAGGAGCTGGATGTGTCTTACTCCTGTTGAATGGAAAAGATAGAAAATCTGATGAAAGCGGAGGCACACACAAACTGATGCATGCAGTCTTAGGGTAGGTAGGTGATCTGATTCCTAAAACCATAGATTTTCCACAGTTAGCTTTCAACAGGAGATGAGCTTTGAAACCAAAGACCATTCAGGGCATAATAATTGTATAAAACCTATGATTTTTACAAATTCAATCTGGACAAACCTAGAAGTTTACCTTCAGATTAAGTGGGCGCCGTATCAGCGTCATCATTTGACACATGCCAAAACCTGGACGTGCTGATGACTCTAAAACATCGCCAGGTGGACTGTGCCAATAAGGCAGAAACTATGCTGCCTATTCCAGTGGCAGGAAAATCAGTCAGCTTTAAAAAGCAAGATATGTAAATATGTGAAGCAATTAACATTTATTAATCACTTTTCTACTGCAAATGTGTGAATGATTATTGTGAGTGCTCTGAATATTAAATGATGATAAATAATGTTTTGTTTCTGAATACAGTTTATTTTTAATTTTAACAGGTAGCAGCTGGGTGTTGTCCAATGTGCTCCAGGCACCAGAGTCGGCCTGGCCATTGGGAGCAATGGGACAAAATCCTGGTGGGCCACCATGTTGGTGGGCTAGTGAGCCGGTGGGTCAGTGGACTGTCACAATATACCATCCTTAGAAAAAAAAAAAAACTTCTAAGTAACTAAGTGCGAGTATGTGTGTGAGCAACAGGATGCAAACTACAGTTCACTTAACGGCCACCAGTGTCATTAATAACAAGGGTTTCTGAATGTTACATATAGTGCAGTACCTTTAAGTACATATTGGCCTGCCCTTAATGGAAATACCACGGATGCATCGAGCTTCATGAAATAAATACTCTAATGAACAGATTTGTTCTTGCATGGCACATATGACTCATGTATGATAATTTGAGGAATTCATACTCATACCTTGATTTAATCTTCCTTTCTTCCCTTAGGGATAACGTGCTTTGTTTGAAAAATGGTTTGGAGAAAATAACACTTGCAATGATTTGCTTATCAACAACTGGAATTAACTAAAACACTGCTAGAAAAAATGTACAGTAAAAGTATACATCTGTTGCTGAACTGAAATAAACATCTGTTTGTTAACAGAGGAAAGGCGCAGTGAAAGCTGGAAGAGGATTCGCACACTTGAAACTGACAAACTGGAGAAACTGGTGGTGCTTCATCCACCAGATCAACTGCAGCGAGTCAATTCTAATCATTTACAACTACATTAAAACCACTAACTGTTTTCAGTGTTGTGGCTGATCAGGGTATGGGTACAGAGCAGATCACTTGCAGCCCACATGCGCCTCCTCTCTTTTTGCTGACCAATGTGAAAGGGATGTCACAGATAACAGATAAGCACCTGTTATCAACATGCCTGGGTGATCTTTCATTTGCTCTTTAATTTGATTTTAAAAATACATAGGTCATGTTTAATATATTAAACATTTAAGATAATGTTTTCATGGACACGTTTCCCAATTCCATAATTTATCAAACTTTTCAAAACTCCTTCAAAATGACATTATAAACTAAATACTCTGAAGGTTTTTGGGAGGAGGGATGGGAGCCAAATCCAAATAGGTTTTGTTTTTGTGTTTAAATGGTAAATGGACTGCACTTGAATATTACTATTCTAGTCTTAACAACCACTCGAGGCACCTTATACTACAGTTAGGTCATAAGTATTTGGATAGTGACACAACTTTTGCATTCTTGCCTCTGTATGCCACCACAGTGAATTTAAAATCAAATGAATGACTTGAAATTAAGTCACTGAGATGTGATTTAAGTGGAGAATTTCATCTTTCATTCAAGGGGTTTGACAAAAATATTCAATTAACTGTTTAGGAATTATAGCCATTTTATACATAGTCCCACATTTTCAGGGGCTCAAAAGTAATTGGAGAAATCAACATAATTATAAATATGATAATTATTTTAAATCCTTGGATGATAATCCTTGGCAGTAAATGACAGCCTAAGGTCTGGAACCCTTGGATATTACCAAATGCTGACTTTCCTCCCTTGAGATGCTGTTCCAGGCCTTTACTGAAGCCATCTTCAGTTGCTGATTGTTTGTGGGTCTTTTTTGCCCTGAGTTAATTCTGCAGTCATCAACTTTAACTTCTGCAATCATCGACTCTAACTTTTCCCTGCAAAGTGGGAACTGTTCTCTATCAAGAAACCAGTCGCAGATATTGACCTATATTACAACTTGAGCCTGAATGCAAACTTCATTATCCTGGTTCCATAACAGCATAAGTATAGATCACTCTGTTAACAGTTGCATGCTCAGCAGTGTTGGAATACAATAACATGCTTCATCACAAATACCCATGGGTGGAATTGACTGGTTTTCCCTCATGAGCAAACACTTGGCGACAGTGGCAACAAAAAAAACTCCCCTTTAACAGGTAGAAACCTTGGACATAACCTGGCTCATGGTGGGCGACCGTCGCCCTTGACCAATTAGGTTGAAGGAGAAGGGGGGTAGAGGGGAAGCAGGAGGGAGGAAAGAGACATAGCACAGTGGGTTCCACATAAACTTTTATAATAATGATAATAATAATAATTAAGGTAGTGCATGTTGAGCAGGATCGTGCTGGCGGTAGGTGGTTTGCAGTTACAGATCCAGACTCTGCAGCTGGAGAAAGGAATGAGAAAGGAGGAGCTCAGCACATCATGGGAAGTCCTTTATCATAAAGGAAGATTTTAAGCCCACTCTTAAACTTGGAGAGGGTGACTGACTCCCTGACCCAAACAGGAAGAAGGCTCCATTGTAGAGGAGCCTGAGAACTCCGTCTCCCATTCTACTTTCAGAGATTCTGTAGATTTTGGTGATATATTAGCGGGGAGAACTCTTTGATATTGGTTAGAGAAGCACCTCTAGTGAACTACAATGTTAGCATTACTGGCATAACTTTGTGAAGATGAGATTGTTTAGCTTTGTTTAGCGATGCTTGTTACTTATTTGTCATGTTATGATATATAAATACACTAAACTGTCATGCTACATGCATTTGCTTTTGTAAAAGCAATAACCAGCTACTAATTAATACTAGATAATTAACAACGCTACTGCAATGTGAGATCTTAACTGTAAAACCCAAACATTTTACAGTTAGCTGATTTACTCCAAATAGTTTTTCCAAAGTAAATTTAGATCATTTCTGCCCTCTTTGTCCAAATATCATTTTGAAGCATTGGACAAACAGTTTTTATTAGATAACTGATAAATCTTGATAAAAGCTTAAATCTCAGCATATTAAGACTGACATTGCAATCCAAAAAAAAAGACAGGTAATCGTTTGGAGCAGGGCCATTTCTGGACATTTGGGGGGACTTGGTGGAGATGTCCACTGGCACCCCTGAGGCAATTGATCCTATCATTATAATATCAAATGACAATCACAATAATTTTATAATACTTGATTATTTCAAATTTAACTATATTCAGCTGACATGCCATCAGCATCATCTGTCAATTACTACCTTTCCATAACCAGTTGTCTTGATGATATGGAGCATAACCAGATGGTTAAATCTCCAAATGATTTTAACATTATCCAGTTTGCTGACTATCTGTGTAGGGAGGGTTTTTGACTCTTAAACATCAAAGTCTCTGTCAAATCTTTAGTGAACTATTCACAGTATCTGGGTATGATGAGACACAGAAGAATGAAGGATCCTTTCATAAGCTCAGCAGGTTGAGTCTCTAAAACAGTCACTTTGAAGAATTGACCATGGGATGCTAACACTGAAAACCATAGATTTAGCAACAAAGGTGATAAAGGAAAAATATATACAATTTTTCACAAAGCAGAACAAGTAGCTGTAATATTTTAAAGCATTAGATGTTGACACGGCATGGTCTGCTGTGTAAGGCATTTGCACAGTGGTGTCAAAAGCTGATTCAGTAGATATGTGATTTTTGCATCCCTTGATCTGTATAAAATATAAAAGTTTCTTCATTTTGTGTCATATAAGTGTGAATTTATATATACCATACATACAATACCTATGCATATACAAATATGGGCATGTGTGTTATTCTTATAGGTATTCTGTACAAGTGAGTTGACTGGGTTGCAGTGTTGATTAATTTACTTCTGCTGAAACAATCTAAATGTAAATTGGACCACTCTATCTGTGTCTCCCAGACTATAATGAGGAGAGAATTTAAATGACCTGGTTTGTTTTCATCCATTCTGACGGAAAGTTGAAATTTACAGAGAGACAACTTCTGTGTAAACAAAAAGAAATTATGTACATGAAAGGGAAAATACCTCACAGGCTTTACTGGGGACCTATATAGTATAAAAGGTTTGTCATGATGGCGGCACATAACACTTGGTAATGGTTTGAAGAGAGTTATAATAGGCTGTGTCGCAAGTTGATGTCTCCTAGTGTTTTTGGGCCTAAAATATAAAGATGTCAACCATTGCGTCAGCTGGTTGTCTGTCTGTTCAACACAAGGGCATACTCAAACACTGACTGCATATAAAATTTTCAGGTTTTCAAATGATGAAGCCTTTAGTCCTCATTAAAGTGTTTATATGTAGTTTTTTTATATAATAACACTGTTTCATGATAACGATGAAAGCAACGTGACACTGAAAGGGGTCTCCAGTAGTGACAAACCTACAAAGAATTATCTGAATCTGCAGCTCCCCTCAGCTTTGTGGAGCTTTATCGTGAGATTTTATTCATTTTTTTTTTTTTGTTAATTGGATGATTAATGCCAATTCCTCAACAACTAATGGATGATAATGACTTGCACATATTTTTGCCTATCAAGTAATCATTGCTCAGGTCTGATTTGGACTGAATAATTAATTCAGTACAATAAAAACAACCCTAGGTTTCAGCCAGGCTGACAGTCATAGCTCTGTTGATCAATGTATTCCTATAGCTCTCAGCATTGACAATTTCACGAGCTTCTCCAATGACAAAATTCTAACTATCAGAGATAAAATTCCCCACCTGCCCTCAACCGGCACTGATTTATCCTCGAACACAGGAACCTGAGAAACAGCTGTATAAACCAATATATACTTATACAGTTTTTCTCCTAGTGACCTTCACCAACTAACTTCAATGATTTCTTCGTCTAAACCATCGACCTGTCTCTTAGACCCAATCCCAACTAGGCTGCTTAAGGAAGTCTTCCTTTAATTAGACCCTCTTTATTAGATATAATCAATCTGTCGTTATTAACAGGCCATGTATCGCAGTCCTTTGAAATAGCTGTCATTAAACCTTTTCATCCAGATGTTTTAGCTAACTATAGACCCATATCTGACCTTCCCTTTCTTTCTACGGTCCTTGGGAAAGCTGTCGCCAACCGGTTTTGTGACTTTTTACATGATAATTGTTTATCTGTGGATTTCCAGTCAGGATTTAGAGTGCATCGTAACACAGAGACATCTACCTGCATCGGACGAAGGACTTGTCTCTGTACTTGTCTTGTTACATCTTAGTGCTGCAGTTGACACTGAGTTCTGAGTTCTCTTTGATCAGGATATGTCCTTTGACTCGCACATAAAAGAAGATTCAAGGACTGACTTTTTTCACCTATGTAACTTTGCACAAATATGACATAGTCTGTCTCAAAATGACACAGAAAAACTAGAACGTGCCTTTTTTTTTTTTTTTTTTACTTCAAGGTTCAATTTTTGCAACTCATTATTATCAGGGTGTCCCAACAAAACTTTAAATACTCTGCAGCTCCAGCACGAGTACTGACAGGAACTAAGAAAAGAGATTATATCTCTCCTGTGCTGGCTTCTCTGCATTGGTTCCCTGTAAAATCCCGAATAGAATTTAAAATCCTCCTCCTCAGCTACAAACCCATAATGGTCAGGCACAATCTTATCTTAAAGAGCTCATAGTACCTTATTACCCCAGTAGAATGCTGCAGTCCCAGAATGCAGGCTTATGTGTGGTTCCTAGAGTGGTTCCTGGCTCAGGCCAAGCTTGAACCTTCCCCTAGTTATGCTGCTATAGGCCTATGATGCACCAAGCTCCTCTCCCCTAACTTTCCTCTTCCTCTCTCCTGCAGTTTTCTGCTTTCTGCTCTTTCTCCTCTCTCCTCCTGTCACTTTCTGCAGGTTTTGCTGCCTCTGATGCTGCAGAGTCAATTATAATGATTATTATACTTATTATTACATCTTTACGTGGTACCTGTATCCTATATTGTGCTATACCCCCTCCCCCTCAGTCTCTTTCTCTCTCAACCCAGCCGGTCGAGGCAGATAACTGGCCACCATTAGCCAGAACCTGTTCAATCTCTATAACGATATGGCCCTATATAAATAAAGTTCAACTGAATTGAATTCCCTCTCTCTAACAGTATTGCAGTGTGGAATATAAAGATCATGACGGCTTCCAGGTCTATATAATGTGCAACAGCATCTCTTTGCACCATCATGAGCAACTGTTTTCCACTGGATAGAGCAAAGACCCAGAACTCACTCCCTTTTTACTTTCAACTTTTTCACTAAGATTTTAATGTCCAACCAATAAGAGAGGTCTGTCCACCCTATAGCCTGAAAGGAACCTGTGTTAAAGCACCCGAACTGTTCTTACCTATCTTCTTCTCCCAAGGAGGACACTTACCAGCACCTCTTTCCCCTCTTCACTGAGCTTAGCAGGCCACTTCAATGTTAGCACAGCTAGAAAATGGAGTAAATTTCAAAGCTAAACTTGTCAGGTCACCAGAGACATACGAATTTTAATGTTTCACTGTGACTGATGGATGCGTAAATAGATCACTGTATTCTACCAACAATAAATGAATGCACCTTTAAGTTTTGTTTGACAGAAGACTTTGAAAGTTCCTGAAATTTATTTTGCTCAATAGAGCTTTAAATTTTGAAGCATAGTGCTTTATTTATACCATTCTCAACAGGGGGCTTTAAAGGGGTTGGGAACAAAATGTGACTAGATGGTAAAGTGACAGCTACTACCAGCATAGAAAAACCATATAAATGTATTGCCAAAATGAAAGCATTCACCCACATCTGCTATCTACATGCCGAGTGAATCCTTTTTTTGTCTGTCAGTTCAAAATATGGTTTCCATTATGTTGTGCCATTACAACATAATGTAAAAAAAATATGTGTTGCTTTGGACAAGCATATTGCCATCCATCCCGTGCCTCTTTGGTATACTTACATACTGCTTTACCTGTTGTGTCTTGGATTCACTTTGTTTGTAACACAACCAAGAAGGAAATTGTTGTTTAAATCATTCCGGCATGCAAATCATTTGGATCATCTAAAAGAAAAGTGGAGGTACGTAAATTTATCCAAAATTCGACAACATGTGAGGCCAAGTTAATAAACATTTTCAGTAGGAAACCATCGGTATGTTTTAGGAGTGCGTGATGGAGTCAACATGGGGCAGAGGATCTACTAAGCACTGACTGGAACTCATTTGGATTTACTCAGTATTCATTGTCTAGCACCTTACCTCTTTCCCTCATCTTCTCCATCTGTTTACATTTCACCTTGTGTTCTGTCTTCATCCCCTCTTTCTCTTTGTTTTCTTGATTACAATTCTTCACCATCCCTCCCGCCGGGTGTTTGTTCAGGTTTCTGACCATACATTAACATTATATGAAATAAATATTGTCGCAGGGTTGCGGTAAAGTCAAGGTAAACATCCAGAGAACATCATGAACATGGGTGCAATGCATGTGGTTACAGGTATGTTTTTGTGTGCAAACCTGTGGTAGGCAGGCTTAGGTCTTTTAAAAGCCAAACATGCAAATATACTATAAAAGCATCCACCAGAGCCAATTCCATAATATTTTTTATTTTTTTATTTTTTTTTTACTTCATAAGAAAGAAAAAGAAAGCAAATGAAACAAGAGAAACAACTGTGTGGGAATAGTGAAGTCACAGGTTGACCCCCCACAGGTTTTCTTTTACTGAATTGTCATCCTGTAGAATAAAATTAAAAATAGATTAATTTTCACAGATGCAATTTAAAAAGTCTTACACTTGTAAATATATGAAGGGTAAAATTTTATCTCTAGTAATCACCATCAGGGACATTATCATTTTCTTACAAATAGAAATGATTAAATGGGCTCATGACTGCCCCCTTAGGCTGGAAGGCTTAACACTCCCACTGTTGGATATGAGAACTGTAGTTTTTGTGGGTAATTTGAACCCTAATGGCCATAACAGGGAACAATGAGCTCATTCCACATTCAGAAGCAAAGTCCTACAAGCAGTTTATGCAACAGTATGATTCACTCTTTATAAGTTTTGTTTTCAAGTATTTGAGCATTTTTCAATTTTACCTCCAGGATGAAGACTGTTTCTTGGTTTTGGCAAATGCAGATCTGTTTAACGTTGCCTACTCTGTTAGAGAGAAGCGCACAGAGCTTTTCGTGTGAGCCATCCAGAAATATCTCCCAGTAAAACAGTCCTAAACGGGTCTGGATCACCACGATAGAGCAGAGGATCCTTCTGAATTTTCTTGTGACGTGTTTATGTCACTGTTAGCAAACTACAGTATATACTTGGTAGAATACATGTTGTTATCTATACAGTAACAGCTTCTCTGATTATCTGGTGATCATTTTCCCTGTGGTATACCTCAAGGCTTTGTTCAAGGCCTGTTACATTTTTCACTGTAGATCACCCACTTGGCAATATCCTCTGTAAATTTGACAGTAAAATATTGTATTTACACTGATAAAAAACACATTTTATTTTACTGACTTAACTTTGCCCTAAAAGATGCTGAATACAGACACTGAGGGTGGCATAATGAACTTCATGGTAATGAAAGAACATATAACTCAGTGCAACAGTGTGGTACAGTGGTTTAGCTCTGGACACCATTGGAGCTTCATGGCACAAAGGAATAAGACATATCAGGCTTCGGATGCACACAAAATACTTGTTGGGATCTATTCAATACTGGTCTTGGTCTTTTCATGGAATTTGTTCATAGTAAGAAAATTATAAAATATCATCACATTAAATTTTAAAAGACAGTAATATTTACCAA
Organism: Istiophorus platypterus; assembly: GCA_016859345.1. Lineage (NCBI taxonomy): Eukaryota > Metazoa > Chordata > Actinopteri > Istiophoriformes > Istiophoridae > Istiophorus > Istiophorus platypterus. The sequence continues at coordinate 4,242,660 of CM029125.1, read as the reverse complement.
ACCCAGCAGTTAAAAAACATGGTAGATTGCATTCATCTGCAACACATTGCCTGATTACGTCTATTTTTAACACACTAATTTACAGAAGTTCAGATTGAACTACTGCAGATTAAACTACCGAACTGTTCTTCTAAGGCTTTCCAAATACAGCAATTAAAATACCTACAGACATGCTGTGGTGCATATTTGAACTTTTTTTATGGTGACTATGATTTTAATTTACAGTTCAAAAAATGTTGAATGCCGAATGGCAAACATTCAGTTGAGGTCTAGACAGTCTAACTCACCACGCATTTGGCTCTATATGCCTCCTCTCTCTGTCAGAAGAGACTATGAATTGACCTCATTAAAATTCCACCAGGGAAGATGACACCTTTTATTTAAGGTCTCCCATTGTCTTCCTCCCTCTCTCTCTCTCTTTCTCTCCTGCTCCCTCTCTCTGATTTTTTTTTTTCTTTTTACACAGGGGAGATTGATTTGAATTTTAATTTGCCAGCACAATGTCACAGCATCTATTTGTAAAATGAGGTCACAGAGCTCAAGTTGTTTTACAGGATCAATACTAAGGGATGTAATGTAATAAAGAAAAAATGCTGGACCTTGCCAATACTCACAGGGATTCAATTACAGCCCTCCTATGGAAATATTAGTAAAGATATCATGCTGATAAAACCAAGGTCTTTTTTATCATTTGCGTCTTTTGTCAATAGGAGGCCTTATATCAACCTCCATGTTTTATTCAGTGAATATGAGGGCAGCCTGTCTGAATGACTGAACCACAGACAGAGAGAATACAGAGGGGGGTTTCAAGGACCATAAGTGTGTCTACCACCTTCATATTTACCCGCAGAAGCCCAACCTGTGGGATGTGTCTGTTGTGTGAGTTGTTGATTGAAACAGACATGCTCGGCTAAGCTTCAGAGAGCATCTGGCAGATTCACTTATTTCTGACTTCATGAGGCTTTCAACTCCCACCTCACCTGTGGTAATTCGCACGCGCACACACACACACACACACACACACACACACATATATATATATATATATATATATATATATATATATATATATAAAGTTGTGATAGTCGGTGTGCAATACTCGGTGGCTTTGTCTCTCATTAAAATGGATCCCAGTTTACACTTTTCTCTATGCTGTGACAGTATGAAATTGTTGGCATGATGTAATCACAAGGTACTACATATTATGTACTTTACCTAATACAATTACACTTTCTATAATTTTAATTAAAAAAACACAAATTTGCATGCATTGTTTATGTGACGCAGTCTTAAAAAGCATAACATTAATTGTTCATTTATGTTTCTGTAAATGAAGAAATTTGGTCATGTACAATAAGCAATACAACCAAGTCCATGACTGGGAGTTTGGAAAAACTATAAATGTATATATATATATATATATATATATATATATATATATATACACACACATATATATACACATATATATAAAATGTCATAAAGTGTTCTAGAGTAGTCTTCTGATGTTAGTGCTCGCAAGTAGTAAATGAGGAAGTCTTTCGTGTCTCTACCATCAGTCCGGTATTACATAGTTACATAACGTAGGATGAGCAAGCAGTCATTACCAGAGCAGACTGTGATACTATGAGAAACCTGTTGAACAGACACCCCCACCCCCCCCCCCCAACTCCAAACAACAAAACCCTTTTTCAAGATGAAGCAAGACCGAAACCAAAAGGGGCCAGTTCATTCCAGTTAAAGTTGCAGAGTCAGTGCACTTGTGAAATTGTTTTGGTTTTTTTTTTAGGCTTCCATCTGCGGTGGATACCTCTTCTTGCAAAACTTCTGACTAATAACGTTAAACTAATGGAATGTATTTATATATATATATCTCAGTATCCTTCTACATATATATATACTATCTCTTCTCAATTTATATATATATATATATATATATATATATATATATATGCATGCATATGACCTAAAGGTTCAAACTCTGATTTTTCAGGTTAGTGTTTGTCACACTATTTGGACCAGTGTGTGACATGTGACCTGCAATTCCAACAGTGACCACTACAACAAAATTGCCTCACAGCAGTCTTGTTTGTAGGGGCTTAGCTCCTGCAGTTTATGATTACAACCAGGCTCCCAAAGCATCCCTTTCTTAAAGCAAAAGGACCTTTACACAATAATATACTGGAAAAAGTACCATTTCCTATTTAAGAGCATTACCACAACAAGCAATGCTTTGTAATTCTAGAGGCTGGCAGGTCTGTTGTCAGTGCACTCTTTCTGGTGCCAATATCTTGAGGGGATTAGAGGAACTGCACATTAGAGCATTTTGACACTGGCCTCAGCATGCAGATCTGGTAGTTGCTGCTTTGTGGTTGTTCTATATTTACATAATAGGTGTCAGATGTAGAAACCCAGAAATGACAGGGTGAAAAAAGGACTTCAACGAAATAGATAATGAGATGAAATTAGAGAAGGATTCATCCAAGAGTAAAAAGGATAAAATAAAACTAGACACATCCATAGAATGCTAACACTTTTAAGAAAAATTAATTTTCCTCACCCCCTCTTCCAAATCTACAAGCATTCACACTACTTTGCATTGGTTTCAGGTACTTAGTTTGTGAGATGAACAAAACCTTACAACTTCAGCTCACAGTGGAGTTCATCTCTGTGTGACAAGGACATGATGTGAAAGGAAGCACAAGCCTATATTTTCATCATTGTTAACCACAATGCAGATTGACCTGTGGAGGCCAGAAAATATCTTGGGGGGGGGGGTCAATCTTACCAAGCAATAAACAGGACCCAAAGTCTTATTTAAATCATGCCAACAGCCTCCAGAGTTTGCAATCATCATTACATTCCACACTGCTACTTTGACAGAGTGAACAAAATGCTGACTGTGTTCATATTTTTAGAGTCCTACAGTTACAAATATAATTGTGTCCTGAGGCTGGTGCGACATGAAAGGCCTCGGAGTCATTAAAATCAAAAGGTTCACATGGCCTGCACAGTCGATGTAGAAGCAGTCTGTTGGATTATAAAATACCTTGTGAGCAAAATTGACAGTTTAACGTGCAGGTGGAACAAGAGGAGAGCAGACTGAACCGAGCCGGGCACAGATCAAAGCGTCACAGAATATGAATCATTTTTGTCAGTCATTGCTAAGGTGACTGACAAAAAGTTTGGTCAGGTTTAGGAACAAAAATGGCTTGGTTGTTGTTAGAGAGAGATACTTGGTTTAAAGAAACAACTTCACTAAGGGCAAGAGAAGCTTTGTATTCACAGTTCATTGAATAACTTACACGCTCGGTTTAAGTAAACCAACACTGACTGTCAGTAGAAAATGGGAGACCAACACATCTTCCACATGAAAGTTTTATGCTATGTCAACCACCCATCAACTCTGACCTTCTCAGTCGTCAAACTTTAAGCCTTTATAACAACATCAAGCTACTTCTCTGCTCCTGACAGACAAGAGTCATTATTCACAAATCCACTAAAGCTGAGAGTTAAACATAGATGTATGTTGTTTTTTTATTATTTTCACAAATTATTGATGCCATTTTAGAGAAGACTGTGCCTGATTGGTGGAAAATCTCTTGCATAGCACTGTAAATAATTAGTGCAGGACTATGTCCATTTAACTCAGATGTGTTCTGCAAACAGATCTGCATAGTTCTGAAAAAATGTTTATGAAAAACAAAAACAAAAAGATAAATCTTTGTTTTGGGTCTTTTTTTTAAATTGAAAATTGCACTTGCCATTGTTCAGTATCTGCTTGTCCTCCTGGGACCTACATTGAAACCTGAAAGACAATGTTTTTCTAAGAAACAAGCAAATGTGTGGTTCTGACAAAAGAAAGCCATGGCGTCAATTGTTGAGAATAAAAATCTCTTTCATGAGACTGCATCTAGGCATCGGTGATTTACATTCTACTATTTATTTCCATTCATAAGAAGAGACAAATATTAACATCTGATGGGCGTCGGTGCAGTAGAAATGAGAATCAGTCGGTAATCTGTCTACCATTAATGTGTCCCACAACTTCCCATACAGTTTCTGACCAGTGGTTCAACCGGTCCACCATTTGTTCCCTTTATCCTCCACTAAAACAGCTATGCAGAGTCTAAGGCTTCCCAGCGCTCCCCCTGCTGGTACTGGTGTCAGGAAGAATCAACAGTACTCTCTCTGAATGCCACTCAGCCCCATCTTATGCGGCAGCAACTGAAGATTATGAGGGCCCTCATTAAAAGATGATGTAGGACCACTGGAAGGGCAACGTCTGGGTTCCCTCCCTCTATAGTTCTCTGTCTTGCCATCAGACACACATTCAATCACATTTTTATGCCCAGCCTTCCTTCTTTTTTATACTTCATATAATCTGAAACCAGAGTGTGCTAATGGCACATGGACAGTCTCATATTTTCATTAGGTCTAATGTGACTGTGATGGAAATTTCATAGGCAAGATGAAGTATTGTATTGCGAGTTAATGCTGGCACTAGATCAGTTCAAAAGTCAGACATTAGTGTCATGCTGAATTGGGTATTAGCACATTTCAGTTAAAATTTCAAACTGTCACTGTCAGGTTGTGCTGCATTTTGTATAATTCAAATTAAGCTGACTCATAACACAAAATGAGTTTTCAGGACAAAGAAAATTGTTAGCAGCCGACCTTGGCAGTGACTTCAGGGTCACCATGGCTGACCTCCCAAAATGGACCTAATCAGTTAGATCAGACACTAATTATTAACATTCTCTGTTTATTCAGTCTTTGTCACTGCTTTTAACTGAAGCAGTGCTGTTTATTTAATTCAGCACTTAATGTATTGTAAGTATTATATCGCACAATTTGCTCAGTTGAAATCTGATATTTTAATTAGACAAATAATAATAAGCAAAAAAAGGGCAAAAAAAAAGTACTCATATAGATATCCACCTGTTTTGCATTGATTCACTTAAACAGTAGATTCCGTTTGATCTGCATTCATAATTCTCTGATTCTCTGACATACCCCTCCAGACCCACCTACACTTATTTGATCAGTGGTATTTATGCATTCACCTGCACTACAACAGTCAAAATCACTGAACATCTTTTGTCAAAAGAAGGTTCCTTCATTCATTCTGAACTGAGACCTATTTTAACTTGTCCTAGCAGGAATGTCATGATTCACCTCTGGGCTCCTCCGGACCCTCCGTTCTCTCCTGCCTTGTTTCCCTACAGTGTGGTCACCTGACAATCTGCACACCTGTGCTCACTCCAGCTCTAACCCCCCCACACCCAGCTCACCTGTTTATCATCTGCAATCAGCCATTGGCTATATATACCTGTCCGCTCATTGTCGTTGTTCTGTTGTTAATACTGCAAACCATGTGTTCTGTGAGTTTCTGGTTTTGTGATTCTGTTTTGGCTCTGGTTAATGTGCTCTTTGTCCCATTTGCCTGTAAGTTTGAGTCTAAGTATTAAAGAACTTGAGTGTCCCTGCATTTGGGTCAACCTGCCTGCCTCTGCTGCCACCACCTGAACTAAGCCTCTATGCCTGATCTCTATCGAACCTCCAAAACAATTGGAACTGAAAATATGGCAAATGAATAGAAATCTTTATTCATAGAGCACTTTTTTAAACCAATGCTACAAATTGATTCATGGAAGGCAATTATTTAAAACAAGCAGATCATAAAAAAATTCTGATAAATTAATAAGCAATAAAATACAAATTAGTGTCACCACCAAAACTGCAGTCAAGCCAAAACACTCTGAAAACTATGTATTTAAGAAATTTGAAAGAGGTAAGCGATTCTGCTGACCTGATTTCTTCATGCACCTCATTCCATAGCTTTTGGGCATTGACTGTGAATGCTCTGTTTTCCCTAGTTTTCAGTCCAGCTGGGGAACAGAGAAAGACCACTGCCTGTGGCCCTCAGGCTACATACTAGCTTGCAAATAAGAGGTCTGGTCTACAGTATAGCATGGAGAGAGGCCATGAAGAGCCTTAAAATCCTTGAAGTCCTTGAACCTGACAGACTATATAGGTTGTTATCCCAAATTCTTGCGGCAACACATAGGAGCAGTCCATGAAATAGTGCCCCTATGGCGGCACTTTTTTTAGGGGAGTACAGTCTCCCTAAAATTCAACAGTAAAGTCTCTTAACTCAAAACATACTGGGAACCAGTGCAAGGAGGCTAACAAAGGTTTGATGTGGTCACTTCTCTTGGATCTTGTTGAAGACCAGAAAGTTCAGTACAATCTGGAGCCAATTAATAATTTTTGTTTGAGGGAGGTAAAGGTGCTGTAGAACTTGTGTGAGGAGATGAAGGCATATAAAATGATTTCTGTGACTATAAAAGATAAACACAGATTGTAGTTTGTAAATATATCTAAGATGAGGGAAAAATAAGACTGCACAAATTCCATATGCCAAGATTCTGTTTTTCTATGTGATGGTAACCAGTTAGGATGATCTTTGTATTGATATAAGCTTCAGAATATTTTTGTGTCATCTGTTGTTGGACACAACATAGGCCGTCATGAAGTGAGCGCAGCAATCCAAGATCAGCAGCTCCGCGAGACAAGTAAATTTGGTTGTCATCTGCACAACAGTGAAAGGAAACACCACGTGCATGGATATTATGTTCTAGGGGAAAAAGTGCAGAGAAAATAAAGTAAATTAAAGTCTTATTCAAGAACATTTATGCATAGACAGAGATACTTTGTAGTTCCTGATGATAAGCAAAACTTTTTCCTCTGCAAAATACAGTATCTGTTGTCCAGATGATGATACAGCCTGACCTGTTGCACTTTTGTTAATAAGAAACACCCTCCAAAGTAATGTCTCTGTCAGTGTTATCTGACACTATCTGTTCTTGGAAGAAACCGATTTATGGACTAAATCCATCACCATTCTACTGATAATTACACAATAAATGGCAACAAAACAGAGACAAACCACAAATATGCATGCAGCAGTCCATTGCCAATGAAACTATTAGTAGATGTGGATATAACATTAACATTACTTTAAGTCAGCTATCTTTAGTGTCACTATCAAAAGGAATTAGTTAATTCCAAGATCAATGTTGACTGTAACCATCTAAATCTCCCCCTAGATATTTACCAAAGAAATTTTACAGTTGATGTTACACTACGATATAGAATCTCCTCTCAAATTAATCCCAGAAAATGAACAGTATTTCAGTGAACAAGTGAGTGAATGCAGCTTTTGAATGACTCATTGTCCTGTAGCAAACAGTACAGGTAGCAGTAATGATAGATAGCACAAACAACTGTACTAGAATAGATTAGAGAGAGCGGTTCTGTTCAAACAGACAGATTGGAAGTGCTAACTGGGTTTACTGAGTTGAGTCTGTCTGTGCTAATGCAGAGAAGAGTGACTTAAACCTCACAACAGACATCTGTAACCATCTTAACTCTGCAAAAAGATGACTATCACTACCTCAAAATGCTTGGTAAGACAAATTTCCCAAATATTTTTATATAAAAGGTAGCCTGGAGATTGTTCTGTAATATTTAGGGAGGGTAGGATCCATTCAAGGTTTACCATTAGATAAAGAAATGTTAATAAATGGCAGCAGACAGGGACAAATAGGTTCAGAACCTTGGAGAAAAACTTTTTGTTGCTATGACATCAACTTTACTGAAAGAAACTTTCATAACAGACACTGTTTCTGAAAATTCAGACAAGGAAGTTGGGGGGGGGGGTTAAGTGCTCTGCGGTGGGAGATAAATGCTACAGTATGTGCGATTAGTTGTAAGAAAACCTCTGAACTATTACAATGAAGTGAGATTAAAAAAAAAAAGTCACGGTCAGCATCACTTTTAGCTCAGGCACAAGGAGGAATCTGAGTTACCAGCTGATCAACAGTCTTTAATAAAAAAAAATATTCTATTATGCCGATGGGTGATAACTGCAGAGAAGTGTTTTGCTTTTGAATTCTTTGCTACATTATTATAGTGGAGTAATAACTCCTTGATAGCCTAAAATGTATTTGGATACCTGATTTTCTACCATTTTTGCTTTGGTTTCCTACATTCCAACTACAGCTATATACACAATGATTTATCCAACACCTTTCTTTGTTTAGGGTTGGACCTGACTTTAAAAGGAGCAATATTATTCAATACGGATGCACAGATAATTAAATTTCAAAATTGAAAACTTCCATTTATGGTCTGTTACACTCATGTTAATTGGTTCCAAAGTGGGAACTTTTACCCCCCAGGATAAAAACAAGGTCCAAAGTATGGCCACAGCAACATTTGTCCACAAACATACTGTTTAAAGATAAAGAATAGTGTCATTCAAAAATCACTATTCATATTTGGCTTCAGTTCACAGAAAAATATGGAGACTAAAGAGTCTGCTGAAACTACCAGTACCATAGCCAAAATGTGAAAATGGAGCCTCAGATAAAAACAGACTTTCTACAGCGAATTAGGAAATTATATAACATGGTTAAAATTAAATTTACTCAGGCTATTGAACACTGTCATTTATTCCCACATTGACTCTTACAGAAGGGCGTGATGGCAGTAAACGATGGAGCTTGTTTAGAATGTGAGAGGGGATGGGTGGGGTAGGGGTTGTGACTGCTTTAAAGAAACACACATTCCTAGTTTTGGAATCACCAACCATCAGTGCTGAGGTGGAGAATAGTGGCTTAGGGGGTGTAGACTGGGCTCTATCAGGACAAAACAGAACGTGCTCAGGTTCCACGGAGTGTGCCGCGTACACCGGCTGTAGATAGACCAAGCGGGCGACTGCAGGTCTGTATCCAGATGAATCTGACCTCTAGAGTCTGTCCTGGTCATGGCCTCCTTCAGCCACCTGGCTTGACCACTGGAAGGGGTCATTTGCTCAGTTTTTCTGGGCTGGGCTGGCCAATCTTCTGAGCTACATCCAGAGTGGTGGAGAGACAGCAGTATTAGAAGGTGTTGCATCCAGGTCCTGTAAAAGCAGCTGAGTGTGTGTGCGCCTGCTGATTGCCTAGCTGTGTGTATCCATGAATGAGGAGATATATGTGATGGCTGGTCCCAGTGGTGGTGCAGCTTCGGGTGGGAACCCTCTGGGTTTTATATTGACCTCGGAAGACACTTGGCGTTGAGCTTGGTTCAGCATGTTGTGATTGGTGCACTGGGCTCTGCAGGGCTGTTCTTTCTTCCCACCTGTCTCCTGACAGCTTATGAGGAGACGCAGGGCAGTCGAGAGAGAAGGCAGAGCTCATGGAGAGAATGTTGGAGCAGTACGTAGAAGACCGACCAGAGTGAAGGGAAGACGCCAGCCCATGGCCTAGTTGTAAAAAAGGGGACAGCAGAAGCCGGGAGAACAGCCGACATCCTGCCGGAGCCGCGAGTGGGGCAGAGGGATAGAGATGGAGCTCAGCACACACTGCATGCTTCACCTGCAGGCATGCTTTGAACTGAACGTGAGAAGGCAGTACAGGTCAATGCAGTAGCTCCAAAGGCATTGGAAAAATGATAGAAGGTATATGCTGAATAGAAAAGAGCCCTTACTTTTGTGTGAATTTCCTTCTTCCTTTCCTGATACATTTGGTTTATTTGCATGGATATTTAGTTTCTCTTGGTTAGAGCGTATTTAGACAACAGATTATTTTGGCTTACCCCAATTAGTTAACATAGCAGTGGGAGACTGAGGGATATTCACCAGCTGGAGATGCCATAAAAGAGGAGGGATTGGAGACAACCGGTGTGCTGCATCTAAAACCTATAACAGGACTGTTCATGGATGCACTGGACTCTTCAATACCACTGAGCCATATTATTCCCTTCAGTGGTTCTGTTCAACCTCAATTACTGTTTGAATGCTGTTATGGGTCAGCACAACTACCCAGCAGAAATCATTGTATTTTTTTCATTAAATTCAACTAAAGATAAGATATGTATGGGGTAGTTATGCATTTATAATAAAGGTTCTGTAATCTAACCAAACTCCATATGCAGTAGTAATGTCCTGGGAAAAGTCCTTGTTGTTTGGAAAACTGTCTGACAAGGTAAAAGTAAGTAAGGCTGATGCTGAAACAGTTCAGATTATAACTTGTTCTGACAGATTAAGGCAGGCTGCCCGGCATAAGTGCCTTTGGTACAGAAGTTCCTGTCAGTAGACCTTTAAGCAACAGGCAACATCAGCAACACAGTGAACAGATCCCCTCGAGGCCGGACACGTGGAGGAGACACTGAAGCTATAGCCTGAACAAGAAATGACCAGACAGGATCGGACAGACATGGAAAAGACATTCTGACAGGAGAGACAACTGTCAGATCAGTAATCATCCTCCTTGTTGGCAACTACAGAATATTGGTGTTAGGGTGTGGGAGCTTCAGGTGTGTTTCTCCTAATCATACTGATGTTATTGATACACATACTCCCCCCAAACTATCAGTTCCTTTCTGCAGGGACTGTAGATGTAGCTGAATTCTCCAGTGGGTTGACTGGTGGGGTTGAAATGTAAATGTAACCATAAAAAGTCCATGTTACTTTTAGTCATCCTCAGTCAACCTCATCCATTTTATTTTAGTCAATTTCTATTCAGCGTAAACTCTTGACACTTTAGCCTTGTTTTAGTAAAAGAAAACCATAAACCTTGGGTTCTTTAAATCAATAACATTTTTGAGAAAAACTTGTCTTTGAACATTTTTGTCTAGAATGAGAATTTTGGTCAAACCTCAGCAAACTGACTTCAAAGAAGCTTTCATACATCTAATTTTAGGCTAAATGATGATGGGGGGGAATAAGCCACAATGAAGTCTAGAAAAAGGGGGCATGGCAGAACATGCTTTTACAGGATAATACATAAAGGAGATGCTAATACACATTACAGAACGATATTAATAATAATAATCATAATAATTAATATGGATTTAAAAGTAATGTAAAGGTATTTAACATCTTAACATGAGGTTACCTCAGTTTCAGAGTGGTGCTGCTTGAGATGTGTCAGGTTTGCGGTTTTCTTTCTACACAATAATTTTTTTCTCTCAGCCGTACATTTGAAGTGCGTCCAAATGTCAACACATTTTGAGACCATCGGATTCTTTTTCCCATCACTGTACTGAAGCTGAAACATTAAAGTGCATCGCTAGGTCCAACCTGAAACTGTTGGCAGCATGGGTGCAGTGCTGTGTAAAGTCCCTGAGAAGTTGCAGGAATATAAATCTGCAGTGCAGCCATTCACAGACATTTAGTTTATGTGATTGGGTGTTTTTTGTTTTTGTTTTTTTAAACAATGTATTTGCATCTCTTTTTTGTCAACAGAAACAAAAATAGAAATTACTTTTATAGTTTTTGGTTTTAAATTCTGTTTTAGTCACCTTTTTTCATCAACAATATTTTAGAGAGATGTATTCAGATATTTAATGATTTCACTTTCATCCTATCCATTTCACATCTTCCTCATGGGAAATTGATGAATGTATTTCATCAGTAACCTTGCAATTTTTCAATAACGCTCTTTAATGGAGTGAAGAGAAGAGGCAAGGGTTGAATATAATAAATTGGCATGCTTCCCAAATTACACTCATGTAATTATTTACTTGTTGCTTCAGAAAATGTGGTTCTGGTGACTTTGAACCTCATAAACAAGCAAGGTTCCATTATATTTATTTTTATATATATATATATATTATTTATATATATATATATATATATATATATAAATAATATAATTTCTTTGTCATACCTTCAAGTCCAAATAATTTTTGCTCTTGCACTAGAGTCCAGTTTCAGAATGGGATTTTTCATTTCTAAAGTACTAGTCTCTTTTTGAGGAGTATGATTCCCAGTGTCTCCTAAGTTTATAGAAATGCTTTCTATTTTATTACAAATTGAGCATTGTTACATTTTACACCTCGTAAATGTACTTGAATGCCTGACTTGCCCAGATTTTGATATATAGCTAATAAAACTAATCATGTTATTACCATCAGTTTTTTAATATCAGTAATAACTATCACTACAGGTGTTCATACTTGGTATGGGGAATGTGTGGGTGGGCCAAACGTCAACCATGATGTCCAAGTGTATTATACTTCTGTGGTGATATTCCTGCTCTTCCAGAATCCTCCAAACCGGTGACCTTTTTTAGGATTCACTTTGCTTGTCAGAGTAGGTCGGACTCCTGAAGTCACAGAATGGTCTTCTTTTTTTTTCTTTTTTTTTTTTTTGGAATAAATGTTCCTAAAAACTGTAAATATATACTGAAATGAAGGGACATCATGAAATTCACCCAAAGGTCTCATAAAAATAACATGTTGAATAAAAATGTGTAGTCCCGACTCTAACTTTTTTCATTACTTTATAAAGTTTTGCTTCAGAATAAATTCTAAAGAGCTGCAGTGGAAAAAGACCTTTTTAATGAGGTATTTTTACTCCCATCAGACAACCCTTAGACATTTATTAGACCACCCAGGCTATTAAAGAATCTAAATAACAACAGGGGAAAAAAATTCTCCAGCCAAGGTTGCTTGTTTTATTTTTTAATTCATCTTTTCTAATTATGTTTGTGATATTCTTTTGTCACTCACTTTGCTGTACAAAGTCTGAGCCATTATTGGTGAAGGGACTTTGCTTGCATCAAGTGGAGGAGTACATTTAGAGTTATTTCTTTTTTTTAGATGACTTAAACAAAACAATTTGAAGTCATGTCCTTGGGAGTTTTAAAAAAATAACCTGAAACCAAATCCCCTGAAGTCAATAAATCACACTGCCAGTTCATCCAGTTGATAATATCTATTGTAATAGCAATAATCTGCCTTTTTCCAGAGAAAATCAAGTGTTTCATTCCTAAATTAATCTATTACATTTTGTACAGTCTGTGTGTTATTCATAATTCACTTTTTTTGAAGGGTTGCATGGCAGAAAAAGTTTGAAAATGATTGCCCGGTCAAAAACCTGTACAATTGCCCAGCAATAAATCCTATCTTTTATAATGTTTGATTTTGTCAGGACTGTTGCAAAAAAGGTGTTTTTCCCTCTGTAACTTTCTGGGCCTCCGTCGTGTTGTTGTGCTAGTTATACCCAGTACAGTAAGTCTTTATAGGTTGTAAGTAGGATGTACACAACCATTTAAATCAATTTCAGAAGAAAGTATTTGGAACCTCTTTGCACACAACACAACCTAAGAAATAGACAGCTGGATACAGTGTATTTTTCAAGCCCGAAATCAATCTTTTAAGATAATTGCGCTGTGTATTTTAATAACCAGTAAATTTTTTGGATAAACTACATTTAGCTGTAATGAACCCATTTAAAATGAACAAGACCTGATTATCAAACTTGTAAGACAATTAGCTGGCATGTGTTTTAGCATTGATACCATTTTAAACACTGCATAAATAAACAAATCCCCAAAAGCATAACCAGCTTGGCTCGCTGGCCTACTGACTGAGGCTAAACCCACATGGTGCAAATAGCAATGTCCCCTTGTTGGGAATGCTAATACACATTAAAGCACTGCATTGGTCCTTAATGGATGAATCCCACTGATTTCTGTGATTCTCTGACTCTAACTCTAGTGTAATCATGTGGTTGAAAGTTACAGTTAATGAATTAGTTATAAATGCCTTGATATCTGTTTGTTTGCATGACATCTGGTGCACATTAAAATTCATGTCCTCCCTAGGGTACTTATTTCTAAGATTCTTTGGCAATCCCCTGACTTTTCATCTAGATCAAAGTTTTCAATTTGTCGTTTTTGACCCAATACTAATAAAACTGATGACATCTCTAACAGCTTTGTGTAGCTTTGTGTAAGGTGGTAATAAGCACCTTAAGCAAGTTGATCTTGGTAATACAAACTGTCCAGTGATGACTCAACCAGGGAATTTTGTTTCTCCCAAGCTGATGCACACTACTAAAATATTTTTGGCAATGGTCTGTTCCAGTCCATTACTGTTGATGTTCTCAAAGCTCCAACACCTGTAGAGTTCTTTTTATAATACACATTTAGTATTTTGTTTTTGTTTGTGCTAAATGAGACAGTCCCAGTCAGAAATCTGTAAACTCTACATATACCTCTTGTTAAAATGAGTCACGTTTGCCAAACATAAAATTAGTCTTCTTGATTTTCTTTCCTCTGCTGAGTACCCCGGATGCTTTTCAGAGAATCATCATCACACTGCTGAGATGTAAAGCTTAATGAAAGTTTCTGCATATTTTCTTGATAGTAACTTGATAGACAGTGACCAAACTGTCTATCTCCAAATATGGTGGTTAGCTACGATGGCTGATTCAAAAACCCAAATCCAGACTTTAAGAATAAATTGCCACAGATGCACCGATCATATTTGTTTTGAGTCTGTTGCCTACAAAAGGTCAACATAACACACGGCTCATCCTCTTTTCAAGTACATTCTTCCAAGAAAAAAGTTAATCTTATTATGTAAAATCTAATAAACCTTTGTTACGTGTTCAAATAAAAATTATGAAGATAATTACTTGAAATCATAAAATAATCTCTGTAGTGGGGGATTACTGTATTACAGTGCAGCAGCAGTGTGAGTTGGCAATGCAGCTAAAGAAAAATAAATGAAAAGAGCTGAGGAGGCATTTGGACTGTGGCTTCATTGTCCTCTGTCTATGAAATGAACAAAATGATAACGCCTGATACAATCCTCCTTATTTATAACACCACAAACAAACTATGATGCTAACATCAAAGGTGTATTACTTATTTTGCTTGCATGTGGTAGCTGCCTGCGCCGTTCTCCATCTCAGCTGCTTTTGTGTATCCCCTCTTGTATTTGTTTTGTTACTTGGGAATACATTACATATTCACATTTCTGCGGCAAGAGAATCCTTTGAATATTAGCAAGGCATGGAGCTGTCTGACTTGATCAAATATTGCCCCGCAGTAGTTTCTTTATACAAGCCACGGTTTATTTCTGATTCACTCTATGCTTTTCCAAGAAAGGAGCAGAAAGAGAATATGTACCGAATGCATGTGTGCATGTGAAAAATGTTTGTACTTGAGCAGGGTGCAAATGGAGACCCAGAAGATCTTTCATCTGACTAATACATAATTAATGTCCAGTGTGTTTGCAGTAAGTATGATACTGTATATGTACTGTGCCTGGAAAACTGCCTATTTGTCCTTCAGTCCAAAGTCTGCTAACTCAAACATTTGTGTTTTCCAGACACTGAAGAGGAGCCTTACTTTGAGAAATGGCAATCTATTACATTATCTGTCAGGGATTATGTTTTCGAGTTTAATTGTTACACATTATTGGTACAGAACTAACAAAAAACTTATGACTTTTGTGTTCTTTTTTCCTCAACTTTTTGGACTGTTCTCTCTGCAGTTTGGGGTATTTTCCTTGATTTTCTGTAGAGACAGAAACTGAGAAAGTAGCCTGAAACCAATTACACATGAGTATCCGCTGAATTTCCTTTAACATAATCAAGATCACATTGACATTTGCAAGCAGAGCTGTGGTTGTTTAAAAGTAAGTTAACTCTAAATCCGCTTTTTGAATTAGAAAATTAAATGCACAGTCGATACACTTTTAATTGATTCTGGTCCTAATAAGGTTCATTGCAGCTCTTCATCTTCATTGCACTCTCGGTCCCTGAAGTACAAGACAAACATCCTGTTCACTCCAAATTTTAATTATGTATGTAACCACAGTTCTATGAATTCCTGATGACCATCAGATTGTTTAATTTGGCCATTTAATGTGGCTGAAATGTGTGGGTGTGGTCAAGGAAAATAGTCACTGGAAGCACAGTCCTGTGAAGCATCACAGGCTGTGGTTTGAATATCTTAACAACTAGGCCAAAAGAAATTTTATCCACTGTACATGTTATATTCCTAAAGTAATGTGTTAAATCAAACAACATAAGAAAACATCTGGGCTCGAGTAGTTTTCTATCAAAGAAAAAGTGTACACATTTTACAGAGAGCTTGACAAATAGGGAAGGGGGGGGGGGAATAGAGACCTAGAGAAACTGGAGCAGGCTACTCAAGCCATGGGGGGTACCTGAGTTTGAATGCATTTTTATAAGTGAGGGGGCATGTTCAAACTGAAATAGGACACAAAGTAGCTCTTCATCCAAACAAATGTCTTTTTTGACTACCATGAGCAATTCAATTAACATGTAATCCACAATAGTAACAGACAATAATGGCTAGTCATTTCCCCACTCAATATGAATGTATCATCTGACTGCCTGTAGAAAACAATGCACCATGCGGCATATGTCAGTTTTAATTAACTTGAAGAGGAGGATAAATAAAAACTTTGAATATCACAGGACATTCCGGCCTCCATGTCTGAAATAGTCGGCAGAGAGGGGTCCTCCCGAGTAATAACGTCCCATATCCATCCGCACAGTGGTCACAGCAGCTTTCTTGTTCCGTGAATTAGGTTCAGTCTAGCTCACCCCGAGCTAAGTGTTCAGAACATCTCAGAGGGCTGTTGACAAGTGCACAACCATGCACTTCCTCACAGCTTCATGCAAATAAATGCATCCGGTCTTACTGTAACTGAAAAGCCAGGAGGGAACCTGCGGAGCGTGGTGTCGTGGATTCCTGGGGTTCCAGTTACCACTGATGTGTACTGTTGTAAGTGACCTCTAAAAGAATTCGATTCCACTTGCGTCCTGGCAAGTCCAACGCACACCACAGGACTTCCATGAATTACCCCAAGTTAACATGGGACAGTTTATTTTGAAAAACTCATTGTTCATGCAGTCCTTCAGCACGGAAATGCAAATACCCTCTAAGCACAAGGGTACTGACATTACCCACAGAGAACATGCCATTTAATAAGAAATTGCAAGCTAATCTAGCTGCTCTGTTCTGTGAAATTAAAAAAAAGAAAAAATACTATTATTATTATTTTTTTTTTTAGATGTATCTCAGCAACATTTGACCAAATGAATGGGCAGTAATCCAGGCATGACAGCACAAGTGATCAAACAACATCAGTCATAGGATTGATGCAGCATATGCAGAACAGTTCCTTGAAATTTCAATGCACTTACCAATCATGGAAACTCTGATCAGATCAGATGGTAAATTATCTGATTTAACACAAAATAATTTGGTTTTAGTGACCTGCAGTACTGATATCCCATCTGTTGACAAACTGAGCGCTCTACTTTTGCAAAAATATTCTTACCATATACAACGCATTTAGTTTTGGCATTGTTCAGACATATGTTGTTGATTTCCACCAGTTTATTAGTGGTGTACCACTCAACATACGGCTTCTCTTTGAGCTCTACTAATATTAGTAAAGCACAGAAAAAATCAGTCCTCCAGATACTCAACAAGATTAGAATTTGTTTCTTTTAACATAATAGATGAATCTAGACCACAGTAATTGTTTACACATATGATATCTGCCTTAGCTCAGTTTTTTGTTTGAAGATTATCATCAGTGTATGAGCGTTATGCTTTATTTTTTATGTTTATTAGTTTAAGTCTGATAAATCATAAGGATACACTACCATGTGTTTTGTCTTTATATGTAACATAAGTAGTGTCTTGTAGGCTTGGAGCAGTTGGATGTGTGGCACTAGAAGAAAAGGCATTCATCCGTGCCTTTGTTTTTATTTGCAGAGATAGGTTAATGAGACCAGTTGTGCAACAAAAGAGAAACAAACTACTGGGACCCCATTAGGCCAGCAGACAAAGACCTGCAAAAAAGAACCCTCCATTAAATATTATAAATATATTGTGACAACAAAACAGTTTTAAGCTCTTTTTTTTTCTCCAGGCATATAAGCTGTTAAAATTGTGCAGAGTTAAACACACAAATGTCCCATGACTAAAAGTCTACAATGGAACAAGAAGACAATTTTTAATTTCACAACAATGGAAAAATACAACGAAGGCATGCAATTTATCAAAAAGTTTTTTGGTTAAATAATATTGCTCTAAATTGTTATGTGCAACAACCAGTAGCAGTGGCCAAAAATTCATCAATTACAGAAAAATAAGAGCCCAAAACTAAGTACTAATAAACTGTACAATTCATCAGTCTTGTTTATATAATTAAAGCAATGATTTCTCTCAAAGCGTTAGAGGAAAAACAAAAAAAAAAGACATTTAGACTACTGTTTACTGGAGCAGTGTTGTAACACTGACGGTCAGGCCTGTGGTGGCAAGGTCAGCCCTCAACCACAGTGACCAACCCACGGGTGATGTATTTTGAGGGGAGGGGTCAGGGGTTCAGCTGTGCGTCTGCCGTGTGCTAATGTGACAGATGACATTTACCTGGAGAACCGCCAGTACCATCTGCAGCCTGCCCAAGCTCGAGCACGGGACATCCAAGAAACCTTGCCTGTCCGGCCTGCTGGTCAGACCATGACCACCCACTGCCCTTTAGAGCTGTGGCCACATTTGACACTGTTGTCCTCTGCTCACCAACAAGTTATTTTCTTCGACTTACCCACGTGTGGTTTCCAAAGAGACCAACAAGAATTTCTGTTTAATTTGTGAAAGATTTTTGAATTGAATTAATTGGTGCAAAATTACAAATTAGTTGATTCTGCAGCACAACCAGTATCTGGTGCCTGCTACCAGACACTTGCTTGTGATCCTCTTCAGACCTGTTCCTGGAGGAGGCCCAAGCTTACCTGTCTCAGGTGAGGTCATTCTTCCCCTTTTCGGACAATGCATTAGTGTATCTGGATCTTTCAGTTTGCTCTCCAGTCTTGCAATGACTCTAGAGGGGTGACGGTAGCTTGCCGATTCAGTTTTCATGTTCTTGGTTATTGAAAATGGCTTTTGATTGATTTCTTTGTGTGTCTTATGGTGGTACTAGGGAAATATCAGGTGCTGGGGCCTGTGTTTTCCATCTGATGTTGCAACAAAGAGAGCTATGTTTTCTTCAAAGTAAATCAGATGCATTTTCCATGTGGTCCATGCTCCTTCAACCAGAACATTGCCCTGTCACCAATTTCGCTGGTAATTCTAATAGACCGAAACTCAGCCTGGGAGTATCAACTCCTGTGCCAAGGAGTGAAGAGTGTCCTGGTGCCTCCTAATACCTTTTCTTTCCCTTTCATTTCATTTCATTTCATTCCCTGTTTCCCACTGTTGTCCTCTGTCAAATTTATACACTGTAACATGTTTTTAGTTTCACTTTGTGTCTTGTTGGAGTCATAGCTGATTACCTGGCAACCTCACAATGACATGACTCCAAGACTTCTGTGTACATTGCCACTTGCCAAGAAATTATTTTAAAATTATATTCTTTTAAATGTTGATTAAAACGCATTTATAAAAGTTAACTAATTACATGTTACAAAGGTAATATGTTACATTACATCTTTGCTTTTGTTACTCAGCCTATAATTCCAAATCCTCCATGTCCACATGCATCTGTATTTAGCTATGTAGAAATAGAAGACAGGCAGTTGTTGTTTAAGATACTGGCAGTTTACAGTTTACTGACCATCCAGCAACCTGTCTGGCCTCGTGACTGCACGTAAAATCAGGTGATTAGCAAACATAAAACGTAAATAAGAAAGCTTCGGAGTTACCGGGAGTTCCTGCCATCGCAAGCAAAAATGCAGCACATTCAGAGACCCAACTGATATTAACCAACCATCTAAGTCCTATCAAAGTAATAGTCCCTTACTTTACATTACTCTAATGTGTTATGAAGTAATGGGTCACTGTCCAACATTGGAGTCCCCTGCCTACTTTCTTTATCCTGCTGACTCTAGCTTCATATTTTTTGATATCGATCTCCTCATCTCACTCTAAGCAATAAAACAAATAAGTGTTTTTCTACAATGTTTAACTATTCTTTTATTATTATTTTTCTTTTTAATAATCTTTTTTTTTTTTTTTTTTTATTAAAATGCTCCAGGGGATGGTTAAATTTTCACCCCTGGACCGAACTGTGGCAGCAGCAACCTTAATTGAGCCCTAAAGAAATTTTCTTCTTCTCTTTAAACCAAGGATTCTGGACAGAGTGCAATCAATTTAAAACCAAAAGCAGGTCACACAACTGGATCAAAACCCATACTAATTAAAGTGGTTGCTTCAGCTGCCATATACTAAGCCTTGCAACCTTGGATAAAGATGTTTTTAATTTTTGTAATTTAAAAATCGTACCCCTGTTAGATAAGAAGTATCCCTTCCGACACACTACAGGGATTTCTATGAAAACAGAAACAAGATTTACTTGATTAACATCAAAAATCTCTATGTATTAAAAAGTAAAACATAGAAATAATAAATAAAACATATTATATATATATATTATACATATATTGCTGACTTTCACAGTAAAGGTGTGTGTGTGTGTGTGTGTGTGTGTGTGTGTGTGTGTTGCTGAGTAGTCTTCCTAACCAAGGTACCAATACGCCCTGCCGAGAGCTGACCCATATCGTTAAGGCGGCACCGAGAGATCACAAACTCTCTCTGAGGCTGCCGGGGGTGTCGACCATCCAGCTCCACTAACGGGGTGCCAGAGAGGACCTTTCTGGTTTTCGAAACCCCCTTTACTCAACACACACACACACCCACACACACACACGGCTTCATGATGAAAGCTTTTTTGGAGAATGTTTCATCTCAGTGCCTTCAGTAAGATAGGAAGAACTCTGGAGTAAAAGTTTTAAGATATCTTTATGTGTGAGGTCTGTGTGAAGTGTGTGTCTGTACTTAAATGCAAGGTGTTTGTAGTACGTGTGTGTGTGTGTGTGTGTGTGTGTGTGTGTGTGTGTGTGTGTGTGTGTGTGTGCATTCATCTGCCTGATGGCCCTGAGCTCGCTGTGCAACCAGAGTATGAGTTTCCCACACATTTCATTTCCTGCAGTCAGCATCAATTCAAACCCTCCAAGGAATTAACTCTATATTCCTTCTTGTCGTTTTCTCCTGTCGCTCCAGGCACATCTCTCACACACACACACTCACACACACAGACACACACACACACACACACACACACACACACACACACACACACACACACACACACACACACACACACACACACAGACTTATGCACTCACACACATTTTCCTTTTGAAGGTTTTCAGTCTCCCCAGTCAGGGAAGATAAGGCTGCACACGCTGGAGAAAAGAGAAGTCACAGTGATGGATGGTGTGCACAGCTGCCACACAAAGCTATACTATTAATGCCTTATTGATTAATGTCAGTCACTGGCCTCCTACTATATAAGTAGCCACACACAATTCTGCCCAATACGACATCTCCATGCTATTATTAAAAACTGACCCCTAATTTGTCACTGGTGTTAAAAATAGTTCCACTTATGTGGGAGCCTGAAGGCTGGCGTCACTATTCAGTCACAGCGGATAATACTGCTGATACTTTGTAAAAATTTTCAGGGCTTTTTGTATTTCCTGTAAATTTGTGAAATGTGGTGTCTTTGAAATTTGGATTCAGTGTGGCTATGACAGTCAATTGGTCTCTGTCCAACACTTAGGACCAGAGAAAGATATTGTATCTCAATGATTACCCGTCACTTTCTCATGAAATTATCCAGAAGATGATTCTTAATAAGACGCTTCCACTACAGGAGCCTAACCTATTACCATGAGCTCCCCATAACCTTTACTTTTAAAAACATGTAAGGATTTGATTCTAGATTCTGCCTTGAATTTTCAATTTGTTTTCCAAATTTTTGTAGATAAGTCATTAATCATTAGGTAGTACCGCTTCCATTAAAAGCCATTGAAATGGACACAAATGTCATTTTTGAGTACAGTTGAAGGAAATAGAACAATGGAATAAGTATCCTTAGGTAAAATGAAATTGTCCATTTGTTCATACGCTTTTCTTCTTTCAGAACTTATAGGACCACAAAAACATTTCACATTATACCAGTTTAAGCTCTAACATTATAACATGAAATGTTTCATGAAAAATACTACAAGAAAGAGAAAAGTTTCTTGTTATAAGAGAGTTCATATGTCATACTAACATGAAAATAACTTGTTATATCGTTAAAATATCTTATTATAACAATAAAAAACATCTTGTGTATAACAAAATTTTCGGGTTATAACGTGATGCTAATCTGTTTTTGTTTTTCCGATGACACCTGATGATTCTGATGACACCTCCATATATTTGTTATTTGTATTTTATTTTCATGTTATGCATTTGACTTCAATTTTTATCAAATTTTCTTAAATCTCATTTTATTCAATCCTAATTGGTTCTTTGCCCAAGTAAAGCACCGAATGGCTTGCCAGCTTTGTCTTGATCTATCAGATGATGTTTGCTCAGTTGTCGTGAAAATGATTTAGGTTTGATCACGTGTGATAAAAGTTGGGCTTATATGGGAGCAGATTTGTAGATTTATTGGGGGCATGTATTGAGTATTAGGTGTTTCTTTCAGGCATCATGATCATAGCATCATTATCATCCCAAAATATCAAGCTGCGGGTTACATTAGGTTGAGCAGTTATGAAATCAGGAAGGATGATAATTGTGTTGATGCTATGTGTGTACTGTTAAAGTTACTAGACAAAAAATATATAAAACAAAAATTTCAAAATGCAGAAACAATTATTAACACAAACAGGCTCAAAAATTATGTAATTTAACCAAACTGAAGCAGCAGGTCTGCAGGAAGCAGCAATCAGGAGTAATGTCCACAGACTAACAAGCACCGAGTCTGCTGTGACACTGGTACATGAGCGAATCTGGCAAGCTCCGAAGCTCCCGAGCAGTCTTTCGGGTTTTCTTTGGCTTACAGGCAGCAGTTTGGCAGGCACAGGAAGTGTCGAGGGGGAAAGACTATGTACGAGGGCCGCCATCAGCAGCGGTAGAGTTGGGTTGGGTATACAGGTTGGTACTGGTTTTTGTTACTGGAGTGTCTCAGTGTACAGCTATTTCCTGGAAGCAGTAAATGCCAGCACTAGTTACTAGTGTGTAGCATCATTGACTGATTCCCTTTTATAGGCTAATTTTATCTAATATGCCGAATTAGTGTATTATTTAGGTAAAAAACACAGATTTGAAATGCAACCTCTTGTCCACAGCAATAAAACATGTCTATGGATGTTTGGCTTTCCAAGATGTATCAGAAGCAATCAGCATTCAGTTGAAATATTTATCACCTACTACCTACTTCACACCAACCAGCCACACCGTAAAAAACAGTTACCAGGTTTTAATGTTGTGGCTGATCGGTGTATAATCCTTGATTTAAGAGTTTCTCAGATTATCATCTAATCATTAATCTAATCATTAATTATTTGGAAGAAAAGACTCTGATCATTAATTCACTGCCAGATGGGATAAATATTTATAGGTTTTATGTTGTGTGTCCATCGGCAAATCATTGGGTGTGATTAGGTTATGAGTTTGTTTGTCTCTTAGTTAATGAAACTTTAAGATTCTGGAAATTCGCCTTTGGCTGCACAACTCATACTAGGACTGAGCAAATTTCATGGAATAAACTCTTGATTTTAAGGCAGGGCCATGGTCAGGATTTAATAAATGCTGATATAGCACCACAACTGTCAAAAACTATAGTATATTTATGGTATAAAAATATATTTTATAGAGGAAAATTAATCTAACTACCAAAGAAGAAAACATAATCAACCCATCATCCTCCCTATTCAGCTACTGAAGAACACATCATTACCAAAATATCTCACTAGTTAGTTCATGATAAAAACACAAACCTCTGGGGGTCTCTGAGGAATGCATCCAGTCACTTGGCAAAAAAATGGTAATGGTAAGAACCATCCGGGGCATGGATGGATTACCAAATGGCCCCACAGGGCACAGGCCTTAAGTCACAGCCTCTGTGAAATGCCTGCTATTGAGATTTCTAATTCAAAATGAAAGGGTTAAAAACTGAAGGAATATCCAAACCATTTACTTTGACTTTGTCACAAGAAAGAAGCAATCATGATGTCTTTATAAGGAATGTCTATGCCCTCAGATTCTGTGTTCAAGGCGCCTTAAATACAGGCCGACGGTGCTGAAATATTTATTTCCTTTTGTTTGTTGTATATTTGTTGGTTTGTTTTGCCATATATTTTCAGTACAATTTCACAACCTCAAAAAATTAGCTGAAATTTGCAGTAACTATTTTATCCCAATTCATTTTCAAAGGTATCAAAACGGAAGAAAAAAAGCAATAAGCAGCAATTTCACTATCATGCTACTGCCACCAAGCAACAGTGGGAGAACCCCCAGGAAATATAAATCTCATTTCTCTATCGTCTTAATGGCTGTCTCCATCGATTTCAGTATGCCCATGCACTTTACTTTAAGCCCTCACACAAATTTAATAAAGCCATAGCCTTACAGACATCCTGACCACGAGAAGCAAGCCCACAACTACAGACTGTCTAGGGCAAGACATGTTGAGAAAAATGCCATCTGTTTGCAAGAACGCCAAAAGCAAACAGATAAGTCTTCCGCCCCATCATTCCTCTTATTCCAGAGGCTGTGTCTCAGCTAACGCTCACTGGTCTAGCCCCTCACAACTGTCTGCAAGTGCAGGAAAGAAACGCACACATAGCTCCTGCCCTCATGGATGTAGAGGATCAAGACCACCATGTCACCCCCTGGAGCCAGTGCATTGATACCCTCCTTCAGTCGGTGGTGGCTGGCAGAGACAGAGATGCCCCCAGAAGTGTAAAACACCAAATGGAAAAACTGAAGGCCTATTTTCTCTCACCAGCAGGATCCATCCCTCGGCAGGAATATATGTTTTAATCATGCAAACTGAAACTTTTTATTCTGTCCCACATAGAAAAAGTTTTGAAAGTATGATTAAACACCAATCAGCCACAACATTAAAACCAGTTACTAGTTTTAATGTTGTGGCTCTTTGGTGCAAAGTTCTCTAATGTTGTGATGACGAAACTGCCTAGAGCTCAGACATGTTGTGAAGGTCTTATATTATTCAGGAGAGTTGCAGCATTACATCCACGTGTGGGATGACCAGGGAAAGTGATGTAAATGTGTTAAAACCTTCTTTGTTTGCTGGATGTCTGCAAGATCTGCAGTGTTGCTGAAGACATTAGCAACTTGTTTGAGGGCTGCAGTTAAAGGAAAGTATGAAAAATCAAAAGAAGTTAGAAAGTGTACTTAAATGTAGTACCTAAGTAAATGTAGTTCTACAACTGCTTATAAGCTGGTGATTGTGATTAATTGCATTCCCTGTATTAACATCTTAAATGATTACTAGTGTGTTTCTTTTCCACAATGAAAAATAAGCTGACTTTTTGTTGCCACTTTGATTTTCCCAATATTTTCATGTATATTATTTCCATTATCTTTCTCTAATGCACACAAATCACTCGTAAGCGTACACGTTTCTGCCTCTCTGGAAACCAAATATTTCATAGGTTTAATACATACGAGTCACGTAAAGTCAATTTATTTATAGAGCACATTTAAAAACAACAAACATTGACCAAAGTGATTTACAGAGTAGTTTAAATTATGGGATTATTTGACTGATGATTACAATCAAACAAAAGCACAGGAATGATCAAGAAAACACAAGCAGACTCGGAATCAGTAGAGCTTAAATTATCATAGTAAAGTAATAGAATCATAGAATATCTTAGAAAATAAAATCGTGACACATGTTGCACAAACAACAAATTAGATACAAATAAATGGACGGCAGAGTGTGGTCAGGCATGTCCTCATGATGACAATTAAGAGGCTACAGAAAATAGATGGATCTAAATAAGTTTTAAAGATACCAATGGAGGAGGTAGATCTAACTGTTAGAGGCAAAATATTCCATAATTTACTGACAGTGATTGAAAATGCCTGATCACCTCTGGTTTTGAACTCAGTGTGTGGAATGGACTGTTCCGCAGATATGAGGGGGTCTGGGTCTGAATAGGGGGTGAAGAGTTCAGGGATGTAAAACTGGTGTCGGACCATGCAGTGCTCTGAAAATAAATAAAAAGGAAAAAATGTGAAAATCAATGCTGGACCTCACAGGTACCAAGAAGAGAAACTAGACCTGTTTTCACTAGTTACCAGTGAGGAGTCTCATTTCTAAATTTTGAACAAGACAGGTCTGATAAGGCTGACTGATTCCTACATAGAGAAACTTGCAGCAGTCGAGGCAAGAGGAAATAAAAGCGTCAACTATAGCCTCCAAGTCTTTAACAAACAGAAATAAGTTTATTTTGCAAGTGATCTGGGGTAACCCAGTGTTGTGTTAACGTGTTTATCAGATATTAACCATAATCCAACTCCACATTCACTGACAGAGGCCCTAGGCCATTGATTTTGGTTGAGGAATTGTTGGCAGGGCAAAAGATTTAGGACATCAGTTATATTCTGGTTTAACAAAGGAAGGAAGCCTTTTGCCATGCAGGGTTTTATCTACTGAATTGGCTTTGGAAGGGAGTTAAAAATGCATGGATCACAAAGTTTCAACGGGATGTGCAGTTGGGTGTCATCAGTATGCCAGTGGTAGGAAATGTTATATTTTCTGAAAATAGAAAACAGACCCCAAAGGGAGCATATACTAGAGAGACGGCATACGTTCCACATTGGACAGAGCTGCTCTCACATCTAGTTTATTAGTAGACCAAAACAATGACGAGCCAGAGCTGAGACCAGGAGGAAGAGTTGCAGTCTTACACGCTTCTCTGTGCTTCCATTACAGCAGTCACCCATCCAAAACCCCATAGAGACTGTGTCTGCCCCCCGACCAGCTTAATTAATTAACTCAAAAATAAACAGAAGAGGAGTTGTATATAAAAACCTAATAAAAATTAAATCCACCACCAAAATATGAGAATCGCATGTGGACTCTTAATCATTAGATCTCTGCCATCAAAAGCTATATAAGCAAATGATCTAATATCAGACCACCATGTTGATATATTTGTCTTGCTGAGACCTCGCTGCATCATGATGAAAATGTTAGCCTCATATAAATACTCATATGTCCAGAGGCAACGGCCGAGGAGATGCAGTTGCAGCCATTTTCAATTCAATCCTAATAATCAACCCTAAACCTAATTTCATTTAAAACTCTTTGGAAAGCCTGATTCTTAGTCTTACACATCCAACCTGGAAAACTTTAAAGCCTGCTATTATTTTATAGTCTTCTGTGCTCCTGGTCCATACTCTGAATTTCTATCTCAGTTCTCTGAGTTTTTATGAAGTTTGGACCAAAGTACAAATTAAGTAATTATAGTGGGTGATTTCTAAATATTCATGTGGATGTTGATAGCGATAACTTAGCACTGCATTCATCTCATCATTAGACTTAACTGGCCTCACTCGGAGTGTAAATAAACCCACTCACTGTTTTAACCACACCTTTACCCTTGTACTTGTACTGACTTATTGTATGGTAGAAATTTAATATTTAATCATCTTTCCACAGAATCCTCTTCTATCATACTGTTATGTAAAAACTTTTGAATTCCTATTTCTGGAACACACACCATCAGGCACAAATGTCTTCACTAGAAATCTAAATGTTAGTGCTGTAGCTAAATTTAAGGAAGTGATTCCATCTGCACTTTACTCACTGACATATCACAATATGACAGAGAACTCATATGCTAACTTTAGTCCTTCCCACGTTGATCATCTTGTTGATAGTGCTGCAAACTCAATGAGAATGTCGCTTGATGCCATTGCCCTGCTACCAAAGAAGATAATAAAACAAAAGAAGTTAGCTCCATAGTTTAACTCCCAGGCCTGTTTATTTAAGCAACCTATGTGAAAACTTGAAAGAATATATGGCGTTCTCCCAAACTGGAAAAATCCCACTTAGCTATATTATTGGAAACACTCCATAAACCTCCACTGTTATGCTGATGATTCCCAATTGTACTTGACAACGAAGCCTGAAGAAACCAATCAGTTAGATTAACTTCAAGCAAGTCTTTAAGGACATAAATACCTGGATGACCAGCAACTTCCTCGTGTTAAATTCAGACAAATTCGAATTTATTGTACCTAGCCTGCAATACCTAAGAAAGACATTATTTAATAATATACTTAATCTACATAGCCTCTAGCACCACCAATAGGAATCTTGGAGTACTCTGTAATCAAGATATGTCCTTTATGTCCCAGATAAAAGAAAAGGACTACCTTCTTTCACCTATGTAACATTACACAAATCTAGTAGTTTCCAGTAGTTACCGGTTACCTAGTTACCTAGTAGATACCAGTTACCAAACCTAGTAGTTACCAGTAGTACTATGAATACTTGGGTGAAACATACTAACATCAACCCAGCAGTGTGGCTATCTAGTAACCTAACTCTACAGAGACTTAACAATAAAGCTCAGAGGATGCATTAACCAAATAAACACATAGTATACATTTTGTGCTGTGCTGTGCAATGCTTGGCCCAGTTAACTTTACCAGGTCAAGGGAGAGAGGAAGATTCTTTTCTTACATGTTATTTTACTGCTCCTGTGGAAGCAGTAAGGAGAAGAGAGAGCGAATCGATGGAGAAGAGGAGTCTTGTTGAATAGGTGATGTCATGGGTCCTAGGCCACACAATGACCAATGGTAGGTAGTTGTTGGGTCAATAGGTGGGCCCTCCTTTCTATAAAGGAACATGAGATCTTACTCATCATGTTGAGCAGGCCAAGGCCCTAAAAATACTACTAATTTGATTTGGTTGTTGCTAGAGGTGGATTTCCTTCAAAACCTCTGAGACAGGCACTGGAAAATAGCAGAAGCTATAAATACCATGATTCGTTGCAAAGAATAATTGTTCAATACTCTATGTACACTGCATCTGTCCCTAACAAATAAACAATGCATAAAATGAAAACAGATTTGCTAGTGCAAATAATAATAATAATAATGCAATATAATATAATTTCTTGTATATTAGGGCAGGACTGATAGTTCCACCTGGGTCTAATTCCACATGTGTTCCTTTTCAGTCACCACCTCATTCTTAAGTGGCTAAAGCTTTAAATGTTATGATGCATTTAATTTTCACTGCCTCACATTCTTATGAAAATACCTTGAAATAAATAACTTTCTTCCATGGGGATATTGAACGGCAAGACATCAAAAGAGATGATGCACTGAAGGTGAGCGCACTCCTCATATTAAATAATACAGCTATAAAGATCAAAATTTAATGCATCTTCTACTCATCAAGTCTCATTTGCAATTTAAGGCACTCCAGGAAAAAAACAGCCTAATTTGAGATTGAAGATCATGCTCAGATTGCCTGAAAGAAGACTGAGAGTAGGTTTGAACTATTTTTTTGTGGCAGAACAAAGGTAAAATATTCTAAGTCTATTTTAATGTCTCTTTGAAATAAATTAAGCCCTTCAAATAGGAGGTTTATTGATGCAGAACTTTTTGCCCTCTAATTCAGTACTTATTTGATCTTGCATAAAGGAGTTATCTCCCCCATCCTGGCTCAGCTCACGTCTTCGGCGGGAGTATAACAAGTATATCAAACACATGACGCTCATCATCTCAACCGTTTCAGCGATGCTAAAGATGTAATCCAATTAGCAAGGTCATGTTTGTAGATTATGTGCACTCACTCTCGACTTTCAAAGTACGTTAATCTGCAAATGCACCCAGAACGAAAGTAATATAAAGATAAGATCAGCATTCCCATAATGTGATATTTTGGCCCCACTATAGAGTGATCTATAATACATTGGAGATGTTAAATTAGTCTGAGAACACCATGCTCTAGTGTCTTTTGGACTCATCTTCAGGTAAAAAGCCCAATTCTTATGGATGCAGGGAGAGGTACAGCTAGTGTAGTTGTGGCGAACTTTATGTAGCATCAATTATTTATATATTTTTGGCCACATGGGGGCAGTATCATGAGCTGAAAATACAATATTTGTTGAGTTGAACCAGACTCAACTTTTGCTACAGTGCAAAATGTGATTATCCAGCACTGGCCAGTCAGATACATACAAGAAAAAAATACATGGATGATTTGTAAGTCAAACAAAGTGCATCAACTGTTGCAATCTTTGTGATAAAATATGAATTTTTGCCACACTGGTAACTTTTCAGAGATTAACAATCCTGTTTATGAATATTATTAACTAATGCACTGTGTTTTGGTGTCTGATAAACCTTTAAACATTAGACATTAACCCTGCACAAAAAACAGCCCCTTCATTTATTTTCACAGGGACAGTCCAAAAAAAAATCAATGCATGGTAAACTTTGTACATGCAGTATTCATGTACATGCAGTATTCTTCCTTTTAATTTCCACTGTGACATTCTACCATAGATGTGTATGACTGTGCATGATGACTTGTGCTGTTGACAAAAACAGGAAACTACTGCGATATGGCTGTGACACATAAACAGTGTGATCAGTGTGATTTTCCATATATAAACTAGGCAGAATCTAAAAAAGAGAAGCTAAAGGTGGAAGAGGAGAGAGAAGAGACAAGATTGAAATAATTGGAGTGAGACCTTAGCTTTTGCTTGTTTTAACTTTTTGTACGTTATAGTGTCTCTCTACCATTCAGAGAATATTTTATTGTGACTTTTAGACTAAATAAATTATACTCTATTAAGAGAGACCTCATCTCAGTAGAGTCCTTCACCACCAATTGACCAGGCTTGGTCCTCGCTACTACCCTAAGGTCAGGCGCCCTCCCCATGGTGGCTAGAGGTCAGCTCTGCAAGACCCACTTGGGCAACCTTTGACATTTCTTAGGGCCTGTTTGGAACTAGGCAAGGGCAAACAATCAACTGTTAAAGGTTATATTATGGTGAACAACTAGCAGGCTGCCTCTGACAGCGAAGCCGCTCCCTGGCAAAACTAGAAATCGGGTAGCAGAGGGAATTCTCAGCAGCCTAGTAAGTTCTCACCTGAGGTTTGAGATTAGTGAGGGAAGGTTACCCCATAGTTAACTGCTTACACTTGAAAGGGTTGGTTACCTTTGGGGTCAGGCCCGCTGCGTCATCACGGCCCGACACTCCCAGCATAGAAAGACACCCTGAGAACCCCGCCACTTAAAGCAGATGTCTCTGTTAATGCAATGAAAGTCTTACACACAGGACCATCTCTCTTCGTAAAACCTCTGCGTTCTCTCCAGGCACAAGCATCCATTTCTTGGGATACTTTACAACTTGAATGCTACATTTTTACCACTGAAGTAGCGATGGTTATCTGGCATTTTTGGGCCACTCTGAGCACTTTGCACCATATAAGGAGCTGGACATTGAACCGCCAGCCTTCCAGTTAACTGATGACCTGCTCTGCCTCCCGAGCCAAAGCCAGAGCAGCCAGCCAAAACAAATTTTCTGCCAACATGACTTTCCTCGAATTTAAAATTAGAAACAGCTGAGGTTTCAAATGAAAAGATCCATTATTCAAAGTAGACTTCCTGTAATGCAGTTAACATGTCGTAGACTATTCAAGCAACATGACCCCATCAAAGCTAACTTCAGTCTGAACACCCATTAACCCTAAAAAGATAGACTATAAATGGATATGAAGGAATCACTAGTTTGGCAAGATTAAACCTGCATTATCGCATTCATTTTTCGGCAGCTTCGGGGCAATAGAAACAAACTATAAAAATGGCACTGAAAAAACAGCCTTTAAGTCATATAATCTATATATTAACCTATTAGGTTGATAAATACAGTATAGTAATCAAACAATTGCATATTTACACATCCAGCCACTGATGGATATTAGAACATGGAGCGTCTGGTCCATAGAAATGTCTTGGTTTTCAAATAAACCCATGTATTTTTTCTGTCTTCAACAATTTCAGCCAACTTTTATGGCACTTTCCTCTGCAAGAAAAGAAGAGTCATGGAATTAAACTATTACAAAAAAATACCATCTGTCGAGAAAAAAACACAAGTGCCTGAGAGTCACTATTATTTAAAAGCTAAAAGATTTAAAAACTATTTAAACTAAAAAGGAACTGTGGGAATTGTGGGTAATGACTCTTTGGATTTACCACTATCAACAAGACCTTTCACACAGTCACATTCTATTGCTAATATATAAATATCTATTATTGCAGCTTTAATGTTATTGCTCTTGTCGTACAACACAGGTTGCGAGACAGGTCTTTGTTAACATAGGTACTGGCAGCCAGCGTAACAGCAGGTTGCATTGTTAGCAATGTTACAGTGTAGAGATGATGGCAGTCGGCGCTGGGCCGTTATTAATAAGCAAAGACTGAGCAGCAACAGAGACGTTCAGGCTAATATCCAAAGCAACGTGGCTCGGAACTCAGCACATTTATTGTTGTCCCATTTAATCTGGTTCAGGGAGTGTGCAAAGAAACTGAAAGTTTTTTTGGGGGGGGCTCTACTCAGAATTCGACTTTCTTTGATTCAGTTTCAATATATTTCCCACCACAATGGCCCAACTGAAAAGCTTTTGATACAGGCACTCCATGCTTTCAACTGATTCCCCTCGAATTTCCTCAAAGATCAATGCCAACACGTTGTAGGCATGCGTACAAATTGTGAATTTCCATTCTCCTGTATGCCATCCAAAGCTATCTATGCAGGTATTTCAGGAGCATTCAAGAGGGAGAAAGCTGTTTGATAATGGTGCACTGGAGAGCAGCATGAGACAAATGAAATGAAATCAGTGAGAGGCATACAGTTCATTTCACTGTGCTTATTTGCGGGAGGCCGAGGGATATGCAACATATTGAGCCACCTGCTGAGTCAGTGCTGGAGAGTGTATGTGTGTGTGTGTGTGTGTGTGTGGGGGGGGGCATCAGTTATGAATTGGGTCCTTGAAACACTGTGAGACATTTGAAAACACCCATCGGCTGACTATAAGGCAGGAGACATGCGCACTGATGGCACCAACACTTCACTTGTACAACGAGCTGATGATGACTTTGACTCACAGATCCATGTACATGTATCGCTTCCATCACTGACTTTGCTAATTTCCACAAGCTGTTCTTCAACTGTGTTTCGTGTGTTTAGTTTTGATAACAGATGTTTTGTTTGGTCCATTTCACAGACTTCATTTTGTCAGAGTAAGTGAGCCAGATCCTGACACTCATTCTAATGCCTTTCTGTAGTCAAAGAGGAGGTTATCCATCTATAACCAAGCATGCTGATTGGCGTATTTTTCTTCTATTATCAGGCATTTTTGTCTGTCCTACAGACCTGGCAAAAGACATAAATTCCACTTCCTCTATGGAGATTCCTTCAGTCTTTAGAGGGAGTCTTTTAGTATGTATTCATAACAATCCCGTTAACAGGATATTGCATCATTTTAATGGATTTCAGTGAAATATGGTGGAATTTTAGGCAATGGTCAAGATAGGAGGGGATGCTTTTTTGATGGAAAACTAAGACTTCTTTTCATGGATTTCTGAACTATTTTTTACATTGTTTTTGAATTGGCAGATATTGCATCTGAAAAGAAACAACTGTAACCCAATCTAACCTGGTAATTCCACTTTTCTCTGAGTAAAACAGAGATAGTGATTTGGTTATGTGGTCTTTCTGAACAAGAAAAATCAAAATTGCACCAGTAAGTCACCATCATGTGACCTCTCTTTGTTGTCAATTGCCATGAATGACTAGCAAACACCAGGGAGTCTGCTCAATAGAAATTCAGAGTGGGAACACAGCCAAAACAACTCAATATAACCACACCAGCTTACTATGTAAATCAGTACTAAACAGACCAATTACCAATTCTAAATTGGCAAAATGCTGCTTCTTCTTTGTTGTTTTTGCAGTAAGATGGAAAAGCGGTCCGCATTATAATGTGCAGTGCAATGAGACCACCAAATGGACTGAGGTGTAATGCAACAGATGTGATAAGTTGAGGTATAAGCTCAACACAGGGTCATGTAGTCATTTTTTCTTTAAAGACAACGTTATATGGCTGCCTTGGAAAGACTTTCTCTTAAAACAAATAGAGAGAAATTGATAACTAATCTTACAGCAGGAATAGACCAACACAGAATGACATGGAGGCCGACCACCACAAAAAATACTGTGTATATAGAGCTGATAAACCACAGGTTTAGTAGCCGTACCCATATTATATCCAAATACCATTTCAAAACAATAAGTTTTGAAAAACAATAAGTTTTTGAAATGCTACTGCGTATCGTCTCCCTGACCAATTGACAAAATCAGCCACATGAACATGGCTAGGAAACTCGAAACATCCATTCCCATCTGAGCCTGACAACAGTCGAAACGGTTATAATCCAGAACAGAGCTCTGTAGACCCACGATGGCGCTGCTCTTTCAGGGTAGGCGTCGTGGAGGAAGGTAGGCTCGCTGCTCGTCAGGACAAGATCAGTGAACTGCGAGCCATGACGCTGCCTGTGCAGACAGCTGGGTCGAAACAGAAGCATCTGTTCAGTGGGACGCACGTTTAACAGACAACTGAAAACTGCTGCTGAAACATGTCCCGTGTGGACACAACATTAGGCCCACAATTAATGGGCCAGATCAGATCGTATCAGAATAAAGAACATAATCTCACTGTGCGGTGAAAACCATTTATCCCCAGATTTGGAGGATTTTGAATATTTCACATAAACTGACGGATGAGGACTGAAAAATTTCCTCCTACTTGTTGTGTAATATGGAGAAACCAGGGGTCTTTTTGAGTGTTTAATTTGTCAGAGAAAATATATTAGTTGTGTTAATCTCTTAAGTTTTATTGTAACACATTGAAGATTCCTTGGTCTCGTTCCCCAATTTTCACCTTTATGACATTTCAGAAATTTAATTGTACAACTTTACATGGCTCCGAGACTGTAGGAGCAACAACCCCCTTCACACACACACCAACCAACTCCAGATGGCAGGTTAGGACGCATTGGTAATATTAGAAATATGACCTTGAAAGAGACCATTCATATGTTGTGTTCTGTCATTTCGGTGTATTGTGCAACTATCTATTACAAAACCTTTTTTGTTAAAGAATACAATTAAACTGAAATGATTCAGCTGGAAATTTGGAGTGGAGATGGCAAGAAGTAAAATATTGCCAGTGCAGTGAATTATGCTTTGCCTAAGATGCAATTAAGTCACAGCTAAATCTAGGAACACAGTAAGAGATTTAAAGCCCAATTATTACCCTGATTTAGCAAAGATGATGGAGTGTCTGTTGTGCCCCTTGTAAAATAGTGCATGTTATCTTGTAGCACGTTGCAGTTTAGCATTCAGCACTCTACCTCCAACTGAGCCTCAGAACAGCTAGTAGTTTTAAAAACTAGGTAATTGCAGGAATTTTCACAAATAGCGGTTATGTTTGACTGTATGTGAAATATGTAATGTTCTATATTAGTTTCTAAACATGCATTTCTGATCTGAAGGAAGAGAATACAATGAAGTCAGACAAGGCGAAAAAATGAAACACGGCAGGAGATGAGTATATGCAACAAGGGGAAAGAAAACCGTAAAAAGAATATGAGAGGAGAAGGCAGAGCTGCAGAAATAGCAGAGGGGAGAAAATAAGTTTGATGGACTGAGGGAGATAAGAGAGAAGTGAGGAATATGACAGAGGTTTACTGGAGCACTGTAGTAAAAAAAAACAACCTTAGTAAGAACCTAACTCTTGGATCCAGATCTATGAATACCAGGGGGGTTCTACTCAGATTATCACAGCAGCAGATAACTGGTACAGAATTTCTCAGTTAATTCGACACACATAAGGTTCATGCTTCCACTGTAATTAACGCAGCCGTCGAAAGTCTCATTTAACAACTGATAAACTAACCACTTCTGTCCTTTTCAGAAAACTCATACAAATAGAATACAGACAAAAACCACCAACACAAGAGACCGTTCTCAGATAGTTGTCTCAAGAGCGTAACAACAAAGAAGTTGGTAGAAAAAGGCCAGAGAGATTAATAAAAAGGGAGCAGCAGCAGGTAGAGGCGAGGAGGAGAGAGGAACATTAATAGCGTGAAAGGAAAGCGTGAGAGGAGGAGAGCGTGGATTGATTGTTGCCCCGCAGCTCAGGAAACAATCAGGGAGCAGCAGCGTTCATGACCCCCTGCAGAAGGCTTTATTACTCTGTGTTATCTGCTGTAGAGAGGACCTCCCCATGCTGCTGCTACGATTGGCCTTCCATTTCTACAGACTTTAGTCCATTTCTACAGACTTTAGTCCATTTCTACTGACTTTAGTCCATTTCTACAGACTTTAGTCCATTTCTACAGACTTTAGTCCATTTCTACAGACTTTAGACCGTAGAAATGTAAGGGAAATGTTATGAACTTCCACTTATCCCCTCTCTGTAACATTAAAATAATGTTAATTGTGGTGCCTGTAGTCCTGGAATCGGTTAAGAAGCATTTAAAAGTCAATAAAGAAATACTAACACTATGAACGTTGGCTATTGGCTGCATTAAAGAACTATCTATTAACATGAGCAACATGTTTAATCCTAAATCAACCAATCACAATGCAATACATCAAACACTCTTCATTTCAGTGTCTGATATGGGATAAATATAAAATCCAATCAACTGTGAGATGTTTAGACTATGTGCCTGTAGACTGGACAGATCACACATCGGGTTGCAATCTGTCTTGGTTGTTTCGTAAATCAGGGTCAGTTCTAGTCCAGTCACTTGATGTATCAACATATATCAACTAAAACAGACATATGGATGAACCGCATTTACGAACTGTGTTCAGCCAGGCCGCCCCCTCGCCCATCCGGATCAGTCGATGTTCTTCAGGGATCCTGTAACAGTACACACTGCACCTTCTGTATGATATTGATAGATACCACAGATATACAATACAGCATTAAACCTGAAAAACTTAGACCTGCTCTCACTCTTACACTGAGCGACTCCTCTTAAAACAGGAAGGGATGTTAAATAACTTAATGATGCTGCTGAAGTTTTATTTCCATTTCTAAAACTGCCCAAAACACAATCGGAATTTGATTTTGTTTTAAAAGTCATTATTTGAAAAATTTACACTACCAGCATCTTAAAATTTTTATAATATTGTAAAATAGTGTATAATAGCATACAATAAAGACCACTTGGTGTAATTGATGCAAATATCCTTTCAATTACTGCAAAAAGCTGCTTGAACTGACCTTTGGCATCAACTCTACTGTATCTACACTGAAACCCTCAGTAATGTGAGCAGATAGCGATGATGGACCTGCAGTTGATTTACTCTCTGGTGGTGTTTCTCAGCTTTGTCTTAGCCGCTTTCCCCTTCATTGTTTTTTCTTTTTTTTCCTCTGTTTCTAGATTAATTGCTAGTCCAACCAGAGTCCTAACCCCTGGCATCAGCCCAGCTACAGCGTTTGGAGACAAACTCTGTTTTTGTCCAGCCTACCACAGGACTGAACTAATGCAGAAGTACCAATGCAGAGATGGGGCCTGGGGCTTGGAAACGCTGATGTTTTTTAGGTATATAAACTAGTCCCTCAATCTACTTATTAACTCAACAGTAATAGAATATGTATTGTGCTAATGATGAAAAATTTTAAAATTGCAAATAAAAACAAATTTATAATACCCCACTTTGTGGTTTTACAGGAAGCCAAGCTGCTTCCACGTTTGTTCCTGAAAGACGCCAGTTATAATTCACATGACCACAAGCGGCATGTGACCAAACAACCATTTTTGCCATTTTTCTGTTTGATTTAAACAGTTTTGACTGGGAGTCAGCTTGGTTGGACATTGAATTTATCACCAAGAAAGCCAGTCCAGTCAGCAAATTTCAATACAGACTTTTTTTATATTGACAGTAATAATGCAGCCTTTATGTAAACTGCTGCCTCAAAAGAATAATTTAAAAAAGTACAATTCAAAGAAAGCTTAAATATCTGTTAAGTGAACTGGCAGGGTAGACACCAAAAAAAAACCCAATTTCTCCAGTCCATTAAAATTATTTTTACCTCTCCATATTGTTTACTTATTTTGTCATGAAATAAAATTTGCTGGTGACATTTACTGTGATTGAGTTTGACAGTCTATGAGGCTGATCTTGGCCTGTAATTTAAAATTGGAAATTCATCTGCAAGTCTTTTCTATCTCTGCAGTGATGAAAAGAACTACTTTCATTGATTTCACGTAAAGTAAAATGAATGAATGCTTCGGAGAGTATTTCAGAGAATATGCCACCCAACACATTTGGGAATTTCAGGCATGAAGATAGTAAAATATAAAGATAAATATCCGCGCACAGTATTGTTTTGTGTTGTTTTTTTTCGGCATCTTCAGTCCAGAAATGTCAGCATCTTTTTTTTTTTAACTTTAAAAAATATCCCCCCTCAGTCAAAACAAAGTTACACCTCACAGTTCTGATTCTAATTGAGTCTCTTCTCTCCCTCAGCTCTTTTAGTTAAGGAGAAAAAGTGTCTTTGTTTTAGACAGATAGAGGAGGCAGTGAGGAGAAGTGAGCGACGGTGAAGGAAAACGATGACTATTCAAAGCTAACGTGTGTCCACCGATGTCTCCGCGTGGCGTTTCAATCCTTTCTAATGATCCGCAGCTAATGAATGACATTCCAGGACGTAGTCCTTAAATGTGACAGCCAATGGCAGCCGAGTCTCTTACCAACAGTCAGAAAGCAGCGCGGGATATTTCCTGTCTCTCTCCTGCATGTCACGCTTTCTTTCTGCTTGCTCATTGCTCCCATCCTCTTTCATTTTGTCCCTATTTTCCCTTTCTACCTGCTCTAATTTCATCATGCGGGGAGGAGATGATTGCTGAGCTTTGGCTCAGTTCTTGAGGCTGTGCTGGATTAAAATGTCTTGGTCACGGTCAAATTGAGATTAAAACTGCACTAATCAATATGTTTATATTAAATTTGGATCACGTTGCAATGTGTCAACTGAAATGCTTCGTTCAAAAGCCGTGATAGCATAGACCTAGCAACTAACTGGTGAACATAATGGAGCATTTAGCAGAAAAGAACTAATGCCAGTGTTGCTCTGTGTCTGCTGGTAAACAGGCAGCTGCTCGTTTTCCATAACAAATTTAAGGATGATTATATGTCAGTTTTTTATTTAGCTTTTCGCATCCCTCCCCCAAGTGATCAAAACAATCAGCGAGGAAAGGTCTAATGCTCAAGAGGGTTTTAGTGAGGGTTTCACTTACCTGCACACAATGTTTAAAGGATCGTTTCTGGTTTATTACAACTTGAGTTTTATTTCTTTAGTTTTGACCATCATTTCTTTTATTTATGTTAACTGCTACCCAGCTAAAACAACTGCAGCCTTAAAGTCTGATGGGTTAAGTGACATGAGCAGTCACCTGATCAGACATGCCATCAGTTTAGCCAGACTACTCAGAGCGGTCTAAGTCTCTCGGGGCTAGTCTTGGGTCAAGTCTAAGTCGTTGAGAGTCTTTTCAGTCTCTTGATTCTGTCCATTTGCATTTGAACAGCCTCAGTTTGGGGCTGTTCTTTTTTCCCTTTTACAAGTGGGGCTATGTAACATTGTCCTTTTTTCTTTTTTGTTATAATTCAGAGAATTCAGACTTGATTTTTTTTTTTTTTATATTAGGTCAAGTTCCAAGAACTTCCAATGTGCTCCTGGATGTTTCTTCAAATGAGTACGATTGTCAGAATTTTTGTGTTTATTTTCTTGTCTAACGTGTTTTGGGTTATTTTTTTTTTTTATGATGTTGCAGATCTCTTACATTCCATCAGTAGGAATAATGGACAAGACAACGCAGTATTTTTAGCAACTACAATGCCCAGTTCTTTGGGATGCCGTCCATATTTGATGACTCCTCCCCTCATGATTTATTTTCAGTTCCACCTCAAGTGCCAGTGTAGTGTGTCCTCTATGTAATAAAAAGAATTGTAAGGGTGTGGGGTTCGGGGTGGTGGACAGATTGTTAACATGTCTGACTTTAATGCAGGAGAGTAGAGTTATTGTCCAATCATAAAATATATGAATAAAATCTATATATTACTCAAGCATAACCAGATTTTACCCTTTAAAATTAACCATACCATACTTGCCATTTAAAGATGGGCACACAGGCAAGACCTTTGAGATTATTGTCACTGGATTCATAGCATGGTTTTGCAGAATTGTCCAGTATTGTTGCTCTTGTCTGGCAGTAGGTTTATGATGAAAAGATGGCATTTGTTTTTGTATAGGGACAAATTTCCCATGGGAACTGTTTTGTCATTTTGGTGTAGAGGGGCACTGTGTCATTCATGCGACAAGATGTTTACTCTTACCTTCTTTCTTTCGTGACATTTTCCAGCGCCCACCATCTCCACTCTCAATTTTTTTCCCCTCTCTAAAACCCCCGCCTCATTGCCCAGACTGTGATGTACGGGGCTTCATTAGAGACTCTCCTTCTCTCCCAGATGCCTCTACAATGAGACATCAGGAGTAAAGAACCTATTTGTATCCATGCTAATGAGGCTGAGTGAGTCCATCCCTCCTGGTGAGCGTGCAACCACACACACGTGCACACACACAGCTCACACACAGCTCTCCCTGCAGTGAGAATCTACAGACCAAGGGAATGTAATATTCTCTTTTTTCTACATATCAGGCCAGTTGGAGGCTCTCCTTCTCCGTATTTACTTTAGTTGAGGCTTTTCAAATTGAGAGCATTATCTGCTGGTGATGGAGCTATAATTATAGGGCCTTAGCAGGCACTCCAGAGAGAGCTTCACACTGTTTCATTATGATTACAAGACCGGAAGCTGCCAAAGTGCATCAGTAGGAAAGACAGAGACAGAGAGAAAGAAAGAGACCAATGGGAGTTTGGTCTCTTTTTGGTTTTCAGATACTATAAAAAGCTGCTTGTGTAATCCATATTTGTTAGTAAAAAAAATCCACACAAAGTCTACTGGCAACTAGGCGAAGCTGGAGCACCACTAGAGCAGGGGCCTCAAACTACCAGCTCATGTTCAAGATCTGATCCTCAAGTGAATTTCATAACCCCCACCCCACATGTTTGATTGTTGTGACTGGCCCACAAAATAGTTTTTTATGGATTTTCCCCATCAATTATTTTATGGTAATCAGTTATTTTCCAGCAAGGCTGCAAAATTGGATAATTAAATTTTGGCTCATTATTTCGCATCAATATTTAGCAAGCTGCACCTAACTGCGCTGCTTGTAAACAACATAAACACAAAGTAAGGACTTACCAGTCGTGGAAGAAGTACTCAGATCCTTTACTTCTGGAAAAGTACCAACACCATTGTATAAAATATACATTTAGTAAAAGTCTTTAGGGCTTAAAATCCTATTTAAATAAAAGAAATGAATTTACCTTATTAACTAAAAGGAAGAGCACTTGTTTTGCAGAGAAGCAGCCCTTGTGATTGATACCATAAATGACATTATCAATACTGGTGCATTGATGTGGGACCTTTTTAACTGGTGTAGCTCCTTGACGTGGACCTGGTTTTAACTGTTTTATTTACAGTTACAAAGGATCACTGGACAAATCTGACGAGTTGTAAGATAATCGATGAGGGAACAACAAAGAAAACACAAAAAGCTGATTTACTGACAAATATACTCTTTTCTTTGCCTTTTTTTTTTTTATAACCTCTCTCCAACAGAGAAGATCGGAAGGGAACTAATTACAACTAATATACATCTGAAACATCTGAACGTCACACTGATTTATGTAAGAGTTACCAAATCTGTCCACTGAATATCACAGCCAAAAAATACACAGTATTTTATTCTCAAACATAGTGGAAGAGGAGTCCCAAGTAGCACAAAATGGAATTTACTCAAGTACAGGTACCTCAAAATTTTACTTGAGTGCAGTACCTGAGTATTGTACTACAACTACTCTTATTCTTTTATTTCTAAAATGTCTTCTAAATCTACAAGAAAGGAAGACGGACAGATTCAAGACAGATAACTTATTATTTTTTGCATGGAATTTAATGAGGTTAGATCCTGTTTCGTCTGTAGTGAGAATCCTTTTATTTTTTCTCAGAAATTCAGTGTCGAACAGCATTATTCTGCTAATGCATGGCAATATGCTAGGCACGGGTTTCATTTTGGCAGCCCCCCCCTCCATTGGAAAGTTAGGCCTTCCATTTGTGGTGGCTGGCTTTTGACTTCTATTGCAAATAGGCTTGCTAACGCTGGACCACAGAACTAACAGGGAGGCTCTGACTGTCAAATTCCTTGCCAGCACCAGAGGGCAAACCCACTTCTGGCCATTTCTGTCAAATGAAATATGTTACATTGGTAATAAGGTAATTTTGGATTGACAGCAAAGCATCTGAAATGAAAGATTGAGCCCTTTTTAATGACGGGGCTTTTTGATGGCTCCCCAGGTGGGAACAATGTGGCCAGTGTAATTTGAATTTTAGATCCGTGCACTAAAACCTTCAAGTTCACCAGCTTTTTCAAATGAGACATCCACTCAGTAAACATTCATGTGGCGTGGTATCGGTTAATTTATTTAATTTGGTTGAAAATATCAAAGCTTTTGTAATTATGGTTTTTGGTATTTTTTTTCCTTTAACTGACAGCAACTGCGGACTGTGCAGCTCATGATTGATGCTTTAACCACTAAGCCTTGAAGGTAACCCTCACTTAAATGTTTTTAGTAGAGTTATTATAAAAGCATTGTTTCCTTGCTGGAATATATTCAAGGGAATACTGTTAAAACAATGGTTTTATGAAACCTTGGCATCATTTTATTAGACATAGTCAAACATCACATTTTCCTTTAATGTTATAGCTGTGTAGCTGCAGTAGATACACACCCGAGCCACAAACGTGCATGTGAACCTGGTTTTTGTTAACATGTCACATAATGATGCCAATCCCATGTAAGTTCTCACAGGGAAGTAAGTACATAGACTGATCTATGTATTACTCATCTCCAACTTTACTTTATTGGTCCTCAGATAGTTAATCAACATGAATTATTGGTATCATGCTGAAAGCTCTTCATTGAAAAATGGCCAAACCATCTTCTATAAAGGGACAGATGACATTAAAATCATTACCCCACTTTCATCCTTTATGGGCTAAAAGCATG
Source organism: Istiophorus platypterus (assembly GCA_016859345.1). Classification (NCBI taxonomy): domain Eukaryota; kingdom Metazoa; phylum Chordata; class Actinopteri; order Istiophoriformes; family Istiophoridae; genus Istiophorus; species Istiophorus platypterus. Next base: position 4,199,724 of record CM029125.1, on the reverse strand, counting down.
AAGCAAAAGCCAGTAAAGTGTTTTACAACTGGACGCCATAGCACAGTCAATGCGCTACCGCCGGAACAACGATTCTCGGGAGGAGACATTATGTGCATTAAAAGTTGAAATATATTCTACCAAAGTGAGCTTCAAGTCATGATTTGGACATGCTGCAGTAGTGGTGCACTACACAAACAATAGAGCGACAATCTTATCAAAACAAGCCTTATCAGGTGGTATTTGCAGATTCCTGGTCATTTAAAAAAATGACACACATTTGAAGGAAGAGAGAGCTTTCAGACATGCTCCGTGGCAGAAGAAAAATCAGTTTTTATAGGCTTGGGTTTATAGATCGATTGTGCTTTGTTTCTGTAAATGGTGCTCTGAAACTCTTGATTGCACGGTTAACAGATGTTTGGAAAAAAAAAAAAAAAAGTAAAAATCATAAAACCACCAGCTATCCGAAAAAAGGATCCAGAGCGTGTCTGGTCCTTAGATAAAAGCTTGCTGCTTCAATAACTAGTGCAGTTAAATTTCCCTCTTTAGTACTCTTCTACCTCGCAAATACCTGCATGGAGGAGGCTTAAATTTTCACTTTCACTGCACCTTGAATACAACAGTCACAATTTTTTTTTTTTCCGAAATCTTTTATTGGACACTTACAAGGGGCGTTGGTCAGAGTTGTTGGATGGGATCCAGGTTGAGGCTTAGGAGACTCCTCTGTGCACATGAATGCAAGGACAGAAAGAGGAGAAGCAATGTGGGAGCTTAATGTTGTGTGGCATTTTGTGTGCCGATCCTAGTTCACGTCAGTCCAGCAGCTTCCGGTTTCTCAAATGTGAATGTTCTCTGCCTTTATATGACCTTTGGGCCTTTGGACCGTTGGTTGAAAAACAAGAATTACAAATGCGTCACCTTGGCCTCATGGGAATTTGATGGCCATTTTATAGATATATGTGACTAATCAAAATGAAAATAATTGCTCGTTTTAGCCCTTCTTCATTCCATACGTAATGAAATAACTACATGTACCACAAGCGTTCATACATTAGTATGCTACTATCATCAGTATACTAATGTACTAACTGACAATGTTGATGAGTGGGTGTAAGGTTTACCATCTTCTTAGTTTAGCATGAGACCGGATGAATCGGAATTTTGACATGTTGGTGGCACTAGATGGAAAACTCTACTGTTGCTGTCCACTAAAGGAATAAAATGTGCCAAATTTCATGGCCGTCAGTCCAACGGTAAACCTTCACTAAATGTCCCTGGATCACCAAAGCCATTATGACACATCATCTGGGTACCATGACTCTCTGAACCAAATCTTGTGCTAAAACATCAGGTAGGTGTTGAGATGTTTCCCAGGATAAATTAAAACTTATTGTAGAATTCATCTAATGTGGTGGATCTTGAATGTCTGTATAAATTTACATGACAAATTTTTGTTGTTGAGATATTTGCGCCTTGACTGTGTATTGTAGACAGACAGACTGGCTTACATGCCAGCTCTAGAGCCATGCCACTGGCCTGGCTAAACACAACCCGCCTCAGTGTTTGTGTGTGTGTGTGTGTGTGTGTGTGTGTGTGTGTGTGTGTGTGTGGTGAAGTCTTTAATGTTTTTAAAGGTGTGGTGTGTATCATTTTTAAATATCACTATATCACTGTCATATTGTGGTGCTAGATTGATATATTTACTGTGAACAAATGGCACCGCCATGAAGAAGATTGCTCTGTCTCTCACTGCGTGGTGTTGTTAACGCCACTATTCCCACACATTGTCACCGCATCTCCTATAAACCCTGTTTACGGGTTTGTTTCCAAGTCATAAATATCAGTGCTACGTGTATCTCATAACTCTGTCAGAAGTCACTGCTGTGCTTGATTAAACAGTCAAAAAGCAGTGAGAACAATTACTTAGATATCATTGGTCGTGAAGTTAATAAATTCAAGATCAAAAGGAACAACACAATAGATCCAAATTCAGAACTATCATTCACATGACAGTGCTTTTCAAGCATCCAGTTTATCTTATAGGTGTTGACATCCTGTAGAGTGTATGTGGCTTTAAGTGATGTTATGGTAATCTGTATGCTTTCCTATGGGAACTTTCATGTTTGTCAGCTATTCACATGTTATATATTAAATTATAAAAATGCACACAGAGGATTCAGCTTGTGTATACTTGGCTATATTAATCATCAGAAGAGTTATATTCAACTTAAACGCCTTTTCAAAAACCATAAGCTTTGATTGGAAAGTTGATAGCAAGTAACATCTAGGGAACATCTAAGTTTATATTTCTCAAATATTGAGTTTTTCAAGCGGAAAATGACTGAAGTGGACATCACACATTACTGGTAAGGATTTAACTGCAAATAATGCTCCACTAAACCTTTACCGATGTGTTAAATATTTTATCTATAATAACATTTTATCAGACCATATCTGTTAGAATTATGAATTATGTAATTATGTAATTTGCAAGGTGCGTACATACACAACTTGCAAACAGAATAACAGGATTCTCACATCAAAATCAATATTTGTGCTACTTAAGCCTATTGTGTGGCTGGCATTTGATCATATTCCATATGTCCTCAAGTCACGTTTGACCTTGAAAACCACTGGCCTCAGCTTGCCGAAAACAAAAAATGTGAACAAATGATGCTGCATGCATTTATACAAAGAACTATATACATCTGTCTGTTCTTGTGGCTTTGTGCCCTTTGGTGCATTGCCAGTATTCATAGTAGATAGAACTGAGGAACTGCTGTACATTTCAACAACACTAAAGGAAAAAGTAGTTTTTATTTGTTTTTTTATTTTTATTTTTCGGAGACTCATGGACTTCAATTAGCAATTACTTACTTAATAAATTAATCTGCTGATCATTTTAACGATCAATCAATTAATTGTAAGTCGGAATATAGCACAAAAAAATATATAAATTGTAATTTCCATCAGCCAAAGGTGATGTGTTCATAATGCCCTTTTTTTCACCCAATCACGCCTCCAAAACCCAAAGATATTATATTTATTATCAGATAAGCCAAAGATGGTATCAACGCTCACACCTGAGAAGCTGCAACCTGCAAAATGTAAAGCTGGTAAAACGCACATGTCGTTATTTCCAATTAATTTGGGTAATGTTTACAAAACAACTTTCAGAGCTAGACTCTACAAAGGAAGACTAACATCACAATTCAACACACTGTAGTTTGGACTATTTTTCCGTAGTTTTCCGAAGTTTGTTTTGCAGTAATAAAATAACATTTCATGTTCATAGCTCTCACAAAATATACTATTCTATTTGTTACACTATTGTTACACATGGCTTCAGACTGAACAGTTGAACAATTGTGGTCCACCAGAGTAGAAATATCAACAACTTTATCAAAAATACATGAAAACAAAAAAAAGAAAGAAAAGAGGAAAAAATATTGACTTGGGCTTTCATAATTCATGCATGAAAGGCTATTAAAGTTTTAATTCAATAACAGATTGAAATTCACCTAAATCAAGCTTTTTTAACAAATTGAAAAAAGTACAGCAGAAATTCAAGACTCCTCTGAGACTATTTATGATGGATGACCATTTCAAAAGTAGGGGCAAATTATTTACCACCTAAAGGCAAATCATTCTCAATTTGACAAAAGGCAGCGAAAGGCTGAAAGGCACAGAGAGGGAAGTGGGTTTGCATAGTTTCCAGATGTACCCATTGTTTTTTTTAATTGCCAGTAGCAGACTGGCAGCATTATCTTACAATGTCAAACCACCTGTTGATTTTGAGTATTGAATCATAAAGCAACTAGACCACACAGAGCTGATTACAGACCAGCGTCGTAGAAAGGTAAGCATGTAGAGTTTTTCATCCGTAGAAGCTGATAATAATACCACAAGATGGTGAAAACTGCTTTTTACTCATCGGATTTACTGCTAATGTATCATATACTGTACAGTCCTGCAGGAGCCCCTTTGGTTTTCTTTTTTTTGGAAGGCTCCAGTCTAAACTTGTGTGCCTCAAAACTTGTACATTAAAACCCCTGATAGCCCCTCTCAGTATGTAGACCAGCCAACTGGCACATGGTTTCGGGTCAGTGTTAAAAAAGAGAAATGAAATATATAAGTCAAAACGGAAACAGATCGCAGCTACAGTCATTCAGAACTGTGGTCACTGCAGATTCTTGGACTGAACTGTTATTCCAGTCCAGCCCTGCTGTTGAGTATTTGGATCTGTGATGATACATTTTGCAAACTGCTCATCCGTTACATATTTAAAATATCAATAAGGTTTAGCCCATGTGAAGTAGATGCTTAAATATCTCTTACCTGCACAATACTAAAACCACCTGGTTGGTCTGTGCTGTTATCAATTGCTCAAACAATCCTGAACAACACTGATATTCACAGTTAAACTGTATATGATTTGATTCAGCCTCCACAGTACTGGCAGTCATAATGTAAGTCATGATTTGTTATGCCATAGGTTATCCCACATGTTATCCAGTGGGTTTTTGAAAAAGCAATGATATTCCAGTATGATGTACAAGGATACATGTCATGTGTTTTATTTTAACTAGGTCCTTGACAAAGCATTCACATGCCAAATGTCTTCACCGTGAAAATCAAACATGATGACACTGATACGCATAAACTACACACTCATTCATTATTCATGAAGACACTCTATGTTTTTTGTGATTAAGTTACTAAGCATCAGTGTCACCTGAATACCAACGGTATTGTACTTGAATACTGATGCTGAAGTCCCTTCTTTCCAATGTGAGTTACACTGAAAGGAATGGAGCTTCGGCTGTAACCTTGAAATTGCAATGGTAGATAAGAGATATTTACAGGGTAATATACAGTACACCTCATGTGCTGGGCATTAAGCTGACTGCACCCTGAGTGTGTGTGTGTGTGTGTGTGTGTGTGTGTGTGTGTGTGTGTGTGCGTGTAGACTATGACCTGGATGCACGGTTAGCCATGGAGAAATGTACTCTCATCTGGCCATCTTATGGATTAAAATCCCCCATATTCGTACATTACCACTCACTCTTACTCACTGCCGTGCAGGTTCCTCATGGAAAAGTCAGGATCGTGCTTCATCATCTAAGTTTCCCTTGGCTGCCTCTGTTGTCGAAATCTCTATGTTAGGGAAAATAACATAGATGTATGGATGGGGCACTAACAATATCTTCAGTTATTGCTGGGAGCAAATGAATAAATCACCATGCCAAGATGCTTCTTCTCCACTGCATGGACACATAAAAATCAAGAGTTTGTTTAAGTGTGTGTGTGTGTGTGTGTGTGTGTGTGTGTGTGTGTGTGTGTGTGTGTGTGTGTGTGTGTGTGTGGGGTTGTGTGTGTTTGAGTGTGTGTGCAAACTCATTTGTGCCTCCACACAGGCATGCATCTGTGTGCTTTTGCATTTCATTTGAAATGTGTTATGAACCACCCACAGTCTCCTTAAACTGTTCCTTTTTGATTTATTCAGTTGATTGCTGTTGGTTTTAAGTGGGTTGATGAGGCTGGTGAAATTCAGTCACTTGTAAAACTTAAATGCCAAGAACTAAATTTAATTTAATTCCTAATTCTGTTGTTTCTCAAGATACAATCAGCATTAGTTTCTGCAGGACAGCTTGTAAAAGCATATGTCTTCGGTGTTCATCCCACTCGATGTACTTAAATTCAACTATAAATTCCAAAAGGGGAAAATGGATCATTTATATTCAGAGCCACACTGATTTCAAACATTTGTTCAAATGTTGGAAAGAATTAATGATATGTTAATGACCACTCTTGAATTCAGCTTAACCTCCTATATGCCCTAAACACCAGTCTCCTTTTTAAAAACAGTCCCGAATGCATGGACAACAGGGGGTTGATAATCATAAAAGCTTATATGAGGACATTTTCAGCATTTAGAAATGATTCAGCTTGCATATGACGCTCATCCTTGTATTCACAATTTTTTTTTTCTTTTTAAGCCAAACACCATCTTTTTTAGACACCTTACAGCTATGTTTTGCTGACATGAAACATGAGAGATGTGGCTGCAAGCTAACTTAGCGTATAGCCTTGATTACAATGGGTAAAAGGAATTTAATTGACACTGTAGACAAGTTAGCCTCACAGGTAGAGAGAAGGGTGAATCCGAAACCATAAAACAATACACAGAAGCCGACTCATGCAATTTACTTCAGCATAAAAAAAGCTGTTTGCCTGCTGCAAAATTTAAGAGCACAGGGACTCATTCATTCATCCGTTATTACATTTGTAACATTACTATGTATTAAAATCTTGCTCGTTACTCAAAATATATCAGACACCGGATATGTGCTAGATGTGATATATTAATAGAAACACTTATATTAGAGATGACTGCAGTGTAAACAGGCTTCACACCTCGTTAACTGTGTCAATTTACTGTATGGTATAGTGCTGTCAGTATTAGCCTACTGAGAAACCACACAGGATCCCTAAATGTTATAAGCATAACCACATTATACATTTTTCATCCAGAGCAATCAGATCTGATCCTCCGTCAAGTTCACTGATACCAGCACTGAAACTCTAAAAACATCTCAAACACAGAACCTAACAAAGTAATATTCATTAAACAGCCTTGAACACATAGTAATAGTGTGAGCTGTCCTCCCTTCAATGGACATTTATTCTTGTATTTTCAATGAAAAACTATCCACACCTTCATAAAAGGCAGAGCTCTGAATAGAGTACTGGAGGTCAAAGCCAATTCTATTCTCTGTGTTAACAAGAAGGTTTCCCTCTTGCAGTATTGAACATTTATGATTCATCACTTTTTAAATTTTCACACCAACTTTATGAAACACAAATAATGTGATCATGTTTTTACAGCTAAATGTAGAACAGGATCTGAAAGTGGCTTTGTAAGATTTTCGGTGAGTAATATATGCTAGAGTCATATTTTAAAACATACAGTTGCCTATACTCTTACATTAGGATGTACCAGGACGAGGCTCTGAGGCCATGACATACACAGGTTTCTACCCTAAGCAGTTTAAGATGGTCCGTAAAGGCAAGATGAGAATCAAGGACAGAAAGATACAGTTAAAAGTCATTATTTATGAAATGCCCTGGACAACATTTCTGCCATAACATTGTCAGTCCCCTTGATATTATGAATATCTAGACAGTAGGACTGTAAAAATAGTGGCCACCTTCTCTGGTTTGGACACTTGAAACAGCTTAAGAAGGTACCCCTTGGGTACTACCGCGACCAATGTGCTAAGTAATTTAACTTGAACAACTCTCTGGGAGAAAAGCTAAGAGGCTTGTCTGTCCTCAGGGCATCAACTTGCATGACGACAGCCCTATAAGAAATCCCCAAGTGAATCCTCCAAATCTAGTGACATAAGCTATAATGACAACTGTATTCATAAATTTGGAACAATATCGCAGTGCTTTAACTAGTGGTGTATGAACAAAAACATAAACCTAATCCCTATGGTCAATGGTGAGGATGAGTGTATGAGTGGAGAGACATCTGGTATTAAGAGGTGTTGCTGAATGGCATGAGTAAAGGTGGCGTGGGAGAGATGGGCCCCGCTCAAACCAAGAGAGATAATTACAGGCTGGAATACACCACAATATAAACTTTAAAGATTCAACTTAGATGACTACTTTACAACTTTGACTAGTGACTGTGTACTTTTGACCAGTGGCAAACTATATGGTTAGTGCTGATCTTTGAGATGAGGGAGAACTGGGGAATCCAAAGGAGGAAGCTCTTGTGGCTTATTAGTTGTTTTGCACCATTTAATTTTATTTAACCTCCATTGTTGGAGTAAAAACTGGTCCGAGAATGAGCGATGGTTTGCAGACAGTCTGGAGCAGGGGAGGATGGTGAATGAATAAACTGTAAATTTATCTTCCCATTAGTGAAGAAGCTCAGCTAACGTGTTTCTTTGATAACTTTTTTTTGGCCTATATGATGTGCAAAAGTGAACAAAATGCCAGGGTAAGTAAAAAAAAACAGAAGACAGAAAACAGAGAGGAGCTCCAAGAGACATTGTAATGACTAGCACTAGCAATTTTATTGTTAGCCTGCCGGGAACATCGGTTCACCAAGTAGTCAGAAGTAAGTGTGCAGTCCCACCTGTTCGAAATAGGTGGTTACCAAGTGGATTAAACACAGGATACCATGGTGAAGGAAGGGTGGAAAAACTGGAAGAAACTGTGGGAGGGAAGAAGTACAAGTGTGTTTCCTGGCCAGGGCATGGAATATTCCTAAATCAACCTCCCAAAGATGAGTGAAAGGTCCCGTACAGGCAAGGAAGGAAGATGAAGAAGGAGCCCGTGACGAGCAGGCTACGATCGGTCTCAAGGATCGATGCAGAGACACCCCAGTCTCGGCATGAGGAAGCTAGGCCGCTTGCTTCAATCCAGCCATTGTGGGGCAGTGGTCAAAGTCCTATGAGACTATCACCTCATGGCTCAACATCCAAGATGTACCAAGCCCTTTTTCTTTAATTACCATGAGACAGCATTTCAGGATCATTTTGTGTCTGCAGGAGTGGCGTCACCTGTAGGATCCTCCTGCTTTAAGGTCACTGGAAATGATAGATAGACCCCCCCCCCCTTCTCACAAGTCTCAATCCAGCGGAGGAATACAGCCATCACTCATGGTGATTTTCAAGGGGAAGCAGTTGCCCCTTGAGTGGAGTTATAGGACTCCCTACTACACACTGATCAGAGTTACAGAGACCAGTTAGATCAATGCAGATGTGTCCCTCAGGTAGGGAAACAATTTATTTCTTCCCCACCAAAAGATGATCCCTACCCACATTTCCTTTCCTAGATGATCACCGCTCCCATATGTGTAATTTAGAGTTCTTGGAAATAATAAGAGACCACAATGTGTATGTTGTGTGGTTTCCTGAAAACACCACAGACGGGGCCTTTTAGGGACCTTAAAGTACAACTGGAACTTGGAGGGCCTTAACTTCACCAGTGAAAATGGTGGGCAGTTTCTTTTGTTTTGAGTTTTTTTCAAAGGCATGAAAAAGCGCAGCAACACCTGAGAATGCCCGACTGCAGGGGAATCCTGTGATTGAGCTGGGGACCTGATCCCCCTAACATTTAATCTGGATGTGCCAGCCAGTTGATCTAAATGGGCTTTCCACCTTCGACCCAACAGTGGCTCCTTTCACATCTATCCAGACTGTGGATACGGAGCCTCCACATCCCAGCAGCATAGCTGGCGTGATCTTATCACAGAGCCTACTTGCTATCGCCACTCTACCAGCAGGCCAAAACGATTATTAAGCCTTCAAGCCGCTACCATACGAGTGAGACACACTTTGACTATGTTCAAAGCCAAGCCAAGGGGAAAGGGAAACAACCCCAAAAGAAGCAGAAAACTGAGGAATTTGTGCAGCATTTGTGAAGCAAAGAATGGAGACAACAAAGAGAGGAGTGGTTGTCCTTTGGAGCCTGCAAAAAATGGTACTATCAGATATGCTGGGTGGAAACAGTGATTGATGATGATGCATAAGGCCTTTGCAAAGACTGCTTTTAAAAGTGGGACTGTGAAAGTTCAAGATCCATGCTTGGACTGAAAAAGAATGCCTAGGCTAAATGTTCATACTGTTCCAAAAAAATGACATTGATGAATACACTGTTGGCTTGTTTTGTAATGTTTCATTGAGTATTTTGGGGTTTTTTTTGTTTTGTTTTTTAATTCAATGAGATGCTGAATAGATTTAGATGAATTGGTTTCAAAATATTTTTGATGAATTATTGCCCAGGTAGATAATAGCCTAGATGACAGCAGCATTTCCAAAAACAAATTGATATTGGTTGATGCCACTGGTGATTTGATATGATGATGAATTAAAGTACTGTTGGCTGATGAACTCGGTTAAATCGGTTATTGTTGAAAAGATGTTGAATTCTCTAATACCTTTACAACCGTAGTCATTAGCCGAGTTTATTGGGTCCATGCCTATTTGGTGAACTGTTACTCCATTATGCTATAATAACATCTTAGATGGGTAAATCATAACATCCAGTAACCTTAGACATATAATAGAGATGAAGGAAAACAAGAAATCAAATAAATGTTGTTTGAAATATGTCATTAGGGTTAAAAGCAAGGGCCTACACTAATGAAATTCTGTCCCAAATTACCAAACCATTACTAGATTGTTAATTCTCTACTAGAATAAAATGGAGAATGACAGGCTTATTTTTCTTTCTTTCAAGACCTTGGTTTTTGTTTTACAGCCCTGTTCCATGTCTGCAGGATGTAGGCTCAAATTGTTTTGAGTTATTGGCTGTTACCAACTGACCAAAACACTGTGGTGTTGAAAAAAACGCCCACAAAAAGGCTCACATTGGTGACACTGAAGGCACTGACATATAAATTGGTATCTCCAATTCCAAAGTCATAATCTACCTGTGCCTTAGTGTTTGGCAAATAGAACATGTTGCCGAATGAGACGATGCTGCTTTGCATTGCAAAGTTTGGGTTGGTTCATCAACAACCAATTATTTATATATCACCAGAGCCTTCTGCATTGGCTTCACTCACGAGTGGTCTGTTTGTAAGTTAAATGTAAATGTAAATAAAATTCAGCAAAATACATGTAACTTAGCTTGTAGGCGGTGACATAAGTACAAACCACTTTAATTAACTTTGCAAAGAGAGTGTTGGAATTGCTTTGAAGTTGCACTCATAGTATTTCTTCATTTAATCAATTTAGGTGAAAATGTGATGTACAGGGCTTTTTAATGATATAACTTTTGTTTGCCTTTGGTGCCTCTTCCTCTACCAACACTATTCTGTTGTTCGGTTTTAGTTGCAATACTCGAATTGAGATGTCGAGAAAAAATCCATACGAGCTGCTGAGCCGAAGAAAAACAGAAAACATGTTCTCTCTCCCCTTCAAGGGAGGGTTGATGACATATTGATATAGCAGTACATCTGAGGAAATACAATCCACGTGTCATGCTGTATTTTCTTATTGTTTACTATTTGTCTCTATGGGTTTGAGTGTATTGTGTCTCGTTGCACATTTTTTTAATTAAATTTTGATGGGTACTTCAATGATAGACTGTGTGTGTATGTGTGTTTGTGTGTGCATGTTAGTCTGCGTCTGTGTGTGTGGGTGTGGGTGTGTGTGTGGGTGTGTTTATGTGTGGCATTCGGGGTTGTCAACTCCAGCAAATTTATAAATGAACTGAGAAGTTTATCATGTGGGCTTGGACCAACAGTCCAGATAGAACAATTGAAGTAATGACCAGAACGTCATCACCCATTTTACAAAAAATGGAAATACCATCCACAACTTTATTTCATTCTCATCTACAGACCACAGAATAACTAGAACTAAGTGATGGGATCACATTTTACCTCTGTTTGCTAATTTACACCGGGTGACTGTTCATATTAAAACTTTGCTCCTAGTTTTTAAAGCATGTAATTGCTTTATTTAAACTACTGATTTGTTAAGTTCATTAAGCCTTCACATCATAGAGGTGAAGCTAAAGGCCAAAGAGAAAATCACGGCACATTTAATGAAACTGCCCTGATAACACCTGCTCTATATTTTCTAACCATCCGCCACCCCTTGTATTTTCTACTGAAATTTTCGCCTCCAGGGGAAGTTTAAGATCCATTTTATCCAGATGTTGAAAAGTTGTAATATCTACTTTATTTGATCCCTCATTAGTTCAACCACTGAATCTACATGGGTGAGTGAGTGGCAAGACTTAGAGCTAATTGTTAGCTAATGTTTGTTAATTGTTATTATTGTAGCTAAACTGCAGAAGTTCTAATTCTTGCATTTTTGGCAGTTCCCAAAACCACTTGAGGTGCATTACCACCTCCCTCTGGACTGGAGGAGGGGCCAACCCTCATACGCACATAACCCGGGAAAACAAAGTCAATTACAATCAGATTTTTGGAAAGTTTGCGAGCAAAGATGCATTTATGTCACAAAGAAAATGTTTTAAATCTCATCTGGTTTTTATGCAGATATGAAATCTTTTGACTAGTGGAACATAAGCTAGTGTTGCACACTGTTGGCACTGTAGGAGAGTTGCAAGAGAGGCGTTGAGGCAAAGCACACAGGAGCGAGCATAAACATCACATCTTTTACATAGAAATCCATCCTTGCAAGCATTTGGAAAAGTCATGGAAGGTCTTATTTTTTAAAGTTACGTTAACAATCCGTTCACAAATTAACAATAAAAAGCACGTAATACATGTAAATTGCTTCACAATCTTACATATAGTACATTTAAAGTCAGGGAATGTTTGTAGTCATGGTATCAAAAGACTGAAGGAAATCATGCCTAATCGAACTAAGTAGACTTGCAGCTAGGAGTTCTCAGGCACTGAAGCTTGACTACATTTTAATTTGCCATAGCCATTAGCTTTCTTTGACCATAATTTTACCGTACTTGTTATGTGCAGATATTCCATAATAAAATACCTCTCTTTAAGAGGTGGCAGTGAATTAACCTGCATCGGACTTATGTCACACAAGGTACGAAGATCTATTTATACTAGATCTCAATTGTTAACAAAAGGAGGACGACCATGAGGTCAATACTGATAAAATATATTTAATTGATTCCAAATACAGTACAACCACAATACAACTAAAACAGAGCACAACAATCTAAAAAAGCTAAAACAACACTTTTTTTTTTTTAAAAAGCTGCATGTTAAAGTTCACCGAGAGTCCACGCGTAAAATGCAAAAGTCCAAACACTCCCACAGTTCCAGAATGTTCTGAGAGAAAGATGGTGTTCTACTTAGTTCGTTAGGGAGAACACAAGGGGAGAGTGCTGCTGGTCAGTGACATCGTATGCTTTCCCCGACGGCGTCTGATCTTCCACATGGTCCCACCATCCCTTTTGGTTTTCAGACAAACCCGCTGTGAGAAAGGAGAAAAAGCTGGCTAATCCGCCTCCGTCTGCTTGGATCCCCTCGGGTCACTATGCGTTCTCTTGTCCTGGTCGTCCTCCAACAGACTCCCTCAATCACGCTGCTACTGCGCCGCTGTTCATGGAGTTTCACTGCCTCGTGTCTGTCCCTCCCTTTTGCCCCCTCCCCATTCTACCTGCTTGGCTTTCGTAAGTCTCCCTCCATCGCAACTGTGTCTCGTCTGTACCTTACAAGCACTCAATCCCATAACAGCCAATGCTGAGGGGTGGGGGAATGATTCAGTCATTCACAGCAGATGGTAATTAGGTCGGTCCTCAGTCCAAAACATGCAGTAGAAAATGGTGCAAACTCATGCAACAGAACCACAGACACACAAAAATAAAGAAAGCCCAAACTTGAATATATATAAACACTAAAATTTAACTCCACAACAAAACCATAAGATTGAATGCTACATTAAAACATGCAAATGGGATCACATAGATTGTCATACAGCTTTTTCACATTTGACATATACATACATACATACATACATACATACATACATACATACATACATACATACATACATACTGAACATAAACATCCGGTTAGCATTTTTGCCCAGCAACAGGGTTAAAAAAGTGGATATACCTTATTCTGGCAACAATTCTATATGGATTGTAGTGGATTGTAGCTAGATTTGTCACTAAGTGCTTTTTCTGGGGGGGGGGGTAGCTAAAGGGGTGCGAAAAGTCTGTATATCTAACGTCAAATGCGGTAAGTTGTCATCACTGCCTGTAAACAACCTGCTGATGATGCAATAGAAATACCACCTTAAATGGAAAATATCCTCATTAACAACATCTGCCCCAAGCAACCGCCTTATGTTGTTTTTACGGACCCGGGGGTGCGCTCGTCATATTGTATCATTTTACTGTGGAGATCTGTGGATTTACTCCCCCTTGAATTAGGGCGGCATCAGTTCCTCCAGAGAGTTTTCTACAGTCCACGCTCCGGGCCGTCCTGCTCTGTTCACATCCCCCGTCGTCTCCGTCGTCAGTTGGTCCGCTCTCTTCACGTCTCTCAGCTCCTCCACAAGCATCAACCCGCCCATTCCCTTTGTTTGTCATTTTATCCGGCTCTGTTTTCTTTTAATTAATCGTATTCTGATTTTGAGCTAAAGATCCTACTTTTGTTAAACTTTGCTTATTGTGTTTTGGGCGACTTTGCGGACACACTTCTGCTGGCTCCTGGGTTATTTGTGCTTGTGGCCAGTTGTATTGTGTGAACACACTTTTGTTGGCCTCTTGCTTGTTTCTGTACACTGGGGTGCAGTAATTTATGAGTCAGGAGATTGCTGTTTAATGCTGCGTGCAACAACATTTTTTTGCTGAGGCTGGGTTTTGTTGGTTTTCTTTAAGATGGAGTTTAAATTGGAGTAGTTTGTTGAATCTCCTACACTGAAGGAATATCACTAGTGTACTAAAGATAATCTCCTGTTAAGTGATGATCACTATAATATCGCAGTTTCTAAACAAATTAAGAAGCAGGTGGAATATATTGTAATGGTATTGCAAAGCCAGCTTCAGTACCTGGAGCTCCCTGTGGTGTTTGACAAGGCTAATGGTAAAGATCACTTTTGTACAGATCTCTGAAAGATGGTGGGTGGAGGCCAGGTTCATCCTGTTCAAACAAAGGTGGAGTGTATTGTGGCTTTTCCTGTTCCAAACACTCGAACTGAGCTTTCGATGTTATTTAACCGTGGTTGGCTATTACTAGGGCTTCTGTAAAAACATCTCCGCTGTAGCCTCTCCTTTAAATGACCTGCTGAATCCCAAAGTGAGCTTTAAGTGGTCTGATGTCTGCAGCCTGCCTTTGAACACACCAAAAGTCTCCCCTTCAATGAATTTGTTTAAGTTAGCTGTGGATGCCAGTGACACTAGCGTGGGTGCTGTCCTTCTACAGGAGGGTTCTGATGGGGTAGAGCATCCATTTTCTCTTCCAAAAAAACTTGATTGCCATCAGAAGTGGTACTCAACCACTGAAGACGCGCACAGTCCTCTCGTCTTTCTGCGACAAGAATTGACGTTTGATGAGTTGGAGTTTGCGACTGCAGGCCTTCTAGGCGGAGGTCAGACGTGTCCAAAGTAAGGATGTAAGGATGTGGCTGATGCACTGTCACGCCTCGATACAATTAATTCTTGAACACCGTGTCCTTGCAGGACTCAAAATTTTTTTTGAGCTAACTTTATTTTTCCATTGCAGGACACATTGTTCAGTAACTTAGGGTGGGGGTGTCAGATTTGTTGAGAAAACATTCGTCTTCATCAGTTCTCTCCCAGGTGGCTGGGATCTGTCCTCATTGAGGGAGGGCCAGTAAAGTGGAGGCAGGAATATGACTCACTCTCTCTCCTCTGCTTCTCTGCATGGACAGCAGCTGTGATGCTACACGTGACAATGTCTTTTCTCTTTTTGTTGTTGATTGTCTGTTTGTTTGATGGTTCCAGTAGTCCTGTTTCCACAGCTTTATTTTCTGTTAGGTTTAGTTTTCATGTTGGTTTAGGTTAGAGGAAAAAGCCCAGATCCAACGACCTATCGTGGGTTAGTTTGTGTGTCTTCCGTTCTTTTTGTTCATTTTGGCCGGCACATCAGCCGTGTGTCTGTGTTTTTTGGTGTTGGTTTGAAGTTATTCTTGATTTATTAATAAACCTGAATATTATTTTTACAACTATTGACTCTTCTGATTATGTAAGACCCTCTTTTAAATGATCCATTTTAGAGGGTCATATCATAATTTGGCAATTTCCAGCTCTCTCTTTAGTGCATGTTGCAGGAATGTATCAAAGCCAATTTAAACTTGCAGCTAACTTTGAGTTTGACAGTCTCCGAGTGCCTCTGTCCTTCTTACCAGCACCTCAGGTAATTTTGGAAAGCAGTGTTTAAAGCTAGCATCTGTTGAGTCTCCTCTTAGAAACTTTGTTGCAAAAAAGATATTTGACTCCCCTCGGGCCAACCGTCAGCAGCCGTTCAACAATAAAAGAGCCAAATAATTACTGTGCCTGAGGAGGTGATGTGTCTGCAGCCCCCAGTGGTGCTCCAATCAGTTCTGACTGCCTACAGGCCCGTGGTACATAGAGATATGAGGAACTGATGAGGGAGAAAGTTTGTGATGAAAGAAGTGAAGAAAACAAGGAAGTTGGAGTTTAGAGTATAGGTGAGAGAGGGAAGCATAGACCATTTCTATTGTTTAGAAACTTCTATTTTTTTTCAATAAGCACTGTTTTCATTTCGGGGAGTTGTTTGTCCACTTGTGGAGCTTTATTGCTTTTTGGAGGATGGTGAAAATTCTCTAATTCCTAAGGGTCTTGGCCTAATTTAGAAGCTGGTATATGGTATAACTCATGCCATTGGTTTGGTTGTATTACATATATTAAAACATTTAACATAACTATAACAGTAAACATTACTACATGTTCTCTGTTACAGTAGTGGTGTCCTTACTCATATCGTGTTTCTGCTCAGTTATACACAATATGGCCAAGTAGTAGTAAAAGTAGTAAAAGTGTTGCAGCACTACTATTTTACCTGCATCTCTCAGTAACTAATAACTAGTTGGTGGAGCTAATTTCAAAATGATGCATTTAAATAAGGATATATTGCCTATGATAAGACCTCAACAACACATGAATAACAGTACTCAGGCTTCAGCAGAATGCGGAAGTTGGGTAATGACAGCTTAAAAAAATGTGGGAGGATTATGAGATATGTAATGAAGAGGATCAGGCATGTAACTGTAATATCTGTTCCTAACAGGTCACAGTAAAATAATAATTCAAAAAAACTCTAAAATGAAGAAAATGAATATTTTTATGTTTAGTTTTCTCTAATTCCTTTTTAGTATTGTCTATGTGCTGATACTCTAGTGTGTGTATTTCCTTTAAATGTTGATTACATGGGTGAATTTGTTGAAAGTAAAGATACACATTCATTGTACAGTGGTGTTGAGCTGTTGGATGGAGTTGAGCTCCATCCCCCCCACAACTGATCTTTGGCAAAGTACACACAAACCGACAACAGCCAAATTTAATGTGAGCCAGTTACCAAGTAACCCTAGAGACTTGTGTTAATTAGAGCTGATATCATCTTCACCTTTTTGTTGCACCCTTAATGATGGAAATGAACATGCTTGAAAATCAAGGAGTTTGTGAAGCGTTGACTGCAAAGGTTGAAATGTGAAACCAGAAGTGACCTGATCCACCTGTTTGTGGATGGATAATATTTGGAGATTAGTTCCCTCAAAAACTCTAATCCCCCCCTCTGAGGGATTAATATGTCTGCAGGGGAATATGACACAAAATGAATTGGGAAAAGGATGAAAATTACAGTGATGCGTGTCATGTCAAACATGATGGTGAAACACAAGGGTGAAGATCAGGATAACTGGTTTAAAATAAATTAACTGAGGGTTCACTTAGAGAAATTTGATTTTCTTATTGCTGATGATGAAATAAATAACCTTTTTATGGATATTCTTTAATATTCCAAAAACTGTCAGTTCATTTCCTGGCTTTTATTTTTGAGTAGCCTTACTTACCTACTGTATACGTTTAAGGTCAAAGCTGCCCAACGTCTCTGGTGCATTTGTTTGTGGAACATGGGGGTTATGCTCTATAACAGGGATCAGCAACCTGTCAACTGAGATTAACCTGTCAACGTTTGTTGAATTCCAAGTGAGTTGTGAAGCATTTCAGTGTTATTTTGTTGGAGGAAAATGGTCTATGTTTATGATACTAAGGTTCATGTTTACAACACACTACAACACACTATTTCCTTGTCAAGCAGCTGCATTTTTTACAAGATGAAGCCATAGGATGTTTTTTTTTCAAGGGGGGGTGGCTCAACCCTGAATACTGTGAGTTACTATAATTTAAGAAAAAATGAGATGAAAGCTTGTATGAACTTCTCCAGATCAGGTCAAGAGAAAAGACCTGATCTTTGAGAGGCTCCTTTTAGTTTACTAACACATGACTGAATGATGTTTGTAACTAGTCTCTCAAACAGGAGGTCACTGTCAAATCATGCGCCAAGGTTCCTGGCTGCAGGTTGTACATTAGTAAACACTGAGTTGAGATGTCCGAGTAAAGTCTGTGAGGGCTCTATAGGACCAAAAATAGTGATTTCTGTTTTTTGGTTTTTGGTTTTTTGGTTTTTCATTTAACTGGAAAAAGTTTTGAGACACCCAGCATTCCATTTAAGACAGAAAAGATAGTGTATAACAAAAGTTGGCTTCTTCACTGTTCTTTTATGTCTAGTCTTCATTTGGCTTAAAGAGCAGCAGCGAGGGATTTTCCACATTTTTTTTTTTTTTGCCCTGGGTTTCAGGTGACACACAAGCTGTTTTTGTGGTAGAGGTTCTGGGGGCTTCAAGCAACCGGCAAGGATGACCTGCAGGTACCTCTCAGTGTTGAAGAAAGCACTTCAACTTCTAAAAATGACAGAAGTTGAAAGTGAAAATGAAGAAAATTATAATCATTTAATGTTTGTTGTTGGTTTGGTTGTTGTTGTTGTTGTTGTTAATATTCTCCTAAAAAACAATAAAATGGAGCATCTTTTACAATAAAGTAGTCAAATGACTCAACACAATTTATGTGGTTAGTGCATCAATAATACAGAGTTTCACATAGGATTTCCATTATCATTAGATAGTCATACTACCATTATTATGATTTTTTGTTGTTTTGTGTATTGTTTTTGTTTTTTAACTGAATGTTGCCTCACACATACTGAAATAAAATGATAAAACGACATTATATGCCCTTGAATGAGGACGAGGTGACGTGAATAAAGTTCTAAACTTCATTTCATAATTGCTTGAATTTCAAGCTCGCTCTGTACTCCTCCTTGATTTTAATCAGTTGAGAAGTGACATTTAACAGGTTACAAAGGTGTAAAGTGTCGAGGTGAGCTGTGAAACTCCTTCATGCCGAGAGCGATCCTCTGGCTTTACAGCAGGCAATGATCGCTTCTCTGTGGCCTCATACAGCACAAATGTCGTATTAATGGAGCTCATATCAATGTGGGCAACAAGATTAATCTTAAAATGGATTTGTGAAGAGAAATTATCCAGCTGTCTCCAACCTGTGTTTGTATTCTTCTTTCCTACTGTCTTCAAAATGTTCCTGCCTCTGTTCTTGCCAAAGGGCAGCAGAACGTCGGACTGTGCGCGGCACGTTTAATACCTGCTTTATCCTGGCTGCGCTGCCTTCGCCTGGCTACATGACAGCTGGGGGCTTTGCAAGATGGAGCTACGGTTCTCAGCTGACTCAATCAACATGAGGCAGAAAAGATGCGTAAAGCCTGAGACTGCTTCATACAGTCCGTCTGCCTCCCTTCCGGCATCAGTTCTCCGGGGCCACGGCTGTTCGGTTGCGCCGCAGCGTTGCTATGTGGTAATGCCCTGACAGCTTTCACATCTGACTCTGATTCCCAAGACTTAAAGGGGGAAGCCTCTTTAACCCTGAGACATCAACTCCTGCTGAGCTTGAGTCAATGGATCCTCTTCCCGCACTGTTGCTGTCATAAACCCGCTTATTTCCATTGTGTACTCGGAGGCATCCACTGAGTTCAACACACCAAACAGAATATGTGATGCCAAACCTAAAGAACTTGCTGCACAATATACAAATCGGGTTTTGAGGCTGAAGTTGACACAGAACGACAGCATCCTCCATAGCTGGTCTATTCTAACACTTGTTTTTTTCACACATCTTGAACATCGAGATATTGTCTCCATGCCAATTATCCACGTAAAAGAGCAAAACAAATGTATTTAACATGATTCATATTGAAGTTATTTCAGTTTCATTGTTTGATATCCACTTACTATGACACAATTGTTTTGTTGTCGAATATTCATTAGGTGTTGGCTTGGCAACAGCTATTCCTCCTGGGGTCTATATTCAAAGTCAAAATCAAAGTTAACCCTACAGTCAATTTTGCCACATGTACAGGGCTTAATGTATAGAATATTGAAATGTCCTTTCTCCCAAGTACTAAAGAAAACAACAAAGGCTTTGAAAAAACTAGGATAGAAAATGAAAAAATAACAATAAATGAATTAAAATAAAAACTTAGAATTGAAATGTTTATGAGTTAAGCTGGTGGTTTGGGGGGTATTAACCAAGCACTGATCAAAAACAAAACTCTCAATTATAAAAACTGGTGAAAAGATGTGCAAGTAACATGTCATCCACAGGATGAGTAATTGGCAGCAGTTTTTAAATTAGTAGAAGTTCAAAGGAAATACAGATCGGATGATGTTTGCACAGACTTTTCATAAAGAAACAATCCAGCTACAACATCATCACTGTATTCACCGATACAGTTACATCAAAACATTGCAAACAGAAACATTTAAAATGGGTTGAAAAGTTGTTTTTTTTTTTAAATGAACTAATAACCTCACCTCAATCTGTATCTGTATTGACTTCAAATGCCAATAAGAATCTGTGTGCTTATAGGTACAGAAAATAAAACCCTGTGCATGTCAGACTCCCTTCCCTCCACCCGTATTTCCTCTCAATCTCCAGAGTAAAAGGTTGTCACTTTCTACTAGAGTTTTCAACATCCTTCTCAGTGGGTGCAGTCCCAAAGGTGGGTGGGTTACAAAACTCTCCAACAGTGAGTCTACATCGAAGCTGATCACGTGCAACGCCAGTTTTGTGTCAGTTATAGAACTGTGCAAACATTTACCCGTAAACTGCTCAAACCACGACTGATGTTTATTTATACAGATGTTACAAACTTAAAAATGACATTGTCTTTAGGACCAGATATAGCCTTGCCTTCTCTAGTCTAGTCTAGAAAACAGTGCAGTTAAAAATGAGACGATGTCTACAAAAACAAAAGAGCTTGGCGGTGCATTTTATTTTTCTCCATTGGCCTAGCCCTTCTGTGAATTTAATGTAGATAGTCTGCCCCTTTACTACCCACAGTGTTATTTCTGTCGCTTTTTATCAGCGCTGCATATCATATTCTGATTTGAAACCATGGTTAAAAAGTTTCAGCAGTTCCCGTTTGGACTTGAGAGGAAAGTTTTTGTGTGAAGCTTCTGTGTGACTACAGAGTGGAGTAGGGAGGGTCCGGTTTGAGAGAGGCCCACACTCTTCCCCCCCTCAAGGATGAGTGGTTGGTGAAACTGGTGCTGCTAGATGAATACAATCATGGGTTTCCTGATTATCACAGGTCACACAACTGGATGTCTGATGTGTTTCTGTGCATGACATTGAGATAACGACGCCTTTATCAATATATAAAACAGCCAGAGGGCAAGCTCAACTGTGAAGTGGACTGTACTTTTCCACTTTACTACCAAACCACAGAGGGATACTATTAATCCACAATATGGAAATTTTTCCTATGTTCTAGTTTGTGAAAAAGATATACTAACCTTTAGAGGTGATCCAATGCAGCCTGAAGTACAATGGAATGTCCTCCCCCGTATGGCTGCCAGTAGTCTCCTGCATACTAATGTCTGGCTGTAATTGAAATGTGTGACCTATCAATAGTGCCACATGCTGGGGCAAACCCCTGTGTCCTTTTATTAAAGGCATCAGCGGCCTGTGTTCTCTGGGGATTTTTAGGCAGAGAGAACACAAGGCCCGGTTTACTCTTCTTTTTCAACATCAATAACCTGTTGCCTTTGTGACTGCATGCAGCATTACGCATTTGAATATTCGTGAGCCAGTCGCAATCTTTGTCACTGAGAACACGAACCAGGAATCTGCAGGCAGCAGCGGTAGAGACACTACTGTTATGCTGTGTCTGTGGCATCTGACGCATCTATCACTAGTCAGTCATCTGCCCCTGTAGACTGACTGCCAAGCAAAGAAATCTTCCCTTAACATTAGAAAACTAAAAGGGTGTAGTAGTAAAAAAAGATTAAAAAGCTGACACCATCAGTCAAAAAACAGGAAGACACACATTTGTTTTGTTTGCCTTGATGTCAAACATGGATCTAACATGTTTGGCAGTATGTTTGTACATTTCTGTGACAGCAATGTCTCCTCAAAGTTTAGATGCTTGTGATAAAATGGTGATTCTGGGTTATAATCACAAATGTCGCCTTGTTTCTATATTTCTGAAGTTTAGTTTGATTAGGCCACCCACTGCGGGCATACACGGGAAAGTGTGTCATCTGTGACCGAGGGCCAACCTTGCAAAGTGGAACAATGTGGAAGAAGTTTTTTCCTTCCTCATAGATTTATGATTTTGATCTCAGAGAATATTCAAGGTTTTTCTCAACTTTAATAACACCCCCACCAGCTCTGTGATTGTCCCTATATCTGTTGTGATTTTTCTGTTCGGTTGTGTTTTCTCACTTTATCCAGAATCTTGAAAAGAAAGGACATAGTTTAACCCTAAATTCCAGCGTAGCTGCCACACAGAGAGGTTACTCTGCCAACTGTTTTCGTGCTTCCTTTTATTCCTTCTGTTTCTCTAAAAAAGATTGAGGGGGAAAAAAAAGTGCTGAAGCATGTAATTTTTGAGATACATTTTTGTGCCGTACAACTTTTGGGCCGAATAACCTTTTTTCAAACTTTTTTCAGGCCACAAGAATGAAGGGGACTCTAACATGATATAGAGTGGAAGTATCATTATCCTCCAAAGACATTAAGCTGTAGGCTACATGAAGCTGATAACATATGAAATGAAGAGATATTTTACTTTACTTGTTGAGTTACTTATATTGATGCTACATATGGATTGTTTTTATAGTAGATAAACAAAAAAAGATCTACAAACTGCTTTGTATGTTGCATCATGACAGCAGCAGGAATATGAAATGAGCTGGACAGATTAAAAGTATTTGAATCAAAATGCTAAGCAATAATTAACACTAACAGGCCCTAAAAGCTGTATAACAATCAGAGAAACTGCAGCGGTGAGTCTCTCCAAAGTTCAAAGGCAGCAAGAATCATCTCCACAGGTGTACAGGCAGTCTAGTGTTCGACTCTGGGGCAAACGAATGTGGTGAGCCCAAAGCTCTCGAGCTGTCTCTGTGGTGTATTTCAGGGCGCAGGCTGTAGTTCAGCACGGGAAGTGAGGATGACGACGCCGAGTCTGCATGAGAGCTGGTATCAGCAACAGTAAGGTCAAAGCAAGTGGAGTCAAGCACAGTCCCGTTCAGCTATGGAAAACCCCAAGGGGAAATACTGTATTTTGCCGAGTAGGTGGAATAAGGTAAGGGCTTTTATAATGTAGGGCTTTTGCAGTGAGAGTATATGGCTATTTCCTGGAAGCAGAACAAACCAGCGCAGACCCTGGAGGAATCAAGCTCTCAACTGTCAGTAGAAAAGAATCCTTCATTCATTCCTGGCCAGCATTGATTCTAAGTGACTTTTGAGTTTTACTTTAATTTCCCTTATGTACACAACAACCCACAGATCCTCACACGCTCTATAAACAGCTCTCAGCTGCAGGGTTTTCTGCCGTCCGTGATACGTCAGATGTTCACATTCGTGAGTTGAGGGAGAAAAGGCCCCTCCCCTCACCTACTGGTGTTATTTTTCTTTTATTTTCTTATCAGTATTGGTTAACTAATTAATGTGTAAGTATCACTGCTTTGACTAAGGTGTTCCTATGGAAACTATTTTGTTAGTTTAACCCATTAATGGATGGAATTAGTTGGTAATATGCATCATTATATCTCAAATATGAGATGTCATTATATTTCTATTGTGCTTTTTTTTGTATTTTATTGTCTTATGTCATTGATGAGACTGTAAACTCTCAGTATCGGTTTTACTCTGAAATGCATAATTGATAAATTTATGGACATATCAGAGCGATACTGACAGCACTGACAATGTCATCAACCATATCGACACACAATTGTTTCATTTATCATTTCATCAGCTGAATTTGAGGGAAACTCTTTAAATGAACAGATTTACATTTTGGCAAAAGTTAAGTAAATAGGGTTAAATAGGCCTTCTGTGCAAACAGGACAACGTCTCAACAAGTGGGAAGTTTCAGCAACATATATATATATATATATAATGTGTATATATATGTGTGTATGTATATGTATGTATGTATGTGTATGCATATATATATATATATATATATATGCATGTATATATTGAAAAAGACAGATATAGGGCACGAATTATGTTTTTCAAATAAGGATAGGAGAGAAGAGCAGCTAATTTCAAAATTTATTATTTCACCTGTGTTACATCTACAGTTTTCAGAGTAACAGCAGGTGCCACTACTACACAATACTACAACTCCCCGCCAGCAGCTGCAGCACCACCGGCTACATCAGCTGCCTCATCACTGTCAGTGACATTTTGCGTTCCTCTCCTTGCCTTTCAAACTTTAAAAATGAAAATAAAATTTTAAAAAGCAGATCGATATGTAGCCAGTGTTTGCTAGTCAAACTTCAAGCTGAGGAACTCATGTTATTGGGAAGGCCACTGACTTAGTGACTGCTAAACTATGCAACATTACTGTTGCTTTATCATTTAAGACTTTTAACAATTTCCATACATTTTTCCGTTCTTTGTCTCTTAATGTTCTTTTAGTAATAATAATAATAAATTCTTCCTACTGACTTGTAGACGCACATTAGTAGACACACATCGCAAGTCTTTACTCCCAAATAAATAGTGCATGTGGCAAAAATATCTCTGTAGTGCTTTACACTGATTTACAGTTCTCTGCAAGTTTTAAGGAAGTGTTAAGCATATTATCTCAATATACTATCATTTCAATCATAGAAAAAAAAAAAGAACTTCAAGGTAGCTCCCATAAATAGGAAAGTGGGAAAACAGAACTGCTTACTTCAGTGAGTCAACGGAAAAACAGCCAAGTCCTGAAATAAGGTCATGAAGAACATAAAGTGTTTTTATTCTCCTTTCCAGGGAACACAAACAACAGAATGCCAGACACTGATGCATCATAAGTAGCAAAGGAGAAGTGTGGGGGGGAGGTAAGTCAGTAGAAACACAATTCAAAAGATGAGAAATCTTTTTTTTTCTCTTCCTGAAAGGAAGATTTAAAGAAAGATCAAAAAGGGTGTGAACACAGACACATTCTGCTGGTCTGGACAGAACGTGACAGTGTACACGTACACTCCCTTCATTTCTTATTATCGGACAAGTAGTTGAGGTGTTTTTGTTTTATCTTCAGTCATGATTTAGTAGCACTTAAGGAGACAGAAAAATGTTAAAGTAAACTCCTTGTGCCCTTTTAACCCTGACGATCAAAACTGACATAACCAACCCCACATTCCACCACAGTGTCAGCCTAACCCTAACCCTAACCCTTCTGAGTGGAATTCACACGGACGCTGGCATCCCTCGCTCACATCACCCGCGTCCCTGCTCCTTCCAGCGTTGTCACGAGATAAAGATGCAAAAAAAAGAGACTCGAGGGCCAAAAGATATTTGTTCACCGAATGGAATATTCTTTGCTAAATCCCAACGCACCCCAGTGCCGTTTTTAAGAGGTTTCACTACCCGTGAGGCATCTGAACCGTCAAATGTATGGAAATGTGTGAAAGTAGGAGTTTAAAACAAAAACACCTGATGTTCGAAGACCTCAACTCGCCGAAACAACACACTGACAATGCAAAAAAAGCAGATCTGACATCTGACTGAAAAAACAGACACTTTCAAGTCTGGGAAAAACAAACTCTGCATATCTTACATGTGTAGGAGGTTTTGTAATTAAACAGCCTCGTTGCCTCGTTCTTATTCATATTTGGCTTGAAGTGCTGTCTTCAAGGAAGGTGGCCGTGAAAGGGGACGTAGAAAAGCAGTGGTGGTGATTGATTTTCTTTCAGCATGTTCACGGGAGGGGGTGACCTCAGCACACATTAACAAATCTTTGCTTTTCAGCACTGGTGCGCCAAAGTAGACTTTGTTATTTCCAAAGCAGATAAAATCAAGCCACACTGCGTGAATACTATAATGATGGGCAAGATCGCTATCTGAGGCTAAGTTTTGAGAATCAAAAATTGATAGTGAATGTTACTGCTGAGCACCGAAATTAAGTCTTCACAGCTGAAATCTCCACAGAAATAAATGAAATAAGAATTGTAATTGCATCGACTTTAATCGACAAAATGGAACTGAATTATGTCGTGATGGAATTAAAAGTCTGAACAAATCAAAATAAACTATCTTCACTCTCTGTAGACTTGAATAGTGTCTCTAAGAAGCGGTTGGTTTCCTCGCTGCGGGAGAATGAGAGTGTCCTCCAAAGAGGGACGATAGCATTGGCTGTCTCAGCGAGGGCACCAAAATGGCGCGTTAATGTTCGAGTGAGAAGGGCCTCCGGGGGCCATGGTGATTATGATGAGAGCAAAAGAGGAAGTCAACATGAAAATCTGATTATCACACGTGAGACGGTTGTTTATTCTCTTAGTCCGCCTGGTATGTTTGTCGAAAAACTCCAAGGAGAGAGTGTGACCTCGCAGCTTTTATGACTTTCTCGGCAAAAAAAAATAGAAATAATCATCACATGATGTTTGCCGAAAAAGTCTGGTTTCAAGTAGTAGATTTTTTAACAAATTTGATATTTATATTTATAGCGTTTTATTATTTTAGATATCTAAAAATATATATAATTTATTAAATCTATGGATATTAATTTTCAATCTTAGGAATTGTTGGAAGAGCTTATTAGCCAAGGTATTTAACAACAACAATGATCACCACATCTGTAACTGTGCTTTTGACAAATAAGTACTTGTTGGTCCTATCGTTAAGGGGAAACAAGTATTTTACACATCAAAGTTTTTTGTCCAAGTGTTGCGGAGTGATGCTTAATGTGAGAAACTGCATGTAATACTACACGTGGGAAATGTTACATAAAGTCTATTGTGGCTACAGAGGGGAACTGTCTGTTTTCAATGGAGTCAGTGCTGGTTGAGGCTGAAGGCTATAAGTTAGAAAGAGTCGAGCTTACCAGACCTCTGCAGCTCGCTCCCCATCCATGCTCGAAGCTACATGCTCCGGGATCCTGTCAGTGGTCAAATTGTGTTATGGGTAGTGTGCCATAGGTGCCAGGTTTTGTCAAGGGAGAGGAATGAGTGAAAATAAAAAGACATACCTGGTTCTGCTGTATGGAATTTGGTACCTTTTATAACCATTTCATGACTGTCCATTGTGAGTCTGGCAATGTTGTAGGATCGAAATGCTAAACCGCTGGTGTACTCCAACGGCTGCTGTAGCTGGATGTGACATCAAGCTAGGGCAAGATGTTGCCTAAAAGAAAAGTGTTATCCTGCTCTCAGTGAAGACCCTTGAGTCATGCACATAGTCTTCATAATGTGCTAAAAGAACCACCACAGTTCATTGGCTGTTGCAATCATCAGGTCCAAATAAAGTCATCACAGTTGCAAAGCTACATCGTACATCATTGTTAGTACCGTTGTCCATTGTGATGGAATTGGCCTGTGCAGAGACCTCGATGTCAAAATAAGCAAGAATGATTCTCATGACTCAGAAAGACGATAAAATACTTTCAGTCACAACCGTCGGACCGAAAATAAGTCTGTGTGAAGATTTTTGGGCATTCATGAGCGACACCCTGCTCCAAGGCTGTTGATAAATACGAACCCAGAAGTTTAAAAGAGACACAGCTAACGCAGTAAATACAAATACCCACAAAAAAACGAAACGCACCACTGCAACAGAAATGTTCCAGTGATCTGAATAATGTAATTGCAGTAAAATCGAAGCAAAATCAAACAACTGTTAAGTGTCGCATATTTGCAAGAATTAACGGATTCGGTGGTTTCTTTCTTTCTTTCTCTCTCTCATATATGGTGTCACGCACACACTCTGACACACACAGAGTCAAGAGTCAGAGGAGGCAGCAGTGCAGACCCTAAAGCCATGTTATAAGTCAAGACAGGGTGCAGGGTGCATGTAGCTCTAATCCTCCAATTAATTCTCATTCCCCACAAGTAGAGGACCCCTGAGAGCTTCTTGACATTTCCATTAAAAAGTAAAAATGAAACACAGCATGAAGGTGAAGCCAGAGAGATCTCTCTCTTCTGCCAATCTCCACGGAGAGCAAACTTTTTCAACGTTTTTGTCGAATAGCGAAATTTTCCTTTTTTCCTTGCTCTCATGTGGGGCAAATGTTAACAACTGGTGTTCACAAAACAATACATTTTGTTTAATATTGGGAGAGTAACGCAAAGGAGGAGCAGATCACATCCTCGTCCCTGACTAGAACAATTACTGCATGCATACTGATATGCAAGAAACAAACAGCAAAATAAGTTGTTGAAAACGCACCTAGTCACCAGGTTTCAAGCTTTTCCTCGGATAGCAGTAATGAAGGAGGAAATCCTCACATTGTATACATTTTGGTCAGTTAGTATAGATGTCATAAAACATTTTTCTTCCTGTTTTAAAATAAAAAAAACCCTCATCTACTAATTTCCCTTGAATTAAGATCCAAGTCCCCACTACCACATCTGAACCAACTGAGGAAGCTGTTGCAGTTTCATTGATGTTTTACAAGTTGCTGTTGTCACGGTATCCTTGATAAATCATCAACTAAGGGTAGAGGAATGGTAATTTATTTATTTTTATACAGGAATAAAACAGGCCCACAGTGTATTTTCAAACACAAACAGTGGAGAAACACACACAAAGCTGATCTTGTATCTATACTTCAAGCTCTTTATAAGTATGTGAGTACATGGGATTCAGGGTCAGAGGACTAAAGAGGTGATGTGTAACCTTTTAACAAGGCCCTCAGTTCACTGCAAAGGTAGTGGAGATGACACAGTTTTCTCCTTCCCATACACACTGTTTTTACGAGTCTGTTTTGCAGAAATACTGTAGACATAATCTCTTTGGAAAATCAAGTTTCATTTGCTGTTTAAACAGAACTAACCTACACTCTGTCCTACCTCATTTACTGTCCTCTCAGCAAATAATTGGAAACTTGACTTTATAAAATACTGTTCATTGTTTGGGATATAGCTTGTGAGAAGAGGCCTAATTGCTGGATAATAAAAATACAGTTATATTTCTTTAGCAAACATCTAAAGGACGCTTTAGATGTTTACTGCATTAATCTTGGAATTTACTAATTCCTTTTGATACCAAAACAAAGGTTTTTCCCATCTACATCCACAGTATTTGTGAATGTAACATTAGTTTACCTTATTATAAATGTGGTTATGCTAGCCCGCACATTTTTGGAGGTTTTCCCAGCTGTTCTGTTGTCGCTTCTAGGTTAATCTAGCCCAGGAATCGGTTTCTTCCAATGACCAGTAACATCAGATTACTGGTTCTTACTACTCGTTTCTATGCCTTCAATGGAGTCTACCTGTGGCAATGCATATCAGAGCATAAACCGAGCCGAGAGGTCAAAAGAACTACGGGCAGAGCTCAGAGACAGAATTGCATTCAGGCACGGACCCAGGGAAGGAACAGTGGCATCCATCAATCTTCAATGGAAAAATGCAAGCAACACTTTATACTTTCACCCCACTGGGAAATACAGTGGGAAATATTGTATTTTTGCTTTGCCTCATTTATCTGACAAGCATAGATTCCAATTACTTAAAAAATTAAAATTTTACTCACAATGATGCAGTGTAAAATATTTGACTACCCAATAGTGTATGAACCTTAACTAAATAGTTAGTCGATCATTTGATTAGTTATTAGAACATTTGTCACCAACTTTTTTGAACTAATTATTCATTTAAGTTATCTTGCAAAAGTTCCAAACGTATCCTAGTTTCAGCTCCTGAAAAGTGACGATTTGCTGTTTTTCTTTACCTTAAACTGCAGTGAACTGGAATCATTTTTAGGTTTTTGGCTGTTGGTTGGACAAACTATACATAAAAAGATGTCACTTTGAGGTCTGGACCTTGTTACTCACAAGATATTTTCCCTTCCTTACAGTCTATTAACACCACAGACTGACACTGCAGCTTCTAGCCCTAACAAGGGCTAGGTGGGTAAGGTTTTATCTAATCTAGGTCAGAAAAAATACAGGTATCCTGATGTGTATGTTAGTGTGAACTTCATATCTTTTCCCATCAGTACTCATGCTGTATTACTCATCTCCTTAGCGGCTGGTGAGAAGCTTGTAGATAACATGAGAGTCACCTTTAACTAACCTGTAGCTTGAGTTGTTTTCAACAACTATAAATAAGACATATTTTGTCCACTGTGTATGTATGTGACTGTAATGCAATGCCCAGGCTGATATTACAACATGGATGTGTTTGTGTCACTGCAGCCTTTATTTATTTAAAGAGTCTCCTCCCTTCCCTCAATTTCTGCAGAAATGCATTTGTGCAATATTCTACTTCCTCTTTCTTCCCAGTTGCATAGCATGTTTTAAGTGTAATAATCTTCAGTTTAATAATCTTAGGCTCTTCTGACCTTTCACTGTCTTTGACCTTGCTCATGATATATCGGAGAAAAATGGATAGAAAGACCTCGTATCTGAAAGCATCGCTTTCAGCTGAGGGCCCTAGTCATTCTTTCCAGCCTTTTTTTTTTTCTTCCTCTTCCCTCTTACCTCAAGTGGAAAGAACACTGGAAAGTTAAGTTTGGGTTACAATTTATCAATGAACAGCATCTAGGATGAGATTGGGCAGTGAATTTTAAGGTTTGCCAGAGCTTTAAATAGAATCCATGCTAGGACCAAAGTTAGACAACTAATAATGTTGTTTACAGCTGTTGCGAGGGACATTATGTGCTTTGGTTTGTGGTTGATCAAATTGTTTTAATATGCAGGTCACATCTGTTCTTTGCTATTTAAAATAAAGCCCAAATCCAGTAAACAAAGGACTGATGCTTTCCCTGCAAAACTGCATGAAAGAGTTGGTTTCTCACCTTATTGGAGTGGTTTTTATTAGGTACACTGTACTAGGTACACCACTTTAGGTATACTAATGCAATATAACTGTTCTGCTTTTACTTTTCTGATGCCTATAATATTCTGTTGTTGTTCACACATAGATGTGATAGATGATAGTGTTAATTCAATTGTGTTTCATCATGAAAGTCATAGTTGCGTTATTGTAATTGACTACATTATATTCAGAGGTGTTTGCATTGTAACTATTCAGTCTTTTCTGACTTGTTGCAAAGGTCTCTGCCTTTTGAACCTTGCTATGTAGACATAATATGATTGGTATGTAATCGGATCCTGTCTCAAAACCCTAAAAGATTCATGCCATGAAATCTATCTTTATGAAGCTCATCATTTTTGCTAAAAATTTAACTGGCCCATGCCCCATCCTTCAACAAGTTTGGTTCAGAGTGGTTCAGTTATTTTCTGACTAATCCTGCTGATGAAAAAAACAAACAAACAAACAAACAAACAAAGAGATATACAGACAAGGGTGATTATCCATCCTCCTTGGCGGAGGTAATGAATATTTTTTAGAAGCAAGTAAAAGGGATTATTTGACAAGGGACTTTTATTCTTGATTTATACAGGAAGTGATGAATAAAACAAGGAGCTTGCTGATTGAAAGGGGTTTCTTATATCAAATGGCTCAGCTTTACACGAGACATATAAGAGCCAAATCAAACAAAATCAATTAATAACATGAATCTATTCACTCACAGCTCCCTGTATTCTTTCCATATAAACATATAAACTTGTAACTATACAGTAGATGAATAATCACATCACATTACATTATTATTAAGCCTTTTACACCATTTAAGAACAGGTTTACAAAGGACATGGTTCATTTTAAAAAACACTTTTAAAAAAGTAATAACATTGGGAAAAAAAAACAAGATTAAAATAATCAAAACAAATGTAATCATAGGCAAGCATTTGCCAAAAAAAACAAAAACTCTACAAACTCATTTGTATATTATATCATCACAGTACAAAATGAGAAAATAGAAATAGTGAGAATGTTAAAAAAACAAAAAAAAAACTGCAGCAGCGAGCATTAACTCAGCAGGCAGCAGGAATGTCCACAGGCTAACAATACTGACACTACAGTCTGACTGGTACACGAACACATCACAGAGGGGTCGGGCAAAGTTCCCCACTTATTTCAGGTTTAATCCTTCTATAACAAAACAAACTAACTAAAATATATCCCTATTTGGACTTGATCTGCCCCTTTGCAGTACTTGAGCAACTGACTTAGTTCTCCCCTCAGTTTGTTGAACACGTCAGAAATTATGGGATTTCCATTCCTAGACCTAAATTGATGTACTTTTTGCGGTCGCAGAGGTTCTGCTGTCTGGGGTGACTGAAATATATTTCCTTAACCCTGGGAAGTGTTTCACCAGCAACAATCTGAAGTAGTTTTGGAACTTTTTCCCCACAAATGTGTAGAAGATGGGACTGATGCAAAAGTAAATGTAGGCAAAGTTACGAGTGATATGAAGTGCAGATATCTTTCTATTTTTTTGCTCGCATGAATCATCCGGTAACAGCCTTACAACGTTGAATGGGATCCAGCTCAGGAAAAAAAACAGGACAATAATGAATATCAGCCTGAGTGTCTTGAACTTGGTGACTATCCCTGATGATACGACAGTGATTGCAATCCTAACATAACAGTAGATAATCACAGACAGAGGTAAGATCAAGAAAATGAAAAGCTGAATGTAAAATCCAGATTGTCTCCGCAGGTGATCCTTTGTGGTTAAGTTATGAGAAAACTCAAAGCAGAGGCTAGTTTTGCGCAAGTTATTACGAATAGTCGTAGCGGATATCATTTGCGGGATGCACGCCAGGAAGCTGATCAGCCATACCACAAAACAGGAGACTACCGCATACTTTCTGTTCCTTATACGCAAAGTCTTCAAGGAGTACACAACAGCAAGGTGTCGGTCAAAGGTCAGAAGAGTTAGGAAGAGGACAGAGCTGTAAAAGCCCAGATTGTAGACACTGAACACTATCTTGCACATAATATTGCCAAAGATCCAGTTGGAGAGCTGATTGTAGACTCCTATGAAGGGAAGGGTGCTCATGAAGATTATGGACGACAACACCAGGTTCAGCAGGAAGATGTTGCTGACATTGGTCAGCTTCTCAAACCTAAGAAGTGGTCATTCAAACAGTTATTAAAAGCGTTTAAGTAGTGTTTTTTCATGCTATTTTGAGATGGTTTCCTTTGAAAACCCAGAATCTATGTTTTGGTAAATTATTTGCAAATCTTTATCCTCTTGAAGAGTGACGGGAACAGGGCATCCACAAAGAGCAAAACTATTTTGAAGTCTGTTTATTGGCATTTGCAGTGATGTTCATGCTATAGAGTCTTAAAAGGGAGAAGTTCTGGTTTTATTGCATTCAACTTAATACATTCTTTCATTTCTGTTTTGTTGGTGGTGAGGTAACTTGTTGCACTATCAAAACAATCAGCCACAACAGGAAAACCAGTTACTGGATGTAATGTTGTTGTTTAATCAGAGTACTTGTACGGTCAATTTGCTTATGATTTGAGGTCCCTATGTAACAAACATTGAGTGGTACAATGTTCTGTGTGCCAAAGATTCTTTTTTTGTTTGTTTAATCTTATTTTAATTTGGCACAAAGGCATATTTGTACATGTTATGCTCTGTAACCTGTTTGTCCCAACACATTCCTTTTTGACATTTAGCACCAGAACAATGAGGATATGTCAGATATGACCCCCCTCAAGAAAAGATTTTTTTATTACTGGAACCACTGGGGGTTGTAAAAGTCAGAAATTTAAGTCCTAAAAATAAAGATTTAAAATGAGTGTAGAACCCAGAGGGGTGTTAAAACATTCTTTTAAAATAAGTTTTTTATCCGTCTCAAAAAAATAAATAATGATATGATCTAAAGAATTGCAATCAAAGTTAAAATTACATAAAAAGAATCTGTCTAAAGCATGTATGTAGGAAGCTCCGATTCAACCCCCTCTCCTGAAAACTACTTGTCTATACTACACATTTGCAACAGCAAATACATTTTCAAATGGCATAATGCTGCTTGGATTTCATCAGCAAAACCTTTCACAGACACAATAATTGAATTGTTTTCCTTATAATATATGCTTACGGATCCTAAAGTATGACCATGGTTTTAATGGCTATAAACTAGAACCTTGTTCAAGGTTAGGGAAAGCATAAATATTGAAAAAGTCAGTGCTAACATGAGACTAGACATGTTTTTGATTTTTAATCAGAGCCCCAATTCTCTCCCTAACCTTATATGAATATTGAGAAGATATATATGATATTAGAAGACGATACCATGCATAAAAAAGAAAAAAAAATAGTTAAAAAAAGAGGAAAGCTTTTATGGGAGTTATGTGCTGGGCTATTATTTGGCTGGGAATGAAAATACAAGTAGCCTACCTCGAAAAGTCGACTCATTTCTGTTTTTTATTATGATCACATTATTGTTGCTGTGTTTATTGCTTTCTCTTATCATAAAATTTCTTAGTGGTGAAAAACACTCCCAGCCTCAGCGAATAATCCATTTCCTGTAACTTATAAAGATTAAACCATGATGCAATAATAATAATACTGATTTACAATAATTCCTTCAAATTTGCCTGTGGTCGAAAAGCATTACTGAAAAATGTTTATTTTTGTTTATTTACTTTTTAAATGTGAAAAAAAAGTTCCTTTGAATGGTAACTAAGGTTTTTGATAAAGAAAATGAGGGAGAGGGATTTCAATTGTGATGTCTGTGCCTGAATGTTACCACAGAAAGTGGTTCTTTCCTCTCCTTGGGCTCTCACCCTGTCAAAATGCAGCTGACATACTGTAGCGTCTATTCAGCCCTTCATAATGTACTGCATTATACAGTAACAGTCCGACAACCTGATCACATCTCCAGTCTAATTCAACGGTGCCCCAGATGGTCAGGAGCCAAAGTCTGTCGCAGAACTTCTTCTCTCTCACGTCTCAAGTTCTCTGTCCATTCCACCTACTGTATGTCAGGAACTGGAATTCCTTAGAGAGGTGTTGATTCAACGTTATGGTCCTTTTGGAGCCTAGTTCCTGGTTCTGTCGAATAGTATTTCATCACACTGAGGGGTGTTTCTGATTTTTTTTTTTTTTTTTTTGTGATGAGACAAAATATATTACTAAAACAGAGCTTGATTCGCATTGATATATTGAATCATGAAAACATCTGACATGCATGCTAAATCAGACCCAGTTTATCATTCAGTTTATCTACATCCTGTAATTAATGCTCTAAATGGCAGTTTTCATTGTTATCGTCTCCTATCCCTGCACTGGATTTCCACAACTCACAAGAAACCATGCACGCATAAAACCTAATATAAATGTTGGTAAATTGACTGATAGCAGCCTCACTGTGTACTAGTAGAATTGTATCAAGGTACTTATAATGTAACCAAAACCTTTCCTACTGCAGCTGTTTCACATTAAAAGCATTTAACTGGGGAAAAAGGACAAGACATGGTCATCTTTGATATATTTTGTCAGTGCCATATGCACCATAAAATTAGATCCCAGTTACTGATGGAATTATAAAGAAAAAATGCCAATCATTTATCACATTTTTAGTACACAGGTACCCCAAACACTTGCTCAACAAGTGTACACTACACTAACAGTCACAACATTACAACAGGTCAATGGTAACACCTAGTGTATCTGTTTACAATGCAACTCTTTTCAATCACTCCTGCACCATCTACTCAGTGTTTTCATTTAAGCTTAGATTTTTTTGTTATTCTACTCACCGATGGATGATGACCAGGACCAGAGCATTGCCAGAGAGATTTAAGACAAACATAAAGTAGAAAAGGATGGCGAACTTAGCTCCCAGTCTGTTGACATTGTCAACGTTGCACGGCGATACAGTATTAGGAGTTGTAGGTTCCATCTCAAAAGTTAGCAGGAAAATCTGCCAGAGACACAAAAGAAGCCATCAAACTAAATATTCAATACATGCTGACAAGCTGCAATTTGAAATTAATAAAAAGATCAATCTTTTACAATTGTCTTAACGTCATTAGGACCTTTTTTAAAAAAATTTTCACATGTGCTCCTGCATGCCATGCAAAGAAGAGGGAGGAATGAATGTGTTTAGCTGAGAACCTCTGAGTAGCCCGAGGAATAAAAGCAGATGTTTGTGTGAATAAAGGTTATCTTCAGTTAAAGTGACTTACCAGATGGGCAGTAGAGAAGCCTCTGTCTGCTGTCGTACACAAAAGACCAGAGCTGTCTGAGTCTCATTGCGTTGAAGTCACTCTTAGATAAGGCAACCAGCTAGAGTAAGGAAGTAGCACAGCTGTGTCTGTGTGTGTGTGTGTGGGTGTGTGTGTGGGTGTGTGTGTTTGCCATGGGTGGCTATAATCAAAACATGGTAACAGAGCCCCAGTCACTAACCAAACCATATGACCATCTTAGAAGAATTTAGAGAAGTCTTTGTAGCCATGTAGCAAACGACTGAGGAAGACCACAAATCATATCATCAAGCATGATAGATAATAGCTTGACCAAATGTTTCACGGCAGAGTGCTAAAGAGACTTTCCCATATGTGTTTTTCTAAAAACTGCTCTGCATTCCACAAATGGCAGATCTTGAAGACTAACAGATAAAAAAATAGATTACAAAGTAATCTACTGGAAATGTGCAAAGGCAACTATCTGATTGGTACATTGCCAAATTAAAGTAATGGTAGGTTCGACCAGATCACCAGAGCTCCCTGTGCTAGGAACCTCAGTGCAGTGATCAATAAAAAGTAACTGACCAAAGAGGCCAAATTTTTCCATAGATCTATGTCGGTCAAAAAGGTCTACATACAGGTAGGTAAGTATTTGGATAGTGACGCAATTTTTGTAATTTTTGCATCTCTACACAATGAACGAAGTGATATGTGACTGAAGTGTAGAGTTTCAGTTTTTATTTAAGGGGTTTAACACAAAAATATTTCATTAACTATTTAGGAATCATAACAAATAATTGGACAAAGCAACATATTTCCAAATATGAGGATTATTTCCAATACTTGGATGAAAATGCTCTGCAGTCAACAACAGTCTGAAGTCTGGAACCCATGGATTTCACCATATGCTGAGTTTCCTCCCTTGAGATGCTTTGCCAGGCCTCTACTTCAGCCATCTTCAGTTGCTGTGTTTTTGTGGGTCTTTCTGCCCTCAGTTTTGTCTTTAGTAAGTGAAAGTGTGCTCAACTGGATACCAGTGGTTTGCACCTTGTGGTAAACCCTCTGTGTTTACATTCATGAAGGCGTCTCTTGATTCTAGACTTTAACAATGACGTGCCTGCTTCGTTGAGAGTGTTCTTGACTTGGTCAGATGTGGTTTCTTTTTCCAAGGAAAGAAATCTGTCATCATCCACTTTAATCATCTCTCGTGTTCCTCCAGGACTTTTGGACTTGAGCCCAGAAGGGACTTCCTTCTTTTTAAGAATGAACCAAATTGTTGATTTAGCCTAATGGTGGCCTCCTTCATTTGCATTAGCACCTCTTTAGAACGCAAATTATAAGTTCCCATGAACAGCTATCGAATGTAAAGACTTGGAATCAACTCCAATGAAATATTTTTATCTGATTAATTTGTCCTGTAAATAACGAGGGAACAGGCCACACCTGGCCATTAAAACTGATCAACTGTCAATTGACCAATTACTTCTAAGCCTCTGAAATTGATGATCCATGTATAAAAAAATGGCTGTAATTCCTAATCGGTCCATATGATATCATAATATGATTAAGGTCAAGGACATATGCTTTCAGTTAACGGTTAGATAAATAAAACAGTAGGGAAAAGCTCATGTAGTAGTCCATAAATAGTTAAATGTTAATTCTGGACACGATTCCGGCCATCTGCGTGAAATTCTGACATGTTTATGCATCCATCCTCCAACCTTTATTACGCTACACTACTTCTGCAGTGGCTCTGAACATTGGCAATGGACATAAGGTTAGTGCAAAATCCTCCAATATGGACATGAATTGTAAGGTTTCAAGGCTGAAAGGCTATAAAATATTAGTATTGTGAACTTTTGTTACAGCTAACATATTTTATTTGATTTATTTCAGTATCCATTATCCATCCAGTGCGTAAGAGGTTTTTATATGATCAAAATATTCAAAAGAGGCAAATCTTAACAGCACGGTTTATGTTTAAGATGAGCATTATGCTGGCTAATTATAATTTGCGGAAAGAGAAGTACGGCTTTGTCTAATACTGTTATCCCCAAAGTATTCCTGTTTTTGATAGGGGGTTGTAGTATAGTGACTTCACCTACCTGACTGTAACATATCCTAAATTGTAAAATATATTGTTTTTCATAACAGTATTATTAAATTATATTTTTAATTTTACTAAAATATTTCACATGACTTATCTCTTTCAATGACTACATCTCATGACTCATTTTAATATCTCCCCTCACATTTAATGAATACATGAAACTTTTCAAAGGTATCACTCCTTAGCTGAGCGATGGCAGGTCTGATGGTGCTTATCTTATCCCCAAAGTATGCTTCAAACTCTTCACATCTTAATATGGAGAGAAGTTAATCAGGGGACAGGGTTAAACAGACAGAGTAGGAGTAGGATAGTGTTTTTATCATATTTTCTTTGGATAATAGATAGGAATTCTGCAAATTTGGCAATGAAGAGAGGGTTTTCCCTAGGAGGCCTTTTTTTAAAGTAACTGCTAATACAGGAGGCTGGCACTTCAGTGTAACAACACTAAACTCCCTTTTTCCCTTGTCTACAGGAGCAGAAGGAACTATAGTTCACAGCAAAGGCCTTGACGACAGTGACTGGTCCTTCAGTGCTTAGCCAGGTCTCAGTTAAAAACAAGCAGTCTAGTTTGCACTCTGTATTAAGGTGATTGATAAGAAATGTCTTATTGCCAAGTGAAAGGACATTAAAAATTGCCATATTCAGTTTCTCTGGGCTGTGACATTAATTCAAATTACCTTTCAAAGGGACTGTTATCAAGAATCAAGTTGTTGTTATTAGAGTCAACGAATGGCCTGTTTACTTTGTTTCTGTCCATTTTATTTTATTATTATTATTGTTGTCACGGTAAGAAATGATAGTGCCAAACGATAGGAGGACCACAGCCCCTCCTATCCTTAGCGCGGAGCTGTGATCAACATCCTTGAGTGGATGTTGACTTGTGGTGAATGGTTAAGGTGAGGGAGAGTTGTTTTTTTCTTTTAAGTAAATTGTTGGTTAAAGTGCATGAGCCAAGGCCATTGCAATGGGTGTCATCACATCCTGGCCAACATTCCAGGATTTCTCTGGGACATTGGCCAGGGGGAGGGGCAGAATCAGTGGTAAGATGGTGAGCAATGGCGAGTGCTGGCATCTGGCTCTCAGACACAGGTTGTGTTTGTTAGTGCCAGGCCAGTAACAATAATGTCCAAGAGCTTTTTAGCCTCCTGGATCTCGTCCAGTGTTTAGATCCATTGTTTAAACTCTGCAACTTTGTTGGCAAAATGGATGTAGCTGACACAACCAGATGGGGAGTTGAGTGGAGCCATGGGTTACTGGTGGGGGTCAGTCATTAAGATTCAGTGGTTGTTGTTAGCTTCGTGACACAGGTCTGTGAGGTTAGCAGCAAGTGGAATGCAATGATTAGACTTCAGCCGGACAAGGGAAAGTAGCCACATCAAAGAAATATATTTTCACAAATACTAATTGGTTAGAAATAGGTAAAAAGTAAAATAAAATAAAATAAAATGGGAATAATAGGTACAATTAAATAGAACGTTGTGTGTAGAGATAGGTGACAAAGAAAAAAAACAAGATAAAGTGCCACCACAAGATGCCAGAACAGCTTCGATGCACTTTGGTATAGATTCTACAAGTCTCTGGAATTGGTACGTTTTTTTTGGCTTTTGCTGTAACTCAATGTACATGTCAGTTTCATAAGTCTTGACTCTCTTGGGCGCCACTCTGGCCCATTTTTCAGTAAGAAGGTGTGAGACTGTGATGATTTCTTTACCTTAAAAGATAAGATTTTATTTTATTTTTTTAATTACAAACATTTTCCATGAAAGATCAAATACAGTAATCTATTACTCCATCTCATGATACTTTTTGAATTCATTATCCTGTTTGTGGATTTCAGCTCCCAGCTCACTGGTTCCTACTAAGAAATTAAGACTTTTAAAACAGCTTACAAATTTATGGTTTGCAATGCCGTTGATTTTAAAAAAGACTTAGTAATTACCAAATATATCTGATAAAATTCATTATTGACAAATGTTACTCAACCAGGAGGAATATAGACATAACATTTGTCGGTAGGATACATTATTGGTTTTGTTCTACACATGTTTTTTTCTGACAATAACAAAAAACATAACTTACCAGACTTATATTACACCTTGACCCTTCCTTAACAAACCACTATGTCATTGTCTCAAGATATTGTAGAAGAGATTACCATAACCTCCCCATATTAACATTCCAATGGTGAAATAAAGGTTTACCAAATGTTTAACAGAAATTAATTCTTGGGCTAGCAATGTTCCCATCTTTAAAGATGAGTATAAGTGATAGGGATGATAGTGTCCCTCAAGCATCCAAAATAACCACAACTGTGAGGGAAAGGATGATTTGTTCATGTGCAAGCTGAGGGAAACAAGTTAAGGACATTAGACAAAATAAATCTAGAAGTGGGCAACCTCAAAATTAATCTATCTAGGTTACTTCTTTGGTTTTTGCAAATGTCATTAAATTGAGATACCGAGGATTAAAACCTATGTAAGGCCAAATAATGGAACCCAGTGTAAGTATAACTTAACTTGTATTAACCAGCACCTGGAGTTTTACAAATAAAACCAGAGTAACTAATTCTGAAAACAATTGTTAGCAGCCCCAGTACAAATGGTAGAAAGTAGTTTCATTGAAGAAGAAATGGCATGTTGTGTGACATCTTACAGTTGTCCACATACTGTAAATTGCCATGTTGATTTAATTTGCGTATAACAGAAATCAACCGGGCATTGAGGATTCAGTCAGATGATGGACTGAATAATAGTTTAGATGCTGTCTATATAATACTGTGGTTAGTCAGTTTCCTATCACAACACAACTGCACTAAACAGGAAATCTCAGCAGAGCTAGTTTCAACAAAAGGAAACAGATTCATTTTGAAAGAAATCTTATCCATGTTAGGTCAATTAAAAAGTCAGTGTTTCATAATTAAAATTTATTTTCATATAAAATAGTTTTACAACAAAAATAGTCATGGATTTTTGAAAGTTGATAATCATATGTACAAATAATCATTGTAAACACTGCATTTTTCCAACATTTACTGATATCATAGATACTATTAATTTGTAAAATGACACAAATGGATGCTTCTTTGAATAAATTTAAATTACAGAAGACAGAAAGAAATGAAAACAATTCCTACACAACAACTTAGTTAAAGAGTTTGTTTAACTCTTGTAGCCTGGAGTAATGAAATTATTACATGACTGAAACTCAAGTGGAAAATTTCCTACAGCATGAAGATTGTTACTGATAAGCGGACATCTTTTAATAGAAGGTGTCAGCACTGAGGAGTGACAGATTAGAGTAATAGAATATCTAAAAAAAATTAAACAAAAAAGCTTTTCATGATACTGTTGAGACTACTTTACTGTTTTTTACTGTGTTGTTGTGGTACTAGAAAAACACTTGGTTAAATGGGCACTGCATCAATTTAGTGCAGTTTCATAAAGTGTGGGAGCTAACAAGCAGCATAGGGCAAGATATACTTACTTTTAGTCTCCAGTATTGGTTAAGCTTCAAAAATAATTAATCCTACGTTTGCTACAATGCGTCCAATAGCATCTTTCATTGCACCCTCATCACTTGAAAATGGGCCTCAAGCAGGAAGCATTATGCAAACAACTTTTTTCTCTTCTCTCAATTTTACAATTGGTTGAGAGCACTTCTGATAAGTTTTTTTTTTTTAAACTTCTTGTTTTCACGGTCCACAAATTGTTTTATGGATGCTGAAGCCTCCATTTCTAATCATTAATCTGATATTAGCACACAAAACACAACCTCCTTCATTAGATGCTTTTTGCCACAGACTTTCCGTCTTAAAAACGTGTCAAGCC
This sequence comes from Istiophorus platypterus, assembly GCA_016859345.1. NCBI lineage: Eukaryota > Metazoa > Chordata > Actinopteri > Istiophoriformes > Istiophoridae > Istiophorus > Istiophorus platypterus. The sequence continues at coordinate 4,157,728 of CM029125.1, read as the reverse complement.
CTAGCCAAGATAACCCTGATCAGGGTTATTTTTGGAAACTTTGGAGACCTCCCTCCAGAATCACAAAAGATGATATACAACATATACAACATTGCCACAGACTGAGTGGTACGCAGTGGCACACATGCTTCAAATCAATATCATTAATTAACCAGTATCAACATCACCCTTACCTTAACCAAGTGCTTTAAGATTGGCAGAAAAAACAAAAGAATATGAATCATGCTTTAGCGATTGTAAGGAAAGGAAAATATATATGTTGACAAATGTGTAAAATGTAAATATTTCTATATGTTGATATGAATAATGGACATATCTACTATGTCTGTCAATGCAAATTAGTTGTATTTAGTTGTAGTTGTATCATATTTTAAGGGAAAGGGTTTTTGACAATTCCATCAGGCCACTTGTATGCAAAAAATGTCCAATGTCCATTGTCATTAAATTTACTGAGCACATTCATGCTTCTCAGAGGGTGAACCAGTTCCGTTTCCAACATTATGTGAAGTTTCCTCTAGCAACACCCTGAGGGGAAAATTTTAGCTTTGTCCAAAAGATCGGCTGTAATTCAATATACATACTGAAATTGAGGTCCATTAATGGACAACCCATTATGACTTTAATGACCTCATCCATTTGCACTAACATGTAAGGCAAATTTACACTAATGGGCAGACTCTACAAACAGCAAAAATATTAATATGTTGTTGTTTTATCAAACTGTTCAATACTGTGGCATCTAGCCACTAATGTCCGATAGCCAGTCTATAGAATTTTATTTTTGTTGATAAAACACATTTAAATTATGTAATGGTCACAGACTAAGATACTGAAAAGTTGGAAGCTCAAGGCATGATATGGAAATACACAATAAAGTTATGTGTTATCTTATTACAGTAAAAATCATAATTTTGTTAAGAATTAGAAAGGAAATATACTGCTAAAATAACAATGGTAATAAATAGTTACATAGTCATTCTAAAATCATTACTCTTCCAGCAGGTCTGTTGGCTTAATGCACACATGTACATTCTTACCACTTCTTAAGACTTGAATGACTCTGTAAACTGCAGCTCGCTACTCTAACAGCAGAAATACTTTGAAACCTTCCAAGTGAAAAACTACAGTGTAGTGCAACAAACTCTGAATCCCAGAGGTGCCCCCCCCTTGTTTTTACTCCTTAAGGCGAGCTGAAAGGAACTGTGTTTTATTAAAAATATTTTTCTTAGTGGCCTTAGACATACATAGGTCTACCTAGGAAACTGAGCAGCTATCTCTGTTAAAGGTCATGTAATACAGATATCTAAAATTAGGGTGGGAAAAATATTTCAGGGTGATGATAACAATTTCTAGTCCAAGTGAGCTCTGAAATATCTGTGTGTAGTTTAGACAGCAGAAATTACAGTTCAGAATTGAGAAAAATGACTTTAGGGGAGAATTTGGGTAAGTTTTATGGATATAGATTAAACTACGTTATAATTATTTAAGTACCTTTAAATTTTCATGAGAGCTGTAGTGTTTTTCTTGGCTCACAAACTAACCGTTTAACAGGTTTTAATTTCCTGTTATTTAGTGGAGCTGATATGTCTTAGAAAATGGAAAGTAAACCCCAGGAACAGGCTACTGGAGATGATGAATGAGAGATTTTATTTTGTTAGAGGCTAGTGGAACAGAGGCTAGTCCGGATATGATGTCGTGACTGTCTCTACAACTCTTAGTGTCTCTGTCTCTGGGCCGCTATACATAAGTCCACTCAATAACACCACCATCCTGATGAGCTTGCCTACAGACGGATAACAAGCTAGCTAATGTCAAAATGGGTTACCGCACAATGACTAACACATATAAGTTTATTCAAAACACGTACTTGAATGATCAACTCCTGTATCGCAACTGTCTGCACACCATCCATCTTTTGTGAAGGAGTTTATATTCAGTTTGAGGAGATTTATAAACATGAATGGTGCAACACACCTACTAACCTACCATAGTTTCTCCATTTTGGAATCTCAAGTTCTCAAAGCTCAGCTCTGTCAAAAAGATTTATCATTGTAAATCCCCAAAAAATTCATATGTCGAAATAGACCAGTGTTGAACTTGATGTGAAAGATTCATGTGGATTTACTCCATCCCCACAAGTGGAAACATAGATTTCTGCAATTCCATTGAATTTAATTAATTTTGCCACAATTTTTGCCATCTCGCTGTGACAAAGCCTTAATGCAGTGGCACACACAGTTATATTTTTTCTGTTCTAACACAGACGTATTAAAGCCATTTTTACTAATCAAAACATAGATATATTTCTTTGTTGTTTTTTTAATCTGATAATATTTCTGTAGAGATTTTTTTTGGCATAATCATTACAACTTAAACAACATGAATTCTCAAATAAAAGCCTGAATTTTGATAATGGAAGAGTCTCAAATAATAACCAACATATTATACCCACCACTCTACTACTCTGAGTTTCTCTCTTTAAGTGAACTATTGTTTTGAATCACAAATTAGAATCAATCATTTAACTTTACCATTTTCTGAGTTGTAAAGTTGCCGTCAGTTTAAATCAAACTCTTTCTAAGTATAATAAGATGTATTTTTTTAAAAAAAAAACAGGAAAATAAATAGAAGTGAAGGCTGGTCATATCTGAAGTTGAGGTAAGTAAAGGCCACTTTTTGATACATCATGGTAATCAACATGCATAGAAGAGCAAACCAAATAAGTCTTTATAATACTAATAAACAAGAAAATAAAGATGATTGCTACGAGACAGTGAATGGACTTTTACAACCCTGCCTGTCACAGTGATGGATTAGAAAAAAAACCCTGGTGCAAAACATGTTTGTTTTTTTTATCATGAAATGATGCTCTGAAAACTAAGAACGCTGTGGTTGGATTGGGGTTGGCTCTGATCACTAAGGATGTTATGGTGGGATTGATTTTATCTGTACGTTTTTCTCATTTATTTCTTTTAAACTTTTTACAAGATAATCTTTTGAAACCAGTGTGTGCCATTCCTTCACCGTGGCATATGCCAATTCATCATCAAGAAGTGTGAAAAAAAATATATTTTCTCTGATGCAGAGCTGCACTGCAGTGATATTTAACCTCAACGTCTGATATAAATCTCAGCTGTTTAATCCAAGGTAACCAACCCAATCCGAAACAGAAGAATCTCAGGTTCATCTTTTGTACCACATTAGCCCACATACACAGGAAAAGTCTTATTTGGCTTTATTTTAATGCATGTTGACCTCCTATTCATTTTACTCATAATTACTACATCTTGTCGAGTAGATTTGTATGTTTTTTTTTTTTTGCATGCATGCTGTGTTAAAATTTGGCTACTGGAGACACTAGCCTGTTAGCATCTTGTCAGGTTAGCTATGGCTTCTATATCAGTAACTAAAAGAGTGACTCAGGAAGAAAAGGAGGTAGCTATTTTTCTTATGTTATCCTGAATCCTAATTCTCTTACTAGTTACATATAAAAAATATAAAAGAAAAACAGAAACAGAAAAATCTGCTGACAAACTCTCCAAGTTTATAGTGTGAAACTCTGTAGCCATGCCAGCCTGGTATCTCAGTGAGATACTGATAGCCTGCGGACCACCTATGACCATGAAATTGATAATCATGAATCAATGCCCTGTGCGTTTCAGTTTAACTCAAATAATGAGGGTATGTCTGCCTCCTGTGCAGCTGTGTTCCACATACCCTGTCATTAAGAGATCAACATTCACACACATTTCTGTAAATCAGTAATACAGTAAATTTGCTTCCTTAAAAGACTTTGATGCTTCAATCAAAAGCAGCTTCTCCCACACTGCAATGTCCTCAGACGTTTGGTCCTTTGCTGTACTGTTCCCTGAGATTGTAGGTCTGATAACACATGGAAACATCACACACCCCTGGTAGCCCTGGGCTGCCCCGTTTACCAGACTCTCCTGGGGGTCCTGGTTTTCCAGGAATTCCCTCGTTGCCTGGGTGACCGATTCCATCAAACCCACGAGGGCCCTGAATTCCTGCAGTAATAAGAAAAGACAAAGTACAAGAAAACATATACATAACTATAAAACACATCCATTAGTGGTATCTCTGCCTCATTTATGGAAAGAAATTCAAATGGATTAAATTTGATTCATTCTTATTCTCTGAACTAAAAATAGAACTGGATCGTAAATTACATCTACTCATTCTGTCCGTGATGAGTTAATAGACTATTATGGCTCCCACAGAGAAATACTGAACTTACTGTTTGTATCTTGCCTTCAAAATTCCCTCACCACACCTACAGAGCTGTCACTAAAAATACTCATTGTAAATTAAGCACAGGTACCGCCCACATGCATTAAAAATGTAAGACTACAAACAGCCTAGATGCCTTTTCGTTAAAAGTGCACTCCTGCACAGATCTGAAAGCTCAGATGTCAGAACACCACAGTAACTAAAATAGGTGCAACTCCTAAAAATGGCAAAATGGATGAAGACAACATGCTGATAGGAGGGGTTTTTTCATACCTGGCAGTCCAGGTGGTCCTGGAGGTCCAACATAACCCTCTCCTTTGCTTCCTTTGAGCCCTCTTGGTCCCATGTCACCTGGGGACATAATATGTCTGCTTTTATTTCAAAACAACAAAAAAAAAACATTTAGAACATCTATAAAAGAGCTTTCATGTCCGAACTACACAAAAGTAAACAGTTAGTTCCCTGCAAGCCAGCTGTGTCTAGACGTGTGTGTTAGAAGAGTCTGCAGGCTTTCATTACAAGGTTATACCAAAGCAATTAATTTAAGTAGTTCTGAACATAATTTTTCTTACAATCTGAATCCTATTTAACCAAATTATTAAAGCGCTCGGAGCTTTGGGTAATTTTTATGCTACGGACACAACAGCTTCAGTGTTCCATATGAGCACACTGGAACACTGTTACCTTTGCACAGAGTCCACAGGGTATCACAACAAAAACCACCAGACAGGATTTTAACGAGTTTAGCTCAGCACTTTTATCTAAACAATTTATATGAAAGTTCAGTTTTCGGAGTCTGGGCTACAGATTTTATAAAGTGTAAATCCACAGACAAAATTCTCTGACATACAAAAAGCTGACAAGACTAATAAAGTTTAAAAGTCTGAGGCCATGGCAACAGTGTTGTGAGGTTGTACCTCGGCACAGCAGTGCTTTGAGCGAAATGCCAATGTCAGCATGCTAATATGGTGATGTTAGCAGGTACTGTATAATATTCAACATATTCACCATCTCATTTTTGTGTTACCAGGCTAACATTTGCTACTTAGCGCTAAACACAAAGTATAGCTGACTTCTGCCAGAGCTGTAGAAGACATTATACAACCATTCCTGTTATGTAAAACCAACAGACTGTCACTTCAGTTGTGCAACACTGAACAACAGAGATAATTTTATCCAATTAGGCATGATAAATGACATGAGTGCAATTACTTTTACAAGAGTTTCGGGACGGTGCGCATACATAAAATGTCATCAGGGACAAACATGTAACAGACAGCTTTCAGTCTCTCCCCTCAGTGTTTTTAACAAAGCCTGACACCTGACCTAACAGGTTGGAATAGTACTTAGCAGGGGAGTGGTACAATTTGGCACTTTTCACAGCTGATTTGCCATCCTCTATCTTGGAGTTTCTGATAAATTAAAGACAACTCCTTGAGATGCATTCAGTTTTTGTTGTCTTTTCGCTCTACTGACTATCACTGATGTTCACTTGTTTAATGATCTTGTTTTACAGGGAACAGCGAACAGTCAACACATCCAATTTGTTAGTCACTGACACTCTTTTAATTTTAATCATTGATGAAAGCAACAATAAATTTTGCTCCCGCCCCTGTTCATGAAGTCGTGTTGTTATCTATTGTCTTGTTTTCATTAGGGTACAGAGACTGATATTTTTACAGTTTCAGGTAGTGGATCAGGAACCATCTTGACAAATATTATAAACCTACCCTAAGGTGTTGATGTATCTCTTAACAATTTCATACATTATAGGTCATATCACCTTTGACGCCTGCTGGACCCTGCATTCCAGGAGGTCCTGGGTAACCTGGGGCACCACTCCTACCAGGGTAGCCTGGGTTTCCCATGGAGCCCTTGGGTCCTGGTGCTCCCGGCTCACCCGGGGGTCCCTTCACGCTCTGGCAGGGTTCACATCCAGCTGGGGGGGCCAGCGTCCGGAGCAGTGCTGGGAGGTGGTCTGCAGGGCACAGCCAGAAGGTGCTGAGTAATCCATTGTACTGATTGCATTAATAAACCTTACAAAACCTTACCTTTTATTATCAGAGTTTGGCCACGTACTCACCAATTCTATTCAGTGTTTAAAATCAGTTCTTTGAAATATTCATGATTTCAGCATTTTTATGTCTCTCCTGTTAGGTGCCGCTACATTGGAACTGATTGCCAATCACTTTACAATCACTTACTAATTATTGCCACATATTATAGGCCTCTTACCCCATATACCCCAAGCTGTGTGTCTTCAGTAACTGTCGTTTGAAGTGAAGCAGTGAATAACCCATTTGATAGAAGTGATTCCTCCATTCTTGCATCCTAACAAAGCAAGGAGGCATGGTAGCCAAATGAAAAGCACCTATAGTTATGCTCGCTTTGCTCTAGGCAAAGAATAAAAAACAGTTAAGACTCTGGTATTTACACAGTTATTGAGTGTTTGATTATTTATTTTAATGCTAATAAAGGTAAATAATGGAAACTGTTATATTTTGGGTTTTTAACCTTGTCCCACTATTTTATAAAATGAAACTGTCTAGCAGATTAAGCAGTGTAACCAGGTAAAGCAGTTTGGTGTAATCAATGTAGATTGATCATGGGAGTTTTGTGAAATGTGTGACTCTGTATCTGAGACAGCAGTTTCAGACCGAATTTCAGACCCTGGCTCTCCCTCTCTGCTTCCGAGGAAAGTGCCGTAAAAACAAACAGATACTTACTACGCAGAACATCAGTGCAGAGCTTTAGAAGATGTTCATCTGAGGGAGGCTTGCCCTGGAACACACAATTATCCCTCTATTCAGTCCAATCCACTCTGGGACCATGAAAACAAGCTCAACCTGAGACTGAGTGTGTCTGCAGATTTAAAGGATCTCAAAGCTTCACTCTTTGTCTGTACATAGACCACACACACTGACAGTTGCACCCTGATTAGTCCCAACATAATTCCCCCAGTTCAGACAGAAAACCACCGACTATATCTTTCAGCCCATTTATTTCTCTAGATTTTTTTTTAACTCCACTAGTAGGAAATGGTCAGGCAGAAGTTCACTCACAGGTTTCCCTGGATATCCTGGTTGGCCTGGTTGGCCCGGCAACCCATCCTGGCCAGGAAATCCCCTGAGACCAACAGCACCCATGTGGCCCATATCCCCCTTTTTTCCCTCGGGCCCCCTGGGGCCCACGTCACCTGCCACACCTTTCTGGAGAAGCAGGAGGAGTGACAGAAAATGTCACAGGTGAAACTGGGGCCTGTTTTGCAGTAACCGACCAAATTATGTTGACTTATACATAAAGATCATTTGACAGCTTGCGAAATGCTGCCCCGAACCATTTTTCCAAACACTGGAAAAATGGCTGCCCTGTCAAGCTTCGCTGTAGTGGGATACGGTATCTAAAGACTTTTGAAGGTCGTGTTGCCAAAAGAGTGTAAAGAGTATAGAAGAGTAGAAAGAGTATAAAACTAGATGAAAGAGTATGTTTTCCTGCTCTAACAGGGTTGCGATCATTAGCATGTCTGTTTAACTATCTTGACTATTTCTTTGAGCCTATCAAGATCAACCAGCATATCATCAGCTAAATAGGGTGGATTAATTTGCAGGCTAACCAGTTATGTTATTTGGATTTACACTCCGGCAGCCCTAGCCAAGATCGAATCAAACACAGTGGTTAGCCCTCATCTTAAAACCCTTTTCTCTTGTAAACTTAAAAGTGAAAATATACTAGATATGACAATATTTAAATAAGCAATTAAATCTATACACAGCGTTCCAACATTTTCTGCTCCTTCACTGTTTTTTTTTAGTGATCAAAAACAGGTTAATACAGCGTAGGCTTATATCAAATGATACAGTATCCTCCAAAAGGTACAGCACTGGCACAGCTGAGGGAAGCTACATCTTCATAAATTGTGATTCTGCAGACAGTACAGTAAGTGTTTGATATTTAAGATGCGTGCGCCTTTAGAAAGGAGCGCTTTTGTGATGTATATTTTTGCCTGGGGGGCCAGATTTTCCCAGGCCTGGAGGTATTGGCTCTGTAAGTCTTCTATAGCAGCCATGCAGGCTTGACAGGGCTTCCCACTGCGGTGCAGAATAAGACAGAATGGATTATATCTAATACCACAAAGTCTAATTCGACAAACCTCTCCTTTGCTTCCCCTGGGTCCCACTTCGCCCTGATGGAAGAAAGAAAAGAGAGCAAGAAGGGTTGGGAGGAAAGAGAAGAGGGAGAAATAGAGAGAGAGAGAGTTAGAAACTTCTGCTTACATATCAAAGGCTGAGACAGCATGTCAGAGGAGCTATGCTCGCTGTTCTGCATTACTAATGCAGAGCCACTCTCTTTTAAGTCAAAACCGGTGGCTTACAAAACATTTTAGATTGGTTATTGTGATGTATTCTCTAAAGCTTTTTTTTTTTTTTTGGCTACTTGTTTTATTATGAAAGAAATGCATCTGCAGATCTTTCAGTCATTAAAAACATCATCCAGTGGTAGCACCAATTCTGTGAGGCTTTTTTTGTGGAATTTAGTACTGGCAAATGAATCCGAGGCTCTCGGTGTGTTCTGTTTCCCTTAAAATCTTTGTCTTTCCTCTCCGTATGTTTACCTTTCCTCTGTGGGTTGGAGGAAAATTCATGTCTGTTTTAAGAAAGTTTTGTAAGAGAAAAAATCAGAGAAGAGAAAATATCAGGGTACACTAACGCTGCTCCTCCCAACTCGCATTCTCCAACGCTGTGTTCGCACACACTGTATGTACTCAAATACCGGAGATGTGCAACAGGTCACCATTCATCGTCTTCGGAAAAACATGCTGCACCACCTACCACTACTAAAAAAAAATTTAACAGGCCTCCGGTGCAGCAATTTGTGGCAGCACAACTTTATGCTGTTGACATGATGGAAACAACCAAACCTTACCAGTTCAAGGATCAAGGATTCTCCATGGTAGAACTTTATAGAGATGCTGGGACTTGAATTAGAAGTAATCTCATACAGGAGATAAATGAAACTCTCATGTACTAATAGTCTGTTTCCTGTTTCAAGCTGACAGTAAACTTTTGCCCTATTTAAAGCATAATATTGATTATTGTCACGTATCATGCTTCATGATCATTTCTGAACCTAACCAAACAGTAACCATAGTGTTAACATCATTTTAAAAAAAAGAAGGATTCATTTTCCAGGAGCGACTTGTAACCGAAGGTTTCAGAAACCCCGCTGACCGCCACAGACCCGCAGAGCCCACGAGGACCCGCGTCTTTGCGTTGATTCATTTGGTCGACTTGTTGAGCCGAACCCATAGACCTTTTTTTAATCAGCACACACACAGACCACGTGACAGCCCACAACGCCACTGAATTGGGTCGCGCATGGGTTGAAAACAAGGGTCTAAACGTCTAGGATGGTCTAAACTAATAACTGTCCACTTTCCTTCTTTCCCTCGCCTCCTCCATGTTAAGTTGGTCTCGCATTTTCACAAGAAAATAGCTCTTGTAACACCTGGTATCTTGTGCTTTTTAGTCACCCTGTACCAGAACACCAAATTTGTTGACCCTGAGCTGCATCAGTGATGTTGTGCAAGAGCCTTGCTTTTTTGCATCACATTTAATTTCAACATTATATGACAAGCGGTACAGTGGAAACAAAAAGTTTTAAACAGAACACACCTTCTCTTCTTTTGAACTGTAGTTTTACCCAACAGGAATTAGAAAGAAGGTTTCTGAAGAAAAAATTGTACCATATTCATTTCAGCAATGAAGTAAGAAATAAGTGCTGAGCTTACATGTTACATGGAGGTTGGGCTCTAAAGTCTTTGTAATTACAGACTGTGAACATTAAGCTTCATGTTATGAAATCTGTCTTAAGGGTCACACACAAGACTACACAATTCTTTCTCCAAATAATGCAACAAAGATCGTGCTGTGTACACACATAGTCAAAACCGGTCCCTTTTCTCCTAACTGAAGGAGAAGTTTAACATCTTAGGAAATATTTGCGTTCTCTTCTTTGCAAGGAATTTAATGAGAAGTTTGATTCCACCGCGTTTCTGTGCAGTGAATATGAAGCTGCAGCCAGCAGCAGGTTAGCTTAGCACGGCTCTGTCCAAAGGTAACTAAATCAGCTACCGGCATTTCTAAGGCTCCGAGCATTTCATGTCTTGTGCGTTTAATCTCTATGAAAAACAAGGCATCAAAATGACGCGCTGTGCTTTTACGAGGCCTTGTCGTCAACATCGGGTGAGCGGGAACATCACGCTCTCTGTAGAGACCACGGAGGCCTGGTGATGTAGAGACTCTTCGCGAGGCTCGCGGTTGCGATCCTGTGTCTGGTGGGCGATGAGCTAACACGCTAGCCAGCTGGAAGCATGTTAGCCCCAGCCAGTCACAAAAGGCCTTTTTCCCAGAGGACATTTTGACATTTTCAGTGCTCTGATATTGTTCACGCTGGCTCTTTGTCCCAATTTCACGGATTACTGTGACAATTAAACAGAACAAAGTCATTCTTAATGTCATTTTTCTGCTATGTCAAGTCATACTGTCTGCCACTGATATTTAGCTAGTTTGCTAACTGTCAGTTAAATTAAGCAATCATTAACCGTCAGCTAGCTAGCTCATTAGCACAGCATGTTCGCACGGTTTATTCGAGAGATAAATATCTAATTTTCTGACAGTCATTCTTCCTTTGTGCAGCAGTAGTACACTCTGGGAAGCAGCGGATGATGCAACGCAAACAACGCGACATGGCGGCCTCCTCCGCTCTAGACTCTCCATCCTAAAGATCGGCCTTGAAATGAGAGTTGGATGGATTCACTTTGCCTCCGTGAGCAAATCCACTGATTACGCCGATTCAGTTGAAATTAATTATTTTTGCTTTTGACTATATCCTTGCTTGTATTCATTCGGCTCTCAGATGTACATTGCATCCGCCAATGAACTGTGGAGCCGCGGTTTTGTGTAATTCACGTGTTGTTTTTAATCGCCAGTTTGTCCGCACTCTGCCCGTCTCTGACCTTCCTGTCTTCACCGCGTCAGATTAGTCTGCCTGCTCGGTTTGCCCCGAAGTTGCCGAACGGCGAGGCTGTGAAGTGGCCTTTGATTTTTAGCTAAACATCTGTAATTTAACCAGCTGTGACTGACTATCCGACTATCATTGTGTCCTCCTTACTGCTGCCAAGAATTTGAACCGTGACACCACGATCCCTCATGTGGTTCTGAGGTTGAGCCTAAACAGCCAAGTGGGTGGTAGCTTTGCCACCAGGGGCCTGAGACTCTGGAACAACTCCCCTAAACCGATTAGCTCAGCTAAGTCCAAACCTCGTCCCTGCTGAAAGTTTACTTTTTTCAGATTACATTTCATCTGATTTTATGATGTTATATATCTGTCTGCAGCTTCCATGTCATTTTATTCTCTCTTTCGTTTTTATTTTTGGCTCATTTAATCTTTTTTTTTTCTTTAATTTTTCTCCCGCTCTGTACTGCTGTTCCCTTGTATAGTTTTCTATTTCTTCTGTTGCATTTTTATGTGTTTTTATATGACGTCTGGCTTTAACCTCATAAAGCTGTAAGGCCACTTTCAATGTGGTGTTAGATAAGTAATGTTGATTATTATTCATATTTCTGTACTTTTTATTTTATTTATCTCTTATTAACCATACTTAATAGCCGACCGTGATATTTCATCCCTTCTGGACTTTAACTCAAAGCCTGTAGTGCTGCTTAGATCCCCTTTATAAATCCTAATCCCAGCCTAACCTTATATTTTAACCAGAAACAAACTGTAGCCCAAAATTAGCTCCTTGTAAATTAGGACTGGCCAAGACATTGTTCCTCATCCTTGTGCCCTTGCGGGGACATCCGTCTCCCATAATTGCACACATACACTCAAACAGCCATTTAAAACCCAGCGGCTCGACCCGGCCTTTGGAAGCATGAGCTCTGCTGTCACCCAGTGGAAGCAGTAGGACGCTACACTCACGGGCACACCAGGAGTTCCCGGATCTCCATCTCCGCCTCTCTCCCCCTGCAAAGACATACATCATGATTAGCTGAGGGTCTGTGGGAGTTTGTTTACATACTTGCTGGTGTGGCCTCATGCGGTATGTGTGCATGTGCGTGAGGAAGGGTGAGAATGAACGTGGGCCAGAGGAGCGTGTCAATGTAGATGTGTGGATGTGCTACTGCGTGTGCATGTCTTCATTCCATGTGTGTACGTGGTCAGAGAAAAGGTCACGATTGCCACTAGCAGCCAATAAGAGAAACCCGACAAGGGAGGGAATAGGAATTGGCTAACAGTGACCTTTAACAGACCTGACTCTTTATCATGTGCGTGGCTTTCCAACTGCATCCTGCAGCACTGTAACGCACCGCTCTTCTTTCTCTGCTCCTCTGGGCCTTCGCGCTGTTTTCCACTTAGTGCGTGTGCAAGCAGGCGACCGAATCAGAGCGTTCATGGCGTGCTTTGATTGTTCACTTTGTGACTAATGCTGTGTTCACAATGGTAGAAGTGTGGAGGCTGATGTAAATCAGTGCAACAAAACACATTCAGATTCGCCAGCCAAAGAAAAAAACTGCATCGCTGTATCACTTGAATAGTCGCTGCATACATCTTTAATCGCCACGAGATTAGAGACAGACGTTTCCCCCTATAATCGAATGTTAGGAAAGTGTACGATCTCACTGTAGATTGTTGATGCACCAGCTATTCATAAATCCATGAGGCGAGTCCCTGCTGAGATCAATAGAAGTAAAATCCCCAATCGATTTAATTAAACCAACTCGTCTTTTAACTCAGTGTTAAAAGAAAGGTCTCAAAGGTCTCAAATTATGTCAACTTAATTTGTCTGGAAGCACTTCTGGAACTTTCAATCCTGAGCCCACTTCTGTAATTTCAAACATGATTAGAAATGTTTTTTTTGTTGTTCTTGTTTTTTTGTTTTTTGTTTTTTTAAAAAAGGACTGTTTGCATGTTAAAAGTATTTCCCAGGATGTGTTGCTAAATGTTCAAATTTTCCAGAAAGATTTTCTCTTTTTTTTCGTTACTAGTTTGAGAACAGGGGCCTGGTGGAGGCTTGTTGTGTCTTTTTACTCGTGTGACTGAGGCTGTGGTCAAAATTTTGGACACGATGCAAACCGCACTTGATAAAAAGCTGCTTCAACCGCCCACCCTTGTAGTAGAGTCTTTAACAGAAACTTACGCTACACACTTCTTAGCCATGGATAATCACTGAGCCTGCATGCATGAGGGCTCATACTTGAAACTCTATTACAATTGAAAGAAAACAGAGCTGGATATCAAGCACAACAAGCAGATCTTGTCGGTATAACTGAACAGTTGTTGAACCAGACGTCTTAAATAAGTCAACTGTTCAGCTCAGAATATTTTCCATGGTGTTAGTTATTTGTGATCCTGGTTTGCGCAGCTCATCCGTAGACAAAGCTTTGGCTTATTGTAATTTGTAGCTCTGTCAAATTAGGGACCAAACGCAAAAATAGCTAAGATTGTTACACAACCTAATATTTCACAATTTCTACCATAAGCTACTTCTTCTTGTGTCATGAAATAAGACATTAGGGCTGATGGCAGTCCATATAACAATAATGCTGGTAATTATCATGTAGCACTGGAAACAGGAGCCAATACAACAATGGGGACAAATGAATAAGGCGTTCACTGAATACATCACATATTATTTTTCTTCAGTAATTACCTTTTTTAATTGGTTATAATAACAAATCCTTTATTTCTGGTGGGACAGAGAATCCGACTGTGGACTTTTCTCTGGGGTCTATGAGGGAGATTTTCATTGGTCTCATCAACGGGTCAGTCTGCTTTACCGACAATGATAAAATCCAAAACAACTAAGGTGTATTAACCTTAAATCGATCAATTTATTTATTTTTTTAAACTACAGGAGTTGTGTGAAAGAAGTGGTGACTCAAACACAGATTCCCATGACTCAGTGCACATGACTTCCCAGAAGGAGTGTGGACAAAAAGTACAATACCTGATTTCCTTTAGAGCCAGCCTCTCCTCTCTCCCCCTTAAAATACAACACTGAGCATTAGGACACGTCCAATGTACAACCTGTCTTAATACTGACAGTATGACATCTAAATAAAATGATGCTGTTTCAGGAATTAATCATAGAAAAACAGCATCAATGTCCTGTTGACAATATACTCCACAGAAAACACAGCATGTTAAACAGACCGATCCGAAGTGTTATTGTTTGTACTGTATTTGTTTACAGGGGGATACTGGTTGTGAAGTGTGAAGGACGACCTTCATTGTCATTAAAATGAATCATATCATCTAAGCTAGAAATTTAACAAAGCATTAAAAGGTATATATAATATTAAACTGTCAACATTTCTACTGGACAACAGCTAAAGCTATAAATTATTTATAAAGTGGCACCTTTCTAGCCAAATGCAGACTTCAACTGTTGCATTTATTTTACTTTGCTCACATATGGTGTTATAAACATTGATCCCTTATAGGCTTCCTGACCTTGTGACCTTTGAACCCCGGCATCCCCATGCCTGGCAGCCCTGGAACACCTGGCTCTCCGGTGGAGCCCTGGAAAGGTGAGAGTATATTGATTATTTGGGTATTAACAGATGGAGAGAAAAGGTTTGAAGAAAAGTTTAGTAGGAAGTAGTATTCCTCCCAATTATTTCACACTTGATGGAGCACCATAGCACCATGAACCCCATCATGTCTTTGGAATCCAACAAGGGAGCATCTACATCTAGCAGATATAAGAAGAGTGCTAAAATAGAGAAATAATAATAATGAAATAAAAAGTGGTCGACCTGAGCAGTTTTCAAGTGTGTGTGTGTGTGGTTGTGTTTGTGTTTTTGTTGTGCATGAGGACTACGTGTTAGTTGGCTGAATCATTTGACACCATATATATCTGAAACTGCGGAACATAACCCGCTACTACCTGTACATTCAATCTCAGATGCTTGCATATGCCACTACAGTTTGATATCTTAGGCATGCTTATAGATAATGCACTGTAAGTGGAGCGCATTTCATATTTGGTGCATTGCAGCAAACACCTACACACCAGTACACCTCACCTGTAGAATGAAATAGATCACTGGAAAATATAACATTATTATTACTTTTTGTCACATTCTATCATTTTAGGAATATCAGCACACACATGTCCGGCCAGTAGAACTGTATTTTAAATGACAAACCAACACAAAACTCTGCACAGTGTGAAGCTAAGAGGACCAACAATATCGTCCTTAGTATAATTTATCCTGGCTTCTAAAGCAGAGGACGAGCGTTGTTTTACTATATTTTCTGGGTCCGAAAACCGGGAGCCCACTGTAGGGTTCAGGTTGTAATCAGGCGTAAGTTAGGGATAAAGTATGGCATTCAGTTGCAATGGTTGGGGTTAGGGTTCGGGGCTAAGGAATGCATTATATCAACAACGGGTCCCCATAAATATAGTAAAATAAGGATGTGTGGGAGTTCAAGGATGTGCGGGTGTGTGTGTGTGTGTGTGTGTGTGTGTGTGTGTGTGTGTGTGTGTGTGTGACTAGCCATTCACTCCCCTGTGATAACTTCCCAAGCTGCTGCAGTGAAAAGAAAATGTTCTTATCCATCAAGGCTGAATAAATACGGATTATAAAGATGCCAGAGTGGAAACTTCTCAAGCCCTCCATGAAATGATAATTTCCAAAAAGCTAAAGTAACACGTGCTTCGACGGATGATTCAAATGACCAAGGTTACCTATAATTAAGAAGCACAGGAGACAGTTCAGAGTCTTTTTCAGCGTCACATAGGTTAACATTTATGGGCGCAATTGCTCAGAAACATGTCACTTAACACACAAGTGGCATTAAAATTGTAGCTGCTCATCAGCGGGATTCAAACTGCTGGCTGGTGAAATAAGAACTGGCTGTAAGGGTGGAAGGAAAGAGACAGAGAATGAGGGTGTTTTTAGAGTATTGGCAAAAACTGCCTCCCGCATCGCACCCTGATCCCTGGGGGGGGGGTTCATAGTGCCCAAATTAATCCCACCACCATGATGAATTCTCAATCATGGCAGAGTCACATCATTAGACAAACTGTGGGGAGACCAGATGGAGAAGATCAAGCGCAGGAGAGGATAAAAATTCAACCAACTTTTTTATGTCAAATTACTCGCTGTGGTACAGCTTGGCTTTTTTGTAAAATGTTCCATCCTCTCATGCAACTCATAAGAGTCATTGCTCAAGACTCATCGCATCTTTGTTTAGATACATCAGAGAAAAGAACATCTATTCCAGCGACTTCGAATCAACCCTGGAACAAGTGACCCTGAGTTCCTCTTGACAAACACCTGTGTCGGGTTGAAACACAGCCAATAAAAGCTTAAAGTGGTGCATGACTGTTCTAGCCGTCACAGTTTTCATTTTTCCAGTTGTTATTGCATTGTATAATATTCTACTGATTTATCTGAATGCTCAATATAAACAGCAAATCATCCGTCGAAAACATCACGTGTTCTAGTTGTCATCCTTTCCTGCAGCAGGGTTGGTGAAACAGTACACAGTTAAGGACAAGATGATGCAACACAGGATGTCAAATAAAAAGAATATATTATTGAATATCTAAGCACAAAAGGGGACTTTTGTGGTTCCTGCGCTGATTTGCGCTGTTCATGTCACATTTTGTTGCGTACTTACAAGCTGCACATCTTTTTGTCTTGTTCTCCGTGGATAATTGACAAGGCACCATGATGCAGAGTGTGTACTGGCTGTTCTCTTACCCATTCTGTGATGAGAAGCCCCGTGGCAAAACTTATTGGTTAAATAAATAGCAGACGAACGTGAAACGGATCCACATCCTTTTGCTTAAATTGAGCAACAACTGATTCATTGTAATCTGCATATGAATAAATAGCAGACGGTGCTGGTGTTGCCAACTCATTGTTGTTGGGGTTTTTTTTTTCAGTTCTCTTTTCATAAGTTCTACTTGAAGGTGAATTGAAAACAGAGGTTAAAGGAAACAGTGTAATCTGTTTGATAATCCTGCTGCTCCACTCACCTTCTGGCCTGGTGGACCAACAGAACCGGCAACCCCTGGGTCTCCGCACTTACCCTAAATAAACACAGACCACATTTGTTTGGCAACACTCGCGAGGGCCTTCTGTTGACAATATGCTTTCCTATATCTAATCTTGAACAAGTCTTAGGGCTATGTTTAACAATGAAAGAGACCTGGACACGGCTAACTGTGGGCATACAAGAGTATAGCCACTATTTGCCTTCAAACAGGTGCAGCACACCATGAACAAAGAGGTGGGCCATGATGCATGATGGGGTCGCCCCATGTTCTCCAGTGTTTTGGGATTTGTAGAAAGATTGAATGAGACTGCATGAATTGTGTGCTAAATGTTATTCCAAGTTCTTACCAACCACTCTGATATGCACAGAGGTTGGAGTGATTATTATTTTTGCAGCAGTTTGATATTTGTTACGCATAATTTAATCAAGGTAACAACAGTGGATCATTGTATGTAGCAGAGTTGGTGGGGTTTTTTTTGTTTGTTTTTTTTTAACATGTTGCGTGTTTCATCTATAATTAGCGGCTACAGATGGAAAACACAGCCTTCAGACCTTAATCAGCTAATAGAGAAGTCTCCATACAGGCATAAAGGCCTGGTGTGGGTAAAACAGACTGGTGAAAATCACCCTGGAGTCGGGAGCTCGGTGCAGAATACTTCATTGGCTTTCAAATAACATTTAAAATGAGCAATTTTAAATTCTAAATCCAATTATGCTCATTTTCAGTTGGAAATGTTAAATGTGAAATTCAGTAAACGAATTCACTAGTTAGGTTGTGTATAATTCAAAATGTTAATTAATGTTATGCATTTATTTACTTATGTGAACTCCGTGACTGATGTAATCCCCAAATTATCAAGCACGGTACTGCTGAAAACAGGCCAGGTTGTCATTCCCAGCACAACCCGAACAAGCCAGTTTTCACCTTTATGCGGCTGAAAACTTCCTATTTTCCTTCCATCTTTGTGCTGTGCATGCTGCGCTGAGTATGAAAATTCTAAAGGGACAGGAAATGTGCATTTCAAGGTCAGGGAAAGATGAACGTGTCTTTGTGCACTCTTCTGATTTTACACATAATGATCAATTTATGTAATTTTGCAGCTTTTTGGGGGGGGGCAAAGTCAGAATGTCACTGTGTCTGTTGCTTTGATTTTTGTCTCTTTCAAATCATCCAACTTTACAGAAGGGCAGTAACAAATCATGGATTACTCCTTCAATTTGTACCTACCCCCCCCTTAAAATATAGGAGAGCAATACACGTATACACACATTAACAGTCCAAATATGAACAATCCTGGCAGAATGGCATTTATCACATATTCAGAAAAAAGTACAATTTGACTCCAAACAAGTTGACTCCCTCTCAGCATGCATATTTCTCCACAGGAACATCAAGAGAACAGGAAGGGAGGGTACAACATTAGTGAGGGCTAAGAATAGCCGAGTGGTTGGGGAGAAACGGGCTATTAGCATAATAGCTAATTATAACGTTCAACGCACAGACCTTGGGACCATCCTGGCCGATCTCTCCGGGCGGCCCCTGGGGCCCCTGGATTCCCTGGACAGACACAGATATTGAAGGAAAGAAGGGAAAAGGAGGGGGGGTGGAAGAGAGGAAGGGATTGGGAGGGAGAGAGAGAGAGAGAGACAGAGAGAGAGAGTGAGATGAAAGAGACAGACATAGTGCTTTGGGCTGAATGTGACAGAGTGCGTGACGGCTTAGTCAGGAGGCACTGAGGAAGAAATGAGATGGCTCAGGTCCACGAAGACGCGCACACACACACACACACACACACACACACGCATACACATACAAACTCATCTCATGCACATCCACATTTGCAAACTCACGTGTGCAAAAAACACACTGAGATCGCTTATTCAACAAAAGCATTCTGCTGTATCAAGAGTCCAGCTTGAATGTGTGTGTTGGCCACTCTGTCCTCCCACGTGCCTTCTCCACAGACAAAAACACACCACTAAATCTACTATCTAGTAATCTGATTGACTGTAAGGGAGAATCAGGTAATATGAGCCTCTTCTCAATCAAAAGCCAAAGCATAAAAACTAAAGAATTAATCATCTTGAATTTGATATTCTTGTTCTTTTGTCGATTCAGGTTCAGGAAAGCTCATAATACGAATACCAATCGATCTAAATTCTCAGTATCTAATATCATAGATATTTGTTACCAGAATGCAATGGAGTAAAGTATGCACATCCCAATATTTCATTTGATGTGTCAGAAAGAAAGGCAAAAACAAATATTAGGACCCAGCTACAATGTTTTAACATAACATAATATTCAGCATGTGAGCAGGAAGGTACTTACCTATATGCTGTAGCTTTGGCCTGATTCAACCTTGGTATGAACCCCAGATTGAGCCCTATCTACACCTGTCAAGCATGTCTATGATGGTAATGGTGGCAGGTTCACCACTCTAAAGTCTTCAGCGAAACAAGTGGGTCCTCGGTTTCAGCAAGAGGCGGTTGGATGAAAAGCGGTTGGAGTAAACGCTGTCTCTGGACGACTTTTACACGATTCTTATTTTAAAACAGGCCTGCTGGAAACAACAAAAAGGACTCGATGACTGATGACTGCCTACATGATATCATGCTCTGAGACTGAGGCTAACGCCCCGGACGAAAAGTCAGCTTCACGACAAGTTTCCATGTAGAAGACATAGAAATAAGGAAACAGTGCTGTTCATGACTCGCAGCGTACAGCAAGTTCATTTGTAAAGCTACTGTAGGTAGTGTTGCTGGGGTTGCTGCTAACTCAAATTTGTATACTGAGATTCTCTCCTTCTATAGACCCAGGTACACCAGTTCAACATGTGGAGAAATCCAAAGCTTGGCAAGCCTGCTGTGCCTCATTACAGCAGCTAAGCAAGGATAATCAGTGTCTTTGGGGAAATGGTTTATTAAACAGTGAATTATGTCTGTATTATGTATATTTCCAAATTGTCTTAGCAGGATGGATTTACTATAATCATTGAATTTCTTACATCACTTTATTCAGAGGATCTTGCTATTTGTGGCATTTGACTATACCCTATTGACTGTTATTGGATTAATGTGATTTAATGCTGTAAAAAAAAATTGAAATAAATACGTTGGCATAAATGTATGTAGAGCTCAACCCGAGGATCACATCTGGGTTGAATTAACTGAAGACTACCAATGGACCTGAGTGGTCATATGTTACGTATTATATGTTGAAGACGCTAATATCAGAAGGATATTGCTGTAAATCTTTTTTTGGAAGCGTTTTGTGTGGGAGCCCTTTGTCTTCAACCATGACACAGTTTCCCAACTTAGAAACTTAAATTTATAGAATCTTGAGGTCTTCATGATTTATGGTCTGCACATCTGCACAAGAAAATTAAGTGTTATTCACTTTGAGTTAATGCTATAGAATCTAATACAAAAGTTGACAGTGTGTCATGGGATCAGGGTGATCATGACACGACAGGGCAATGAAACACACCATTTCAATGGGCACGAGGGGTCACTGAATGGTTCGTTGAGTATGACATCGATGTGAATCATATGCAACGGCCTTCGAAGTCACAAGATCCATCGTGTTAGACGGCGCTCTACACCATCATCATCAAAACACCCAGTGAGGGAATTTCTTGCAGGGGAATGGTGTTCAGTCCCTCCAGTGGAGCTCCAGAGCCTTGTAGAATCAAGGCAACGGTGCACCGAAGCTGTAATGGCAGCTCGTGATGGCCTAGCACCTTATTGAGACGGTTAATGTTGGTTCTTCCTTTAATATCCCAGCCGTGTGTAAATTTACTATCACGCAACTCATGTGGTTGCCCAGATATGAGGGATGTCTCATACTTCCTCCTCCTCCTCCTGACTCTGTGTGTACATGTGTGTCTGTACAAGTGTGTCACATAAGTCGGAGGCCCGCTGCATACACAGCGTCGCAGCACTTCCCCTTTCTACCGACAAAAATAGAAAGAGGAGGATGAAGGATAAAAGAAGAAGCTTGTGGCCGTGGAAAGGTGACCTCTGTGCACGTGGATCTGTGCTGGACCCTACAACAGCTTTTAGCTGACATTAACAAAGCCTCATGGGACGCCGAGAAAGTGTGAAGCAAATGCAGTCTTAAAAAGACCAGCTATGAATTGTAGTAATTTCATTTTATATACGTGTTCAGTACATTTTAAGTTTCATATGTTTCGTATCTTCTGTTGATCGGTGACCATCCACCAGTTGATCTTAACAAGTTTACTCGATGAAAAAGTCTCCTTATTCAATGTGTGATACACTTTGTGACACTGTGGTACACTATTAAAAGTCCCTGCAGGATTCACTGGACCCATTCTTCCCTCCATATATCTGTAGTGCCTCTTTTTCACCACAAGAGAGAGGCAGAGCTGTTAACATAGTGTCCAATTGTCACCAGGAGGGACCGGTTATTTACAGTGCTCTGCTGTAATTCCATCTGGCCCCTGTTTACCAGAGGAGGGGGGGTTGCTTTCACTGTGTGCACAGCCCTAACCCCACATACACCCATGCGGCTTTGGCTCTAAATTAACAACCACTCGTCACCTTAATAGCACTGCTAAATAAATCAAATGAACCTGTGTGGTGCCGGGGCCAAATTAATGATCTCGTTATGAGCCCGCTGCAGATGCTAATGTGATGCGTGGAATTCTAGACTAGGAGATTAGACTGAATTGCTCAAGGACAAGTGTGAAAACAGAAAGACCCTGTCACCCACTTGTTAGAGTACATAGGTAACTATTGGGATCGTGCTTTAAATGTGTGTATCCCATAAGGATAAGGATGAGCAGACATGGACATGGACTAGTCCAGCCTTTTAGGGTGTCTTATGGACAACTTTAACCAAATTTCCCTCCTCCATTGCCAGTTAGGACAATGGCTGGTAGCTTTTAATTATTCTATTTTTATTTCTTTTCTTTTATTGAAGAGGGATTTTTTTTTCTCCCCCGTTTGAATGCCAGATTCCCTGTGCACTGCAGCCCTTGTCAGTGTTGATGTCTCAAAGACGATGCAAAGACGATGTCTGACTGTAGTTTTCTCTGGGCCCCTGATGATATGTACAGCCGCGTGTCATCATTTAACCACTGGCTGTCGAGTCGACTTTCTGGTCGACCTGGTCTGATTAGGAGAGACGGCATACATCCCACTTTTGATTGAGCTGCTCTCATATCTAGAAATCAGACTGAATTTGCTAGAAAGCCACAACCATGACAACCCAGAGTTGAGACCAGGAGGAAGAGTTGCAGTCTTACACGCTTCTCTGTGCTTCCATTACAGCAGTCACCCATCCAAAACCCCATAGAGACTGTGTCTGCCCCCCGACCAGCTGAATTAATTAACTCAAAAATAAACAGAAGAGGAGTTGTATATAAAAACCTAATAAAAATTAAGTCCACCACTGGGAAGCACAACAAAATAAGAAAACCAAATGGTGACCTCCTAAACATTAGATCTCTTTCGTCTAAAGCCTTATTAGTAAATGACCAAATATCAGATCATCATAATGATATATTTAGTCTTCCTGAGACCTGGTTGTGTCATGATGAATATGTTAGCCTCAATGAATCCACTCTCCCCAGTCACATTAATACACAAACTCCCAAAGGCCCCAGCCAAGGAGATGGAGTTGCAGACATTTTCAGCTCAATCCTTATAATCAACCCTGAACCTAGATTCAATTAAAACTCATTGGAAAGCCTGTTTCTTAGTTTTACACATCCAACCTGGAAAACTTTAAGGCCTTCTCTATTTATTATATGCTCCTGGACCACACTCTGAATTTTTTATCTGAATTCTCAGAGATTTTTACTTAATTTTATTACAGATAAAGTAATTATAGTGGGTGATTTAAATATCTTTGTGGAAGTTGATAATGATAGCCTAAGCATTGTGTCTATCTCATTATTTGACTTAACTGGCTTCACTCAGAGTGTAAATAAACCCACTCACAGGTTTACCACACACCCTCGACCTTGTTCTGACTTTGAAATTCAACATTTACTGATCTTTCCACAGAATCCTCTTCTATCTGACCATTATTTAATCACTTTTGAATTCCTATAACTGGACCACAGATCACCAGGCAAAAATGCATCCTCTCTTATGTAAACTTCCTGTTAACTTTCTTGGGTTTTGTAACTGAGTGTTGCCATGCAGGATGTTGAATTGAGAAGAATCATTTCAGCATCTCAAAGAAAGCTGAGAGCGCATTGATGTTTCAAGCCACTCTTACCTTTACACCAGGTAATCCCTGTGGCCCAGGCAACCCTGTCTCGCCCTGAAAAGACATTCAAGAACCAAGAAAATAAACTGATGTGGGTGAGTTTGAGTCATTGAATAACACTGACTTCAATGAAGTTACTTTCAGGTCAGATTTTACCTTTGGGCCAGCTTCACCAGGAAGTCCCTGGACACCCTGTGGACAACACAGAGACAGAAAGACAAGAGTACATGATGTTGCCTCAAGATTTCAGTCCAGTTTCCATTAGATTCACACGCACACACACACAAATACACACACACACACTTTTAGCTTTAATTCAAGGGGGTTTTATACAAAAATTGTATATTAACCCTCTAGGGAATTGGGCCATTTTTGTATAGTCCCTCATTTTCAGGGGCTCAGCACTACATACCAGCACTCAACAAACCGAGTTCTCTGCATTCTGTGCTGTGATCTGTTAAACTGCTGCTAATGCTATTTGAAAGTCCAACTCTTACAGTGGAAGAGGTGAAGCGAGGGACATTTCATTTCAACTGAATCACCGAATATAGCTTCGGTCATTATTCCCCTGTGGGCATGTCATTGGGGAGCACAGCTGCAGCGGGGTAACATGGCGCCAATGGACCTGGTCTCAGCTAAACCACAAGCCTCCTAACAGAATGTGCATGAATGCACACAAATTATAAATAAACTAAAGAAGCACAGTGAACGCACGCAGATGCAATGGTGTAGAATTTTTACCTTTTTACCTTTTACCTGCATTATCAGATTCAGACTCTGACTGTATATACAGTATATACATTACGTCTTCTGTCTCCGTGACCATGTGTGTTTGTGTCCAGGCGCCCTCACTAGCACTCTCTCCCAAAGGTTTCTACACTGAACACATGTAGTCATAATTTTTCAACTGTGTAAGAGAACAGATATGGTTCTGGTCTCCACTTAGTGTTCTCTGCTTGTTCTGGGGCTTTTGACCACATCACAGTCTCCGTGCCAAAGTTGGCTTTAGACTTCTCATCAGTGTTGGTCTATAAGTGACACTTGAAAAGTTATTCTTGAACTCGGACAAAGCAGTCGAAAAAACACACTCATCCCAGGGTTCACTGACTCCCTCTGTCCATTTCATAAGTGAAGTCTGTGTGATACGGTTGAAGGCTCCAGAACAGGCGAGTAAGTGGACCTTGATTGGATATTGTTTTGTAAACTGCTGTTTCCCAGGTCAAGAATGAGTTGTCAAGGTCAGACATGGTTCAGTTTTAACCAGTACACGTGTCTACAGGAGCCGCAACTGCTCAAGCTTCAGCACTCTCTTTCACATACTGTGACCCTTTTACATGTCTGCCTAAAGATGTCATTTAAAACCAATGACCAAAGCATTACGCCGCCTTAATCACTCCATTCTTCCATAATTATCCTTGCAAATATGGCATATAGCATAAAATTGCCATCCCCGAACCCTGTCTCTTAGAAATTATGTTTCTATATAATTAAACCACAACAGCCATCGCATTTTCAAGGAAGCATAATTGCGACCGGATTAACGATTTCCATTAACATAATGAGGATTTGTTGTTAATTTATGTATTTGGCTGGTTGCAAATACAGTGATACTGAACATATCAGTAAAATGTTCAAAGACAGTGTATTTGTTTTACACCAAAATGTCCAAACTTGCAGTGAAATTGTCACTTGCAGTAACTACAGCGTTGCTACACTTTCCTGTGGTTATGTTCAGGCCCTTACAGTACATGTTCAGACATAACTTGTCTATTTACATTTAACAAAAAACACAACTTTTCCCAGACCTTAATCAAATTGCTCGCCTTGTCAAAAACTAACCACAGATGGGACTCATAAACGTATTTGCTGTTGCAGCTTAATTGTATAGAAACATGATTTCTAGGAAAACAGGGTTGGTCCCTGAGGAAACGCAATTTCACAAAAGTGGTAGTTTGTAGAAATGTTTCTCCTTCAAAAGCACTCAATACTCATCCCCCAGTTGACTCCAAATAAAACTCTGGCTTTCTGCTTAAAACTGCTCCAATCAATAATGCTATATTAACCGTGGTCAAGTGCAAAGTGAAACAGCTCGATATCATCGTATCATCACAGAGAAGTATCCTTGGACTCTGCAGTTCCTCTCAGCTGTACTGAGCATCTTAAGAGATATATATTTTTGGGGGGTTTTACAGCCCACATTACAGTTATGGTTCAGACTGACATCCCCACCTTGTCATACTCATGTAGTAGACAGCTGTTTCTTGTTTCTTTTCCAGCAAAAGGCTCTGAAAAAATCCCAGTGCACTGCCTGCTCCAAACAGCAGCCAGACAAAAACAGGCAGTGAGCTAGCGAAGATAGGAGAGCACTTAGGCGCTAAAGAGGCAGATATTTTTCTGAAGCGTGGGAAGAGACAAAAGCAGACTAAAATGAGAGTGAATAATACACATACATGCCATGATATCAGGTGGCTCGAAAATTTAACCCCAAACGAATGCTAATGTTGATCTGTGTCTGCTGGATATGTAAATTCTAACATGTTTGCCAACAAGTTAGCAGCATCAGCCTAATTAAATGATCCTTTCCCCCACAGTTACCATGGCTCAGACAAGATAAGCTTTCAGTGGTTTTATTCTTCTAAAAACAAAACACTACTGGGTGCATTTTTTTATGTCACTGCTGCGAGAGAATCGGAAGCCAAACAGGTTTCGTATTTGAACTTGAATTGCGTTTAATTATAGATTTAATTTTAACTTTAGATTTTAATCTAGATTTCTGGTCTTTTATATTTGAAGCAAAAATTCTAACTTGGACAAAAATGGATGGATGGAAACCTTATTCCAGTTACATATATCTTCGTCACAGAAAGATCTGTGGTTATTACCCCTTTGGTGTCTTGGATAATAGAACCCCACAATTTGCAAACTGTCACGAAAACATGACAGATGGCACTGATATAACTTTATTAAGAAAGTGTGAATAATAGTTACAGTTATGCAGTTTCCTGTCTTGTCTTGCAGTAT
The DNA here is from genome assembly GCA_016859345.1 of Istiophorus platypterus. NCBI lineage: Eukaryota > Metazoa > Chordata > Actinopteri > Istiophoriformes > Istiophoridae > Istiophorus > Istiophorus platypterus. The sequence continues at coordinate 4,131,141 of CM029125.1, read as the reverse complement.
CTGTCAGATGTAAGCTTGTGATTTATGAATGGTTAAAGGCTTTGGAACAGCAGCTCTATTGAAGCATTGACTGTCCACCTGTAGATCACAGTTCATACAGGAGGATCAAAGTGCTTTGGATTCACTATGTGAACCTGCATCACTGATTGCACCACTGATAGGTTTCCTGTGTGTGTATGTGTGATAGAGTAAACTAAGTGTAATCCCCGGGGTTCAAAATAGGTCTGGTGGATCCGGACATCAGCAGGTGTCTGACATGGTGGCTTTACTTTGGTAACAACATTGGGGCTGTGTAGCACCACAAAGGGCATCCTGTGTGCTCTTTGTCATCCTCTCTTGATATCTGAGATTCAGTTAATGTCATGTTTCAGCGTCAAATCAAACAAATGGATTCTAAACCAATTAGAATTGTTTGTCAGATGTGGAAATGCAGAAGTAAATATGAGATGAAATATGAGATGCATCCGTGTTTTTGCGGTTAAAAAAACAAAAAACAAAACATGAGCACCGATGAGGGCATTTACAGATATTTTAACAGGGAAAAAAATTTTCAAACACATTAGAGTGAAGCAGGCCCTGCATCCTGACATTCGTCTTGCTCATTCATCTCTCAGCGACGTGCCCACAAGCCTTTAGAGGAATGAGGATATATGATCAGATTAGCATCGTCATACCATCGAGTGAGGTATATGGAGGGCAGAGCGGAGAAGGGTAGGATGACAGATGAACTGAGAGGCCAAAGGGGGACCGGAGAGGAGACCGTTAAAAAAAAGCACTTTAACCTAGTGCTACTGTATTGTGTGTAGACTGATGGGAAAGGAATGAACTGGATCCATTAACTGAATCCACCTTCCTAGATGCACTGTACATCGACAGAGTGCTCAGTTAAAAAGACTCAATAGAAATTATTCTGCAGATACTTGTGGCATTGGCAGGCTAGTTTTCTGCCAGCCGAGATTAATTAAATGTAATAGACGGGAACCCGTGCTGGGTCTGCCCTGCCTGCGTCTCACTTTGCGTGACAATCAAACGCCCTGAAATGAACGAGGAGACGGTTTTGTGCAGCCCCGGTTACAGGGCAGTTACTACTGGGACAATGTAGTGCAGTAAAACTGTTTACAATAATAAAACCCCTGTTCGGTTTTTTGTTCCTCAGCGCTCCATGTAAACAAAAGCTTGATTATGAAGGGAGGGTTTCATTTCGGGATGCAGCGGGGGGCTGCTCTGCACGCAACGCTGTCTGCTACTGTGAACTGACAGAGACAGATAGCAGCACAGCAAGATATGTGTGTGTTTGTTACTGTGTGTGTGTATGTGTGTATGTGTGTGTGTGTGTGTGTGTGTGTGAGTGTGGGTGGGTGGGTGTGCACATATAATCCATGCATACATGTCAATGGGTGCTTTGCCCCACCCCCCATAAAGTGTTGGTGTGTGGTTGTGGGGTGTGACAGGGATGAGTTTACCAGACTATTGCAGACACAGGATGGTAAAAAGCATAAACATTTAAAGGAACAACATTCGGCGGTTAAGTTGTTCCAATGAGCATTTTATCTGGTGACTTAAGAATAAACCTGTGTTTTATTCATGTCTTTTCACTGCCTGCTATGGTGCTATTCAACCTCCAGACCTCCGTCCATTTAGCTCTAGTGTACATTTCTGTACCTGCAGTATGCTGCTCTGTGCATATTTCCTGTGAGTTGCATTTACAGTGGAGTGGGTGCGACGCTGCCCGGTTTAACATATGGACTGGATGTAAGTGTCACCTCCAGCAGGAGAATGGCTGGGAACCAGGAACCCGAGTGTTAGAGGCAAACGTTTTCCACCCCCCCAAAACAAAAAGTTTCACTGCTCTGTATTAAAGTCACTCCTCTTTCGTGAGTCATAAGACACTTGTGATTGCTTCTCCCTTCTGAATAACCCTTAACAGAAGGCGGATATCATTTGGGTGCGCACATATGTGCATGGGCCCCAAAATGAGAGAGTGTTGGGATTTTTGCCCTAATATGTGGCACTGATTACAAGAACATTTTGAATCTGTTCTATAACTGACCTTAAAAGACTCCTCTGGCTATTTACTATTGCGCTTCCATAAAGCTGGAGGATTTTGAAGAGTCAGATTAAAAAAAAAAAAAAGGAATGATCAAAATCAACGCGGAAGACACATGCTGAGTTTTAGGTGCTAATATGCTGCAGGGGAGTGCCCTCCCATAATACAACACAGCCCTGCCTGACTGCTAAGTGCCTGCATATTTCAAACCCCACACCTGCTGTTTGTAAGACTTTTTCTCTTATGAATATGTAGTCTCAGTGTCTGGTGTAGTCATCAAGTTTAGTTTCCAAGACTTGACAAAGCTCAGTCAGGGCCTCAGAAGACATCGCAGAACTGAGCAGTGCTCTTTGCAACCACCGAATTAACTTTGGCATTTATAATCGGTGGAGTGCCCCCCGAGTGTGAACATCACGGCCCTCAGTCAGGACAATTGATGTTTTCAAACAAATATTAAAGGATAATCAAGCACATCTCTTAGCAAAAATCTTTGACCTTATTTTCCATATTAGATTTAACTAATTTTTTTTGCAAAACATTCTGCACGGATGGCTCCAGGCAAAATATAGTCGATATCGCCTAAATGAAAACAGGAAGTCTATTTACCGGGAAGAGAAACATCTTCTTGCTCTTAAAATGGGATTGTTTCCGCCGAAGCGACCACCCCAGGAGACTGTGGAGACTCATTGGATTGATTACTAGTTTGCAGAGAATCGCAAATTGCCAATCACGATCTTATGAGCCTTTTAAACAGAGTGCGGGTTCGCCACAGATATTTTAATTGAGTTCCTCAGCCTTTTTGTTGTGCTACTTTATATTAGTGCAATAGCTTCCATTAAAAGAAACCCGTACTAAATTGATGTTGTTCCATTATGCCAGACTGATTCATGTTTTTCAACAGCTAACTGAACCTGTCTGCTGATGCCCGTTGCCCATGTAAAGACACAAACGCTTTGGGTAGCTCTGTGTCTGTTTTGTGTGTATCTGCGTTGAGGTTGGAGTTAGGCATGTAGCTGCGATGGTTAAGGTTAGGATAAGAGACTCGAGAAAGCATCGTGTCAAAGTGTGTCCTCAAAGTATGAGTTTTTGTGTGTGCATGTGTGTGTGGGTCTGACCTAGGTTACTTTTGCAGACAAATTTAAGACCAAAGACCAGTTATTGGGGACAGCTTGTCCATCAAGCCATGTCCCCAGTTGGGAAAAAAAAGTGGATTGGTCAAGGTTAGGGTGAGGTTAAGTTCAGGTTTAGTCTCCAGGAAATGAATGCAAGTTAATGTAATTTCCCCAATTTACTAGCACACAGCAGTGTGTAAAAGAAGCAATGACTCTGAGCTGTCATGTTTATGTCCTGATTATTCTTCCCTTAAAATCATTATGGAGCCACTTAAAAACTGCTTGTGATATCCACAGAATGCTAAGTTAACAGGACATATGTTTTCTAAGCACACTCTGCATTCATCAGCAGCTGTAACACTCAGAAGTTAGTCAAATATGCTTTAATAATTTTCACCAATACATTTATCTTCTTCTGACCATTGTCGTCGCTGCATCTTTATTAAAGAGTAGTGTTTTATATTTCGTTTCAAATAACTGAGCCCTTTAAAAACTGAACGATATGACATGCATCTTGCATGTAAAATCAATTCATGCAACCTTCTGTATCACATATGGCAAGGAAATATAATCAGAATCAACTTACCGGGGGACCTTGACCTCCAGCAGCACCACCCACTCCAGGATCTCCCTTCTGTCCCTGAGGACACAACAAACATGTCAGTACTTGACCTTTTTCTTTTTTTGTTAAATGTTGTGGCCCGAGCAACTCGATGTATGTCACTACCTGTCTTCTCTCCCACGTTTCCTGTCGGTCTACAACTTCCTCTTAAAATAAAGGCACAAAATGCCCACGAAAATAATTCTTAGTTTTTGCTTGGCTCTCTGCAACCCTTAAGTGGCCAGTGGTGTCGTGGCTTAAAGATGAGCCTGGTAATATTCTATATTTTAGTTTTTGTCAAGAAAACACAAGAAAATACCAAAACCAACAATGTGTTTACTGAAAATAGTGAGAATTTCCCAAAGCAGCTGGCTCCCTATTATTATTTTTATGAAAAGTTAATCAAACATGAGGAAATTGTCCATTTGTGAGCGACTACCCGAATAAACCAGATTACAACAAAAACAACAAAAAGCCAGGAGCAAATTCAAGCATGAATGGCCCTTTCAAGATCTTCACTTTGTATCAAGACTAGGTCAAAACCTAGTGTATGGCTGGACTGTCATTTCTCTGGTTTCTCTCATACAATAGTAATTTAATACAGCCGAATTCCCAGCACAGCTGTTCTCATTGACATGATTTTCTGTTTCTGTTGTCAGACAACGCAACGAGTGTGAAATAGTGAGTGAAAGTTGGCTCATTAAGACGACATGCTGTCACTTCCCAGGCTTTTCCGAGCTGCTGCTCTGCACCACTGAAATCAATATTATAAATGCAACTTGATCTGACAGAATCATAATGCAAATAAGTTGAAGTCAACGGCTGAGCTGTGATTTCCCCTGTATTTACTTGTAAAATGATCACTCAGAGAGATGGGATCATTAGTTAAGGATGCTAACTGTAGTCGGCATCCCCATAGCAACCTGTGGTGTCAGGTTTCATTTCGGGGTTGTAGAGGCTCAGCTTGCTCTGTAATGCATTTAGATATGACCGGATCTCTTTGTTGAGAGCTAAGTGAGGGGTATGCTCAACGTGCTCAATGTATGTTCCAACGGGTTGGTATCATCGCTGGTGTCCAACATTTGGGCCAGATTGACAACTTTAGACCGTCGGATGGGTTCCTGTGAAATTTATGATTAAACATTATAATTATAATTTGTTGGTTCCGACAGTTTCATTGGATTCACTTTGGTGATCCTCTGCCCTTTCATCTAATGCCATCATCATGTCTAATAAATGAAGTATGCTAACGTGTAAACCGAGCTCGTAAACCTTACCAGCTTAGCATCATCAGTTGGTATTTTCACTGTAAGTTTGTTAGCATGCTTACACAACCACTGAGCTGATATCACTGTTGTGTCTACCTTTTAGCACAATTTCAAGCAGGAAGAGAACCGTCAACCTCTCTCAGCCATCATCCAATGATTTCACTGAGATTTCACTCTGATTTCTGAATGTGGATGAAAATACGATCGTGTTCCAACATCATCAGACAAGCGTGCAACATAATCGCGACCTTTTTGTGTCCGTGTGTACGGCCCTTATACGTCTTCTGAAACAAAATCCTGTGAGCTTATTTAAGTTGACTAGGTCTTGACTTGACTTTCATCCTTTTGACCTGCTCAGTGCTTGAACCTGGTCTTCCTCCAAACCTGGACTCAGCTACGGTCTAACTTTAGTCCGGGTTCAGTTCAACACTTCGAGCATGGTATAGAGCACTCTCTCTCTGTTTGAGCGCTGTGCAGACACACAGGGTTACCAGGCCTCACCAGCATATATTTTAAGTGCAGAGCTCTGCATGTTGGCAGTGAGGAAACAACTGAATTAGCCCTCCGCTGGGTCTGTTTTCTTTTGAAGTGTCTCGCCACACTACGCACATAAACCCGTGAGGGCAGCAGACCCCATAATTACACGGCCAAGACGCCCACCACGGCCCAATAAATGACAAGATGACATAAATCTCTGGATGCCTAGAACAAGAATAAATAGACAAGAATAAATAAGTGCTCTGACACTGTACTTTCATGTAAGTGGACTAATCTGCCACTTCTCCCTGTCAGATGTTGTTAAAGACTGAAAAGACTGCGGCCGCTTGACGTCTTTGAGCCGCACTGCACTTGTGGACGACGTGCTTTGTCGCAAGCATTTGTTGGCCGCAATTCATCAGGAAAAACGACTGCTGTTGTATCACACAGGTTGTATTCCAGTCCCTCTACATAACAAACAAAAATGCCCTGGATGGTCAGAGGGTTGGTTTTCTCAATTGCCTCGATCTGCTACTGTCCGCCTAAGAAACAGTCCCTATTACAGCCGTTGACAGTGTGCTCCGTGATTCCGTTTCTTAAAGAAAATGCTGCTTACAACCAAAAGTCATACTCGATCCTTCAAAACCTGGCAAAATCAAACCAGAACTATTTGCATGGCTCGAAAGCATCAGAGCTTAATATATCTGTTTGCAATTTGGAAGACCTGAGTTCATAACTCGGCTAATCACACAGATCGGCATGAGCTGCCTCATTCATGAGTAAAAACATCCATCTTTCATTTTTGAGCTGCTTAACTACCAGCTGACTAGTAACATAAAATCATACTCATGGGGGCATACAAGCCATTATAACACCTCTCACTACTTTTGTGCTGCAACCTTCTTATTTGATAATGCTCTTGTATTGTTAATTAATATAATATTAATTGCTCAAAGAGGAGAACATTTTCCACCAAATCTAAATGTTGAACCATTTGTGATAAATGGTCAATTTCTTGAAATGCTGATCTTAAGATGCTGACAGAAAGCAGACTGTTAGCGAGTGTGGAGCCGGCTGACTAATTCTAACCTCAAATGATGTCACTTTCCTCTTAGGGAGCATGTCTGTGCACTATCCCATTATAGATAGCATTTCCCGTGTGTGGGCGTGGGTGTGTGTGTGTGTTGGGGGGGGGGGGGGTATGTTGAGTGATTTGCCTGATTTGTCTCACTCTGTGCATTTACATGAGTCCACCTGCAAATTAATGTGCCTCGACAAACACCATGATTAATCGCCTATATGCGAGGGTATGGTTATTATATTTCTCCAGTATGATGTATTGTTCTGGAGACATTTTATTGAGAAGTGCAGTGGAGGGGGCTTATCTTTTAGTATCCAGGGTTCTGGAAGTAAAAGTCCTTTTCATTCTGCTACCAAGTCTCCTTAGACAATTTCAGCGGGTTGACGCTTAGATCTCTTCAAGGTTTAGATGGACATCAAACTCTCTTGGGTGAAACAACAGGATAAATGAGGGTTAATGATGTGAGGTCATACTGTATCTAGTCCTTTGATTTAAAAAAAAAAAGTCAAAAGTACAAGACTGTGAGGTTAAGTGTTAAGCTACAACTCTCATGGGGCATTAATTCTAAATTCAAAGTACCGAGTGGAAGTTTTATGATTTGTAGAAACCCGGTAATGTATTTCAGCAGCTCATGGTGAATCAGTATCCTTTTGGATTCTTTGATAATATCAGAGTAATTCAGCAGCCAGGGCACACAGGGCCGTAACAAGAAGATGAAAGAAACTAATGTCAGGAGTCCTAGCATCCCCAAAATCCTCTCTTAAAAAAGAATTTGGTTTTATCGCATTTATTCAGTTAGCTCTTCCATTATTGTTCATGCAAATTTCCTTTTGTAATCATCCACTCCTTATAACCTCAACTCAGCTCACACTGTCTTTATTTCCTCTGAAAATAGTAACAGGTTACATGGATATTTTCTTGAAAATTCTTTTGTAAATTAATAGGAAACTACAAATTAACTTTCAAAAATAAGATTTTTCAAAGTATCCCGTGGGATATTCTTCACAAAAGGATATTATTCACCAAAAATTGGTAAAGGAGTATAAAATACTTTATTCATTTGTTCGCCATGTTTGAAATAAAATCAGTCATATATATATATATATATATATATATATATATATATATATATATATATATATATATATATATATATATATATGTGTGTGTGTGTGTTCAAATGTGCCCATTTGAACAGTCTGAAATCCATAGCACTGCAAAATATATACAGATAGGTGACAATACCTGAATAAGTGAGTGGAGGAACATAGAGAATGCCTCCACACAGGGCACAAGGGTGCATGAGTATGAAAAGGATGTGAATCATATGCTTTGACCTCAACCCAAATGAACGCCTCTGGACCGGCATGGTAGACAGCGCTATCCACCACCATCCCTCCAGCAGAGTTCTAGAGACTTATAGAACCAATATCCAAGCACACTGAAGCTGTTCTGGCGCCTCGCTACATATGATGGATTTTCCTTCATTTCTCATCCATCTGCAGTTTTCTAATAAAACATCTTTGACCATTTTATCCGTAGTTATACAAACAGTTACTAAAATACAGCTAGAAAAAAAACACTCAACATAGTCCTCCTCTAAATACAATTGATCACTAGTCAATCCTGGTATGTTTTCATTCATGCATTTCTTTCTTACAGTTTTTCTTATCTGTTGCGTTTAGTTTGATCATCAGCATATTAATCCATGTGCACGGTTTTTCCACCTCAGTCTTTTCTTTCTCCCAGGGTGCTCCGTGCATCTGCACTTGTGGTGAACAACTGGTGATTTGGAGGCCTAACAGCCTGAGGGATGGAGAAGCCTTAACTTACACATGTACTTAGGAGGTCTCTGAACTTGCTACTAAATTACAAGCACGGGGGTTAAAAATAAACCCAACTTAAGCCCAACAGTGGCTTCTTATAGTTTATACACAGAGACTATTGTCAAGTTGTTGTTTTTTTTTAGTTTTAGCAACATAATCTAAAAACCTCCGATTATTCCTTCATATCTAGAAAACATTTTTCTCCCAATGTTGATTCTTCGTGTTTGTCCTGTTTTTTTCTTAAAGAACTGATGAGAGAGGATTCCCATTTTTATCACTGAAACATCTTTCCAACTGCCTTCTCACAGGTAACAGTTTTACTATTGGTAATTACAGGGTGCTTGATATGCACTGTCTCTCTGTGACATGAGAACCTCACACAGCTGCATCTGAAAATCCATAATTTTGGGTGTAGAAATCTCAACACCTGATAATAAAAGACCTACAACAACCATAAAGCTGATCATTTTTAACACGCTTCAGTATGAAACATCAAATCCAAAAGGCCTTAAAAGTTAATGCATGCTGCTGAAAAACAGCAGTTTTCTTTGTATGTCTTGTATTTATGTGTGTGTGTATGTGTGTGTGTGTGTGTGCGTGTGTGTGTGCATGTGTGTGTGTGTGTGTGTGTGTTGTATGTGTGATTAAAGACCATGCTGACAGCCTGAAGCCTTATACAGCAGATCTAAGTTTAGGCCTCATTAACATTCAATGAAGCTGTCATGGATGGGTAGAAAGAAATTCTTTACAGTCGATGGGAGATGTTTCCCCAGGCGGTGACCACACTGGGAGCTCATTTGGTTCTGCAGATCACATCTATTTTTTTGTCTTTTTTTGTTTTGTTCTTTTGAGGGGGGGTGTTTTGGTTTTTTTGTTTTACTTCTTTATTTTCACTGGGTGTTCCCTTCTGGGTAGTTGTATAGGAAGTGATATAACTTCAGGTATATTTACAGGCCCTTTTCTAACATTTTTCACTACATTAACATCTGTATTATTGAGAAGAAAGAAAAAAAGCACTAATAGCAGGTCTGTAGCCAGGTTTTTGGAAATACTTAAGTTGTGTTTCCAAATTCCTCTAGTGAGCCCCATCTCCCTAAAAATTGTTTGACTACAAATCAAAAAAACTTTTCTCAGATTATTAACTCAACTAGTTTTTTCAGTTAGGGTTACAGTCTGTGTAAATTCCACCTTCTAGCATGATGGTGAGACTGCCCTTCCAAAGAATCGGCTGAAAAAAAAAGAAAATCCGCCATGTGGTAATCGCTGAACCTCAACTCCTTCTCAGGTCATTAAAATCTCCAAATTCCCAGAGGCAGCGCATGACCTTTGTGTAGCCGTGGTCCTGACTCTAAGGATACATAGTCATAGGCTTCAATTCAATTCAATTCAACTTTATTTATATAGTGCCATACTTTAAAAAACGTTATCTCAGGGCACTTTTCATATGGAGCAGGTCTAGACCAGACTCTTTATAGTCGTAGTTCGTGGTGAGGAGAATCAAAGCTAAAAGGCAAGCAAATGGAGCTTAAGAATGAAGATCAAGAGATACAGCTGAAAGCAAGTAGACCTTTGAGCTTAGATTCTCATTGACACGAGAAAGCACATCTGAAGCTAGTTTTACTACTACTGTTGTTTTAAAAAAAAAAAAAAATTTCCTCAGCCGATACAGAGATCAGTCAAGGAAATCCCCACCAGAAAACATAACAGATTCACAAAAACTCACATTAACAAACACAACCGACTCTCACACAGTTTTCTCTGATGCAGCTGTGTGTGTGTGTGTGTGTGTGTGTGTGTGTGTGTGTATGTGTTTACTAGCCAGTGAAATCAGTGTTAAATTCTCCAGATTCACCTCACTGTGGCTTGAGAAAAGACATAACGACTTTGCTCCGTTGACTTCTTGTGCTAAAGCTGAACTGAAGCCTTGTCAGACCTGCAATGCTTCCAGCTCACCTGTGGTGTATATATGTATTCAGACTGCTCCAAGGTAAATATCCTTGCCAGACTTCAACAAATATTAGAGAAAGACCGAACATGTTTAACCAAAGTAGTTCAAATATGTGCAGGGGAACGTTTGATTCAAGGCAAACATATTGCATCTCATACAATATGCAGTGTCGCAACAGGAGAAGCGCGAGCGAGAGAACAGTCTGAGAGGAAATGTCATAGGGGCCTAGGTGTCACATCCAACATGTTATGAAGTGTAAAAAAAAATGGAAAATCATTTAAATAATAATACATTTGGACAAATAAACCGAGTATTCACCAAAAAACCTTAGCAGCAGCTAGAACCTCTTCTTCTAACAGCCCTCAGTCACAAGACAATCAAGGCAAAACTCTGCATTAACACTGTGCCCCTTTAACCCCCGACATTATTCTCAACAAGCAATTAGTCCTTAAAGTGCACACTGCCATGTTTGTAGGAACGTTTCCTGTTTATTGTTAAGACGTTCAATGTTCCCTGACAACGTTGCAGGAAGAAATTCCATCTGTTTGTTGCTCTAGCGGCATCTGTGATACAACTCAAAGCCGGTTGACGCCCACTTGTTCCCGGAATTCAATTTGACTTTATTTATATAGCATCATATCACAACAGACATTATCTCAGGGTACTTTTCATATAGAGCAGGTCTAGACCAGACTCTTTATAGTCTGCGATAAGTTAATCATCTTGTAGAAACAACCTTGCAGGAACAACCTTTCATATACATATACATATATATATATAAATAAATATTGTAGCTGAACGGTGAGGAGCCAATTTGATCCACATTATGTACTGCTGGAATCTATATCAAAGAATGCTGAAAATATAAAATATTATTAGGTGATCATATTATTTGCTTGTAAAATCTTAATTTGTAAAGTGTGTAGAGGTTCTTGTCCCTGATATCAGCACTGATCAGCTTTGATTTATGAGGGAGATATTTCCCTAACCTCAGCCAAGGGTTTTAGCTGTAGAGCTTTTATTTTTAAAAAAGAAATTAGAGTGGAAACTCAGTGGAAACATTCTGCAGACATATGTGAAATTAATGTATTTTTAACATACGTATTGATTCAAGAAATAAATTCGGTCCCTTTTTTTGAAAAAATGTATTGAAGGTAAAAGTTCACTGTTTTGGCAAAAGTGCTTATTCGTGTCAAGGTTCAGAGTTAGGTAGGAAGATGGTTACTACACTCAGCATGTTAATGTGTGAGCCTCAGAGCTTCGGGCAGGTGAATTTGTTATCGCTGGACAGAGCCAAGCCAGCTGTTTCCCCCTGTTCCAGTCTTTGTGCTGAGCTGAGCTAGCTGGCTGCTGAGGTCAGCCCTAACATCTATTGAAACCTGAGAGTGGTATCTGTCTTCTCAATTCACCCCCCCGAAAAAAATGCAAAATAATTTAAAAAGTAATTTTTAAAAGGATTTGTAAATTTGCTTAACCTCATCAGGGAACACTCAAAAGGTTCTGAAGGCAGTTCGCAGTAGGTTTGAGGTTGTGTCATTCAAAAGTAAAAACCCCACACATGGGTGCCAACTGTGTGCTGTCTCACCACCCTCCAGTTGGTGTAGAACACTTCCAGATTCATTGGGGAAAGTAGTTTATTATGATAACAGGAAGAGTCCCGAATTACTGAGGAGTGTGGCCGCAAGTCAACGCTCTAAATAGCATCAGACGCCCGTAGTTGGTGGGCATGTGCTCTTTCATTTAGCCTCCCGTTCTTTTCAGGTTACCACAGGGGGACATCCCTTATACTGCACGTGTACGGCCTGTGGTGTTACTGTATTTCCTTTAGCTGACAGAAGTGGGGAATGCTTTCTGATTTAACCTCATGATTTAACACCGACGCTTGTAAAACTGTCTGATCCTTTCTATTCCTAATTTAGGGAAAGATGTTGGCTAAGAGGCCGCCAGGTTTGTGGTTTTTCAGTTTGGCTTGATATTTCAGTTTTAATGAGCTGACCACTCATATTTCTGACATTTCCATCCTGCAAGTGTCACTTAATGTGGTTTGATAGATGTTGTAGACACACGACTGTTAAACAAAACCAGATCTTACCGTCGATCCAGCCTCCCCCGGAAGTCCTGGTTCACCTCTATCACCAGGAGGACCCTGTATAAAAACATAGAAATCAGTTTTAAAATATCTCGATCATTGGATCCAGATTACCACTATGAAGGTTTTTTATTTTTTACGTTGGTGGTGAATTTATTCTGTTAATTAGTAGTGCTAGCCATTAGAAGTGGCACTAAAAAAAATGGCACAATTTCAAGTACTTCTGCACTATCATAAAACATCATTATGGGATTTTCAAGCATGTACACTAATAGTTATGGTTGGAACAGGTTGTTGGGTACTCGTAGTATTCCTGGTTGCATTTCACCAGTCAAATATATACAGTACTTGAATGTCTACATCTATATTTACATTCAATTTGATAATATTCGCATTATTTTCTCATCCAGAGGTAATTACTGATAAATGTTGCCCATAATTCATTACCAAGAACCCATCAGATCAAATGACAACAGGCAACTGGCAACAAGTAATAACATGACCAAGTGGAGCACATACAGTTTATGTAGGATTAAGAGATTTCAATTGATTTTCAGCTAAATATAAGAAAAGTACACCAGCACATGTGCTGTACTATATAAACTATGTACCATACTCTTTACATGCTGTATCTACTACTATCTACTCGCTACAGATCGCCAATGACCACCTTTTTTTTTGTACATCACAGCCTAATCCAGGCTTTCATGCAATAGGGAACGTCACAGTATCTAACAGCTGTGATGCTCACAGGGAGAAAACTCACTACTCTCAGTCCTGCTTGCATTTAGATACATTAATACCAACAGCCAAAGTAGCTAGTTGGAAACAAGATTTTGTGAAGGACAATTCCCACCATGCCAGACACGAAAACAGCAGGGATAGTACCAAGTACCAAACCTGCAGCTGAACACCACTGCAGCCCTTTCAATGAATATTATCACACAACAAAAGGCCTTGGTGGGGGAGATTCAGTAGCTGACACTGTTTTGCTTAAACTTTGACCTCTCAGATTTCAGAGAGCTTTGTATTTAT